>CM024803.1:13350755-14634922 GCA_014281875.1 Nibea albiflora | reverse complement strand
GAAGCCAAATCCTTTGAATTACTGAAAACAAAGTCACACTCCTCAAACCAATTCTGCAACCGCATGACAATTCCCTTAGCTGAGCCTTACAAAGTGTGCGAACGTGCAGTGCGAGGAAAGAAAAAGAGCATTACATTTCCTCTCCTTTCTTCCTTACTCTCCTTTCCCCAACAGCTCCTCCTGGGCCTTTTCCGCTGGGGGGGAAAGAAATGGCAGCGAGATTAAAGGAATTTATTTGTACGCATTAGACTAAATTCATGAGGTTTCTTTTCTCTTCCTTTGTTAAAGGCATCCGGCGCACAGGCCCTCTGGTTGCTCCCTTTGAGTGCGGCGTGATAGATTCAGCTCATACCTATGTTTGATTGTTCTCAGCATCAAATTCATCAGCGTTTCCCCTCTCCCCGATGACCACGGCGGTGGTGGTTACGCAAAAAAAAAATATATAACTGAGCGGAATTTCTCTGGAGAGGCCGGACAGGTTCTGGTTAATATGTTGGAAGAGGAAGAGAAATTACACTGAAGTTTCACATCAAACGCTTGACGGCTCGGTTCAAAGCGGAGAGAGGAATGTGGGCGAGAGTCTGCGTGTGCATGTGTGTGTGTGTTTAAAAAAAAAACATAAAATCCTGAAGAAAACACTTTATGAACAAAGTGGTGGGATGCTTTAACATGCACACGCACCAGATTGCCTCCTGATCGAAGCACGCTGGTGGTAGTTGTTGTTAGTTCCACTGCGCTCTTCCCAGGGCGCTCTTAATGAATGAACGGAAAACAATGGCAGGGCCTCTGGAGCGCCCGGTAATGGATAGGCATCATTATAAGCCTATTAACTCTGGGTACTGAGGACTCACCTCTGCGTGGGACATGGGTAACGTAGGGCACGACAGGGTAGCGCGCCTGTGTGTGTGTGTGTTTGTCATTGTGCGTGTGTGTGGTCTGTGGTTCGGAGTTTCTGGGAAAGAAACAGACTCATCGAAAGACCATTCAAGGCCGGTTCAGGTCAAAGACCGGATTTCCAGATCTGAGATGCTGATAGATACTCAGATTTGCATGCTGTTTTCTGACATCTGCACAAAAGAGAACAAAGTGATACCGCAACGCGCCAGGGTCACGAGAGGTGACTGTTGGGAAAACAGAAGAAGGATTTTCTTTGTCGTAGCGGACAGGTGGTTCTCCAAAAGCAGCAAACTGCTTTTCACTGGCATCCGTGCAAATAAAAAACAGTTAAATCTTTGAGTTCTTACTCAAATTTGTTGACACACAGGTCTGGAAGTTCCCGAATCACGTTCAAACGTTAAGGAACTGAGTCTATTGCTCCTCCTTAAGACCTCCATCTATTTTATTGCATCTAACTCTAGCTGGAGCTGGAGTCTACCGACTTTGGTCATCTCCTGAGTTTTACCTCTAACACATGATCTGAATCTTTTTTTTATTGCTTCTTGTTTAAGTTTGCTTGTTTTTTTACAGACCTCTACTGATGGTTGGTTTCCTCTAACACCGTCATCAGGTCGACGCTTGCACTTATCCCGTGAAACAGCTCAACATCTGCCGGATTGGCCCAAAACCCGCTACACATATTTGTGGAAGTGGAATTGTTCTGTCCTGATTTTAATCATTAACTGTATGTTTGCACTTTGTAAACAACATTTCTGTAATCATTATTATTAGCAGGTCTCCGATAACTATTGTATTCGCCAACGTCGCTTTTCAAGTAGCATCGTTAAAATAATCCCGTTTGCTGATCTGACTTCAGTTCTCGGGTGGTGGCACGTTTTTCATCTCTCATGTCAAACAATTCCTCTTTTTAGATTTTTTTTTTTAGATCCGTCACTGAAGCTATGCGTGCGGTTAAAGCACACTCTGCACATGGACATGTTAAATGCTTACTGGGATGAATTTATCACCTCGACCCTAAAATATCTGAACTTTGCTAATAGTTGCACCTCGTGAAAACAGGAGCAGACGTGAAGAAAACAAAGCACCGCGTAGCTGCTCAGTGAGACCAGTGAGAACCTAATCATCAGTCATGACCGTCTGTGGATATTTGATTGTATAATGTTGCATTAAATGCTAAAAAAGCACATTTGGGTTTTCCAGACCACCAGAAAGCCTGGCCACTAAAAACGTGAATTGCTCCCATGGACAAAATTTCTTTCTAGAGCTCTGATTAGTACAGTGTTGTATCATCTAAGAAGGAAAAAAGAGAGCGAGCGAGAGAGAAAAGGGAGCAAAAAAAAGAAGAAAAATAATCCATTCCTTCCTAACCTGGGGGTAAAATGAGGTCATTTCCTATTCTGTGACAACTCACACGCAGACATAACCACATCTCAGCGCGCACACACACACAAAGTTTAGGTTCTTGTTGCTATCTTTCACCCCAGAACAAAGGGCTCCCCGAGTGATCAATCAATTAGCATCTGAGACACAGTTGGAGAGAGCGAGGCAGGTCGGGTTTCATTTACACAGAGATGTGGGCTCAGAGTTCTGCTCTGGCTCACTTTTCTTTCTGTGAGGACCGTCTATCTGTCTGTGCTTTGGATTATTTTTACAAAGCTTTTAGTTACTGTGTGCATGTCCGCCCTGTGACAAACAGATACCGCCAGGAAGAATCTGTGTGTTTGTGTGTGTGCACGCACGTGTGCGTGTGTGTGTGTGTGTGTGTGATCATTTTACCTCTGGGAAGCTGCTCATGTTGACCATAATGAGCTGAGGTGATTTCATGGAGATCTGACCCAGCTGGTTGAGGGGAAACTTCCCATCTTGAGTCGTCACCACAATGTGATCCAGAGCTCCTAGACAAATACACATAAATCTAATTGTTTATTTCCTTAATTTATTTACTTACATAGACAATTTAAGGCATAATTTTACTGTTGGCATGCGACCTGATTTGGTCCAGTATCAAATACATTAGCATTTGCAGGAATTAATGTTCTATGGGACGTATTTTGTGTATATATGTCTTTATTTTTAATAAATTCAAGTTTAATATAGTTTGTAGTTATACATTTATAGTTATACTTTTAAATAAATTCAAATTTCAACGTCGCCTACAGTTTGAAATTCTTTAAAAACCTTATATCTATGGTAATAAATGATAATAAAGTTTATAGTTTATGTGGAAAATTTCCACAGATGTATCTTTATCACAAAATGTTTGCCTATGTTATGTGTTTGTGTAAAAGTCAAATCTAAAATATCTATCAGATCTCAGATTTGTTGGATCAATGTCAGTCCCCAAAATCAGCCGCAAAGATCCAGAGTCGGTCAGGCTGTGTTAAATATAGTAGCTATTCTGGTGTGATGACTGTTTCAATACAGACCTAATATAAAGGACAGCATAAAGTCAATCATCCAGTCAGACAGATGAACAAATAAAACAATGGACAGATGAAGGTGCAGCCTGTGTGAGGAAAAAGAGTTCAAATTGAAGCGTGCTGTCAGACTGTTAAGAGTTTCCATGATCTCTATAGTGTCTCCTCGCTGTCAACACTGAGAGAAGCAAAGGTGAGTTTGCCCACATGAGTTGACTTCTGTCTCCTCTCCGCTCTCCTTTTCCTCCCTCACTCCTCCACCCCTCTCCCTCTCCTCCATCTGGCTAACCTCAGACGCAGTTGTTTCCTTCTTCTCCACCTCTGCCTTGCATCACCCGCTCACAGCGTACCCACTGGGGGCTGTGCTGGTGGTGTGTGTGGAAAAGGCGGGTGAAGGGGAGGTGAGCCAGTGGTGTAATTTTCGCTATAAGACCCATTTATCATATGATCTGGACAAAAAAAACGCAGATGCGTCAGTCAGAGATTAGATACAGAAGAAGAAATAAGAAATAAAAGGAGTGCATGATGTGATGCAATGGATATCTTTTATTTAAAGGCCGCGGCTTAACTCAGTTACTGTCTGCCAGTTACATCCATTTCTGTGCAGCTTGAAACCTACCTGTCTCACTGTCCGTCGCTCTGTGCATATGCCCATATGTATGACCTTCTGCCTGTCTATCTTTGTTACCTGTGCCTTGACAATGAGCACCTACACATCTGCTTGTACTTTAGGACGCCAGACAGACAGACAGCCAGCCATGTCATTAACTACAAAGGTGGAGGATGAGGAGGGGGCGCATAGAGGGGATGAGAGAGGAGAGGTAGGGCAGGGAAGGATGCCTGAGATAGAGTTCTTTATCAAACCATGACATGTACTGTTAATATAATACATATGATATAAATGTACTCTATCCTTTTGAATGTGTATGTAAGAGATTAGGTTTACACTGTGTCATTAGAACAAACTAACAGTTGACATGAAGTCAGCATGATTTTCAGTCCAGTCTTGGTATAAAACATATTGATTATAGTAGCCTTAATATGCAGTGCTGTTGTGATTTTATGGGGCATTACTTGTCTCAGCTATTTCAAAGCCAGGAACAATAAATGGACGTATTTGTTCTGGTCTACCAACCGCTCAAAGTGTTTTACAAGCAATTCGTCCAATCATAGACTGATGGCAGAGCAGGCTATACAACTGAGCCTATCCAAAGAGCTCACGATGATACTAAGCTCACCTACACACACACTTTGTGGCACAGCCATTGGAAGCAATTTAAGGTTTGCTATCTTGTTTACGGATTCCAAGACCGGACTAAATGGATTCAAACACATTTAGACCTTTTGCTAGGTGGATTTGGTTTCCTTCCCTTTACTTACATGCTTTACGCTAAGCTAAGCTAGCCGGCTGAAGCCTTATATTCAACAGTAAGACTTCATCTAAAGTTCTTAATCTAATGTTGAATATTCATTTAAACTCCAGGACACTTATCTATAATTTGGAAGATGTTTTGGTACCTGAAGGTATGTTTTTGAAGTGTTTTTTCCTGCACACTTGTTGTTCATTGTCTCCGTCTTAACAAAGTTTCCATGGAAACGGCTAGTTTTCTGGGCAGATTAACCATCTGTGCCTGACCACAACACGGTGGTCATAGCATTGATCCCTTCTCTCTGCGTCAGTCTATGACTGCCTGCTATACGTTTTGCCCCCATGCAAACAAACACGTGCACCCACACAGACACACAATCGTACGTGTAGTCATACGCACACACACTTAATGAGAGCCAGATGAGAGGCTCGTGGAACAAACACACATTTACGCACTCGCATGAGACACACACACACACACACACACACTTGGACAACTGACGTCATTTAATTCCACCATCTCATCTCTCCTGTCAGCTCTAAGTCCTGCTGCCTCCCTGGATTACTGTGCAGCTGGACAGAAGAGAGGAGGATGGAGAGCAGTGAGGGATAGAGGGATGGAGGGAGGAGGCAGAGAGGATGAGAGGATGGAGGGAAGGAGACAGAAATGACTTGAGGAACAGGAGGAGGACTGAAGAGTTGGAGGGAGAGCAGTAGGGAACTCGAAAATTCTTGACCTGTGAACAAATGTTTCCCCGTGGGTCAATAAGAAATCTGAATTCACAAGTATGAGAGAGATCGAAACTATGGTATGAGCGGAGGCCAAAGTATAACACTGGGAATTATTGCAAAAACAAAAGAAAAGAGTAAGTAGCAGAGGGATAACATGGGAGGGAAGATAGAAAATGACTCAGACCAAGAAATTGCTGAATGATGAGCGGACAAAGAAAAAAGCTGAAGGGAACAAGAAGAACAAGTAGACAGACAAATGAACAAAGAACAACAAAACGGTCGCAGGAAATCTCACAAGACAAGAGAAAAATCAAGGTTGTGTTGGCCGTGTGCAGAAGTAAAAAGACTGCACATGATGCAGGTCAAATGTCAGAGAAAGCACACTTTCTTCTGAGGAGGAAAAGAAGTTCAGACGTTTTAAGTTTGAAGTCTGATTCTAGCGGCTGCCTCCTCCCTCGGGAGCTCTGACTCCCCAGAGCCCAGCTCCGATTTGTTACAACCCAGAGGCAAAGGGTCAAGACCTGGATGTAGTTGGGGGGGGGGGGACCATGGTAAGGTTATACTGGGGCTTACTTGGAGCCCTTAGGCGCTTTATCAGGTAAATGCAAACAAAGAGGAAGACTCACAGACTTTTATCCCAAAGTAAAAATGTGCCAGAGGTGTGCTGTTAAGAAGAAACAAGACAGGATGCAACGATCGTGCAAAATTCATGTATGTATATCTCACACTGTGTTTTGACATCCATAAAAAGATATATTTGTGGTTTTAAGGACTAAGAGTCATCTCAATATAGTTTTACATCTCCTCTTCAATTGTCTTGCCCAGGACACAGTTTTTAACTTTTATCCGTTCTTTCTGTCAGAAAGCGATGTGGAGGAGACGCCGGCAGACGGGCAACATGAGCGAGACAGAGACAGAGAGATAAACTGAATACCTGGCGAGGTTCGGATGCTGAGGTTGCGTGTGAAGTCATCTTTGAGTGCATTGAGAACAGCCGTCATATCCTCCTTCACTTCATCCAAATTGATGATGTCTTCCACCAGTGCAGAATTAATGTTCACCTTAGCTGACTGGCCCTTTGCCTTGGCTTGGAAGATGAAAAGAGGAAAAGAAGGAAAGCAGTGAGCGAAGAGTGTAGACTCATATCTAAGACAAATAATATCTAATCAAGTAGCCTACAGTGATGCCAAAAGAACCACAGAGACTGCACTCGTCTGAACTCCAGTCAGAAATATCCTCACGGACCTTTTGACTTCTTGGTGGCATAGAGTCTGGTGCATGCGCCGGGGTACCGGGTGGTGTCGGGGCACAGAAGTGGCGCACTGAGCCTGGAGGTGGCCACGAGGGGAGACCTGACCTGTCGCACCAGGGACTGACACAGCAGCGGTCGCAGCAGGTGATTTAGAGCCATCGCTGTCAAGAGAAAGGGGAGGAAGTGAGAGAGTTAATAAAAATATTGTTAGAGGAAGTGCACAGACACAGTGTTGTTGTTTGGAAGGATGACGTTGACTTTGATTTGAGAGATCTTTTCCAGTGGAAGGCACCAAACTGAGGTAATAGCTCATATCAGCCAGTAGGAGGTAGACCTACATCTTGTTCTGATGTAGTCGCTTTTATTCTTGGCTCTACTATAATTAACCAAAAATCTTTTATGGCAAACATTATGATAAGAACAAAGAAAGAACCAAAAATGTCAGTGCTATATTTGCTGCCTGATACAACAGTCCTGCAATAAATCCTCCCTTTATTCAAACTGTATTAGGGTTTTGTGTTTTGATGGCGGGTGCGACCTTTTTGTTTACACTTGGCTCTACTAACAATTACTGTTATTATCGATTAATCTGCACTGGTGTAATAACACTGATTATAACTGCATTCGGACTTGGTGAGCCAGGAGTCCTGTTATCGCGCTTGCCAACTCACCGCCTGACTTACTTTGGCATCGTCAATGAAATTTCTTTCACTTTTTCCTGCTACGAAATGTCTGCCGTTATAAAGGTCTAATGAAATAATCATTTGGCTTAAAAAACGCCAGAAATCCTGACAACTGAGAGGCTGAAGATGGGAAATGTTTGGCATTTTTGCTAAAGAATACAAGATATATGTTAAATTGATGAACTGACTAATGGTTTGAACATGTGGGTCACAGATTGTGCCTTTAACAAGATTCATTTACATGGCACAGAGAAAGAAAAGAGCCTCTTCTAAATCAGTTTACACGTCACTGCTATCGGAGAACTTCCTGAACTCAACAGGCTGCATTATACATCTTATACAACATGTTTTTTCTCTTCCTCTTACACGCACAGACCTATAAGGCCAAAACAAAGTCTACAGTCAGCCCACGCAGAGTTGTTTGGGCATTCCTGAAGGGGAACCATTCAAATCGCACAACAATAACGAGACCAACCACTCCTTTTCTATGAACTAAACCACCTCCCACCTCGCAAACTGGCTCTCGAGTGTGAATTGTGTCAGTGAACCTCGGTGAACACACAAGCACAGACACACTCTGAGATATCAAAGCCCACAGACGCAAACATATGCTGAAGCCCGTCTTTCACAGTCAGTGGCTGTGAACAGCTCGCAGTGTACTGCGGCCCGACTGACATGCTCTATTGTCTGGTGTGTATATATAACTGGAAGCTGTGAGGAGAAACAAATCATACTGCTGAAATGAAACAGTTTGGTTACAAGAGAGAGAAAATTTCCATCATATCACTGAGATATTTCTTACTCACATACTCGACGAGTTACTGAAAAGTTGAAGTTGTTTCTCTGCTCAAGCAATTTATTTAATTTGCTTCTGTTATTTTAACCACCTGGATCAGACACTGACAGGCAAGTTTGAAAACACTTTTCAAACTCTAAACTCCTTTAAATCCCAGAGACAAAACTGATCTAAGTGGTTGCTACAACCACGCCGCAAGTCAAACACGGACTCCACCTATTACCCAAAATACAAACATATCCCAACGGCAATATTTAGGCTAGAGTGTGGACCACCCCCCTACAATAAAAAACCCACGACAAACCCATAAATGGCTCCCAGGTTTCCCGACAAGCTGATATGATACGGAGCACTGCGTCGGAGCAGATAGGCTGAGATGTGGGATGGTGACGGATCTCTTTAGAGTGGAAGTCAAGCAGAAAAATAGAAGCACAGGTGTTCAGTGGGATACTGTAGCCTCATATCCTGTAGATTTCACACACCGCGGCAGCTGTGGATACACCTCGCCTTCTTACATTGGCAGAAGCCAGCTGGTGAGCCCGCATGATCGCTCCTCTGCACACTTCACAGTCTGAGCAGACAATAACAGAGCAGAGTATCTGATCATGTCCTGCCTGGCTCTGCCTCATCAAACAAACCGTTCAGACTCGTGTTCCACCTAACCATCATTTTAGATATGAATTATTTTTGGCGGTGCCACACAATCTTCCTGATTCAGACCTCGGCCGGGGCCTTTCTGCATGTTCTGGGTTGAGTTCTCTCCGGGTACTCTGGCTTCCTCCCACAATCCAAAGACATACAGCAAATTGGTGACTCTAAAATGGTGTAAATGTGAGCGTGAATAATGGTTTGTCTCCAGGTACCAGCCCTGTGATGAACTGCCGACCTGTCCAGGGTGTACCACACTTCTCCAAATGTCAGCTGGGAGCAGCTCCAGCTCCACGCAACCCCGATAAGGATAACAATGAAAAATGGATGGACGATCAACTGTTAATCCTCTAAAGTGCCAGAAAACGGTCAATGAATGATGGTCTCAACTTCCCAGAGCCTAGGGACACATGCTCAAACTTCCAAAATACAAAAACATTATTATTATTACACCACTATAAAACAGAGAAAAGTAAAAGAACATCACATTTTTTTATGCTTAAGCGAGCAAAGCTTTGACCCATAAAGAATCTTTTCAGTGCTAGGTCACACTATAAACACACTCAGTAACAGGACATCACACAGGTGGTCATCTTAATGGGCTGTCTGGATCCCAGTGCATCCATAATGTGTCCAATTATCAAAAACAACCCTGAAAAATGTAAATGACAAATCAATTTAAATCATCATGCAGGCCACTGTGATGTGCTGGTCAGCTGCACATACTGAATAGATGTTTTGATATATGTCGATATTAGCTATATTATATTTTTAATGCCATTCAGCTCTGCAAGTGGTACCAAGTTGTTTCCGAGCATGAAACAAGCAGGACAGATTATATATTGTTGTTATTACTAACATTATTAAGTACACATTTAAAATAAGCGACTAGTCCTAGCACCTCATGTAAGCTGTGTGAAGGTCGGCAAGCACTTCTTCTGGCTATACAACGGGCAAAAACTGACATAAACCACAACCACGTAGCTCCTGACCATAACACTAACCTCAACTTCAGCTACGACCCGGTTAAACACAACGTCCAGCCGTAAATAACCGCAAACAGCTACACTTTCTGTCAAGTCTTCACAGAAGTAGCGTGTTAGCTTGAGACATCCTTGTGATCATCATCAAGCGTCGACATGTTGGGACGTCCGGTTGTGCGCGAGTGTGTGTTTGAAACCTTACACGGCGTATACCGAACGGGCGGGGCTCCTAAAAACAAAGGTTGGCTCGTGAACCGGAGATGGCAAACTGAAGCAAAACGAGCGCCTCCTCTCGAGTCAACCAACAGTTAAACAAACCACGACATCGGCACGCGCCTTTGTTGTCAGACGGTAGCAGGGCGACTGTTTGTCCCTCGAGCTAAGCTAACCTGCTCAGTTTTTCTAGGAGGAAAATATAAATAAAGTATTGAAATGTTTAGTGTTACGTTTTGACGTAACAGAATCGTCCCTGACGTGGGATCCGTAGCTGATTAAGTCGAAGCCGCTATCAGAGAGGGAAGTTTGACAAGACCGAGGAGGTAAAGTGACACTATCCGAGCTAACTAAGCTAACTAGCTGCTAGCAGTCCACTGCTCGTCTTTAACGGACTGTTAACCGCTTAATGGATCATCTTAGCTGAACGCCTCGACACTACCTGGATGACCGAGGCCAGTTTAACCTTTCAAACTATCGATGTTAACCAGCAAACCGCTAGCAGCAACGTGCGGGTGGCCAAATAGCCTCAGCGGTTAAGCTAAGCTAACGTTAGCTGATAGCAAGTCAACGTTTCTTGAGAGAAAACGCAGATTTGTTTTGTTTTTTTCTGATTGAAAGCAACTCCGTCTTCAATCTCCGTCTCCGTCATTTTCTGTTTTACCGGAAAATAAACTGTAAACGTAAATATATGTTTATATAGAGAGAGTGTGTTAATGTTGTGTAGACTGCTGCTTATAAACAACTCCTTTAAACATGTTTTTACACATTAAGTCATATGTGTGATGAGGGCACTGTTTGACGTGAATACTATGACATAACTGACCCAGATACTACAAATATGAGAGCTTTTAATTTATTGAAATGACCCAGATCACGTTAGAAATTGCTTATCTATTATTACTGTATAATTAGACCCTTTACTGTTTGTCCTACAGTTTGTGTAAGCAACCTCTAACTCTGACTATGTAGGCTCAGCTCATGGCACTTCCCTGTTACAGTATAAAGCACAGTGAGAGCCGAACACGCTGTAGGGTTAGGTGTGATCGCTTCTCTTCATTCGGTTCAGAGATCACTTTGTGCTCAAAGTAATCACAATGATTAATCATGGACACAATGCAAACATGTTAACGTATCGCTCGTGTCTTTCTCCTGACAGAGTACACATGTCGTCTGCAGCAGGGACAGTCGAAAATGCCTCCATCATTTCCGAGAGTGTGGCCCATGACGGAAACCGCTTGTGGATAGGCAACATCGATCCCAAAATCACAGAGTGAGTGAATCCACCGCAGCTTTCAGCCAGCCTCTGTTATTTAATAAACTTTAACACCATAATAAGTGTCCAAGTCATTTTATTGCATCATGACACATGCATGTTTCAGATTAGATTAGAGGAGAAACTACATGGGAGGCTGTATAACACTGCGCCCTACCATTTAGTCATCACATTATAAGAGATTAAATGTCTTTGGAAACAAATATATTTCACCGCAAAGATACCATTCTCCAGCCAGCTGAGTGAAAAACAAGGGCTGTATTTGCTGTTGCCGTAAGGCTGTCCATGTTATGAACCCGAGGCATTGCTCTCCAACTCGCCTGTCTCCGCCTCATAGAGAGGCGATGCATTGTGTGTGCATATATGATTGATTAGCTGTGTGCGTAGTGTGTGTGTATCGCAGGCTGAGACTGAGCAGACAGGGGCTGGGTGTGTGAAAGAGAGGCAGCGAGGCGTGGAGACCTGCTCCGCTAAGGAGCAGCCATCATTCCTCACTCACCTGCCCTGTTTACTCTCTCTGTGTCAACCTGGAGCTGTTTGTGTGTGTCTGTGTGTGTGTGTGTGTGTGTAAGGATGTTAAAGCACACAGTTGATGTTTACGCGGCAGCTGGCAGTGGTGTAGGCTTCAACACACAGAGGTGTCTGTGTATTTTAGCAGTGCGTCTCACTTCACACAACATCAGCTGTACGTGCAAAGATTGTTTCATTGTTGCACGTGTGTCAAGGGACGTGCGCGTGTGCAGCTGAGTGTGTGAACGTGCAAACTCCAAATGCGACCCCTGCACATATATATTGTGACGGAGAGAAGGTGGTTTTTTCGGGGTGAGGGGTGTGTTTGTGTGCCTGTGGGGGCTGCTGGAGAATGTATGAGCTGCAGCTCTGGTGGGCGTCTAGACAGGCGTTTCCTTCCCCTTTCCTTGCTCTGCTCTACTTCTCCTTAAATAGCCCACTGCTTCACAGTATGAAGGGAAAACAAGAGAAATGCCCGTGGCCCCTGGTGCTGATTGGGAAGATTAATTAGCTCCTGGGTAGCGCACGCAGTACTCCCCCTGTTTGTGCCGGTAAGCCAAAGCAAAACTCGGTGCAGAGGAGGAATGCAGACCTGAAACGCAAGGTGCTGTTTATGAATGTGTGCGGCCAGACCACCGAACGCAGCACACGTCTGTTTAAAAAATGAATGGTGTTTATTCTGCAGTCTGCTTTAGCTAAAGGATTTCTTTACAGATCGTCTCTGCTATGTAGCAGTATTAAGATAATTATCATTATTATATAAGAGTATTTTGGAGATCTGCTCTGCTTTGTCAGGGTGAAATATTAGATCGATTAGGATGTGATGAGGTAAGAAGGCTGCTGATTTACTTTGTGTAACGTGTCCTTTCAGAAAAGATGAATTCCTGCGCGTTGTGTGTATGTATTTGTGGTTATTTCTGATCTCAAGTTCTCCAAGAAGGCAAAAAGTTTCCTGTGGGGCTCATATCTTAGAAACCTGGAAGAAAATCGATTTCACGCATGTGGTTTTGAAATTTTCTCCCACTACCGAGCAGGTAGCATCTCTCTTGTTATTTTGCTCGGCACATCCCTCCCCGTTGAAGGATCTTCTCTGAGCTTAGATCGGCATCCCATGTAGTGTCCCGTCAGATTGTTTCCACCTCTCTGTGCCTTGCTCACAGAGCGGAGACACACAGCAGGTGTAACTGGAGCTTTCATCACATATTCATGCTTTTGTGCTTTTGGCTGCTCACGGAGGGAATTTCTCATTCGCGGTAATCCATCACCGTCTTCCTCTTTGTTGTCTCTCTGGCCCGCTTGTTGCATTTTATGTTGTGTATCTGGAAGTTGTCATGTTTTTTTTAAAGAACTTATAAGCATGCAGGCCTAGATTGAGATTTAAATATGAAGATATTGCTGATAGCTACCTTGCCAGAAAGTTGAAACTCCCCTCCCTCCTCACGTCTAAAGTTTTTCCCCTCTGACCTGCACTTTTCTGGCCTGAACCTTTTGTCTTATTTTTTTCTGGCCCGAACCTTTTCTCTTATCCTTTTTCTGGACTGGGTTCACACCGGCCCCCCCTCCTCTCTTCCTTCCTCTTCTTTGCTTCCTAGCTCTTGTATCTTTCCTACCTGGCTTCTCACCTCCTCTCTTCTTTTGGCTTCTCCCTCCTCTTCCTCCACCTTTCACCTTGCCGTCAACATCCCCTCTCTGAACTTTACTCTCCCTCTCCCCCCTACACTTGTCCCTCCCTTTCCTACCCCCCCTCCCCACTCTTCCTCTCCTCCTCCTCTTCCTCCGGCGGTTTTAACAGCCCCCAGGAGGAGCGGTCCATTGTGGTTCAGCTCGCTAGCATCCAAAAATGTTCTTAGAGTGTCAGCCATTTAATCTCTCTCACATTTACACACATGCATTACGTGTACATTTTTTTCGAATCCATCCAATATTTGGTACATTGCAACATTTTAGTTGTTTTTTTTTCCAACATTTTACTTAAATCAATGTCTCAGGGGTGCATAAAGTGCAAAGGCAAAGTACTTACGTATAAGAGAGTGCAGTAAAATGTTACATGACGACACATTATTTTGAATTCCTTTGTCAGTGAGCCCGACGCTGGAGGAGCCACCTCCACGAGGGAGGGTGCACAGGGTGTTGTCTGGGAAAAGCAGAAATTCTCTTTTGCCAAAAGCCCTCCGGGGACTCATAGAAGGGTGGAAGACATTAGCACAACCTGGGGCTGAAACCCACGCTTCACCCTCTGCATCCCACACTGAATCCCCATTCATACACAGAAATGCATGCTTGCACACAAACGTCACACAGAGACACACAAACGACTTCAGGGTTATAAATAACAAACAATAAAAGGCTGAAGCATTAATTCCTCTTTAACAGTTAAACAAAACGCCTGAGGTCACTCCGAGGACTGGACCGTCACAGAAGGTAGAGGCACCAAACCAGAAACACAGGAAGGTGTTTTGTTGTTGTTGGCCCTTTTGTGTTTGTGCATTTTCAGGTTTTGTTGTTGCTTTTTATAGTTTTATAGATGTTAATCTTTTTCCCCCCCGTTGGAAACACGATGCCATAGAGCACACCTGTGGTTTTCCTGCTCTGACAGGTGAAGATGTCCGACGTGGGGAAAAGGCCTGTAAATGCGATGCAAAGAACAAATTATATTCATCAGAAATGTATGAAATAATTAGAGAACGTTCACGCCAAAGAGCAAGCATGAAAAAAATTACAAGATTAGTTGTGCGAGCTACGTGTGAATTAATCATTTGAGTAAAAATACTAAACATTTACTGGTTCCAGCTTCTCAAACGTGAAGGCTTCGTCGTATTCTATGACGGTGAATTGAGCAGCTTACGTGAATATTTGAACGTCAATAAATATGTCAAAAAGAGTCATTAATCGCAGCCCATCAAATGGAAAGATGAGTCGTTTCATACACAGTCGCTCGTGAAGTGGAGAAGCACCTGCTGCTCAGCATGAGTTCTAAATATTCAGTCAGCATCTGGGTGTTTACGCTTACATAGCAGTGAACATCGTCTACAGGTGACCTTGAACTAATTTTGCTTTTTCCCGCCCTGTCAGTTAAAGTATTTTTCCCATGGCTGCCTACAAATCCTCCCTCAACGCCGCATAGTTCTTCAGTGACCACATACTGTATATCTGCGTGCATTCGTAGCAGCTCCAGGCAGCTCCACACGCCGAGTGGATGTTGTTTGTGCAGAGCTCGGTGCTCAGGGGGGATTTGAGGCTTCCTCTTTTTTATTCCCTCATTGTCCTGCTACTGTATCCTCAGTATTGTCTCAATGAGAGATTTACTGTCACTGAGCTGCCACACCAGCTGGCCTGCTGCTAAAAAGGTGTCAGGGACAGAAAGCTGTCATTCTCATTAGCCCCATTTGACACATTCACAAACTGTAAGGTGGCAAATCCAGTGTGGGGCTTCATAAGGTCAGAGGTTCATAAGGCTACAGTGTACTGAGTGTGTATTTTGTTGACTGTCATGGACGTTTGGTTAAATAAAGTTTGTTCTCTCTGTTCTTATTTAAGAATCCTTTTTAAAAAAAACACTGTTTTCACTTGTTTCTGTTTTTACGGCTCCCCTCTCGGCAGGTATCACCTGGTGAAGTTGTTGGAGAAGTTTGGCAATGTGAAACAATTTGACTTCCTGTTTCATAAGTCGGGGCCTTTGGAGGGACAGCCACGGGGCTACTGCTTTGTCAACTTCAACACTAGAGAGGTGCGTGCAAGAAAAAAATACATATTTGATAATTATTGTTGAACACAGCATGTATTTTCGCAAACTGAGGGTACAAACTCAGGAGTGTTAAATGCAAATGTCTTATGTTTTAGATAGATAGATAGAAGTGACCTAAGAAAACTTTATTTGACATTTTCAAGCAGTCTGGACCTGATTGTGTGTCTTACTGAAGTGGACCATATTTTTTCTTTCTATAAAAATACATATCTATATATACACTGTATATAAAAAAAGGACTTGAAGGAGGCCGCTCAGCTTCAGCAGGCAGCGTGTTTGTTTTGGATGGGCCTGGGGATCGTGATAAGCATCTAGTTTCACAGCTAGTGTCTATCAGTGGGATATGAAGCCCTCCCAAAAGGATTATACAGAGGAAGTGTGTGTTTATCTTACGCACTGAGACACACTTAGACACACACACACACACACACACACAGGCGCACACACACACACAGAAAAGGTACTTTATTAATGTAATTTAGCATCAGTGCCACTTACTCATTTGATTAGACAAAACTACATTTTCACACACTGCCTCTCAAACAAGCACACGCAAACACACACACACACACACACACTAAAGCCACTTTTGGTCTTTCTGGAGGCACGTCATCATCATCTATTATTGTTTCTGCCGTCTCTATTGGACTAATTATTTAATGACTTGGGTTCAATCATCAAGACTGATTTTTAATCATAATTTAATCCAAAAAAAACGTCTCTTTGTGTGTGTGTGTCTGCAGGAGGCAGAAAGGGCGATCCAGTGTTTAAATGGGAAGCTAGCTTTGTCCAAGAAGCTGGTTGTGCGCTGGGCGCACGCTCAGGTGAGGGTAAGTGTCAAACTCGGTTCTATTTTGAATAAAAATCTTAAACACACATCGTGATGGTTGAAATATAGATTTCTAGAGATTTTTTTAAAAAAGTCCAGGACCCGTTATCACTCCAGACAGAGACAGTGTGGAAAAGATGAAAGAAGTCTTAATAATTGTTAAGATGAAGGCCGGAGTGCAGTGGAGAGCAGCAGTGGATCCCAGCACAACCTATGCCTGTCTCTTAACAATAGACAGCCTACTGGCAATGGGTGAAGGGATATCCTGTATAGAGACGAATCACGCCCTACACACACACGCACGCACGCACACACACACGAATGCATAATGGAGAGAGGTCGAGGTCAGTGCTGCCGCCTCTAAGACAACACGTCGTTGGATAAATCTGCTCGCAGATTCATTATAACTGGGCTCAATCCACCATGCAGGCCAAAAATAGCCTCTGTTATTGAGCCCAAACGTTCACTTAATACCAGTCTGCCTGCAAATGAGTCTGAACTACTTTACTCGCAGCGTCCGTCAGCACCTGCTGCACACTCTTCCTTTGCCAGTGGCCTCAGTACATTTCTGCTATGAGTGGAGTACTATATTAACACCATTATCTGGATTTGATGAATATAATGTGCATGACTATTGTCCATCCAACAGTTGTTATGTTACCTTAGAATGAGACTTTTATATCTACAGGTGCCGCGAATCGGACACCGCCACGTTGAACCACGATGTTTTTACACACACAAACTGAACACTCTGCTCTAGATTGGGACCTTTACATCTTTTAGTGCCGTAGAAACAAGGGGGATGTAACCCGCCACTGAATCCTAGACTCTGTTCCTCTTTAAAGGTTCAGATGTGTTAATAATAAAATGTATTTTAATGTCTTCCTGTCTTTGTAAGTACGTGACATACTGGAAGTCGGCCTGCATGCATGAAATTTCAAGCATGTGGCAGCCGATCAACAGCTTTGTCCGGGAGAAAGTGTTCCACTTTGTGTGGGTAACCCAGTTTGTGAGGCTTGCGTGTGGTCACTGGTTCATTTTAAAAGCACGCTCAGGCTCAGGTTAATGTGATGATCAGCCAGGTACGAGCAAAGCTGGACCACTTGTTTCCTCCATCCAGCCCGCTGTCAAGCTGCTCACTGCGGACCAACCTCCGTGTCCCAGCCGGATGCATATTTCCATCCCACGACGCGCTTTAACAAGCTTATCATTCGAAATTAAGCTCCCGTTGTCCGACGCAGTCTGCTTTGGGATATAAACTCAACTGCAGCGGGCGAAGAAAATCTTTGAGATTTATAGATTGTCGCCGTCAAACCTGTGTGTAGGTCGTCATAACCTTCATGCGGAAGACGCAACCACTTCACTGAGATCAAGACAAAGATTTGACTTATTATCGAAGTGGATGTCAAGGCTTGCCCACCTGTGCATGGTTGCAAACACCCCCGACACACCCAAGCTGGCACGATCCGGTGTTTTGTTCATGGACAAAGCTACACAAGTGCTATCCGCCCAGTGTAAAAGATAATACCTGATACTGTCACCAGCTCTTCTCAGCGTAATCTTTATTACATAAGTAATATTTCCAGCGACGAGGCCAGCTCAGATCCAGTTGAATGTCATATTTATTTTTTAAGCCAGCCTGTCTTGGCTGAATTCAACCCAGAAGTGACGTACTGGGATAAGTGAGTCAGAGACAGTTGTTGGAGTCAAAGCCGTTGTCTCACTTCCAGCCTTACATCTTGACTCTATTACGTAGCTTTGAAAGAGAGGAAATCACTTTGATGAACGTTTATTGAACATTTTCCCCCCGCAAACCCTTCACAAACACAAATTGACTTTTTGGACAGTCAAACAATTGTGTCCTAATTCATTACCGTGTCGTTCTGTATTTACAATACACAGGTTTAGCCAAGGTGTGTGTTACGTGCGTTACAGTCTTTGTATGTGAAACACTCATCCCCGCTGATGCTATCAAAAAATCCCCCTTAATTTCTCATCTGAACCATAACACATTAAACGCTTTTTTTTAATGCTGGAGGAACTCTGTGGATGCAGCGATTTAAAAACATACAGATCATGTACGTATGGCCTGATTGGCTATATGTAGATCTGTATGCATTCCTGCTATGTGCCTTGAGGAATAGGTGGAAGGGAAGGGTCCTGGCTGGTGGCACGCTCATTGTTTTAGACCTATTCTTGGCTATACATGTTATTTATTTCTTGGGACGGTATGTAAGAACGTGCGTG
The DNA here is from genome assembly GCA_014281875.1 of Nibea albiflora. NCBI lineage: Eukaryota > Metazoa > Chordata > Actinopteri > Sciaenidae > Nibea > Nibea albiflora. The sequence goes on along the minus strand of CM024803.1, from coordinate 14,616,325 downwards.
CTTTTGCACATTTACTGTAACTCCGTGTGACTCAGTGCCACTTGCACCGACCGAAGCCTCGTATTCCTGCTGCTGCTGCTGCTGCTCCTGCACCAAGCGTCGGGGGGTTTCTCGTGCTCACATCACATGTTTGACCGTTGTTTGTCTTCTTCTCTTTTTTTTTTTTTCTTCACAGGTTTCCAGAGTTCTGTGTTGGGCTGGTGGAGATGTTTGGAAGGTGGTTTTTTGAAAGGAATGAGCGCAGACGCTGGTTGTTGCACTCCAGCTGCTCCCTCTTTATCCTCCCTCGCGCCTTAGGGTGTGATTATGAGCTGGACTCGCAGTCACTGCTTGGTTACTGTCTGTTTGACCAGACACAAACAAAATCAATACTTCGGTTTAATAATGTTGATGCTTGTGGGAGGAAGCTGGGGTTGGCTCTCTCGGGGACTGCTCGGTGTTTATTAGAGGGTCTGATGGTTTCTAAATGTCTGCTTGATGGGATGTTTCTCTGTCTTCTTCACTTCCTCCACTTGTCATGTTCAAACTTGGCACTGAAAATGTTTCCAAATGCAGGTGTGATTTTTTTCGCATTGCTATCCGATCCCGCTGACTGCATCGTCTTGATTCGACACAAGCCTTGGCCTAGAGAGACACCAGTTATGCTTAAGTTAACTGTTTGTATTTAGCAGGGAAGGAACTTCCAATATTATTGGTCAGCACACACCTTTTAGGTACAAGTTAACTGGTTGTGAGTTGTAATCTCTATACTCACACATATTTGGACACGAGGTGCAAGGTCTGAGCAAGACAGGCTTTTATTTTCATCCCACTGACTGTCGGCTTCTCTTTCTCTTCTGTATTCCCGCTCCCTGTACAAGGCTATGGCTTCTTACTTCTACCTGTTATTTTACCTCTTTGTTTCTCTCCATCTGTCTGTCCATCCATGTGTCCATCACTGTTTGTGTGGGTCATTCCGTTTCTTGCTCCACGCGTCTCGTCCGCAGAGGTTTGAAGGTTTCCGTAATGACAAGACGATGCCTCCGAGCCTGGAGCCGTCGTGCAGCGGCGCGACAGAGGAAGGAACCGTAACTGCCAACCACCTCAGGTTGGTATCAGACACACACAGCATCATCACTCCTTGTTGTTGTTCAGATATTTTTGTAGACTATGTAGCAGCTTTTCACCCCATCTTAAAGTGTTTGGAACAGTTTTACATTTTTTATGAACCTGTATATGTGTGTTTTTTTTTTTGTCAGATGATTGTTTTGTCATCATAAAATGGTGATTTGCAACAGCAGATCTCTAAACAATTAACTCCAAAAGCTGCCGTGGATGACGCACGAACATCTGTGTTGCACAAAAATAGCCTTTTCAAACATAGCCGGCCAAGTGTAGACATAGACGTCTGCATACAGCCCTCCATTTACCCCAAGCTCGGTCCCGAATGTATCATAGGAGAGCTTGTGGGCTTGTTTTATTCACCACAAACCACTGTTCAAATTGATTTCTTCATCCAAGTACAACTGTACTAATACTTGGGCCTGTGGAAGTGTTACATATCCACAGTACATCTCCCATTATTGTGGCTACACTTCACTGCAGCCTACAATCACACATCCCCCGTCGGAGCACCGTGAGGCCTGTAAACGGCCTCTTGTGCTCACAGCATCAACTCTAACAGAGACAATCCAGAGCGTGTATGAAGGTATCGGCTCTCGGGGATTCTTCTCAGGGAAGTCTCCGCACTTTGGTTGTAGTGTAAACGTCAAAATCACTCTCTCCACGCAGCACGAGAAAGGAAATATAAACACCCCCCCCCCCCCTATGCTTCCTCTAGAGTGTCTCTCTGCTGCTGCTTAGATACTCCTTAAACACTTCCCTCAGTCGCTCGTCTTCCCAACCGCACTGTCATTTTTCCTACGAACTTCTCCCACTCGCTCCTTCAGGTTCAGTTTCACCATTTAAATGCAAGTCTTCTCCCCCCTTCCTCCCCTTCACCGAGTGCTAATACCTCCTCTTCTTTCCCCCCCTCAGCCAGATCTGTCCATCACTCATGTTCGTCCGTCACCCTCGGCACCAACACTGGTATCCCCCCCCCCCTCCCTCTTCAGCCTCGCCTGCTAACATCTCCTATTTTTTTTTCCCCTCCCTCCCGCCTCCTCCCCTCTAGCACGAGTGCTAAGATCCGCGCCATCGAGGCCAAGCTCCAGATGATGGAAGAGAATCCAGATGATGACTACTCGGGCCCGTCGGCCTACGTTTACAACAAACCGCCAGAGAGGAAACGCTGGGAGCCCTACTCTAAATCACACCACAATAATAACCAGAGCAGGCCCTTCCGCAAGTTTAGGAGATGACCCACTCATTCTGGAGAATCCCCCCCTCCCCTTCACACACCTCAGCCCCTTCCCACACACAAACAGACTCTCCACTATAAAGACTATACACATCCTATCTGGGAATAGAGGATAAAGGATTTGAAGTTGTTGATAATACTTGGAGAAGCCAAACTCTTCAGCAATCATGGACACGTACTTAAAAGTTGTTTTTTTTTTTTTTTTTAGTTCTTTTGGGGGTCGCAGCATCAGTTGCTATTCAGTCTTAACGTCTGCCGCCATACCTGACCGCCGTGCAGGTTGGATTCCCTCATCAGTCAGTGCTTTCTCACTTTTGCGAGAGATTTAATGCAGGTGAATCATTAAAGCTGCGAGTCACATGACGCGCGGTCGCCAGGAAAGAGAGAGAGAGAGAGATGTTATTATGGAGTCCACAGGAAACGCTGATCTTATTGTTTGTGTGTTTACGTTCAGATCATTTTATTTAAAGGTGAAATACAATTTTCGTGTCTTTATTCGAGCCTTCGGCGAAGAGGAAAACACACAGATTTGTAACAGGTTTGTATTAACGGAGTTCAAAAACGATAAGCCACAAGCCACTCAGCGACACGTACTGTAAGTTGCAGTATTTCTGTGATGCTCTTGTACTCTTTTCCTAATAGTTTGCCCTTTTTTTTTCTTTTTTCCCCCCCTTGGATCCAGTTTTTTACACGACAGCAATCAAACTCTTTTTACAGACTTTTTGTGGTGTGTAGAGTTTTGGTATTTCCCTCGGTCTCTTTTTATTTTAATTTTTTTTTCAATTAAAGGCAATCCAATATCACATCTGCAGTGTGGTGTTGTAGATTCTCGACGTCGCTCCTCGAGCACAGGATTGAGTCTTTTAGGATTGGTCGCTAAAGTAAATGCTCCACATCTCTAGCCACATGGTTTTGCTGATGTAATGGGATTGTTTTATAAGAAGTCAAATAAACCATCTGCGTCTCATTAATGGGAGATTTAAAGGACTACTTGTTATCTCCATTATTATGTTTTTTTTTAAATTATTCTTAAATTTCAGAGAATTTTTAAAAACCAGTGAGTTTACCACAAACCTGATAGTTTCTGTTATATAATCCTGGTTATTAAAGCATCCATTAATGCTTTGAGACCCGGTTTTCTTTGATATTAGTAATTTCTGTGCAGTCCAAACCAAAACTTTCTGTAAGTCATTTTAATATATTTATATCTTTCAAACCTTTTCCATTTGAATTTACTATTTTAAAAGGTTAAAAGTTTGTTTTTGTCAGTGGGGCACAGTAAGTTTTGATGTGATCTGACGTGTGTTTCCTTGCAGGTGTGAGGTTATAAAAAAACATTTTCGATTTAAATGTTTTTTTTTTAAAAAGACTAAATATAAAAAATATGTCGGTGGAATTAAAAGCCTGTTTTCGTGGAGGATTTTTTTAATTTTTTTTGCAGAGCCAATGTTTTTAAGACTTTAAGAATATTTAACTGGCATATTAGGCTGGAGGACACTGATTGGAGAGATGAAATATAAGAGCATCATTCCGGGCGCAGCGAAATAATCAAATCCTACCTCTTGACGTGACGAGGGCCCCCCACCTTTTTTTTTTTTTTTTTTTTTTTAAATGTCTTTGTTGTTGTGAAATCGCTCCACCGACTCTGATTTCCATCAGATCAGATAAATGGCATCTTTTAAAATGTGTGTATTTATGTTTCCAATAAAAAAGGCCTATTCGTTCAAAGATATTTCCAATTGATTAAATATTTAAAAATCGTTTCTCCTCTGAGAAGCTTCTTATTTTCATATATAGTTTTTTAGGGTTTATTTTGAAGGGGTCGTGTGTGACAGATGATTGCGGGATCTTTGTCTGACTGACGCGTCGGTGTGTGTGATCAGCCTCTCGGTCTCTCCGGTTAAATCGCCCCGTGTGCATTTTCATTTCATCCCCATCAGCTCCTCTCACTGTCTGCACAAATAAATGAACACACAGCTCTCCCATTCTTTCTTTTTTTCTTCTCCCCACAATTGTTCCGTTTGTTTGGGTTACATAACCAAGAAGAGCCTTTATTTTAAATCCGTGAAATCTCTTTTTGTTTTTTCCCCTTTAAACTATACCTTTAATGTGTGTTTCGCTTTAATTTTAAACGACACACATCATTTAAATATTTTAAACTGTTGTAACAACGAAAACATTTTTTTTTTTAAACAAAGCTTTTCATCCGGATGCTGGGCATTAAAATACACGTTAAATTAATTCAATGATATTCAACGCGTTTTCTTATTCCTCGTGCATCTTATTTTTCTAATGTAGATTCTGCCGTGTCTGAATATTCAGCATAGACCCGCACATGTATGATGAGGCTGTGTGCAAAGAGGTTTATTTATACGCTGGAGTATGTGGGTTAATTGTTGCGTTACAGCCTATACGTCAGCTGTAGCTGCATATTTCTGGTAGCAAATAAATGGCAATTATATAAATAACTATAATTTACATTGGGTGTTTTTTTTCTCTCTGTCCTCTGGCAGTCGATATAAATGCCTGAGATATCAAACACACACCACCAGAGTTTGAGTAAGTTTCTGTCATAACTGTTCCAAAGTGTGTCCACCCTTCTCACGCATATGAAACTCTTTCTTCACCCTCCCCCTTCTTTAACTATAAGGCAGGCCAGAGAGCTGCACTAACTTTCACTACGGCTCTGCACAGACACTCTTGCCTGGTTGCGCTCCCGTCGACTTTTTTCGCAGAGTCTCTCCCCTGCACCTATGAAGCCTCGGAGTAAAAGCTGCCAACCCCTCAATTTGATTCACTTCCTGTGTTCAGACTCCTTCCCAAAAGTGGACAGAGAAGGGGAAACCGGGGGGGGGAAAGGAAGAAATCTTTCTGCTCTAAATAAGGCTCTCTCTCTGCGGAGCAAAGCAAAGCCAAAGCAGCTCCTCGCCTCCGCGTAGAGCTTCGGAGAACTTTTGTAGTTTGTGTCGGTGGTCAGATCGTCTCGCACAGCAGCGTTTTTATTTTTAAGAGCGAGCGAGAGAGAGAGAGAGAACATTTCGCGTTAGAAACAAACCAAAACTGTGCGCAACTTACACCCGAATCAATGCATGGTACGGATGGTACAAGTTCTGACGCCCGTCGCCGAGTCTTCTCCTGAATCCACGCACCGAGTTTGGAGACACTGTGCGCTGTGAGACTCCAGGGGTTCATGTATTGGAAAAATGAAGTTTTGTCCCCTCTTTCAGAGGGAAATAAGATTCTGTCCGAAGGGATTCCCACGAAGCAGGTACTGACACTTTGGACACGTCTGAGCTTCAGCTTTGTGCGTAATGTTGGGGAGCACTTGTGCACTGTTTGGGCCTTAAACATTTGGGCTTAGACTGAATTAGCCCTTTTTCTTTATGCGATGACGTACGACTAATGATGATAGTGATTTAACGGTGCAATGAGTAGCCTCGGCGCGAAATAATTCCGATTCACCTGAATATTGTTCACCTTTTCTCCTGAGCGTTCAGTGGATCTATCTGCCGGTGCGCAAAAACGCGCAGTTTGTTTGCAAGCCCGCAGCATCGCGCGCGCGCGGGCGTGTGTGTGTGTGTGTGTGTGTGAGCGAGTGAGAGAGTTTTGTTTTGTCTCTCTGTGATGTCATAAGAATCACTGCTTGTGTACTGAGATCAGCTGCACGCGCCAGCCGCTGCGAGGAGGCACGCGCCTCTCTCTGTTATGAATAGCGTGATTTGCGGTCCGCGAAGCCTCTCGAGCGCTGCCAATTCGCCCGAGAAGAATTGGATTTTAATTACAGCCATTAAAAATCAAATTTGCAATTCTTTGGGTGACCCGTTGCCTTTTTCTGATTGACAGTTGAAATTGACACTCCGGGTCCCTCTTATCCGCGGCGTTTCAAGCTATTTGTAATTACAGGTAGTTTTTCTCCCCCCTCCACTCTCGTGTCCTGGATTGCGAAGAAAATACTATTATTCTGAGAGGCATGGGTTAAGGGGAAGGGAAAAATCAATCCAAATTGAAATAGCTTCATTAAAATGTGCCTTTTGTTGCGGGGGCCCCCTTTTAACAGTTTTAACCGGGGTTTATTGTCAGGACTACTTTATATAGGAGTAGCCTTGAAGAGCTCGTCTGCAAATGTTCTCCCCGCGGATTTCTCAGCTGAAGATGAGACAGGAGAAGTGATGAAGGCTTGCCGTTCATTGAACGTTGTCTTGTAGGTGATCTCTACCGAGCATCAGGGCACGCCGGGAGCTTCGCGCTGCAGTGTGGACTCTAAACACATGCCAATGGTGAGAGCTTTATCGCCTATTTTACGCTTTGAAAATCACCCAGTGCGCGCACCGCCTGCGCGCCTCCAATGCATGCGGAAATGTGATGAGAATTCATGCAAATGTGTATATACATTTTTTTTTTTTTTTTACATGTGTGAGTACAAGCGTGCATTATGAAAATGGCGACATCTGCAAACAGGCGCTTTGAAACGGGCTGATGAGGATTATTGTGTGTGTGTGTGTGTGTGTGTGTTACTGAGCTGTGCTGATGCCCTCCTCTTGCAGTCTCACTCGGACGGAGAATCCCAGCGGTCCAACATGGAGCGGGAGGACACTCGCTCGTCCCCCAGCACTCCTTCCACGCCGTCCGTGTGCTCGCCGACCTCCACCACCAGCTCGGTGCCGTCCACCGGGAAGAACATGTGCGCCAGCTGCGGTCAGGAGATCCTGGACAGATACTTACTAAAGGTGAGAGGCCGAGCACACACTGCGATTACAACAGGCTGAAGCTGGAGAGAGCAGAAATGTCCTCCTTGTTTATTTGGTAACTCTTATTTATTATTATTTTATATTCTTACGCCGGTGTTAACATAGACAGACAACAAATAGCCTGTCCACACAAAAGCAGAGGAGGTGAGAGAAGGAGGGTGCCATGTTGACCCGGGTCCTGCTGTGGTTTGGACCGGGCTGCTGTGTTTTTGCGCTGGATTGAGCAGAAGGCCTGGACTGAACTTTAGGCGTCATTACTGTCACATTTATTATCAGGCAGACATTAAACTACAAGAGTGAAGATGGCAAAATACATTACCCATAACTATTTGCGGCTGTGATATAGATTAAATGTATATATAACATTTGTAGCTGATGTACGGAGTTTAAAATAAAAAGCCTGAGATACCGGATGTTATCTGCTCCAAATAATTTTAGACAATCATCAGACTGTGTTTGGGAGCTCGCGCACACAACAAGGATGTTTTGTTTTTTTTAAACAGCCTCTCGTTACGCCCTGTCTTGTCGCGTGCGCTCGCGTGTGCTTCCATCCAAAGCAAGTCTTTTTTAGTCGCGCGCAAATGGGTGTGTTAGTCAGGAAGTGGGAAGATCATTAGTCTCTTATCTGAGCGTGTTTTGATCTCAGTCTGCACAGCTGATAACGTGAAGCGGGGGGAACATAGTCTGAAGCATCGTGACACATATTTTTTATTTCCTATTCAAATAAATAGACACTAAAAATATTTTCATTTTGAAGATCAAATTAAAACTGAAAATACTTTATTTATATGTAGTTTTGTTGTTGTATCGAGGTCCATGAAAGTGTAATCATTTTAAACTATTTTACAGCTGACTAAAAAAATCACTTGAATGCTAAATGAAAAAATATTTTATTAAACTAACTATAAATACATTTTAAAATTAATAAATATAATCATATAATACATTAAAATATCTGTGTGCAGCAATTTCTGTCGATCTGCATCACTACTCGCCCTGTCCTGTTTAAAAATAGAATTAATTTACATATGCCAACATATTTCACACTGGCCGTGCTGTAAATAAATTAACATATACTGATAAAATAAGTTAGCTCCAATAACCGATTTTCCGGTAAATAAAATCGCCATTTTTAGAAGCAGCTCATGGAGCAGCACGATGATCGTAATGAACAGAGCCCATCAGTGTAACGTGATTTTGTATCTATTTATTTCACAGGACATCCTTCATGATCTCCTGCCATTAATAATCATTTTTTTAATAGTCATGTAAAACATTTAGAAAACGGACTTTGCTATCTGTAGAGCTTCAAACTGATTTCAATAATTCCAGCAGTCATTCACCGATTTTATCGATTTGTTTCTCTTCGCCTGACAAACACGTGTTTTTATTCTCGTGTTGCCAAAAGAGTTAAATCATAATTATGGCTGAACGAAAATACTGAACTGAAAATGTTCCATAAGGCCCGAGTAAGGAAACTTTAGGGTTTAATATTTCCTAATGTTCATTAATTTTAGCTTCAGGTTAGTCTCCCTTTTCTTAGAGGCTAAGGATTTAAAGGAATATTTGGCTGCGGAATAAAAGCAGGCCAACAGAAAGCACGTGAGTGATCTGTCTAAAACGATACAGTCACTTAAAGGCCGAAATATAGAAATACTGGAATGATAAAATTATTATGAATGACTATCAGCTCATTAGTATGCATGTGTGATATAGAAATGTATTTGTGTTGGCATCAGGTGATCAAATGGAAACGTTGTTAGGCTACGCACACACACACACACGCTGTAGTGATTTATCATCGGTGTGTGTGTGTGTGTGTGTGTGTGTGTGTTTGACATGTTGTCTCTTTGCAGGTGAACAACCTGATCTGGCACGTGCGCTGTCTGGAGTGTTCCGTCTGCAGGACGTCGTTACGTCAGCACAGCAGCTGCTACATCAAAAACAAAGAGATCTTCTGTAAAATGGATTATTTCAGGTAGGGTAAGTTTATGACCGTGTTTTCAAAATACCACGTCTGCTCTACCACCACAGGCCTACCTCTCTCTCTCTCTCTCTCTCCTCTCTCTCTCTCTCTCTCTCACACACACACACACACACACACACACACGCGCGCGCACACACTCTTCATTTGAGATGGATGCGGGCTGCCTCATGTTTTCTTGAAAGACCTTTTCAAAAACTCTCAAAGTGTGTAACAAAATAAAAGTCTTTAACTGCAGTGCCTAGCTGACAGATCCACGGCGTTGTTATGGCTACTCCAAACACAACATTTCCACCAGCTAGAAAAGAAAATCCTATCCAGTCTACAAGAACACTTTTTTTTAAAAAATACTGCGCATTATTTTGAAAAGCTTAAAAAAAAAAAAGAAACATTGTCTTGGGGGGGGGGGGGCGGGTCGGATGTTTTGACCACGTGTCACCAGCTCAGATCCTATCAGATTTGAAGTGGCGCGCTGAAATAACATTGGATAATTTCTAGTGATTCATTTCAGGTGGACCATGTCAGATCAATTTTATATGGCCACCGCGTGATCCCAATTCATAAACACCATCTTAGCGTTTAACTTAAGCAACGCACCGTTAACGCGCCACGTGCCACGAGGCGCGCGGTGGCTGTTTTGCCATTACCGAGAGGGACACGAGGAAATGACCGGAAGTGCTCGTTTGCGCGTGGAGCTGTATGAATTCAGTGGATCCCTGCATGCAAACCAAGCGTTAACTCATCCAACAGGGAGACTATTCTATTCTATTCTATTTCTACTGTGCAACAATGACCTAGTGCTCATCATCCATAACATGTAAAAAAAAACAAAAACAAAACATAAATATTTGTCAAATGGAAACGATATTTTTCATGAAAATAATTTTCAAACAAAAAGAAAAAATATTAATTTTTACGTGCAATAAAAACATACATGTGACACATCTATCTATCTATCTATCTATCTATCTATCTATCTATCTATCTATCTATCTATCTATCTATCTATCTATCTGTCTATCTTTTCATGTAATATCAAAACACAGGGATACAATAAATAAGTAAATAAATAAGATAGTGATGCACACACACCCACACACACACACTTTGGGGTACATGCAGTGTGTTGTCGTTTTGTAATTCGAAGGTGAATTTGCAACAGTTGCTTTCATACTAAGCTTGTGTGCATGCAGCAGATGCGGTATATGTCTTGTTTGGCTGATGTTTTAAATTCATTTTTCTGACCACACGTGTGTGTGTGTGTGTGTGTGTGGTATCTGAGGTTAAATGAGGTTCACACCAGCAACAGCATATAGTAAAATTATGTGCTGTAGCCCGAAGCTGGTGTATACCTTGAATGGACACACATAACGTTTGTGCATGTGTGTATGTGTGTGTGTGTATGTGTGTGTGTGAGTGCTTGGACCTGTGAGTGAGCTTTGGTGTTTGTCTGATTGAAACCTGACACCAGGCCACTGCTCTGAGGTTTATAATCACCAGCAATTAGTTGTCCTCCACCCCAGACCCTCAGGCCTCCAGACCAGCAATTAGACCGCCCCTAGTGCCTGGTCAGCATGTTTCTGATCTGAATGTGACTCCTATCCAAACTAAAAACACACACACAGGGACACAGGTATGTGCACACTTAGACATGGGCACACACCTAAATATGAAAACATGAATATGAAACACATATTAGCAAAAATGCACCGTACACATTGCCTCCTTTTACGGCTCACGAGAAACATACACGCACTGACACACACTCGCACGCTGACACAGCCACACACACATAAACATACACTGAGATCTCTGTTTATTTATGCACGTCCAGCAGCTGCCAATCATTTTGTCCAAAATGGAGATTTTCAGTGTTTGCTCGGCCACGTCACAATAATATTTTACCTGACCCGTCTCCGTTTAAACGCTCCTTCACTATTCACCCCTCTCGCCCTCAGCACTGCTCCCTGAGCCGGTGTGAAACACGCAGGGTGGATTTATAAAGAGCATTAGAAAAATGGTAATGAGCGGTACAGATGTCGCCTGTCACTGGGTCACATATTATGTGCTCATCAGAGAAATCCTACACTGTAATTATGTGAAATACAGTAATTGTGATTAAAAAGCACGTCTGAATATAGAAGCAGTAAATGTGTTCACACTAGCTACAGACCCACCAGGAGAAGGATTAGAAGTTTCACCATGAATTTCCAAAGGATTACTGCATATTATGATTAAACAAATTCATAAAGTTTTATGTGATCCACATGTGCTGCAATCCAGATGGATCTTTAAAAAAAATAAAATAAAAAGCTTAAAGCTTCACCTTGAAACTCTTCTAGCTTCCATGGCTGTAGTGTCACACCCTGTGTGAACAAAGACAGAAACACAGTTATGTCGAACAAATTTGGTTTTAAACTGAGTTAAGAGCAGAATCTTTCTTTGTGCTGCTCTGAGAATATGAAAACGATCATGGCATTATTGTGTGTAATGCGTAACTGTCTAAACAAAACAGCATGTATGAATCGCAGGGGCTGTGAATCGGAGTGGAGATGACTGCATTCTGGCTAACTCGAGCTAGCTGGTGAGTCACAGCTAGCCTCGGCTAAAGCTAATTCAGGCCGACTTTAATCCGTGTTTCCTCTAATTAAAAAAAAATCAGCGGTGATCCTCCAACATCTTAGTAACTGAGGCGGTACCTAAATCTAATCATAATGTAGAAAGAGAAAAATTAGCACTGCTAAAAGTTTAGCAGGCTTGCAGTGACTGCAGCCTGAGCCTCTGACTCCAGTGAAATTCAAGTGGTTGGAGGCTAAATCATGTTTTTGAATTCAAGCAGATTCAGGACTTCCTGTCACTGCTGCAGTCAGCAGTCCCTGCTGTCTGTATTTGTAAAACAGTACGGCCATGTACTTAGTTACTTTTATATGTCAAAATAACCTTCACAACATGTAAAACTGGTAATCTAGTTTCATTCCTATCAGTATAATAACTGTACGCCATCTGCTGTGTAGAGTGACTCTAATATATTTGATTTGATTGTCTGGATACGCTGCAGGTCACTCGAGGACTGTTAAAACATTTTGCAAACAGGTGTATCTCATACTCAATATGGTAACAATCACTGGAGAATAATCCCTAATTTGCATAATAATATTTGTGGCTTCAGATTAGATTTCCTTGGAAATCACACTGGAAAGTGAGAAATTATTTAGAAATTCTTGCAGGGAGAGTGAAGCGTCGCTGCGGGACTGCAGGGTCTGCACAATGGTTACCTCTGTAAATATAAACTGTAATCTGGGTTTAGGCCAGATTTAAACTAGGCTAAACACTACTGCGAGTCCAGATCCTCTGGGCTGGCTTCAAACCTCTGGAGATATTTCCTCATCTGTGTCAGCCTCTCATCTGGCTTTGGACTGACAGCTGCTTTAATGGGGCGTAATAGCAGGAAATCAGAGTGGGTTTCCCTCCATATATGTGTGTGCGTGTGTATGAGGGGGTTAAGTCGGTATGGGGGGGGGGGTGCAGGACAGAGCCCACGCTGTGCCTCTCAAACCCATGTCAAGCCTCAGGGGCTTGCGCACACACACACACACACACACACACACACACACTCATTTCTTTATCAGCCTCCTCCCATGACCCCCCTCGCCTCCCTGCACCCCCTCCCTCGCCTTGTTCCGTAGAAACATCATCCTCGTCCGTGAGCTGTAGGCCACACAGGAAGTTGCATTGCTGCACTAATCAGGGGCACCCTGGGATACTGACAGTGTAACCAGAGTCCATGTATGTAGAGAACTTTGTGGGTGAGATGTGTGCATGTGTATGTGTACGTGTCTCTTTATATATATGTGTGTGTGTGTGTGTGTGTGTGTGTGTGTGTATTGTAATAATAATTATTCATCAACCCACCTCTGGTTAGCTGATTAGGTCTCCATAGCAACAAAGACGAGTAACCGGTACAGAGTGATTGAGTTTTATTAAGAACTGAATGAATTGAAATTATAATAAGACATCTGTCACACAATGCTACACATTTAAATAAAGACTGCTCAGTCAAAGCTATGAAACAGATTATTCATTTTGCGAGGCAGATTGGTTATTATAAGGAAAACCGCCAGTTTTCACAGTCACTGCAGTCTGAAAGAGGAGATAATGCAACTGTCAAGGTTTCCTTTGTGTAGGCTTAACACGTTAAAGCCTGATAATATGTTCAATCTGTCAAAAGAAGTTATCTGTAAAGTGTTTTATCCCATCTTAGATTCTCATTCGAGAGCCTAGCACGAAGCCCCGCGTCTTAAAACCGCACAGCTGAGCAAGAAATCTCTCAGGGCAAATCTAATAGAGATTAGAGTATTCTCATAGCACATCAGAAATAATCCAAAAAACGTGCACCTCCTCAAGCCCCTCTTTCAGCAGCAGGTGAATGACTAAAAAAAAAAAAGAAAAGGAGTAAAGATTAGACCAAAGAAGGGGAGCAAATAGGAGAGGTCTGGGGGAAAAGGGAGTTTTTTGCGGTGTAGGATTTTCCCTCCTGTGAGTGATATAGGGGGCCGTGAGGATTGACGTTGCTCCAAAATAAACACCAGGTTTTTGGTACAAAGACAAAATGAGATACAAAAAAAAAAAAAGAGAGAGGAGGGAGGGGTCAGAGGAGATGGAGATGAAGATGGAGGAGGAGGAGGAGGAGGAGGGGGTTAAAACAAGGGATGATTTGCAGCTTTTCTGGGTTCTGTCTCGGAGCATGAAACTGACAAGCTGTCACGCTAGATTAGCCGCAATGTTCCACAATGTTTTCCTCTTTACTGTAGAGAAACAGGCTGGAATTCTCCATAACAATCTGAAATGATACGTCGATACACTAACGGTAAGCCCCGGAGTCGATTTGTCTCCAGAATGGCTTTATTGGGTTATAAGAGGTTTGTTGAGTTAAGTTTGCACATATCTGTGACAACTTAAGCTCTGTGTAAGTGCCATGCCAGCTAATTTTATTTCAAGGTCGCCGCAAACTCGCTCTAATTCTGAAGTGAATTTGTTTGTTATGAGGAATGCCAGGCCTGGTAAAAAAAAAAAAAAACGCTCTGCTTTTTATTTGGGCACCGCTGCGTTAATGAAACATCATTTATTTGACAGCGATGATAAAGAAACTGTGGCCGACAGACGGATGCAAGAACAAGACAGATCGGGCTCAAACAGTAGGCATTTAATGATGGCCTATAAATATTCTCGTGCAGGAAAATGTAACTTGCGGCCAATGAGCCTCATATACACGAGGAGGGGTACGAGTTTGTGAGATGTAAGGGCTATAGTATGCTTTCATCCCAGATAGAGTGGATTTGAGTGCACTGATGCGCTGCCAAACCCACTCACTTGGCAACCCTCGTGCTCTCCGTCCCCCTGCTCTCGTTCTGCCATTGACGCTCTTTACTCTGCTTTTTTTCCCCCCTCAGCCACTTACTTCCTCTCTCCCATGTCTGTTCTTTTCATCCTGCCCTCACCAGTTCTTGCCTCGCCTTCGTACCTTTCAACTGTTGACTGCTCTTTTTCGGATCTGGCTCATGTTTGCGATGCGGTGCTTGTATGAGTGATAATGTTTATCTCAGCTGAAATAAGACAGAGTAAAAGAAGTAGCTTCATTAAAAAAAAAAACAGGCCGCACAATTCTTTTACCCCGGTTTTACCCTTGAGGCAGCACTTTCTCTCGGGCCGCGTACAAATCCCGTCTCCTTCATCAGAATGGGCAGCTGCTGACTCCAACAATGGCTCCTTAACCTCAGCATAGCATTCTCAAACCTAAAGCATTTTATACCCATTAAACCCATAATGTGCTCTTTAAACAAGGAGCTTAATCTCTTTTGACTGGGACGGGACGTTCGTATAATATTTCACTTGCATTAAAGTGGAGTTTGTTTGAATATTCCATAGTGGCAGCTGCTCAGTGAAAGGATGAGGCTGGTGATATTCTATATATATTTTTTTTTGCGTTTACAACAAATCCCATTAAAAGACCAAAACTAACCAAGCATTGCCTGTGAGCCAGACGTATCTTATTCATCTCTGCCACTGACCTCTGTCTATTAAAACCCATCAATGCGCCACACTGTTGCCCTGACGTGTTTTGCTCTGACGAACATGGGAACTGCAGTTTATTTAGAATCACGTCTGCACTCTCACACTGCTGTAAATACTTGCTAAAACACCAAATGTGCATTCATCCACAGCTTTAAATAGTCCCCCCCCGCCCCCACCCCTCGTCAAATCCATTGTCCAGTCCTGTTTTAATTATGCTTGTGGAAAAAGTACAGTGGTCAGCCTTCAAAATTGGAACCATAAGTGTGCGATCCATTTAAAAAAGATTTACATCTTCAGCGGGATTAAATAAGATTGGAAAAATAACAGACAGGGGATTAACGTATCACTGGTTTTAGTTTTTTTCATGGGCCTTGTTGACAGTAGGTCTTAGCCTATATTAGTTTATTATTCCTTAGTGTTCATACACCTCACAACATTTATCTTCAGAGATTATGAATGCAGATCTACGCCAGCCTGTCTCTGTCCTCTATCACACTCATGCACATTAAAATATATCAAATGACACGAGCATGTTTATCTTAGACTTTAATATCTCGTTTTTTGAGCTCATAAGGAATTGGCTTGAAGCATTTTCCGACTTTTGCCTCTCTCTTTCTGTCGATTTATCTTTCATCGTCTCCCTCTGTGCCCCTCAAACCCCCCCCCCCCCCCCCAAACACCACCCACCCATTGAGAACGGCAAGTCAGGTGGTTTAGGTTTATATGCCGCCTGACCTCACTCTCGCTATCAGTTACAGCGCGGCCATCTCGAGTGATGTCATCCGAAGTCTTTCTTCATCTTCCACTGTGTGTGTAAAACCACCCCGGTTTACATGTGTGTTCCCCGGCTGGGTGTGTGTGCAGCCTGTGTTTGTGTGTGTGCGAGCATGTGTACATGTCAGGGCCTTCACGCATCAGCCAGGAAATTGCAGGTGTTGGTTTGTTTGCATTCAAGGCTCAGCTTGCAGCCGCAGTCAGGACTCTTTTCTGAAGGCCATATCCTCCTCCAAGGTTTCTTCCTCAAGCCCTTTGAGCTCTGCCAAAACTTTAAGTTTTAAAACATTTATTTTCAACTTCAGCTCTTTCAAAATATCCTCAACGAAAAAAGGATGCCTGTGCATGTTTAATTCAATGTGTGTACTATCTGGAAATGGCCTTGAGATAAGATTGGAAATTCAATTTTCTCTACCGCAATGTTGCTTTTTTATCCCACCTACATCTCTCTAATTCCTCATTCTGTTTCTCCCCCTCTCTCTCTGTCTCTCTCTCTCTCCCCTGCTTCTCTTTCTTTGCCTCTGTTATTTTTTCTTTTCTGTTTTCTCTCCCTCACAGTAGGTTTGGTACTAAGTGTGCCCGCTGTGGGCGGCAGATATACGCCAGCGACTGGGTGCGCCGCGCGAGGGGAAACGCATACCACTTGGCATGTTTTGCCTGCTACTCGTGTAAGAGGCAGTTGTCCACGGGAGAAGAGTTTGGCTTGGTGGAGGAGAAGGTCCTGTGTAGGATCCACTATGACACCATGGTGGAGAACCTCAAACGAGCGGCTGAGAGTGGTGAGTAGTGGTTCTGGCAAATTTACTGCAATGGTTCTCTGTGGCTGTCCAGATGTTTGCTCAAGAGGCCCAAAACAGAGGTTATCTGAATTCGTACATTAAAGTATATTTAATATTGCACCTCGAACAATAATGACTGCATAATTTACCTTTGTACATTTATTATTTCTTTATTAATCATTCTTCATTATATGTCTGTATGATTTCTGATGGATGTTAACATAATTAATGAACTAGTAAGTCATGTTACACAGGCTCACGGCCCTTAAATCTGGGTCTCAGCTGAGGAAAACATTTCTTAAAAAGTCTCCAAGTCCAAGTTCTTTGGTTCATGTAGATCTCCTGAGACTGTCTTGCTTAATTAAAATTGTTTCTCAACGCATTTGCCTGCTGTTGTTTTGTGTTTTTCAGGCAATGGTATCACGTTAGAAGGAGCAGTTCCAACAGAACAAGACAGTCAACCGAAACCGGCCAAAAGGGCACGGACATCCTTCACCGCAGAACAGCTACAGGTCAGGCACACAAACCTCACCAAATCTCAGCCAAAGAAACAATGTGTTTTTAATATGATTCGCAGCTTTCTTTTTTTTTGCAAATATACCGCTCTCTCACCACATTTGGTGGACTGGTGTGTACTAAATCTGGTATTTCATGGTCCCTGTGATAAACCGATTTCATGCTAATGTTTTGTCTCCATATGCAGATCATGCAGGCTCAGTTCGCACAGGACAACAATCCAGATGCCCAGACGCTACAGAAATTGGCCGACATGACGGGCCTCAGCAGGAGAGTTATACAGGTCAGCACACTCTTCTGCCACTGATAAATCCGCCTATGTTATGGCACGGATGTAGCTGTACGTATTGAAATATGCATATCTTTCACAGTTTGGTCATGTCATGTTTGACTTTTAAATGAAATGAATCATCGTATTCTATTTCAAGAATATAGCCACATGATGTCTGGTTACATTGCGTCTTCATAGGTGTGGTTTCAAAACTGCAGAGCAAGACACAAAAAGCACACGCCCCAGCACAGTGGGGCTCCCCAAGGTCATCCCCAGTCCAGGATACCCTCGTCCCTGCCCGATGAGCTGCATTACTCCCCCTTTGGTAGCCCAGAGCGGGCACGCATGGTGGCCCTTCACGGGTACATCGACAGTGAGTTGTACTTTTGTGCTGTAAACAGGCGTGGAAACCTTTCAGCTATTTGTTAGTTTATTTTAAAGACCGGTATATTTTTGGTCATTGTTTTGCTCTTTGTGTTGCTCTCCAGGTCATCCCTTCTCCGTGCTGACCTCTCAGAGTCTCCCCCACCAGGCCATGTCGCTGCCCCAGCTGCCCCTCAGCCGCTAGCGCTCCACCACTATGACCCTCATGACCCCTAAACCTCCGGATCCTAACCCTTGATCTCCCATCACTGACGTCTGCAGACCTGACCCGGAGGTCACGCAGGAGTCAGCTTGGAGAAAAGACGCACGTTACAGGAGCCCTGCCCACTCGGAAAGAGAAAAAAAGAAACGGGAGGAAGAGGAAAAACTAAGACACATCCGTCCTTATGCTTTTTTTCCTCTCTGGGGACAGGAATATCCCACCTGCAGCCACTCCGTCAAAAACGAGCACGAAGCGTTTATCATTAGCAGGAACTCATTGACTGTATTTTACACCGCCTAAAAGGACCCATTTTGCTTCACATGTACAGCATCCTCCACCTGATTCATCCACCCTCTGACTGGAAGGTGGAGGGAGTTTTAAAGGGACGAAGCTGACCGTGGAAGCAGGACTGAAGCCTCTCGAGTGTTGTCAGAATACTGAAGATAAACAAAGAGGGAAAAATTTAAAGGGGGAACTGTCATTGTGGCCCAAAGGCCAGGCACACACAGTAGACCACATTAGAGGTAAGACACCTCCCTCTTTTCTCTCTAAGCAACCATGAAGGAAATCTACATGTAAATGAAATATGCTGACTGTTGAAATATTTTCTTTGGGAATGTGATTTTATGACACTATCTCGAAAAAAAAGAAAAAGAAAGAAAAGAAAATCCCACATTTTTGGTCAATTTTCCACTGAAATGAGGTGTAGAATTAGATTTTTTGTCAAAAAAAAAAATGAAAATATTGTGTGCCTTATCTTTTCCATTATTATCTGAAACTACAATTATTCACAGCAGTGAATCAGCTAATTAGAATTACAGCCCGTCACTCATCACCTCACAAAGATTTTGGTGTTTTTTTTAAATTTTATTTAATTATATAGAACAAATTGTGAGGATTGAAAATCTTCCACTGGAGGAAAAAAAATCACAACTGTTTATCATGAAGGAAAAACCATAAAGCACAATGTCTGGGTTTTTGTATTATTAAATTATGGCTGTAACATTAGAAGCAGGAGCTAACAGATTTTGAAGCCGCCACAATCCTGACAGAGAAAACAGAGGGAGGTCTGAGACGAGCGCACTCGTCAAACACGTTCCTACAAAATCTGAAGTGTTACATATTTTCATATTTCCAAACAAGTGTGTTGTCACTAATTTATAATTTCTAAAGGTTGCTTGTTCAGCCTCTGTGTGTGTGTCTTTCGCACAAGGAGGGGAAAGGAGTGTTGGTGTATTGGTACAATATGAAACAGACTGGGGTTGTACATGTGTGTGTTTCTGTGTGTGTGTGTGAGAGCGTGTGTGTGTGTGTGTGTGTATTGGCAGGGGTAGAGAGTGTGCATCTGTATTTTAGTGCCATGGCCATTGTGTGAAGAACAGGACCCAACAAGACCTCAATGTCCTTGTATTTATTGAGATGGTAAATCCCTGTAAAGCACTTTTTTCCCCTCTGAAATGGTTTTTGTTTTGTTAAAAAAACTGAAATGAAATGAAACAAAAAAGTTTATTTGATAGACTGTGCATCATAAATGTTTTGTGTACTAAAATGCAATAAAATAGAATGTGATATTTTTGTGGTTTTGAATCATTTTTGAGAATAAATTAAAGAAGCAATAATTCTCTTTGGGGCTCAAAGCCAGAAACAAAATTAGGCAAATAAACATACAAATAAAATAAATATGATGTAACTGCGTGTTTTAAGTGTTTTCTGCTGGTTTGGTATACATTTAGTTTTTTAGTCCTTCTATTTTTGTGGACAGTTGTGTACATACTAGTGTGCGTGTGTGTTTTGTGGATGTGCCTTAAGCAGGAAAGTGCATCCTGGGAAAGATTCCCTTCATGACTTTAAAATGAAGGTCTCATTTATTTATTTATTTTCAGCTTGTCGCGGGTGATTGCGATGCTATCGCACAGTTCATGGTGATTATATGTCTTTAATGAGTACATGACCCTCACACAGCTGAAATGTGCCCTACCTGCACATTAGCAGGAGATGTCATTTGGAATATTTTGCCTGGGAGACCGTGCACGGGTCACAACCTGCTAATATCACACAGTTAGTCTGAAAATATGACTGATTATTGAACTCTTCATTGCTGACCGACCATAGCATGAAACTCAAATACATATGTTCCTATTTAATGACATGTAGACTATGCATGCTTACATGACAATATTATTTCAGTCTTTGAATGCAGGATTTAAATGCCAGTGTAAGCCCAACAAATCACTCTGTCTGGGATAAAACCTACATGAAAATCCACTCACTATCCACTAGTGCATTCGTGTTGTTGGGTTTCATGTTGTTCGACAAATTAATTCAGTTTCAGTTGCTGTATGATCAGGATAAAAAACAACAACAGTCTTTTTAAACCCTTGCATTAGACTTCTGACCCTGTGGAAAGTGATATTCAGTCACAGAGTAAATGCTTCTGATTGATATATGATGATAGACAGGCTAGTGGCATCAGATGGAGCTCAAATAAATACAACATGATTTCACAACCAGCGACTAAACTCAAAACAACGTACAGTACATTTAAGACGATCACCGTTTATTCAATCAAAAAAATGAAAGAAACACTGTGTACAGACTTTCTGCCTTTTAATACCTCTCTCGTATGTAGACATGGAGATAAATACACTGTGTTGAAGTGGTTACAGTTCCTGCACTATGTAGGCCTACAACAAGGAGGTTAAAAAAAATTCATTCATTACATAAAGACGAAAAAAATCAACGTTTCTGATAGTTTTAATAGATTACAGCTGGTCTGCAAGAGGAGTTTTTTTTTTAAACAAACATATCAGTTGCTGGTCTCTTCTGATCTGGTTGCAATAGACTTTGCAGGATCAACGGCAACAACCTCATCCCAAGCCTTCCGACAAGTCCGCGCAATCCACTCATGTTCGGAGTCATCTGTTGGAAACAGAGTTGTTATAGTTTTGTATACATTTCATTCATTTTTGTTGCAAGTTTCATTATTTTAAAGTTTGATTTCAGTGAAGTTTCAGGTGGTTTCCACTGTGGCTTTGCTCCTTTCAGTTTAGTTTTTATGGTTTGAAAATGTTTTTATTGGTTTCAGTATTAATTTCAGTTCTTTATGACATAGTGGGGATTTGTCAGGGGCAGGATTTAATAAATTCAGTACAGGCTTTACAAAAACACCTCACAAGTCCTCTTCATGCTTGTTGTGTGGACAAATCTGACAAAAATAAAGATATTTCCTGCATATTTATATTTTATTTTAATTACCTTTGCAATATTGTTTCAGTTAGCTTTTCCTTTAACACCTGGTTTTTATTTGATTTCAGTTAACTAAAATGTTTTTTCACACCTATGCTTTTAGTTTTTAGTTTGGTTAACTGTACTTTTTTTTGTTAACAATATTAGAAACAAAAATCTGAAAAAAAGTAAATAGTTTTTCTAAACATTTGACCTATGATTAAATAAGAAAGAGAGAGAGAGAGGGGAAAAAAGTACAGCCCGCAGATTAAAGGCTGCACAGCGTGCTCGTTCTGTTCAACACTCACTTAAAGCGTTCAAATCAAATCTCTAATAACCAGTAGGCTGCGTAATTAAACCGCAGGTCATTTCATGTGTGAGGCTGCAACAGTGAAGTGCTATTCAAGTCTCGGGTAAATTTGTCAAATCAAGATAAGCCTGACAATTAGGAGAAAATAACTTCTCAGAGCCACTTCAGACACCAATAAATAATAACCCCCCCAAAAATGAACGCCAGTTTTTTCGGGGGGGGGCTTCTTTTTTTTTAAACCGAAACGACTGCCAGAGGAGCTGATAATAAACCAGTTTTTCATTGTTAAAACTGAAACGAGTAGCTAATTGCAGGGGAAGTGAGCTTTCTCTGGAGCGCCCGCAGCTGCATGCACTTGAGCAGCTCGCGGGCCTCACCCCGCAGGTTCCACCGCGCGCGGGGCTCTCCATTGTACGGGAGAGGAGCAGGTCTGCGGCGCGCGCGCGCGCGGACTGATTGTGTGTAATTGCCAGCGATGGGCGTCAACACTAACAGCCACTTCAAGTATAAAACACCCTCCTCCTCCTCCTCTTTCTTTCACTCTGTCGCTACCTGTTCTGATCGGGAGGTCAATTGAACATATCGGACGCGCGGGCAGCTGCCACGCAAACACTTCCCGCGCTCTTTGTGACGCACAGAGAAGGTAATTACGGAAGCCTATATGCGTCGCTGCGTCATTACGTTTTGACTGACCCCAATTAGCCACAAACCACAACCTGCTTTAATGATAATTAGATTGGGGTATTTTTTTTTTGTATCTGCTGCAGTCCTGCCCTCTTCAGATTGTATGACAGCGTTTATCTCAGGATTCAAGTCATATGTAATTGGTACAGGTGGCTGCTATATTTGGGCAATTTCCTGCAGTGTGAGGACAGCAGGACATTTTTTGTGATTCGCCACTTTCTCTGCCTCACTACACGTTTAACTTAAAGGCCCACCTCATGGATCTTTTCATCGTGTCTGTGGATTGGGATGTTGCAGTCAGACTCCTAAAAACAAACAAATCAAAGTCTTAGCCCGCACCGTCGCTCCAGTCTTCACTGAAGTGCATCTAACACACACACACACACACACACTTGTTTATGAAACATTTTTATGGTCTACTGCATCAACCTGCGTGGACGACCTTTCTGCAGTGTACGCAGGAGAGAGAGAGTGTGTGGAAGCGATAATGGCACCTTGTTAAAGTCTGTTTATCTTAATCCTTAAAATACACTCAGAGGGGAAAAGTGTTTCCTTCCAGCTTAATGGCTGCGAGTTAACACACACATGCATACACACGCACACGCGCACACAAAAAAAGACAGACACTCTGGCTTAATTAGCAAAAGCAAAAATCAGCTTCCTGGCAGCACGGTGATTTGCATGAGAGACGAGTGCATTGTTCTGGAGGTGATGGCGTCGCGCTCACAGAAACTCTCTGTGACGTCACCAGGAGGCAAGCGGTCGAACCCGGTCCACCGACCAGTGACGAGACGTGGAGCTCATTATTGGACTTTATCGGGGGGTCACACGTGTTAATATAAGCACATTTTGTGGTTTCCAAGTGGAGGCACCACAGTGAAATCAAACTTACCTAAATGTGAAACCTCAAATAAACATTCACATGTACACGCATAAGTCATCTGTCTCCAATTCACTGCAAGACGCAGCAGCACCCCGCCACCCCCACTTTTTTTTTTGGGGGTGGGGGGGGGGGGGGGGGGGGGGGGGGGGGGGGGGGGGGGGTTGTGTCTTGGTGACATCACAGAAAACTGCGGCAGGTTTTTTTTCTTCTTGAAGGAGAGATTCCAATCTTTGAAATTATTAATCCATCTGTCACAGCTCACAGGATTAACATGTGAATCCTGTTTTATGGTGGATTTTTGTCCTCCAAAGATGGATGAAAATGAGAGTTTCAGGAAAGGCAGCGCGGGGATATGTTCCACTCCCCAGGGCCACGGCTGATTTTTATCTGTCTGTGAAACACCTCGGCTGGACGGGGACAAAGGGAAGGGGGGCGGCGGTGTGGTCACCAGAGGTGTTTTCCTTGGCAGTGGAATGTTTTCGGTGTGGAACTCTTTCTGCGTGGAGTTTCAAAGGGAAGCGGGTTATTCCAGAAACAGGAAAGTGCTACAAACAATATGGCAACACATGGCCCCTGCTGGAAGCTGCTGCCGCCTCCTGCGCCGCTGCAGAGTGTTGCTGCCTGTTGCCAAGAGAGAATATACACAACTGACCGTGTGTGTGTGTGTGTGTCTGTGTGTGTGTGTGTGTGTGTGTGTGTGTGTCTGTTAGTGATAACTGAACACGCTCAATCAGTCAGTGGCAAGGATTTGATTGTGCAGATGTGGCCCTTTGTATCTTCATTTTTTAATTACAGATTCATACAGTGCTGCAAATGTTTTACAGTGCACCTTCAAACTTAAGTAACAATTTTCATCAGCCGCAAATTAAATCCAATTATGCGTCTCTGGAAGTTTTGGGCGGATAAAAATAGGCTTTTGGAGTTGTTTGTTGACGATGTGATTTGTGTTTCAGATTTAAGAGTAATCATTTCACTGTGTTGCCGTCCGTTGGCTTTATTTAAGCGGGGCTGGTTAACGATGACACAGCGAGGTGACAGTGAGTGGGAACACATGTTTGATGTTATGATCTCAACTACAACAAAAATGCAAAATCAAGTCTTAATCCGCGTCTTAATTACTGGACGTTAGCAGCAAGTTTTTAAGGTTTTAAAATGTTCAGAAGTTTGCTTTATTATTTGTGTTTATCGTGCAAACAGCTGAACAAACGCATCAGACTTCTCACCTGTAAATCAGACATGAAATCTCACCTGATCGTTACGTTTTAGGGCGCCACCAAATTACCCCGAGCTGCACAGGGCATCATTAAAATGAGAAGACAAGCTCAAGCCTTCTAATATGCTGCTTAGCAGTGTCCTGACATGCTGTCGTGCTCTTCGTTTCAGATTCCCTGGCTCACAAAGCGGATCACAAACCTAGCGAGTGGTGAGCTGAAGCGGATGAGATACTGCAGTGTAACAGCCTAATGACTGATTGCTGTGTAGTAAAAGAAAAGGCTGGACACTCATGAAGAAGAACAGCCAGAAACAAAGTCTGTGATCCCTGGATGTTCATCTTTCACCACCTGCAATCACTCATCACTGAGACACACACACACATACACTGTACAGCCACACACTGTCAGACAGCACTTTCTTTCCATCATCTGTGTATTACAGGAGGTGACTTTGTATCCAAATGACCTATCTTACTCCCTGCCTGACTGCGTTCCAATAGGTGGTTCCTAAAATCAGACCAGTCATGTAAATATTGGCTTGGCTACTTAAACTTGGAATTCCTTTTTTTGTGCTGTTGAGTTGAATCAGAAAATAAATGTATGGGACTATTGAAACAATGTCAGGACACAACAAGAGACATCAGCGCAGTGAAGGAAAACACTTGTCATCATCTAAAAAGATGTAAAGTCATTTTGGTTGATGCAGCTATGGCTCCTCTAATCGATGTAATGCTTGTTGGTCTTCTGGTGAGTAAGTGAACTTAATGTAATGTATTTTGGCAGCACTTTCTGAGTGGACTGAATGAATTATTCTCAGTCTGTTAATGTAAATTAGTTTCTGAAGTGCCGAGCAGATCATAAAGTCATAGGTCATCGCGCTGTTGTTAGTATTGTTTGCATTAGATTTGGCAAACACTTTGGGGGGAGAAGTTTGGAGTTTGCTGTCTTTGCTTGAGGATACTTCGACACGTGGAAAACAACATTAACCCTATGATGATGTAACAACAGGATCGAGGATGTTCCAGGGATGTCACAGCTGTAACAGGAGGTTCCTCCTTAATAACCCCCGGCTGACACTCTTACTTTCACCACCCTCTGTTTCCTCGATCATCCTACATTTCTACACGGTGCACCAGTGTTCTGGACATATCCCTCCATACGTGCAGGCGCATCGGCAGCTCCTTGATGACAAGAAATCGGTTCAACTCCAAAAATAATCTTTAACCTCTTGGGGAATATTAGCAACAGATCCTATTGTTTTGCTTAGTTGGCACTACGCCAAGAAGGGCTGTTTGTCCAAGTTAGCAACAGTAACTAAGGGGCAATAGGTCAGTTTCAGTACGTAAGATTTAGCCTGATATTTCCGAGCCATGACGTTCAGTTTGAGGGGGTTAATAATCTTTCATTTTAAACAAGTTTAGCAACTTTTTTTTTAAAATATGAGGCTTTGTCTCCAGCGGCTCAGTCCTTCCTTGCCCTACATCCACCAGTTGTGACGGCTACACGGGGAGCTCCTTTCCTTTTTCCTTGCGGCAGCAAAAGGTCCCCTCTGGGAGGGTGGGCCTTCCCTGTGTCCCATCTTACTCGCAGTCCTCATCCTGGGCGGAAGCCATGAGGCAATAAATTCTGTCTTCACACCCACTCTGACAAATGTGCCTTCACCTCCCAGGGTTGGAAAATAAATCCATACAGGATACAGGAGCATTCTTCTCAAGAATTGTATACCAAGATGACAGGAGGAGCACACGCGGGCATAAGTATGTGATGTATATCACAATCCGCAGATATACAACACATCCCTCCACACTCGCCATAAAACGGCACACAGCAATTAAATAGTTCCTGTTTGACTCCACATTTACTTAAATCAAACCAGAGTCGGCATTGTGGGAAAGTGTTCAGTTCTTCCTTTTATCTCCCCAAAAATCTTCTCATCCTCCCTTGTTCTCTTCCTCTCTATCTCTCTCTCCCTCCGTCACTCCACTGATCAATACCAGAGCTATAATGGTGATGAACAACCGGCATCAACGAAAGAATCTCGAAACATATTTTTGTCCTCTTATACATGCTGTTGACATCTGGCGAGGATGTGGATCTCCTCCTCTGTTTCCTTCTGTCTCCACACACATGTAAATTAAATGCATTCTTGTGGAACTAATCTGTATTGTGTTGCAAGTAGCTCATCGGAATACAAAAATTATATTCCTACCACAGGGAGCTTGTGAGTCACACCTTAACTTCTGCTAATAATCACATCTTGACACTTGTCTGCGTTTGTAAAAGCCAAAATAAAATAGTATCAACATCCCCCCACATATGTGTAACTAAAGCTGTGTTCAGGTACTGTACAGCCGTGTCCAATAAAAAATGGTATAATGTCAAACACCTTTGGCGCACAGCAATAAAACAGGACTAAAGCCTTAACGAGCCGAAAGCGATATATATTTAGAAACTGCATTCATAACCCACTGCCCAATTCACAACATCGTACAAATCGTAAAATCACGGGAGACATGACGAGCAGAGGATGTCAGAATTTGGGAATTCCTATCTGGACACCTGACAGACTGCATTCACTTCAAATCAGGAGTTCCAAAACTGGGCACGCGTTCAGTGGAAAAATGTGTCTTGAATTTTCCACTTTTGACAAATAACAAAAGAGAGAAAAAAAAAACTTTTAAGACGACTGCAATAGCCTATAGCAGCATGCTTATCAGATGACTTGTAGCAATAATCTTCCATCAGAGAATCCAGGGATAATCCATTTAACATCACTCCATAGGTTCATTGTTATCAAATCCTTCCCATATGGCCACACTGTACGCTTTCAGAGATGCAGTTATTAAAAAACTGGGCAAAGAGGACCCTGTCTGAAACAAATTTAATACAAGAGCTTTTGTATGTTTCAAAGTATTTTCAGTAAGGCTTTTGTGGCCTGTGCTCAGAGAAGTTGTTGAAAAGTAGACATAATTTTACACGGAGCTACTATCTTGTATGACAAGCCAGCAACAACAACTCCCTCAGTACTAATCTGGTTTATTGGATGGTGTTTCTTGAATCTTATTGAGGTAGATGTCTGAGTGGGCATTTCTTTCCTTGAATAGTTCAACGATACCAACCAACAATTGAAGCATTCACATGAGGAGTTTACACTAAGGATCTGTCCTTTAGTCTCACCATATGTGCACGCCACAGCTGTGGAAACACAGTCTAAATCAATGACAACTAGAGTTTTGATCGATTTTGCAATCAAACAGTGCAGCTTCATTTTGTATCTTACTAAGTAACGATATAAATACATGTAAAATACAGCAATCTATCACCGAGAAGGTGCTTTATTGGACACAAAACTTTGTATACTTAATTTGAAATGGAAATTTGTGTTTGCTCTTGACTTTAATCTTTCTAATTTGTCTTGGCACAACAGGCACAAAGATGCCTGGATATTACTCAACACTCAGGTGGAGCCAATTTGGCATCAAATTAGTGGAAAAAATGTGCACAAACCAGAGGGAAATATGCAGCGAGAGAAGGAGGTTTTGACTATGATAGAGATTCTGTGAAAATGTCAGCTATCCCTGCTGATGGATTGTGGGCCGCAGCAAATAATGCCTACTTTTATTCACCTCACACTAAGTACGTAGTTCACAAAATATGTCCGGATTGGAAGGGATCTATTATTTAGTAGCAAAGGATTATTATTAAGAATCAAAGTATGGGACTGCACGTCCAACAGGCCAGCCATCTGTGGTGTCACAGTGAAAATAACAGGATATTTTGTGACTCACCTGCATTCCTGAGAAATCTGCCAGTGTAGGAAGTCACGACTCTGGTATTGGGGTCATAGAAACCATCTCCACAATCGTAACATCCATCAGGAATGACGCGTGGCGGATGCAGATCAGTTAGCTGAGATTCTCCTGTATGAACAAAAACAGTTGTTTGGTATTGAACAGCGAGCTTCCTGTGGTTTGAAACAGGCATTCAGTACAACAATACAAGAAAAGTATTCAATCATACAGAGAAGTGAATTTATGATCATGACAAGCTTTTTTTAGTATGTTTGTCAAGTTAATGGCAAATACTTGAGCAACTAAATGTATTCCGACCTGCAGGTCTGAGTCCATTGCACCTCTCAGTGTAGAAACGCCTGTCGTAACCATCGCAGTAGTCCCAGTCTTTCTCTTGATACTGCAGACCATCGGCAAAGGTAAATGACCCCTTGTGAGCAAGCACAATAATGAAATTATTATCATTCTTTAGTCAGACATTTGAATAACTTAATTCACCCAAATTAAAAAAAAAAAAGAAGAAATAATATTTCCCATTTCTACAGCGGGTGCCTGGCCATGCAGATATTTCACCACCTCCATACAATGGAGTTTTTATTTGTGTTTTAAAAAAAACAAAACTTAACAGCAGGAATAATCTTACTCAAGATAATCCACAGTCTCGCTGTTGACAGTTTTCTTCTGGTCTATTTCTTTGGCAGTGAAAACTGTTGAAAGCAAAGTCTGGAGGTTATCCTACAGTATGTACCCCCAGACATGGTTGGTGGAAAGATAAGATGCTGTTGGGGTTTTCAAATGTCACTTTTCAGCGCTTTAAGTACCACAAAAGAATTTAAATTGTCTTCCATTGTCTTTGGGTCGAGGCAGAAATCTTAGAGATGGATATCTCAAAACCTCAGCAGATAAAACCAAAACTGTATGCGCAGATATATCACATGGGGAAAGTGGAAAAATATGTCTTTTGGTATTTTGGATGAAGTGATGCACTGTGTGTGTGTGTGTGTGCGCATGTTTTTTTGAGACGTGATCCAACTGTTATTGGGAATAAAAAATAAACATACATTGTTCAGTAATTTAGCAAAATTTGAATACTTAACATTTTCATTTCAGTGTGATCAATATGATTTACAATCATGAAAATGACATTAATTCTGATTTTGTGATTTATTGAGGACATGAGCACATCTGGTGGGAGATCAAATACAGGAGAGCCACGTTAAAGCGGTAAATCTGTCATTTTGACTGGTGTGACAGGTTTAGCCTTCACAGCACATATACAGAGTGATCATTCCACTAGAGTAAGTACAGGTTTAACTGATAATATTAATAATGCTTCATCTCCACAAAAGTGCTACAATGTGTCAAAATGTCTGCAGTCAAAATGTCTGCAGTAAAAACGTCGAGTTAACCTGCATATGACACAATTAAAAGTTACTGTTTGCACGAGATCTCTAATGAAATATATAAATATTTTTTAATATGGTAATAATATCGGAAAGAACGTACATCTGGGATCCTCAACCTCAAACCTGAGAATCATTTGAAGGGGGAGGTGCAACACCAGATATAATTTCCAAAGTTTGAATTTCTGAGTCTATCAGATGGTCTGTTTTGAATGGAAGTAGGTTTTCTTGGGCTGGCATGGATGCAGGTGCAGGGTAGTCTGGGCCAAGGTTA
Source organism: Nibea albiflora (assembly GCA_014281875.1). NCBI lineage: Eukaryota > Metazoa > Chordata > Actinopteri > Sciaenidae > Nibea > Nibea albiflora. The sequence continues at coordinate 14,586,473 of CM024803.1, read as the reverse complement.
GTCATGGTTTAGAGCTGCTATCATTTCAAATAAGCCGCAACTGAAATGATGATAATAATTGGAGCGATGGCTGTTGTGGCAAAAAAAACCATGAAAGATTGCATCAGAGCAGGAGAGGCTGTAGCTTCATGCGGGGGAAAAGGAGAGAAACCTAATAACTACGACAACAACGGTGAGTGATTGCTAAAAGGGACCAGATGTAATATCAACTATAACCAATGTGAAACACACAGAGTCCTGCATGTGGATGCATATACTCTGACATGCATGCAACTCCTCACCTGTTTAGCTCTGCCGTTTTCCCAGGTGGCCTCATATTTACTTCCATTTGGAAAGTGTAGCACTCCTTTGCCATGAAACATCCCATCTTTCATCTCTCCTACGTACTTGGTCTCTGTGGGAAAGGTGTACTCTCCTTTCCCATGCATCCTGTGGGAGAGATGAGATGGTCACACAGGTTGTTGCTAACTTGGATAAACGGTGGGACTTTGTTTGTTTGTGTGTGTGTGTGTAATCGCGTTGTCTTGAACAGACATTCATTTACCTGCCGTTTTTTGCGTCTCCTTTGTATTTGCTTCCTATTAGCTCCATTAATATGGCTTGCTAGCACCCTTTCTTCTCAAACAAACACACGAACTATGGAGTTCACCTAGACTGGTGTTTCGGATTAACGAGCGACCGTGTTAACTGGCGGCCTTCAGCCGAATGTACCTGTGTGGTTGTCGTAGTTACGACAGCCGTTAAACAGGATAATACATAGAGTACATTATAAATGAATTATTTATTTTTTGTTTTAATACCGTACCGTTAATTTAAAAAATATGCACTTACGAGGATGTGTCTTTCTGTTTTCAACAACTGGGTTTACTACGACAACCACTAACGGTCACCAGTTAGAAGGGTCGCTCGTTAAACTGAAACACCGAGCCGTTAACCGAGTATAACAGCGGCTCGCTCGGCGGTGTACTGTTACCATGGCGACGCGGCAACAGAAAGTCAAAGTGAGAGTCTCCTGTGTTTAATTCTTTGTCACAGTTTTGTCATTTTGTAAAAACCCAAAGAAATAAAACTCGACAAAACAAACAAACAAGCAGGTTCATCCAAGTTAAACTATCGTTTACAACTCCTCATTAGTGCGCATGCGGAAGCGCGGCTTCAGCTTCAGTCGGTCTTGCAGCTCTCGTTTGCGTCATCAGCACGCGCCTCCCGGCTGACAGCAGCAGGCGCAGTAACAGAAACAAACTGACCTTCCTCGCGGCCTCGTCGCTCGTCCTGGAGCCAGACGAGGGGACCTTGAATGATTTTCAGCAGTCGCATTTGATTATTTCTGCGTTTTTCTTATACACACGCAGCCATGCCCACACTGGACGTCCCTTCGCTGCAGGAGCTCAGCGTCGATGAGGTGAGACGGAGATAATTGTTTTAGCTTGAACGAAAATAATAAGACAGAGCATGCTAAGCTAACTAGCTTAGCTGTAGCTTGACGATAACTTTTGCCACCGGTGTTACCTACCTACCTACCTTATTTAACTAACATAGACAGGTAAAGGATCCATTAGCAGACATTTCTGAATGAATTTGAATCCGTAGTATCTTTATGATACCCAACATGGCAACTTTGAACAGCGTAAGAGAATTCACAATACATACAAACTTAATATTATTGTGTTGCACTCTTCGTAGTCATATTACCTCTTAAATGTACCCATTTACCCCAGTGGTGACTGTAACTTTACACTGGCTGCATCCATATTAAATCTGTGGCCAGCAGCTGTGATATTTGGTACAATGAACTTGTCCTTGGAGGTCAGGTGTTAGCTGGCAACAGCTTGTGTTTTTCCTACAACAACACGTCAAGGACCTAATGAACTATATATATGTGTGCAGGTACAGTATACCTTAATGCACAACGACTTTAGTGCCCCTCTACCAACATCATATCAATGTGCCGTTTTATATTTAGCTGTTGTATTGTGAAGGACTTAAGTCATGAAGATGAAAGGACCGTAAGAGATTAACACACTCCACTCACCTGACAACATGACTGTTTAAAGAGATTTACAGGTGGCCTAAAGACAGAGATTGTGAAGCCCTCTGAGGCAAATTGTCATTTATGATTTTGGGCTATATAAATGCAGTTTGACATGAGTACATCTCTGCTGCACAAATTTGGAATAATTTCAAAGTGTGCTTTTCACTGGATGGAACTAACTTCCTATTATATATCAATAAAATGTACCATTCTTTTGTTTCATTAGTCATAAATATCAACAAGTGTTAGACTCCACTAAAATAATCCTGCGTCTCAAATAAGGAAATTATAGGAAATCTGAGTGTATCTAGTATTTGCTAATTAATAATTACCTTTACCCAGTCTAAGTTTTTTTTCCATGTGTCTGTCTCTTTCCAGATCAATGTGTCCTCTGCAGTGCTGAAGGCTGCTGCCCACCATTATGGCTCCCAGTGTGACAAACCCAATAAAGAGTTCATGCTCTGCCGCTGGGAGGAGAAGGACCCCAGAAAGTGTCTTGAGGAAGGGAGGAAAGTCAACGAGTGTGCGCTAAACTTCTTCAGGTAACTCAGACTCAGGATTTTCTTTTTGGTGCCAGATACATTGACGCAATGTCTGAAACAATCAGGAGGTCTACACACTGTGTGTGTGTGTGGGTGTTATCTTCGTCTTCTTCTAGAGATTCAGTACAAACAGAGTGAATTAAGGCTAAAACATAGTGATTAGGCAGGATTATTTTGGAGATGAAGGCTGCCACCGTGGCATCATCTAAAAAAAAATAAATAGTGTGTTTGTGGTCAATGAGTGATTGAAGAAGTGGCTCGAGCCAGCTGGAGAGTGCAGAGTTCATGTCGAACCCTGGTCAAAAGAGGTTTGCGGTCAAATGTCATTGCTGTTTTTCCTCAGTGATGGACATGCAAGGTAGCAGATACTGCTGTTGGACAATTCTTCTGGGGGTTACACTTATTACAATTTCAGAGTTGGGACGTCTGGTTCGGTTTCCTTTTCTGTAAGTAGTCTTGCTAATTAGCTTTCCTTTCCATTCATTTTTCTTGCGGAAGTGGGCTGTAGATGCCAGTCTTTCTTGGCCAAGTGGAATGATTTGCAATTTAACAGTAGTAATGCTACAGTACGGATATTTGGCCAGTAAGTTCCAGTAAGAAATCTGAGAGTGAGGTGAGTGACCAGATTTTACAGAAAAAGAAGAGTTGGATTAAAACGATGAATTCTTGTCCAAGTCCACTAAGGACAGATGTTTAGAAAACATTAGTCCTCCATGAATTTCCGTCCTCTGAAGTCTTAAGAAGTCCTAACGCTATATTTAATCAACTCTGGGTGAAAATGGTTCACATGATGTATCTTAATTTGCAGTGTTGTTGGAGGTAAAAGCATTTTCAAATTTGAAATGAACCCTGACTAAAACCTGCACAGTGGGTAAGGCTATGAGTAGAACTGAACCTTTGAAAGTTGAACGGAACTCATTAGGACTGAAAGGGCATGGTGGTAAAGGAGAACTTCAACATCCTTGATCTTTTTATAGTGAGTCTATGCTTCGTGCGACGAAACTGGAATTTTAAGAAAAAAGCGGTCAAACTTTCGCTTACTTAAACTTTCCTGGCATGTTGCCAAATGTCTCAAAAGTTATTTTCCGTTGTATAAGTGAACTTTGTCAGAGTACTAATCTTACAGCTGTGTGTATTTTTGGATCATTTGTATTCTTTGTGAGTCAGTATTTATTCCGGTAAAGCTTTTAAAGCATTCAATAAACGATTATTTTTGGCTAATGAATATGTCAGTCTCTTCTCAAAAATTCTCAATAACCGCTTGTTGTTATCTTGAAGTAAATCATTACTAGTGGTGCAGCGGTGAAGTATGACGTAGAGAACACAGTCATTGTTATTTGTTATTTATATCTGCTACTTTCTTACCAATAGAAATGGCCGGTGCTAAAATGGTTGTTTAAAAACTCAAATAACTTAAGTACCGAGTTTATTGTGTCTATAAAAGTGGCCTTGGGGGACTGTTTGTGGAAGTGGTCTGGAGTTTTTCACTCTTAACTGCTGCGTCTGTGTTTACTGAAAGTTTTGGACTGAGCTTTGGTTATACCCTGATGCCCATGCAGTAACTAAGGTGCTTTTGTGTGTTTGCGTGTGTCTCAAACAGCTTGTGTTTCTGGTTCTCGAAAAAAAGACCCCTAATTCTAAAGGCGAAACAAACAACCGATACTCTGACCCCAAATTTAAACTGAGAGTTTCTGTGAAAGAGCAATACCTGTAATTATTTTAATGAGGAAAGATTTGAGAAAAGTTGTAATTGCACCCGGGACCTGGTTTGATTCTTTGGTGTTTCTGGCAACTGCCAGCCACCTGATGAGCATTTCATTCACATGACCAGCTCAGAAAGTTCTTATTATGGAAATTTCAGAAATCTTTTGACTTGTGGGAACTGACCAGTCATAAACCACAATTTAATGTAAGTTCTTGACGTGGTTGAATCCGAGCAGTTCAGGCACATTTATATAATTTGTTAAATATCGGTTTCGTTCCCTCTCTGAGTCACAGTATCTCTTTAAACAGATTTCTTTGTAGTATTTCTAAGAAAAAGAGTTCAAGCTCATGCATGAGAACAGTTTGGTCTATTTTAATCTTGTAATATTTGATTCTGATTCAAATCTCTGTTTCCTTGTAGGCAAATCAAGGGAAACTGTGCCGAGTCCTTCACAGAGTACTGGACCTGTCTGGATTATTCCAACTTGGGAGAACTGCGCCGTTGCCGTCAGCAACAGCAAGCCTTCGACAGCTGCGTCCTTGATAAGTTGGGATGGGAGAGGCCTGAGCTGGGAGACCTGTCTAAGGTGAGACTTGTGAGGGGTTGACTGTTCATTCACAGTGTGAGCAGGTTGGTTGATGGGCTCTATTCTTGCTGATTGTGGGCTGTGCAAGAGGCTCTGATTGCATCTGTGTAGTAGTCTCATTGAGCTACAGTTCTGAGCAGGTAAATCATGTATTTTATGTTGCGCTTTTGTTGTCATAAAATTGCTATTTTTAAGGGGCACGCATAACTTGCCTGCAAGCACTAATTAGGCAGCAGCAATCAAAACAAGAGCAAAAACCGATGTTGACAATGGCTGTTTTAGCCTTTTCTTTCTGTAGTCTTTGAAAAGACACTCGTGCAAAACTGGGAGACTGTGAATGGCTGTAATCAACTTTCAGGCCATTTTGCACTTGCCAGGCAGTCGCTGTTCATGGAATCAAATAACACGAGCAGGGAAACAAAATAACAGAAATCCGACTTCCGATCACTGTGAGCAATGTTCACGTCGACTGTCCACACAAGACTTGCACTGAAAAGAGTTACTTGTGTTTGAGATGGTGGGAGTAAACGAAATTTGTTGGGCGGTTGAGAGGAAAGAGAGTTACCCATTCAGGTTAGGAGATATTTTGGTGGAAAACAAGAGCTTGTGAAGAACAGGGGAAGTGAGTTAAGGACTGACAGACCTGACCCAGAAGTTATAAAGAAGGTGGAAAGGAAGTAAGAGGCAGGGAGAAGACGAGGGATGAGTTTGATATCATGATATGGGGAAAGAGCTGCAGGATGCAGAGAATGGACAAGGTATACACAATGACCGCGTGTCGTACAGGACACATCATTTTTGTCTGGGTTTTCAAGCAAATTGTAAAACTGAGCATGTCCACCAAAATGTCCTTGCAACTCACTGTTATTTTTGTTTCACTGTATCTGAAAAGTCATGGCTCTTTCTTTCGTAGGTGACCAAAGTGTCGACCCAGCGACCCCTCCCTGATAACCCCTACCATTCTAGACCACGTCCCGAGCCCAACCCAGTCATCGAGGGCAAACTGGAACCTTCCAAATACGGCAGCAGGCTATTCTTCTGGAACTGGTGAGGCAACTCCAGAACGTCGGTCACCCTCCAAAGCCATGCACTCTGTCCAAAAACAGCTCGACCACTTGACACTTCAAAAGGTTTAAATCTCAGGTGCAGGCACAAGCATTAAAGATGCTGGTTTTGGCACCTTTTATCTCTGAATGGTCTGAGGGTTGGTTTTGGACAGAGCTCATGTCCTAACAGTGTCTTCATCAGCGGTACCTCCAGCATCATCAAACGTTCAAGAAAGGAAGGGTGGATGACTGTGTGAACAAAGTCCAGCTTTCCTGACCACTTCTGTAAAAGTAATGACATGCTGTTATTATTGTTGTCAAATAATAAAGAGATAAATTATAATTCTGGATGTTATTGTCTTTTGTTAAAGTATACATCTGTAACACACTGTGTTGCCTTAAGACAGAAATTCAAGGTTTATAGCGATCTGCTATTCAGAGGCTTCGTGCTGCCAGACACAGTTCCTTCAGTGTGTGCAAATTGTGTCCAACAACACAGCGTGTGCACATCTGTGTTTTGTCAGCGTGCGTATTGTCAGACTGATGGAGAGCGAGGTTGGAGGTCAAGGTTGAGGGTCACTACCTGCAACCAGAGAGAGCTGCTTCTGCTTCCTCCTTTTCTCCCAGCTCACTTCCTGCCTGTGACCCGCGCTGGAAGACGACTGGAGGAGTCATTTCGGGAAGATGCACAGTAAAGTATGTTATTGCTGCCGGCACACGTGTGCATGCACGCTCATGACCTTGACTGGAAGGAGATGTGAAGCCAATTCAAAGACGTGCTCCCGTGTGGAACATAGCGGACTGTGCCATTGCGAACACACACACACACACACACTCGGTGTGATCAAAGTCGCTCTGTAATGTGGTGAGGGAGCTCCGTTGCATACAAGTTACCATAAAAGCTCAGGTTTTGTTTCACATATCAGCTGTTCAAAAACTATACTAGTAGTAGCAGTTGCGATTTGACTCACCCCACTACAAACGTCAGGCAGCCTGAGTCTTTGACCCCTGCCATGTGGTTGATTTCTTTGGGGACCAATAGTAATGCATGATTTGACAGCTTTCTCATACTCAAGAGCAGATATGTAGCCCTGGGGTGTTTGCATATGATGTAAAAACGTCTTGTTTCAGTGCACAAAAACACAACGACTTGACTTATAAGGTCAGCAGCTATCCACAGTCACTACAATTTTATTCAGAATTTATAAAAATACACTCGGAGCTTGTTTTTTTGTTTCTTGCCCTCGATGGAGCAACGATACAATGTGTCTCTCTATACTGTGTTCTCAACATTTTTCCCACAAGTTTCTTTTTATCCTACAGGCAGCAAGAACAACAGCTCATATTTTCAGCTTATTGCCAAAAACAACTATATATAATTTCAGTGTATACAGTAGCTCCATGTTTATATCCAGACATGAGCATGCATGTCTCCTTGTTTCTGCAGGGCGTCACTGACAGTAGCAGAAATCCCCTCGCAAGGTGTGGTCTGGACCTGCAGCCTGCACAGGAAACGCCTGACAGACCCTCTTCTGACCTGGACAGTAGGACAAAGGGAGGAGGGAAGAAGGGATGCAAAGAGGAAAAGAGGTGTGGACAGAGGGAAATATGGAGGAGAAGGACATAGAGGAGGTGGCGAATAAGAAAATATTGAAGTAGGGGGAGAAGGATGAAGGAAATGAGAGTAAAATAAAACAAGCAAGCATTAAAGGGAGGCAAAAGGGGAGAAGGAGGGGGGAGGGAAAAGTGAGGGCAAGGTGGAGAATGACTTGAAAGCAGACAGGCAGACAGAGTTGGGGCTCGGAGGTTGTTCAGTGGCTGGCGGTGAGGCCCCAGGGCTCGTGGCAGGCCCGTCTCCATGCGACTTGCAGGAAGCCGAGGGTCATCGTTTGACACGGCACCGCCACAGGAAACGGGCTCTGGCACAGGAAAGAAATACAATACAGGGCTTTCACAAAGCTACAGCCCGCCTGGGAGCCTGGCGCGCTAAAATACTCAAACAACCCGGCTTGTTCATAACACACGACTGTCAATATTCCCATTGTTCACGGCCAGGTTCGACATAATAAATTGAATGTTTGAAGTGGTGATGAGCACCAGCAGTCATAGCTGGTAGATGTTTATTTTTTTTTTTCCATCTATTCACCTGTGTTTGAGACTGAAGATGGAGTTCAAGGAGACTTGAATCTTCTAATGCTCAACAGATAGATAAATAGATAATCAAGTGCTGTCTGAAATATTCTCCAAGAAAGTTACATTCAATTTCTTGAATACCACTGCATTACTTTTGCATCAGTAGCACTAGAGTGCACTTCTTTTCCATGAGATGTCTGCTGCATCCATGTCATCAAGTGCCCCTAGCATGTGGGTGCACTTGATTTGACAAACTCTAAAGTGTAGGTGTGTTTGATTTGTTTATGTTGGTGAGCCTCCTTGCCATTTGGTCTCTGTGATCTTTAGACTGTACATGTCGCTGGAGTGCTGCTTTTATGTCTCCTCTCATCCCCTCGTACTGCACGGGGTGGCTTTGAACTGCCATGCAGGTTGCTCTATGTATAAAACACACAGCCACAAGTACCACCACTACATCCATGACCACCACTCATGGAGATTAATAATCTGAGAGCTTCAAACACACATGCACATGTGCTCACTTACGCGGCAGACGTTGTCTTTGTGTTTTTTAAGAGGAGGATATGCAGGTACATTTACAGGAGACGGAACATCAGCAGAGTAAAATTTCATGTAGACGTGATCGGTTAACTTCTACAATCTTCACACCAGCATTCATAACAGTGAAAAATGTGGACCAAAGTTAATTCATTTTAAAGGAATGACCACAATGTGGATGCGTGCTTACTGAGGAAAAGTACATTTCAAACTTCAGATCTAAAATAATAGCCATGTTGCAACCATATGATTGTTTTGACAGATGAACTCCTCACAGTGAAGATGCAGCGGTGTTTGCTGTGAGCCATCCTGCAACACCTATTTTGTGAGTACGCGGAAATGTATTTTGTGCCACTATCTGGCGTGCTAAGCAACGTGAAGATGTAGTGGATTATTAGATAATTAATAAATTGAGAAATGTGTGGTCTTTTATCATGTGGTAAAAGCTGATTTTCTTCCTTTAAAGCTGAATTATAAATGGTCTTTTTATCCAACCTGCAGCAGAGCTGATAATGTGAAAAGAAGATTCATATAGTCACATTCACATAGTATTCACTTTTCTCTTAGCTCTGTTTTTGGTCTCCACCAAGCTGCAACCTCTGTGGCTGTGAAGTAAGGCCAAGTGCCAAAAACTGCAGTTCCTCAAACGTCCACTTGAGGTTGCCTCCAGTCTCCATAAGTCCCCATGTTAAAATGTTAAACTTCACAGCAGAAATAAACATGTTTACAGCCTGGTACAAAAAACAGTTTTGGTCTCTCTAGCTAATTTCCCTGTTCATGAGGGTGAATTTTTATAAAACTCACCTGTTCAAATCATATTAAGGCGTCCATGTTTTATAATTTCTATGGTTTCCACTGGCTTCTGAGGGTACTGCCCGACTCTTTGGCTGCTAATTGCTCAACTATGTTTACTAGCATGTCTCTAATGTTGTCTGCTGTTTGGCACTGAGCATTTGGTGTACACTTTTCTTTCTGAGCTTTTCCTCTAAAAGAAAACTGCCTGTGGCTGGAAACAAGGTTGATGAGAGCGCTGAGAGTGAACCAAAACAGTAAAGACACACACACACACACAAACACACACATGCAGACGATATGTCCTCAAAGTCTAAATCTGTATGGTGACAGAGTGATGACCATGACTTGTGTTTTGCATTCCAGCCAGACACGCTTCACAGCCGCTCTTTCATGCTGCAGTTTTGCCGAACGCCTCTGAATGCAGCGCTTAAGATAACATTTAGCAAATTTTAAGGTTTCACTCAAGGTGTTGGTCAGAGACAAGACAGAGCAGGAGATCTCTCGCTTCACAGCACACTAATGAAGCTCGGCCCCACAGTCACAAACAAGCACACTGACACACACTGAAAAAAAGACACATGCAAGCCAGCACGCCGAGAAGTTTTTTATAATTATAAAGTGAGGGATGAAGTAGCATTTTTAATGACTCTACTCTTCATTACATTAAGAGGGACTTTCAGAGCTCTCAGCTAACTTTGAGTCTGTTTATCCCACATGTTTAAAACTAAAACTCCAGCCATTTCTTTTCGCTGCATGTTTACTCTGTGGTATCTTGAGCAAATGGACTAATGTGAAGTATGTGATGAAATGAGATGTCTAAATGACAGCTCAGGCTGTTGTCACCCGGCTTAACACTCAAGAAGTTGTGGTCTGGGAGCCATACAGTGTACTGTTTATTTGTCCACAGGTGTGTGTGTGCGTGTGCATGAGTGTGTTTGTGTATATGTGTTCAATGTGGGTATATGATGAATATAAAGTGCCCGCAGCCTTAAGTGTTTGTATGTTTGTGCGTTTGTGCATATATGTGCAAGTGAAGTTCATACATGTGTGTATTTGTGTGTGTGTGTGTGTGTGTGTGTGTGTGTGTGTGTGTGTGTGTGTGTGTGAGTGTGTGCGTGTGTGGGTGTGTGGTGCTGCAGCTCCTTCTGGGCTAGCCTGTGTTTATCTTGGCCTGATCCCAGACCTTCATCACTTCTCTGCTGATAGCTCCATTCCTCCATCCCTCTGTCCCTCCGGCTATTTACAAGTCTACCGCAGACTGCCTTTCCCTGCGTGCCAACATCCAATCCTTTTTCTTCCCCGTTCTCTCCTCTCCTCTCCTCTCCTCTCCTCTCCTCTCCTCTCCTCTCCTCTCCTCTCCTCTCCTCTCCGCCTTCTCCTTCTCCGTCTCACTCTTCCTCCTGTCAGCCAAATACACTGAACCTAGCCAAACTGGAACACATATGCACATCCACCCTTTACTCATTCTCTCCTCTTATGACTTATTTGTTTATACGGAGCTGTGTGTACATTGGTCTTGCTGCGCTCCTTGTAGAAAGAAATGTATTTATGAAGTGAAATAATAATAACAATTCTTCTGTGTGTGGATTGAATAATGAAATATATGCCACAACAAAGTTCCCACAGTTAAGTGATTATGTTTTTTATGATTACTATTAGCTTCCATCATATCAAAAATAAAGTATAAATAGGTAATAAAAAAAAGAATAATATCTTCTAAAGTGGCAGCTTAAAGTTCAGGTATACTCTTACTACAGTAGACATTTTGATTTGTCATAGTAGGAAAACTACAGATGTTACTAATAACATTAACTACTGTGTCCCAGTAAGTCATGACAGTGTGACAGTTAGACCTGTCACATACTGTCTTTCAAGCCTATGTCATTATTTTAAAGGTCCATTGTATAACATTTAAGGGTATTTATCAAGAGAAATTAAATATAATATTCATAATTATGTTTTTGTTGATTTTTAACCACCTGAAAAAAAAAAAAGTTGTTTATTTGACTTCAGAATGAGGGAGCGGCTCCTCTTCCACGGGGTCCGTCATGTTGAGTGACAAACCAAACACTGGCTCTATGTAGGGTCACAGTCATTGTAGTTTCTCCTTTATGCTTGAAACAAGAGGGTAGGGGAGGGGTATTCAGTCGGTTGCAATCTGCAACTTCACCACTAGGTGCCGGTAAATTCTACACACTGCGAGTTTAAAATTAGACAGTCCTCGTGTCACAGGTCCAAATCTTTTGCAGGTAAATTCCAGGTCAAGATAAGTTTTTTACTATGTGAATATTTTTTTATTTTTTTTTACAACTTTTAATGCATTGGCCTAAAAATAAAATAATAGCTGTGTCACTGTTCAAAGCCCACCTGATAATGTCTTATTCACTAGGTCATAACTTGGAAGCTTTTGCTGCTCTAGCCCAAGACTCAGCTCTCAGCTCTACACTGAGGGGATTCCTCTGTGCTTCTCGAACTTGTTGACAAAAAGAAGATGATTGTATCATCGCCCCTTGTCAGCAACGTTCAACACTTTCCTTTAATATCTTGTCATGACGACATAACCTAAACCCACCTCAGAGTCACTTTACTCTTCAACTCTTATCTTTCTGACAGTTTTACAGCATCAAAGGGGCTTTAACTGAAGTATATTTCCATGTATGCTGTATGCACAGGCCGACATTCACACACACACACACACACATGTACATGCTGAACTCCAGCCCAGCAGTTATAATCCTGCCAGTAGCTAGAGTTGACTTATTCCCATGCGCTGGGAAGCTGATGTCGCTCTAATGCTGTTGTGCTTGTGGTTTCTGCAAGGTATACTGAAGCATTCCTCCGCCATGCGCTCATCTAAACAAAGCTAGTTAAAAAGGACACACAGGGGCTCGGGCTACACAGTTGTGGCGGGGCTCCTCTGGGTGGCTCCTATCGGACAGAGGGCTCAGAGAGTTTTGGGTTTCCTACGCATGTCAAGGTAGGTTAGCTGTTCCCAGTGTCGGGCCGTTCTGAGGCCCCGGTGGGCTATCACTCACAACCGGGCCCTCCCGTCTTTCTCTCTGGAAGCCTCATTCCCTCACTCCACGCCCTCCTCCCACCCACCACCTCGCCTGCACTGACGCACAGGCTGTCTTCTGGCTGTCGTCCCTGGTTTACTTGTCAGGTTTTGCCCTTTTTCCTTGTCTGTGTCTCTCAGACCTTACATCCCCTCTGTCTTGCTCTTTACTTTCCGTTCAGATCATGGTGTGTCAGAGTACGGTCCTCACTTGTCATCTTTAATTTTTCTCTCCAACCTATCATGCATTAAAACAAACTTTTGCTGTTCTTGAATTCTCTGAAGTCCACAATGTAGCCATTGGGAGAGCTACATTTCATGGCCGTAGGTGTTGAGGCCGCATTGAATCATGTTTTATTTTTTCCTGGAAACATCTTGTCTGCTGAGGCTGCAGCCCAAACATTATCTTTTCAGATAAGTGAACATATTTTTTAAAAATATACGTAGCTAGCCAAGTCGATGCAGAAAAAACTGCTGAAAGTGAAGGAAACGCGGCTTTTCTCACCCCTCAGTCCTCTTTGCGGTGTTGTCTTGTTTGGGTCACTGCGAGGTAGTGAGAAAGAGACAGTCCAGCACTCTCATCTCACACGTCCACGCCTCAACACATAAATAATCACACCACTTCCAGGTTTGCAGAGCCTGTTAGCGTCCTGCACCGTGTTACTACACTGTTGCTTAATTGTGAATGCAGGCAGTTTGTGAGTCAAAACTAAAATAACTTTTTGCAAAAGAAAAATAAACTGACAGGGATTTTTCCTGAAAGGAAACCTTTAGTTTACTATATGACATGTTTCTTAATAGTGCTAAAGTGTTCAGTGTTCTTTAAATAAACAATGTGGAGTTTTGCATAGTGGGGCATGAAAGAATGCAGGAGTCTCGCTGCCCCTCTCACACATGTCAGCAATTTGGCTGCCTTGTGTATTTTGGATGTTGAAAAAAAAAGGAACATTTCAAAGTAAACGAAAGAAGGAAAGTCTTATCCGCCTGGCAGCTGCGCTCCGGACCAAATTGCTTTCAGCTGATGCGCTGCAGCTCAAACTTGCTTGGGTAATGTCAAGTGATGCATTGCAATACTGAGAAAACAACACAGACAAAAAATAAATAAAAAGGAAAAGAAATGCTGGAAAGTTCCAGTGCTTATTCAGGCAAAGCCCATAAACCCTCCCCAACAAGCAGACATGCTCATGATTTTTGATTTTTTTTTTATTTGTATTTTTTAAAATCTTCATTTAGTCGAGTTGGTAGTCAAACATTAGAGATGTTGCATCCATGTAAACAGTACATTTTTGTTTGACATTTTTAAGCATTTAAGCGACTTACGGAGTGATACATTATCGCTGGGATGGATGGGATACATTTCAATATTTGGATCAGCAACAAACAGCCGAGCAAGAGTGAGCAACATTTATCTTTGTTGCTAAAAAAAAAAAAAAAAAAAAAAACTTTATTAGTGCAAAATGAATGACAAAGAAAAAAAAATAAAATTAATGAGTTGTTAATGAGCAACAGCAAGCTTTGTAGATATGTAGACTTATATTCAATAAGTAAATAAAAAATAAAAATCACCCTGAAAAGAAGTCGAAATATACTGGTTAAACATCTCTCACACACACACACACATCACTGTCCTGAGCATGATGATGATAATATAATTTATTTCATACATTACACTGTATAACTACATGCTGGCATCTGCAGCTACCTGACAAACATGTACTGGACGCCAGTGCAAACAAACACGCAGGCAAACAAATGAAGGTGCAAATCAAGCATTATGCAAGATTTGTTTTTCTTTCAGTGTGCAGGCCTGCTTGCATAAATACACAGAAATATTAAATCTTCCAGCACATCAATAAAACCCACAAATCACAAATGCACTGAAAATATACAGACATTTAGATATTTTCCACACACAAACACATGGAATGAGTAAAATTATATTTCTTTTGAAAACCAGTGAAGATGATTGGATTTTCCATTTTCAGGCGAGTTTTTAGTGTGTGTCAAATATGGTGGTTGAGATTTTACACACACAGGATTTTATATTTACACCTTGAGGTCATGACTTTTCCTCCAGTACGCGCCTGTCATCGGACTCATTTGTACATTTCATTTTAATTTTTCACACGTACACATTTTTCACATTTGATAAGATGCCAACTTTTTTCCCTCGCCTATAATGGTTTCTCTGTTTGGTGTTTCTCTAAAGGAAACACCTAACTGAGGTGTTTCCCTACGTCCCTCGCCAGCGGTCCAGAGGTCCTGCATACTATTACATAAGTAGTTCACTACACCTTTTAGGAGCTGTGGGGAGCAATCATTTATAATAACTTTAATGTGATCTGAGAGACAATACAGAGTTTAGAAGTAATCCTCGTACACCAGAAACAAATGCTACCAGGAGACGGAGAAGGAGGCAGTTGACAAAATTTTGACTTTGGATGCTAAAGCAACCTTTGTGTTAGACCAAACGTCTGTTTATTTTTGTGCAAATGTATTCTGTTACATAACGTACATAAAGAGCTGCAATATAGCACCACAGCTGTATTTATAATCACTGTAAATTACACCCTCCTGGGTATTATTAACATGTTATTACCATTTTAGGAAACACTTTACTTAAGTCTGCCTGTTTAGCATATATATAGTAGTATATAATACACTGTGGCCCATAAAGTTGGAATAAAATATTTTCACATATCACAGTGAAAATTAAACCACAATTAACCCGATGTATATAAAATGTGAATAAAAATAGGAATTCATCAAAATAAACAAAATGATTCCAACTTTATGGGCAACAGTGCATATAAAATCTATAAATAGTTTATAAGACACTTTAATACAGATATGAGTGTTTATTAATTATTTGTTAACACCTATAACTCCTCCTGTCTGAACCTGTAAGTGAAGGCTGATGTATAAATTGATGAAAAATGACAATATAGTAAAACACAGTTAAAATAATATTATTTATGTCTGAATAGGAAAAGTTATAATTGGTAACAAATACTGCCCATTAATTAAACACTTTGAAATATCCTGATATCTGCATATAACTACATTATCGTGTGTTGTAAGAAAACAGAAAATATAAATAATGTAGAGGAGGTACAGACATCAAAATTCAAATTCTTTTTCACATGCATCAGCTTAGAAACTGACCCACAATGAAGTGGAAAAGTCGATTTGTGTGTTGTGTTTTGGACATGGAGACATTAGGCAGACAGACAGTGGTGAGCAAGCAGCCAATGACAGGAGAGAGATTGGATATGGCGTTGCAGACAATGAATTTACATGTTCAGCATCTTCAACCCCAGACGAACCTTTTTTTTTTATATCATTCAGAGGAAAATACAACATTGTTTTTCTCACTGTTGTTAATTCTGGACACGAAGAAAAAACTCTGCTGACGTCTGGTTCATCTCAGTATTCTAGCTCTGACAAAATATTTCCTCATCAGGAGTGACCACCTGCACACCCTTGAATTTTTGAGCAAAAACAACACACTACTTTTAACTTAAAAAAAAAAAAATGGGGTTTTGGAAATCTTGGTCCCAGCCAACCGAACCAACCAGACCGCTACGAGCTCTGCTGTGTGACAAGAACACAACAGGTTCACTCGTTCTCTCTCCCAGCCTCCGGCTCTGTTTACATTCTGCTGGCAGGGGGATCTGGAAGTGTTTGGCTCGGCTCTGCACTCACTGGGAACTATCAGACAATTCACATTTTAAACTATTTTGATATCAGCTCTGTGGAGAGTTGCCGTTTCCCTGAGAACATGACTTGCCTCTGGGCTCTGGGGCCTGTTGCACCGCCAGAAGAATAAACAGAGGGAGGGGAGGAGAGAGAGAGAGGCGGGGAGAGACAAGAGAGGGTGATGGGAAGGGAGAGAGAGAGAGAGAGTAGGGCTAGCATGTTCCTCAACTTCTGCAGTAAAAACAAACTTTTAAAAAAGTATCATCACAATCTCTGCTGCAAAAAAAAAATCTCAACTCTCAGGATGAATCCATGTCTAAAAATCATGTTTTAACATAAATGATTCAATTTCTCGTACAGTATCGTCTCCTGGATGGAAAAATAAAACTCAGATATACTATAAATAGAAAAGTACAAAGAGCATATATGAGCAGATGAACACACTCTTGTACTGTATTTGCTGCTGTGAGCTACGAGGTCAAGGTTTATGAGGTTTCTCTGGCGAGTACCCGGTTCTTATGGTGAGGTTAAAGGTGCTGGAATTAGAGGGAAACCTTCAGCTTGTGTTAATTAGGTGAGTAGTTAAGTTTCACCCCGCTCATGCAGTGCCTGGAGCTGTGCGTATGTGTATGTGTGTGTGTGTGTGTACTTACAGGGTGGACAAAATAATAGAAAGACCTGCAACACTGTTAAAAAGTATCCATTTTAAAGTTATAATGTTGAGACTGTCAGAGGCCCTAACATGTTGTACCTGTTTGATTTGATGACTCAGGTGCTGGATTGTGCTGTGACGTGTATCTGTATGTCAATGGGTTTTTTAAAATTCAATAATAATATACATTTTAATCAGTATATAATCATTGCTGCGGGTCTTCTTCCATGGAGTCTGCCATGTTTCTACAGTAGCCCAGAAAGGACACATTTAACAGTTTCCCGGCCACGGGAGTTTCTCCTTCACACTAGGAAGGAAAGGTTGAGGTGAGGGTGTTACTACTTTTAATACTTATGATACATTTAGGATACATTTACTTAAGTAAACTTTTGAAATTCAATTACTTCTTCCACCACAGTAATAATAAAATAATTCATCATATAACACAGCACAATAATAAAATACATACATCCTTACTGTGTAGTCTTAGTACCACATTATGTTTTATAATATTTATGTACTTTTAATTAAGTACAATATTGAACCGTGTAAAAAAAAAAAAGTAGGGATCTATAATTAGTAATAAACTTACACACTGAGTGAGAATTTCTTGGCAACGATGATGATTTCTTTTTTCAGTTTGACTAACAAATCAGAAATTTGTGCAGAATCCAGCTGTCTTGAAAGCTCCATTAAAGCTGACACACGCACTGCTAACTGCAAGTCAGCTGCATGGCTCACTCGTGTAGCTTGTCTTGACAAAAAACACTATCAGCTGTTGTATTTCATGTTGCATTTGTGCCTTCTGAGTGAGCATGCATGCACATATCGCGAATGCTAGAATACAACAACCTTCTACAGGCAATCAACAGGCCCACCTTCTCCGCTTCAGGTTCGAATGACCTATTAGCCAAATGTGTTTATTCAGTGTTTAGTCACTATTACCCTCAGTATGATCCCTGCACTAAAAGGCTAATGGCTGAAAATTTCCCCCTAGCCCGACTTCACCGTAAAATAATTGATCGCATGTGAGAGCAACTGGCACGCGTTTCCTCTTGTTTTCCTAAAGAGGTGATATCATGTGGTCAGGCAGCTTGTTCGTCACCGAGATAGCGTGATTGCTTCCGGTACTGAGGAAAGAATAAGAGTGAAAAAGAAAAGGAGAGATGGATCAGAGGGCAATGTGGTTCTCACTGAGGCACTGCTGCATTAAATCACACATCAGATCATTTGGTGTTATCGCTTAAAGGCCGGCGAGTGCAAAAAAAAAAAAAAAACACTCCCAAAGAAAGAACATGATTAGTTTTACAAGCTGCTCTGTCATTACACCGGCAGGAAATTGTCCGTTATCAAAAACTAAACTAAGCTGCCTAATTTTTTTTTTTTTTTTTAAACTCTAAAACATATCTTCTGAAGATAAAATCTCAGCTGCAGGGACTCGGAGACATAAAATTGGATGAGGGGTTAGCTGAGGAGATCTTTCTTTAGTTTATGTTCTTTAAAAATAAATATATCTTTGTTTACGTCTTTAAAAAAGCTGCGTTGGCTCCTCTAGTGGACGAAATTATTCGTCGTGATGAAGATTCATTGTTCAAACGTTGACACACAAACAGCGAGCTGTAAATCCACATCAGCAGTTCGCTCACAGGAGGTTGTGTGTTTGTTGTATTTAATCATTTATTTCGCTCTCTCTTTTTAATGCTGTGTGTGTGTGTGTGTCTTTGTAATTATTCATCGTGTGCATCCCATGTAACACTATCCTAAGCTTGGCGTGTGTGAGTGTGTGTGTCCAGTACCTGAAGGGGCATGCTTATGAGTGTGTCTGTGCTGTGCTGTGTGTGTGTGTCCACGTGGAAGTTTGTGTGTGTTTGTGTGTCTCCCCTATATGTTACATTTACCTAAACTGCTGCTCTCTCTTTTTCCTGCTTCATTTTGACAAATTTGCGTTTCCAGGAAGCCTCTGAGGTCAGCGCAGCATCTGTTGCTACTTAGGTCCGAGATGCAGTCATGAGCACTTACACACACACACACACACACACACTACACGCACACATACACACACGTGCATGGTGCAGGAGCTGCTTTGTATAAGTTACTGAAGACCTGAGACCCAATCAGACATGAAGGCGTGTTTAAAGTTCCCAAAGTGACTTTAAAGGGGAGTCCAGGTCTAGACCTCCAGGTTTAACAGGGAGGTTAAGAGGGTGTATGAAATGGTGAAGGAAATGCATCATTATTTTAAGGGCTACAAATGAGTTATTAGCCTTACAACACTGGTTAAATGCAATAAAATAATATATTCAAAACTAATTTCGGACTTTCAGATGTCTGGATGACATCATGCAGTCTTATCTTCTTCTTCACGTGTGCGTGTTCTTCTTGATATATCAGATTGCTGACATGCAGACGGTCGTTCATTTCTCAGAGCTGCAGCCAAAGCGAACAGCACACCTGGATAGTTACGTTTGGCCGCGTTCGTCTGGCCAAAGCCGTCCACTGCATCAGCCCTTCACCCTCAAGTGTTTTACCCTGTCAGTTTTCATTCCCCTTCATTCACGTCTCTTCGCCCAAAACCACATTCATGACCAAACATGGCCTGATCCCATCAAAGTGATGCCTCAGAATACCTAAGTGAAACCCTCAGATACTTCAGCGATACCACAGCGATGGAAGCAGAGAAGAAGAAACCCATTTTGCTCTCATGGTTTCTGGAACGGGATCGAGGAGACACTGAGCAGAGAAATGAGAGAAACCAGACATCATAAAAGATCTGTAAGGGAAAGGGTTTCTGTTCTTGGTTTGGTCTGAAGCCACAGGAACTGGGCTTCACAGCCAAGTCCCTGAGCAGAACCGACGTAACCTCAGCGGGTTAAATAGAACCCAGAACCGCAGATCTCAGACCTCTGTCTCGGTATGCCGAGGGGTCTGGATTCCAGTTGAACCTCATGTTTGTTTTTTCTCATTTATGCACTGAAGAGAGGTAAAGATTAAAACACACATACTTCAATTAAGTGATTTTACTTCATAATTAATACGCAAAAGATCAAATCGCATTCAACAGAACGGACAAGAGAAATTAAAGTACCTGTGTTCCTATCAACAAATCCCATGAAAAGCAAGAATTTTAACAAACAGCCTAGCCATGTAGCTTATTCGTCACTGCCACAGACCTCCATTGTTGCCCAATACCACACCTTCACCACACAGTGTGACGTGTCGATCCCACATACACCATCCTGCTACTGAAAATACTCACTGGCACACCAAATCCACAGCTGAAAATAGGACCCTAGAAATGGACTTTATTTATTTACTACATTTATTCCTGTTTGGGGGAACAGGACAGCTGTTTTATTTAGCACATGCAAGAATTTTATTTTATTTTATTTGGACATTCAGCAACCTTTCTGAAAATGCAAAAACAAGCAAAATAATAAAAATAAAGTCATCATTCTATGACTTAATCAATATGTTCATCACTCGTGGCATACATCTAAAGGAACATGACCGAATTATCCTGCTGTTAAATACATAGTTTGCCTTCAGTAGTGAATGTTAGTGACCATTGATAATAGTAAAGAGATAATGAACTGAATCTTCTTGAAGTAGCTGTGAGAGAAACTGCACTGAGTTGAAGAGGCTGTTCACATGGGCTTCAACATCTACAGTATGTATCTGCGGTGGTTGTTCTTTGGTTCTGGCAGATCAGCAGAAGGGGAACCACTGAGACGTCCTGGTGGGCCAGCAATGTGACCGCAACATCCCCTAATAGTTGGATATTTTGGAAAATACGGCTTTCTTCACAAGAGCTGGCATGAGAAGATCAATGCCATTCTTGTGAGCCAGCAGGGTTTTAGCTTAGCTTAGCATACAGACTGGAAACGGGGGGGAAAAAATTAGCTAGCTTCTGACCACATGTACCATAATGTGCCAGCCGGCACCTGAAAAGCTCACTAAGTGACACATTTTTAAAATCTTTTTTTATTTGTAACCTGTACAAAACGTGAATTACGTGCCAGACTATTTCTTGGACTGGCTCATATTCGTTAAGAGAGCGAACCTAGAGGCTAAGCATGTTCCTGTTTCCAATTGTTATGCTAAGCTAACAGGCTGCTGGGTTTATGTTTAATGGACAAACGTGTGAGCGGTATCAATCTTCTCATCTAAACTGTCAGCAAGTGAGAACTATTCCCAACATATCGAACCATTATTTGAAATCATCGCCTTTGTTTTTTCTTATATTTTGAAAGGGCCAGCCGCCACGTTGGAATTCGGCTGCTTTCGCTGAAGCTGTGGCTGCCGCCGAGCTGCACGGGAGAGGAGATGCTAAGATGTTAAGATGCTGCCCCGAAGGGTGACGGACTCGCTGTGGCCTGCCGTGTTAACAGGACGGACCTGTTAGAGGAGCGAAGACCACCCCAAACGCAGCTTCCCTCAACAAAACTCAACCAGATGTGTAATGAAGGCCAGCGTATGCGTATGAGTGTAATCATTCTCACCTGCGCTGCCGTACGTGCTGATACAACCCCCTGTGTGGAGGCGAACGGATGCAGAAACCCGGCAGTGCCCTGTGAGGTTCGACCAAGCCGTTTCTGCCTGCCCCCCACCCCCCTTTTGTCTCTCTCCCTCGCAGTCACAATCCTGCAGATCTTACATCACCACACCCTCCGTTTTCCTTTTTGCCGCGTCCAACATTTTCTTTTTCTATTTGCGGTGTTTTTAGGTTCTCTTCCCCCTCAGGGCTTACATGCGGAATTAATTTTCATATTCCCTTTCCATGATCCCCCTCTCTCCCAAAATCCTCCCCGACTGACAGCCTCCCCCGCCACCCCCACACCCCTCTTTTCACCTCCTGTACCTCCCCTCCACCTCCTCCTCCTCCCCTTCATCCCCTCATCCCTACCTTACAGCTGTTGTTTTGGATTAGTCAAATAGCTCCTGTCAGATCCAGTGATCCCTCTCCTTTGCCACCCACGGAGCCGCACTGCACACACTCCGCTCTCTCCCCTTTCTGCCCCCCCCCTCCACCACCTACCTCTCGAGCACGTGCACGCTGACGTCTTTGACAGGTGCGTGTCAAGGTGCCTCTGTGGGCAGGGCTGCGAGGTTGCAGTGGTTTCTTTTCAGGTCCACGAAGGCGCAACGGTTGTTGGCGTACCGCTCACACCTCTTAGCTACAAAAAAAAAGGGTTTGTTGATCCAAAGCGGACAAGGAGAGTCCCAGAATTCCCAGCGTTTTACTTCCCTGGAATTCACCTTACCTTTTCAACTGCTGCTCTCGTCTTCTTCTTGTGTCTCGAGGAGACTTTATTATTTTTCTTCTTCTTCTTTTTTTTTTTTGTTTTGTGGAATTTTGACAGCTGCAGGTCCGGTCATCCATGGGCGAGACAGACTGACACTGAAAAGAGTTTTGACATGATGATGGCAAGAGTAATAGTGTTATTTCAGTCATTTGGAGAAAGGGAGGCACTGTGTGTGTGTGCATGTGTGATAGAAGGAGAGACAGAGAGTCCAGTTGCACGGCAAAGATATGCATCGGAGCAGAGCTGGGAGAGGACGTGCTTCGCGATCATTTGACGTGAGACGTGTCGAATCAATGATGTTGTTTCAGCGATTACAGAAATGGCTTGCTTTTAATTCCAGTGATACAGTATAAGGCTGCGGCGCAAAGACAACAAATAGCTGGCTGTTAGTGTTAGAAATGAGTGGCAGAAATCTGTCTCCGTGTGACCCCTTAGACTTACAGGTCTGGGTTGAGATCAAACATGTGGTAGCAGCCAAAAATGTAACTTTTGAACCCAGGTTTCGATTCACATTTGCCATTTGGTGCTGTGGGTGTTAGTCACAAACAGCAAGTAAGCGGTGACTACTACCATCCTCCACAGTGTGTTGGATTGTGTGTTCAAAACTGGACGTAAATATAAATACGATAAATCTTTTACAACCACTATAGCAGCTCTGTGGGATTATATCCCGCGGTGCTTTGGGATAAATGCGTTTGTTTGCATGCTAACATGCGGATGATGAGCAGGTATAATGTTTTCGCTTGTTAGCATTGTATTGTATTTTCCAATTAGCGCTAAACAAAGTACGGCTGAGGCTCGAGTACTGGGTCATAAACAAAAACACTGTTGGTGGTACTGGATGAAAAAGTTATGGCATCATCAGAGTTATTATAACTCATCCTCGGGGAACGCGAACCGGCCTGAACCAAATTTCACGGCAAACCGACCAATTGTTGAGAGATTATACTCCAAACCACAAACGTCAGCTTCAAGGTGGCGCGAGAGGAAGTGAGTCTCTTTCCCCCTAAAAAAAAAAAAAAAAAAAAACCTTCCACAAAACTCTAATTTTCTTTTAATTAGACTACTGCCTGCTTTTGTTTCAGCCTTCATATATCAAGCGTAGCTGTCAGCTCTTTTACGACCATATAAATGATGAATCAATCACACACACACACACAGATTGATGTGGTGGCTTTAATCAGTTAAATAGCTTCATGCCAATGAAAAGTATTTCTATCCAGTTAGAAGACACTATTATAAAGTCATCAGAGTCTTACACGCTTGATGAGTGTGTGTGTGTGTGTGTGTGTGTGACTTTATTGTACTGTTAATGTAAAATATAGACTGACAGTCAAGGTTTTTCAATTATTTTCTTTTTAATAACCTTCGTTTAGCATTAAATGTTCAGGTTTTGCTCGATAGAAAGTTTCAAAATTACCAGCGAAACCTCAAATCTTATTTAACCGGAGACCTCCGCGAAGGGTTCTCGACCTCCTGGTTTGTGTTTGTATTCATCTATAACCTCACCTCAGATTGTGTCAGTAAACATCTGAATTTTTAGAAATAACATCTCGCCTCCTCTCGGCCTCGTCTTTCCACCCCAGTGTTTTCTCTCCATCTGGCCCCTCTGTCCTGTCCCGTTCTCCTCCTGCTGAGGACAAGATCTGACCTCCTCCTCCACTCACAGGCTTCCTCTGTAAGACAATGGGCAAAGGAGCTGTGTGCGCAGAGACGCGCGTGCGTGCGTGTGCATTTTTATTTCCAAATGTGCTTTTGTAGCTGCAGCATCGATAGATATATTATTCCTGCAATTTTGTGTCTGGTCCTTGTAGGTTTTGTGTATAATTATGTGTTTTTCTGTTTATAATTTATCTATATTTTGTGTCTCAGTGTGTTTGTGTGTGTGTGTGTGTGTGTGTGTGTGTGGATTTATGATGCAGGAAACAGCGACTATGTCACTGTAAAACAATAGAAGATTCACAGCGCTACTGCAAACATACACTCGCACATGTGCACTCTTTTGGCATTCGCTTCTCCTGAGACCCCTCCGCTTCTACCACAAGGAACTCCCTTCCTGCTACAATACTGGCACACACACACACACACACACACACACACTGAGCGACACATCCCCAGGGTTTACAAGTCATCAGGATAAAGCTTCCAACAATCGTGCATCCTCTTTTTTAAAAAAAGAAGTATGGGTTTAAAAAAAAAGAAATAAAGCACATGGGAAATAGCAGAGACAGGATACAGGAAATAAAAGTGAGAAGTCTTGCGTGTCCACGTACGAGCTGTCACATATATTTATGAGATTACATCTGTGAGAGGAGAAAGAGAAAAGTGGTGTGTTTGTGTGTCGCCCTCATATATCAGCTACCTGTCCTTTCCTGCTTTGATTAACTGTGTCATATGGAGCCATACGCTGGTATCAGATTAGAAATCACTCCATTATTGTTGCAAAGAAAAATGATAGATTTCCGGTGTTAGCCTATAGCCTGCCCACTGCGTGTAATCTTCATGAGACAATAGCCTTGAGTGCCAGTGTTCACTTACAGAGGTATAATAAGCTTTCTTTCGTGTAACCCTTCCCCCCTCGGTTTCGATGGAAGCGCTGAAGGCCCACTTCAGACGGGCAAAGACGTCCTAGCCACCGCCCCCCCAAACACCCCAGTGAATACAGACAGTCACCCCGAGATAAAGGTGATATAAAATACATGAGATTATGGTTGTTTCATTGAGCTTTTCCACCAATTCTCTTTCACAATGCAGTAACAGTCAATCACCTGCATAAAACAGCCTAAATATAGGGTTTAAGACTTGTTACACCACTACTCGCAGGCTTGTAATTGAAACTTTTCCATTCTGTTTTTTTCAAATGCTTTGGCTGCCGAGGGGAGATTGGCAGCTCTGAGTGGCCAGCAGATGAAGCGGCTGGCGCGCTAATGAATAGAACGCTGATTGCAGGATCCCCAAGATGCAAATTACCGTGCCTGCCACCCCTGACGACCGGCAATTACCGGGCCGCCACGGCGGACGCCTCGTGCATATTCATCGCACCCGCTGGGCATATTGATCAACAACTTACTTCAGGCAAGAAGCACTGAAATGTATCATGTCGCTCAGTCAGTGCTATAAAAAAATACTCTTTCTTTTGCTGTTGTCAAAATTGACACTGTATCATGTAGTAGGACGGGCCCTTTAACTTTGTAAGGAGTATTTATTTTAATCAGGCTCAGGTATAGGCTAATTGCTAATATGTTACATTCAAGAAGAAGTGACAAAACATGTCATTCATTGCAGAACAGTTTTAATTTAGATGTTAATTTATGCTTGTACTTTACCTAATTAATTACACTTAAAGTTCACTGCCCCAAACATAGATATGCAGCTTTAAGTTTTTGTCTGACGAATAATCTGTCTACAAATGCTACTGTAGTTTATATATAGAAAGAGAGATCTGCGTATTTATACATATTTTTAATCTGCACATAGTAGTTTAATGCTTATGTTTACCTGTCGAGCTCCTTGTTTTTAGCTGTATCTGTGTGGTACATTGAGAACAAAGAGAAACCAGAGTCAAAGTACTTCTATGTGTCCACACATCTGGCTAATGAAAGTGAGTCTTACTCTAAAATACATGATAAGATGACACCCTGCTGGGTTTTTGCAATAAGATTAATTGTCTTTATGAGACTTTATATAGCTGACAAAATCAGGAATATTAGTATTGAATGCAGTGCTTTCTTTCACATTTGCATTAAAGATCGGTTCACTTTCATTTAGTGTTAACATGATTGGTCTGTGTAAGTCAGAATTATGTCATTATACTAATAGCTGTTCATTAGGGACCGTGTTGAAATGACATGCATTTTTCCTGTTTTCATGCTGCTAATAAGCACCTACGCCATCAGTATTTAATCCTCGCCGCTGACAACTGAACTTTTCCTGTCTCAGTTTTAACTGATATTTTGTCGAGCACACGTTTGGTGGAGTCGTTCCTGAAAACACACACAAACACACGCGCAGCGCAGACTCGAACATGGAATATGAATATGAAAGGGCTTCTTTCAACAACAACGGAAAAACAAGAGTGCTGCCAGCGGTTAATGGGACCAAATGAAGGAAAGCTGAGCAACATCAGATTTTGAGCTCTTTCCCTCAAAACAAACATCCAATGATCACATTAGTGATGGATCACAGAGCTGTGTCATTATTGTCTTGTGTGTCTTGTCTGGTTTTAGAGCGTCAGCCTCAGTCATTTTCACGTTTGAAAAAAAGATTTGAAATGACAAAAACTTCCTCTCTGGAGAGTCAAATTTTTAAAAATGATTTTCATTTAGTTATTTTTCTGTTTGCTGGGCAGAAAATAGTGATCCAGATGTATTCACATGCACCAATATTTAGCATTCATTGAAAAATCCACCTATTTTTTTTTTTTCTTTTTCATTCTTGCAAATATCACATGCCAAACACACAGTAAGCAGCTGTGACCTCACTTACACTGCACACTACAGACTTCACATGGCAGCTTCATTAAAAAGACCAACTGGTCCTATGATCATTAGCTTAATGCTAAGACATGACATGGTGTCAATCTTTTAGAATTTCTATATAATTTAAAATGTATGACTAAGTAATTAAAACGTGGGGGTAAAAAAAAAAACTTATTTATTGATTAGATTTAAATAATACTAAAGCCTGATGATACTGAGAGACTTATGTCCTATCCACTCGAGACTAGAGAAAAGCATAAAATAGAGAAATCTCTTATGTAAAATAAACAGAACTGTTGGCAGAAAGTTTCCATGTTCATCACTCTTACAAAAATAATTGAAAAATAAAAGGTTTAAAGGTCCAGTGTGTCAGATTTAGGGGTCGCTATTTTCAGAATATAGCAGAATAACTTGATCTACAGCTGTGTGATTCAGCCGTGAGTCCTCTTCCACGTCCTTTGCCGTATTTCTACAGTAGCCCAGAACAGACAAACTGAACGCTGGTTCGAGTGTTTCTCAGGCACCACAGTGCAATCAGCAACTACACCGCTAGATGGCACTAAATCCTGCACACTGGTCATTTAAAATTTGATTTTGAAACACGGCCCTCGTACAAGACGTGGCCATAGAATGATCTAATAATCGAGATGAGGTTGTACTTTATCTGAAATTCGGACTTTAGGGGCTGCCATAGTAGGTGAGATACTCAAACTACTGCATTACTTGCAGTAGCTCAGATGTCAACAGGGCTGTAGTTGCACCACAAAGCAGCTCCCAGAGCGGCTCCTACTTCCCTGTGAACAGAATAAAAGTGTGTTCTCCTCAGTTTTCCTCTTAAGTAGGGGTTAACACATACATACGCACACACACAAATGCACAAACCTCTTTTCCCTTTCAACTTTTTATACACTCGCCAGCTATGCATATAGATCTATATCTTAAATATTACCAACCCGCCTGATAATAATCTCCACATCACATACTGAGCAGTCTAACGTGTTTCCGTCACACAAAAGCAACCTGCACACAGACCGGGGGGGGAGGGAAAAAAACCCTGATAGCTAACGTAAAAGAAAAGAAAGAGCGAGTGCAGGTGCTGACCTCCAGAGTTGCTCACATATGTTGTTATCTGTGTGTAATTACTCTGCTGCAGATTCTTATCGTCTTATCAGTGAGTGGCCTGGTGGACTGAAGTCCGCCCATCAAACAGCGACTCGGGGCCCAAATTGCATCAATCAGGGTCTGGAGTGGAGCGGTGCTTTGAGTTCCTTAAATTGGTGGAATAACGAATCTACTTCCATTGGTTTCCTTAGATTTAAACCTTTGATGGGGAACTGTGAGAAACAAGGCAGAAGACGTGGAAAAACACGAGAAACATCCAAGACGGCCTGCAGCTGAGGCTCGTTTGGCATGTGCAACTTGTTGCTGCCCCGAATAATTAACAGCAGTATTTTCCTTATAATATGAAGTAAGTTATTGTAAACATCAGATCGCTTTATGCATAATTTAATCAAGCTCACAAGTCAAGTGGATCTCCAGAGTTGATCACACTTCAAGAAATGTCTGACCTCCCTCTTATCATTCATCATTTAAAGGCTCGAATCATCTGAAGGCGTCATATGGCAAAACCACTGTGGA
This sequence comes from Nibea albiflora, assembly GCA_014281875.1. NCBI lineage: Eukaryota > Metazoa > Chordata > Actinopteri > Sciaenidae > Nibea > Nibea albiflora. Next base: position 14,558,272 of record CM024803.1, on the reverse strand, counting down.
TTGTCAATTAGCTAACCTTGTTCAAGAGTTCAAGTGTCCCAGTAAGTCATGAGACAGGCAGTGAGACACCATGAAATACATGGAGCTAAATGGAATTCAGCCTTTACGGTTTAAACGTGCTTTTCTTACTGTGACGTGTCCAAGTGTCACGCTAGGAAACACGCAGGTGTAACGCAGTGAATAATTCTGCCACCAAGACTGTATTTTAATCTGTATTTTTTCAGGGAAGTGTCACTGACAGGAAGCTTTTGTTGTGCAGGAACACCCTGATCGCATTCGCCAAGTTACACACATTCATACCTGGAAGCTGCCCAGTTCAACCACAGCCTGATGTGCTGGCCACTTTACTGCAGCGGTTGGGGTTAATGGCTTTGTTCAAGAGCACTTCAGCGGTAGTAATGATGGAGCTCGTTGGAAACTGTTTGAAAAATACTTTAGCCATATAATGTAGTCAAGCTCTTACCAAAGCCAGCCGGGAGGAGTTCATTGAAGAAACGCTCTCCGGTTCTGATATGGTGCTAACTAACGGCATCTACGCTAACCTCTTTAGCTGCCGCCATTGTTGTCTCAGACACTTCTAACACATCGTCATAGACGCCTAGCTTAAACTTAAAGTAGTTCCTCACAGGGCGTTGATTGATTGATTGGGCCATGAGCTTGTAGCTTGAAGCCTGGCAAGATGGGAACATTAGACCTATTTTTATGCCTTCTCAGCTTATTCTGAATAAATAATGCCTTTGCTGTAACCGTGATAAATTAAACAAATAATCATCAGGTTGAAATCTGGGAGACAAATGACCTACGATATCAAATATACCACTTTCCAAAACATGGAGACTTCTTGGCATTCCCACTCCAAAGTTTTAATGTTTTTCTAAATTCTCCAGTTAACCGAAGTGTTGAAAGGTTTGTCTAAAGCTAAATGAGACAATTTAAAATACCATTTGATTACCTGAAAAATCCACTGTCACACAGCTAAAACAGGCCCGACGTGTTGGACGTATATCGTTCACGGGACGGCCATGCTATGTTTCTGCTGTCTCGCTTCCAGCGCTCGGATCAGGTCCCCAAATCTGTGATTCCACTTTATGCACAAACTATGAACATACCTTTTTTTTTTTTTTTTTGCTTTTTTTCCGCAGGCTAACACCTGTTTTCACCCAAAACCATCCTGATCAGGACGGTCATGCTGCAAATGAAGACTAAACACACAGTGAAAAGCTGTGGTGTCTGCTCGCTCATCCTTGGCTCAGGCTGTGTGTCTGTTTGCCAGCCTCTCTGCGTGTCTGTGTTTGTTTCTCTGTCTGTCAGACAGCCAGCATGAAGGCAAGTGAGTCCTTTTGTTGCACAGAAGTCTTTTTTCAGGACTTTGGTTGATTTAATTACAGTTTCCACAGAAGTGTTGTGTCATTAACTTACATAACAGTCTTCCGATCCAAAATCAACTATTCAAAAGCCGAAAATCACAAAATTATTTTGTGTTTTTATGCTGTGGTCATGTCCTAAATTTAATTTTCACACGTTTTTCATCATCCAAATAAGATGTTCTTTCTGTGTGGTTTAATATCTTGTGTTATTATGAAAGTGACAACCTGCCCTGGATGCCTTCAGTACCGGAGTGTTAGTGGCCCTCTTCAGTGCTGGTGTGTGCATTTTGCTGGTATGGTCACATGATCACTTGTGACAGAGGTCACGAGGGGTCAAGTGGGGTCATGAGCAGTATCCCGACATCCTGCTAGTCTAATCACCTGTTTATTTTTTTAACAACCAAGCTATGATCCACACCGGCCGAAGGAGAGGAGAGAGAAAGTGAAAGTAAGAGGAAAGGTTGATTAAGGTTCAGCTCCATCATAATTGGTCTCATGTAGAGATGTGCATCTCATACGTTGTGGAATTTCTGCCACAAAGCGCTAACGCGCTCCTTGTTTGATGTGAAGTTACGTTAAGATGTCTCTTTTTCAGAACTTCCTGTACAGTTGGTTTAGTTTCTAAAGATACCAAACATGTCAGGAGTTGATGGTGGATTTAGAGGAAATGTGTATAAAATGATGCACAAAACATCTGAAGCTCTGGGTTTCAGTGTAAACATAATTTAGCTTCAATGAAGAGCTAAAACAAACAGATTAATGATGATTTTCCAACTTTAAAGCAGTAATTAAAATACACTATCATAGCTTAATGATATAAAAGAATGTGTTTTATTGATTTATTTATAATTCTGACTCAAACCCAAATCTATTTCAAACTACATTTTAATTTGCCAACCACCTAAAAACATGAAGCAGCCCCTTTAAAACATGGACTACGTGAGTACAGCTTATTGCTGCCCTCTTTTGGAAAGTCTTGGTATCTTCTTTGTTGTGCGCTTCATCTGTGTTTACCGGCCTTCACCACATAGTGGAGATAGATTACAGCTGTTACACTGGACATCATTGACTGAGAGTGATGTCTGGTCTGATGGGAGTTTGCACCAGGAGTACTCGCAACATTTTTAAACCAGTTTTTATCATTTCTTAAAATGTTCTATTGATCTGCTTATCTGTAAGTTTTATATGTTATGCTTGACATCTTATTATGTTCAATGTTTTGCTTTTATTCCTGTATCTTTGAATCCTTATAAATATTGTTATTTATTATAAAATGTCAGAGCAGCAGTCAGAATGTACAAAATATTTCTGAATACTGGCTTCAGTTTACCATTTTTTACTTGTTAAGCTGATAGAGCACCAACAAGTACCACCATGACCATTTTGTATTTAGGGTTCGTGCAATGATCATATTCAATCAAAATAATGGTACCACCTGATACCTAACCACGAGGGTACCATTATTTTGACAAAATGGTCATCTGTAACATTTCCGAGAACTACAGTGACAAACTAATATCATAATGATACACGTATTCACTTCATTTGTTCAAATACAACTAAATGCAAATAGAGATATTTGCAATTCTGAAAGACACAAAGAAAAAATGATCTCACCTGGATTTGAATATGATAATATTTGGTAAACATGGTCCCTTTATGTTTCTGTAAGACTTTGCATGGTTCACAAGAATTATGGCCAATATGAATATGAGGAAGTCTGCTATCAGTCCTACCCACATAAGCGTGAGACTGTGTGTATTTAACAGACATTTTTTTTGGAGCATTTCATGGTGCACAATTTAAGCTCTGATATATTTTGTGTCTGCATAGAAACTGTTTTGACTGAAGTGCAGGAGCTGGTGATACCTTGGCCATCCTGACCCGCTTGAATGAAGCCTTTACACCATGTCTGTTTCAAAGCAGCTTTTCTTTCACCGACTGACTTGTTAAATATTTTATCTCTGACCAGGTAGAAGGAGGGTCAGGTAACAGCGAGATGACTGACTGCCGGACGGGAGGGCTCCACCCACCCAGATACAATCAGTAAAGCGATGTTAATGATAATGAGACATTTAATAGCACAGAGACATGAGAGGACTTGAGTCACTGATAAAATGTTTGTTGACAAGATATTATCTATAGCTGAAATCATCTATATTTCATTTAAAAAATGTATACATGTAATGTCAAAGGGGCGAATCCACCCAATCTACAGCTCTCCTCTCCATTTTAGCATCGTTTAGCACAGAAAACGTTGAACGAGAGTAAATACTGTACTTACTTTCGTCAGGTGGCCAGAAACATGACTCCACGTGAATGATGATGTTACTCTGCGGGAAATAGGGAGTTGTTTGCTAAAATGTTCACCATATCAACTTTATGAGGTTATGATATGTCAGACTTCTGTTTATGTTCAGCCACCATGATGAATGTGTTGTTTGACTTAGGGAGACTGTTTTTACATTCGTCCGCTGAAGAGGGAACGTTGTTCACCTTAAATCTAACGTGATTTTGAGACATTACAACTAGTTCAAAGCCAATCGTAGCCCAAATAAGCAACTTACACAAACAAATATGGCCTTTTTCAGTGAAGTAGGAGACATTTTGTGTCAAGCTGTTGAAGTATTATGATCAACAATAGTTGTACGTTCAAAGATTCTGAATTTCTCAATGAATTAAACCTTGCTTATTTTATTCTGAAGGAGACTTGTAAGTATTTTAGACGTCACAACAAACTGTGAAGGTTAGAAAAACGAACGATTGTTGAGTAAAGGTTCTACAGATATTTTGAATGTGTATATTCTCATTTAAAAACATCGCCGTAGTCCACACCTTCAGTTCCTATTCTGTACACCTTCCACTGAAACAGATACAAAGTGGACATCGCAGCAAGAAATTGTATTGCTCCTTAATATTAGGCAGAATGAATGAAAAGGTATCTTAAAGGTTTATTTAAAAAACTCCACACGTACGGATGAGACAAAACCTTTCACCTTTGTTAAACAGCTTTCTGAGGAATCATATTGAAGCACTTAAGAAACTCTCAAGAAATTGAGATGCTCCAGGTCTTGTAATCCTTCCATCTGGACAGAAACCTTTCCGCGAGATAGAGGTTACAATGACCTTTTGAGTCATTGAGTCAACAGGAAAAGCAGCAACATCTACCTTTTTCCCAAGAGCTTCAGGTACTGTACAGTAAACACACCTCCTGTTCGGAGCTTGCTCCTCCCACTTCCTGCGCACCTGCATATAAGCACACCTGTAGCATCAGCGGCACAGAGACTGCTTTATTCCTCTGGATCCCTCTCTGCTTGTATCTCAAGAAAACACTGGTGAGTGATGATTTTATGATATTTTTTAAAGAAACTGTCGTTGTGAGGCGATTAGTTAGATTCAAACGGATGATTTAAATAATCTCCAGTGATTCTACTTTGTTATTTTATTAAGTTTAATAATCGAGATAATAAAAAAAATGCACTGATATAAATGATGATCATAATTGGAAGAACTTCTCTTGAGCAAACGACTCCTATTTTCTTATTCGATCTCATTCAAAGTTGTCATCGCAAAATGATTGCAAGGACAATGAAAGCCCATTTCCTGCTGAACAAAGTGTCTCCTTGTGTCACTGGAATTCACTCGGAATATTTTCCCGATCATTTTCCCAAGCTCTATCTTTCATCTGAACAAGGACTGCCTGTCTCCTGCTGGGTCCTTTGTAGTGTTGTGGGAACAGTGTTGCAAGGATCAAGTGACAGGTAGACTGAGAGGTTCCCTTGGCTGCTAATCTACAGAAACACACAAAAGCAAGCTTGCGCGAAACCGCTCTCTTTCTTTCTCTCTCTCTCTCTCTCACACACACACGCACACACACAAAGACAAAGATACACTGTCCTGTATGTTTCATGTCCATGCACCAATGAGTCATCACCTGTTAATAACATTAATTATTAACAATTAAAAACAACAATATTTCTTGCATATACACTGGGTATAAATAGAAACATGCTTTATTCAGCCAGATTTTTAGGAAGGCTTTTCTTTTTTTTTGGTGCCACTTTTCATCTCCTCAGCTTTTCCTCTATTAGTCTCTCCTTGAACATAAAACCCGTCTTATTATCATAGTAATAAGACTATACGACAGCATTCTCCGTCCCGGTGAGAGGCTCTTCTTCCACCCAGGTTGAGCTGTACTCATTTACATTTTGATTTTACACTGACTTGAGTTGAAGTCATATTTGAACAGAGCCTCGATGGACAGCCTGAAGTGGCTCGGAACATATAGTCAGCCATCTCTGCGATGCAGGCGGTTTGCTTGAAAAGCCTCTAACCAGCCGTACAGACACTCATTTAAAGGCTCCTTTCATCACTTTCAGTGGGTGTCCAGTGGTCTTGAATATAAGGCCCCACTTGTATTTTAGTCGGGCCAAATGCTGGGATAGAACACGTTTGCTTAAGAGCTTTTCTGCAGCCAGATGCCATGTAACACTAGCTCTAAATGACTGCAATAGGTCAAACAGTCAGGCATTTGAGGTTATGTATTTTCCTTATGACATCTGTAATTTGAATATCCATCCACTCTCTCTTCAGAGAGATTAACTCTTAGGAGCTGTGATAGATGTAACACGCTCCAGTTCTGTTTCTCTCTTCATGTCTCGCCTCCATTTTGTCTTCACAAGTTCACCAACACGTCATTTTCTAATTTCCGCCCTTACAGCCACCCACGATGTCCAGCATATCAATGAGGAGTTACTCCATGAGCCGCCAGCCCTCCTTTTCCAGTCGTTCCCTGATGGACACGGGCCGTGCTCGCTCCCGCGCCTCGGTCTCTTTCGCCGCGGCCAGCCCGCTGAGCCGTTCACCGTCTATCAGCCAGGATCTCAACGGGCCAATGAGCCTGCAACTTAATGGACTGCACGGCAACAGCACCAACGACAAGGAAGCCATGCAGAGTCTCAACAACCGCCTGGCCAACTACCTGGACAAGGTCTGACACATAAAACAGTACCCCTCTGTTAAACTATTGGTCAGCGGCCAAACGTGTGATGGGGTTTATCTCCATTTGGCGCCGTGCAGTCAAGGAAAAGATACTATTAGCAGCAAGCTGAAACACTTTGATCATTAAACTGCCTCCTTTCCTTCTTTGTCTTCCTCCAGGTGCGCTCACTGGAGCGCTCCAACGCAGACCTGGAGATGAAAATTAAGCAGCTGATGCTTGACCGCATTCCCAAAGGTCACGACCTTGACTCCATGATGGCCCAAGCTCATGCTGTTGAGCAAGAGGTAGACACGCACAAGTTCCAGTTTGCAACACAATCAGCAAAGCCCAAGGTTGTGAGGACTTTGGTTACTTTACATAGACAAAACATTCATGCAAATGTCGACATGTCACGTCTTATTTGGAGTGACATCAGTAGATTCATCCGAGGCTAAATTTGACTCACACTTGATCTTTGAGTCAACTTGTACCAAACGAAGTTGAAACCGAGTGAAGTTAATGATTATGACGCCTCTTTTAACCAAAGAAAAAGGTTACAGTTTAATGAAGCTGGAAAGCGTTACCTGATTGGATTGTGTGTCTTTTATAACCGGCAATAACTTTAATGTACAGATACTCTCTATAAACATGTCAGATGTAGAAGCTTGTGTTAAAGTTGCAGATTTCAGTGCGACTTCATTGTAAGACTGTTTCCCTGCATTCATATTTGTCAGGTGAGGAAGAAGACCTTGGAAAATGCTCGCCTCATGTTAGAGATTGATAATGCTAAACTGGCCGCTGATGACTTCAGGATCAAGTGAGTGATTAATGATTGCAGTATGTAATATGACCTATTGACTAAAGGCCTAACTGTTGAAAATATATCACTTTGATTTGAGTGCATCTTTGATTTTTGAGTATTTGTCCAGAATGTTTGCTTTCCATCTGCAGTTTTTTCTATTCCGACTCCAAAAGGAGTCTAAAGATAAAGATTTTTTGCTTGTTTTGCATTCCTCTGTCATTTCTCTGAACTTTACTAGGTGGGAGACTGAGCTGGTGATGTGTCAGTCTGTGGAGCGAGACTGTGTTGCTCTGAAGAAGGCCAAGACTGACCATGAGCAGATCATCGCCTCTCTGAGGGGAGATCTGGACAGCCTGAAAGAAGAACTTTACTTCCTAAAGAAAAACCATGAGGAGGTAAGTCTGTTTGTAAACTCTTGTCTATGTGCGCTCATTTCTTTCTTTTTTTTTTTAGCCCCTTTCTTTTCTTCCTCGCCTTGGTATGCAGGTCCTTTTAACACTCACTTTTATCACTTTTACTTTGCCTTCTCCATTACTTGACATTTGCTTCTTCTCGTTTACATTTTGGCCCGCTCTCGTGGTCTCCAACCTCCCCTCACAAACAACAAGCTGTTTGATATCAGACTGACCCATTTTGGTGGACTCAAGAGGTCTTTTTTAACAGGCTAAAGCGACGGGAAGAGAAAAAAAAGTGTGTAGGGAGGGGGTAAGGGACACAGAGGTGGTCCTCTGGTTACTACACACAAAAGGAGCAGGTAGATCTGGTTTCCCAAACCTGCTCTTTCTGTCCAATCAGCTGATGCAAGGCATCCGGGCTGCTGTCCTTTGGGGAGAATAAGAAACTAGATAAACTTACCCCCTCTCATCAAAGGAAGGATTGACCTCCTGTTTACTGAAACAAGATGAGAATAAGGCTGCGTGGATCCAATTGAGGCCAGTGACAATAACACAGTGCTAAAAGTTAGATTTGGTGTCGGGCCGTCCAGGTTTCACGGCCACAATTTTGGACCCATTGACATTGAGAACAGATAAATAAAACGGGATGATTTTAATTAGATTTTTATGAATTCTGTAACACATATATCATTTGTTTGCATGTTACCTATGTATACTTGCCTTCCTTTGCTGGTTTGTCATATTTGACTTCTTGCATGATCTGGCCCTTTTTGTCTGATGTCGCCTGGGGCATCTGTGTCAGTCCTTTATGTTGAAAATATAGACTTTTCCCCATTAAAATAGCAAAGTACTATCTCTGGGGGTTAGCTGGGAAACTAGATAACACTGTATTCCCTCATGCTTCCACCCCCTGAGCAACGATACCGTGCAAAAAAAAAAAAAAAAGTGAACTATTTTGTCCAACAGAGGCTGAGAAATGACCCTCTAGGGGCTGTGTATGAATGTATGTCAAGAACATTAATAACCAGATGAAATCACATTAAAACAAAGTGCCGTAACAGCGCAACACAACGTCGCAGAGAAACGAGAGTGAAGAGAGAGGTCCAGCATGCATGAATAGACAGCAGGAGTATATATAGTTGTGTGTGTGAGAGAGTTGAAAAGCCAGGCGTAAGGTGAGCTCTGCCCCATCAACTATTGATGGAGAACATCTAAATTATGAAGATGCCTTCACATCCTCTCTGCCACCCTGCGGTGTAAGATTCACAAAACTAATCCTGGTTCCACATGTCGCACGCACGCGCAGGTATATTCACACAGATGGTACCACTGTGCCAGGTTTATTCCGAATGAAACTATGAGTATCTTTGTCGCCCTGCAGGAAATGGAGCAGATGAAGTCTCGTATTGCCAGAGATGAGGTCCAAGTGGAGGTGGACTCTGGTATCAGCGGGCCGGACCTGGGTACCATTCTGAATGACCTGCGTACCCAGTATGAGGGGATTGTCAAGAAGAACAAGGACCAAGCAGAGCAGTGGTACCGCAAGAAGGTGCGGGGAGAACTGCCATTTCTGTCATTTCCTTTATTCAATCAGTCATTGAAATATTACTGCCACTAATGATCATTATATTTTCATAACGTATATGTCCAAAAAAGACATTTAGCAACAAATCCTCCCCTATGTGGAGCTCGAACAAGTGAATATTTCACAATTTCTGCTTGAAATATTACCTGACAGTGTAATCCTACTGTATCAACAGGCCAAATTAAAAACAAATATATTCAGAGAAGAATTAGCAGATAAGTGAGTGGAAATGCACAGTCGTCGAATTCAACCGCATGCCTTTCATGTCGGTGCCATTCCTCTGTGTCCTGCCTAGCTGGAGACCGTGCAGAGCGAGGTGAAGGAGAGCAATGAGGCTCTGAGAGGAGCTCAGAGCGAGCTGACCGAGAGGCAGCGCTTCCTGCAGACCCTGGAGGTGGAGCTGGACAGTCTGCACAAACAGGTGAGCTGCAACGCCCGCGCGAGTAGTAGAGCAAAATGATCACACCGACCGACATAAGAGAAGGATTTTGTTCCACACGCAGCAAGATTAAAGAAGTGTTACCGTGCATACAAAGCAAACACATCAGTTTTATATATTTTGGGGATTAATTTTGATTAGAATATTCTTGCGTTGCCAGGAGGGACTTACTGAATCTGGAGCTGTGCAAACAAACCTAATGCACACAAAACTGTGCAAACACCACAACTATGATTTTAAAATATGCTTATGAGTATTATCTTTCGACAAAACCACAGTGAGTAACAGTATTATGTTACCTTACAGAGGTTAAGATTCAGTCGCAAGCAGATTTCTACTTGTGCATATCGATGCTACTGTCAGGAAAAGCTCCTGGAGAAATCATTTTGTTTTTCTCTAATCCTGTGTTGACAGTAATCATGTATTCCCACGCTGGTAAGCCATGCAAATACATCCCGGATTCAGTTGCAAAACTGTATGGGAGTGAGTTTCGGTGGTTGGGAGGGTAAGCCTGTCTAGGCAGTGATGTTTGTTTTGGATGCCAAGGCCTTGTCAGTTCACAGGTATTTGTTGATAATGGTTTTGGAAGTAATTTCAGAATCAGGAGACACTGAGGTTTTGCTTTCTGCTGGCCAACATCGTCTGAGGAAATGTGGGCAGGTTGAAAAGCCAAAAGCTTTTAATACCAGCCAACCTGAAGCATCGCATTACTGCACACTGATTGCAGCACAGTCAGTACAGTCACTGTGATGATGGGTAAATGTTTGGCATCACAGAATTATGAATAATTGTGTGACATTTCTTGAATTAGACAACGATTACTCAGGTGTCACCAGTCTTTTAACTGATCTACTCATAAAAGCACACAATAGTAATATTAGACCAAAGTATGTGGATGAAATTTCCTCTTCCTCTCCACAGATAGCGGCGCTGGAAGGTAACATGGGGGAGACGGGTCAGAAATACTCTGGCGAGATGGAGCGGCTGCAGTCCAACCTGAGCCAGCTCGAGGACGACCTCTCCCAGCTCAGGCTGGACATGCAGCGCACCAAGACCGACTATGAGCAGCTCCTCCGCATCAAGCAGAACCTGGAAATGGAGATCGCCACCTACAGGCGCCTGCTGGAGGGAGAGGAAACGTGAGTTTTCACCAGCCTCGCGGAAAAACGCCTGGATAAAAAAGGGGAACGTCAAAGAAAAATAAAGTCTATTGCGACTTGTGTTTTCATAGTTTTAGCCAAGGCTGCAAAAGCGGTATGTGTAAGACCAACTTGCTGGTAGCTGTGCACAGGGTGAGGGTTAAGGTTTTCTTCTGCATTGAATCACTAATCCTAGCACTCTGCCGCCAAGGTCAAACCATCATTATAACGTAAATAATATGCCAACCAACGTGGAAAGTACAGTACAAACCCTATCCCGTCATACTCTGTAGGCACTGTGTCCCTGAATGTCAGCTCTAAGTATAAAAAAGGGGGTTTAATATTTCTCAAGACATCTTTTGCCATCCAAACTGGTTGTAGATCAGACAGACTGTCATATCTGTCCACTACAGGCAGCGGCCTTTTAATTTAGCTTAGCATAAAGACTTGATCCAGGGGGAAACAGCTAGCTTGGCTCGATTCAAATGAAACAAATTCCTGTAAAACTACAACCTCGATTTTATACAGATGAGACATAATGATCTGTAGAGTTGCTGGCGACTTTGTTAGCTGTGGAAATATCCAGGCTAGCTGTTCCCCCTCTGTTAAAAGTCATGCGTCTTATTTTGAAGTCAATTCCAAGCTGATAGTAACAACATGTTTCCTTTCTGCCCCTCAGAGTCAAGGAAGTTCCTCCTCCACCAAAAAGTGAGTACTTGGGTTTGGATGAAAGAAAATAAAGTCTCTGCTTGAATGTCGGGCAAGCCGAGTGACACCCGACACACACGGCGTTGTACTGTATAACAGCATTCGCAAAGAGTGAAGCACTGGTTATTCATTCATCTTGAATGCATCACACACCCTGACCAACACATCAGTGAGTTAAAGAATGACTAAAGCTGTAATGATGGAGGCGATAAGTTGAGCAAACGCTTTGCAAATGTTTATTCAGCATCTGCTGGATAACAGCTGAGCCTTATATGGATTCAAATGTGAATTTGAGACAGCGTTGCAGTGAGGCTGACAGCTACACATATGTATATTATTTCACACACACCCAAGAGGTCCGGGACTAATGATTGTTTTACGAACAATGCAAAACGACGCAAGCGCCCGTGACGCCTCAGCTCCTATAGCAACAAATGTGGGTGTGAAAACATTTATCCCCGTGTTGTAACTGTGCCTTAATCCGACCGAGTCACGCTGCTGGATCAACAGGCTTCAAGGCGCTTTGCAAATGTTCATCTTTGCCTCACAACATCGGAGGCTAAAGTCAACATGAAAAATCAAACACTGTGACTGTCACTGTTGAATGGTTAAGGCTCTTTCTGTTTCTGTTCCTGCTTTTGATGTGAGTTGCACGATATCCTTCACCTGAAGCCGTCAAGACATTTAACACTCCGCTTGTAACGCAGAGCAGTAACATACGCATCAGCCAACAGATATTATTGTCATTATGGCTTTGTGCATGATTCGGCACAAGTTAAAGAGGAATATGAGATTAAAATTACTCATCTAATCTTATTTTCTGTTTTCTCCTTCTCTCCTCTCATTTCCACCACACCACCTCATTTCATCTCATCTCATCTCATCTCATTCTTATTTAATCTCATACCATCAAACCGCTCTCTTCCATCTCACCTTATGTCATCTCTTTTCATCGCAGCTTACTATCTCACCAGTGTAAATCACATGATCACATGATCCCATATTTTCTTGTCTTTTTCTCACTTTACCGTCGACTGTACTTAATCTCTTTCCATTTCTCTCATCTCTCATCCCATCCCATCTCATTTAACCTCATCTCATCTCCTTCTCATCTCTGTCTGTGCAGAAGAGCCTGACGTTCGGACCAGGAAAATCGTGAAGGTGGTGACCCAGACGATGGTTAACGGCAAGGTGGTGGATGAGTCCAGCGAGGTGGAGCAGATCGAGGAGACCAAGAAATAAAAAGAGGAAGTGAAAATTAAAAAAAAAAAAAAAAAAAGGAAATAGAAAGTGGCAGGAAACGACACAAAGATTGGCAGAGACAGAAAGAGAAGAAATTAAAAGATTAGTATCAGAATATTTCGCATGAGCTGTGGAGCTTCACTTGAGGCATCGTTTATTCTTAAAGAGAAAATATTGTTTTCATTTTGGGAGCATTGTTGGATGACAAATGTTTTGTGTTTTCAGAGAAATGTTTTCCTACAGTTGACCTGATCAGTTATACTTTAATTAATTCTTTGTTTTGGAGAAAATGTGACAAACATATGTCCAGTACTGCTGTAGCTATGCATGCTTATACCTATTTTGAATAGAGATGTGTATGTGTGTGTTGTGTGAGAGCAACTGACTAACCATCTTCATACAGTTCTACTAATAAAGTCCTGAGTGGTTAAACACGATATTTATTTCTTAGTGTGTTCAAGTTTACTTTAGTGGATGTAACACATACTTTTACAAGAACATCATTTAACTGTATTTGCCGTTTTTGTGTTTGTACTCAAAATAAAGTTTCTTTGATCCGTGACATGTCTGCTTCTTTTTCCTTATGAACGTCATCATTTAGTTTACATTTTCACAGTCATCTTTAGGATAAGTATCAACAGTTTGTATGTATGAAAAGTTCTGCGCCTCTATGTCGTTGTATGTTTCTGTACTCTATAACTCGGTACAATCACCTGAAAAAGTACATAACACTTTACAGCATTAAGTTACATACCAACTCTTTCACATATGATGATGAATCTAATAAAATCATATTTTACTGAGAGTAAAATGTTTTCTGGTTTTACCGCTGATGTCGTCCAGCTCCTGTGCATCAGTAAAGTAACTAATAGTAACTATTAGCTGCTGTTAGTTGCCGTTAGCTCAGTTTGTTAGCCAGGCTGCCTTGCATTGTTAGTGTATGTACCACAGGTGTTTTATACGACTAGGAAGAGGATGTTTTAAGGTCCAAGTCACAGGGTGGGAAATGGCTGACAGGAAGCTGAACCGGCCGGTGTCGTGCCAGAACAGGAGCTGGGCAGGCAGACAATGTAACGTATCTCCTATGGATCTAATGACACAGGGGAAAAGACCAAAGGCGACGGAGAAAGCTAAGAGAGAAAATGAGAAAGTGATCGAGCAAGAGGCCGCCAGATGAGAGTAAATCTGAGACTGACTTTTAGTCGTTGGCGAGAGCTTCGTGAATAAAAGGCTGACAGACAGCTGGGCTTCTTGCTGCTGGAGTAGTTAGTAACATGTTATACTTGCTTGATGTTTGGCTGTCGTCAACTCACTAATTTTCGACCATAGGTGATATAATCAGAACAAATACACACATACAACTGTCCATATTTAAAAGAGTAGTATTACACTGATATTTCTACACGGTAAAAAAAAAAACACTGTATTGCTTTGTTGCTTGATTATCACATAAGCTAACACATAATTGAGTTTAGTTTTGGGGTAGTGCCTACAGTGATTAAAAAATGGAGCGAACATGAAATCAAAAGAAAACAGAGTGCTGTTGGTGCTGATAACACGTGAAGCCTTCCCACGGGTGCTATGTGGGCGGACACACCTGTTGTCATTGAGGTTAGGTGTGAAGTAATGTGTCTACTGCAGGTCTTTAATCAAACACACATCAGAGACGTCTCTCTTACTCACTGCAAAGAAAAAACGGGGGAAACTACTAAAGTGAGATTGATGAGTTTGTACAGTAAGAGAAAATCATTTAGTGACGAATGAAGTTTGTGTAAAGTGTTAGGACACTCGTGAGATTTCTGTCTCTGTCTGTCTGGCTGCTGTAGTCCAAATCTTCCATTAACACATTAAGATCAGAAAATTGTGCCTTAGTCTAAACAGAGGGACTAAATGTGAAGCCGGAAATACTACAGACTCCAGCCTGAGGTTGTCCTCATGAGGGCTTTGTAATAAAGGTACCGTCTGTTTACAGAGCAGTTAGTCAAGTTTGTTAAGACCCCACAGCAGTCCAGTTCCAGTCAGACAAGTCATAAAGAGACTAGAAGTCTGATGAATCAGGAGTACAAACAGAGAGACAAGGGGTCATTTTGACAGACATTTGCGCAAACAAGACAGACAGAAATGTCTCACATGGATACCCTGTGATCTCCCGCAAGTGTAAAGAATTTGAATAACGACAATGAATGAGAGACTGAGGCTGTGACATAACATTTGTGTTGGACAAGTAGTCTTTGAAACATTTTAAATGATAGGCCTGCCGAGCTCTGAGCCCGTTATTAACAACCATCTAAATCTTCTGCATATTACAGTACAAGATGCAGACACAGGGAAGAAACTGCAGTGGAAACAAACTGAATCATCTCATTTACTTAACATCCAGTAAGCTTTTATATATATATGAAAGGTAATATATGTATATATATATATATATATTACCTTTCTTCCTTCTAAACAATAATATGTATGTGGGTAGTTAAAACTTCTGCTATTTATAACCACACAGGAAGACATATTTTCAGGTTCAGTTAACCAGATCACTGAGTAACAGTATTTCTAGGTTAACTAGAATTTAAATGCGCTTTCTCCATTTTGTGTAAAATTACAGACTTTTATAGAAAACATCCCAAATGAAATTAAAGCTACATATCAAGGAAATAATTAGAAACAAAATAAAGTCTTAGCCATTTTCATTTACAGTCTGTTTAATGAGATTTCTTTACTCTAGTTATCTTAGTGTAATGGCCAGTGTGTGCGTGGTAAATGTACACATATGCATATCGTGTATATAACACACTGTCGTGTTGAGTTTTTTGTCTACCGTGCTTCCCCTCTAGAGGAAATTAATGGAGCCTGAGCTACAAGCAGAAGCTTGTTCATGTTTTTATGTATGTTTTAAACGGCGGCAGAGTACACAGTCAGTCTGTTTAACACAGACAGGAACCCAGGCAGAGAAAATCACAAGAGAGATGAGAAAGAGACAGATCATTGGATTAAACTGTCTGCTGATGTCTGTCTGAGCAAGCACACCTCAGACAGACATACTTCTTTAAAGAATAACATCTTCAACTTTAACAGTAATCTGTAATATGAAGTCATATTTTCCTTCCTGTGTTCTTGTGTTGTTCCTTTATTGGTTACGTGAACCAGAGCACAATGACATTTTAAAGGCACTAAAAAGGTCAGATCAAATCTCATCCCCACCCCCCGAGCCCACAATCACAAACACAATAGCGTCCCTTCACCTGTTGACTCTGCTAATGACACGCTGAGAGATAGCTCCAACATTAATCCTCGTTCTTACAATAACAGCACTGAGATACACCTCCCCCCCTGAGCAGAGCGCTGGAATGTAAAGTAAAGTGCAAACTCAAGCTTAACGTTAATCACTCAGGGGCAATAAAAGATATTCAGGCTTTTATGACACTGAGAGGAACTTTAAAACAGTTAAACAGGGAACCTTTAGGAAGGTCTAATACATTGAGTCTAATATAATACTTATGTTTATGTATTTAATAATTTGTTTCCAGTTTCCAAGAGACAGCTCTGACTTTTCAGCTGCAGCGGTGTAAAATATTAAAGTTCAACATCAAATAATCAAATATGCAAATTATTGGCTGCTATTAATATCTGACAAATGCATATAATAGTCATAATGTCTAAAGAATATTATGAATATTATGAGTCCAAGCTCAGTGTTCATTGTGCGACGTGGTTTGAATGCACTCTGGTGGACAGATCTTAGTATAGCAGTTAATATAATGGACAGTAAAGTCCATCATGCTGCACTGAATGCAGTGACAGAGTCTGCTGGGACATGAAAACCTTCAAGACGTGACACGTAAGGGGAAACCACTTGCTTGATATTATATAACAGTGAAAAACACTAGATTAGTCTCAAGAAATGTGTACAAAGCCTTACTTTAGCTCTGGATATTTCAGCTGGAGCCTCATCAGACTCAGATAAATCTGTTTATATTCTTCTGACTGTTTAAATGAAGACTTGGAAGTGAAGATAGTACACTTGGAAAAGTTGCTGAGGTGCTGCTGAGAGAAGTCTGGGACAGTTTGGGTCTGTTATGCTGTTTGGGTGTTTTTGTTGTTGTTTGTCCTGTTTCTTTCCTTCTGACCACCGGAGGCAGTGCTTAACGCTGGATGCTATCCATCTCATACATGTGCAAGTCGGGTCATTTATATCAACAAAGTCACATGTGACCTGAGGGGTGTACTGAAAAGCAGGATTAATGGGTTAGCGAGGTATGCCGAGCCTGATGTTCCAGCCAGAGGTTGGGCTTTACCAGCTGAAATTTTCAACAAGCTTTCAGGTGAACAGCGGCAAACGTAAACACATGGCTGACTGTGACAAACTGAGGTTTCTTTGGCAAGCGCACATGCAGACTTCTTGCCCTGATGGCCACAGAGTTTGGCTAATTTCAAGGGGAATCCAAGCCAACCGGAGTCAGAAGGTACATCTCACAACATCACCTTTACTGAGACAGCGGCCTCCACTAGGTTACGGCATCAGTCCTCCTCGGCTGCCAGCTGGTCCAGGTGGCTATCTATGTGCCTCACAATCCTTCACGTTGCCTGATCACCGCCACCAAGCTTTCAAACACCTCGAGGGCCTTGGGGGGCTCACGTGACATCCAGTTTCCAGAACTTCCTCTGGAGATCATCCAGAATTCAAAGTGATACTTGTATAAGTGCAAAGTTAGTTCATTGTTCATCTCATCCTCAGTCCTAAGATCCCCGAAACAACCGGTTTCACAGACTAAATCACAGAAACAGGAATATAAAACAGTGGTTGGGTTTTGCCGGTTTTAATTGTGGTCTCATTTCCAGTAAGGTCAAAACGCTGATCCCATCAGAGCTAAGCTACAAGCACACACTAATTGAAGCTTTGGCTCGCCGCCCCTGACACACTGTCCAGCCAACTAGTGTCATTACTCACAGAGACTGCACTCGATCCTCTGTCACACCTTAACATTTCACAACCGGGATGATCTGCCGAACAGAGCACTGAAAATATCACAGGGCGTGGTTTGATGTCGCTGCACATGAGATGTCATGATTGTTTTCATGGTTTACTGTTACTGCACTGCAAAAGATGTATAAAATCAATCAATACAGCATGCTTCAGTGTTATGTTTTTCCATTGCCAGCCTCCCCTGACAACATTTCACATATTTAGTAACATTAAAAAAAAAAAAAAAAGATGAAGAGCATCAAAGTGCTGCTTGTTATAACGTGATTATTCAAGTCTTTGTTGAAATCTAAGCGAGATGTGGCTCTAGGGAGCTCCTGGTATGATCCTTGACACCCGGTGCATGCTTAGCGTCCTAACAGGTGAGTTAGTATAATAGGACTAAGGTCTTTGAACATCAGACCACCAGTAAACCCGTTACCGCTCAGTGTGTATTGTGTTGGCTGCATTCTCTGGAGCTCAGGAGGGATCACAGCCACTTTGCACGGCCAAAGGTCGAGAAGTTTTTTTTGTTCAAACAGCTTTATGGTTCATTTTCATGTACATGCACAAACATTTTGGACAAACAATGGATGAACACAGAGTGCCAGAGGAGAAAATGAAAAGGTGTCACTGTCTTTGCTTCATTTTTTTTCTAACGCGCGTCCACCTCGTTCTTAGTTTTTTTTATCTGTCCATCGACTCCATATTATCCCCCTCACATGCACAACATACACAGTCACATGCACTCTCTCATTCTCCCTCTTCTTGCTTGCTTGCAACCGGCTGGCTCTCTCGGCTTCACACACTCCTCCCTCTTTCTCTTTAGCAGGCGCCGGACTGCAGGACGGGCTGAAACTGTCCGGTCATGCAGATGTCGTCCTGTTTCTGACGGACGGTGCGCTGGATTGCGGGTGGCAGGCCGCGGGGGTTTCTGGAGAACACAAGGGCATAGCCGTCGTCACAGCTGCCGTCGTCCTTCAGGGTACGGCAGGCGTAGGTGATGGCGTAGTTGTCGTAGTCGGTGTCGATCACCCAGTAGTTGTCACCTGGTCAGACAGAACAGGAGAGGTCAGTGAGCGTGAAGAGGAATGAGGAGCTTTAAGAACGATGTGATATCTGTGCACGGCTCACCTCCACTGGACAGGTAGCTGGCCAGACCCTGGTAGTTCATGAACATCTTGCCGGGGATGGCGGGGTTGGGGACAGAGTATTGGGCGGCCATGTCAGCACACACAACCCAGAAGCTAAAGCATGAGGATACAAGCACACATATTGTTGTTATGTATTAAACAAATCAACAGACTCTTGAGTATCATTGTCCTTTTCTAGCAATCACAGTAACTTAATTAGCGTTCAGTCCTGTCATGGGAACTTAAATCAGCTGAAGTTCTTACGTTTTTTTGAGCATTGAAACACATTCCTGTGTAAAAACTCACCACAAACCTCATCCTAATCCTGCATAATCCAGGGAAAACCCAGCTTGTGGCTAATACTGTTCACAATGTCCTTCTGGTAAATTACACCTGCTCCTATCTTAAATCTGTAGGTGGACCATCAACTGAAGCTGAGCACCTCTCTTAACTTCTCTAACTGAATATTTGAGCTGTGAGTCAAGAAGGTCTTTGACGCTATCATCATTTAGTCTATCAGCCATGTGAAGCCCCTCACTGGCCATCTGACTCACCCAAACAGAGTGACACGTCCCTTGGAGGAGGCGATCATGGAGCCGTCATCATCAATGGTGTACTCAGCTGAGATGTTGTCCTGCAGGAACAGGCCCTCTGGATCTTTCTTCTGCAGTGCGTACCATTTCCCTGCGTACTGCGATAAAAAAAAGTCCAGTAAGTATAGTGTTTTCTGTCAACATGCAGTCTTGTTTGTGTGTTTCATATCACTCACCCTCTTGGGGTCAAAGTCCTCTTTGACCGTGAAGCTGTCGACGACACAGGAGGCAGACAGACAGCGCTCTACACAGGACAGCAAGACCAGCAGCAGGGCCAGCTTAGAGGATCCCATTCTATGACCGACACACACACGAGTGTATTCAGATCAGAGAAACAGGCTGCGTCAAGTATCATTACTAAACACAGAGCATAATAGTCCAACGTCCCATGATCTCTTTTATATTAATATGCACCAACAATATTAAACTGTACCTATGCTGGAGTGACACAACACAGTCTAAAATATATGCGTTCAGTTAAAATGTCTACAGTTCCAGAACATAATCTCACATCCTTTCTGCTGTTTCAAATTTAAAGTTTCCAAAACAGTAACAATTTCAATTTCAGCATCTTACCTGTTACGGCTCAAAGAAGCAACAGTGATTCAAATTCTACAACCGTGCGTGGTTATCCACCAGATTGGGTTTTGTGTCTGAGGCAGCCTTTATATACGCACTCTACAGACAAGCTTATGGCTGATTTTCATTGCTTAGAACTAAATAAGGTGCTTAAATCTAGAGGTAATCCTGTTGGGTTGAAATCCTTACCGTAATCTGGCTTCTATGTTCAAACTTGCCCAAGAGTTACCGTAAAAACAATTAAACCTTTATGTAACGAACTGGAAGCACAATAAAAACAGGCACGTGCCTATCTGAGCAGATGCAGGTGCTTACACATAAAGTGAAATTAAATACAGACCAGAGATGTGGCTCAAATGTAAAGTATTAATAACTGAAATAAATGCTACTACACAAAATACACGATTTAACTGGCAACACCTACACAACAACACTTAGAGACCGAACACACTCTGTCTCTTTATTCTCTGAAGTCTTGATGATTAAGAAAAACATTCACATATGTTCATATCTAAGATAATAGGAATTATTATGTCTATATATGTCCTAAATATATAAAGTTGATGTATGTTCTGTGTCACACTTAACTGGTAAGAATGGTAGAAAACCACCTGTGAAACTAAACAGGGAGAAAGGCTGCAGAAGATCAACGAGAAAACAAGCTAAAACTCTGCAACTCTGCAAAACAGAAACACTTTTATGTTTTTTTTCCTGATTGGAAACCAGCCATTCGGTCACTAATGACCTCTCATTAAATGTCTTAAGCAGCTTTACATTTAGACAAACAGATTTACACTTCTTTTTAATTGGCGAGTCCACCAATACAAGGACCGGAAAGTACTGTGATAAGAGGCAGACGCAGAAATTCGGAATTTTCTGTCACGTCATGCTACGTTAAGGTCGCTCACTAACAAACCGAACCAAGACTACATACTTTACACCATAAATGTTCAAAAACAGTGCATGGAAATGTGTAATTGAGGAGAGTTGTCTTACCACTCACCTCATTTATATTTCTAATTTAAAAATATGAATATTATTAATAATCTGAATATGCAAATATATTGCATTCTTATAACAGCATACACATACAGAGACAAACGCTGTTGTAGTCTATTACCAAGTCCAACATTAACAAATAATGCGATGACCTGCTGTGTGATGGTTATTGAATTAATTCACCACTTTTAACAAACCAAATGTGACCTGTTTCAGTGTGCGTAAGCATCTTTTATTGTTGTATTTCTTCTTCTTGTAGTATTATGCTTGTGTATTTACACAGAGAGATGTTGGCAAAGGGGGATATACGCTACATTGTGTTTGAGGTTTTTACCACATAAAAAGATCAAATTTGCTATTTTTAATGTAAAAAACAGAAGTGAGAATCACTAACTAACGTACACACACATACTCTGCCGTGAACTCTCCTGGATTCCTGGATTCCTGGATTAATCCTGGGCACATGAGATTACTGCTGTATTGTGAAATAACATCCAAAGTCTTCTTCATGTTCTATTCTACATTTGCCTTAACTAACCTCGAGTTCTTCAGTCTGTTTCTTTTATGCACAAAATAAAGGAGTAAGTTATTGACTGCAGACTCACATGAGACTGATAATAAACACAGTGAGGATATAGACAGACAAGCCAGTCAAGACAGATGGATCTATTTTGTCTGTGCTGCTCGGTGCTACTGTATAATCCTACTTGTGCGACCTGAAATAGATCATCGCCAAAAATAGATTTACCACACACCTTTATATATATATATATATATATATATATATATATATATATATATATATATATATATATATATATATTCCTAAATGTAGTACATTACATTGATTCAAGTGTGAGGGCTAAAATGGGAGAGTATAAATTGTTTACTGTAAAACAGTTGGTGATTGATGATGAGTCAGTCCACTGATCCTGTAAAACCATTTTATATAAATCAACCACTAATCTGAGGACATGCATGAGCCATCATGTCACATTCAAGGACTGTGCCTAAAACTTTAAACATATACTGGATATCCCATTTCAAAAAAAGATTTTGTGGCACTAAAACATTTCAAGGTAACAGTTTAATTTGGATGTTTAGACTAAAAATAGGAAGCTCTGATTAAGGAAATATTTATATCTGTCATGTCAAACTGTTTCTTATTAAATGTTTCTCCATGGCTTACGGGGGTTAGAGCACCAGCCATTCCTCAGCTACTGTCTAAACTTCTCATCAAGTAAAATCAATCAAAACACCTGCATTGGTGGACCAGATGTGTGTGGGAGCTTTAACAAAGTGCAGGTGTTGAGATGTGAATCTGCCCCCATCTTGTGGTCAGTATCAGCATTGCAACTAGAGATTCTTGGCACAACAGCGGAGAGGAGCACTAAATCCATGTTACATGACAGTAGACTTGGCCCCGGTGTATGATGTTATTGATATATTGCTCACTGTAGAGATTGTATTCAGTACACTCACTGTGGTCGTCGTGGTAAAAAGAGACAGGATAGCAGGAATAAAAGTCATTCTTTATTAAAATGTCTCCATTGACATCTAGAAGAAATTTGGCTCGTGGATGTGCAACAGGGATCGAAGTTAACCTAATGTTCGGAAAAGGCCTTGAATAGTTTTCTTTTTTTTTATTCCACTTGTTTTCAAGCACTACCATGTGTCCAAAGCTGCTAGCATGGCTGTTTACCGCTAACTGATTGACACTGCGATCAAACCGTTACAGGTCCTCCCCGTTAGCTGTGCCAGAATAACACCTGCAAAAATAGCTCGCTGTGTCTGAACCTGAGCTATTTCTGAATCCCAAGAGAAGTACAGATAACGTGATGCCACCGTACACAGAACTGCATTCAACAGGCTGGCCCGGGCTTTTGCACAAGAGCCTCAACAGATACACATCAAATACACACTCTTATCTAACAGACCTAAAGAGCCTAAAACACAATGCCCGCCCTCTCACACTCATTCCAGACCGTACACATACGCTCAGGAGCAGCTGTAATCTATTATAGTGGAAGCAGATTATGTATTTGACCTTTTGTTTAAGGTGTTTATGAAACCTTATTATAGACAGGTCCTCCCTGCTCTGAATGAAAGGATTAATTTTCTTCTAAAACTTGTCCTTTTTCCCACTTTGTGTGTGCGCAGTATGTGTCTGCTGTCGAGAGTACATCTCATGAATGTTAACCTAGCTTCTGGCTTCCATCTGGCTTTACTCGCTCGTCCCTTTTCGGGGTATCATCAAGCATAGGCCTCTCAAATATGAGAACGACAGTGTGGAAAACTCAGAAAGGCAGCGCGGGTAGACTGCATTAAAGATTGCATGTGGAGAGTTGGGGTGCTGAGATAATCAGCTAGTGTCCTAACTAAATAGGGCTTATGCCAGAGGAGGCCTTGTTTAATAAGGACTTAAAGAGCTTGTACAGGTAGACCTGCACGAGTGAGAGAGATAGACAGAAAGTATATACTGTGGACTGCACTTAAGAAACTGGAAGGACATAGTAGAAAGTATTCATGGGCGTATCGTTCATCATCTCATAAATATCTGTAGTTTATCACAGATTTATTGTAAATACAGGGAATACATTTACTATATTTATACAAAGCTTGCCTCAAGTGTAATAATTTCAGGATGTTATTCTTGCCTGTTAGTTAGAAGTAACCACGCCAAGATTATTTAGATTTGTAGCTGTTTTTCCAACTTCATTTTGTTCTCTTGTTGATGTTAGTTATGTTTAATTGTTAGCTTTTTTTTGTCTTTCGGCACTTTTATTGAAGATTAAGAATAAAATATTATATATAAAATATGTTTATATACTGTATGTAAAAAGAAAATGCTAATTAGAGTTAACCGACAGACAAACAGCAGCTCTTGTGTGAAACTCGTTCTGTCTGCACCGTCACAAAGGTGGTGAGTGCGCTGGAGCAGACTGCAGACTGGATCATTTGGTCCACATATCCGTTACTAGATGATCAGCTGACAAGTTTAGCATAGGCAGATCCCTGCTAACCTTCAGCACTATCTGCTGATGACAGAAGGATTGTTTGGATTCAGCCCTCTCCTTCCTCCCCAGAGCTCTCCCTCACTCAGTCCACTCATCCCACGAAGGGGGATTATTTTTTTTTTACCTTCGTTTGAATGTGTCTGCTTTTGTTTTTCCCTTCTGCATGTAACACCTGGGTAGGATTTGCTTTTTTTCTTCTTTAGGGGATAAACTGGCAGCTGTGCACGTTGTTTTTCTTATTCCTTTTCCTTTATTTCTACTGTGAGAAGTTGGATTTAGCTCGTCTGGAGCAGCGTTGGGCCGAGCAGGAGCTCAATCACTGAGCTGAAGAGGGAGAAGACAGGAACATTTGGGAGAACAGGACAAAGAAGGAATCATGGGCGTGCAAAAGGAAGATGTGGAAAAGTTCCTCCAAGGGAACCCTGACTTTGCTAAAAAGTACTTTGCCAAGAAGATGACCCCTGCCATCATATCAAAGGTGTCAGGAATCGAGGAGAAACAGGTTGACTTCAGCCAGTTCCAGGAGCTCAGCCAGGTAAAATTCATTATCTTTATGTTTATTTAGAAAAAAAGAGCAGGTATATATGTAGGTAGCCTAAGCTACGCCATCTAAATACAGTGTAAGTGAAAAATGTTCTCTCTTTTTCAAGTTGGAAGAGGGCCAAATCATGTATGACCTGATCAAAGACATGCAGGAGAACATCAACGTGGAAAAGGTGGTCTTCAAGATCCTGAGGAGGATCAGCGCGCTCATCCACGCAGACCGCTGCAGCTTGTTCATGTACCGGCAGCGTAATGGCATCGGAGAGCTCGCCACAAGGCTCTTCAACGTGAACACGCAGGCAGAGTTGGATGAATGTGTGGTGCCACCGGACTCTGAGATCGTCTACCCAATGGACTTGGGAATAGTCGCCCACGTTGCCGTGACCAAGAAGACTGTTAATGTGAAAAATGTCACAGAGGTAAGTAGGAGGGGGGGAGCTGAAAAGCTTCAGTCAGTGCAGATGTTAAAGCATATCTGTACTGCTGTCTGTCAGTGCTGTTCATGGTATCACCACTAGATGTCGCCGTTGCTTTCAGTTTTTAGAATTTCAACTCAGACATACAGTGGCTTTAAATAATAATTAAATGTTTGTCTACTCATCCAATAAATCTTAAAATCGTCGCAAGCACGTCTGTTTCTGCATGAAACACAAAGTGGAGCTGCAGCACAGAAAAGGATCACAGCTCTATGGGCAATAATAAAGTTCCTCTTTAGTGAAAGTAAGCTGCAGAAAGAGCCTTATCTGTGTGACCCTTATATATCAGGTTCTATTCGACAGTTATGAATCATTTTAAAACCGAGAGAAAGTTTTTTTTTTTTAAATCTTGATGACAGATGACGATCAAACTGACGATTACAAAAGTAATCCCAGTGAAACAGACGTATGTCTAGGCTGAAAATAGCATGTTGGCAAGTGTTGACAGGTTCACCATACGGTCACGGTATCCATGACAACTCGCATGTTCGTTTCATGTTTAACATTTTTAGAATTTAAATTCTTGAAATATTTTGTTTTAGATGTGCTGGAAAGATTCAATCCAAAAAATGATGCAACTGTTGAAATATACAACCCACAATTAGCTATTAGCAGCTAGTTATTAACAGTAGTATATATATATATATCTTTAATTTGTGAAGTAGTAATAACACAGCTGTATAAAAACACTGTAGTGGTCAGCCAAGGTTTAAAACAGAGTTTTGTCCAGCTTTATTGTCTGCTCCTCTTTTCATGAACTGAACAGCAGTTAAAATAGTCCACGCTCAATCTGTGTGTCTTCATGGATTATTATTACACTTTAAAAACTGTAATGGTTGTAGACAAGTAAAATAAAAGCTAGTCACGCTTATCTATAAGTGACCAAGTGAGGGTGTAAATCCCCTTGTCAGACATAATCCTTTTATTTCCAGATCCCATCAGCCTCTGCTCTAGCTGTGGATTAGACGTCTCTGGCATTTAGTCAGCAGTCAGCAGGAATCTAAAACAGATCAAAACTAGTTTACATTACTCTGCCTGCACACAGAGTGTCCATAGAGTGCTTTTATGTCAGGCTTTTAAAGTTATTCAACTAAACATGTATTGTACTACTGTAGATTGATGATGAAATCACAAATGATCAAGCCTGTGGAAACACAGCTGGTTAATATGACTGTGGGAAAATCCTCCACAGCATGTTTGGTCATTTTTCCTTAAAGTTCAATCAGCTGATTTTATATATTATTTGTCATCTGGGTTACTCTTACAATGACAGTCTTGGTTTTGGCCTGTATTGTACATAACACATGGCATTTAAGTAGATACAACAACTGTTATAATAACAGTTAATAATATAATAATAATATAAGCATTTGTAATTTGTGTGCACGTGTGTGTATACTAAAACATGTGTTTTTATTTTGTCTATTAGAACCAATACTTTAGCTCATTCGTCGATGAACTCACAGATTACACGACCCGGAACATTCTGGCGACGCCCATCCTCAACGGCAAAGACCTGGTGGCCGTGATCTTGGCTCTAAATAAGACCACGGGACCACATTTCACTGCCGAGGATGAAGATGTGAGTCACAAATGCACGAGCACTGACGCACACAGCACACGCAGACCAAGCACAGGTACACTCAGAGCAGAGGAGCGTGGCATACAGAGATGGGACAAAGGGCAAATTAAAATGAAATAGTTTCACAGAATCTGTCTGGGGACCATCGGAGTATATCAAAATGCGATGATGTCTCTAAAAGACATAACTGTATCATGACCACAATTATGAGGAGGTACTTTGATAGATTATTAAAGTCTTCACTTCACGTCACGTTATTAATCCATCCAGTGAAAGGATGTCATCCCACTTAGCTACAAACTAAGCTTCAAAATGAAAATAAGCCTGAGGTTGTCAGGTAAATGTGGACTTAGATACACAACAAGTAAATGACTTTATTAGCAGTAAGTAACATTTTAATGAATACATAAAAATCTCTACTGTAAGTCTATGATGTAACTATAGCATATGCTGAATTAAATATCTGTTTTTAAACGGTTTCATTTGTCTAATTTAACACATTACTCTTTATTCTAATTTTTTTGAGATGCTTAGCCATGAAAATGGGTGTTTTGCACGCTGTACTGTGAAGGCTTTACCTAACTACACCTAATATATAGTCAGTCAATGAGTCTGTTATGTAATCAAACCACAGTTTCATTATTTTATTTTAAGACTGCACTGCGTTTTTAAAAAGCATACCTCGCCCTGTGATGTCTGTCCTGTGCTGTGTCCTCACACTTTACCACAGATCATATTTATAATTTGTGTTATGCCTGATCAGGTGTTTTGTTCGTGGTTTAATCTCGCCTCCTTCTCTCTTGTTTAGCTCTTTTTAAAGTACCTGAAAATCGCCACTTTGAACTTGAAGATCTACCACCTGAGTTACCTCCACAGCTGCGAGACCCGCAAAGGACAGGTGAAGAGGGCTGACCTGCTCATGTTCTGAAAGGAGTCACGCACACGAGTCATACAGTGCCTGACGAGACTTGCTGTCTGTGTGTTATGTGTCCTGCAGCTGCTGCTGTGGTCTGCCAACAAGGTATTTGAAGAGCTGACAGACATTGAGCGACAGTTTCACAAAGCCTTGTACACAGTCCGAGCCTACCTCAACTGTGACCGCTACTCTGTGGGTTTGCTAGACATGACAAAGGAGAAGGTACTGTGTCTTTCTGTGTCTCTTCCTTTAATACTGCATGTTTTGTGTTGGTGCATTTATCACCATGAAATACTGGATGTTCTGCTTCTCTTCTTCCAGGAGTTCTTTGATATCTGGCCAGTGTTAATGGGAGAGCAAGCACCTTACTCCGGCCCGGTCACTCCTGATGGCAGGGTACATCACCTGCTATTATTTATCCAACATTATTATAAACATATTATTATCAACACTGTTTTTAAATGTTTTAAATCCAATCTCTGTGTCTCCAGGAGGTCATTTTCTACAAAGTGATTGATTATATATTGCATGGAAAAGAAGACATCAAAGTAATACCGTGAGTAAATCTCTTTTATGACACTTTGCCTTAGTCTGAATATTTATGTCATTATGTGGTGAAGGATAAACATGACAGAGAATCAACCTGGAGCCACATTTGTATATTTATGTACCATGAAAAACATGAATAATACGTCAGAGAGCAGAGGGCCAGTGGTGCAATCCCAGTTTGGACCCAATCCGTGCTAACATGTTGACTTTCCTGTTTGCCACACACAGCAATCCTACTCCAGATCACTGGGCCTTGTGTAGTGGGCTGCCTACTTATGTTGCCGAGAGCGGTTATGTGAGTTTCTTAACCATTACATGATCACAAGCTGTCGAATCTGCTTGCATCTTCCTGCTCGGTCAATCCATCTCATTTCTGCTCCGCAGATTTGTAACATTATGAACGCATCTGCTGACGAGATGTTTGAGTTTCAGGTGAGAGAGTCAAGACAGTTAAACTCAGCGGAAGGAAAAATGGGTGTGCGTGCACAGTGTCACATGTTTTTTTTTTTTTGCTTGTTTGTTTCGACGTCGCAGACTGAGCCACTCGACAATAGTGGTTGGACCATAAAGAATGTTCTATCGCTGCCAATCGTCAACAAAAAAGAAGAGATAGTTGGTGTGGCCACGTTTTACAACAGAAAAGACGGGAAGCCTTTTGACGATCAGGACGAGCAGCTCATGGAGGTATATAAATCTGATTTTGTCACATTAAAGATTCTGTTTTAGGACATTTTCATGTGCATTGATATGACATGGTTAAGAAGTCTACCAAGGGCTTTGTCAGTGAATCACCCTCTGCCGTACATCCTCAGGCTTTGACTCAGTTCCTGGGCTGGTCCGTTTTGAACCCGGACACTTACGACAAGATGAACAAACTGGAGAATCGGAAAGGCATTGCTCAAGACATGGTGCTCTACCACGTCAAATGTCGGGATGACGAGATTCAGAATATTCTGGTCAGTACTGTGCACTTTCAGATTCAAACGAGGCTATTCGTGACCCAACACAAGAGAAATGGGCCAGCGGAGTTTTAACCACTCCATTTACTTGCTATTTGGTCAGTCCACACTGACAGTGCTTTTCTCATCTCTCCCAGAACACAAGAGAAGTCTACAATTGTGAACCAAGAGAGTGTGAAGAGGACGAGCTCCTAGACATCCTGGTAACACTGAAAGTTGCCTATTTAGTGTCTACACATTTAATTTGTCCCCTATGGGACATCTAATCTTCAGAAGAAGAGGAAAATCTGAGTTGAATATTGTTTTTACCTCACTCTGCTTTTCTTTTGTTCTGTCTATTTCCCTCTTAGAAAAAAGACCTGCCTCCACTGATCAAGAAGTTTGAGATCTACGAGTTCCGCTTTTCAGATTTTAACTGCACAGAGATGGACCTGGTGAGGTGTGGGATCCAGATGTACTACGAGGTCGGCGTGGTGAAGAAGTTCCAGGTTCCTCAAGAGGTGATCTAGGCACACAAACACACACACACACACACACACACAAACAACACTACTATACGTTATTATAAAGCACTAAGTCTGTGTGATTAATCCGTGCTCTCCTCTCAGGTGCTGGTTCGGTTCATGTACTCGGTCAGTAAAGGCTACAGGAGAATCACCTACCACAACTGGCGTCACGGCTTCAACGTGGGACAGACCATGTTTACACTCTTAACGGTATTATTATAATTTTTTTACTCTCTAAATAAAGCTCTAAAAAAAAGAGAAAACTATCTACAATTTTGTTGTCATTTCTTTGTTTGGACCACTGCGTGTGCTCAGACGGGAATGCTGAAGCGGTACTACACTGACTTAGAGGTAATGGCCATGATAACTGCAGGCTTCCTCCATGATATTGATCACAGAGGGACCAACAACTTGTACCAAGTCAAGTAAGTGATGTCAGGAACTTTTTCATTTATTGGTAGAATAAATAATCCAACAAAGTTTTTGCAAAACTATATTCATATCTCAGAGAATAAGTTGCCCGGATAATTTGGGGTCAGAACCTTGTTGGTATGAAAGTCGGATGTTGTGTCAATGCTCAAGGATTGTTGTTGTGTTCAAGTCAGTTAATTTTTTTATTTTGACCACGACAGATCTGGCAACCCACTGGCCAAGCTACATGGCTCCTCCATCTTGGAGCGACACCATCTAGAGTTTGGAAAGTTCCTCTTGGGTGATGAGGTGAGAAATAAGAAGCGAACTGGAGAACAACTTAACTTGTATGTTACTTCTCCATCCTCTAATCATAAACTCTGACTGCTGCCCATCTCTCTCCTCTTCTCTCACCTGCAGTCACTGAATATCTACCAGAACCTCAACAGGCGACAGTCAGAGCATGTGATTCATCTCATGGACATCGCCATCATAGCTACTGACCTGGCTCTTTATTTCAAGTTAGCATAACCTCTCTACTTGTTCATCTCCTTATGCTTCTCTTTAATATCTATACTGTAAAAACACATGATCACAAATAGTAAAATAGCTCTTCTCTCCGTACCTTGCTAGAAAAAGAACAATGTTCCAGAAGATTGTGGACCTTTCACACACATACGAGGATGAAAAGAAGTGGGTCGAATTCATGTCTCTGGAAACGACCAGGAAAGAAATCGTCATGTGAGTACAATGAGCACACGTGTACTTCTTTTGTCCTTTCACATCTCTCTGATCCCCTAAATCTTTTACGTTTCAGGGCTATGATGATGACCGCATGTGACTTGTCAGCTATCACCAAACCTTGGGAGGTGCAGAGCAAGGTGAGAAGCACAAAAAAATGTACTAAATCTGTGACTCGTGAGTGTTTGTGATCTGCTTTTCTACAGATGACTCTGTGTGTGTGTGCATCTTTTAGGTTGCCTTGTCTGTAGCAGCAGAGTTTTGGGAGCAGGGTGACCTGGAGAGGACAGTACTGGAACAACAACCTATTGTGAGTTTAGAAATTGTTGTGTTGACTATGCGAAGGCACGCGTTAGCTAATAAGGACTGACATTAGGCTTAGAGGGAATGTAAACTTTTCAGCTGGCTGTCAGGAGCAGATAGTCGATGTACGTCAGGTGTTTAGGAACAAACGTTGAGCCATGACGTTGAGTCATTTTGAATCTCACTGCTTTTTCACAAAGACACATATTCTCCTTCTGATTGACCTAAACCTGCCCCTAACCTTAACCGATTTAACCATCTGAAGCAATGACTACTAGCCAATCAGAGGTGCTTGAATATTCCGTGACTTACTGAGCAGCACTTGTTGTAACTGATTGACTGGATGTTGATGTGATGTTTTCAAGTGGCTCAAACACTTCCTGTCCCTCCCACCAGCCCATGATGGACAGGAACAAGGCAGCAGAGCTCCCAAAGCTACAGTGTGGTTTCATTGACTTTGTCTGCACGTTTGTCTACAAGGTAACATTTAGTATTTGATATTAACTGAACTGAACAGCACATGGCACTTTTTGGTTTACCTAATGCAAAGTCTATTTTTGTATGTGCATAAACCTTTACGGTATTATTGTTGATTTCACTGGAGCAAGTGTGAACAAACCTCCTAATTTTTGTAAACTCCTTTTCTTTTTCCTTTCTTCTCAGGAGTTTTCTCGCTTCCACCCACAAATCACGCCCATGCTGGACGGCATCCTGAATAACAGGAAGGAGTGGAATGCCAAAAAAGAAGAGTACGAGGCTAAACTGAAAGCCATGGAGGAAGAGAAGGCTGCTAAAGAGGCGGCCGCACCCGCTAAAGGTGCTGCGAATCTTTAGGGATAAACACACAGTGATGAAATGTTTTCTATGTGACGCAAATCCCATCATCCCCGTGATCCACATATACACTGACTCTTTTGTCTGACGTGTCTTTGTCCACCAGCTGCTGCAAACAAGCCCGGCGGTGGAAGCTCAGGCTCCTCGACCTGCTCTGTGTGCTAAAAGGTCAAAAAAGCTGTGCACGCGATGGGAGGGCTCCTGACAGACTGACTTCAGAATCGCCCGAGCACCACAGCAAGACGGTCAGTCTGACCGCCGAGGAAAAAATGCAATGAGGTCAGGAAGACGGATACATGAATGCACAGCCCCGTAGTACAGTATTTCTTCAGAAATCGCTGGTTCCTCCTGAACCTCACCTCACCGAGCTCACCGTCGTCCCCTTCGTATTTAAATAAAAATCAAGACTCCAGGTGATTTTTTAAATCTCAGGTTTTCACTCATACAGTAACAGTTTCTTATATTTTGGGGATTAATGTTAGTCCAGATGGAAATATTCTGTGTGTCTGTATGCGAGCTTGCTTGTTGTCGGACAAACTTTTATATTTATTTTAATAGTAATTTTTGAGAGTAGTTATGAAGCAGGAGAAATTAAAACTTGTACATATATGTGTGTAGTAATATCCATGTACAGTATGTATTATGATTGAAGTCATTCTTTGCTGCAGAGTCACTGTAGATTGTATATCATGTTGTATATTGTACATTCATGAAATGTTGATTCATATAGCGATAATAGGTGGATAGAAATATAATTAAACTGTTGTAAATATCAAATATTTCAAAATGATAATTTCATGTTAAGTCCTTCCAGTCACTTAATTTACAACTGAGAGTTTGTTTACCTGGATTGCAGAGAGCCAAATGTAGAGGAGGAGCACAACGC
Source organism: Nibea albiflora (assembly GCA_014281875.1). Taxonomy (NCBI): domain Eukaryota; kingdom Metazoa; phylum Chordata; class Actinopteri; family Sciaenidae; genus Nibea; species Nibea albiflora. The sequence goes on along the minus strand of CM024803.1, from coordinate 14,525,627 downwards.
TGCTGCACAGACGCATATTTAAAGAGAGTGGCTACTTACTACGAATACTGAGGCATAGAAATGTAACCTTACTGTCCGCATACAAGCCTGTAGTCGCTTCCTCATGATGCCTTCATACTGTACATACGTCTGAGAGAGTAGCTGAGAGTTATTATATTTTATGAATATACATTTACAAATGTCTTATTAAATAAGAGCATGTGAACACCGAGTTATTATCCTGGAAATATGTTGGTTCCAGATGAGATTAATTTCATTATGATTGGACCTCGATGGTATTTCCAATTTTTCTAAAGCACTAAACAGGAGCAGGAGACGACGTCTCTCTTCAGCTGCCGCAAAACGTTACCACACATAAACCGCTGATGAGAAATTCACCCATTGTAATGATCCCCTCCTGGAGAGGAGCAGGGGTCAGCCCTAGAGCACCACCTGAGGACTAACTCCAGTTCTCACACCAGGTTCTTCTTCGAGGGCAACCATAGTTGGAGGAGTATTTATAATAGCTGCCACAGATGTATTTAGAGGAAACACGAACACACAAATGTAAATGTGGAAAACAAAACCCAGGACTGTCGTGAGGCGATCACTAGTCCATCGTGCATCTGCAAAAACGATTCCTGCAGATGACGAAGCCGTTTAAAACAAAAGAACAACTTGTACATATTCCCTTCCTCCCTGTAAATATATATAAAAAATATTTTTCTAGTTGAAAATATAGATGCTAATTTTGTAAACAGTGAAACTAGTGTGATTTTTAAGCACTCGCAAATGATTCGAGGAATGTCTTATTCCCTTAAATGAGATGGTTTTTAAATCGTGCTTGCCTCATGTATCACATACGGAAAAGAAAGAGAGGGTGTGTCAGAAATGACTGTGTAATATTAGACAGCACATGTATTTTAAAGCAGTGGATACACCCATTAATATTTTAAATAGACTTCTTTTACTTTATGGTCAGTATTTTAAAGCTTGTCTCTTCATTTGCTCCACGTGTACAATGACCCAAATAAAGCAAACGTGTTTTTATGAGGCGTCTGAGTGAATTAATTCTCCACTTTGTGATAATTGATGCTCAATCACGGTTTGTTTGTCAGTCACAACCTGAAATGTGCTAAAACCTTACCGGCAACCACTAAGCCATAACAAATATAATGTAATAGCACGTCCTGCACAATGATACAAAACAGTCTGGTTCATAATCAAGGCTATGATATTGCACAACACACAAGAGTATTGAGGGAACACTTCTGTCCACACTGCACTTTCTACTACTGGTCCCTGACCCCAATCCTGGGATTGCTGCTAAACTAGGCAGGGATTACAACCATGCTCATCTCCTACTGAAGGACGGGTACACGACACACTCGCGTCACAAAATGTGTGCACTACTGCGTGCTCTGCCTTTTGCACATCAAACAAACTACAAAACAACACTTTGATCATTACATGAAAAATAATGTTTTTATTGCGTTTGGGACATAACGACTCAGGTCCAGAGACAGTTCATTTCAGGATGGTGTCAGAATTTGCTGCAGAGGAGACAAGAGAGAAAAAAGGAAATGAGACATTTTGCTGACATAATGTGGAAACGTATGATGGCTCATTGGGATTAACAACAATAAAAGCTGTGATTGTGCGACAGACAGAGTGAGGGTGTGGTCCTGTGTTACCTTCAGACAGTTGCTTGTAGATGCGCTCCTGCTCCTCTCTGGCCTTTTTCTCGGCTTCCTCGACCCTCCTCTCCTCTTCAGCAATGGGCTTTAGGTATTCTGAAGAATGAGACATGACTTCAGAACATTTTTATTTCACCGTCACGCAGTGCACAAAATAATACTAATGACAAAGAAGATCATATCATACTATTAAAACATCCTGTATCCCATGATGGAATTGGGAAAAATAGAAGAACTTAAAAGTGATAACTCTTCTTTTTAATATTTTGGTTTGTTTGATGATATAAGGACTCATTTCATGTTTATTGGACATTAAAAACTTAAGAGGCTTTTTCAAACATGCAGCAGAAAACTAAAAAACAACTCTAAAAAACAACTAAAACCTTCTTTAAACGCATAATTTCAGCACAAAATACACAGATTCTGCAGTTTACAGGGCGTCATATGTTAAAATGTAATGTACAGTTCTCTGAGTACTTTCCAGTCTGTCTTCAGTCCTTTTAGCATAAAACACACCCTGTAGGTTTGAAAGGTGGCCGCTACTTGCCACATAACTTAAATTGGTAAGCAGCACATAAATAATAGTAGTAGTAGTACTAAAGAAGTTGTAGGCAGGTCTGTTGTTAGTTAACAGGCCTTTACCCAGCAGCTGAAGGGAGTGCACAGGTTTTGTAAGTGTCCCTGTAAGGTCCGGTGAAGCAGCTAAATGGAATTCAGCCATCTGTAATGTGATTACTTCAAGCCTGCTTTACTTTGTTGCAAGCAGAGTGAATGCAGTGAGGAGAAAGCATACAAATGTACTGCTGCCCTTGAAGTTTGGACATTGACAGGTACACTCCGTACGCTTGGCGGCGGCGCATGCGCAGACAGGGACTTACCAAACCTCTGCTTGCCATAGAAGACGCCGAGCAGCAGGGCAGACCACCTGGCCGTCTGAAACACACGTGATTCAAACATTTTAACGTGAGACACAGCCTTCAAATGACCAGCCGACAGACATGTCAGCACAATGAGTCCACTGCGATGCTTCATTCATGATGCGTCCACCCTGTTGACCCTGATGTTCCTGCTAAAGTGCGTAACGCTAACTAACTGGCCGGCTGCTGGCTAAAATGACACATTTATGTCGTCGCAGCTCTACAGCTTGTATTTATAAACGCGAATGTAGCATCAGGCAGATGTGAAAGCTGCTGCAGACTCCACTTCGGATGTTTATGCGGAGAGAAAGTTCACCTGCACTCTCAATGTCACTGCTAGCAAACATTAGCTAACACGACACTGACGCTAACGGCGCGTTCGTCGATGGGTGCGCGTCTCGAGACACGTTTTTAATTTATTTATTCATGTTAAATTGACGAAATAAAAACTGCGACAGTCCTCAGGACAAATAATCTGAGTTATTACCTTGATGAGCGGCGACACTGCGACTGGAGGAACCATTGTGAAGCGATGAAGTGACGTCCGGTTTGGGCGGAAGGAGTTTTTTTTTTTTTTTTTAGCATGAGAGGACAGTGAACGCAGCACAAGAGTGCAGTCAGTGAACTCACCAGTGATGGGAAGTTCGGTTATTTTTAGTGAGCCGGATCATTTGACTCATCTCACCAAGAAGAGTTTAAACGACTCTTTGTTTTATCACTTATACCTTTAATAATTTAGACAAATTTAGTGCTGGTTTGACTGATTTATGTGTAGACATATGTCACTTAAATTGTTCATGTTATTCAATACATCCTTTCTAATGAAGGCTTCAAAAGTAAAAGTTACATGTTGTAATATCAATAAATTGCTGTAGCCAACTGTCATTGCATTTTCAGACCGTTGTAACTCTCAACCCAATGAATGCACTAACCGCCCTGCACCCTGTAGGGTGGATGGTAAGAGTCAGTGTCAGAGGGAGCCCTGAACCTTGTTGATGAGGCTACCAGCAGTCTAGAAAAAAATGTTTTTGTGGTGTGAGGTTTTGGTACTGTTGGACTGCTCGATGGATTCCTGCTTACCTGGGAGAACTGATGACTTTCACCTGTGTCAGAAGGTGCGGAGGACAGAAGTGAGTAAGTCTGTCAAGTCTTTGATATTATGTGATGGTCATGGAAAAGCAGAAAATAGTCACTATTAAAGGTGGGGTAAGCGATTCTGGAGAAATCCAATATCATGTTAGTTTGAACAGCATCAAGTCATGTTAGCTATGTTGTTTTTTGCACATTGTCACTAACGTTGCTGCAAAGTAAGCAGAATATCTGTGGTCAAGTCATTTAACATTACCTGACATAAATCCTGGCTTGTTTATTTGTAATTTAATTTGTTAAGATTAATTAAGACAAAGTAAGTTGTGCAAAGAAAAGATCAAACTCTTTTTTAATTCCAAAACTGTATTTCATAATCGTTTGTACAGACACTAAAACATTTGTTTAGTCTACAAACTTTAGACACCAGAGTTCTCTCTCACAGAATTATAGACAATAATTAAAACCACAAAAGCAAGTAATGTTTACAACTTTCATTTAAACTTGTAGCCATTCTTATACAATTGAATTACAGTAGAAACTTAGATGTAAACACAGTGCAGAGCTGTCTAAAGGTGGTCTAAAGGTGGTCCAAAAGAGGAAAACAAACATATGCAAATACTGTTGTTCTAACAAATGTTTCCCACGTTGCTGAGATGTTGCAAGAAAACATGAAATGATTTTGTCGTTTTTTGAAGAATCAAAATTTTAAAGTACGACGTTGTTCAAAGGAATTAAATCTAGCCTGAAAAATTGATATCTCCATATCATCGCACACATGTCCAATTTATTCAGCGATTTCAAATTGCGATGAATAAATAATGAAGTGGAAATTAAATGACAATCTGATGATCAGGTCGACCAAAAGCATTTCCCAGTGCATACCATCAATAAACGTAATAAATAACAAGACCAATATCTGTGTAAAACAATAAAACCCTGTTAGGAATTTTCTCAGTCGTTGTCATAGATGCAATCTGTAAAGAAAATATAATATTGATTAAAAATTAATTGAACTGAAATTAATTTGAATGGTGATTTAAGTCTGCTCTTTTAATATGTTAATATATACAGTAAAATATGAAATTAAGTGTTGTCATACCATCTCCAATATCATCATAGATATCACCATCACTGTAAACAAAAACAAAATGATCAGTCAAGACAGTCAAGTATATTATTATTAGTAGTAGCAGTAGTATTGTTGTTAGTCTTTCTTTCTTAGTTTATGTGTGTGTGTGAGTGAATGTTCGTGTTGCTTACTCCATAACGATGTGACTGGTCGAAACATAACCAACTGTAAAATACAGACAGACAGACGTATGAATCAAATTATAAATACATGTGCTGATTAATTAAATTCTTAATCAGAAGCAGCTGATACTCACACTTGCCCTCCTCATTCCGACAGAGCAGTTTGTTATCCGCGGATTTTTCAATGACGTCAAGTTTTTCTCTCGCTTTCACTGGAAGTTCTTTCCCACTCCACTTCTTATTATTAAGTGTCGGGATGATGTCCACCTGGTACAGCACCTGTATCTCCCCTTCATACTGAAAGAGGATCATCATTATTGAGTTTAAGATAGTGAGAGGACTGCATTGATAAATATGCTTAAAAACATAATGGAGAGACAAACTTTAAACTTTTTCCTGAATTCCTTCTCCTCTTTCTCAAACTTCTTCTGCTTCTTCGGGTCCATCTCATCATTCTTCTTTTTCAGGGTTAAAAGGCTGGAGAGCAAAATTAGAGTAAAAAGTACATATAAAACTAATAGAAATGATGGATGTGGGAATTATTATTATTTAAGATTGATGTAATCGTACCTGCTGAGGGGAGGAAGTGGAGGCACATTTTGAGAGTCAACATCATCGTATATCTCCTCATCAGTCGCTGCTGGCTGATCTGTGATAACACATGGAAGAAGTCTGATTTTTAACACCTGACATGAGCACATATTCAGAGGAAACACTTGTTACATAGACCTCTGTTTTTGGGTAAATAAATGGTCCAGTTGTATAAGGGAAGGTGTACATTTTTAGAATATGTTTTCCTATAGTCTGGAGATTCATGAAAGGAATCTGCTGCTAACTCAGTTTGTTAGCTGGGCTGGCTGGGGCAGGAGGGTTAGTGTTTGTACCAGAGGTGTTTTGGACCACTGGGTGGAGGAGGTTTTTAGGCCCAGAGTGTGGGGGCATGGAGTGAACTGGGCAAGCAGGAACTGTAACCAGACTCAACACCCTCTGTGGACATAATGGCAGAGGAAGCTAAGAAGCTGCCGTACAAGGGTAAATGGTAATATTAGCTGGCTGCTATGTCTTGTGTTGTCGCACCTGCTTGATGTTTGGCTGTTAGCAAAGTATCTGACTCGCTAGTTTTCGATCATAAGTAATATAATCATAGCAAAACCATGTAAAGCTGTCCATATTTTCCACAGTGGGATTACATTCTAAAACATGGCAGTATTATGACAGTGAGTGATACCTGAATTCCCCTCTGCAGTAAACTGGCTGGGTGGAGGCACTCTGTCACAACAGAAGAAAAAATATTCAAATGTTATATATATAATAATAATATAACATATAATATTATATAATTTATATCATCACAATTCCATGTTAATATTTGAAGCAGCCCAAGTTAATAATTATAATTCATGAATTACAATATGCTACTTGAATTATTTGTTAAAAAATGCTTTTGACTGCGTTAGTGGATGATTCTTCTGACGTTAACAGTCACATGCAAACGACTTGAGAAGATTAGTAAAATCACAGACAATCAGCAGCATTGATTTTATCAGTGATCACAGAAACAACATTTTGATTTCAATTTGCAAACGAACATCCTTCAAGTGTTATTCAGTAAGACGTGAAGTAGTTGATCGAGCTGATCTGGGGAGAAAAAATCAACGTTCAAAGCCAGCTTCATCGGAGAAGAACTGTTTAGTCATTAAAAGGGGAGAGGCAGCTGAAAGTTTGGGGATTAAAAACAGTGGACAGCAGATCTGTCATCAGTCTTACTACTGAGTGTATTTTACTCTTTAGTGCTGGCAGGACGTCTGCTCCGGTCAAACATCCGCAGGAAGCTACGATTCTTCATAAGAGAAGACTTGATGTCCGTCAGACTAGAGAGCCAAAAAAACCTGCATTTCTTTTTTCTGTTTCATCTTTGAATCTTTGCCGTGTATCCATCTCCATTTAACATCCAACATTTGAACGTACTGAAACACTCATTCCCCCTTTACCCCTTTGTTGCAAGCAATAGATCAGTTCCCACCTGACTTCCAAGTTTGGATCAAGAACATCGTCATATATTTCTCCTCCCTCTCCTCCGGGCAACGGAGGTAGGACAACTGCAGAACAAAAGCGAATATGTAATTAGCGGCACTTTTTTTTCTCTCTCAGTAAAACAACCTCAACATTAACTGAATGCATGAATAATATTATATAATGAATAAATTAAAAATTAAAGGATTTTAAGCGTACCTCCTTTCATCCCACTGTAGAGAGAAAAACAATCGACATCAACATTAAAGAATTTAATTAACTTTCATTTCTCACTTAACATAGTTCCCAGAATGACAATGATGATGTTCACGGTACCTGTTATCAGACGGGGCCACATCAATGTCATCGTATACATCAGGGTCAGGGTCATGTGTCTGTTGGGCTGCTTTACGCTGCTTCAGAGTGTTAAAGTCAATTTCCACTGAAGTAGTCTTCACATAACCAACTGTAAAAAAAAAGAGCAAAGTGAAATAGTGATTTTATTTCTTGTGTCTGATTAAGATTCTGGGTATAATTCACTGCATGATCAAAGACCGTATATAATTCAAGAGATAAAATTGGAGTAGGTCAAAGCTAAAAGTGATAATTGGGTTGAGAGATGCGCTGATTCAAAGTCTTATCCTGAGTTTACAGATGGAATTGGAGGGACATCATGGCAAAAAAAAATAGAAGAATTGCATGAACTCACTGGATCCATCCTGCGTCCGTCCCAACCATTTCCCCTCTGGATTGCCTTGGACACGGATGATGTCCAGAGGTTCTCCCTGCTTCAGACCAAGGTCAGTCTTACTGCCTTTGCAATCCACACGAGCCTTCCCTTGGTGGATGGCTTCCAGGGCTCCGACCAACTAATACACACAGCCATGTACAAACACACAGAGAAAAAAAAAGATCATACTGACTTATTACATGGACAGAACAAGATATCTGCTGTGTGTGCACATGTGGATATATAATATGTAATGAACATAACAGGTCTTGGAAAAAAAAGTATGATATCATAGGAAAAACACTAGATATGTATATGAAGCTTGAGCCAGGAGAGAGTTAGCTTAGCTTCGCTTCGCTTACACAAATGATACAACCAAAGGACAAAAAGAAAACAAAAACAGGCTACTGCATCGTGTTGCACTGGCAGTGAAAATATGGTCACTTCCTGTTTGAGAGTAAAAACGATTTCCTGTTATAGTGGATAGAAGAACTGAAATTTGAAATTGAAATTAAATCTCACGGTGATTAAAAAAGAACAAAATCCGGTTGCAGTACTTGTTACATCCTCGTTTATAACATGTTAAATAATGAGATTTTAGAAGTGTTGGTAGGTTATTTTTTTAATTTCTGGTTTTGGTCTTTATGCTAAGCTAATTGCCAGCTCTTGGCAAAAATAAATAAAAAGCAAATTTTCAAAATGTCAAAATATTCCTTCAAGGTGTCGGTAACAGATTTAGCTGACAGTTCCAGTCTCGTTTACTCACTTTGAATTTCTTTCTGGCGTCTTGTTCCTTCTTCTCACGTTCCTTCTGCTCCTTCTTCTCGGCCTCCAGTCGTTTTTTCTCCTCTTTCTCGTCTTTCTCTTTCATCTTCTCCTGTTTTTGTTCAGCCGCTTCCCTTTTGAGAGCAGGAAAGAGAGAGAGAGGGAGCAATTGCCAAGTGTGAAAGGTGACAGATAGACAAATGCACCTGCGAGACGTGACAGAGGACCGGACGCTTGACAGGCGACAACTCTTATTTTTACTACTTGACAAACAGGCTGAAAGAGTGACAAAATACAAATATGGACACTAGTTTAAAATGTCTATTTTTCAATACAAAACACAAACAGGAAGAGAACACAAATTACAATAAAAGAGTTCTGTAATAAAATAAACTTCTGAGGAAATACACGGCTCTACTAATCTTTAATACTCTGCTATACAGCCATAATTCAAAGCCAAAGCTGCTTCTCTGTTCTCAGCTTAAAGTACATCCCAGTGAGAGGGAACAACTTCTTGTGGTGTTGCAAAACAACCACCAGAGGGTAGCGTTAGTAAATGTACACATCAACACATTCTAACCAATATTTAAGTGCAGAATTAATTGTTAAACACACGTTTGCAATTTTAAAATCAGTCATGAGCACCTTGAAGAGACAAATTTAGTTTGTGCCAACACTTTTCAGATATACAGTACACACCACAAGCACAAGCGCTCCACTCGTGCATACATACAGAAATAATTTCAAAACGTAACTATATTTAAAGAAAAGATTAGAGGTGTGTTGAGTTTTGGGAGGAACAGGTCAAAGAGAACATTCTCTCACCATCGTTCATCAAGATCCTCATACGTCTCTCCGTCGTCATCATCATCTTCCTCCTGGGCCAGAGGAGACATGAATAAAAATGAGCTAGCGAGCACACAAGCATGTTCTTAACTGAGCGCCTGCATATATATTGCATATTTATATAAGTGAAAGTAATTCAGCATGTCTCACCTTTCCCCTTTGACTTGGGTGAGCTGGAGAGAGACGTGAAGAGTCAACGTTACAAGAGAATTTGATCCTTTTGGAATAACTTTGATCGTTATGAGCTGACTCGCACTTCAGATACCGTTACAGAGAGTCGCCCAAACATTTTACCTTTAGATTTCTCTGATGAATGTAAAACATTTATGTGTTTAATTTCATAAAGTGAGAATGAAACTAGACTGCCTTTCAAACTATTGACAGACAAATACCCGGAATAACCTCTTCAAAGGTACCTGTAAGACAGACGAGACGCTGCTAAAATTGTTCCTCTCGTTCGTGTTGTCTAATTGGTAAATATGTTAAGCACAGCCTACTTCCTGTGCTGCTGAAAAAAGAAGCTCTTGCAACATGGCAGGCATCAGAGGCATCACATTAGATCAAATAGTGGCCGTTACTGAACCTGCGGATGGTGGTAGAGGTGGAGGAGTGTTGTTGAATTCATCGACGTCATCATAGAAGTCCTCCTGCTGGCCCCTGGAAAACACAGTCATCTTTTAGCTTTAGGTAGAAAACATAAAGCACATATCACATTGTGCGCATGAATGTATGGCCTACATGGATCCGGGGTGACGTGGAGGCAGACTCGGAACTGCGGCTTGAGTCGGGGGCATGTGGTTGCTGAGGTTACTGGGGTGAGAGGCCAGAGGAGCTGGTACAGGTTTCTTAAAGGTGCTAGGACCTACAACAAACAGAGTCTTTTCACCAGAGCCCTTCACTGACAGTGTCACGCATGTGATATATTTATAGATAAACAGATGAATGGATAACTTTATCAGTGAAAACTAGTCTGGTTGCAAAACAACAACAACAACAAAAAACAAGTCAGACAGGTTCCAGCAAACAGTATGATGATGTGAAAAATAAGTTCTGCATTTAGAGACTTATCAGGAATTATCTGGAAAATGTTCATTACAGAGCAGAATAGCCTCTGATCTTAAATTACCGGCTAAGCAGCTTTTTATAGTCGTAGTTGGCAGATGTGGAGATACTTAATGTACTGTCGAATAATGTCATTTACACCACATACAATCCTTCTATTGAAGCGGGAGTAGCTCAGTCCGTACAGATTTGGCTTTGGACAAAGAGGATGGTGTTTCAAGTCCGGGCCGAAGTATGAAGCGTGGACTGGTAACTGAAGAGATGCCAGTTCACCTCCCGGGCATTGCAGAGGTGTTCCCAGGACGCCACCACATGGCAACCCATCCCTCCACATTTGCATGTCTATGAGCCCTTGCGTGCGTGTGGTTGTATATTCAGCCTCTCTCTCTCTATATATATATGAATCTTCCTCTTCATATTTCAGAAGCTCATCGTCTGTTTTGTGAGTAAACTTGCAGTCTGTGAAGTAACCAGTGGAGTAAAAAGCCGAATATGTGCCTCTGGATCCCAAAAAAAAACCTCAGAATTGTACTGTAGAACAAAGTATGGACTTAATTATACTCGACAAGTGCCAAAGGCCATTCACAAGAAATGCACCACAAAACACAAAACCAGATCATAAATCTTAGGAGAGTGCATAATAATGAGAAAGAAATATATATTCGTGGCTCGTAGAGGTAACGCTATGACTCCTGAGAAAACTGCAAACTGTGGTTTACAAGTTTACAATCTTGTTTTATGATGCTTCACATCTGACTGAAATCACTTCGGATCAGGTATGTGTCTATAAACAGAGGCTCTCACTCGAAACTATCCCTGTTTGCTGGAATTTACTTCCTCATGTGCTGAACTCAGACCAGAGAGCTGTCGGGGGTGGGGGGTTGCGGAGGGGCGGAGCAGAGCTGGAGAGGGAACTTGGTCGGCCGAAATAGAGGAACCAAGTGTGTTTCTGTGACTTTGGTCTCTTATCTGAAGCCCTTTTAAGCTGAGCAGATCTGTGAACGCACACTAATTTTGTACAGTACGCACAGGATGCAAATCCAAATTCATATTTTATAGAGGGGGTATGGGGGTATAAAGCACTTTTAGTGCTGCCGTGCACAAACAGAAGTTGTTTGCGTTGGTCAGATAACCTAAAGTAAACTGCAGGCTACGCAATCACCGAAACCACACTTGGCTTTTTTTTTTTTTTCACACCTCCAAAACGCTATCACGAAGTCTGTCCGAAGTAGCGCTGGTAGTCAGAGAGGAAACACACTTGAGATGAAAAAATAAGAGAAACCCCTACTTCTCTTCACAGACTGTAACGATCTTATCACATGGCAACATGACCTGCGAACACAGCAACCGCCTGCCTCAGTCTGAAGATAGTGTTGATTATCTGAAATGCTGTCGGCTGTTTAGTTGTTAAGAAATGACTTTCTGTCTTTTCTAGCGCTGCGTTTGTTGCACAGTGCACCGATGACATCTCATATCAAATGGAAAACAAATGATGTAAAATGATGGCAGATATGGCTGGAGGCTTCGTGTTTGTGGGCGCCACGTGTGAGATCCTTACTTGCTGTAGCAGCCACACCGTTGCTGTTTGCAGCAATTAAAGTCCTTAATTGTGCAACACAAGTTAAGTTAGCAGTTAAGTCGGTGTCTCTTTTGCAGCAGAGGCCTGAGACCAAAGTATGCATCCAAAGGATTGCAGCAAGATTAGTCCATAACCTACAATGTAGGCATGATTTTAGGAATACTGAGGTCTTGAGTCATATTTCCCCTCTTGTGCAACCCCACTTTTTTTTTTTTTTTTTTTAAATCTTATCTCTCCACGTGAAGCTCAAAATGTTGTTTCCACATTTTCAGGAATATATTTTTCTTTAGATATTTGTCCTCAAACATTCAAACTGTAGAGATGCAGATTGTGAAACATGTCAGAATCTGCCCCAGAGATCATACAATATCATACACACATACTGAATCAGGTTTTTTTTAGCTTGTCACTAACAAAAAGGAGGACATAACTTCAGTGTCTTCGATGGCACCTTTTATCACAAAAAGGATTTCTCAAACTTCAAACGTGTCGCAGTTCAATCCAGTTGTGAATTCAGCAGCCCAGCAAATCAAACCACCCAACCTTCCCCAATTCATGAAGCAATATTTTTGATTTGAACTTTATACTTTTGTGAAAAGTATAAAGACGTTGCAAGAAGCTAGAGCAAGAGCTCCCCACACACTGCCAACGTAAAAGCAGGAACTTTCTGCTGAATCTAGATGAAAAACGCTCGCTCGACTTTAAGTGTGATCACACATTGTTTAGAATGTAATAGCTCACTGCGTGTGAAAATGTAGCTAAACTTATTTTGGTACTGCTTGTGACAACAGCTCAAGAAGCAAGCAACTTACTAATGCATTGCAGCGTACTGACAATGGATTTCATTTGTATAAATACTGATGTTATATTCCATCGCTGGATTGAGGGTTCCTTCTTCGTCATAATCTATGGTGTCATTACTAGATAAAACTATTAATCCGGGTTCAACTTACCGTCATCAGAGGCCTCCGCGCCCCTTTTAAAGTTCTCCAAGTTGACCTTGGGGGGTCTGTTGGGTTTTGAAGGAGCAGGGCCCAACGCTAAACTGTTGGGAAGGGGCTTGCGCTTTGGGCCTGAAGTGGCATCATCGTTATTGCTGCCGGTCTGAGGAGGAGGAGAAGGCTTTTGAGGCTTATAGAAGCTAGGTTTTTTAGTGGCTGGAGGTTTGGGAGGAACAGAGTTTGTAGCAGACAGAGGCGCTTTGTTGACTCCGTCCGCTGTCGCATCGTTATCTGACTGCTCAGTCTTTTCCTTCTCCTTGTTGAACATGCTGTGCGCTGACTTGAAGTTGGACTGCGGCTTAAAAGTGGAGTTTACCGGAGGTTTGTTCACAATGTCCTTGTTAGCTCCTGCGGCGTCTTCATTTTGATGGCGTAACTTTAAAACGCTGCTGCTCGGTTTGTGCTGTAAAGGAGGTACAGTGGGCGGCGTGGGGACAGTTGGACCGCCGCCACTGTCTTCTTTCACCCAGCTGGGCTTGGAGGTGACTGCTGGGGAGGGTTTAGGAAAAGCAGGTTTGGCATCTGACATGGTGGAGCTGAGTGGAGGCTTACTGATTGGAGGCTTACTGAGCGGAGGCTGTACAGGCCCTTTAGTTTCAGGAAGCTGTGAAAAAGTTTTCAAGGCTAATGGCTGTTTATGATGAAAAGGTTTGCTATTGGCGTTGGTGTCATCCTGAGTGTTTGCAAACCTGCTTGCCAGGGCTTTGGCTTTGTTTAGTTCTGGGGGCTCTGTGTCACTTTTAGCTGATACTGTGTTTTTCAGGAAATTAGGTTTGGGAGGAACATTTATTGCGCTGCCTGACAGGCTCTCCAAGACAGGCTTCTTTGTCTGTACAGGCGGGCCGGAGGAGAGGGTGGGTTGAAGGACTGGTTTGGGACGTGCGGCCGGCATGGAAGAGGTCTCGTCAGTGCTCGCCCCGCTCGCTTGGAAGCGAGCCATGATGGACTTTACATCGCCTTTGTTTTGCTGGAAAGACTGGAGGACGAGAAAGGGAATTTTAGACCAGAATGCAAAACCAATATAGTAAACAACTTGAGTCAAAGTCCTGCAACAGAAACAGAAATTGCTAGGAAAAACTAAAGAGGAATAAGAGAAACATGGGACATAGGAACAGAAAGTTGCAAGTTGTGTCCTGTTATTGTCAGTAAGATGTCTGAACCATCGAAAGCTGCCTTTTAATTTGAACTCTCCTTTATTTATTATTTAATTGAATCTTGTTGGTTTTAACAGGGAAGTAAGGCATAAACCAGGGCCAGGTAAATTCTAATTATGTTAATCATCCATAAAATAGATTAACCCAGGAAGAGTAAAACATTTACCACTGAGCAATCACACAATGTGGGTCATTAATCGAGATAATGGTAAAGAGCTTTGTTACTTCTCAGACCACAGAGGCTCTCTTTGTCATAGACACATTGGTTATCTACTTTTATATACTGCACATTCTCCAGTGTAAGTGAAAGTAATAGTGTATTACACTGAGGAAAAAATTCACATGAATAATGAGTCTATCCTGTGAGCAACCACGGGTGTGTCAAATGTTCAAATGTTTGGGAATTTGCATTTGCATTTTCCACATCCGTTACGTCCAAAGTGTTCCAGAAATAGCAGGTTTGGTCCATTATCATGCAGCTGTTTCACAAAGCGTCACAACTGACTGACCAAGTAGCAGCCACACCTATTTTAATGAGGCTTGTTTGACTGGACTCAGAGACAGTCGTACCAGGAAGTGGAGATAAGAGCGCGAGGACACACAGTTACTGCTATTCCAACTGCAGGGCAGTAAAAGTGAGAGAAACCAGTACAACTGTGTCTGTATGAAACTAAATGGGAAGTCAAACCGACACCAGTGTCGTGTCAGGCACAGTATCGTAATTGTCAAAATAGTAACACCGACACTGAGCCGGGTAAGTTGAAGAAGAAAGAAGATACTGTGTGTTATTGTAACTAGATAGATTTGTATAGCCTGATATCGCATCAGTGATCTTTGAAATCTGTACATAATACGTTGAACAGTGACACACGAGATTCTTGTCTTCTTCCAACACCTGTCTCCTAATACGTACGTTCATACACTGCTGCCTGTTTTTGGCTTATAGGCCTGATGTGTTTATGTGTTTTAGAGGGAAGTTCTCTTGTACAGCGTGGATCCTGGTTTTGGTTAAATGTTGAAAAAGAAGATCAAACGAAGATCTTTTGGAAAGCTAACCAGGCCTTTTGAGTTCTCTGAAGGAAACTATAATTAAACGTTTATGATCTTCTTGCTGCCATGTGCAGATGTAGAAAACAAAAAACAACGTTCGGGTTGAACATTTTGCAGTTTTTGCAGGTCACGTTCTTCTTCTACTCTTCTTAAATTCCACCAACTTGTCCAGACGTCCATCCTGCTTCAATTTAAGCATCTAAACTTTATATGGACACAGTGAAGCAATTTATTTAGTCAGCAAAAGACATATTAGTCTATGTGAACGGACAATGAAGAAGTGGATAATGTTGATGGATTTGTTTTAAAGGTTTCGATCATAGTGTGATTGGTTGTTTGTCTCTATGTGTTAACCGTCTGATGAACTGGCAACTTGTCCAGGGTGTACACACACACTATTTGCCCACTGCCAGCTGTGATCGTCTCCAGCCCCCCACGTCCCTGATAAGGATAAGCAGTTGCAGGAAATGGATGGATACTTTTCATTCGACTGTGGAAAACTGTCACCATTTGAATCCATTATAACCGTCACACATTCACTACACACTGTGTATCTTGGTATACAGTATTGAGGCTATCCGTAGCTGCTGTCTTAGTTCAAAAGGCAACAGCAAACTTTTACTTTTCATCATTCAAGCTAACTGAAGTTCCGTATTTTGTGCTAAAAAAAAAAAAAAAAAGGTATTGGGTGGACTGTCACCTTAATAGTGCCAGTAACATCTTGCAGAGGCGGCATAATTCAGTGTGATAACACAAAGCCCGCCGAAGATGAAATCGGGGCTAAAGAAAATGAGGAAAGTTCCCTTAGCGTGCTTCTTCTTCTTAACCGCAGTAATCTAAAAATTACCCAATATGTTCTGTGTTCGACAGTTGCAATTGCTGCTTCTCTAAATGTTTGTTTCAGTTGCAATTTTGTGAAAGAAAAAAAAAACCCTACAAATTCTGTCAAATCCTGCAAACACTCCTCAGAGCAACGTGACACAACTCAGCTGAACAACAAACAGCAGCATAAAACTGTCAAAAACAACATCGTGACCTTCATTAAGGACTCATGATGATTAATTTTAACTAGGTTGTAAATTATCAACTGAGTGTGCTCTGTATACAAGGCATCGTTTTAGCGCATTTTTATTATGTGGAAATTCATGGGCAGAAGTGAAAACCACATTGCTATGCTGGCCATAAACAGTAGGTATTTCCTAGCTAGCTTCCCTGTTACTGAAAATCTAAATAAAAATCTTGTCGTCTGTGCAGTTATTAAGCATATATGTCCAGCGACTGACTGAAAAAAGAAGAGATCTTCTGCTCAAAACAAAGAGGAACCATGGTTTCTGTTTCCAGTGTGATGTAAACAGGAGGCCAAAGTTGCTTGCTCAGTCTTAGGTAACACAAAACCCAACCAAAAAACACTAATGGTTACTTCTCCTGTTTTTACACAATGTTGTGAAGAAATGTGACTCAAAATTCCTGATATATCGAGGAGAAAATAATCGCCCGTGTCTTAAATACTATGATAGGAAAAGTGACAATAGTTTATGTTCTGTTAAATGCAAGTGCAGCTCACTTACCTACAAATATACCAGCTTATCCTCTCTAATTAGACATAATATAAGTAACTTGTTCAACCTAATTTCACCATCAACCGTATATGTACAAGGATGAATGACTTAAGGTTACTGTTATACAGAAATACTCATACATTAATGAGTCATAAGTCTTGCAAAATGGCCCTAACAAAGATTCCAGTTATCAGCTTTCTTACTTTTTACCAAAGCACAAGGAAGTGGTTTTTCATTTTTTTCTAACTTTTAGTTGACAGTTAAGCTGTACTCACCATATTTAGGGCAACACTCCCTGGTGCCTCTGCTAAGTCCGAGCAGTTGGTGTGTAAGGTGGTTGAGTGTGTGCTTGTTCAGTCTCTCAGTGTGAGTTTCTGTTTCTGTTGAAGAGAGAAAGGTACTAAGAGAGAGTGGGTGGCAAAGAGTGTGACTGAGCATTGAGCGAGTGAGTCCGTGTGTTTGTATGTCGGGGGATGTATAGTCCTGTTTTGTCTGTGACGTACGCAGACTGCTGCTGGACTACTTCCCCTCTTGGTAGTATGTGTGTTTTGTGTGAGCGTGACTCTCACAGCCTTTGTTATCTACGTGTTTTCATCTCACGGATTTGCCTATCCCTGGCAAACTCCCTGCAGTTCCCCCTCTGTGCTCAACACCTGATGCTCACTCACATTGGTGACTGATCAACAGACAAACTACGGTGAGACTTGTTCCTTAGCAACCATATTAAACACTTAAATATGATGGCGGGATTTCAGTAGACAAATATGACTTGACTAAAAGTTGCCACAATACGCAACAACTATACTTTATACTAGAATTTGGCTACATGTACTCCATAACAAGAAAATTAAAATGCAAGCTAATGCAAGCATGCTCACAACAACATCAGCATGCTGATGTTTAGCAGATCAAATGTTCACCATAGAGAGATATTTTGCTAAAATCCGAAAATGTCAAGCAGCTGCTGATTCTAAGAGGATCAACGTTGGTTCAATGTCATCCAGAAGTGGAAATGAAAAGATTCTGGTACTCGGGAGTCCTGCGTCTGTGCATCTAGACATGCCTGATTTAGGACACTGTTGGGCGTGAGTCTCTTTGGCTTCCAGCGTGGATAGGAGGCTATGAGGTGGCAATGATCAACACTGAAATCCATCCACACCAGACTGATTTGACCCCCCCCCCGAATAAAAAGTGAAACACACCACAGTAGAACAGGTGCCAACAGATGCTTGAGTTGACTAAGTCGACCTCAGTGGGTCTAAAAAGAGCTGAGCAGTCCCCCCTGCTGGTTGTCATGGTTGTCCCGGTGTTATCTTGGCACGATGAAACAGGAGAAAAAAATGAACGTAAAAAAGCAAAAAGAAGACGTCAAGTTGATAGGAGATACAACCTAAAATACCTCGGCTGAATTTATTGATTCATCAAAACCAAGAATGAAGACATTAACAGAAATGTATATGAGAGAAGAGTGTGGGAAGTAACACTCACCCACATAGACCTGAGACAATCATAATGAATTGTATTTCACCATCATCCGACACAATCTGAAGTCTCCGAGGTGCCTGGTTGTGATGGTGCATCACGCCAACATGCAAATGGGACACAAGGAGGCAGTTAAAAGCAACATACTGTTTGACCAAAACCCCTTAATTCTTCTTATTTACTCTCATGCTTCAACTTTTCACTTTTCCATGAAGCTCTTTGATACCATTGGCTTAAACTACAGCAGAACTAAACAAAATCAAACCTCTTTCTCCAGTATTTGAAACCTTTACTGACATATTTCATTTGCACGTTTCCTGTTTCTCCTCACCTTCAGTTATTTTAATCTCTTCCGTAAACACTTATTCATTATGTTATTTAGGTGAGCTGTCAGATAATATTCGTCATAACGTGAATGTTTTGGAACCATATAGTGGGCGATCTTCAGTACATATTTACATATTAAATATGGAATTTTTTTTAGAGATGTTTTCACACGTTGGACACTAGTAGGACTGCGTAAGTATTTTTACACCCTGAGAGGGTGCAAGACGCTGCTGAAATTTCCATGCATGCATGTGTGGTATCTGTTTGTTAAAGGTCCATTGTGTATCCGTAAGTGGTCTCTGACAAGGCAAGGTTGCATATTACAACCGACTGAATACCCCTAGCCTCACCCGCCCCTTCCAAATGTGTGGGAGAAGTGCCATATTTAAATCTAAAGCCACTGTTTGGTCTACTGTAAAGTCATGGTGGTTCAACAAGGTGGACACTGTTGAAGAGAACCTCCGTCCTCTGCAGACAAAGACAAAGTAATGTCAGCATAATGAAAGCATACGTTTCTGCTATATTCTCCTAATAGATCGCCCGAAATCTTCCAATCAAGACCTTTGGCTTTCACACAGATACGTTTCCCGTGAACCGAGTTTGCATATCTTCTTATCTTGATGATTTTACAAAAACATTGCGTTCAGATATTTCCAGCGCTGCCACATCATGATTGTTCTATTCTCTCTACTGTTCCTGGACTTGTTAAAAGGATATAGTTTGATCACATCATGACAGGTAGCGTGGGATCATCGGAGTTGACTCAAGCAGAGATCATGTTTACAGACAAGATGATGTAATAAAGTTTTTATTCACATTCACATGTAGTCACGTCGGCTGACTCACCCTGAGATGTATCTTGTGTTTCCCTGGAAGTTCTAGCAACTAGAAGGGTTAAAGGGGATGTGACGCCATCGACAGGTGACCAAATAAAATAAACAAAAAGACCTTACCGTTTCCTTGAATGTAATTATGGATTTCTTTGGGGAGGAACATGGTTGAAAACATTTGGGATAGTCTTAGTACACAACTCAAAATATATAACAGATCTCATTTTTAGATATTTTAATGCAGAAAGGATGCATACTAAATCTTTTAAGATTTAAAAATATGGCTTTTGAAAGTGCTAATTTGTTTGTGTGACACATATGTACCTTTAAATTGAATGAATGATGTGGTACATTTCTTGGGACACAGATGGTACGTTTTTTAGTCAACAACTCAAAAACCTTTGCAGTCAAGTTTAAATCAAGCCCTTTAAAGAACACTATAAAAGAATGGCCTGAAGCATGCAATGAGTCCGGCATCAGAAAGCTTTTGTTTTTCTGACCTTGAGGTGAGTCAAGGCTGCAGCTCTTTAAAAAACAGATGTCTAAGCTCAGAGAACATTTGTTTACTTCAAATTACAACATTTCAGCCGAGGAACTGTATATTTTACACAGTGAATGTGAAAAAGACTGACGTGCTGCCAAAAAACACAATCTGCTCAGCCTTGGATGGACTTACTGTTTATTATTTGCTTTAATCAGCTTTTATTAAGACTTTTTTGGACTGAAACCATTCCAGCAAATATAAAATATTCAGCTTATTATTGTGGTGTTTGACAGATATGTCATAATCTAGTTAGAATTAATAAATTGAATCCTGAGAGTCCTGAAGATGAGTTTCTGAGGTCTTTGTTTAATGGTTTGCTTATGTGTAGTCCATGTGTTCATGAGTGTGGCTCTTCTTCACTTCACTGCATGTTCCTCCTTCATTTTCATTATTCCCCTGACCGGTGATACAAGTACGTCTCCTCCGCCCCCTCTTCGTCATAGCCACGATAGTGCTCCCCCTCGCTGCCTCCTCTCCCTCTGTCATCAGGGCAGGAGATCCCCAGTCTCTTCTGCAGCTTCTCCTCCTGAAGACGGAGCTCCATGGAGTCCACCAGGTCGTAAATGTTATCCAAGGACCACATGGGCGACGGGAACCACGCCTTGACATCGCCGTCCTTCCCAACAACCAGCATGCTGAAATAGTCCTTACTGATCTTCAGCTGTTCTCTCATATTGTTGACTGCGTCGCGGGGCAACGGCTCAACTTCACTTTGACTACGACCTGGAAGGAAAGGGCCAGCTCTCAGCAGTGTGCTTCACAATTTACAGTAAAAAGAGATTAAAAAACATGAGCAGGAGCACTGAGCAATACTTTATAATGGACATGCCTCCAAATATTAACATAAATGCACAGGTTCCTGTTTCTGTCACCATCCCATGCACCTGGATTGTCCAATATAACTGTGACTCACCATTTAGGGGAAATAACTCTACAGTTCCTGATGCTTTGTCTCCAGTTCCAGTCAGCTTCAACATGGCAAAGTGGCGAATGCCTGAGGAAAGATCCAAAAGTGCTTAATGGTTAAATGTGAGTAAGAAACAGTTGTGTCAGCTGTGTATACTATAATATAAATAAGAATGTATTCAAGTACAAATAGCACAAAGGCAGTGTTGGCTCAGATCATCTTCGCCTGGCCTAAAGGTCAGAAGGGAAACCAGACTATTATATTTCCATATTGCACCAAAAAGTGCAGAGTGGACAGACGGTGCATTGTTCAGTATGTAAGTGAGGTGTGTTACTGACCCAGGTGACACTCCTGTCCGCTGAGAGCAGAGAGTTGCTGTTGGAAGGAGTAGTCGTCCTCAGAGGGAGCAGAGATAAGCAGCAGTCTCCTCTTAGACATGAACCTGAACGATAATGTGAGTTTGAATGTTGTGGTAAGCCATGGCTTTCATTCAGGCGCAATGCGCTGAGACATATTTTGTACAATAACATCAAACTCTAAATAAATAACTTCTACTTCATATTATATTATTAGCCAACACTGTCCTACAAAAGCAGAGAGGAGTAACTCCAGATGTCTTTTGAATATAAAAATAATCACCTTTACTTTTACACCAGTGAACCTTTTCCAGCTTTCCTATTAAATATTTGCCTTGATTGTTAGAATAAATCAATTTAAGCCTTAATAATTAAGTAGCCACTCTACCTGAGCAGTGAATTCTCAGGTTCAGGCGATTTCTTGTCTTTGGAGCAGACTGGAGGACTCTTCCTTTCCTTTTCTTTTTCTGAGCGCCTTGAGGGAAAGTTGTCAATGTATTCTAAGAGAGCGCGACTTGATGGAGGCGCCTCAAAGACTCTCTAGGGGGAAGAAAATAAAAGTGAATTAAATAACAATACAAAGAAAAGGAGTTAAGGAGTTACATACATCAATAGGACCATATCAGAAATAATTCCTGACATGGCCTGAGAAAAAGAGATCAATTAATTATTTTATATCTCTTAATAAAGCACTGAATAAATGTTTCTGTTTGACTGTTTGCACTGGCTTGAAAAGGTCTTGGCAGATGAGGTGAATATTGTTCTCACCATTCTGAGCAGCTATAAACTAAACAGCTTCCAGCTGTGAAATATTAGTTACCTTGATGTAACTCCAGTTCTATGAGTATGTGTGCAGCCCAGCCTCAGTTTATCCTCCGAGGCAACACCTCTGACCCCTGAAAGAGGATTTCATGCTTACCCGGTACCCAGTGCTGCCAGGACTGGAGTTACAATCAAGGTAACTACTGTTTATATTTCGTACAGTGTCTTACACCGGGCTTGATGTCGTAGTCTGAAACAGTCATTGAAAATAGGTCAGAGGACGACAGGCCGAGCTCTGTTCTCAACAGAGAGATCAGACCTGAATCTGAGAAACGATCTGACTGGTCGCTGAGAGGAGGCTCTGACTCTGAAACACAAACACACACACACACAGATACATAAAATACTCAAATGAATGTGTGTGGATCAATGTGGAGACAGCAGACAAAATAACATTAGCACCTCTAGTCTAAACAATGTTTAAGCCTTTAAGGACAGTATTTCTGGCTTGTTTGATTTCCAAACTAACAGGCTGAACTAAGTGTGTTATCATGTAGCTCAAAGCACCGCTGTGGTTTTAGTGCTACAAAACCTCAAAGATTCTTAATGTGGCTGTAGAATCACGGAAGTCACAAGTACCCACAGCATACAGAAAACAAAAGTTCAGGGAGGTGTGCAGCAGAATCTCTATTTTTAATAAGTTGGAGTGAAGTGGAAAAAGTATGAAAAGTACCGGTACGATCCTTGTTACAGCTACTGACAAGTGCGGGCTGCGTATTTAAATAATAAACCTCTGCCTCTGTAATTACCGTACCTCCACATTTGACTTTGGTCACGCTTTAATAAAAGAATACAATGTGTTCCTGTTTTATATTCAGATCAGTCCAACATTAGTTGTGTCTATTTTAAAAGAGAAGATTATATCTGTACAAGGTTTTCCAGTTACTTGGAAAAGACCTGAAGAGAACCTTATCATCTGCTCTGCAGTAGATGCATATATATATATCATATATAATCACATGCACAAACATTCTACCGAGCTGGTGGTGCTGTATTGTGAGCGTGGCGTCGCTTCCTCCACCCACAATAGTCGCCACAGTGATCCTTCTGATAGCCAGGTTGCAGTGTTGCTTCTCATTCTCCTCTTTCTGCTGGATGTACAGTGTTGCATCACTGCTGGGCGTTGAGATCAGCTAGTGCCAGGACATTACACACACACACACACACACAAGCAGATATACATCACTCAATGGATGACAGGAAGCTGTGGTTTGCGCCCATTTATAATGCGGATGTCATCGTACATGAAAATGTCTCACCATTAACCTTCTTGTCCCCTTCAAACTGTCCAAAAACTCCTTCAGGGCTGCTTTATCCTTCTCACTGGCCTCTCTGTTGGACTTTTTCCCTCTTCCTTTCCCTTTCTTCCCTTTTTTCCCTTTGCCCTTTTTCTTTTCTCTGCCCTGTTTCTCCTGTGTTTCCTCCTTCGCTTTCTCCTCTTTCTTGTTTTCGCTGCTTTTATGTCTTTTCTTTCCTTCTTCCACAGCGGAGTCAGTCCTGCAGTAGAATAGGAAAAAAAACAACTTTGATGTTCATCCCGTGCTAAAGAAGCACATCTTCCTGTGGAGTTAAGGGGATGAGGAGGCATGACATACCAGATGGGAACACAAAATCTAAGCAGGGTTATGGCTGCTATGTTTGAAAAAATATGTAGCAGTACCTGTCTTTTTTCACCTCCTCGCTGCTCTTTGACACCGATGGAGGGCTGGGCACCTTTTCCTCTCTGTTAGAAGTGACCTGACCACCACTGGTCGAGTCCTTTCCCCTCGCGGACCCCACCGCTGGCTGTTTACGGATAACAAACCTCCTCCGTCCACTCAGTATATCCTGGATCTTACTCTTCAGGGCAGCTTTTTTGTCCAGGGGAGGCTTTCTCTGTAACGCCACGATAGAAGTCACATTCCCTCGCGTCTGAGGGCTCAGTACGGTCTTCTTCCTCATCTTTTTCCTCGTCACAACCTTCTTTTTAACGGTTTTACACCTGAATAAAAATGTAACAACAATGACAAGGAAAAAAGTAAGAATGCTGCTAAAATGCTCACAGTGACGATGTTAACGAAGCTGATGCTAAGTATGTGTAATGTTTAGCATGTTAGCATGCTAACATTTGCTAATTAGCCCAAATTCAGCTGAGGTATGGAAGTACAACTTGCAATTTTGACCCGATTATGGCACTAGATGAAAAGACAAATTGTCTGGGAGCCATGGACGTGGGGAACAGGGGTGCTGTGGGGTTTATAACAACAAACCGATTTCCAACCCCAACTAAGGCAAGACAGGCTGGATCTATCCCACGTGAGTTTAAAGTGTCTCACTGAAACAAAGTGACCAAAGACCTCGAGGGCCGGCTACAGCTAGAGTTCATGAGTTCATCAGGTAACTGCAATTACTGCAATTGTACAGTGACACATGTAGACCATTGGTGCAACAGGATGTGTGATTTGGTTATACTGTAGATCTAAGTCATGAGATATATTTAGCAACTAGCACATGACCTTTTTTTTTGTGTGTGTGTGTGAAAAGTACTGTACTCTCCTGGCCTTGATTCTCCATTTTTAGCATGTCGTGACGTATTAGGGGTTTTCAGTTTTCCTGTCTGTGTCTGTGTTGGTACAAACAGTGTGCTGGTCTTCTTGTTTGTTGTCTGCTTGTAAAATTGTTGTATACAGTATAAATTATATTCAAACACAATGAATGCTGCACAGCATTTTGTATGACATGATTAAAAAAGGTTTCTCTCCCAAACTGACGGACTTCCAACATTGCTCCCAGGAACCATGGACGTCCACTAAATGTTGTGCCAATCCATCTAATAGTCTACTCCGGACCAAAGTGGACTGACTGGCCAGCCACAGAGCCATGTTGCTTGTATAGCTTATAGCACATTTTACAGCTGCATTGAACCATAACACAGGGCCTCCTAGTGGAGATATCATAATACACCCAAGGCTATGCATAAAATGTATGAAATGGAATGAAATCAGCTAAATGCCTTTTAGATTCAAAGACAATGTTATAATGAAACCTCAAGTTGGCTCCTTTTCTGGTCATCTTCTCCAGCTTCCTCATGGGAAAGTGATCAATGAGCTCCAAAATCGCCTCTACACGGACCGGATAAGGGAAGCGCTCACTGACCCGAAGGTTCTTCTTCATAACCAGCATGGTGAACCCTTGCTCCTGAAACAATTGTTGTAGTATAAAAACTTCAAGCAAGGATATGCGCAAAGGACAATATTAGCCATTGTTTGTGTCTTGCTTTGTAACTTGTTACCTGGTTGGTAAGCTCCAGGTAGTGCAGCAGTTTGGTAACTGTGTCTGGGTCCAAGCTTTCTACTGTGGCATCTCCTTGGAAAGTTGTTTTCTGGATTCGACCTTCCATCATGGCGTTCTGGATGATGGTGATGATGAATGTGTCTCTTTCTGCGAGACGGCAGTTCAGCCCTTTCTGAGAGAGACACCAAAAAAAAGAAAGAAAAGTTACAGAAGAGACAGAAAGAAGACTATTTTGAGTGAAAATGTGCAAAATATACCGTACCTGCTCCATGTCTTCCAGTTGTTTCTCCATCATACGAAGGTAGTTGTCATTGTGTGATGGGGCAGTTATCACCCACAGTCGCTTTTTACCTGGAAGGAAGAAGTGGTGTAGGTACTGTAAGTAGGTTTACAGACAAGTAGACACATCAGCTGATCAGCTCATCTGTCTTGCCTGCAAAGTCAGCCAGGAAATCCAGCTCCGCAGCCAGACTTGTTGTTGACTCTGCAACTCCTCTGTTGTCTCCATGTTCTCCGTCTTCTTCCAACCCTAAGCCCTGCTCGATTCCTGGAGGGAGATCTGAATAGTCCCCCCAGTCCCTCACATTAGGGTCCAGATGCTCCTTGGGCTTGCTCCAACTGATGCCCGGCCAGGCGGTAAGCAAACTGGGGTAGCTGAGGCTCCACAGGGCAGCAAACAACAACAGAGGCCAATGTGAGTTGCAGAAATGAAACATTGTCACTGTCTCGGTTGAGTGGTTGGCTTGTCGATCAGCTGGAACAGGTTAGCAGCACACAAATCCTCCTCTGGCAGATTTGCGGAGCGCTGTGTTCACCACTGCTGGGTCCTAGACAGCAGCGTTGCATCTGAATCAGACGAGACACACTCACCGGCTGTTTGGAAGTAAATTTGAGTGATTCGAAAAAACTCTCGGTTGTCAGTCATAAAACTCCCAGCTGAGAAATCTCCATACTTTAAATCCACGTTTAAAACACCATTAAGAGTGGGAGCGTTCCATATCCTTGTAAACGACAACAGGTGGACCAAATCTGACGTGAATCTGGAAGGCAAAAGGACAGCAAAGACTGCGGTGATGTTCACGCCTCACACCAGCAGAGAGAGACTGACTGGGGAGACTTTCCTCCTCCCCTCCCCACACACACACACACACACACACACATACACACACACACACACACACACACACGCACACACACACTCCTGGTTCACATTATACCCCAGGCCTCGTTAACAGGAAACTCCTTGAATTTTCTGTGACTTCAAAGCATTTTCTTGCGGAAAAATCTCTTTGTCTCTCTCTCTCTCTCTCTCTCTCTCTCTCTCTCTCTCTCTCTCTCTCTCTCTCTCACACACACACACAGCACAGGACACACACACACACACACACACACTCTTGTGTTTGCGTGTGCTGTCGGTTTGTCCTACAATTGACAGTTGTGGTGTCCCATGCACCCACACGTGCATCCACACACACATGTAAAAACACACTCATTCTTATATTATACAACATCAGGGCATTGGGAGGGCATGCCGTACTTTGTCTTTGATCAGGAGACTAAATCCCTACCTGCCTCAGGGGCGCCGCTTTGAAGCTCATCCTGACCCCCTGACCTCAAGGGCAGAGACAATATCCCTGCGAGGGTCAGTAAAGTATCAAATTACCTGCATTATTACAGCTGGTGAAAACTGATTGTATTTGACAGTTTTGATTTTAGCATCTGTTTTAATCCCTTTGTGGCTAACCTGAGCAATATTACCGGCAAACTATTTCAGGCTGTTTTGCACATGTAGGTAGAAAAAAAAACATTGAGCGTTGACAGAATGAGGGTGTTAAAGTGGGCGGGTTGAGGTAGGGCAGTTGAGCTAAAAGCCATTTGTTCAGCGGGACTGAAAGCTTTTAAAATGAAGGGAAACGGTAGTAAACGTAAATGACACAGGCGGGGCTAACAGACGTTGCAGTCAAGAAAAGTTCACATTAGTTCAAAGCTGTGAATCTGGGGCAAACGCGCCCTCGAGAAAGTTAACCCTGAAGATATTCTGCCAATAAAAAAGTGTCTCATACTGGGCCGTAAATGCTCCACCAACTAAAATCACCTGAAACTGGTCGACAGTCACTTAATGAACTATCAGTTCCCGCCAGGAATCAAACGTAGAATTCACTTTAAACAGGCAATATTACCATCAGAGCTCCAATAAAATCCATATGGGAATTTGATTCATGATCCTATTGTTGTACTCTCTTTTGATTCGAGATGTTGATGGTCTTTGATGTACAAAACTCTGTTCCAGCCATAGTACATATGAAAAGATGTGTGATATATGCTGCTGAAGTTATTCTCTCTCTTTTTTAATTATTTTTACTTTTTTACTAGCATAACCTGTTGCATTTTAGTGACAAATTTAAGTTTCTTTTTAACATCTTTATTAAAAGAAAGACTTTAACAGTCTTTATTCAATCCTTAATGGGAAAAGCATGGTCTGAAAGACAGCTGAGAGACAGTAAGTTGAGAGACAGTTTTTGAAGAGAGTGCAACTACTGAAAACATCAACCTTTACGGAGTGTTATGATCAAAAATGTCCTTCCACCTGTTTCCTGACATCAAAATAAGACACGTGTTGTTTTAATGGAAGAAGGAGAAGAAGACGATGAAGAAGAAGAAATGAGGAGAGATTGTAAAAAGAAAGATGGACAAACAAAGGCAATTAAAAGAGCTGTTTTAGGGTGAAAGGCTGAAATGAGAACCAGGCGTAGCAGGGATGCATTCCTCTCTCTGAGCCTGATAAAAGAAACCAGATGACCAGCATATGTGTGCGAGTGAGAGTATATACACAACCTATATACTGTATACAGTACATTTACTGCACTGTGCAAGTGAATGGAAGAGAGAATAAATTACAGACAAAGAAGTAATTGTTCCAACACATGTTCTGTCTCAGTGCTAGTTTTTCATAAACAAAGATTTACATGACAGCAGAACCGCGCGCCTCTATGAGTACGGAACACAGAAGTGATTTGTAGCTCACAAACACAAAATTTATAGCACATCAGCACTGGAGGAACAAGACAGCATGCATGTGTTGTCATAGACAGTTCAGCAATCTCATCATACTGCAATGGTGCCAGAGAGGAAGTAAGAAGATGTTATCAACCAGAGGTATGGTGCCCAAAACCCCAAATCTTAATGAGAATTATACTTTTAATGATCAATGTTGTAATAATCATAAGCAGCACCTCTTAGTGGAGGCATGTGACTGTTGCACCACATGTTTAAACATTTGGTTTATACAGTAGATGGCGATTGTTATAATCCTTTTCTGCATTTACAAAACAGAGAGAGGATTTTGCAAACAATTCAACACTGTAGATCAGATTTTCCATTTCTTACAGCACATAATAATGTTAATGTAATGAGATAGACATAAATAGATGAATTATCAGTTATGCTGCTAGCCCACATCTGTTTATCGTGATGTGATGCTTTACATTACACATACAACAACGTCTTTTGATTCACAGCCTCCTTCCACTGACCTCACGCTGCCATCCAAATGACTAAATATCTGAAAACGCTGGAGCTCATACAGTTGTGTGTGTTTATCTCCACCACTCACAATCTCAAAATTAAGACCAGGTGTTCAGAAGGTGCAGAGCAAGTGAAAATATGAACAGTTTTATGTAGTTTATTTAGTTTAAAGGATATGAATCACGTCATGACACGAAACAATAATATTCTAACAGAACAGATTATACCACGGTACACAAAAAGCTACACAAAAGAATAACAGAAAATGAAAAATGACAAATACACACATCAAAAGTAATAATGCTTGGTTGCTTCCAAAACTGGGCCTATTATATGTCAAAGTAATTCCTTTGAAATGCTAAAAAATATCATTGCAGGAGGAATAATATGACTCCCGGTGCTCCAACTACAGACAGTGTCACCTGGTTTGTATTAATTTAATTGAGAATTTGTTTTGGGATATGCACCATTAAAGCACAACATCGTCTGAAGGTTGACCAAACTTCTTACCCAGTGTCAGCTCAGGTGGCTTTGGCTCCAGTCCCCTGAAACTCTGCTCAGGATAAGCTGCTAGAGATAAAGGATGGATAAATGCTGCATATTCCTGATTTAGGTTGTGTATAATTAAATTACCGTACTGCAAAGTTGAGGCCTGTTAGTATTTCGCATTAACTTATTAATCACTGATTTTTGTGCCCCATGAACTATTTGGCCATGCATGACATTTCAGGCATATTCAAACGTATGTGCAAGTCCCATTTTCAATGACCCACACAGAGTTTTAGTGCTGCGGTTATAAAATGGTAAAAGAGCGCCCCTCAGAGGAAGGCTGCAGAGTTACATCTTTAGTATGTTTGTATATTTGTGGGACATCATTTCTGAGACGTAGGTGTGCCCCTTATTGAATTTCTTTATTACTACATATGTTTTTGTATGTAGTTGTGGTTGATTAGAAATTTTCTCCTGCAACGGCTTCTAAGAAACAAAGTTAAACATAGCTTGCCCTAAGTTAAACCTTAACTGTCAAATTTGGTAATAGCACAAAACTGGAACATTAATATTACTGTCAGTTAATAAAGCCTTAAACGTGATATAATAAATAATATATAATATATTCTCCCCAAAACACGGTACAAAAATGTGTCTATTATCACCTGTATTCTCATTGCCATTCATCCATCAGGCCAGACTGGAGTTACTGTGACGCACGCAGAGGTCGGAGAGTTTATCGGGGGAGCTCACAGTCTGCTGCATCAGCACCGTTGCTGGATGTTTGTTTTACAAATGAGTTGCTAGAAAAACACAGACACGATCAGTCAAGCCACTAAGGCCTTCATTGCACGGAGGTGGCCATGATTTCAGCAGGAAAATAACAAAAAGGATGAATGTCACTTAAATGATACTTACTACTACTGATAGATAGATAGATAGATAGATAGATAGATAGATAGATAGATAGATAGATAGATAGATAGATAGATAGATCCTCCATCCCTTGAAGCCACTTTCCTTTGATGATAACAGCAACACTGTGTCCTGAATGATGAATCTAAGATGTGTTAAATGATTAAACGTGGCTCTGTCCTCATCATGTCAAGACCATATTGATCATTTTGGCTTTAAATGCATCAAACCACTTGATCATTCATCCATTTCATCTCAGTTTTTATGAATTAATTTCCCCTCATACAGATCCACAAATACACGCTGCATTTAGGAGCTGGCGGAAAACTGGGATTTCCGGGCTTTCAATGAATTGGTTTGATTTCAATCAGACAGATTTGGTTTATCACTTCCCAGTTAGAACACATACGAGTACAGACTAGCCTATAAATGAAGACAGACGGTTAAAACACGACATGTCTGTTGTGCGGGCATGTTTGGTCAGAATATGGGGCTCATCTCATTCAGAGCTTAGCAGACAGTTATACATCATAGACGCTATGAACGCATCATTTTCATTCAGCAAACTCCTTCCGGGGTAGCAGACAGTTCGCCTGTGCTGCACACAGAGGCAGGACTATTTGTAAAGGTCAGTTGAGTTATGTGCCGCTAACCTTTCTACTCTCACTTTCCGTCATGCATTTGTTTCGGTGTGCATTCCTGTGAGTGTGTAAAGTTTGTTTTTGAGTCACACGTCGCCTCCATGCACCAAACCAAAAAAAAATGTATTAGCTTAGCGCGCTAGGCTAGTGCAGGCTAGCTCTCAGCCCCGGCTGGATTTTTTTGCAGTGAGTGGAGACAAAAAGAGAGAAGTGGTGCCCGCCTGATGATGTCTGACTCATGGAGAAACGGCACCGAGCTGTGACCTACCTAAAACACATATAATACCTCAGTTTTTACTCTTTGAATGACACGCAGCTGTCGGACAACACTGTCGAATGAACGCCGCTGATTTAGCGCTGTTTTATTGGCGACATATAAAGCCGTTAGCCGGGCTTTATGACCGACCCGGGCTTTCTACCCTCCATAATCAAGATTACGCTTGTAATTTGATGCAGTGTTCACCTTTTTAAACATATTTCTTTATGAGCTGACGTTGTAATGTCAGCAAAATGTTAACGGGAATCCGTGTGATACATATTTTAACACCGCAGCCGTTTTTTGGTGACGTGGTGGATTGATTTTTTTCAGACTTTATGTGAGAGTCTTGAACACAACACACAGTGTGCTGTATAGACAGCGTGTTTCTCTGAGAACAAGTCCTAAAAATAACTTTTGAATGATTTATTAATCATTCCTATGACCGATTAAAATGACTATTTGTCAAAATAAATACACGTTTGTCCTTAATTGACTTTCAAAATACTTGCAGGGCAGATATACTGCACGCTTTTGATATCACAATGATACGTTAATCCTCTGACTCACCTGTCAAAGTCTACCAAATAGGTCAGCTCTGCATTGGTGGTGTAACTGGGACACAGTTATGATGACCCTAAGATATCTTTTCTTTTATTGTGCCTTCAGGCTTATTTATATAGTGGGAAATGTCTTTCAGGGCTGCAGCTAACAATTCATTTCGTTAGCAATTATTATGTTTTTACAATTAGATAAGTAATTGTTTATTCTTTAAAATGTCAAAAAATAATTAAATAACCAGTCCAAAACCTTAAAATACTAAATTTACATCAACATCAACAATACATTTTTTGGTGATTTACTAATAAATTATTTGTGTTAATTAAGTTTTAACTTGGCTTTGCCTCTCAAATGGAGTTGACATTTTTGCAGGGACACACAGTGGAGTTTATTGCCAGTCAATTCTAGTTTAAACCCTTCCACACCAGCCTCGCTGTCCCAGTCTTTCCCAGTTCCACTATCTCCCTTTAAAGTAAACACGCTGTCCCTCGTGCTGTTTACCGTGGCTGTTGTCCTCTACTTTTTTAAAATTAATGTACAGACTTGTTTATGTGGAATTAGCAGAAAATGGGCCTTAAATCTACGTTATGTTTGTAAAGACCGCAAAAAACTAGGACTAAGACTCATAATGTGGCTCCAGCAGCCAGAATGTTTGATGGATTTTGGTGCAAATGCATGTTGGAAAGTGTTGAATGAATGAATGAGACTTCAAGCACGTGCTTGATCTCCAAGCAGCAGTACTGTGACTCTAGTTAATGTGCTATCAAATGTGAGGGATGTGCAATGGTATTCAAAGCTGATAATGGCAGACAGAGATACTGACACTCTTATTTATCTGTTTCACACACTTCCACCCTCCTGTTATTCTTTACCCTCCTCCCCTCTCTTGTCTGTCAACCGTCTCTTCCCCAGGAGGGGTGCTGTGTATACTGTTGAGCTCCTCCTGGTGTGTGAGTGTCGGGTGTGTGTGCACCATGGCGAGCCTCCTACGTGTCGTGGCAGCCAGCTGCGCGGCCCCTGTGTTCAGCGGGGTTTCCTGTGCGAAGCTGCAGAGCGGCCTCGCCGTCAAATCTTCATGCCTTCGCTTTTTCAGGACCCATCAAGCTCTCGGACGATGTGCCAGTCCAGGTAAGACAGCAATGCACAGATGGTGATTTGATGGGCATGAATAATAGAATGAGAATGAGAGAAAGCATCTAGTGCTCATTGGTGCAAATAATAATCTCACACTGTGATTACAAATGGTCAGTAAATCAACATTACTATTAAGACAAGTGCAAGTGCAAGAAAACTGAGGTTTTCTGGTTGCAATGAAGTCTGACCTGGAGGTTTGTAGTCATGACATGGCTCCTATGTGTGCAACACACAGTGAAAGCATGGAGGTGGTGACGGTAACACACTTTGTCCCAGTTTGACAGCTACATTTCAAAACATCCTTGAGCAAATAAAATGTATAGACGTAGGTATTTTAATAGTGTTTCAGGTTTGGCTGCCTGAAACAGTGCAGATATAGATTAACAGGTATGAAATATGTTGAATAGTTCCCAGTTAAGAGCCACTATTGTCGATATTGTACACGTTAGGTGACTCATTCATATTCGAGCTGTCACTGTATGCCCTGTGTTGTGTTCAAACACAAAAGCAAGAGCTGCAAAGGGCCTTTAAAGGCATGAGAGGAGCTGAAATGATTTGTCCATCAACAGAAAATTGATCAGTTGCTGTCCTGGGAATGAATCTCTTTCCAGCTTCTGCAAGGATTTGCTCCTTTTCTCTGTTTTATGTCATCGTAATCTCTTTGGGGTGTGGACTGTTTCATTAAAAGACATGAATCATCATTGAGAAAGCAGAAGAGGGTTGTCATCCGGATTGTTCAGACCTGTCTGTATTCACAGTAGCTTCATACAGCTAAAAGTAAAATAAACCATAAAGAGTTTAATTTCTGCCGTTGAGGTTTATAGACACATGTTTTTTACGACTGATAGCAACGGCACCTGTAGCGTCTGTGTGCCTTCTCATGTACTTGTGCATCAGGTGCAGCATGCACAGGCAGGTGGGATTACATGAACAATGACTGGGGTTCGTTTTTCAGCAGAGTGGTACTGCTCAGCCTGAGAATGACCAGACAGGTATGCTATTCATACCATTGTCCTTCAGTGGCCTTGGTAACCACTGAAACAAGTCTGTCATTGTGATTTAAAAATATGCTGTAAAGTAGAGCGCCACGTATCCATTCATTTTTAAGGTCACTGTAGTTGTTATGAAGGCAAAGGACATCTCTGAACCTCACACTGCAGCTTTTCCTTTAACTCTGTTTATTGTAGAGGTCGGTGTTGCTACCTGCGGCTGCTGCAGTCTCAAGGTCAGATTTGGGACACTGCAGTCCCTGCAGGCGTTATTCTCCCCTTTCCATGCCCTCACTTTGTGTGTGTGTGTGTGTGTGTATGCATGTAGGTGTACACTGTGAAAACCAGTACCAGCTGGTTGTAGGTGCTTCACGTCAGTATGCTAGGTTCATGGTTGTGCCACTGGGTGTGTGTTTGTATGTTGAGGAGGGTGCATGTCACTTGGTTCACGGTGACATCTGTGCGGTTCAGCTAGCTCCAGTAACAGCTGGCAGCGTCTATTTCGGATATAGCTCATAGGGTCACAGACCCCACGTACTCCTCTCACACAGAGAGGCGATACCTCATGTAGTTCACATTGTGTCGAAACACTGACACAGCGCCTTCTCCGAGAATTTGAAGTGAAAACAGGAAACCACCAGTGTGTTTGAGGGGGCGTGTTGCCTTTACAATCCGGGAAGTCAGATTTGAGTCATCCATCCCAGATTTTTGGTGTGCATTCGTTTATAATACTGTATTGTACAACTCTGGAAAGTTATCACGATCCGACAGTGCAACTTCTGCATTACATTGGAATGACACAGTTTAAATGGTGCTCTGAACATTGACTTGAAGGTGCATTGTGTGGATCCTTGAGGCCTAAGTGTTGAAAGCCTTTCCTCCATAAAATATGTACAAAGCTCGTTTGAATGTATTTAAA
The DNA here is from genome assembly GCA_014281875.1 of Nibea albiflora. Classification (NCBI taxonomy): domain Eukaryota; kingdom Metazoa; phylum Chordata; class Actinopteri; family Sciaenidae; genus Nibea; species Nibea albiflora. The sequence continues at coordinate 14,490,965 of CM024803.1, read as the reverse complement.
AACCTGCCTCATTTACATCCACGTTTGCGTGCTTGAAGTAGCTGGACTGGTTGAAAATGCTGTAGTCCACTGCCAGTTGTTTCAGGCAATTTCTCTCATTTCAATTTGCTAATTTAATAGACTCTCTGAAGAAAGAGTGCGAGCCGCTGCCCGGCGACAGACTCTTTCAGTACACACACACTGAGCCGAAGAATGAGCGAGAGGAAAAACAGCTGTAGAGCCAGAACATTTTCACATCGAGTCGGTGGATTAAGAGTTTATTCTGACCAGAGTTGGTGATTGTTGGAACACTGGAAAGACTAACCAAGACAGTTTTATTAGAGGGGTTTATTTTGTTTCTCTCGTTTGAGTGAAGTGTGTTTTACGATGAGATAACAAGGCAAGTTAAGTCTTAGTCCTTTTTAAAAAAGAGAATTCAGAAGTCGCATGGTTGTGTATGCGCAGAAGTATTTCCTCTCTTGACATTTTATGAGTTTATTATGTTATTACCGCAATGTAGCAAGCTCGGCACTCTGAAACTCCGAAGGAGACACACCTGTGTGAACATATCAATCACTGGTTGCTGCCTAACCCTGCTCTCTTCTTCTCTGCCTTTCGTGGCTCAATTCTTTTGGCAGATTAGTGTGAATCATGGAAGCACATGTGTATCCTCTTGGTCATAGAAACAAAACCAGGTCTCACTGATACACAACTTGGTTAATACTGTTACTAACTTACTCAAAAAAGGGTACTTTTTTTTTTATAGCTGACATCTGATGATATCAACATCATATATATATTTCCAGTCATGTCACAAATTGAATATGACACTGGAGAGGAAGTGAGGCTGTAATTGTTTCTCAGGCTTGAGGCTAAACTTGAGTTTTACTTTCTGTTGAGTTTTCTCTCTCACGGCCAGAAGAGGGTGCTAAAGCAGGACTTTATTTGTGCCTCTGGTTTAGCTAAATACCCATCATGGCTTTAGGCTTGGCAAAAAAACTGTCTCTGCTAGTTCCTGTGAAATGTGAATTGAATTATTCATTAAAACATGAAAGAGTTTACATCAGAGCTTTGTTATGAAAACTGAAGTTCACACATCCTATCTTTAGGTCTAATCTAGTTGTTGAAGCTTGCAGTTTCTCATGTTGTTATCTCTTACTATGAGTTATCGTGATAGACAAATATGTGAAGAGCAAACGGAGGGAGATAAAGGACGGCTGCTGCTGCATCTGCGTCCGTCGGGCCGTCTTGTGTTGTGGAGCTCTTCAGAAAACAAAAGTTGTTAGAGGACGGGGTGAGTGCAGCAGGGTGGGAGGAAAGGCAGCCTGTCTGTTTATGTATATACGCGGAGACCAGAGGGAAGAGCTGCAGTGGAATTTTCCATAGGAGCCAGCGCAACATGTGACCTGTCTGTTGCTTGGACACTGGACCTGATTAAGAGTACTAAAAAAAGACACAGAATGAACTGGCTCAATATAATAATAGGTCAGAGTCTTTCTCTTGATGTTTGTCTACCAGTTTTATTCTCATTATCACCTTACTGACTACTGACATTAAGTGTCCTTGCTGAGTGTGGTGTTCACCTACACTATGTCCTTTATTTTCCTTTACGACCTGCAAAACAAAAGACCTTCCCATCAGCCTCAGACATACTCTCTGTATAGCGCTAAATAGCAAATGTTTGCATTGAGCGACTAACGTGGCCGTACATACTTTGCGTTGTTCCTGTCCTTGTCCGTCTTCCTACAAAGGCCATACAGTGCAGTATTTATGGTAAACACAGTTTTAACTCGCGGTTTTTAGGTCATGGTCGTTTCCTGACGAGATTCTCTGCAGATGTATCTGCATGAAAGAGTACTGTGCTCTGTGCTGCTGTGATCTTTAATAAAACATTTTTCTCAAATCATCTCCAACGTCTTAAATCGTTAGCTTCAACTTCTGAAAGAGAACGGCTTTAATAGCTGCAGTGATTCATTTCATTCCTTGTATCTTTCTATTGTTTCGACCAGGACAAGATGCACAAACCCATATACACACTGTGCACATTTCTCTCATATCTGTGGTATTTGCTCTTTTGTTTAAACGTGCTATGAAACCTTGTAAAATACTTTGTGAAAAACCCTTTGGACCAACCAGACTGTGTCAACAATGCTTTGGTTTTATAGCCTGTTAGTTATAAAAACCTTTGGCGTTTCGGGGGCTTAAACGAGGCCAGAAACAACAGTTCATTAGCCTGGCATGAATTAATTGGTCATTATTTAAGTTGTCACTCATCTCACATGCCCATGTCTTGGTCTCTGCAGGTATTCCATACAAACAGATCACGGTCGGTGTACCCAAAGAAATATTCCAGAATGAGCGTCGTGTGGCGATCTCACCCGCTGGCGTCCAGGCGCTCATCAAGCAGGGCTTCAATGTCGTCGTGGAGTCCGGAGCCGGAGAGTCTTCCAAGTTCCCTGATGAACAGTACGCCCAGGCTGGAGCAACAATTAAAGACATTAAAGATGTCTTGGCATCTGATGTGGTGGTTAAGGTAGGATTTAAGTGGGGTGTGGAAGGAGGAATGAGAAGTGGATTGCTTAATTGTTCGCTAAGGCCAGAGAGGGAGGGGGAGGTAAATAAGGTGGTTTGATGATTCAGTCAACCTTGTAAGCAGCTGAAAACGCCAGATGTGTTCCTTTCTGAAGGCCTGTTTAAGGTATAAGAAGGGGTAATGAACACTAATGTCCAAAAGAATGAAAAGGGATGGTACCGCATGGACAGCAGCAGCTTTTTTTTGAGTTGTCAAGATAGAGAAATGAAGAGGAATGAGAACTTTTAGTCGATTGTTTAGCTTTCTTTCTCTCTTTTCCATCCTCTTTCTCTGCTTTCTAGGTCCGCGCTCCTGTTTTCAACCCTGCTTTGGGCGTCCACGAGGTGGAGATGATGAAAGATGCGTCCACGTTGATCAGCTTCATCTACCCGGCTCAGAACCCCGAGCTGATGGACATGCTGTCCCAGAAGAAGGCCACCGTCCTGGCTATGGACCAGGTGCCCCGAGTCACCATCGCCCAGGGTTTTGATGCACTGAGCTCCATGGCAAACATTGCAGGGTATGTACAGTACACTGTGACTTTAAGTGCCTTTGTGTTTACAGTGTTTATGAGAAAAAGTGTTATAACACAACTGACAGATGCTGCGCTTCCACATATGTTCATATATCTTGTTTGTTTGAATATTTGTAAAACATTCTAATAGATTTTTTTTCATTTCCTGTTATTTTCCTCTCGATCATTTCAGGTATAAGTCAGTTGTGCTGGCAGCTAACAACTTTGGTCGCTTTTTCACCGGGCAAATCACAGCAGCCGGTAAAGTGCCACCTGCAAAGGTGTGTGTCTGAACTAAGCATTCCTTTTATTGGCCAGTTATAGAAGGTATTACATAAGTGTGAATGTGTCTGTGTGAATTTTAACATGCTAAATTTCTGTATTAACCATCTCAAACTGTTTCATGTCATGTAAATAGGTTCTGATCATTGGAGGTGGGGTGGCTGGATTGGCAGCAGCGGGTACAGCCCGGGCGATGGGAGCCATTGTCAGAGGATTTGATACCAGGTTTGATTGACTACATGTCTGAATGACAACTGTGATGAACACTTGCTTTGGAAGATTGTATTTGAGCACATGTGTAGAATGGGGTGAAGTTTTTGTCTTCTTCACCAACGAACATGATTAGTTTTGTTAAACTTTATAGATTGGAATTGACCAAGGCACCATGCACATATGCACATATTCTTGGTAGTTGGTGATGTAGGAATTTCAGTTAATATCAAAATTATGTCTCGCGACTAGATGCTGCAGCGCTGGACTTAAAATTATGGATTGATAATGTGATATAAAGACCCAGTTAGAAGTTGTAATCTTCAGTATTTCAGTCCTGCGGCTTACAAACAGCTACTTTTTCATAAATACAACAGAGGAGCTACTTATGTAACTTTTTACAACATAGCCAAACAGACTTGTATTGTTTTAATAAAGAAGTCTGTCAATACTCAGTCTTTTTCCATTATGCCATGAGCAACAGAGTTTGACATCATGCTGCGCGCGGCATGAGTAGTTTCCACACAACAGCGGGGTACAGTAAATTTGGTTCCCTTGTTGAGGAGTTTGAGATTTGCATCCTGTCGCCCGCAACTCTTCATCTGGCATCCCACTGTGGCTGCTCCTTCTTGTTCCATTTAGTCCCTGGAAAATTTTAAACTGACCCGCTGTCAAAAAATGCCAAAATTGTCTTGTTTTGTTGGTGCAGTTTTGATGAACTATCATGGTACCTAACCACAGTGAAAGACGCATTCCTCTCCTGTGGCTTCTTCACAATAAAAGCTATCTTGTGTTTGGCCAGTTGAACACTTTTAATGTGAATCAGCAGCAGTAGGAAATGTTCGATTTGTGGACAGTAAACATGGAGGTTCTTATGAATTAGATAAAATTGTGCTGGGGGGGCTCTATTTACAGAATCTGGTAGAAATATAATATGATATCCGTAAGGTAGTGTATAGTCTCCTGAAAATTAAAATGTTATGTTTATGTTGCCTCAAAATGAGCTTACAAATGCCTCTCTACACCGGCTCTGGCACTTTGATCATGTTCCTCCATCGCACTCCCAAAGAGAGATTGAAGTTAGAAAGGCGCTGCAATTCACAACTACACAGCTAGATGCCACTAAATCCTAAACACTTGTCCTTTTAAGTACCGTTATGTATGCAAGGAAAAAAAAAATCACTCCAGCAGGATCAATCTAGGAGAATGGAAATTTTTAATATCATGAGCATGTGTTCTAATCAGAGATATTTTCCTTCTGACTGACTAAGGAATTACCTCCCCCCCCCCTCTCTTCCAGAGCTGCAGCTTTGGAGCAGTTTAAATCTCTGGGCGCCGAGCCGCTGGAGGTGAACGTTAAGGAGTCAGGCGAGGGCCAGGGAGGCTACGCCAAGGAAATGTCAAAGGAGTTCATAGAGGCAGAGATGAAGCTGTTTGCCAAACAGTGTCAGGAGGTGGACATTGTCATCAGCACTGCTCTTATCCCTGGTATGCACAGAAGCACAGACTCGTGCACAATGTAAACACTGGATGTAGTATATGTAAAAAGTGTCGAGACAGATTGTCCTCAAACGAACGGACGTGTAAACAGTTTTCCTCTGGTCATGGAATATTTGGAATATCACAAAATGTGAGACATGTATTCTGGGCAGGTAGTCAGAGAATTTAGAAATAAAACGGATAAGTCACGGAATGTTGAACGTTAAAAAGACTTTACCAGAACATATTTTACAACAGCTTCACATTTGTTCCATTACTCTGCGATTGTCAGTGGTTTTTGTACTTTTAGTAGGTACGGGCCTTGATGTCTGTGTTTGCATTGTATCATTGTAGGTAGGCGGGCGCCCATCCTGATCACCAAACCAATGATCGAGAGCATGAAAGATGGGTCAGTGGTGGTGGACTTGGCTGCCGAGGCTGGAGGAAACATTGAGACCACAGTACCTGGAGAGCTCTCATTACACAATGTCAGTGCACACATTTCACACACACACACACGCTCACACCCATATCAAAAAGTGACTCAGGGATTCAGTTTTGTGTCATATCACAAAACCTTTTTGTATTTTAGGGAGTGGCCCACATCGGCTACACAGACCTGCCCAGCCGCTTGCCGACACAGTCCAGCACTCTGTACTCCAACAACATCACCAAGTTGATCCGGGCCATCAGCCCCGACAAGGAGAACTTTTTCTTCGACGTCAAGGAATCATTCGACTATGGTACCATGGACCACGTAGTCAGAGGATCTATTGTCATGCAGGTATGAAGTCTCATGTGGCTAGCAGGCCAACAAACATGCGTGTGCACGTGTGCAACTGAAGAGCCGTGTAGACAATCATTCAAAATGCCCTGCAAGTCTAATTTGCGGTCACTAGATGTCACCATAAGGACACAGCTTCTATTTGAAGCATCTGTACAGCTGCTAATGGAGTAACATCCTGTCAATAAACATAAAATCTCATTATCCATGTTTGAGTTTTAACAGTATAAAAAAATTGCATTCACATTATAATAAAAATAATGTCACAACCACATTCACTCGACATAAAACGTCCCTGCGTTTATCAGGCTCTGTGAGCTCCTTCTTACTGACTCCATTCAGCTTTACTGTTGTAATAATTTCATTATTTTCAGATAATTGTACTGAATCGTTCTTTTATGGCAACAAATGAAATTCAGTTATAAATTAGTGTGACCAGTAAATTCTACTCTTCAAGACAGACCCATTAATAAGAGTCAATAAAAATGACTCAAGAAGTAGTTGCTTGTTTATTAGAATTGAAGATGTGAGTGTTAATCATCTGGAGCTGTTCCATTTCTTTTAGTGTTCTTTGTGACTTTTAGAAGCTTCATTTTCATTTATTGAACATATGCCATTTTCTACATTGAAAGGCTGCCCCCCTTTTCCTTTGTGTGGGACTTAAAATACTGTAAAATGTTGTTAATGTGGAGCCAGCAAGGTGGACTCATATAATTTATATCGGTCTCGAGTCATTGATCATTATCATGTTTTAGGGAGATTATTTTTTGCTGTAATCAGACTCTGTGTTCATTTGTTGGAGTAAACACATAGATTATAGTAATTTAACCCGTACCTGATTGCTAATGATGCTAAAAAGCAGATATTCCTCTCTGTACCTACTGATCATTAGTTTGCTTACTTTGATCTTGACAGCACGGTCTAATGTTTCACAAGCAGAGCCAAAATGAGCGCTTAATAAGTTTCATTTGATATTCTTAATGCAACTGACAGTTCCCCTCATTTCCACCACTTTTTACAACCTTTTCTCTATAAGGTGAAGATAACAAAAAACAGTTGTTAACATGATTCTTAGGAAAGATTGAAACTTTCTGTTTCTTCTCTCTCTCTCTCTCTCTCTCTCTCTCTCTCTCTCTCTCTCTCTCCCCTTCACATCATACCATTCTCTGTCTGCTCCAGAATGGAAAGAACCTGTTCCCCGCTCCTCAGCCCAACAATGTGCCCGTTGCAGCTCCTCCTAAACCCAAGTCCGTCCAGGAACTGGAGAAGGAGAAGGCTTCGCAAGTCTCTCCCTTCAAGGCTACGCTTACCACTGCTGGCATCTACACTGGAGGTCAGTTGTTGAAACTGAATGTGCCATTTCTATTTAAATTTTGATCCTCTGGCGAGGTAAAGGAATCAGGAAGACGCTGTAAAATGTGCTCATTCACAAGGTTTATTCCCGCAGACCACACTGGGGGTGTTGAGGTCTGCCATAAGGTGAAGGACAGGTTAATAATCAGCCTTTCAGGTCACTGCTGGAATGTGCACAGGAGGAGAGGAGTGACACACACGCAGACACCCTGTTAGTGTCAGGAAGTGTGCGTTGTAAAAACAGTGTCACGCTGAGCGCGCGTTTGAAGTAGCGCTGTAGCGAGCGGTTCCCATGGTGCCACACAGCGCTCTGTGTAAGTGCGCCCCATGCACTTAATGTGGTTCACACATTGCTTAGGTGCTCCGGCAGTTTCCTAGTTAACGCCACCACACAGCTGCTGATGTTAGCTGCACAAGTGAGAAGTTGCTTACTGGCTACACGCTCATTAGTGTGTCATGTGATGTAGTGATATTAATCATTTCAGATGTACCGTCGTCGAGATGGATAGCCTATTGTGCTGTACTAGTTGTAGTCTGAAAGAGAAAGTTTGTGACTTAACATCAGTCTCGCAAATGTAACAGACAAATTGCTCTCTGACTGATGACTATACCTACGACAGGAAATGGACAACATGGGTGGTCAAGCACCTACCACACCTTGCTGTGAACTGAATGAGCTTACTCTACTACATCCAAACTCATTTATACCAATTTAACTACTACTGTTACCCCAGACGGGCTAAGAGATGATAACAGGATATGCAATTTAAATCTAGTGAAATATTGGATAGTTTTGTGTCTCCTCTTTGATGACCTTGTGTGTTACTATGTAGTAATAATCTCAACAGTTATGCTGTAAAATCTGTCTCTAGTTGTAACAGTAGCTCTCTTTTTGTCTCTCTGTCTCTGCCAGGTGCTGCCACCCTGCTCGGTCTCGGTCTGTCCGCTCCCAACGCCGCTTTCACTCAGATCGTCACCACCTTTGGTCTGGCTGGCATCGTGGGATACCACACAGTGTGGGGAGTCACCCCTGCTCTGCACTCCCCACTCATGTCTGTCACCAACGCTATCTCAGGTTAGCTGCGTTTAGTGCATCTTCTATCATCTTACATCTGTTTGGACGAGGGCAACCGCTAAGTCAAACTCTGAACAAAGCCAGTTTTTGCTCTTCTTTCAACAAAGATATACTCGGTTCTGATATAACTGATGCCAGCAGCAGCTATGCTAACCTCTTTAGCAGCTGCCATCGCTGTTTCAGAGTAAACACTTGAACCACACTCGTAGCTCATGCCTAGCTTCCAGTAGTTCCTCGCAGGATGCCGATTGGTCTGAATAACTGTGGTTCAGACACAAGCACGTGGCTTGAAGCCTGGCAAGATAGATTCTCATGTGATCTTGTGAGTCCAGCTGCCTCGCAAGGCTGCAAATGAAGGGGTTGTGGACAGAAATGAACAAATCCCTTTCTGTGCAGTGAGGTCAAGTACACCACCACAAGCCACAGACACATGGTAGGGCTGAACAATACGATCAGACTTTTATATATCAAGATAAAGTGCCACAATAACCTAAAATTAAATAAGAATGAAATGTTTTTGAACACTATTCTTGTGCTTGCTTAATTTTTACATATTCATCTGGACAGTATGACCAGTTTTGAGATAGATTTGGACTATTAATTCATTGCAAACTGTGATGAGAGTGAATTTAGATTGAATATAACACATTAGAGCATGATTTCCTCGGACACTAGCAGTTATTAAAGTAAATAGTATTACATTTGGTAAGCTGTACATTATAGAAGAGATTGCAACTTTATTGTCCACCAGAGTTGAAGCTTAAAGCATCAAAATAAATATCACAACAACATGAAACGTGGAGAAATGTCATTAAATTTACAATACACTAGTTGTACATATAAATAAAATAAAAACCTAGAGGATCAAACATGCCACACATCAGTCCAGCAGGTCTCTGCAGTCCAAATAAAAACTTTAAAGATTGTGTCCTTATTGTCGGCTGCCGCTTAACACAGAGGGGTTAAGAGGTTAGAGAGGTAAGTGTGTGTGTGTGTGTTCTCATGGCTTTGATCACTCTTAAGACCCACACTGGGGTAGGAAGTAACACACCGCCGGTGATCAGGGAAGTCCTTTGCTCGTTTACTCGTGCACCCAGCCGGACATAAGAGCACGGTTGCGGAGCCCAGCAGTGTAACAACCGAGATAGACAGTTTTTATTCCCCTTTAAAACTTTATTACTTACACCTAGACCCTGTTTTCACATTCCCATCTTCACACCAGCTTTCTTATTCCTCTGGGTCTGTGCCATTTTTATTTCCACCCGCTTTTATGTTCTTTTGAATTTCACTATCTGCAGCTCTGTCAGGGTGTCAGATTCCATCAGTAAATGTGATATTTCTTTATTTTTTCACGTTTTATAACAGGATCAGATCAGATCATAAATGAATACGTGTCAAAGTTCATTTGAAGGTTTTCCCTCCATCCATTGTCTGCCCTCCATCTGTCCTCCTCTCCTTACCTCCGTCTCCAGGTATTTTTCCTTCATAGTTGGTGTGGCCTTTATTACCTTTTTAAAAAAAAAAAAAATTCTGTCACTGACTGACTGCAGTTATGGAAATCGTGAGACCAACAGAATTCTGTTGTTCTCGTGCCAGGAGTCGTAAAGACACACACACACACACACACACACAATCACTCAGACATTAGGGAATCATATTGGAATTTAGGGTTTGAATGAGAGACAGTTATATTCTTCACAGGGAGATTATAGTGTTACAACCAGTAGTGACTCTGACTGGTGGGTCATCTTGAATTTTTCAGACACTGGTCTCATATCAGGTGGCTTTATATCTGGTGTCCGATAGAAATGCTTTAATCTACTTGAGAGCGCTGACTCACTGCCACACTCTTGCCTGTAGCCTGTTTGTCACGGTGACGCACCTACAGGACGTTTGCCCACCCAGTATATATGTGTGTGTCTGCATGTGTCATAGTCGGTGTGTGCCCGCTGATTCCTACTGGCTTTCTTTCTGGCTGGTTCGTTAGTTGTGGTGGCCAGACTCGCCTTTGATCTCCAACTACCTTTTTCTGGATCAAGGAGCTCATGAAGAATAATGTGACATTATTTAAGAGGCTACACATGATGTGTCAGATACGTAATTAATCAATATTTAGGCGGAGTCTGTTTGGATTTGGTCTTTGTCCAACACTCAGAGGTCTCAACATCAACATAGGGACTAACTTATGGACTTTTGTTGCATTGAAAACAAAAATCAGCTGTCAAATACATACATACATTATCTGTAACCGCTTATCTTCATCAGGTATCAGGACATTGAGCGAGGGCGGGTACTTCCTGTCTCAACAGTCCATCGCAGGGCACATAGAGAATCACACTCACATTCACACCTACGGATAATTCAGACTCACCAAACCCATTACCTGTCTAATAAATGAATGAATGAATGTAAAAAGAAAAATGAAATTAAGAGTTGAGAAGTGAAGACTGTAGATTGGATGTGAGCTGTGTGTGGGTAAATATGCACAGGAGTTTTCCTCACGGGTCGTTGGCTAGCGTCTGTGCCAGCTTGGTAATAAGAGCAAAACATGCTTATCATGAGCTCGTTGAGAAAATTGCCGATTAATGGCATCCTGACACACTACTTACAGGCGTTTGTGTGCCAGGGAGCTACAAATGTTTGGAAAGCTTGTTATTCCTTTGAATTCTGTCCTTTCATATAGTATACCCATCACAGGAACAATTCATGTTCTCTGCTGCGTTTGTCTCCTCTGTAACAGTGAAAACTTTCAAACATGTTGTATTTCCGTAGTAGAAGTCAAGTGAATGATGTTTGGCAGCGTTTTAAGACTCCCTTTGTTTAAGAGCTGTTGTACACACACTATTATGAAGCTGACTTTGTTGGAAAAGAAAAGGGAGACCAGTGAGAAAACTTAAAAGTCTGTTGACTCACACGCACACTGGCTCTCTACCTGCTAGACAAACTAAATTGTACACAAACACAATTCCGTGTGAATGCGGGCTCCCAGGGTGCAGTGCATTGCATCTTACTGCCTGTAAGTCATTAAAGAGCTGATGTTATCAAGGTTTCCTAAGTCTGTTTTGGTAAACACACACTCTCTTTCTTTCCTTCTCCTTCTCTTTTTATCTCGAAATCTTCCGATATGTCTTTTTTTCCAATCTGCGAAGCACACCGACTGCTCTGAGCGTTAGAAGACCACTGTAAAATGTCCGTGGATGTGTTGTTTTTGTAACCTCTTCCCCAAAGTCTTCCAACGTCCTGCGTGAATGAGTTATGAACGTGGTTCATGAATACTAAAATATCCTCCTCCTGCAGGTCTGACGGCTGTGGGTGGTCTGTCCCTGATGGGAGGCGCCTACACTCCTACAACTACTGCTGAGACACTGGCTCTGCTGGCCGCCTTCATCTCCTCGGTCAACATTGCTGGTGAGTCACCTGCACATAGACACCTCACAACGGTCCCTGCCAATCACAGCAACCTTTAGCCAATAAAATATCAACTTAGGCTGAAGATTAAGGTGTTTTACATTAATTGTATAATGACATGCTATTCAAACCCAAGTTTTGCAGCTGGCCCTTTCTTACCCACCTGCTCACACCAGAGTCAGTGGCTCTGGCTCGGACCACACACACACATTCATTTGTGTTATTAATAATTCCCATTATAATGACAAAGTGTTCCTGGAGTCATTATGGTACTCATCACTCTGTAATAGTCCTGAGTGTTCCTCCAGGGCCGCCCATGGATTTGTTTTAATTCCTCCTATTAGCGCACAGCTAGACACCAGGGGAGATTTTGATGCAAACAAATGAACAGTTAACTTGCATGATAGGGCAGTTCGGCCTGTTTGTTATAAATGCAACAAAGGTTCTTTGAGTTTTATGTGTTGCAGGGCACCACAAGGTTTTGAATTTTCAAGACAAGCTGTGAATCCTGCCGCAAATCTTGGACCCTCTGAGCTCGGTGGCATTACTGTTCAAACCACATATTAGTGTTTTAGAGTCCCCTTAATGAAAGCATGCTGGAATACTGCAGCCTTTTTAGACATACCTAGTTTCTTACCGGTTGCTTAATTCCATTTTTGATGTTCTTCATGGGTTTGGTTCCACACGCACATTTCTAAGTGGTTTACCACTTTACCCATAAACCCATGGGAACAGAAAAATTCATTCCATGGAACGGGCCGAAACACAATAGTGAAATTTGGCTCCAATAAAACAGACCATGAAATTTTTTGGTTTGTATGTCTGTTTTGAAGAACAGGTCCCTGGCTGTAGCTTCTTGTTCCCTGTGTCTCCACACTCGTAAGATGTGGGAATGCATGGAAAACACCTGGGTCTGAATATCTTGAGCTAAATGTGTTCAGTTTCTCACAGTCCGAATGTGAATGCCTGGTACCAGGTCTTATTAGATTCCTGTTATTTCATGTTTTTTGGGTGCTACATTAAATCACATCCTGTGCTCTTCTTTAAGGAAAGAACCTTTTAAAAGGAGAACATAGTATTTATATTTTGGGGATTCATAGATTCCCTCTCTTTGGTTGTAGGCTAAAATGTTCTCAGTCTACAATCTAATAATTCCAAATTAAACTGTTGGTAACCTAACATCCACTGGGTTCACTACTAACATACATTTAGTGGATAGATAGTTAATCAGCCGTGGTCCATCAAACACCTTCAGAACTTCAGTTAGTGGCGTGGTCCTTGGTCTTCACTACCATCAAGAAATTGTCTGTCCTTGATTTTGTAACCTACCTAGCTTTGCTCTTATGCTGCTGCCAAAGCTCAGCCAGTCGGCCAACCCAGTCAGTCAAAGTGTTTGACGTAATCACAATTTAAAAACACTCTGACATTATTGTTGACTGTGAAAATGTATAAGTAGTTGTGTTGTAAGGGAGGACATCGTGTTGTTGACTCTTAATGCCAACATTGGGTCAGTCTGTTGGTCCAGGCTGAAATATCTCAACAACTATTGGATGGATTGTCATAAAATGTATCATTCATGGTTCCCAGTGGATAAATCCTAATGATTTTGGTGACCCTCTGACCTAATCTCTATGGCTACCATGCTTGTTACATTTATGGGTTTGAGAGAAACATCAGAATGAATGACCATTAAATCTTTTTTCATTCATTTGTATTTCTACATCGGTTTGGTTTATGACCTAGTAACCTGTAAACTAATGTCATCCCCATCACCTGCTGAAATCAGCATTTAACTCAAAGTGCTGCTGTGTACAGCACAGCATCACGGAGCTGCGAGCACAGCTTGTTTTTAGGCTTCGAGCTTTCTAAATATAGCAACAGACCCATTCTGGCTTAAAACAAAAAAACTAACCGAAAGAGATGAGTGGCTTTACGTTCTTTAAATACGTGAACATTCCTCCATATTAATATATTGACTCAGATTGGTCTGCAATAATAGTAGTCAGATTATTATTGTTGCATGTTTTACCAGTCTACGACTAAAATTACATGGAATGGGAAGAAACTGGCGTTAGCCTCTGATTCACCCTTGTATGTATGGGTGCATGTGTGTGCACGTGGCTACGATCATGCCAGAGGGGAAAAAGGGAGACATACACGCTGTAATGCGATCTCGTCCTGTAAACCAGTGAGACACCGTCTGGTCCCAGTTTGACACTTTTGAGGTTTTCTACTTGAAATATTTAGACTGACATGAAGTAGACTCATTAAATTCCTAACATTGGTTATTGGACTTGGCAACCATTTTTAGCTATTGGCTTTAAAACACCTGTCGTCTAAAAATAGACTTCATGTCCTTCAGGTGCCTTGATTCCCTGCATTTACATCCTTGCCTCAACAACTCTTTTGCTATCGTGCACATTTTTATCATGAAGGCTTTTTCTGTGTTACTTTTTAAACCAGATTTTTGTGCCCTTGTAAGAATAGGTGCATTCATTTTCCCCATCTCTCACTCAGGTGGTTTCCTGGTGACTAAGAAGATGTTGGACATGTTCAAGCGTCCCACTGATCCTCCGGAGTACAACTACCTTTATCTGCTTCCTGGTGGTGTCTTCGTTGGAGGCTACGCTGCCGCTCTGCAGTCCGGATACAACATTGAACAGGTGTGAGAGGATGTTTATGCTCTATCCACATGTTTAGCTCAAGATTATATTTGTGGTTTCCTAAAGGGAAAAAAAAAAACGTTCTTAGTCTCTGGGAATTGCTGCAAAACAGCCCACGACTAAATAAAAGTCAGCTAATCATCCTCCAAATGGATTATTTGTTTGCCCAGATGTTGTATGGGACCTTCCAAATAAATCATTTGGGCTTACTTCTCATCCTGTGGTCCCTCAATCTGTGTCTATAACCCCCCTTTTTTTCTGTTCTGTCTCTTTCTCTCATCAGATGATGTACTTGGGCTCAGGTCTGTGCTGTGTCGGTGCCCTTGCTGGCCTTTCCAACCAGAAAACAGCCCGCCTGGGTAACGCCTTGGGCATGATGGGAGTCGCAGGCGGGATCGCTGCCACTCTGGGTGCCCTCAAGCCAAGCCCTGAGCTCCTGGCCCAGATGAGCGCAGCCATGGCTGTCGGTGGCACTGCGGGTGAGTCTGTTTGTATTTATGTCAAAAGAAAAAAAAAGACAGACTTACAGGCAATACTTGAAAAAGATACTTGCAGAAATGAGATGCAGCAGATGTAAATTAATGAGTTTTGCATCATTGCTTTGTCAGTGCGTGTGTGTGCGCATGTATTCCAAGCTTGGCCAGATTAAGCAGCAGGTGTGCAGAGCGCATAGACTCTGATGTTTTCATCAAACGCAACATGACTAAACAGAACCAGGAGGTCTGTCTAAATGGTCAGCATCATGTATTACTCACTTTCTCTCGCTCGTGCAGGACGGTTTGATCATTTAAATGCTAATTGTTCCAGTAACAAAGCCGAAACCTAGACTAAACTATCCACACAGACAAAAAGTGCTCTTTTACAGATACAGTAACACTGCAGCACACATACACATGCACACAAAGTATAGGCCCACTCACAAGCATGGAATTTCCCAGAACAGACCTCATCAGCAACACCTGGCTCCACAGACCGACCCACTTCCCAGCAATCTTTTGAGTGTGTGTGCACATGCTTGTGATTTGCATGTTATTTGTGTGTTGGTCCTTCAGGGCCCCTGCACTTTTTTTTTTGTTGCTATTTCTCACACTCACTCTCTCTCTCTCTCTTTTTAGGCCTGGCCATTGCTAAGAGGATCCAGATCACTGACCTGCCCCAGTTGGTGGCTGCCTTCCACAGCTTGGTTGGGCTGGCTGCCGTGCTCACCTGTGTGGCCGAATACATGATCGAGTATCCCCACTTTGCCACGGACCCCGCGGCCAACCTCACCAAGATAGTCGCCTACCTCGGCACCTACATCGGTGGAATCACTTTCAGTGGCTCTTTGGTGGCATATGGCAAACTGCAAGGTGAAGCACAAGTCTTATATATTTAATATTACAACACAGTTCACCAGAATCAGCTCATTCTCTCTTTGCCTTCTTTCCAAGAGTTAAATGAGGGTCCGCCAGACTGATCTGTCATGTTTCTACAGTAGCACAGAATGGACAATCTCAACGCTGTGCTCTAAATAGGAATGGCCAGCATAGTTTCTCCCTCACACTAGGAAGGACAGGGTGAGGCGATGTGGTTACAGTCAGCAGCTACACCTCTAGATCCTACAGACTGATCTGGTATATATTTTTAAGATCACTGCAGACAGACGACATGTCAGCTTGGCCATAATGGAGTTTTCAACAAGAGGTGGTCTGATGCTTCATACCCACATCTTACAGGGTTTATCCGATTCATGTGCAAATCATGCATGAAGATTACATTCAGTTAAGATCTTTTATGAGCTATACGATTTTTTTCTGTGGTTTTGATTCATACCTTTAAGAGTTTTACAGCTTGATGATAAACAAATGTGTGTATTTATTTGCAAATTCCTAATCTATATAATTTTTTCTATTCCCTTCTATCCGTTCTCTCCCTCTTCTCTCCATGCAGGTATCCTGAACAGTGCTCCCCTGATGCTCCCTGGTCGTCACGCTCTGAACGCCACTCTTATGGCAGCCAGCGTTGGTGGGATGATTCCCTTCATGTTGGACCCCAGTTACACCACAGGCCTCACCTGTCTCGGCTCCGTCTCTGCTCTCTCCGCTGTCATGGTACGGCACGAGGGCCCGTCAGTCGAAAAATACGCACGTAAATATTGCAGGTTGGAAGGATGTCGTTAAAAGTCTTCAGGAAGGGGAAAAGGCATAAAAGAGTCAGTCAGAATGATGCTGGAAGCTCGACTGGGTTGTAATATGTGCGAAAAGAGACAGTGAGAGGGAAAATACTAAAAAAATATGTAAGAGGCAGCTAAGTGCCCAGAAATTCAGTCAGAGTTGAGCTGTTAATAGCCTGGCAGCCAGAGTGGCAAACATGCTCGACTTTGTAAAACTGCCAAGTTCTTGCTTGTGTTCGCCTCTTTCTGTTGTCTGCACCACTGTTGAGACGTGTTGAGCTTTTGTTTACCACAAAGACAAAGATGTGGTCAACATTAAATATAGATCTGATTGCTCTGATTGGAAGCAAAGCATCAATTAACCAGATCACAGTGAGTATTGGTGAGTTTTGAGTCTCACAGCTTCTGAAAATAGGTCATAATCCGGTGAATCTAGGACACACTAATGTAATTATTATCAGAAAATGGATATACACAGTGACGTTGTGCAATTTCAGTGTTTTTGCTTGCTCCGCATATTTCCACGTGTTGCAGGGAAAATCAGCCCGTGGCCTCCGTCCCAGAATAAAATTAGCAGTGCATCCCAAGAGTTAGATGGATATCATTTCAGTTTCAGTTAGAAATGAATCTGTTTTAATCTGCTGGATCTGATCTCTAATCAGTTTTAAGATTATAGTATAATGTATCATCTACTGTGCGTGCGTGTGTGTTCGCTCACTTGCAGGTGTTTCTAAAAATACACCTAAAGTGTGTCAACAAGAGCAATCGATGAAGTGCACCTGCGTGGAGCTTGCTGCTGCTTTGATAACTACAGTTGGCCATGGTTGAACAAAAGCTGCACAGATGATGGAGGGACAGAGAGCCAGTAGATTTACAGTAATTGTGATAAATAAGTGAAGCTACTGGACGAGAATCCTTGTAAGGTTCAACCAGCACGTCACTACGGTTATGCTGATTACAGCAGTGGATCAAAACTCCTCTCCCATTTTCTTCTTCTGTCCTTTTTTAGGGTGTAACCCTGACAGCAGCTATCGGAGGCGCCGACATGCCGGTGGTCATCACCGTACTGAACAGCTACTCAGGCTGGGCCCTGTGCGCCGAGGGCTTCCTGCTCAATAACAACCTCCTGACCATCGTCGGAGCTCTCATTGGGTCGTCTGGAGCCATTCTGTCATACATCATGTGTGTGGTGAGTCTCAGTTCAAAGAGGAAGATGCTGCTTTAAGTTGCGGCTTGAAATTCTGAAAGTGAAGTCCTGCATTTGACATGTTTTATGTGGCTGTTCCTCTCCTGTCCACCAGGAGGGACTCTAACTTTACCATAGTAGTGTCCCAGTTCTCAATAATATCCCAGGTCACAAATGTGTGTTTTGTGTGTGTGACATATCCCCTTCAGATTTCTTCTGATTGCCGCATTTTACTGCACCCAGTCATTGAGGTGAAAGCCAAAAATATAGCAAAAAGGAAATGCAAAATCTCTCTCTCCCCTCTCAGGCCATGAATCGTTCGCTGGCTAACGTGATCTTGGGTGGCTACGGAACATCCTCCACCGGTACAGGAAAGCCCATGGAGATCACAGGCACACACACAGAGGTCAACGTGGATCAGACCGTCGACATGATTAAAGAGGCCCAGAGCATAATCATCACTCCAGGTAAGACACACACACACACACACAGACACACACTTCAGAGGTCTTGTACGCGAGTGGAAAAACATGGTACTTTGACTTTGCCAGTCACTTTTTTCCCCCCCTCAGCATTAGCAAAGTGTGTGTTCTGTTTATTTAACCTTTTCTTGACCCATTTTACATCACCATTTCGCCAGGCTAATTGACAAGTCATGGTAGAGTGGCCACACACACACTGACACAAGCGCACACTTACACACAATCTTGGGTTTCTGTGTGGTCGTCAGTCCCTGGTAAATAGACATTCTACAGTGCAGCGTATATATATGCCAGGTCAAGGGAAAATTAGATGGAATGAGAGTATGCTGGGTTTTTGTTGACAATTCAAGTACTACATTCAAAATTGGCTTCTAGGTCCTTTTTCGGGGATCGATGCGGGGCCCAGCCTTTGTTCCAGCTACATGCTTATCTTCGTTTCACGTGTTTTGACTATAAATATGTATCTGAACCTCCCACTATGGCAGTGATCCCTGGTGCTGCCTTGTCCTAAAATCATCATCATTGTGTGGCCCAATGATATTTCAGTCCTCTCACCAGACTGTTGTGAACTAGTCACAGTTCCAAAGAGTTGTTTTACTCACGTGGGTACATGTAAACACAGACTAAAGGCATCCAGCCTGCAAATTGGTGATTTCAGTCACAGTGTTGAGTGCCTATATACAAAAACTAACTCTTTAGAGGAAACCTCTGCAATTTACAAGAATTGCAAACTTTAAGTGGTCACATGGTTGAGAAGAAGTGAAAAAGAAGTGATCCAT
This sequence comes from Nibea albiflora, assembly GCA_014281875.1. Lineage (NCBI taxonomy): Eukaryota > Metazoa > Chordata > Actinopteri > Sciaenidae > Nibea > Nibea albiflora. The sequence continues at coordinate 14,472,047 of CM024803.1, read as the reverse complement.
GGAGCACCATCCAGTGAAGATGATTTTTTTTTCCTTCTTCTTCTTCTTCTTCTTCTTACTTTTGTGAGAGTAACACAAAAGCTGGAAAACAGAAAACAGGCCAAAGAAATTTTGAGTTGGAAGGAGTGGGAGAAATGAAAGAGCGGAAATGAAAAATTATGTTGGTTTTTAGGCCTTTTTTCCCCCTCAAAATGGTCCACAAACAATACCACACCAAGACAAGACCAATAATAAAATGCCAGACATTTTTTTGAAGGATCATAAAAAAAACATAAACCAGTGAAATGTGAGGATCCGAATAAGTAGAAACACATCGTAATAGACCCCGTTAAAAGTCACTTTATGAATTACCCAACCTCTGGGCATCACAGAGCCTCTAAACCTGGACATGAAAGTCACACTTGGTCTTAAGCATTTAGACTTTGTTGCGATCAGATTTGATCCAGTTGCTGCAGTTTTACAGAGATGTTTCTTTCGGTAGTTGCAAGGTTTATATAAAAGATTAGAAAGTTAATATGCTGTTGTACACATTGATAAAATGACATGCCAATTTATTAAAGGTTTATTCATGACATCAGCATACAGGTTTTCTTTCACTAATGAACCATCCAATGTGTAATTCTCTTCTATTGGTACCCAGCTTCGACTTCCAGTCTTTGCCCTTGTTTCCATTTTGACCATTCTCTTTAATTGGAGCTGTCACAGTCACTTTGCCTGATTGACATCTGTGGAAACAGCTAAGACTCTGTCTGATAAACACAAGTGTTTTCCTGGCTTCGTCAGGCCCATCTCTGCATGGTCTGGGTCCACTTGTTTTTCTTATAGCAGAAACTCCAGAGAGAGTTATGAAAGCACAAGAAATGAAAGAATAGTGATGATGGAGAAGGAAGGGAAAAAAGTAAAAACCATTAAATTATTGAGCTTTAAACAGTTTTTTTTTTCTTCTTTTCTCTGTGCTGAGTTTGAAACCTTGTCATTTTTATTGGTGTGATGTAACTAGACAGTTTCTCACTGCCTGTAATGACAAGGCTAGTAAACACCACTGCACCATTTGACGTGTGTTTGTGTGTGTATGATTTAAATCAAGTACCACACACCAGCATTATTAAATATGAATGTTTCAGAATACTCGGTTAAATTATTCATTGAGAGACACAAAGGCAAACAATGAACAGTTACAGAAAATGTTTAAGTGGAATAAATATATGTTTGATAATTGTATTTGTTGTTTTGGACATGTATTGGTTATTTTATTATAATTCTTTTGAAGCCAGCTGGGTCATGGATGTATTTAATATACACGCTTACACCCTTTTTCTCCACTGTCACAGCAACATACAAAATATGTAGCTTACTATCCTATTAAAATCTGGAAGCTGGAACAAGACCATGTTTGGCATTTCTGCTTGGAAAATGACGCGAATTATTTATCAGTTATCAAAATAATGGCTATCGACAAATCGATTGATCACACGATTGTTGCAGCTTTAGATCTGTACCGCTTGAACTAAGATATTTTTTGTCCTAGACTGCTGCCATATAAGTATGTGATGCACAAACCGAAACAACTGATCTCAGAGGAGCCGTAGTAGAAAATTATTTCAGTTTGAGAGACCAATAAGTGGAGCCAATGATAGGGATATTTCACTATATTTCACTGTGTGTCTCTGTCCACAGTTTCACTCTTTCTTTGGTCTCATTAGATACAGTTCATCTGCTTTATGTGTTCTTGTTTTTAGCTACAATAAAAGCAAACAAATTGTGTGTTTGAAAATTGTCTGTCACAGTCTGGATTAGTTCACACTGAGGTCAGGACATCTTGGAAGAGACGCACCCTGTTGTGACATCTGCATCAACATGAGGCTTTTCTGTCCCGCAAAACGATGTCGGGGAGGAAAATCAAGGCAAAAGTTGTGCAGTCTGCACTTTAAGATGAGCTCACTCTTACTTGTTGTTTTTCTAATTTCCTTCAGGTTATGGACTCTGTGCTGCAAAGGCCCAGTACCCCATCGCTGAGCTGGTTAAGATGCTTACTGAGGCTGGAAAATCAGTCAGGTAAAGGAACGTTATTGCATGATTTAGTTTATTTGAAAGAAACTACAGTGAGTAATATGTCTCACTTAAACATAAAAGTATTGAAGAAGTAAACTCCACATGAATGGATGTACAGATACAGGCTGTGTGTTTACATGCAGCTAGATATAGATAGTGTAGATGGATGCACGTGTAGTTTAAGGAGGGGAAGACGGTAAAACAAATTCTACCCAATACAAGATGTAAACTGCACTAAGGGTTGGAAGAAAAGGAGTTGAGTTGAGAGAGGAGAGTTTTTGGGCTTGATGACAAGAAGATGGAATAGGACAGATAGGAAGAAACTTGTATGCAAAGAAGGAATGAGAAAAGGGAAACGCGAAAGAAAGGAGAGGAAGGACAAGGTACAGCGGAAGCTTGTGTAATTGTCCTGCCTCAGTCGTTTGATCCTGGCTGTTGCAGCTGCTGCTACTTAGAGCATTTGTGCTTGATTAGAGGAAAGTGGGTGGTCAGAAAAAAAAAACCTTCCTTCACCCTGATCTCTTTCTCTCCCATTTTCTCTGTTCTGCATTATAATCCATTCTCTTTTATTTAATTCATAACTTCTTGCTCTTCATATCTGCATGTGCAGTCTTTTCACACCTTCCTCCCCAGTCTCTAATGAACCATGCACTTCCCTCAAACACTCTAGACACTACAGTATATTAACAACATGGAGTTTGGAAGCACAACTGTCCTCCAACGCATGTCGACTATATGGGATTAGATGAAGGGCAGACACTGACTTTTTCAATCAGCAGCCACAGCCGCTAATAGATCCCAGAACTGAGTGGCCGTCTGCACTCTGTATCCTCCTAAACCCGCCAAACAAATAGAAAATACATCGAATGGTGGTCGGGCACATGGCGAAGCGGCTGGAAGGTTAGAGAAAGAGAGAGAGACAGTCAGCCACCAGAATTCAGTGGCTGGTGTTAATTTTCTACCCTGATTAGATGACATGGCTAATTGAGTTTGAGAGCTATGTACACCCAGTCACACACACATGCGCACACACGTAACAAATAATACATGGTGGGGGAGTGCAGTGGGAAGTGTGTGTTTAACCAGACTATAATCACACACGTCCCTCAACCTCACTTGTCCAAAATCTCCATCTTGTTGTCTCTCTCTCTGCCCGGCTCCATTTATTTGTTCACGTCTTGCTCTCTGATTTAAGTTACAGTGTTTAACAAAAACCAGGTCTATAGAGACGCGGCTCTTCTAATGGACTCATTAAATTCTGTTCCCACAGGTTTGGTATTCACCCCGTTGCTGGCCGTATGCCTGGTCAGCTCAATGTGCTGTTGGCTGAGGCTGGTGTCCCATATGATATGGTCTTGGAAATGGAGGAGATTAATGAAGACTTCCCCGGTAAGATGCAGTCCTTCCTGCTTTTACACACATTATTCAGCGAGTTTCCAACAAAGACCATCTGAAAATATGGAGTTGAAAGAATTGTTTGACAGTTTAGGAAATATTCGCGTTAGACGAGCTACCACTTTCCGTTAGCTTAGCATAAAGACCGGAAGCTCTAGTCTTATTGTTGGACTGACGTTGCCAGGCAACCAACTGAGAATCCAAGAAGTCTTGGCCAAGAAACGGTTCCTTCCACCACATAAACACCAATAAATAAAACTTGTCATGTTAGACGAGCTGTTCCCCCCCATTTCCAGTCATACTGGGATTAATCTTCTCGTGGCAAAAAGGTGAATAAATATAAACTCTGCGCATGCTACAATACCACGAGCAGATCTCACCCACCGTTTAGAAATTATGAACGACAACGCAAAGACAACTACTCCCCTGTTTTTTCCAGTAACCACAGCAAACACACGGTGATTAATTTGTCCCTAAAATCTTTTGGTAATTCTTGAATCCGTTGCGTGTGGCTCCATTAATTTTTCATCATTCTGGACTTTCCGTAACCCTTATATTTCTCGACAACCTATTTTTGTAATCTTTCCACACAGTATTGATACCATCACCTCCAACTGTGTCATGCACAATCTCAGACTAAATGAGCTGTGACTTGTATGCCATATCTCCAGTCCTCACAAAACAGGATGTACATAATGAGATAAATTGGATTTGGCATGTGTTGTAGGGCTGCGACAAAACCGCAACACGCTGTAGTCGGCATCAGGTTTCTAAAAGTACACCTGCGCTGATGCAACTTGAGTTTGCCTCGCCGCGGTTTGAAACATTTGTTTACGGGGAAAAGATATAAAATCTAAAAATACAGCCAAAGATAAACTTGAAAATGGAGTCATATAAATCCAGAAAGATATAAGATATTGAGATGTGATTCTTTATTTTATTTTGTTGTATGTCCAATCAGAGACGGACCTGACCCTGGTGATCGGCGCCAATGATACAGTGAACTCAGCCTCTCAGGAAGATCCCAACTCCATCATTGCTGGTATGCCTGTGCTGGAGGTCTGGAAGTCTAAGCAGGTGAGACATCTGGTGCATGCATGTGTGATAATGAGGTTGTCCTGAAGCCCAAAAAAAAAAAAAAGATGGCGAAGAATGGAAACAACTGGGCTGCTTTTTATCGCCACAAGTTGAACGTTGGGAGTCCACACCCGCAGAAGGGCCTCCTTTTGAGGGCACACACACACAAAGCTAAAGAAATGCACACACACACACACAGATTGTTACAGTTCCAGGTGCGGTCCCATCCTGATCCCATTAGTGGTGACTGTGTCACTGTTTGGAATGACGACATTCAGAACATCCCACTAGCAGCGCTCCGAGATCTGGGATTCATACAGCGCCCCCACTAGTTTCCACACACTTTCCCCACCCCCGGGGGAAATCAGAGAGGACATCCTACCTAAACACACACACACTCACACAGACGCACACAGTCACACACACACAGGTGCATAGACAAAAACGCACAAAGAGAAAAAAAATTGTGTATACAAAAAAAAAAGAAAGAAACCACACAACAAATGCTTTTAAATAGTCATTCATAGGTTCCCAATGATGCATGGATGAGTCATGCGAGAACACACACGAACAGAAACTACCAGATTTTTGCTCAAGTCAAAAGTGAAATACATCTTAATTTCATGAATTGTTTAGAAAAGCTTCCTGCTCTTATTGCCGTTTCCAGTCGTCCAGTTATAGAGGCTAATAAGTGAATCATGTATGTGACTGTACCTCCTCCCTCCCACTCAAGGTGATTGTGATGAAACGTTCCCTGGGTGTGGGATACGCAGCTGTTGACAACCCCATCTTCTACAAGCCCAACACTGCAATGTTGCTGGGTGACGCCAAGAAGACATGTGACGCCCTGCAAGCCAGGGTCCGCGAGAACCTGAACCAGTAAGGGTGCGGGAGCCACTGATGGCCTACGTGGAGGGAGAAGAAAAGGAGTCGACGTTTTCCCAAAAATATCTCAGCATTAAGATCCTCTTTGTCCAACTGTGACTCAGCCAGTTGAGCAAAGATGATCGCTAAATAAAAGGTCTTTGGCACACCCTTCCTGTCATCTATGGATAAAAGAATTGGCAATGTTTGATGTCAAAGATACACTCGTGCAGTAAGAGCCAAGCAATGCAGATATTGTAGTTTTTCTATTAGTGTGTATCACTGTGGCCATGAACTCAAATACAGAATTTGTTCTTTTATTTCTAGATATTAAAGGAGGGGTGCGTCGACCATGTGCATGTAGTCTGTAATCTGCGGAGCATCTGACGAGTGTCGTCTTCATTTTAGACACTTAGGTTAACGTACAACAATCAGAAACGTAGATGCGTTAAGATGTTAGTGGTGTTAAATTTAAATAGTCGATAGCTGAAAGTAAATCTTAGATGAATTGGAATAAAAAAGGAACAAAAGCAGACATATATACATAAATATAATAATGATGGTGAACCACAGAGACTTAAGCACTAATCTTTTCCCCCCCCCCACACTATAAAGACTGTTTCTCCCCCTTTTCTTTCTTTATTTCTTTTTCCTCCTCTTCAGTTTGCTTTCATTATGGTGAAGTTATTTGATGTTCCCTTTGGTAGATCTGTTTGCTCAGATGTTTATGTCACACCTCCTTTTTCTGTAAGCTAAAAGAAAAAAAAAAAGCAGAATAGTGCAACATTTTTGTAAAGTTCTTTCAGTTCCAGTTTTATACTGTATTGAGAGATTTTTGTATTTGGGTCCAGGAAACCTCGAACATGTCAGCGTGACCGCGTTTCAGAAGCCAGTCAGCCTATTGATTAGGTCATCACCATCAATCCTCCTATTTGCTTTTTTTTCTCTCTCTCTCTCTCTTCACTGTGTGTCTTGTGACCTCCACCATGCCTCTAGTGCAGCGATCACACATGGGGCCAAATACAGTTAAAAATCCATTCAGACTGTCAAGCATTTAATGCAATAAACCAAACGGGCTCTGAGCTTTTTAAGTACGAGACCGCAGCTGTCCTGTAAAGACTGTATTACTCCTGCGAGCAAACAAACACTCTTGTATCTCTGACAGCTGAATGGATTTTATGATGTTTTTGAGCCAGGTGTGTCCCATCATCCTGTGTGGTTCTGATATTACGGTAAAGAAGGGTTGTTGGTTTTTTTCTTCTTCTTTTTGTCTTGTTTTTTTTTAAGTGAATGTGGCTCATCCACTCCAATATGTGTCCTCATTATTGCTCTAAAGGGAAATGAAGGATCACTTCTTGTAAAGTAGGGCCAGATGTTAATCTGAATGACTGATATTCGTCATAAACCTTAACTTGTGCCAAAACCTCCCCCCCCCTTTTTTAAAAACTCAATCTGGATAGATTTCACGGCACAAAAATATTGATTAGTGTATAACGACGTAAGTACTTCTTGACAAATCATCGATATAATGACAGTAGCTCCCACTCTACACCTGTCACTACGCAGCTAAGCCAACCGACAAGCACCAGAAACTTTGTCCACCAGTTTGAATCTTTGACTAAGGTTGGATTGCTGTCACCTTTTTATGGCCATTATACAAGACATGAATTAGTAATAAGTTTTCCTAGTACACGGTTTAAGGGAAAGTACTTCATAATAACTAAGTTATTATAGATTCATCGCGGGACCTGATACATAAACCATGACACCTACCTCTCCATAAAATGACCAACAACTTTCCATAGGACTTCATCTGACCAATCACCTTTGACCAGATGTGTAACAGACCAGTCATTTTCCATAGACACATCTGAATTCAACCAGTCGGGTCTCATGGCTCTTAAACCTGACCAGTTGCCTCCTGTTTTGTGTTGTGTTTTTAACCATCAGACCTCAGTTTGCTGCTGGCTAGTTTACTGTATGTTATGCAAGTGTAGAGCTGTCGATGTCATTACTGCTCACGAGGGCTTTTTGTTCTTAGACAATTTACGCAAACACGCAGTCTTTAGGAAGTATGAAGATGAGATGTATGCTTAATATTTGTATCTTCTTTACATTTTTGTATTGTATAGGAATTGATCAAACCAAGGAAGAAGGAAAATCAAATTTTACAATGGCCAACACGCCCCCCTGTGCCCTTACATTTTTATCGTCCTAAGAAGAGAATCTTTTTGTAAAGAGGCTATTTGTGCAGAGCAACACTTAGGGTATGAAGATGTACAATGTTTCAGTGCGCCATGTAGGGAGATGAAATGTACTGTGAATGTTTTCCCCCTCTTGTTTTTCATGGAACATGTTCATCCCTAATAAACCTGTATTTACACTAGAGTTTGCCTCAGGGTGTCATTCCTTTCCTGACACACTCTTAAAGGTGCAATTGAATTCCCTAATAATAAACAAGTTGATCTGCGAGGTTTTTCCTGAGGTCTACCACAGCTTTGATGGTAATGTTACCTGGCCAGTTCGGTACGGCGGGGTTGAAAACTCAAATATTTGCAGCAATTACCTGGATGAAGGATCGTGAGGGGAAAGGAGTTGTATCCACACTCACACACATGCCTCGTCTGCTTCACAGAGGGAAGACTATGTAATATATAATGTAAGCACTTTGTGGAAAAGAGTTTACGCTATATCAAAATCTGGCAATCATCATTTTGATAGGTGAGTTTTCAAAGCACGATGAGGCAAGCGATGGGCCTTTTAAAAGATGGCAAAAGTTGCAGATGGAGCTGCCAGGAAAAACAAATTAAAGTTTTGAAAGGAAAGATCTGATAAAAGGCCAAATACTGTAAATGTTTCAGAAAGAATGTATCTGTAGGAACTGTCATGTTGCTGTTATCACACTGGAATAGTAATTAAATGCAGCTGAGGAGTCCCAGATAACAATCCAACTATAACTTGTTTTTGTCAGGAGAAAGATACTTTTACTCGAAGCCAGTCACGAATGAGCCGTAGAGACACAGCTGGGAGGAGGTGGTTTCTTTTTGCTGTCATGTAACCGGTGTCATGCGAGGATCGACTCATCTTCCAAAATAATGAAGGCAGGAGATGAACACAACAATAGCCCTGCTTTGATGGGGGGATAGCGGCTTAGGAAAGCCACCTTCTGAAACCTCAAAGTGTCCCCCTCGTGCAGCAGAATGGGATCGCATGAGTCAGTCATGAGGGTCGGGATAATGACTGAAATGTAAATACGAGTTTGTGTGATATTTTCACCTACAAGCGGCACTTGATTGCTATTCATCGGCGGGGAGTGAACTGAAGGTACTTAGAAGGCGGGGGTGCTGCCTATAGAGATGGAGTAGATAGATTTATGAAGACGGGGGATTGCATGTGTGTGCGATGAGGGCGGCTTCATCCTGTAACAAGTAGCACTCAGACAGGCTGTTATCTGCTTTCAGGCTCGAGGAGATTTGAGGAGAACTGTCACTCCCACAGCAGAGGCGAGATGCAGATAGTGATAAAAGAATGAGAAATCGCTGTCAGTGTCATCTGTCTGACTGGTTACCTACTTGAATCTGAGTAGAAGTGCATTCTTCATCTGTCTTCATCCAATTTGCTTATTGCAAATATTTATTTTTGGCGAAATGTGCATCTGGATGGTCCCAGAGAGAGTGATAAGTGGGAGAGACAGCATGAAGATTCATAGTCTGATAAGTGCTGAGGTGACAGCCTCCTCAGCTCAAGCTGGTCTATTGTCACACCGCCAGTATTTACCCAGAGCGCTGAAGGACAGCCAGCATGTTCCAGCCACAATAAGCCTCCATGCCTGCTCCTTATAGGGATAGTCTCTGGAAAAATAAAAAAACAACAACAACAAAAAAAAAAACAGTTTGTTTTGCCTGGTCTTGCATGCAATTTGGTATTTAATTATTTATGATGGTGTGTTTTGATGAGAGAACGCTTTTGGTTCTATTTGATGATGAGAGGTACTATGTGGATCGCATGTTTGATAAGGTCAGCGAGCACGCATGCACACGTGTGCGAGGAAAATATGCAGTTGCAGATGAAGTGATTATTTCGAATCCTACATTCAAGGTTTGATTTAAGTCTTACTGTGTTACTATCAATGCAATAAAGTACCAAAGGGCCCATACAATTTAAGACGATTGTACCTTAGTGTTGTGACTACTGTATATTCCCAAAGATAATTTTCATTCAGAAAAGTATCACAAATTGGACTTGAGCTGACTTGAATCACTGTTTTGGTGACTTGCAACTTGATGTGACAGAAAATAAATAACTTGAGTTTTAACTTGTAAATTAAACTTGACATGATGACTCAGTTAGTTTGATCTATAATAATACATCATATTTTTAGAAACTGTTCACATGTTTTCGTCAAATCTTAACCCACAAAGTATTAAAGTATTTACCTCTGTAATGTAGCAAGTAAGGCCACAAACTTATACTAGTTAGCACTTGAGTAAATATACATCCACCACTTAAAATTCAAATAATATGTTCTCATGTCACTTCTAATATTGTTGAATATGTTCCTCTTTTGCTAAGGTGATGTGATATTCTAGCAAAGGACAAAAACAAACAACCAAACCATTTGTAATGTTGAAAAGAAGCCTATAATGGGCTGAGATCATTTGCACAGGCGTCAATTTAACAAAATCAAACGCACCCTTACCTGTCGTTGATCCGCCCACCGTTTACCTCTCCCGGTGCTACTAATTTGCGCATTAAATTAGATAGCGTTGGCTTCATAGTTACTCTGCTGCAAAGCTTTATGGCTTTATGAACAGCTCTGTGGAGATATAATGTTTCCCCACTCGGCGTCAGGGCCTCGAACGTAACTTCAAAGGCTCCGTCAAAGGTGTTTCTTACCTGGCTTTTTGCTAGCTTTGGACCGCCACCACCACTCTTCAGGAGAGGACTGCTTTGCTGCACCTCACCAAGCCAAGCAAGACACTGCTGCTGGTAAGTTGTGCTAATGTCTTTTTTTTTTTTGCTCTGTGCACAACAGCATGTCTAACTTACTGGTTATCTTTTGGTCGTTACTTCATGTTAAAGTTTGATATAGTTGTTGCTGCCACACTCAGCTGTGCACAGTTGGTGAGCTGAGATTGTATCAGTGATTTGTGGTATGTAGCTGATGTCTCGGCCTGATGCTACCTAACATCTCTTCATATATATTTTCTTTGGGAATGAGCCCATGCTGGGGAGGGGGGTTGACTGTTGTCACCCCTCAGTGCCTGCTACCTCTGCTTGTTGTGTGTTTACAGGTGGCGATGAGGTCATAGTCTAGACACCAAGTGTCAAGTCTATACATGGTCTCAATTCTTATATATATTTTAAAAAATGAGTTCCTTGTGAGTTGGCTGACAAAACCTATTCTAAAATTCCCCCCAAACTGGTGGGCAAATAGTGTTTGAATGCTACGGCAACATCTCATCTTCTCCCCCCTCTCACCACTATAGGAGCCGTGCTGTTTTCCAGCACTGTTGGTTCAAGAAACACATTTTACATCAATGCTACGCAGACAGGCTTGAGTCTCTGCAGTGTGTTTGATCGTGTGATGTGCGCTAACCTCAGACCCCGCAGCCCTCAAAACTATCTGCAACTCCAAACCCACAGACCCTAGTTAGCTGTGTATGTGTGTGTGTGTGTGTGTGTGTGTGTGTGTGTGTGTGTGTGTGTGTTAGAGGAAGAGAGAGAGCACACAGCCTTGTGTACATGAAGTAATCCTTGTTGAAAGGCGTGCAGATGAAACTATGTGTGATTGGAGAGATTTGTAGCTGGGTCCCCCACCACAGATGCATGTGTGTGTGTGTGTGTGTGTGTGTGTGTGTGTGTCAAGTCAAAATCAGGCCAGAGGATGTGGCTGTGCTACGAGACGAAACCTCTTCAACAAGCCTTTATACCAGGATCAACATCTGTTTAACATGTCCTCCTACTAATTGTCAGTCCAAACATGAAATATAGTACATACTGTATCTGAGACTCAGCTGACATGCAATATGGACGTATGCAGCCTCAACTAACCACAGGTGGTGTTATTAAAGATTTGGACCTGAGGTCCCGAATCAGAGCCCGCAGCACAGGCTCATTAAACTACATTAATACTCATTATTTTCATAAGCAATATGCACACAACTGATTTTGATATTTAAAGAGGCATTGGGTCCAGTACTGCAGTTTCATACTTACCATAGCTGATGAATTTAAGCACATTTTAGCACTTTATATTGTGAACTTTGGCATTATTATGACCTAAAACTCCTGGCTTCTTGTTGTTCTAACTCTCCTAACATGGACATAAGATCCTGGTTAAATATAAATTTAAAGTATGTTAAATAAGAGAATAATTATGCCTTTATTTTATACTGATCTTGTCACCTGGTAGTCTTGATTAAATGTGTGATTTTGGGATATAAAAACTTTTTTTTTTGCTCCCTTCTGTTCCTCGTTCAGTCTGATCTTGCATAATTCATTGCAAATAGATTTGCTGTAACTTTTTTTGTAGCACTAGTATTTTGATGCTTCTGTCTCGCCAGATTTCTGTTGAAATCTTTGCTAAGATTTGGTAATATTTTCCTGCTTTATGTGCTTCTAAATATGTAAATATGCTACATAGTTAAAGTGTTTCCCGTTTGGCTGTTTTTACATACAGAGAAAAGAAGTTTTATTTTGAAAAATCAACCAGATTGTCCAGAATATAGAACGCCGGCGTATTCTCAGCAAAGCGTCAGTCACTTCTGGTGTTACTAAGTAAACCATCATTTTGAGTTGTACGCTGTATCAACTCATCCTAGTCTATCATCGCAGCACTGGTCCTGTTGTATCTACAGGTAGAGTGATGGTGTATAACCTCGCAGCGACGGGAATCTCTTTCATCTTTGATCTCGAGCATGTTCCTTCCCTTAATGTTTAATCTGATCGTCCTCAACAGGTTGTTTGGAGAAACTGTGTTATTGAGCGCTATCTTAAAAGCCCCGCAGGCCCAGGCCTCTTGGATACACGGTCCCCGGGACGCACGCAAACATATACAGCGTGTCCTAAAGTCGTTTTGACTGTGACAGCCGGAGATAAATGTAGACACACTAACCTGGCCAGTGAGCAACACAACCGGCCCCTTTACTGTTCATTTTCATTGCTGCTCAAGGCCGGCTAACGTAAACACTGTGGGAGTGTGTCCTTTTAAGCCGCTTTTATTGTCCAGCTGCTTCTCAGCCCCTGGATGTAAATTGTTGAGAGGCTGGGGTGGAAGGATGAGAGAAGAGGGGGTGAAAATAGGTGAGGGGGTGGTTAATGTAGTGGGGTAAGTAGCGAGGGGATGGGAGGCAGGAACCCTTTCGAGTGGTTTCTCCCTCTCTCTCTCTCTCTCCCTCTCTCTCTGTTTCTCTTTATATGTTTGTGCATATGTGTCATTAAAGCAGAGGCATCACAAAGTTCAGAGAAGCAAAATGTTTATTGAAACATCTTCCCAGACCACTTAGCATCAGTTTGTTATTGTCTTGTGGCCAGGCGAGAGTTGTAGGGGCAAAAAGAGATGCAAAAAGAAACAAATTGTATTTACGCCGAACGCTCTGGGAAAGCCAGCCTATGCAAATTAAGGTCGGGGAAATCACACGGCGAGGCTTTGAAGCCGAGGTAGCCTCGCTGTGGCCGTCAGACACAAACACTGGGATGGAAATCCTCGAAAAATATGTACCGCCGTGTCTTTCACCGTGATATTTATTTGTTTTGCTCACGAGTTGTCATCATAGCGGATTATCTGTCCGTCTTGAGAGAGCATACATTTAACTTATTTCTCCCGCGCTTCCCACTTGGCATGTCTGTACTCGACGTGTCGAAATAGTCAACAGCATATAGAGCTTTTATTCTTCTTGTCTGTTATAATGTACTGCGTTCAGCTCTGGTTTGGCCTATTAGGATGCTGTGTTCTGTTTTCTCCTACAACCCTCCAAGGATGGGAATAAAGGATAAATACATAAGCTGCACTGTGCAAACATCTGCACTCTATGGTATGTCTTGTTGGAAGGTTGGTTGCCGGCTGGTGAGAGACAAAAAGAGAAAAGAAAAATCTCTCTATCTCTATATGAAGTCGAGTTTGCAGCTGGCCATATTTGTAGTTCTGGCTGTGTTTGTAGTTGTATGTTTGTGCATCCTGTGTGCATGCAGTGTGTACATGTATCTGTTCATTGTGGGTGTTCCCACTAACCAACAGTGTGGAAAAGAAAGCAGCTGTTCCTGCAGCCTCAGACGCCGTAGATGCCCGAGAAGCCGTTGCAGTCGTGCGAGCTGTTGTAGGTGTCCCGTACGATGACCGAAGATGAATGCTTTTATTCGGTAAACAAGTCATAAAACAAAGGCAAGGTAGATTTATGATGTATCGAGGCTGTGTTGCCGAATGTGCTAATATTTGTCTCACAGCTTCTTTTGTTTTGAGAAATAAAAGTGCTTTTCTTTTTATAATCATTGCAGAAAGGTTTTAAAACTACCCACAAGGCAAAACCCAGCCATACACAGGCGCACACACAGTTTAGTCTGAGGCTGGGTGAAAGGCTGGCCAGTCTGGCTGTAAAATGGATCATGTATAGGCTGGTAGCTTTGTGACCCAGAACAGCTCTGTGTGTGTCTGTCTGAGAGGGAGAAAGATAGGCTCAGTAATTGCTGCTGCGGTCCATCTGGTCCCTTTTGTTTAATTTCTGAAACGGCCCGGTCTAATTGGTCCGTTTGAATGTTTATTGATCCTGGATGATCTGACGCCACAGCACAGTCACAAAATGTATGATATTTATAAGATTTAAACCTCCTTACACAGACTCGCATATACGCCGAGAGCTCTTCCAGTAGTTGGTGGCAACATGCCTGCGTCCTTGCAGCAAGAGCCTGTATAATGCACAGTAAGCTATTCTTACATATATATATATACACGGGTGTATCACTTTACATTTTGAGAAGGTTCACTTAATGTTTACTTTGAAGCCTTTTATGGCTGTTTTTGCTGGCCGTGGATTACGTCTAATCCTACAGTTTTAGTATATAGACTTGGATGGATGACAGAATGCTTTTACATTAGCCAGCAAGGCAGGCTAGGACAATACACCCCATAAATGAAAGGGATCCTGGTCCTTTTGGACCTTTTGGAACTCCTTCAGGACACTACGACAAGATTACAAGAGCTAGATTAACATAAATCTACTCACTACGATCGTTAGAAGTAAAATCACCATGCAGCTACTGCTGCTACCACTGCTGCTTCTGCTAGCTACGACTACTGTTGTACTGCTACTGCTATGATTATTACAACTGTCCTTACTATGAGTCAAGTCAGTCTTAGTCCTTTTTGAGCCCAATACCATAAATTGCAAATTTGTCTCACGGCCACGACTGAAATTCAGGACAGGACAAGATTATGATTAGAAAACTCGGGTAGTGAAAACAAAGTCTGATGTTTTCATGATGTACAATAGTTTGTCTGAGTCATGGAAAATGGAGATTAAATCAGTCCTCAGCTGCAGTAAGGATCCGTATGATCTGTGGGAGACAGACAAGATACACATCGTAGACTCGTAATTGTAGACTTATAATCCGCTTTACACTGGAAATGCTTGTTCCAGAAAGTCAGCTCATCAAAGCCCTTAGACATGTTACTACAAATAATAATATGCATATTAATAATCCCATAATCTCATCTTTCAAGGAAGACTTCTTACATCATGGTATCTATAATGTGAAACAGCTTTATTTATACTGCAGATGATGAAGTTTTCATGATGTGTACATCCACATGTTTTCGCAGAGCTGAAAGAAACACGAATGTCCTATCATCTGCAGACTTCTTACAGTACCATCCATTTTAACATCGTTTACATCATTTTGCTGCATAAAGCTCCAGCCATGTAGTGACATTTATACGGCTACTATATATACATGGATTATCATCATCAGACCTTTGACATCCTGTGATTCTCCGTCCATGTATTTTTAGTTTTTGTTGCATATTATAAAAGTTTTTTTTTTTTATTGGATTTAGGTATTAGTACAAGAAATATAACTTTGCATCTTTGCACATTGTCGGGAAGCCTGATGAAAGTGGCTAAAGTTTGAGGCAGACTTTTAGATTTATAGATTTTTAGATTCACATTTAGATCACATGCACTTGCATTAGCTACCATCAATCAACACTGTATCCATACGTAACATCCTAAATTAACTCACTTTTACTCTTCCAACATTTCACCCAATCACGTTCGTCATGGTATAAATACAGACGTATGGCCGAATGATGCCTGGGTGCTCGAATAAGCCATCTGTAACGGCACAGGGAAACAGGGAAATTAATTTTAATACGGCCACTTATGGAGATTGACTCACACTTCTGCAGCCTGTCTCAAGCGGCCACTCGAGGAAGTTTTTAGCACTACCACATTGGCTTCATTTCCCAGCACCCGACGTTGCCGCTTGGTTATAACCAAACGTAATATAAAAACAAACAGACTCTGGAAAGTCTGTATCTGTAAAATGATGATCCTTGATGGAAAAATGTCTAAAGACTAAAGAGGATTCTCTGTCGGTGAATCTCACCTTGTGTCTGATGGAATACAAAGAATAGAGGCCGATTATCAAAGTTGTTGCAGAGTGGTGGGTGTGAAGTGTCGAGTGTATACGGGCCAGCTGTTGAATGTTTCAAGAGTTGTCATCACGCCTTTATTCAAACAGATGCGCACACACATACACACGCACACACTACCCTCTGTCTCATCATACCCAACCCAGCACTGTAAAACACACCCCAGCCTTATCTTGTGACATGCCGTCCACTTTGGTCCGTCATCTGAGGTGTTTTCTATCTAAGGGGGAACTCCAGAGCTTTCAGTGCGAGCCACCAAGAAGGAAAACAAAAAACAAAAAAAAAAAGGTTTGGAGTGGAGCTTCAATCCCTCGGGATCTGACCTACTGTGGCATCTTGTGTCTGGTTGGTTCGGGTTTGAGAGTGCACTTCTCTTTAGAGACTTCACTCATTTCCGCTGATAGAAACACGGTGTAATCATCACTATCAGTGAAGGGTGAAGGGAAGAAATGATGCAAACAAGAGGAGAGGGTGCCATACAGATGGTAGCAGATGGGAGAAGAGACAGGATTAATCTCCCTTTATACTCCCACTCCTCTCCTCTGGTGATGTAAGTGTTTTCCGACACTTCTTCTCTGGTATCTTTTTGTGGTTTGACCTGCGTATCTGTGTTGGGATGGCAGAGCGGTGACTAAAAGACTCGGGGAAACAAAGAAGAAAGGAAGAAATTGAGAGACGGAGGCTTGTGTGCATGTAAGAAAAGAGGGTAGTGTGTGTGTGTGTGTGTGTGTGTGTGTGTGTGTGTGTGTGTGTGTGTGTGTGTGTGTGTGTGTGTGTGTGTGTGTGTGTGTGTGTGTGTGTGTGTGTGTGTGTGTGTGTGTGTGTGTGTGTGTGTGTGTGTGTGTGTGTGTGTGTGTTTGAGAGAAAACCGTCTTCAATGGGAGTCAGGTATCAGCTGCATAACCTCTTCAGTGTCAAGGGGGCCTCATCAGCAACGCGTACAAAAGAGCGACTGACACAATGAAAGAGGGATGGAGTTTCACAGCCGAGGCAGAAAAAAAGAAAACATTATATCTCTCCCCTCCCTTTCTCTTTCTGTCTCACTCACTTTATGTCTTTTTCTTCGTGTTTGTTGAACTACAAAGGGAGAAACACCTGAGCCCCTTGTTTGGGCAGCGCTATGTCATACAAGGAATGTGCCACTTGTGTTGAGGTTTGCTGTGTGTGTGTGCGCGCGTGTGCGCACAGGTGCACGTGCGCGTCTGTTTGGGTGTTTGGATGAGAGGGAAACGGCCGCAGCCAGCATACCTCACTTGTCTACCTACCTGAGCGTCTTTTGAACGCTCCCCAGCTGTATGCTGGCCCATTCAGTGATCAGTGGCTCGCATAAAGTGTTTGATCACACAGTCTGAGTGGGTATCTGATGAAACCTGCTTGTTGGCCAGGTAGAGATTTATGTGCTGGCTTGCTGGTATTTTTGGATTTACCTAAAATTAGAAGAAAAAAACTGGGGAACCACTAACATGCGACAACAGCTGCTCATTTTGTTGGACTACGTGCTTTTTTAAATAGTAATATTAATCACCCATGATGAGTCCTGTGTAGGAAGGTGAAGGTTCTCCTGCCCTTGCAGAGTGTTTCACACACTGTGGACACATGTAGAGTAAAGCATTATTAGCGATGCAGTGAGGCTTAATTAAGGACACCACCTATTTGTGATCAGTAAATTTCCTGTCGATTACTTCTAAAATGATTAGACAAGCATCACTTTTGATAACTGATAAAATTCTTCACTCGTTGCAGCTTCTTAAAAGCAAATATTTATTATCTTTTATGATAAAACACTAATGGTTGAAGTAGTTACAGCTGACTATATCACTGTTTGCAGACTAGACTCTAGCTGTAACCTTTTTACAGCTTTGTAACCATGCCACGTCACTTGTCACTTGAACTGTACTTGAGTACAGTCTGAATTATAGGCTGTCGACACTTATGTAAAATCACTCACATTGAACAATATATGTAGAACATCGTGGTAATTTGGTTTTGACAGAAAATTCTGTGACAGAAAAAGACTTGTTCAGTTTGTGCATGAACAGGTTGTATTGTTGGTTATCATCGAGGCCCCGAAGGCAGCGTAATGATAATTTGTGAGGAATGGTTCCAGAGAAAAGTTGGCTAGAGTAAAATAAAAACTCCACAAGAAACACACACACACTTGTATTGGCCTTGTCAGTCAGTGTAATGAAAAATCAAGCACAGATCTGCCTGTCTTCCGATTTTAACTGGTCAACCAGTCCACCAGTCCAATAGATACTCCAGATAATAATAAAGTTATTTAATAAAACATTGTATTATATATAAAGATATGCCAAGGAAATGAGTTTTAACACAGCTGTCATTATTAAAGCCTTTTTAATATCGTCAATCTTGACTCAATTCAGCTCTACTAGTTTCAGCGTCCTGCCGCTGGCGTGCTGACCCACTGATACACTTGAATAATAAAGTGTTTTTAGTGTTTATTACACCTGTGCTTTTTCCTGCAGTGACAAGTCAAAATGTCTGCTGTGAAAAGGGCCCATAATGAACCGCAGTGACGTCTGATGGCGGCTGATGATGATGTTGATGGTGGCAGTGGTGGGACCCTGAAACTCCTTGTTAAATCCACATCATCACGCTACCCATATCACTCTGATGTTTTTTTTTTTTCCTTTTAAAGCACTTGTGGTTGTGGGTGTTTCATGTCTTTGTGCGGATTGACAATAGATATTCCGTGCCACCACAGAAGAAGGATGAAAAGATGGAAAGAAGATGGCACGGGGCTGTCTCTTTTCCATGCTTGGATTTGTCCAACGCGCAACAAAGAGCAATCTGCCACCTTACTGGTGAGTCATGCTCACACTCACTGTACAGATTTATGGGTTGATAGGTACAGCGACCAGTCACAAAACATTGTTAAATATATTGTGAAGTACTTTAATCAACAAAAAAACACCATCTGGGATTTATTGCGTTAAGTGAGCATATTGCAAAGTGCTGACAGGAGATATGCCACTATCAGCTCCTCTAGATTTAGGAGATTTTATTTGGCATCACGGCTGTTTTTTGTACGACATCGATCAATGTGAAAGCCAGCGAAAACAAAATGTAAAGGGAGGTTAACGTGTAGTCGAACGCTGTATGGGGGGAGAGATGCAAAGACAGCTGCGGCAAAGATTGAAGCTTTGACGGCTGCGCTCAACAAAGATAGCACATCAGCCTATCCGCAGCACACTGCTTCAAGCAAGTCTGCAGACTCCATGTGACATGTCACCCCATTAATTATCACGCTACATGGTGGTAACAGACAAGGACTCTTTTAGTCAATGTATAAATAAATTTTCTATGACAGACAAGACTGACTGCAAACAGACAGTAATAACAGAGAGCAATCGATGCCCTGCCAACTGCACAGACATGAATAATATATGACAGACTTCGGCACAATGAACAGATTACAGGCAGAGAAAAATAACAGCGGTCACATGGTGCCAGACGAGAAACTAATTTTAAATCAATCACTCAGATAGCAGAGACGCTGTGCCTTGCACATGTTTTCAGAAGTGTGTTGTAAATGTGCCTCGCAGCAAATACAAGCCAGTCTGTCTCTTGGATTCTCGTTGGTTAATCAATACTTGAGCAATAATTTCTGCTCATCTACATTACGAGCTATGGCAAAGACTTTCTCTGATACTCATCTTAATGGCGTGTTTGCACCACTGACCGTATAAGGATTGGATGGGGAGTGATGTCACACTCATGTTTCTCAAGAGCCATTTTGAAGCTCAAAATCTGTGGCTCTAACCGCCACCGTGTTGGTAGTCTAGCGTCTTTTTTGCTGGGTGACCTCCATTGTTTTTGCCAAAGCACTCCTGCCGATTTCTTTCACGCATGTCTGAGCTTTGCTTTGAGCTAAATGCTAATGTGAGCATGCAAACATACTTTAGCTCATTTAGCTCATAGTTCACATTTGTAGTTTCAGATCTGTACCTGCACTAAGAGACGGGAATTGACCTGTGCATTTCGTACGCCCAACTTTCCACCCCGATCTCTCCCTTAAGAAGTTTTGCAGCACAGGTGCAACCATAGTGAAATGTATTTCCATAAACTCCTGCATTTGTTAAAAAAAAACCCCAGCATCAAATAGAATAATAATAATAATAATAATAATAATAATAATAATAAAGAAGAGATGTAAGAATAGAACATTTAATAAGAAAAGAATGCTTCCTATGGGAGTAACGTACAAATAAAGCACCCTACTCCCACCTTTGCTACTTTATGAGATCAGTCATTCTTTACACGACCACAGCGTGTCACTGACAGCGAAAAAGTAAACCAAGGTCGAGCGAGTATTTCACTGATGTTGTTTTCTATTGAAGACAGTCTGGTAAAATTTACACCAGGCTTTTTGAAATGATTTAAATTATAACATTGTGTGCAACTGGTGGTGATGGTGATGATGATGATGATGACTAAGAGATAGGAAGTCTGTGACGAGTGACGCACCAGCACACAGAAATAAACAAGGAGGGGAAAAAAAACGGAATAGACGTAGGGGAACCCCTCATTAACGTGACAGTCCAATGAGTCACCCCTCGGGATGGTAATAAAACTTTAATTTAGAGATTTATTTGTGAAACTGTTTGTGCAGCCAGGCCCACACACTCCAGCAACACGGCTCAGTCTGCCAAGAGAACACACCAGAATAGGAAATACTAATAAGAGGCCATGACCTGCGTGCGTGTGTTCAAGCAGTATGTTTGAAAGTGTGCGCGTGAGTGTGAGTTTATAGTTGTGCGACTGCATGCATGTGTGTTCAGTTGTGTGTATGTTATGGCATCAGTGCGAGATGTTCCTCAGCTGTTGCAGTGGAAGGATGGAGCTAGTGACGAAGATGAGCTGTGGAGAGTTTAATCGTGCGAAGAAATGAAGGACAGAGCTTGTTTATTTTCTTATTTTTCATTACACTTCGTTGCCAACTAATCGTCCTGAATTTACACTCTTCATTTTTTTTTTTTTTTTGCCCTAGGTCTGTTTAATCACAAGTACAACTTTTGATTCAGTCCAGCAAGTTCAAAGACAAAAATGATAAAGTGTGTCTGGTTAGCGAAGTCTTGTTTTGGTTAGTGTGATTGTGAACAAAGAACACCATGTGCACTGTACTGAGCCCTGAGAGGGCTCGAGACAGACTGAAGGCAAACTGGTGTTGAGAGCTTAATAACTTATGTAACTTATGTAATAACTCACTCACCGCACACACGCACACTCGCACCATAAAAGGGTTTGGTTGAGATTCTTTTAGATACAGGTCATATTTGTTTTGTCAATTTACAGATTCGTTTTGGCTCTAGGGATGGTAACATTGGTCAATCGCTTTGATCCAGATACAACTCAACAATGATTGGACGCATTGCCATGATTGTCTTTAGTAGCATCTACAGCCCAACTAAGATTAGATTTTCGAGATAATTTTCGAGGGGAAATAGTCACAGATGTTCGTGGTCCCCAGAGGATGAAGCCTACTGACGTTGGGAAACTCGCTCACATTGGTTCTGAGTCAACAATTGGATGGATTACCATGAAATGGTTAGTCTCATAACTATCCTTATTAGTATCTTTTAAGGCCTTACTGATATTGGATTTTTGAGATTGATACTGATTTTAGAGGAGAAAAATTCACATGATAGCAGGTCATTTCTAAGCTTGAATGAAAATAGACTTTTTCTAAGTGGATTGTGTACAAATATTACAATGCAAAGAAGTACTCTGGAGGCTGCTTTCCTAAACAATGAACTTGAAATACATGTTAAATAATTTAACACACTACATTTCCCACCACTTCATCATTTTGTAGGATTTGGTGGCATCCAGTCTGGTAGATTGCAACCCCTCGTCTGCCTATTGCAAGATGTGAGCCGGTGTTTGTTTTTTATGTTCTGGGCTATTGTAGAAACTTGGTGGTCCAACATGGCTGACACACATGTAGATTTTCCATTTAAATGGCGAATTAACAGTTTTCTGTTGAACAGCTAATCATTTCAGCTGTAGACAGGTTTGTCTGTGAACATAGTGGAGAGTCCTTTTAGAGCTTTGGATACAGAAGCGGAGCTACGAAAGTGATCCAGTTTTGAAATACGGCCACTTGGGCCTAATCAATTAGTACCATAACATTTACGTTTTGATATATGCTGAGAAAACCTGAAGCTTGTGAATCTCAACATGAAAATTCTTTTCATTATTTTCCAGCCTTTTGGAGTTGATCCCAAAAGTTGGAATATTGTTCTAGCACAATGGGTGTGCATTTGACTTTGATTTTGAGTGTGGTTTGACTCGGTGCCTGATAAAAATATGCACTAAATCATGAAATTCTCTCCTGTGTCTTTCCTGGTGATAGACTGAACCCAGAGACCACAATCAATTCTTGTTGGTCTTAGATAATTCTTTAGACCAGAACTACAGTTAGAACTTATCTTTTCAATATGACTTTTTAGAGGCACGGAAATCAGATTTAGCAAAAATAGCTATTCAATCTTCAAAACCAGATGCGGAAGTGGTCAAGCTTGCATTCACACAGTCTGCATGCAAACCACCCACAACGCACATAGCAAACAATACAAAGACTTGGAAAGTGAATAAAAAAGCATGCAGACACAGATGACACATCACAGGAAAAGCAGATAGGCATTTCGAGGCCAGGAACGGACATACGCTATAGTTATTAAAGTTGTCATGACGGCTGAATTTCAAACTTTGATACTCGATACTTGTTTCAATACCACAGCCAAAGCAAAAAAGTCCCGGGCAAACAGAATACACATTATTAATCAGTAATTAACAACCTGCACACAGTGCTGGTATACAGAAAAGGTCACTGAGCACACATTGAACCAGTTGCAGTGTTTCCTACAGAATGATTGTAACTGGGGTGAAGATGTCATTATGTCAGTCACACTGACTGTGCAGTAAAACGTTCGTCTGACCCGTCAACGTCACAAACGAATGTGCTAACTGACAAAGAACCAGCTAAACCTGAATGAAAAACAGAAATGACATTTTTGAAGTCTCGGGAAGCATCAAATATCTTCGAGCATCTTTGAGTTGGATGGAAAATGACACTGCAGAGTAACCAGTGACTGGATCTGTGAAGACAACAGCAACACTACTTGTATTTTGTATATCAGGACACAAACTACAAATAATTTAGTACGGTTGCTGAAATGAAGCTTTTAAACATTCTTTTGTCACATTGTTAATCTAAAATATAACAGCATAGAGGATGGAGATTTTGTCATAATCCATATTGGTTCACATGCATGTGTTAACATGGCCAAACTTGTGTTGCTGTTTATAAAATACATTTTGTATTCAGCTATAGGACTATCAATAGTCTAATAACTAATAGGCAAGAGCAATGTTTATTATTTGCTGCCAAATAATCTTTCCATGATCTGCTCACTTTACTTCAGGATGTTTATTCCAAATTTTCCACACACCTGGAATTTGATTTGTTGTTTTCTTTTCCTTTTTTCCTGTGCAGATGTGGATATATATGTGTGTGTGTGTGTGTGTGTGTCTGTACGGGTACTTCATCTTTGTTTCTGAGCAGAATTGACGATGTGTTTTGAAACGTTATCCCTCACACCCCGGCCTGCACATGGATAGCTATACATGCCAGCTCATCACCAGGCAGGGAGAACGAGCGTGCTTGTGTATGTGTGTGTGCGGGTACGTGCACACTGATGTGTGGGTGTTCCTTGATTACCCTGTAGTCTATGGAGGTATAAGGTTAACTACCAGTGCAGCATGGGCTGAAAGACTACCCAGGAAGGTGCATCATCATCATCAAAACCAACTGATGACTTCATGATGACAGTAATATAAAATACTGACTTTTTGCTTTCATCCGTCTTCATCTGTTTCTGTGTTCCCTTCCACGTTTTTTTTTTTTACTGGATGTAATAAAAACTTTCCTTGTTTGCGGAGCCGTTGATCCATCTTTCCACCAATCCATCATCACTGGATCTTTTCTTTCTGGTTGACATTTTGCATGGCAGCCAGTTTTATACTGCTGCTGCCGGAGACATAATAGCTTTGTTCTAGTTCATCTTTTCCAATTTATTGCAACTAAACTAAATGTTGAATAAAATCAAACTGTGTTCCCCAACTACAGAAGTAGGTCAGAGTTGAACCGAGACATCTGAGAGTACACAGACAAAGGACAGTGTGGGCAAAACCTTTAAACCTACGATCATCTGAGCATTCTTTGCTCTGTCACCGAAAAAATCTTTAGTTTTGACCATTGACAGTCTAAAGGATGGACAATGCATCTGTGACGTCACCACAGGTTTCTGAAGAGCTGTTTGAAGCTCAGAGTATGACTGCCATCTTGGTAGTCTGACCTCTGCCACTTCCCGGCTAATAGAAATGGACAAAGACGAAATAAAGCCTGGGTGCTCAAACAAGCCGCCTGTAGCAGCACCCAGTTAGTCAGTCAAGGTGCCCATGCTGTTAATTATGCATAACTTTAAGCCTTAATATAATCTGATCAGTTTAGATAAATAGAAATTCAGATTCAGTGTTCAGTTGTCATGAACATAAATTAGCTACGGAGACCAAAACTGTTTTTGTACCAGACTGTAAACATGTTTATTTCTGCTGTGAAGATTGACTTTGATTGACTTGTTCTGTAACCAGCCTCAAGTGGACGTTTAAGGAACTGCAGTTTGTTTTACCATTTCCTCATAGGCTTAGTTTTGACAGTATTATATAGTTGTTTTTTAAATAGGTTTTTAAAGCTTCTGATCAGATTTGCAGATTCAAAGTTGTTTTAGAGAAAACAAATCAATTCAAGTTCAAGCACCAGATGACCTCTGATTTTAATATCTGAGAGCTGATGATCAAGAGACAGAAAACTCTCTTGATCCCCCCCCCGCCCCTTTAAGCAATGTCTGTGTTGCCGTGTGTGCATGTACAGTGTGTGTATGTATGAATGCATACGTGAGTGTGTCCATCTGTGTGCGTGTGTTTCCCTGAACAGCCCGACTCTAAAACAAATACAGCAGGAGGTCACGGTTAAAGACGAGCCAAGAGAGACACCACAAAGAGAAGGGGAGAGAGAGAAATGTCAAATAAACTCGCTGCCTCCCAACGACTCTGTTTATCCATCAGAGTTTACTGGTGACTCACTCAAATATATTTTTTGCTGTTTGTATGTGTACGTGTTTGCATCTGCGCTGTGCATATGTAAGCACAAGCTCGCATTTGCTTACGAGACACGTGTACGTTTGCATCTGCGTTTGGAGGTCATTTTCGCGCCTTTAGTTGTCAGTGGGCGTCCCCCAAATGGAAGTGTTACGGTGTGTACATATCTGTGGTTAACCTGGGGTGGCCTATCGTCCGCTGCTGGTATATGTTTCAAAGTGTATGTTTAGTTTTGTTTTCTTGCATCAGCTACCGCTGCTGCTTGACATGTGGTTTAAAAAAAAAAAGAATGTGTTACTGATGCATTGTGGGTAAATGCAGTCACCAGTCTTGCCCTAAGGAAAATAGCGATGTCACTAAGACTTCCAAAAGCTGTCGGGATGATGAATGCTTCTCCGAATTTGTTAAATTTTTTCTTAAACACTTTTTTTCTTCCACTCACTCACAATCCAGTATATATTTATATGTTTAGATACATATTTTATCATTATGGAGTTACTTTGAACATAAATATTCTGGAAAAATTACTCTACAACGGTGATCCTCATGACTTTTTCTTTCTTCTGTCTCTTCTTCCATCATCAGCTTTTCATAATTACTGTCTGCCAGTTCATCTAAAGAGTTAAAATTCCCACCCTTGAATTATTTTAATTATCAATAAATTATACAGGAATATCAAGAAGAAAGTAAACTCAAGTAAAATAATAATTTATTTCCCTTCTGTTTTATCTCGACGTCGTCATTTCCTAACCGCCAGGCTGGGAATCTCCTGGATTCAACATAGATATGAAATCACAATCCAATCTATGATATAGATTACTGTAGGGTTTGATGCTGGAGTTATCAGTCAATATAAAGTACACTTTTGTCCATCATATCAAAGAGTCAAGAACAATCTGTAGTTTGTCCATCAGTATTTTATGGATTTCATAGCAGCGCTGATGATTATGAGGAAAATGTCTCACTGTCTTTGGTGGTTTTCATGTGGACGTGTTGATAAATCTGCCGTAACTGTAATCAACGATCGACGTGCACACACAGGTGCCCATCACGTCCCTGCTACTTCCCAGCTTGATCCTTCTCCGTCTTTGATTTACATTATAAAACCTGTTCTCAAAGGTCAAGTACTTCAGTGTACCAAACATGTTTTGGGACACTTTGAGCCCATTACTCATGTTCATGTGTTTCCGAGTGGTACACAGTTACTTTGGGGTGATTTTGTTAACAAAGGGTGAATCATCCCACCCTTGGCTGGATGTCTCCCCTCCGGGGACTATTGTAAATATTTGAGAGGAACTGTTGACATGAAGATAACATTGACTAATGGATATACAAGCCTGGACTCAGAAAAGCACTGATGGGTCTGTGGGAGTGATGGAGAAAAGGATGAGTGGGAAAGACATTGGAAGGGGAGATGGGGAGAGAGGGAGGAGAAGAAGAAGAGGAGGAGGGGAAGGATGGAAATGTGGTGAAGACAAAAAGTAGAGAGAGAGGAGTGGGACATGTGGAGGGGAAAGGAGTGACATAACAGAGGAGGATGTTGGGAAAAACAGATGGGGTGATTGGAAAAAGAGGTGACAAGGCAAAGGCAGGTGGGACAAACAAAGATTGTAACTGATACAGCGGGGAGGAAAATTTGGAAAGTGGAAAAACTAAACAGCCAAAGTGAATACTGTAGTCTGCCCACTATAGGAAATATGCATAATTTAAATTCTTCCAACAAAGTTAAATCTAAATAGATTTTTCTTCAGTCAGTTCTGTCTCCTTTCCTCTGAGTGTGCGCCACAGTTTCATATTGATGTGTGAAAAGAAAGAAGCGAAAGGATGGAAGGAGGCTGGAAGGGGAAAACTTTCCATTCCAGCGCTGGTGTTTAGTTTGGGATTATATCAATATTGATAAAACTGTCTGTAACACTGATTTCAGGCAGATTACCTTTACGATTCTGAGAAGCGAATAACGGCGCAAAGGAGATGACCGCTGCTGCCGAATACACAACCCTGACTAAAGTCTGTTGCCGGCACGACAATACATGTCATCTGTCTTGATTTTAGTGTCGGAGATGTAGCCATGTTTACACTTTTAAATAATAATGATTACAATGACTTCTATTAACAAAAGAAAGGTCAGTGCAGAATTTAGCCTCGAGATTATGTCGAGACACAAACACAGGATTTCTTCACTACTTTCAAGTTAAGTCTGTTCTTGTTTTTCTTTGCACAATGTTGGTTTCAGCAATATTTTTTCTGGAACCGGCGTGTGAATGTTTAGATGTTAGTACCGGAGTCAGGTTACAGGGTTGAATTCTTCAAAAGCACAGCTGACAGCCTGATTATCTATTTCTGCTGCTGCTGTGTGCGCACACACGCGCGTTCACGCGCTCCGCGCCGGATCCCGTAAATCCTGTCATAGCGCCGGATAATGCTCCTCGGAAAGCAGAGAGCCTCTGGTGCTGTAGGATCAATTAAACAATTCCTCTTCGGGGAGGGTTCAGGGAGTTCAGTGAAGCAGCACGTTCTGGCTCCAAAGTGGAGGGGAAACTGCCCTGTCATCTTTCAGCTACAATTATTAGTTTTTTCCTTCAAAGATGATTAAAAACGCAGCTTAGTGGCTGGTAAGATGCCCCGTGCCCTCAACTATTTCGATGCAGTAATGCTCTAAATGAATTTCCAGAAAAGCGACAAAAGAAAATGAAGAGTCCGACGAGGCGATGTCGGTAAAAGAGCGTTAATCAAAGCTGAAAACGATGGAGAATGTGATGAAAATATGACACAGTGTTTGTGTTTTTTTTTCGCGTATTAATCTGAATAACGCTATACTCTCCTTGTTGGTCCACACAAATCAGATGCTGTACATGTCTCTTCAGTGTTAGAAGTCACATGCTTTGTGCACGTCGCGCATTTTACATCGACTTTTGTGACAGCCAAATTGAGGATTCAACTATATTTGTGTTGTCTTTGCGCATGACTGGATCTTATTCTCTTCAACAATCACAGTCAGTCAGTAGAAAACATCATCAGCCATTGCTCACTCTGCTGACTGAGCCATCAGCGTAACCAATAACATCATTTGTACACTGGCGTAAGCTAGCTCAGCACTCATCATCCTGTCCTCCAGGCCAGGAACTGGCTCGGTCGTGGCGTTTGGCATATTCAAACCTCGTCGATAAAAGTGTTTTGCAGAGTTTGCTGATTCGCGCAGCTTTTCCGGCTCAATGGATCCCAGTGGATGTTCTCAAGATTGATCCCCCATAACTAAAACTTAGCCCCCGAGATTTAGGACGGCTTCTCCGTGACCAAACGGCGAGGCAGAGTCATTATGAAGTAGCAAACAGGCACAGAAAGCAGCAAAAGAAGAGCGAGACTTTTTCCCTTAAAAGGAGGAAGACACGCAAACGGTCCATGCTGTATTTTATTTTATCCCAGACTAATATGCGTGACATTTGAATTTGAATTGTGTCTCTGTTCCGCATCTTTACATTCCTTTATGGTGCTGTTTCTGTTCGGGCCCGTTTGTGTTCCTTAATGTCACTGTATAACTTGACTATATCCAGGCCTGAGTGGCTGCCAAGTCTATATATTCTACATGCTTGTTCATACTGTATCTGTATGTTGCCATACACTTTTGTCTGCATCATTTTTGTTTGTTTTACAATTTTCTTGGTTAAACGAGAAAACATGTCGTCCTTTTCATCCCTGGGCCAAGACGCAGCATCCCTGCATGTAGCATGTACGTACAGCCAGCATGCATGACCTTTTTTTTTTTTTTTTTGAATTAGATCAAAATCCTGAGTGAAAAAAGAGGAAACGCACAAAACTGAGTTCAAAACAAGCATTCATTGGCTCGCAGTCACAATGGAAAATGCAATCATTCTCCAATGCTCCAACCATGAAAAGGGCATGTTAAGAATTCAGAATATGAGCAATGCCAAGGTTCAGTCAAATAACCATCATGGCAAAGGGAAACCACAATTCAAGACGTGGAATCTCAACAAGCCATGAAGAATGTAGAAAAAGTAAGACTGTAAAAAAGTAGACAAAAAGTCTGCAAGGAGAAGGAAAGGAATCTTCAGAGGAGGTCTGGAGTGCGCTGCCCTGTTTCTCACTAAAAATTCAACACACATGTTACAGTAGTTTAGAAGACTTTTGAAGTCACTGCCTTGATTTACATACTTGCTTACGAGGGAGTTACCTTGATGTTTACCCCAATCAATACCATAAACCAGGGCTTTCCCAATCTGACACTGTGGGCCGTCCTCAGACAAAATCAAGTCAACTGCAACGCTGTGAGTAAAAAAAAAAAAAAAAATCCACCCCCCCCTGATTTCAGGCTTCCCTCCCCAAAGCCGCTCCCATGAAACACATTTCGGTGTACGAGCAGAGTGCACGCAGGTGGGCAGGTAGGCCAGCTGATCATTTCATTCAGTCTGAAATAATATTGATGGTGCAAAACGAAAAATGTGGATGATTTTTTTCACTCCTATAATTACTCTTTGTCTCATTTGTATTTGTGGAATAATCATAGTCTCTGTTTCCAGAATGTTATAGCTTTGGGGGAATGTAAAGAGGATGTATCATGTTGCAGTGGAGGCAATGAGTTAGTTGTGGGCTTAAAACCTCAGCTCAGCTTTCTTTTTAAGCTATATTAATATAAAATATGCCAAAGTGACACATGACACAAAATGCGCTGAATTAGCTAGTAGCAGTTTGTGTTGGGAAAGTACCCATAAATCTACTGAAAACTTAAAAACGAGATGATTCTGAGGCCGTTACGAGTTACGACGAGTGTCTTTTTCTCTCCGGGGTGCGTTTGTGGATGATTTATGCAGGTTTATTCACAGTGTGCATCAGAGACGATGCCTCAGGAAGTGCAAGTCACAGCTGAATATAAAAGCATGCATGACTAACTTATTTTCAGAACACTGACTCGCATGCTTTGTCTCTCACCTCATGTAGTATCCTTGCGTCACGTCTCCTCTTCCACGGCCTTCATTCAACTCTCCCACGGGGTGGTGTGGGGTGAGGAGGGGGCCTCATAATTTCAAAACCTCTGCTCGAACACAGCCCTTAAGGCAAAGCGAGACTGTTGTGTACCACATGACACGTACATCAATGGCACCCAAATGCTCTAGTCCTAATTAACCAGTGTCTTAACACAAATGTAAAAATATGCTTGCGTCGTCACAGTCTCGAATAAACGTGCACTTTTGGCAGGAGATGCAAATCATCAGCTGAAGTTACCGTCAAAGGAACTTTGATGCGTAATTTATTTCACCGTGAAATTAAGAATTTTATATGCCTTCTTGATTTTATCAGGCTCCAAATTTGATTAAAATCAAAGTAACGTTCGCACAGTTCCCAGCGGTTGAATGTGAATGTGTCACTTGGCGGTTTAATTGAAGACAGTGTTTGAGCTGTTGCCCAACATGTACATTTCTAGTTTACAGTGTGTGCGCGCATGTGTGTGTGTGTGTGTGTATTCATGTCTGTGTGTGCGCTCCTGCATGTGCACCGTTAAGTGTTCCAGGAATCAAAGTGAAATGAGAGGGAAAAAAAGCTCAAGCGCCAAAGGACCTTAACTATGCCCTGAAGGGCAAACGCCCCCCCCGTCCCCTCCACATGTACACACAAACACACAGATCAGCGAAACAACCTCTAGCCCATAGGTGAACCCCAGAAAGATGAGAGAACAGAGCTGCCAGCAGCCTATAAAAACCCAACTGAAAAAGTGAATCAATCAAAATGACCCGTGCAGAAAAATGGAAGCCGTTTTAACTCCTTTGGAGTGGATGTGAAACGTGTGTTTTTACATCCTGTGCTTTTTGTTTTCACGGTGGGTTTTCACTGCTTTCCCCACCACTGGCAAGATTAATGATCAGCTTGCTTAAAATGGTTTATTTCCTCAGCACAAGTGAATTGTGTGACTTGCTGGAGTGGAGACAGTTTAGGATGATGGCACACAAACACATCCAGACGCAGACGCAGTGTGTTTAAGACTGTTGCTGCTCCACCCAGAGTAACATTTAGGGAATAATGCAGATTCAGGACGTCCAGAACACAGAAACTAATTTAAAATCTAGTGAATAAAACTGTAGTAATGAGCAATGATGCAGCAAAAAAAAGAGTAATTAAATGCTTCTTTCAGTGTGTTGTCTGCAACATCAAAGCATGCATCGGTGGGTGACACGGCGCTCCTTGCAGTCTGATTCAAGATGTCTCAACGCTTTTTTTTTTGCGTCGTGTTGTCACAAACTGTGTGTACTCGCATGTGTGCATGTATTTAAGTGTGTGTGTGTGTGTGTGTATATCTTTTGGTCAAGGTAGGAGTGTGTGAGTCATGCTGCGTACAGCTGTGGTCCAGATGAAGGAGGCCACCTGCTCCCTCCCTTTCTTTCATTTTCTTCTTACCTCCATCATTTACACGTTCTCCCAGACATCCAAACAACCTCCAATTAGGCCAACCTTGACTCACTCTACGCCTGTACTTTACACACACATACGTGTGCACGCACACGCATGCACACCCTGCCACCTCATATTGGGTCAGTGCTCTCGTTGAATGCACTTTGTGTCTGTAAGAAATGGATAAAGAAAAGGGGGGTAAGTAAGGAGAGACATTTCATTGGAAGCGCTGCATTGAGTTCAGGTTGTAATGTGTGCTTCATTGTGTTATCCTGGAGCGATTAAACCCAGGACTTCAGAAATCCCAGACATAATTCTTAAAAAATCCTCCACGCCACCCCGACTGACACCATTGTGGCTTTTGGCAGGGACGGGACTCAAACTTGTGATCCAAGTCATGGTCATGGCTGTCCAACTCGGCGAGGCAGTTGTTTGACTCAAACGTCCGAAGAGACCTTGTATTTCCAAAATGTCTGGAACAAAAAAAAAAAAGCTGATGTTTGTTTTAAAAATTATTATACTTGCATCTCGTGTCAGTTTGTATATATGTAGAATTTTTGGATTTGGTGGCAAGACTATGAATCTTTTTATTTATTTTTTTTATTCCATCTCAGCTTAAACGTTTTAACATTTCACAATTTAACGTAGATAGCTTTTGTTTTTGCTACATTCTCTTTAACTTTTGAACAAAAACTGAGCATCGATCCTGGTGAACTGTATTAATACGTGGAAGTGAATTTCCACGCACGCTGCCCCACATGTATTCTCCCAAATCAAACTTTTGAACATGAATATTTTCTCAGTCAGGAATGACTGGATGCTTGTGGTTTGTGTGTTTGTGTCTCATTCAGTCACGGTGGTCGTCGGTTGGACCACACTAGGTGTGTGTATGTTTCTGTGTGTGTGTGTGTGTGTGTGTGTGTGTGTGTGTGTGTGTGTGTGTGTGAGTTTGGAGGGATGTAATGTGTTGGTGTGCGTCGTAGAGGCATGCAGCTTGCTTGCGTGTTTCTTTGTGTTTGTGTGCGTGTGTTGCGTGTGTGTGTGTGTGTGTGTGTGTGTGTGTGTGTGTGTGCGTGTGTTGTGTGGTGGAGCCCGCATCAACCAGCCATATCAAATCTGAGGATAAATAATAGGCATCGCTTTGCCTAATTTCACCCAATCAACCTGAGATCACTGTCTGTCCTGATTGGAGGAGGAGATGTGATCTGAACTCCTGTAGGTAATGCTAATTACCCAGCATGCTTTTCTACTTGTGTTTCATCCTAGAATTGGTCTTCCCAGATTGGGT
Source organism: Nibea albiflora (assembly GCA_014281875.1). NCBI lineage: Eukaryota > Metazoa > Chordata > Actinopteri > Sciaenidae > Nibea > Nibea albiflora. The sequence goes on along the minus strand of CM024803.1, from coordinate 14,439,141 downwards.
CTGTATTTTTGCTTCTCTGTTCTTTGTTTAGGCTCCAAAACCAAATTTTTAAAAAAGATGTTTATTTGTCCACAACTTTTTGGACATTTAGTTTTTATTTCTGTACACACATTTTATTTCAACTGACTCAGACACCCCCGTCCGTGATTGTCTTCCCATCCCATCATCTAAGCCGTGCATTTCTTTTGGCACACGTTTCAAAACGCTGGGTGAATGTAAATGAATCAGAAAGATGCGTATCGAACCATGTTGCGCATACTGCACGTAGTCATCATAACTTCCGTAATGAATTAATCACACACAAAGAAACGTGGGCGCTCTTGTTTTGTATCTTTGCTTTAATACATTTCTGGATCTGATTAATTTATATTTTCTATTATTTGTGTGTTTGTTCCTAATAATGTGAAACAGTTGTGAATTTTCGTCTAATAAAGTTACACAAACCTAGATGAAATCATTGACCGGCTATGCCACAAACAACACAATATTTCTTTGATTATCCACACAATTAACTTTGGGAATTTCAAACATTCAAGCAAGTTTAATAGCTGGAAAGATAAGTTACAGATTGTTGCTGGTATTAGTTTAAAAGTGTGATTAAATACATTTTTCACAAGATCTTTGGGAAGCGAAAGTTTCATGTTGGAGAGATCGATGAAAATCCACCGTGCTGTGCGACGGAAAAGCTCCTGCGGACACAAAGTTTTTATAAAGGCATATCAAAACGTCTAGTCTATAAATGGTATTTCTGTGTTTATCCCTGTTCTCCATTTCAACCTCCATACATTCCAGTCAAATGAGGCCTCCCATTGGACCCAGTCAGTAATCAGCCCACTGGCTGGCTGCTGGTGTTCTGTAATAATATTCTAATAAGCAGTGACTGTTGCTTTGATGAAGGCCTGCTACTCCTACTGCTGATCTGCTGATCTACTGAACTTACTCCTACTTGGGGTAATTAAATATAGCCGAAAACAAGGAAATGGACCACCAGCTCTCCTTGTTTCAGCCTCCCTTTATTTCTCTCACGTCTTCCTCTTTGTTTTCTAAATGTGTGCTTTCATGTGCTTTTTCATCATGCTTAACTGGTTTCTACTTCTTTCCTCTCCCTCTCTCTCTCTCTCTGTCGTCTCTGGGTTTTTTTTTTCAGTCTCTCTCATCTCTTTAATTTCTTATTTGTTGTTGTTTCTCAGGTCTGATAGAAGCCCATTGCCGAACTGTTGCTCTGATCTCACTCCTACCCAGGCAATTAAATCAAGAGAGGCAGCAGTGGGAACATGGACCACCAGTGGGAGGATGGGGAGACAGAATTCTCCACATTTCTCCTCGTCCCCTCCTTTTTATCTGTTTTCTTTCACAATTTGTCCACGGTCGCCCATTTTCTATAATTTTCTCTTTAACACAGTCATCTTTTTTTATCTCTGTTATCCACTCCCTTTTGTCATTTTTCAGTCTTTTACCCTCCCTCTCTTGTCTGTCTGTCTGTCTCTTTCTCCCATCCCCCTCACGCATCTTGATTGACTTGAGTGGGTGAAACAGGCCAATTTGTTCTCCCAGGGTCTTAAATTACCTGCCTGTCTGTTTGGATGTGGAGAAGCACAGATGATTTCTGCTCTCCCATCAGTAACCACAGTTTGTGTCGTTCAAATAAAATCAAAATCAGCATTGTTTGTATAGCTCTTTCCCCCGACGAAGCCCTGAGAACTGTTGGGGTTATTTCCTGAAATGATATCAAAGTTGTTTGCCTTAGCTTGTTACCCCCGAGGACCAAATTAGAGCTCAATTTGCAAGCTGAACAACTTCAAGAACTGACGGAATAAAGGCCAAAAACATGGTATTATAATTTTTTGAGTAAAGTCTGTCTCCACATGAGTTTAACAAAATCCAGATTATAAGCAAATATTGAAGGACCAGTTACTAATTTAATAAATCATTAAAATGTTGTGCTCCCGGAACTAACATGATTTTTCACGGCGTTATGCATAAATACAGGTGGAACTTATTCCATTAATCATCCTTTTAAAGTTCCAGTGAAGGCTCAGTGTCTTTGGCTTCCTTCATGTCTGAATTAAATGTGCAGGAGTTCATTGCAAAAAGGTTTGTTCGACTTGTTGTTTGACATGTCGTGTTCCAGTTTCAGGGTCCGGGTATAGAGCATGCACTTACCTGCTTACCTGAGTAGGAGAGTGCGGCTGTCAGTGTTTTTAATAACAGTGTGCTTCTCATGATTAAAGTCAAAAAGTCTGCCGTGAAAAAGGAATCAGCGATGCAGAGTTGTCCTATCCTAGTAGTAATATTAGGCACCTAATGATGTCTAAACACACATCTCCGAAGCTCCACTAGTTTGTACAACCCCACAATGACAGTGGTCACTAGACTTTTACCACAGCAGACATTTTGGTGTGCCAGAGGCGGAGCGCGGCTGAAACAAACTGCGTTAACGATGGCTTAGTTGCATTAAGTGTTCCAGTAAGCCACAACGGTGAGGCTGCATGCACAAAGACCAGCACCCTGGGACTAGCTCACCTAAATGGAATGCAGCCGCATTTAATGTTATCAATTGCACATGTGCATTCCCTGCTGTGACGTGCCGCAAGGGCTGCCGTGGAAAAAAGAAAAGGCGCACTGCCGTTGTACAGTACGTGATGAGTGGTGTTAACTGATTGTTTTAAATCGCATTTGATTTGATATAATTAGTATATATAATTTATATATATACCCCCCGAGCTCAGGGCAGTAGCACCCTGATTAACACAGGATAAGTACATGGGATAATAAAACAATATTTTTGATCTTATTGGATCACCCATGTGGGTCCAATACAAGTATTTAAAGGACCAGTGTGTAGGATTTAGTGGCGTCATGCTGGGATAGGCTCCAGCCCCACCCTGATGAAGCTGATACAGTTAATGGATGGATGAACATAGTTAATCATATTATATTCCACTTTTGCCAAATTTGGCAAATAGAGCCCAGACTGGACCTTTTTCCGGAATAATGAAGGTCGAGTAACTTGTAGTTTACATAAGGGTGCAGAGCCTTCTCCATATTTGATTGTTTTGGCCTCCTGATACTAAAATGTTTTATTACTGGAGATTTTTTAAGTGTTTCAGAGACACCTGTGTGCCACAGTATGATACTGCTGTAGAAATTGATTTATTAAATGAATCCAAATGATATTTAAGTTTCTTTGCTTCTGTAATTGTTACTAGTTGATCGATAGTTCTTCATATATAGTTCCTGGTGTAAACATCACTGCTTCCACAGTACAAGGTACTACAAGGAGACCCTCAAACGACCTTCGTTAGAGTGTAGCCGGCCCCGGTTCAATGTTCTGTTAAAGAAAGCTCTGCTGAGAGATGGTTTCAAGATGGCCGCAAATATGACAGATAAAGTGCACCTCTGCAGAGTCTTAGGAAGGTGTGAGTGAGTACTTTTTGGTCTCATTCCTGGCTGTGTCTGGCCCTTGTTCAGCTCCTGTTTCACCGTCCTGTCAGCCCTCATACTGGGGGTCTGGTATTAAACAAAAAAACAAAACAAACATAGTACAGATTCCATTGTGCGTGTGCGGTTTTTAAAACTTGGCTTTTCGGGGTCATTTTGCCTATTCCTAGATGTAGTTTCGCACACACGCAAACACTCACGCTCACACAGAGATACTCAATATCCAGATGAAATAACATTGCCTCCATGTCCTAAGAGGTGTATTAATATTGGCACTGCTCTCTCGGATTAGGAAAAAGACAGCAGATATTTCTAGACAGACGTTCTAATTTTACTACTTTGCATTAAAACACATTCGGAGCAGATTTTTTTTTTTTTTCTCTCTCTCTATCCTTCAAAGATCAACAGTTATTGTTTTTTGTGTGGTTTTCAGAGCCAGGGTTTTGTGGCTACATCTTCCAGTCTCCAGCGTGCCTGGCCTTTTGTACTGATACTTTTCCACCTCACTAGCTGCGCCGCTCGCCTGTTTTCCCTGCTCATTCTTTGGATGGAGAGTGTGTTTTTTCTTTGTCAGTGTGAACATTATTTCATCTCTCCCCCTGGTCTGTGGAGACTGTGGTGAGGCGGGGTGACCTGAGCTTCATTGGAACAGAACAGTGTGCCTGTGTGTTTTAGTGTGTCTTTAAGGGCTATCACTTTTTAGTCCGAATCTGAGATACCATTCAAAGGCGGGAAAAAAAAACATTTGTTCTGTAATAATCAGACAAAAATCAAAATCTACTGTGTGTAAGGGCAACGGGCAGTGGCTTGTACTCACTCATCAAATAAATTATGCTGTTGACACCATATAAATCATTTAAGATAAGATAAGATAGACTTTAATGATCCCACACCGGGGAAATTCATTCGTCACAGCAGCTCGTAAACACAAGTGGAATGAGAAGCTGTTGGAATGAAGGACCTGTGGTAGAGCTCCTTCTTACATGGTGGGAGTAGCAGTCCGTTGCTGAAGGAGCTGTCTAAGGCGTCCACAGTCTGTCCTGCGACATCTGATGTCACCTGTCAGCTTGTCACTCGTGGCAGCGGACCAACGAACAGAACAACAATTCTGCAAGGGAGTTTACAGTGACACAATATGGGTTGTTGCCGCCTTCAAATCAAGCAGTGTTTTTTGTGCAACTTTATTAAACATACCACTGAAAGTGAAAGTCGGCAGCTGTATGTGTCCCTGTATGATAGATGTGTAGGTATGTATATTTGCACCTACCTACCTAACACCTACCCAGCGAAAGAATACCCACTGAGGTTAAGCCATACCTACTTTGTATTTGTACAGCAGCATGGCTCATTATTTTTTTTTTTATTGAAAATCATGTGTAAATCTGATTTTAAAAATTAAATATTGGTTAAAATTTTAATTAAAAATCTTAGAAACACGGTGTTACGCGTAGGTGTGACCCACCTCTCAGCCAAAGTCCATTGGGATAGACTCCAGTCCTCTGTGACCCCGATGAGGATAAGCGTTGATGGATGCACGGTTAATTATTGGATGTACCAAGTAGAGTATTTGTTGAAAAGATTAAAAAAAACTGTGTTGTTGATGTGAGGAAGAAGAAAGATGTTTGAATGATGCAAAAGTTACCAGATGTCTCTCCTCTTTGCACCCCGTGAGTTTCACAAAGTGTTATTTTCTGTCTGAACGTTAGAAGGACTCGTGTGCATCGTCACCTCATCATTTGCACATTCTTAACATTTTTATTCTTTCATTTAAATTTTTATCTTCTATAATCTGAGGATTCACAGACTGATAGCTAATTGCCGGGGGTGTGCTGTTGACAATAAACTTCAGCCAGAAACACGACAGGCATTCTTGAGCTGTGTTAGGATTACGTCCAGTGTGTTTTTAGGTAAATGGGTAAAAAAAAAACACGATGAGGCTTCAGCGCGAATAACGTGCGTGCATGCGTGTTTGCCGTCGCCGATACCAGACCGCCTGATGCCTGTTGTATTCCATGCGCAGACACCTCCACACATTTCCCCCGAGGTCGCAATAAAGTCACCTGCTAATACAAGGTTTATTAGTCCGCAGAGCCTCTGCAGACTCTGAATCTTTCACAAGTGACTTGTTATTGTTTTTAAAGCTCTGTTTACTCTGCACAGCCCCCAAAAAAACCCAGCCCCTTCTCTGGGCAGCAACCCTGCTTTATTAGCTAGATGAGTGTTGGGTGGCCAAATCTGAAAGCGTTATTGTGTGTTCTGAGCATGCATGCATGCGAGTGTGTGTGTGTGTGTGTGTGTGTGTCTGTGTGTGTGTGTGTTTGGACCAGTTTTGACCAGCTGCTGTGGCTGTGGTGTGGTTGACTTCACCTCTTAAAATGTTTGTGGGTAGGTGATTATTGCATTATTCGTTTGTTGTTGTTGTTTTACAGAGTCTGCAGTACGAACTCAACAGGTGTTTATCTCAGCCGGCCACGCTTTCACCTGTCGACAGGTGCGCTGTAAGCGCTGCATTAAAATGCGTACACTAATCATTGGCGCTCTTGGCGTTCTGCTCAGACACGCACACGAAAGCGTAGCTGTTGGATGAATATCACGAAGCTCTCTCGAACATGTTAGCATTCCTTATTGTTCTTTGTTGCATGCATTAAGGGACAACCGCGACCTTTTCTGGCCTGCCACAATCGTAATGGCTTTTGATGGGAAGGGTGTAGCGTTACTGCCGCGGTACGTTTCTGTGGTGGCCGAAATCCCGGGAAGCCATTCCTGAGAACGTCTCAGCTTTTTCTCTATAGCACAATGATGTCACCAAGTCTTTTCTAACAACTCCTCCACTCTGGAAAAAAGTACATTTTTCCGCATTCACACATGAAGCCTGGCTTGCTCTTTTCTGGCTGCTATCTACGAGGACTGTGGTTTATGTTGCCTTTTTTAAATTAGTTTATACAGTCAGATAATTAGGTGTCACTGCGTCATTATAATAAATAACGTAAGCAGGGAAAGTGGTTATCGGATGAGGTGTCGATGGACAGAGATTGGGAGACACGTTCGGTATCAGTGAGGTCACCTCCTGATAACAACTTCTATACACCCGAGCTAAAATAAGACGCTTTGCAGCAACTTTCTGGTGCTTTATTTTAGTGTGAGCTCTGCTGACATTCTCAGGTTTCTCTTCTTCACTTGTTTGCCAGTTAAACATCAACACGCCCAGTCTCGCTGGCTGAGGAGAGGACATGAAGTCCTCTTCAACGAGAGTAACGCGCCCACCCTGATGCATTCCTGTTGTCTCACAGAGACGTCCAAATGGATTAATTTTTGTTCTCCACAGGCCGAAGAGAGAGAGAGAGAGAGAGAGTGAGCCCAGAGGACATTCTCACAGGGAAGGTAGAGACTCGAGACGTGGTTTTATCTTATAGGAACAGATGTATAATGACTCCAAGGTTTTCTGATCAGCTGTCTTTAGATTTTTAGCATTTTAAAATGACTGAACTGCACAACTTCCTAGATGACTTGCCCTCATCTCTGTCTTTACCTCGAGGCCTCGAAAATCAGCAAAACCATCGAAACATCCTTAATTAAATGACATAATTGGGCTGAACCTGCCACACACTGATCACCTCTGCTCCGGGAGAGACACTTTCTCTTCACCTCCTTCTTTTTAGGAGAATCTTACCTGATGTCCTGATGCGACTAGATAAAAACGTGGTTACCACATTGCTCACTCCGACTTGTGAACAGCGCACTGTAGCTTTTCTTCACTAGGACTTTCCAGACAAAGGTTAAACACACTAAAATCAAATTCCCACAAACCTACTGTGTCTTAATGTTTGAAAACTTTGACTTACAAAGCCAACAGTTGCTTCTTTGACAGATAATGAAAAACTGACTGTACAGGCACTGACAGTACCGAGGGAAATTTTATGGGGATACAGGCACATTCTCTGGTTCGGAGATGTCAACACCCCGGTGAAATAAAGGATGCAAAGTAAAGTTCAAACACACAAACATTCAGCCCTCAGTTTTTTCTTAATTCCTCTGGTTTCAAGCTTTGTGAGAGACGTATTCCTGTTCACAATGATTATCTGAGCGGCGTAAGATCTTCAGAATAACACATGGTAACTCTGTTTAGAGTGGCTTTTCTTTTCAGTACGGAGCCTGTCAAGAGTATTTAAGATGACTTTGACTTACATCCCTCCAACAGCTGCAGAGGGATCAGACTATATGCAGTAATTCATTTTTCAGCATTCTTTTATATTTCAGTGTTCAGTTTCAGAGAACCAAGCGTACAGTCAAGTATTTTATTATAATGGACTGGCAGCTACACACAGTTGTTATTGTCTACTGTAGTAAGTCACTTCATCTGTGGATGTCTTTGTTTGCTGCACTTTCTTGCTCCTCTTCCAAACTCTACCTTTCCCTCATCCTCTCTCTCTCTCTCTCTCTCACCTTCCCCTCATCTCTCCATCTCCCTCTCATCCTCTCTTCCCTCCATCTCTTTCTCTTTGTTTAGTAGGTCAACATGTCCTGCCTCCTCTCCACATTAATTGTTGTCTTGCTGTATCACGCAACCATTCACAGCTGGGACTCATTAGACCTGTGTCTGGGTTTGTCTGAATGTGTGTGCGCGTGTGTGTGTGTATGTGTGTGTTCACCAGGCTAGGGTAATTCCCCCTCTGTCTTTGATGAGCAGGTTGGTCCAAGGCTCCGGGCTGAGTTCTGTAAGATGCTTCACACTTGGATGATTCGCTGGTGTTTGTAGTTTTCCACGCATTGCTTCTGTCTCTCATGTGTCAAGCCAAGAGCGGGACTGTGAGAATAGTGAGGACTCGATGTTTGTACAGTTGCACGGAGACCTGTGTTGCATGTTGTAGTGTGAGATGCTCGTGAGATTTGTCGCCTGTCATCGGCTCTTTGTCCTCTCTATCGCCACTGAAACTGAGTAATGTCCTGCTGAAACCGTGATGCGAGGTCGTACAAATGCGTTTGCTGAACGTCATATTTGACATACAGAAATTTAGGGTTGCATCTGTTGAAGATATCTCACAGTCTTTTTTTGCATTCTCTCTGGGGTGCTTGCAGCAAAGCAGCAAACATAACAGGGGCGCCAGAAAAGTGGTGCTCGAACCCGTGCGAGACAAAAGAACAAACAAAATTGGATTCAAACAGACTCGAAGGAAATAAAGGTAGGCCCGGAAAAAAGATTAAATTCATTCAGTTTTTGGAAAGCTGCTGATTGACACACGTTGGCTTAAATGCCGAATGCTTCAGTATCACAGGACAAGCACAAAAGTCTGTTTATTACATAGAGCACTTTTCGTGACACTCAAAGACACTTTACAGGAGTTGAAATCATCAAACGACACACAACGTTAATCAGACATTAAAAGCGGCTCTGAAAAGGTGAGTTTTGAGTAGTGATGTGAATGCAGACAGGTCGGTGCAGTCTTTTATTTGTTTTGGAAGAGAGTTCCGCAGAGAGGGGGCAGCAATGGAAAAGACTCTGTCGCCACAGGTCCGGCGTTTGGTCCTTAGTGGTGGAGACAGGAGGTTGGCATCAGAAGCTGCGGGACAGAGTGTAGCGGTGGAGCGGGTCACCGAGGTAGCAGGGGAGGGGGGAGAGAGCTTTGTGAGTTCAGAGAAGGACTTTGAATTGGATCCTTTATGGGAGCCAGTGGAGTTTCTGGAGGACAGGGGTGATGTGGTCACGGGAGCAGGACTGGGGGCAGCAGAGTTCTGGATATATCAGAGTTTATTTAGGACTTTGGATTATGTGTAATATTTTAGATGTGATGAAGGCGTTGAGAGGCGCTATGTGACTAGAGGAAACCTTGTGATGCCACATTCAATTTGGCAATTAGTCGGATTTTAATTGAGTGTACCGCGCATGAAATCAGTTTCCCCCGTTCTGTCATATCCAGCCCGACAGGCGTTCGCGTTAAACACAATCCAGAAACGAGGTGAACTCCAAAGTTCACCAAGGAACTAGCTTGGGTCGAGTCCTTGAGTTTTCACGGGGTCACATCTGTCTGAGCACCTTTTAGTAAGAAGTATAGATGTGTTTAAAACACTCAATTTTTCCAAGTGGTTTGGAACGCTACCTGAATGAGAGCAGCATTTAAATATGCAGCTGCAGATCATCAGCATAAGATGGCACGATTTCTGAGCAGATCGGTTTACGCTCGGTGTCTATACTTGATTTTCTTTGGAATAACAGATATTATTTATGTGCCTTAAACACAACAACAGCACTGCCAGAGTTGCACAACGTTTTCACCCCCTCCATTCTTCATTTTAATGACGTCTTGTCTTATTGCCAATTCCACTCGTACTCGATATCAGATATAGGGTTTCCTTTGCGTAATTTAAACACACACACCGTGTTGTACTTTGTCACACACACACACGCGCGCACAAATAGATGCACGAGGTGAATCATCATCACAAAAGGAAATATTTTTGCCTTCCACCGGTTAACATGACATTGACCAGATGTTTCCATCCATTTTCATATTACCACTGTCACATTCAGCCAACAAACATTTCTGTTTACCTTTTACAGTGACCTGAAGTCTGTGTGTGTGTGTTCTTGGTGCATTAGAGGAGATCTGGATTTCAAAGTCCACAATCAGACCCCTGGCCCTTATTATTCACATGGGGACGGGCGTGTTGTAAAACCTTTTGATAACTTTAAGCTCATACAATGAACCCAAGACACCGCAATGAGACACATTTAGCACCAAAGAGATGAAAATGTCCTCGAGCTGCAGCATCTGAGCGGACATGTGATGTCAGTATGTCTTTAGTCCAAATCCGTTGTCAAGTATTCAGTAGTTCATCAACCTTGAGCACGAGACTGGGATAAAGTTCCCACACTGAATCCATACTGCGGCAGTACACACGGCAGCGCGCAGAGCAATCATGCTGGGGCGCATAAACAAAGCTGCAACACTCACTGTGGGATTCATCAATTACTCCCATTTTCAGCTTTGCTTCCATTCTGCTTGAACAACTTGCGCTCAAACAGGAATTAGGAGCAAGACCACATCACAACCCTGTGGGGAGTTTCAGTGTGGCGGCGGCGCTTGGACCATTCATTCAGCCAGCTTTGTTTAATTATGGGTCAAAGACACCTCAAGGTTTGTGGCCACATACATGTAACAATTCAAAAGGGGGAAACCCCCCCGGAGGGTACCTCCCGCACCGTAAATAACAGGATCTTGCCTTTTTTTTCTTCTCTGGCTGTCCTTGTGCATAGATTTATGGATCACTGCAGTGATCCATAAATTGTTTTGTGGAGTGTTTTTTTAACGCACTCCTTCAACTCTGGGGGTGGGAAACACTTGTACGGAATAATTCGATGGACAGTGTTCTGTACAGTTGTAAAGCGGAGGGGATGATATAAAACAGACTGCATCTTTCAGATGTTATTCAGTGGCATCCAGCACAGAGGGGACAGGCTCTGTGTATTTTCCTGTCTTGTACGGTAGGTTAGCAGACATCAGGTTGTGACATATCAGCCAGAAGCATTTTACAACAGCTACCGAGAGCCAACAAATTCCCGCTTTAGTCACAGCATCATCGCTTACTGTCTTTAATATCTTCATAATCAAACAAAAATATGTCAAAGTGAGTTTCTTTACAGTGACAGGCGAGTAGCATCGGCACAACAAGTGAACGCACACATGAAAGTAAACGTATCGTCGTCATTAGCGACTCGGCGCGTTCACTCCCTGAGGTCCCACTCTTTAGAAGTCTGCTCTCAGTCCCTGACTCTTTTTAATCATGTGGAGGACCCGAGTTTTAAAGCCAAGGTTAAGATAAACTCTCACTGTAGAGTACATCTGGCTGAGAGAGCTCTGCTAGTAAAACGACAGGAGACAGAAAGAACGAGAGAGCCAGTAAGAGGGTAAGGGTGAGGACAGCTACAGGCAGAACAGGATGAGTACGGAGTACAGAGAGGAGGAGATGATTGAAAGGGAAGGAAGCAAGGAAGCACGGTGAAGGAGTACATAAAAAACGTGAGCTAAGGAGGGTTAATAATTGCACATGTCATTGCCTGCTTTGCTAAGTCTCTGACCCCGGTGAGTACTAAATAGAGGTGAAGTTACACTGAAGATACGTTTGCCAACGTTATGATGGCCGATGTATTAGCTTAAAAGTCCTGCCTTCAAATCTTGCACTTTCATCTTAGTTCAGTGTGGTGTGCAACAGGAGAGAGTCATTACATGATAAACACGGGAGGTTGGATGGAGTGAGACACAGTGAGGGGTAGGTCCACCTTATGAAAGACACATGGAAGTGAGCACGATCAGGCCAAACCTGTATCAAGCACTGTTCGGCGATGTCTACGTGCACAAGTGTGCATTTGAACGTACATTTGTTATGCATATGAACGGTAATTATGTGTGTCTGTATCCTCTTGTAGTTTACTGTACATTCGCCAATGTTTGTATGGATATAAGCATATCGGTGTGTGTGTGTGTGTGACGTAAAGTACCGTGAAAGCTCTTGAAAAAGCTCGGGCCGTCATCATTTCTATACGATCCATTTCATGCAAGAAAAAACACAACATCATAACGCCGGCCATATGGAGGTTGTTACCATGGAAAGCAAAGCAAAAGAAACTGCTTGTGAATGCGGGTCGCACAGACTGGACTCTGTGTGTGTGTGTGTGTGTGTGTGTGTGCAGTCCGTCTCCTCCTGCACTCACACAAGGATATTGGACAGTTACCAGGGAGAATCAGAGATAAGGAAATTGAAGAATCTCTTTCCTCTGTCTCATTCGGCTTGTTTTCTCTCTAAACAAACAGCCGGCAGGAGCGCAGCGTTTAGGATCCCTTCATGAAATAGTCTGACATCCTTCATGGGACACACGCACACACACACACACACACACAACACACACACACACACACACACACACAACTAAAAGAGAGGTTAACTAATTCCAGCGAAATAACACTTCCCGCCAAATTCAGCAGCTGTAAACTCAGAACTCTTTGAACTGCTGGAGGTCTCCGCCAGACGCCACCAGAGTCACTGTAGGTTACGAGCTATCTCACATCTGGATCTGTAGGTGACCTGAGGGGGGGGGTGAAGAATGCCAGTCTGAAACCACCACTGTCCTCGCACAGACTTTATGCTATAGTGATCAAACGGGTGGGGGTGGTTAGTCCGCCCAACTGCAGCTCGGCATGATGGATGAGGGACAAAGCACACACACACACAGATGCACATGCAGCCTTTTGACAACACATAGAAACGTGCACACTCACACATGTACCCACACAGAGCCTGGGCACTGCGCTGTGAGTGACATTGTGGTTGCCCGTCCTCGTCTTGTTCTGCCATAACCACTGTTGCCTCCACAGTTTTTTTTAAAAAAAACAAAAAAACTGAAGCATTAGACTCAGGCCACAAAGTCTCTGGTGACCTGCGGTTCCTATTAGCTGGCCATCATTTTTGACAGTCTAATAAAGTCAAATCTTTTCAGGAAGGGCTTTTCCTTTTGTTTTCTCTCGTCTTAAGCTTTAGTTTTGAAGTTAATGTCTGGTACTATTGTCCACAGTGTCTAGAAAAATATGAGGAAGAATGTACTGCGGAACGGTTTGTCTTTAGTTTTATTTGTTAAAGCTGTGGCAGCGATGATTTGTGTATCCATGTGTGAATCCGGTTGCCAGACTGCGGGGACACCCTCAGGGCACAAGCCGGGCTAAGTGTCTGCTAAGGACACTATGCAGCTACTGTAGCAGCAAGCGCACCAGTTGCATCAAACTCTCACCTGCGTGCACTTTTGCTGGCACGGACGAACATTCATCCGGCTTAAAAAATGTCAACTATTCCGGTCAAATAAAGTTTCGCTGGTGTTTAACACGCTATTGACTTCATAAACTACAAAGAAATATCCGAGATGAAAAACTTCATTCTAATTATTTTCAGTTTCTCCTCAAAAACTCTGTGTGGCATTATGACAGTCATAATAGAAAAATCAACTCATTACTAAGATTACACTGAGCTTTCACACATGACTTTGATTAGGATTTCAAGCTGTGTGATTAATGGCGAATTATTATGTCTCATATAACCTTGGGGGCTTGACAAAGCACCATACTAAATAATTAAATGCAATAAATGTGTTTTGGGCAGTCATCGTTGCTATTATCTACGCTCGCCCTGTATGACGGCTGGAATTGGGGACATGGGGCCAGAAGCTGTTTATTGCTTTCATATGGAGCCAACATGTGTTTTACGTTTGCCAGGAGAATTTATTTTATTTTATTATTTTTTTTACTGTAATATGTACACTCGTGGTGCTTGTACCATTGAGACATCATCATACTGCGTCTACTTATCATTTGTTAGTAAGAGGATGAGATGAAAGTGAACGCTTGCGCTGAATTAGCCGCACTTTGTTATTTTCCTCCTACTTGTTTTGCTGCAGCATAAATGGATTACACAGTTTTTTTCTTTCGTAATGAATTGGTGCAGATCAGATTTTGATACACACAAAGTCAAATCTAAACTGAAGCAAAATTATGGCGAGGTATTGCACTCCTGGCTCACCTGCCTTACGCTGCGGTTTGTTTATAATTCATCAGGCACATTTATTTGGTTAGTTTTGATGAGTAGATTGCTATTTGACCATTTCAGCGTAAACAAATCTTGTTCAGGATCCCCAAATAGACATTTTATTTTGCCCGTGAATTACTGATTTGGACTCTTATGAAAGCCCCCTTTTTTGGTCTTGCATCTTGAACCTGTGTTTATAATGCAGACCAGTTAGAGGTGGGGTCTGCAGTCTAGCGATGATACACTGGCATGAAGCACTTGCAGAATATGACATCAATAGGAAGCCCCTCTTGCTGCGCTGAAAGGCAAAGTGCATCACTGAAAAACCTCATCAATGTTCCTGTGGGCTCTGTGCTGTTAGGACCACATCTTGCATGCGTGCACGTGTGTGTGTGTGTGTGTGTGTGTGTGTGTGTGTGTGTGTGTGTGTGTGTGTGTGTGTGTGTGTGTGTGTGTGCGTCCACACACACCACAACCAAACCATCACAGGACTCATCTTCTCCATGATTACCCCTTTTGTGAGGCCCAGCTGGAGCATGCTTGGTTGAAATGAAGCAGCCATTGTTTTATTCTGAAGCGGCGAGGAGGGGAGAGAAATTATTTTGTCAGTGCCGCGTCCCGTCTCGCAGAGTAAGATTAGTGGGTTAGTAAGTTAAGTTACGGCTTAACCCTGACCCTCTTGGTTTTACAGTGGTGCCTCAGGATGAAACGGATCGTGTAATCATGGTCACTGCGCAACAGCTCTGCTCTGGAGCAGGTTGTGTTGAGACTGACGGATCCAGATTCATGTATTCAGAGGATCTCAGCAGCAGATAACATTCAGAAAAAATTCTGGGGTAGATTTATCGTGTCCAGTTGTTGGTAGTGTTGGAGATGAGGTCCTCGCTGTACAGCTGGGTCTTCAGGAAGTTTTAAAAAGTAGAGCGGGACGCCCCTGATTCGATAGGAACTGGTGGGACGTTCCACCAAAGACATTGTTGCAAAAGATCACCAGTCAGTCTTAAATCGGTGCAATGTATTAATGTGGGGAAGTTTACATCATATCTGTGTTGAGCGAGTGTGAATGTATTCTAGAGCCATGGGAGCGACGAGGAGACTGTTGGAGTGGAAACAGATGATCAGTAATCAGTTAAATGTTCGCTACGTCACAACTTATTCGAAAGGTTTTTCCATCTTACCAGCCTTAGCTGTTTTTTTTTTGTTTGTTTTTTTTTAAAAACCACCTCAAGCGTCGTCCCTATCAAAGTTTTCTAATGCAATACTTCACAATGTGCATCGATTGCATTAAATACAGTGAAACAATGCAGACCCTCCAACTGTCTAATGAAAGAATGACAATACAGCACAATACAGTCTGAGCATCCATCTACTTTTGTGGTGATGCTACAACTGTTAGCTATGCCACAGACCTCTACTGTTGGTCTCCCATTAACCCCTTGCATTGACCATAAATCTGGATTTACTGTGAAACTATGTTGAACTTGGATTGCGAGGCACTCATAGCTTTGTGGATTCAACACAACCCCCCCCCTCGGGGATGCTTCCATACATCGTGAAGTTGATGTTTCTCCAGGCTCCAGGGCTGTAGGATCCACTATGCCATCTAAACCCCTGATGTGGTGCACCCACACAGCTCCCTCTCACTGCAAAACCACATATTGCTTATTACCACACAATCTAACATTGTGCCATACCAGACTATTTTCACACTGATTCCAAACCCGACTGAGACATTCCAACCATCGAACTGAATCTGGGATCTAGGGGACACTCGGGTCCAACGGTCTGTGCAAATGATCATGTGTGACAGGTTTCAAGACTCTGCACTTGAGTTTCTTTTTTTTTTTTTTTCTTTTTCTTTTTTTTCAAATGTGTTGATTTTCTTGGCTTGTGTGTCATGAAGTAGTCCAAGAGTCTCCAAGAATGAGCTCAATTGTAGCACCAGCCAGTGGGAGTTTAGCTCAGGGGGGAGTAAACGAGAACAAATTGAAAAAAGAAATCACTTTTAATAACTCCCACTCACACAGACATTAGTAAGTAGTAGAGATTCCCGAGTACATGATGTAATTATCAGCAAAATATGTGTCAGGGCGCCTAAAGTATTACATTTACTATTTGGTGAAATGACCAACACGTTTACTGGAATAGGGTTCAAGATGACCCGGAGACGTCACCGCAGTGTGATTTGTTGTGTGATTGTGAGTCTTGTTAACGATAAACATTTAAAAATCTCCTCTGTGTTGATCAGAATGCAAACACAGCCCTTCCCAGAGAAGCTTTGGGTGGAAACTGCACGATCAGACGCAGAACGGGGAAAGGTTTGGACTCGGGAAGGAAACGAAAAAGCCTGCGAATGCAAATTCTGAAATGGCCTAAAGACATATTGGAAGTGTTTGAAATAGAACTTTCACTTTCCATGCACAGTTCACATACTTATTTGCATTTTACAGTCATAAAATTTTGTGAGACCAACTTGATATAAATGTAGCGTAAACTAGCTCCGGCGCAGACACACACAAAAATAGCTCGCCCCCTACCACAACCCTGGTGTAGGCCTGTACCACAGCAATCTTCCCACACTACCACAAAAAACCCACTCACTCCTTTTGCCACCTTACCTCATGTTGAGCACGTTCAGTCTGTTCTTATTTTACAGACACTCTCACCACACATATAACACACCGACCTCAGCTGTAATCCCTTATAAAGTATTACCTCTCTGACCAGAAAAAGCATATGGGCAGCTATAATTCAAATAAGTGGGCTGGATCAATGAAAATAACTGGGCTACATGTGATGTAGAGAGCACTCTGCAGGCTGCACAGTCTTAGTTAGGGCTGCTCGATTATGACAACAGTCGTTATCATGATTAATCAAATCACATTGGACTTTTACAGTGTCCTCAATGTCCACATCAGCCTTGCTGACAATGAGTTTGGGCTTTTAGGTTGCTGTACAGCAAAGGGTGCAAGCACGGCATGCAGCACTAATCATTTTCACAGAATTTTGTATATATAATTATATGATGGACCAAGGATTCTTAGCTGATTCTACTCAAATAACTAACTCATATGACAGGTCGTTTGTCGGAAAGCAAAAGTGTTTGTAGCTGAAGAGACCCGGTCAAAGGTGACATGAATGCAAAGAAACTTTACTGAAACCAAAGGATGCTCTGCAGGCATTCTTCCTTGATACTGTGACGCTTGGTTCATCTGGTACACGATGAGGAGCAGAGATGGCGTCGCAGATACACCTTGTGTAAGCTCGCCATCATCGCTTTGTGAGTTTGCGCTCGTTTTGGTTCACAGCAGTGACGTCTCGGTGCATTTAATCCATCCTACAAACACCTTTATATCAAGTTTGGAGGTCTGTGCAATTAAAAGTTCCCTCGGGGAGAGCGGCGTTTTGGTTTTTACATGAAAATCCATTCGAATCAACAGCAGATGTTAGAGTTTTTCTCTATCATAACAGCCTCTAGTGCTTTGTATCAAAATCTTTACCCTGCAATGTAAACATGACATCAACCAAATCCTCTCTTAAAATCAGCAAAGGGCTCCAATGGAAAGAAAACCTGTTTGGCAGTCATTATACCTTTAAATAAAACCAATATGATCTTATATATTATGTAATTTCTTATTTCTAATGAGATGTTTATCTCTAATGGTTAAAAAAATACATATTATATAAACATTTTTCTTTTTTTCTGTTTGATACTGTAGAATAGTTACTGCCATTCTTATTCATTTCATTGATTCTTTCATTTATATCAGCTAATTTAATGATTACAAAACAAAACCAGGAAAGGGAATGGTTAATGTGGTTGCACTATGTACAGACACCCAGTAAATTAGTCTTTATTTGATCCCATGTCAGGCCCTAATGCCCTCCGTGTTGACTCTGCTGTCAGGCGGCCAGTGATCAAGGACTAATAGAGGCTTTCTGCTGCCATAGCCGCTTCCAGCGACCCTGGGTCTAAGGCTAAATCACGCCAGTGGAGTTAGAGGAGAGAAGGC
This sequence comes from Nibea albiflora, assembly GCA_014281875.1. NCBI lineage: Eukaryota > Metazoa > Chordata > Actinopteri > Sciaenidae > Nibea > Nibea albiflora. The sequence continues at coordinate 14,421,121 of CM024803.1, read as the reverse complement.
CAACAAAAACAACAAATATATTTTCATTTAGACTGCAGGCATATTCCTCTGGAGAGTAGGGGTGGGGTGAAGGAGGGCGGGCGGGGGGAGTAAAGGTGAAGAAAGAAGAGGAGAGGTAAAGCAGAGCAGAGGAGAGAAAGGAGAAACAAAATGAATTAAGTGAGGAAGGAATGAGATGAGAAAAAAAACTGGAAGAGGAGAGTAATTTGGGGATTTTGGCTCGTTCTCTGGCTCAGGCTCTGGAAAATGTTTCGTAGGTTTATCAAAGCCTTGACTAAAATATTAGTACAAAATACATGTTTACATTCTTGTTTTTATCTCCGTGTAGCGAATGCATTAAGATAAAACACACTCTACTTAAGAGACTCACATTTTAGGACTCTTGTGTCAGAGCGACTTTTCCTGCGTATTTCTCTCTCCTGCTGACACGCTTTAACTTTATCCTCTTTTTTTTTTCTGTCTTTTTATTTCTGTCTTTCCCTCCCTCTCCTGACTCTCCTCACTCTTTCCGAATCGATAAACAGAGGCCTCACCTCAGTGCAGGCCAAGGCAAATGTTTGAGCCACCTGTTGCAGGAAACTTGAAGCCCTCAGGAGATGTGAAGATCGAGCCGGAGCTGAGGCTGTGCTCCAGGTACAGGTCGCCTCTGAACCAGAACAGAAAGGGAGACGGAAAACGCAGAGCAGTGTGTGTTTGTGTCAAGGGGCAGGCGGGGGTGAACTACTCCGTGTGTGTGTGTGTGTGTCTGTGTGAAAGCACATTTACAAATGAGATGGAATCATCCTTAATTCTATATTTAAACCTCGAGGTGTCCGCTGACACCTCACTAATATTTTAACACATTCTATTATTATTAATAAATCTCTTATTTATTATTATTCCCCCTAGTGATTTTCCATCTGCATATACTGTATGATAATGAGATGGGTTACGTACCAGGGCAACAGTTGGTCCTATGTGCGTTTCTGCCACACTAACAGTACAAAGAATGGACAGCAAATGTGTGACGTCACCCTCAGGTTCTGAAGAGCCGCTTTGAGGCTCTAGCTGCCGCCATGTTGGCCGTCTGCCTCTTTTGCCTCCTGGCTAATGTAAAAATCAGCAAGGACGTTGATCATCAGCGGACCAGAGGCTGGTTGAATGACATTTGGGTGCTCAAACAAGCCCTCTGTAACAGCACTCCCCTGTCAGTCAAAGCGGCCACACAGTTAATTATGCATAACTTTAAGCCTTAATATAATTTGAACAGGTGAGTTTTATAAAAGTTCACCCTCAGTACAGTTGTCATGAACGGGGAAGTTAGCTACAGAGACCAAACTGTTTTTGTACCAGGCTATAAACATTTCTGTTTATTTCTGATGCGACGTTGGACATTTTAACATGGAGGCCTACGGAGCCTGACTTATTCTGTTCTGCAGCCAGCCTCAAGTGGACGTTCAAGGTACTGCAGTTTTTGGCACTGTCACATAGGCTTCACTTCACAGCCTCAGCAGTTACCACTTGGTTGAGCATCGGCCTCAAAGGGCTCAGCTCTGTTTTGGTCTCAACTGACTTCTGACAGTAAAATCTGACTTTCTTCTTCAGCTAGTCGCTAACTTTGCTGGGCGGCTAGCATACAGTCAGATTGTGTGAAAATGGCTCCTGGCTTCTGTCAGCGGTGAGATGATTTGAGATGACCCTCAGGCCGTAAAACCAAAACAGTGAGATGTGAGGCTAAAAAGCTTTTTTGGGAGCCTCAGAGACTGCGATAATTCTTTGTGGGTTTGTCACTAAAAGCAATCCATTTGACTTTACACATGGTGATTCATTGTTAATATAAAATACTGAGTAATTCAGCTCGCACGCAAGGGGGTAAAAGTGCATCTACACACAAGACGATCACAAATAATTTAATCTTTGGAGGACGAAATGGTGAAAAAAGAAATTAAGCAAAAGGAGCTGAACATGAGGAGAGGAGGAGGAGGAGGAGGAGGAGGAGGAGGACTCCTGGTTCACCTCCTGGGTTCCAGGAACTCCCTTGGTCTGCTTCCAATGATTGCCCCCAAGCCCCTTTGCCCCCTCCCCCAGCCCTCTTTACCTCTACAAATACCCCTTCAAGCCACCCCCAACTCTCCAACCCCAACATTTCTGGCAACTCATTTAATCGCCCCCATCACCCGTCCTTCCTCTCAACCACTCACCCCCTCCTTTCACCCTTTGGCATCCCGTCCAAACTGCTGCCCTCTCAGCAAACATCTCCCCTCCTCCCTTTCTTTCTCGCCCCCACCTCCTCCACCCCCCTCGACTGCTGTAAATGCCCCCAGGACTGTGGTTCTTTCAGTTATTCACCTCTCCTCCAAACCCACACGTCTTTCTCCGATTCAAAGCTCGCAAACTCTCTCTCTTCTCCTTCGCCCTCTCTCCCTCTTTCTCTCTCTCTCTCTCTCTCTCTCTCCCCGGGAAGTAAAATATTCACAGCTGCTGCTGCGGTCAGGTCGCACGGCCGCAAGACTCTCTGAGCAAACAGAGGAGCTGTGAACGTGTGAAGCCGATGGTGTACGTTTCATTTGAGGTCCGACACAGGTCCGATAGATCCTGATGTAGTCAAAACAGAAACCGCATACTGAGCCTCGCCACATGCCTCAACAAACCAAACACTAACCAAACATACCCAAGCACAACACTAAAAAATGACATTGGCACACAGTTTTTAGAAACATGTTAGGCGCACTGTAGAAACGGGAGAAATGATGCGTGGCCCGGTGCCGCCGAACAAGACCAACTCAGATGTCACTGGGGTTGATAATCAGTGTAGAACATCTGTCTTGGATAAATGCCGCGCTTTTAAAGTCTGGCCTCGTTATGCGCTACGGGTAAAAGCAAGAGCACATTAAGTCATGTTAAAGCTGCAATAAAAATACATCAAGCTATTTCAGGAGGCGATACATATGCAGGGTTGATTCCAAGACCCCTGAATGAACAAGTGGACGAATTTGTCTCGAGTATCGAGGTTCGAGTCCAGATCTCCACGTTCCAATAAGGGCTTCTTACATATGTAGATCTGTGAGGTCGCACCACCAAATAATAAAGACATCTTGGCTTAGGAATGCCAGCCCTTGAACTTTATGAGGGAGGGAGAAGGGAGGCAGTGGGGGAGGCGGAGAGGGGATCAGTGTCTTGAACACATTTCAGAGTAATTGTACTTGATATGTCGTTTACAGAACACCCAAGTAATCATATAAACAGAGAAGTAGATGCCCTGGGAGGATGAAAGGAAATCTGAATCTCCCTCTGATGCATCATACTTACTCACGGTTTGACATGAGCGTAAGGCACCGAGGATTCCTGCGCACAAAAAGAGGATCTAGGACCTTTTTGTAATAAACACAGCGGGATAGACCAACTCTGGTGGATTCCATCATACTCGGAAATGAACTTACGCACACACACACACACACACACACACACACAGAAACAGATGGCAGAGAGTTGAAAGTGATGGATGCAATGAACAAATTACAACTGCTGCAGCCCTGGGCAGAGGAAGTGCGTGACTCTGTGTGTGTGTGTGTGTGTGTGTGTGTGTGTGTGTGTGTGTGTGATAACCTTGTTCTACGTCTGATCCCGCCATTTGCTGGATTCTATCTGAACTTTCGCAAGACATGACAAACGTCTCGTGAATGGCACGCAGGGGAGGGAAACACGGCCGACGAGACCAGAGGAGGAGTTTGGGCGAAAGAGAGGGAAAGTGAGAGAAGAATAAAGAAAACATGACATCATAGTTAATTAGAATCAGGTGATAAACAAGGCAGTGATATTTATGTTATACCATATGCCCTTCTCCATGTGTCTCTCCGTCTCGGGGGGCACAGCAACAGGTTTCAGACTAGTAAGGTCAAGGAGGAGGCTTTCCCCAGCTGCTAGACCACACTGAGGCACACACCTCATGAACAGTGTGTTCATGTGCGTGTGTGTGTGTGTGTGTGTGTGTGTGTGTGTGTCGGCCATTTCCAAAGCCTGTTTTGTCTTTGTTGTTATCACATAAAAGACAGTGTTTATCCTCCAGGAAGCCATGTTTGCCATGTATACTTGTAAGGGAGAGCTTTTTCTATCAATGTCATCAACCAGGTTGTCCGCAGTTCAGAAGTTCTAATCTCTTACAGATTCCTGATTCACATCTTGGTTTCATCCACATCCACTGATTTCCCTCGCAGTTTTGCTAAAGAAACGGATTACTCAGCAAAAGGCACCCGCGACGTTTCTGATTTTGCCAAAATGTTTGACCTTTTTTTTGAAATAGTAATTGATAATCAGACTGAAGCCTCCAATCACGCAGTATTCGTCTTTGGATGGAGTTCACTTCATCCAGGTGACGTCATCCGCCAATGAAGACCAGGAGATGTGGTTGAAAGATTCAGAAAGAAGCTAGTAAGAACTGCTCAAACCTCTTCTCATGGACTTCATCAGTGATGTGTTAAAATATTGAAATATAGTGAATCCTGGATCGGCTGATTGAAGAATCTTCTTGAGTGTTTTGTTAGTGTGTATATTTGTGTTTATTTCTGTCTCTTTGCTGCGTATTTACAGTATGAACAACCAATAATCGGTGGAAATATCTAAAAAGAGTCAAAGTCAGTCAAACAACTTAAAGACAAATATATTTTTTATATTTATTTAGGTTTAAATGATTAGTATTCAAAAAGAGAAGCATAAATGGTAAAAAAGACAAGTGTCCTTTTTGTGTTTTTGTTGGTTTTTGTTAAATATTACACAAAATAAATAAATTTGAAGAAAAATAAACATGATAGTGTTAGACTGTTGTTGTGTTGGTGCTTCCTGACTAACTCGCTCACTAACTCCCTTTTCATTTTCTTCTCCTTCTTCTTCTTCTTCTTCTTTGGAGCTTTTATATCAATACTTCCTCTTCTGTTCTTTTGTCTCTTCCTATCTTACATATTTTCATTTTCTTCCCAGTCAAATCGCTTCACATGTACACAAATCTAGAAATGTGAGTTGCTAATCACACATTTTGGCACAGAAGTCATTTCATTTCATATTTCTACTGTGCCAATGTACTCGATAACTTAAAACTGAAAATAATATATACATTGTATAGCAATATATCTTATTTCTTTCTTTAAAAATAGAAATGTCTTTATCCAACAGAGATAAAATGTCCATAGGTTTCCATTCTTTTCCTCCTCAGTGCATCATTCAGATCTGATTCAGATCTGTCCAATGTAGCCATCGCTGTAACTCCAAAATAAAAGTCTGACACCCCACGAAGGTCTGCGGAGCTCTCCCATGGCCGATATGTCCAATCATCGTGGTTGTACCACCATGGGCAGGAAGTGAGTGGCTGTGTTTTTCCTCCGCGTCTTCTTCCCCCTCATTGGCTTGCCGTTGGCGTTCAGTCCCACAAACATGTGCTTCTTCTTGTTGCGCCACTCTGCCGAAGCGTAGGTGTTGTACTTGTTCTCCTCGATGCGTTCAATTAGACGACAGTCCAGACCAAAGTCCGTCTACAAGGTGGGGAAAGACAGGGAATGAGTCAGCAATTTGGATAGTTGTTGGATGCATTCAGTCACTTTTAATGTGAAACATATTTTGGTGTCAATCTGATGGCATCAACTTGAGCTTTTGGAGCGGGAAAACATCCCAACTTTCTGATATTTTATAGACCAAACAATCAGTTAATCAAAAAGAAAGCTTGTTAGATGAATCAATAATTCAAAATAATCGTCTGGTGTAGTGTATGGTGTAAAAATTTCAGATCTTGGATGATGCTTCATGAACTCTCAGGTCCATACTTTGCCCTTTTTGTAACTCTTGACATCCCCGAGTCAGAAGACTGGTCTAACTGATCTTCAGTTAATCTCCCCCTTATCCACGTCCTCAGTTTCTCTTCTCTTCTATTTCAGTTTCATTATTTCGAGTTTCATTACTCATAACCAGCTTAAGCTGTTAATAGAAAATTGAAGCCAAATCTCCGGCTTTGGTTGTTGTGTTTGCTGCTTTTCGTTGATGTCTTCATGCTTATTAATGTTAAAGTTGTTCGTATGGGCCTTGTCTTAGCACAGCAACAACGTTTTGATATTTTACTTCTTGTGACAACATGGATCAACAAATGGTCAGCCATTGTTTAAGAATCTGCTGCACAATCCCCAGCGTAATCAAGACCAATTGTAAAAACCGGACATGAAATTCAAATTGTTGTAGATGTTTTTGTGTGTGTGTGTGTGTGTGTGTGTTGACTGCAGGGGGTTTTGGGTAAGTGGGGGAGGTGTTGTAGGACGCGGGAGGCGGAGAGGTTAGCATGAGATGTGACGTCTTAAAGGTTCCGGCTCCGTGCCAGCCGAAAAGCATCGTGACACCATGTTTGTGGCCTACATTACCGCAGTGACCACCCACTGGTAAATAAAGAGAAAATGATCTGAGAGAGTAACATTTGTCAGTTTACTGGAAGCTGCCCTTGTGCTTAAGGCTAACGTCGCCTAAACAGCCAGTTAACTGGATGCGGTTGATATTCACAAGCAAAAATGTACTCGCCTCGAACGCGCACGCACACACACGCACACACACACGCACAATATAACTCAGTCTCTCTCTCTCGCTCTCTCTCTCTCTGTATCTGGCCACAGCTGTTCAAATTGGTTCCAGAAGTAAAACTGAATGTTCCCAAAGCAAAATGAGAATATTTTACAGACAGTGTGCAGATTTCTAACGAACGCTGGTGCTTCGTATGATCAAACCGTGTTTGTGTGTGGTGTGTGTCTGTCTGTGTGTGTGTGTGTGTGTGTGCTGGCTTCCTTGCAATTAAAATGATTACAAAAGCGGATTAAAAGGAAAAAAAGAAACTGTAATCGCAAGTGACATCAAATTATGGCAATGAATCATGAAAAATAATAATGTCAGTACCGTTTTAGTGACTTTCTGGACAGATCTTAAGAGGTACATAACTGAGAACAGTGTAAATGATCGTACTTCCTCGCCAGGTTTCTTTGCGAGTTCAGTAAATTCAGTCGTGTAAAAACCTAAATGCAATCATAATCCTTTGTGTAATTTACATGTATTAATCCGGCGATGTAACGAAACAATGATTTCATTTGATTACAGCTGGATAAAGAAGTCACTGTGTAAATCCATCAAGTGTAATCGAACGCCGGCCCTTCTCCTTCTCCGCGCTACTATGGCTTGTGTTGCACCGAGCAGAAGACGTCATGGGAATTCAGTTTCAGGCCATGCAACAGAATGCCTCTCTGTCTTTTCTACCGGGTGTCATTTCATCTGTGGTGTGGCTCCAGAGAGACACGCTGAAAGTCGGGTCTTTCAAAAGTAAGAAAAAGAGAGGAAAAAAGCTGAGAGAGAAAGGAGATGAAGAAAAAGGAGGGAGAGAGAGAGAGAGAAAACGGATGAAACAAGCGCTGCTCTCCCCAGAGGGACCGAAGCAGAATAGAGAAACTGAAGGATTGTGTTTCCTGTTTCTGAATGGAGCGGAGAGGAGAGGTAGGTAGCGGAGAGGAGAGCTCATTGACTGACTGTGGTTCCTATTTCTGGAATAGAGAGTCTTGTAGCCTTGTCCATTGTTTTAAAAAGCATTCAAGGAAATTCAAGGCTGCAGAGTCACCAGTTTAGGGAGAAAAGTTGTCTCTTTTACAAGACTTGAAATCATTAAGAGACATGTTTTACACTGTACCACCAGTAACATTTAGTAATCATGAGAATACACGCGGTGTGGACACCCCAAGACACAAAGAGTAAGTTTTATAATGTTAAACAGCTACTCACCGCTCCGTACAGCTCTCCTTTCTTGCTGATTGCCAGGTAGTAGTTACTGCTGAGGCCCCTGATGGCCACCACTCCCACATCCACCGACTTGATCTCCAAAATACCTGGTGCAGCGGGACACAGACACACAAACACGTCAAAGCTTTGCACAGATTTAGGTATCGCTGCATTCACGTGCACTGTTCTGCCGATGCTAGATACGTATTTATAGCCCAGTAGCCCCGGCGGCATCTTCTAACAGCTTGTTTTGTTTCATGTTCAGCATAAAACACAAAGACGAGTGATTATACACCAGAGGAAAGCAAAGAAAAGCCTCACTTATGTATCTGCAAATAGCAAATGTGTGGCATGTTTTCCTTTATACTGCACTGTTGATGATTGTTGTCACATTTGTCTAGCAAATGTTGACAATTATTGAAATTTTGGGATCTAAAACACCACAAAAATGTATTTTTTGACTACTGACTTCAGTTTAAAATGCAAAAAGGTGCATCCTTGAATATGAGGTTTAAGCTTACGTGCGTTACACTTAATTGGCTTCTTTAATTTTGCAGAATAGCTCAGAAAGTCTGCAGCAGAGACCTGAATCATCTCGGTTTCTTCCGCACAAGTGAACCCCAGTCTTGTCTCTCTCTCTTTTTTTTAAATTTCTTTCGCTGTGTGACAGGCAGACCTCAGACCGGCCTCTTGCCCCCTGTTCATTTGTTGGTTAGCTTGTGGGCTGCATGCCCTGGGACCGAGGTGTAAGCCAGGAAAAAACATTTCTCCGTTCTATGTTTGTTTTTCTGACCAGGGGAGCTCGAGCAGGCAGGCGAGCGGGCACATGGACAGGACGGAGGGGCTTTGTGGCTGCCAGACTGGCAAGAGGTCAAGGCGTCCGTATCAGTTTTCAAGCCTGAACCAATTACTGGTTTAAACTGTGGTCGCCGGCCCTTTCTTCTCTCATCCTAAAGTCAGTTACACCAAGCCATAAAACTATCAGGGGTTTGAGAGGATTAGCTGAAGGGGCAAGTAGGAAGTGGAGCCTGCTTGTAGGAATAATCGGACGGATGAAGTGAGAGAGGGGGACAGCACATCCAGAGGATCTCTGCAGGTCTATTATTGCTAGTTTTGTGATTTTAAGTGTCAGAAAATGAGTTTCCTGTTATGAATGACCTTATGTCATGATGTATACTGACATTTAACTTGAAAGACTAAAGAGGGACACAGCTTCAGGCAAAAATAACATACAGTATTTTTACATTTTCCCCAACTTTGGCAGTTTCCCCCAGGATTTCTTCTGGGGGAAACGGTGTGAGAGGACAGGTTAAAGATCAAGCAAACCACTCTCGCTTTGTTCTCTAAGCTTCAAACCTCCTAGAAATCACACCTGTCTTTTTACCACATGTCCCTTTCCTGCCCTCATTCCCCCGTCTCTCATCCTCAGACAGAGATTTGCAACATCCTGCATCCCTGGTGCGATTTTTAATGAGAAATGAGGGATGAGGAGGCTCGTTGAGAGCATCTGCCCTCAAACTGCCGTTTTTACAGCTCTACATGTTGAGACAGCTTTGTCTCTTGGACTTTTTCCTCAATGCAAAATGTGTCACTCTCGTCTCCCATTGTCTGTTATTCCTCAGTGCTTTGCAATAGCAGCGAGAGACTGTTTTGCATTTGGTAACGTCTAAAAATGGCATAAAAATTAACTTGATGCTTAGCAGCGACCAACAATTTCCCCTTGTATGTGTGTTTTTGTTTTTCTGATAGTTTCTGGCCTTCTTGCCTTTTGTGCAATGTAGTCCTTGGCTGAGGTAGACCGGCATTAATCCATCCCCAAGGTTCCGTTATTTACTCAGTAAGGACTTGTTAAACCTCTGAACTTCAAGAGGATTTTCGTAGCTCACAGCGCGTCGTGTTGGTTTGTTATGTTAAGTCCGTTACTCACAGGGACTTGTACCACAACACAGCGCTGATCTATCAGGCTCAAAATGTTCCTTCTCGCTGCGCCACAGCTGACATTTCTGAGCTGTGATCTGTCAAAATAAGATCTGTCTGTGCTGTGCTAAAGGCCCGGTCCACCTGTTCAAACCCTTTTTCCCTCCTCCCGTTTGATGTGGTTTGTCCAAAACCAAAGCACAGGGCTCTTTTTATGGCCCCTTTACCAGTTACCAGAAGCAGCCCTGCTGCCTTGGAGTTAAAAGGCCAGGCTGTAACAAAAGGCTTAGATTGCAACAACAGAATTTATGGCAAGGAGATGGAGAAAACAGGACCCGGGCTTGTAACACAGACCCATACGTCAGGTTTTTTGTGATAAACGCAGATGCACAGATGCAGCCTGAGGTCGAAACCTTGAAGATAAAACCACACTGCTCTTAAAACTTTACTTCTTTTTTTTTTTATTTTCCTCACTCAACACCGTGTCTTACTGGTGTCTTGAGTTTGTTAATGTATTTTTAGAAAAAAGAGAAACCTGTTTATCCCCCCCCCCCCCTGCTGGATCTCAGCCCAACATCTTAATTATGAATTTATGTTTTTAAGTGAAAAGGAAAAACAGTTTTATGACCCAGCACTGAAAGCAGGTTCACTTAATATAAAAGGCATGGACATTTTCCGCTATCAACATTCAACCAAGGGCAAACACCTGTGTGTGACAGGGCAACACTGCAACTTTCATAAAAACAAGCCAAACGGGGTCTTTGCCAGTCAAACCCAAACCGTAACACTAACGGAGCTGCAAGTACAAATAAACACGAGCTGGCCTTCTAACAGTAAGAAACTGTTCATTAAGCTCTTCATAAAGACCGCTACAAGTTTTAATGGGTTTTGTAGCCAAAACTGAACACCAGCGTGACTCTGTAAATGTGATAAATGTGAATGTTAGGGTTACATATTCATATTCCACCAGTTTCCCATCAAGCATTCAGCTTCCTAGCTGATGAGACACCAGGCCAAGTCTCTGAGGTTGTGCCTTCACAGGTACTGGCATACGGAGGGGGGGCGCTCGAACAGAAATTCTAGTTTTGAGTAGTCGGAGTTGAAATTTTTGGTATTTGGTAATCAGTAAAATAAAAAATCTGACGTGTTTTTGCTCTTATACCATCAAGTATTTATAGAATTATTAAAGATTGGGGAAATATGTGAATTATTACTATATTATTTATACCATACGATCTGGCTTTGCACCTCATTCAAAGGTTGCAAGTTAAGATGAATGGGTCGTCACTTCTCCTGCTACAGGCAGCTTCGGTAACTCATTTTTACAGCTAGCATATACAATACACATACACCAACATACACATAACAACATGCTCACAAACGGGAACACACACACACACACACACACGGACATACAGGAACACACACATACGCAGACCTCCCGTCGACCCCCGCTCAGCCCTCTTTGTAAACCCGGTCAGTGAGACTCCAGCTGAACCTAAAGGTTAAGGGAGGTTATGAAAATGTTTCCACTGTTTATCCAGGAGATGTTTTGAAGATTATACTGTGGTTGTTCACAATTTGACCTCGACATGGTGACCAGCTGTGAGTGGGTCCACTGCGTGCTTGAAGCCCGGAGAGGTCTTGCTCTGTATTGTGAAATATTGTCACTTGCGTACTAGCATGTGTCATGAACTCCCCTCAGTGAGATGAATGGAAATGGTTTGGTTCTTTTATACTGGGTCCAGATATTTGGATGAACTCGTGTCTCATTCTGCAGCGACTAAATTCTCTCGCTCTTTTTAGATGAAATATAAATGTGACATCCAAGAAACAAAATTTTCACGAAGCAAAAAGTGGCCTTTCTTTATTTTATATCTGATTTGCATCAGTTGAGGTCTAAACACTAAGATCATTTTTCTCTTTGAAACTATGGCAACAGAGTGACTGACGACGTCTCGTATTCATTGTGACACGAGAGTTTACATCCATGCAACCGCAAAAGACTTAAAAGAAAAGAAAATCCATAAAAGATACAAAAGAAGAATAGAGGAATAAATGTGCGTAAATCAGATATCAATTGAAAATATGAAACTATTCGTCTGTATCTGGCCATATAGATACAAAAAACAAAGCGAGCTCCATGCAAACAAGTCCTTGGCTGCGTTTCCACAAAGCCGTGGCTTTAACAGGATTAAACTATTTCCTTTGCATTATTTGTTCTTGGAGTTTGGTTGAATATTTCCGGCTCTTTATGAAGTCTGAGAGAGAACAAACACTTCTCGGTTGTGCAGTTTGCTCGGTGAGTGCTGGTGAAGATATTGGGTTGGAGTGGAAACTGCTGTATATTATGTGTTTTGAGGAGCGTTGAGGTATTGGTTTAGACTGATGTGGTTGACAACAGTATCATCCTGCGCTAAGTGGCCACATCAAAGCCCGCCCGGCCGACGGTTTAGACTGAAGCTGAGAAAACAGAGGCCTGGTTCTGATTTTCAATGCAGCCAAAAATTTTTTACAAATAGAATATTTGGTAAACTGATTTCTTTTCAAAATTTGTTTTGTTCATACTAAGTTTCTGGGTAACAAATCATGTTATGGTGTGCCCTTTTTGCACCACATTGAATGGGTATTTTTTACATTAGCAGGGTTGTTCTATCGGACCTGCTCTCGCTGGAGTACTCCGCGTATTCTTGCCCCCATAATGGTTTTATTTCCTTCCTTGACAGGAACACTCACATCACTGTCTTTCTTGTCGGACAGAAATAGCCGAAACCGCACACCGTTCAAGCTGTGTGCGATTTCAAAACTGGCCGAGGTACGGAAAGAAAAACAGACCCAGAATATTAGAAAAAGAAAAAAAAATTAAACAAAAGGGGATCACCTGAGTGAAAACCCTCAGTTTAAAAATACCAGAGGTCCAGCCAACAGATAGTGTTAAGTTTCTCATCTGCGCCGCTCATCATTCCAGTCCGCATAATTTGAGATCACTTTACTGGCTGCAGGAAGACCACAGCGAGTTATGTCACACACGTTTAAGAGCAGCCGGGAGGAAAACCCAACGAAATTCACAGTGATGTTGATGGTGATTTGATCGAGAGGAGGAGGGAGGGAAAAAAAAAAACAAAACCAAAAAAAAAAAGCTTGTGATTCCTTGAACACAGTTGACTTTGTAACATGATAAAGTGCCAAAGCTGCCAGTTTCTGTCAAAACATTTCACAGGCCTGACACGGCAGGAGTTATGTTTTCAGGCAAAGTGCTGTGACGGTCGTCTGCATTTCACACATTTTTCATTTACAGTTCAGCTGCCAGTGCGATGTTGCCCAACTGTTGTGGTTTGAGTTGTTGGCACCGGACTCTCTCGGCTTTAGAAAGCTTGTTATTTTACACCGCTGATATAATGCACGGACACGCACAGACATTATTCGTCGCCTTTTATTTGTCACCATCCATCTTTTCCGTCTCTGCATCGTTGATACTTTCTTTTGTCTCTCCTCACACAAGCATTTAAGTCCATACACATATAGTACACACACACACACACACATATATATATATACATACACACACTGGGTAATTAGCTGGCATTCCTGGCTGCTCTGTTCAAACGACCAGGCTGTCCAGATGCCTCTCTGGACTCAACTCAGCTCTCAGCTCTACCTTTGATGACTCCATTAAGAGCCTCACTTTCATGCAGTGTGTGTGTGTGTGTGTGTGGCAGGGTTAGGGGTGAGTGTGGAGAAGCAGTAACATGAGGTGTGTGCGTATTCAGTGGGGGGGGGGGCTTTTCCTGAAGCACATGGTGTCTATACGGCAACAGCCCTGGATGTTATCTGTCACAGATGCTATTCTTCACCGCCCGCTGCTTTACTGGCCATGAATTCTGCCTGTTCACATGCACCAGGCTAACACCAAAGTGACACTTTCAGTATTAGGCTTCCAGGATAGCTTTCAATATACTTTAATAAAGTTAAAGCTTGGGCTTGGCCTGCAACTAACAATTATTTCTTCAATCAACTTCCAAGAGGTCATGGTTGAGCGCAAATGTTCCCGTCCCACCAACAGTTCGAAGATATTCCATTCACAGTGATCATAAAGAGAGAAGCAGTAATTTCATCCCATAGGGAAGTTTGAAAAATGATCCCGGACGCGCACCATAACAAGTTGTTCTGTTTCCTGCTACAAGATGTCACTGTTCAGCTCAGTTTACAGAGCGATGGGTCGTCATGAGGACTGCTTAGAATAAGAGAGCAAAGACGGAGTGATTCAACTACTAAAAAATTATTTTTACAGTCTCACATTTTACACCGATGTCCGCAACAGAGGCGTGCTGGCTCCGGCGCTGCGGAGATTACACAACGTTCCAACGTTAAGCCATGCAGAAAAGTGTCCTGCTGACATGGCAAGCACTGCGGATGATGAACAATTTTCCCATCACTGTTTACTCCAAATGGTTTCTGTTTCGCAGTTTGTTGCCGAACGTAATGATTTGTTATTTAGATGACAACAAACTGTTGGATATTTGTTAGGACAGCGCCGAGATGAGCCAAAAAAACTCGGCTGCATGCATGGGCACCATGTTAAAAGGCCTCTCCAGGTTGATAACATGAACTTACCACAGACTAAATGACTAAATGTATCCTGCCACCTTCAGTTATAAGTACACCGTTGCTTATTTACCCGGATTGTATACTGCATACAATTACATTCACCCCAAATATTAATGCTTGATTAGAAAATTAGTTTAATCACTCAAATCTAACTGTAAGCCCGAGTGTCTCCTCCTGTTTCTCCCTCTTTCTCTCCCACTCTCCAGGATATTTATGATTGTACTCTGCAAGAATTCTCCACATAACATAAACAATGAAAAAGGCCGTCCATCAAAACAAAGATGTCCAACTTAGGATTCCTTGCGGATAGTAATTGACTCTTGATGTTTGGAGCCATTTTCTCTTCAGAGAGCCGAAGCGTTCCAAAGCAGCAGAGGATCTTACAGAAACATGATTTGCTGCTGAAAGACTTTTGTTTAAGGTGGTGCCTGACTGGTGGGGTTTGTGGCAGGGCTGCCTCGGTCTGCCTACAGAAATCTGGCTCTTATTTCAGTCTTGTTGTAGCTGACACATTAATGGACAGGGGAGAGAATTGATGGGAAAATATCAAGCGGCGATGATAGAAAATATGTAAACAGTGATGGAAAAATGAGACAGATCCTGTCATTGTCCTCAGTGACTCTTGGCAAAAACACCGAGCTCTCAAAAAGTAGAAAAACTGAGCTTTAACATTGTAGAAATATCTTAACCAATATCTCGATGGGAAACTTTTATTAACTCTCGTGCATGTTTTCTCCCACACACATCCAACGCATGAACAGCCACACACACACACACACACGCTCCGTAAATTACCCTGTTCGGGTAGTTGTGGGGTCAAAGGGCACTCATGCATCTGGACCTCTCGACCTTCACATTCACCTCTGCGTGGGAGATGGAAAATAGTGCTGACAAAGGTGGGGAGGGAGAGGTGAGAAGATGCATGACTGGTCATTGTTTTTAGTTCATCTGATGAGGCAAAGCCTCGGCCATGATCCATGCGATTGAAACATTAGATTTCGTCTGCATCAAATTTCGTATGTGACAACTAATCCCAAACCATCACTGAACTATACTGTTGGAGTGATGAGATGAAAATGGCAAACACCAACTCATATTGGAACCTGTGAAAGTTTCCAGACTGTCTGATATTTGTTAAAAGATGGAAGTCTGAAGTCTAAAGTAGGTAATTTCAGCAGAGCTTTCTCCCTCACACACTCATCCTCATCAATACATGAAGGTTTTCTCGGTACAAAGACTTTTCAGACTTTGACAGCTTGATTTCTGTTATTAACTTTTGTCCCAAAACTGAACATTTCAGGCTCTAGGCATCAAAGATTATGTAACAACTCGTGTGAAGTGCCAGTGAATACCAGTAAATGGCCCGTTAATCCGTCTGTCTCAAACGTTTACAATACGTTATTAATGCTTTGGCCTCGTTTCATTATCTATTTAATTAATTTCTGAATAAAAGGACAAAAGCTGTCCGTTTTTTCCTCTTACGTAAGAGAACAATCAATATTATGTAATGTTTCTGCAGGACCTTGACAACGTTTGCTCCGTAGATTCCAGTAAAGTAGTCATGAATCAGAACTGACATGATTCGATCCAGACACTCGCTGCGTTTTAGATATTAACAAAATCACCATGAAGAGGCCATGAAACAGTGAAGTATATTGAATTTGTTCGTCCAGGCGGATCGCAGCGTCCAAGATGTTAAAATAAGGTGATCAAGTCAAAGAGCTTCACTAATTTACTCATTACCTTCAGTGGTTTTCTATCAGGATCACTTCTTATTCATCTCAACCAAGGGCAGGTATCAGAGTACACTGTACGTTTATTGTAGAACAGCTTAATGTAGCTGTTGATGTGAAACTTGGCTATAGCAGCTTGAGTACTCAATGACCGCTTCAGTGTTTCCTGAACAAGCTCACGCCGTGACGTTTGCTCACAGCTTTTATTTACGGCTGTTGGAGAGAAGAGTCCATGAAGATGTCAAAGTAACTTTGAATGAAAAGCAACGCTGACACTAACCTCTGGTACATCCAGTACCTCCTCATAACTCTCTTTTATGGGCCACACTGTTACCTTTTCCCACGAGAACCCAAACACGCTCATCAAGCAGAGAGCAGGAAGAAAGGCAGCAAGAAAAAAATAAAAATAAAGACGTGCAGAAACCGAAAAAGGGGGGAAGACTGGGACTAATTTCAAGAGGATGTTAAAAAAAAAAAAAAGGGCAAGCACTTGTTACATTTTTGTTTTGCGTTAACCTTGCTGAGTCATTGGAGGTTTATGGATGCAGAGGAGAAAGATGAAAAGAAGCGGATGTGGGGTTTGAAGACCAGAAGATTCAAATATTTCTGAGACACAAGTTTTGTTTTGCATTCTGCATGTTGGTTTTTTAAAAGAATACAATCTCCTTTTTAGTTATAAGGGACGTTAACTGCAAAAATCTGATTTTTACCAAGTGATTTTTATTGTCCAATTTCCTCCGAGTGGAAAAATCTGCCAGTGCAGTGAAATAATTGTAACGTTTCCAATACAAGTCAACTAGTTTCATGAATTCCCCTTTATTCTTTATTCCAGTGCAGTGATCTGTTTTATTTTGAAAGTTTCAAGACACAGACACTCACTTGTTGAAATATTTGTATCAGAAAAACAATTTTACACACATTTTTTCCCTTTTTGTTTAATAGCACCTATGTTAAGAAAACACAAGTTTTAAGACTCGAGAGCAACAGGACAGCCAGAAGTGATGCACTATGTAGCGTTGACCTTTCCATTAACAAAGCTTCCTGACTTAGGTCAATGGGAAGAGGTCAAACTAGAGGGGGCAGACCTGTGTAATTACCCTGGACATGGAAAACCTGCACTAAATCAGAATAATATCCAGTGTATTAGACTCCACATAAATTGTGGTGCGTTAGATTCATTCATGTCGGTGTCCGCCGTGATTAATGTTGCCAATAAGTATGTGTGGCAGATTTTACAATCCGGGTGGCTGCAGTGAGAATCAAAGCTCCGACTGTGGTCAAGTTGGCGCTATTCAATGCTAATTGAGCTACGCATGACCACAAGTCTGTGGTCCAACTGCAAACACATGTCCATTTGTTTCAATGCTTTATTCGCTTGTTTGTAAACGAGACGTGACAACGGCGAGGGCAGAGAACAAGGCCCGGTTCTGTAGCTGGTCGGTGGCGGGATCAGCGCTAATCACATGACAGCACGACAGGATTACCGCGCTCTGAAAGACCTTTTATGAGGTGAGACCGGATAGATGGGCGTCGATGACGTGAAAACAAACAGCACAAACACTGACACGCACCAGTGAGCGCACATTCACAATACAGGCCCCAAACTCCGAATGATGTACTGCCCTCGGCTTTGACAAGATGATTAGAAAGGCTCTGCTGCGGAGGAGAGACTCGACCCCGGAGCTTGAGCTAAAACTTCTTCATCACCTCTGACACCATCTAATGACACTCATTTGCGATCTGACCTTCTGAACATTACCAGACTGGTAGACCATGATAGTAAAACTAAGTAACTAACTAACTATGCCCTGCTTTCCTGAATCAGTGGTCCGTTTTTTGACCACTTGTAGATGTGCAGGGCCTGAGTTTGGCCTGACACACACACACATTAAGTGTAGGTATATGTATGTAGTGTTTTTGTAAGCTAGCTTCGGACTATCTCAAAGATCCATGTGTTTTTAATGAGCCCATAAAGGCCAGAAACCTGCATCAAATAACTAATCTGTCCAAAAGTCTGTATGCAGTCTATCAGCTCGACAACTGTATTGTATAAATGAACAGTGTCATCGTGAAATAAGCAAAAAGTGTATTGAAAACATGCAGAGAAAAAAAAAAACATGATTTCTTGCACGTCCATGTTCTCAGTTAGCGAGTTGAATTATGTCGTGTTTGGTTTAGTCTGAAGGGTACAATTTGTTCTCTGCTGATTTTAAAGCACATGCAAAATAGCAGGAGGTGGCGTACGAAGTCGAGCTTGCACGTGCACGGATGCAAATGAACAAGCGCCTAAGCATATAATATGATAATCTGCAGACAGCCATTATTTCATTAGAGCGAGATCTCTCCTGTTTGTAACACCAGATTTCCCCTCAGTGACGTGTTTAACATCTGCACTTGCTCTCAGGTAGATGAAGATTCTGCCAAGATGAAACACGACCTCCCTCTTCATATTTATTTATTTTTTTTATGCTCCACAAACTTTTAAAAAAATTTTTTTAACCTGTTTCTCACCACAATCAAATAACATGAGCTGTTGAAATTGATGGATTGCGCCTCTAATGCCATGACCTGATGCAGTTATAGCCGGCGACACGTTGCACCCTAATGGTTGAACTCTTTATGTGCATGTGTGTAAAAGTGTATGCATGCGTGTGTGTGTGTGTGTGTGTGTCAGAGAGGACTGCAGGCAAGGGGAGGGAGGAAGAGACGCTAATTGAAATTCCTTCAGCCATGTCTGGCAGAGCCTTGGTGTCTGAGTGGCACACACACACACACACACACACACACACGCGCACACACACATGCACACACATATTCACACTGGCCCTGGCCCTAATAAAAATGGGCTTTGCCATATGGAGGCCATGTGCAAGACTGGCCTCTCTGTGCTCAAGCGTGTGTGTGTGTGTGTGTGTGTGTGCAGGAGAGGCTTGTACAACACCGCAGACCCACAGACAGATGCATACAAACCTATGACATGTGTACGAAGGTGTGTGAGTGATTACAAAAAAAATCCATTTATGAAGGTTACATTCCCAGACATACACACTTTGACATACGGTGGCAGATTCGTACACATACGGTAGACGTAGTGCGACGAGAGCCTGTTGTATAATCTCTGAGAAATTAGCTCGTGCTTTGGACGTCGCCCATCTAATTCGGCGAACTGGCAGGGAAATTCTGAGCAGGTAAATGTGGGAGTAATGTTCTGTTCTCCCTCAACAAAACTACTGTCAATGTGCCCTCAGGCGATGCAGCTATTCTGAGCTGCGCCGAGACCAGAAGAGAGTGGCAGTCCTGGAGAACTTCCAGATGTGTTTAACTAGAAGATAAAGATGTGGACTCAAGAATGATAACAGCTGATTTTCTGCTCAGGATCAGTCATAAATGATCATGATGACCCTTACAAGTCGTAAAAAAGTCTTTTCCATTTGCCAGAGTACAGATTAGACGCTTTGTTGAGGTTTGCGTGCCACCGCATAGCTGCTTTTAACATCCATCTTCAGCCCTAATATCTTGCACGGGGTTCCACATTCATGCGCTCGTACAGTGAATGCGCCGCCAGGTTCCCTAAAGGTACCGGCGGCGTTTCTCCGTGCCCTTCTCTCGTGCGCTGTGGACGACTAAAAGCTGTGAAAGAGTGTAGCTGTGCGAGCGTGAGGCTGAGTGGTGCTGACAAAAGAGCATGTGTGCTCAGTGACCCTTCTCGGGATAAATAAAGGTTAAAATCATATTTCACAGCCCTCAGAATGCAAGACCAGAAGAAGGCGCAGGGATTGCATGGTGATTACTTTACATGCGAGCCCATATAACCTCATACTTAGCATATGCCCACTACTATTATTGCTGCAGCACAATAGCAGCGAGGAGTAAGTGTACTTGTCATTCTCCCCAGGGGTTTGGTAATAGCTGTGTTTTAGATATTTCCTCGAAGAAGAAGAACTTTCTCTGGGCCATTTATAATTGGTTCCAGTGGATCATCTCTCTTTTTTATCTTCCTGGCTTACTCATTTTGTTTTTTTTCCTTTCCACTCCTCTCCCACTGTCATGCTCTCCCCTTTCCCTAACTCTCTGTAGTGCGCCTGCCTGTACACATGGTGGAAAGGGGGCTGAAAATTACGCAGCTGTTATTTGTTCTTTTGCCCAGTCACCTGCCTTAATGTGCGCGGTTGCACAAGAGGGTGGAAAAAGAGAAACCTCTCTCTTCACACATAAACACACGAGACGCAGAGGGAGAAAAAAGCAGTGCATCCGGAGAGGGATGCACATTTTGTGAAGTGAGACTGTTCTTTTATCGATTTTTTTTTTTTTTTTTTTAGTGCGACTAAAACGTCTAAGAGGAGATTAAATCCCAGTAAAATCTTAAGAAATTCCAGGATTCCTGGAAGTTTGGGGATTTCGATGCTTAAAATGTAAAGATTCATTCAAAGGTTGACTTACTGTATGGATCGTCCTCGCTTTTGGTGCCGTTAACTTTTCCTTTCTTGTCAATGCGAAGGAAGAATTTCTGGTAGGAGAACAGTTTCCTCCTGCGCACATCTCCTTGTAGATGGTTGTAGCTGCTCCGCACGTGGCGCCCGACGACCGTCGCGGAGGCCGATGACACATTGGTCGCCCGTGGCAACCTCGCAGAGGATGCGTGCAGCGGTGGTGGTGATGATGATGATGATGGTGATGATGATGGAGAAGGTGGCGGATGCGAGATGAAGATGCTAGGAGGGGTGCCTCCAGGCGCATCGTGGTCCTTTTCAGAGTCTGACGATAGGGTGGACAGGGGTGAGGACGAGGACGGCCCAAGCAGCAGAAGCAGGATGAGGAAGGTGAGGGAGAGCAGGAGTGAAGGAGGTCTGCAGCAGGGGCAGGAGGAGAACCAGGCGACCGGTGCACCTTGTGTCACTGTCCATCTACACATGGTAGTGGAGCTGGGAGAGCTGTGGAGGTGCACAGGGGCTGGGGCATGCTGAGCTGGGTGCAGGGAGAGGGAACGAGAGTGGGAGAAACTCCCCCTGACTGACCGACTACACCTCCTCTGTCTGGGGACCCCCAACCTCACTGGGACTGTAGGTGGGCAAACCTGTAGAATGGCTGGGGTGACTGTGCGAGCAGATGGAGCGTTGTCACTAATTCTGATGGTGATGGCGGTGCAGCTGCCGGTGGTGGTGAAGCCCTCAGTGACTCTGCTGTAGTCCCCTCTGTTTATTCCTCAGCAGCGCCGCAGGAATGCGTCAACATCCATAACTCAGATCACCTCGCAATGGGAACAACTGGGGGGCTCGCGTCAAAGACCTCTCACCACCTCCACCCTCTCCTCCCGAGACCGCCGCTCTTTTTGCTCCCGGTTGCTCGCACACACATTCACACTCCAGATCCTATTTTAAAGTTTGTTCACATCCAGAGACAAAAAACACACATCAGTTCATTCATGTACACTGCTAGAATCTACTCCACACACAAACACACACACACGACCCAAACCATTTATCTTCTCCAGTCCAGGGAGGTGGATAACAGGAAGGCGGAGGAGGTCTGGATGAAATGAAAAGATGCCAAACTGCTCAGTACAAAATGAATAAATAAAAACAGGAAGTCAAAAAAAAAAAAAAAGGATTAATGCTGCTTCTCATAAAATGTCCAGAGAAATCCACGCAAGGCAGGCCACAAAAAAAAAAGAATCCAGACTTTCTTCTCTTCTTTTCTCTCTTTGTTTCTCTCGGTTTGTCGGAGCTGGTTTGAAGTTACTTGAGTGTGTAACTGAGCCCGGGAGCTCTCGTCTTTCTCCCCTCTCTTGTTGTGCGTCTTGTCAGTGAGCTGAGCTCCCTATCTCTCCCCTGTCCCTGCCTCTCGGAGTCTGAGCGCTGGAGCAGCGCGTTGCCTCTCTTCTTTCCTCCTGTGTGTGGCTCCCTCTCCTTTGGCCCCCTCCCTCTTTCCTTTGCCTCTCCCTCTCTCCTATCTCTATCAGCGCTGCTCTGTCTGGTTATCTGGAGTTTCTCTGAGGTGACTGAATCTTGTCTTTCCTTTCACCTTATTTATCTGCTGCAGTTCCCCAGATGTCATCTCTTAGTGTAATTGGATGTCTATGAAAACCACTTGGCTTTGAAGAGCTGTGTGCATTTATGTGTGCGTGCATGTGTGTCTGCACATGTACATATGTGTTTGTGTGTGTGTGTGTGTGCGGAGGGGGGGGGGGGGCTGGGGCGGAGTGGTGGTGATGGTGGGGGGGGGGGGGCGTTTTCTCTTTCCCTCCCTCCCTCCCTCTTCCACTTTTTCTCCATGTCTCCTCCCCTTCCCAGACAAAACCCCACCAGTTGAGCAGAGCAGGTCCGAGAAAGAAGGAAAGAAAACCTTTCCTTCATATCTCTCTCCTGTCGCAGCGCTCTGAGTATTTCTGTCGCCGTGATTAGCTCGGGCTTTGCTTGAAAAATGTTCACTACTCGTGCGGATACAACAACCGAGTTTATGTACCAAAATAGTGCAGGTTGAATTCTTTAATTTGAGAAATGTGAAGACGTTTCTCTATAAAACATTTAACAAAGAAAAAGATAACAAAGGTCTGAAAGGTTTAATGTGTCCAAACATCTCAGACAGCAGCACAATGACACATTGGCAAACCAATTTATTTTAAATCAAGTAACTCCCTGACCAAGACAGAGAAGATTGTCACTGCATTTTGTCTCTCATTTTTAAACTTCTAGCCGCACTCATTAATGTTATCATATGCTCTGCTAGTTTTTCAGTATATATACATTTTTGGGTATATAACTGAAATGGAGGCGGACATCAACCCCATAAAAAGAAAAGATGAAGCGGAGTGTTAGTTCAGGTGGAGCCCTGAAGTCACGTTTGGATCAGCCGCATGCTTCACATGAGTCACTGGCTCTTTCACAGCTTGTGTGGCCATCAGCTGACGTGTAACGTCCAATCACGATCAGTGCAGGTGTACGACGCACCTTAACAACCTGACACCTCACCACCCAAACATCCTCCTTAATTAAACTAAGATTTAATATGGATGTATGTGTTCATTAAAGGCGGGGGCGATTGAAACCGTGCACTAATTTTCCACCTTTAGTTTTTCGTCTGTGGTCAAGGAGATGCTCATTATGCTCAAAACCTCCTGCAGCGTTTATGACTTAAAAAAGCCACAAATTCTCCACCCTGCATGACACATGACTGCCTGTAATGGCCAAGAGTTTCTTTTTCACATTTGAAGATGCGGCGAACAGATTGGAGCCAAGTTTCCCCTCAGCTGTTTTGACAGATACTATCAAGTGATTTCTCTACTTTGGACCTTAATCTTTAGATAAACAGCTCTCTGTGTTTGGATAAAAGAGGTCGTACCTTACGTGTGTCGTTGCGTTTCACCTTTCAAGAATCTGGGTCTGCTGTCTGGTTTCAGCATTGTTTAATTTCCTTTTCACATTGTCAGACAACAGCCATATCTCCGCCCCCGAGTCTCCCCGTTATTACTGGACCGCTGCCTTCTGTCCCAGGTATGCACCGGATAAATTTGAGTTATCACATTCTGCTGTTTCTTCATTCATTTAGTCGGCGTCAGTCCATCTTGCGTTGATACTTCTTTTAAACAGTTCCCTTTGCTGAGGCACCAAATAACAATGTGATGTACACGTACAGTCAGCCGGCATTTCCCTGTAAGGTGCTTAACTCTAGCTGATATTATACAGATGTTCAGTGCTGCCAACAGTCTGTCACTCACGTCAACATCACAGCCGAGTATTCCCCACTGAGGGCCTGTCAATGCACATGACAAAGATTGATTTGATGGTGAAAGACCAACTACTGTGCAGAACTTTACAGGCTGTGCAATGAAGTTACTTAATTTGATCAATGATTGAATCGGATGCTAGATGTTAGATGTGAGCTGTAAAAACTGGTGCAGGTATGAGCGAGCGTGTTTACTACTTCTTGGGGATCATTAGAATTAGACCGATATTCAGGAAAAAATATGCAATCTGGAGATCTGGATTATGTTTCGAGTCACTGAATGGGGAAAAACAGTTGATGGTGTTCATGGTATTTTAATCCTAACATGTCAGGTATGGAAACGGTTTGCCAAAATGTGGCCTACAACAAACTAAGTAAGCTTTGTTTTTAGCCTAGCAGTTGTTGATTATTTGCAGCTCCTACCAGCTGGTTGGGAGTCAGCAGTCGGCTTATTCAGTCAATCGCTGTAGTGATTAATTTCCAGCCATGCTGGATTAAATTTACACTTCGATGGTATATTTAGTTTTCACTAACAGGCTCACTGAGGCGAGGAAAAAAGAAGAGGCAGAACCAACGATGAGTCAGGATTTTAAAAAAAGGGGGAAAAAAGAAAGTGATTTAATTTATGATGACTCGATGATCCGACTTTGGTCAAAATAAAAGACAGGTTCATTTGAATTTCAAGGACTTGTTAAGCACTTTGTTTGAAATGGGGCTTTATTCACTTTTTTTGCTATAACACAACAAAGAACGAGCAGTACTGGCAGCGTGTCGGCCGATGATCTGCAACTGGAATCGGCACCAGAATAAAGTTGATCGGGGCATCGCTACTTGGAGTCGAAATAAAAGTATTTTGTGGGGCATTTTATGGCTTTCCTGCCAAGTTGACAGCAAAGCGATGGCAGGAAATGAGTGGAGAGAGAGAGAGATGGGGAATGATGATATGCACCAAAAGTCCTCCAGGCTCACGGATGTTGCGGTTAATGGTTGTTGCGCGTTAACCCTTAGGCCACCGGAGTGACCTCCATCTGCAACTATTTCAATTACTGATTCATCTCTAATTAAGTCCAATTTTAAAGTACCAAACATTTCCAGCTTTCTCAATTATGAGGGTTCTTTTTTCTTTTCTACATCATCATACATTAACGTGGCAAAACAATTATTTATTTACAGTTTATGAGCATTAATCAGGAGACAATTATCTGCAGATGTTTTAGTATTTTAGTTGTAACCCTGTTAGGACTTACAAACCTTTTTAAAAAACTGTCCACTTGACCATCTGTTTTACACTTCACACACATGCCCACATGTATACCAGAACGCCATCAACCTGTCAACACCTGCAGACAAAATTCAGCACCACGGACAGCAATTTACGATGCGCTTCTTCAACGCGCTCATGTAATCGAAGATCCCTAGATCGACTGAGATATATCGTGAAGTTTCCCCGAGTGTCTTTCCAAGCTGTTTGACATCTTTTGGATTGCCGTGAGGAGGTTCTCCGAGGTGGACATGTACGGACACGATCCCCCACCGAAGAATAGATTTAGCAAAGTATTGCTACACTGAGACAGAGGCACCCTGCAGGGCTGTGTGACATTTTATACACAAAAATAAGAAAATGAATAATCAAGGAAAGTAATCAACAGTAATGAAGATATTGGTTGCAACCATGAAGTCTCAAATGTAACTGATGCTGTCTTTTTTTGGCCATAAGTCACTATACTGTACACAGGTTTAGGTGGGTAGTATCGAACACTAAAGCTCATCCATTGTGGCTATGAAGGCAGAACACTGGCTGAATGAATGAATGAATGAATGAATGAATGAGAACTTAGCAGCGAAGCAATCAAAATGAATACGCTCAGGGAAAGAACAAAGGAGTGAGAAGAAGAGACAGAAAAATGCAACGAGATGGAGTGAGCAGGAGAAAGAGAGAAAAAAACATCTGGTCAGTGGCTCTGCGGCTTGAATTCGGGGTGTAGAATGACAACACACACAGCACACACCCACCCACACACGTACACAAACACACAAACAAATGCACGCAGTTTGTCCCTGACCCTGCTTTTACTGCACTGAAATCTTTCAAGCTGTTTAATCGTCTCTGTGTTGTAATAGTAAGCATGAATCACTGTTGCACTAATTATCAGTTACTGATCAATTACTGACTGATCTCTTCATTGCTTGCAGTCTTGTTGTTCTGTCTAACAGTCGTAACAAGACTCAGATGTTGGAAGTCAGTCGTCCGTGAGGGAAAAAATGTTTTGTCACACCAGAAAACAATTTGTTTGATGCAGCGGAGCACCACATATTCAGCTTTTTCCCTCTGAAATACTCAACAAGGCTGTAGGGGCTTCCCTCTCTGGAAAGAATCGTCATTCAACTTGTTTGCTTTACAATAAGTTACACGCTCTTCAGAACTGATTCACGTCATTCACGTAATTTTGTTCTCTGGCTGAATGTTATGTTTAAAAAAAAATAAAAAAAATGACACAGCAGAAATCACGTCTCGTGAGATTAACGAAAAATATGTAAAAAATGCGGCCGATTATAATTACGCAGTCATGGTTGTAAGACCAGGTCAGAATACAAAAGCGGTGCCTCTAATGATGAATAAATAATTTTTTTAGATGTGGTCACATTTCTCAAAATCTTTCTCTTTTTTTTTCTCCCATCATAGGAAAGAAATGAGTCAGCCTCATTGTCTCGTGGTTTTGGCTTAAAGCTGTCGTTGCAATCTGAGGCCAAACTTCAAAGTCAAGCAGAGTGGAAGTGCTGATCCGGGGTCAGCACCCAAAGACAAACGGCTGTGAGCTTTAATATATATTCCCAAAGAGCTCCGCGGACTTTAGATCAGCAAATGTGAGCGGCTTTGCGGATTCGAGCCCGGATGAGGTGACACAGGTCCCCTTTGGCTCCGTTGGTCATGCCTTGGATGAGTCTTGATTGCTCATGCCTAGGAGGAGAACGCCATTAGGGACCAGCAGTTCGGCTCAGTGATTCTAATTGTTTCATTGCGGTTTGGGCTGGTGGCTTTGAACGCATTATGGTCTTCAAACTAGTTTTGCCGAAATGGCCCTGGCAGTTAACTTTAATTGCAGACACATTAAAGCACTTATTGGCAAAAAGGAGGTCCTACGATAAACGTACAGATACTGTACACTAGAGTTACGGTCAAACTGCTGAATACAGCGACGATCTTAATAATCCAGAGCCCTTTGATGACGAGCTGTTCTGTCATTTTAAATTAATCGGCGCTCCTTTTAAAGTCCTTGTTTTAAAGCTTTGTTTTGTTGCCCTTCCCACATTATTTTTGTCATCCCATCGGAATGTACTACACGGATCTGAAATGGAAACAAACACGGATCAGCGTGTTAACTGTAACAATAAGAGAAACACGAGTAAACACCTTTTTTCTTTTTTTTCTCCTTCTCTCGGGCCTCAGAAGGTGTGCCAGAGTCTTTTAAACTCGAAACGTGACCTTCACATCGCATAAACAAAGATGTTCTTAAACAGTGACATAGAACAATGAAACTTTTGGTTTAAGGGTGTTTTATGATTCACACACCGCAGTATTTCCGATTGTCTCCTCATGCTGATTTTTCCCTCCCCCGAAAAAAAAAAAATGAAGGCAGGTTTATAATCACGAACAAGTCTCTCCTGAAGCTACAAACAACACATAAAGGCAGCACTGTCTTGGAGTAATAATTCATCTCACTTAACGTCACCATTGTCACATATTAAGAGTCTTGACGGTCTGGTTTCTGTCATTGACAGGAACGTTTTATTGTTCAGAAATTGAATCATATGAGCCACACATGAGTACTTTCTTTTGGGTTGAGCATTTTTGTCTCCAAGGCCCGATTCACATGATTATTGGTTAAAGATATCACCACCAATCTTCCTGGGAGGGAAATGGACTGACCCATCAGGATAAATGCACCTGAAGGTTAAGATACTAAAGTGTTTACCGGTGGAAACAAACACAGAGCCTGATGCAAGGCTGCTGTTCTTCTTCATCCGCAAGTGTCCTCTAAAATTGACAGTGAGAGAGAGAATAGTTTGTTTCTTGAGGCCATGCAGTAAAATAAAATTATGATCCGATATGAAGTCATAACAGAGCTAATTATACATTTGAAGGAAAGTGCCGCCATATTTTGGTTTTTAGACACCAAACCTCGCATCTGCGAAACAGACATAACCCTCTGACATCTGCCTTACAGATATATCCAAACATCAACAGCCCCGATGCCATAATGAGCCATACAGTCAAACACACACCGAAACATAAACTTCACAGAGCACATAGGAAGTCTGTGCAGCAGGTGTTGATCTTATTAATGGCTCGAGCGGAAGTATTTGTTGCTCCTTTTGTGCCTTGGTTCGATAAGGTCAGTATAAACTAACATCATCATTAACACTGGATGTGGTTTCAGATTAAGAATTACTGTCAGTGGAAACGCAGCACCGACAAGTCATCATAGAATTTAAATACACGTGGCTGGCGTTGGTTTCCTATAGCGAAAGCTTTTATGGCGCGAGTCTACGCCGGACTTCAAAGTCTGACATCACCGAACCTCATCGACTCCGTCTGCAGCCAGTTTCATACTTAATTTGTCAACTACTGGTTTAAATTACAAACTGCGATTCCTCGTATCAGATGGTGCCGCTCTCTCGACTGAGTTTACATTCTGAAATGTAAACCTGAAGTTTTGAAAGGTTTTCCCGACGCACCGCTGACAGCTTCTTCTAATAGTGTTGAGATAGCTTCCATATTTTAATAATGTTAAACTACATGGAAGTAATTACAGCGTGGTCCATGCAGGAGACTAAAAAGCTGAAATGTTAAACACAACTGCCACTGGAATGCTAATTCTCATGATACATTTACCATGGTAACAAATAACATTTCACCACGGCGATGATCATTTCCATCATTTGGCTGGGTGTTAATATACTGGCAGCCACCTAAGTGCCGAGGGAATGAACTCACTGACCTGAAGATCTTCTTTCGCAAGAATGATCCTCATATTCTCCATTTGTGGCCTTCTTTGCTGTCTCTTGCTGGAAATGTCTCGTTTACTTAAGACATGTGTGTCGTCATCCTTTAGACCCGTTCAGCTGAACAGAGCTGTTTTAGCGGATCTCCGCTTTTATTTACTAGTTTTGAAAGGTCGTCCTGTAGACAAGAACTCTGTTAACATGCCAAATAATGCATATGAGATGAAATAAGATAGACTTTATTGATCACACTTGTTAAAGCGCCTCACAATATACAAGATGGATAAGAAACATAAGTCCTTCCTGCAGCGAATGACCTGGTTTTCATTCCGGCCTGTGGTCCATGGACGTTTTCGTGTGCCGTTCCCCTTCTTTCTCGCTGCTTTCCTTCACCCGTCCACTCTCATTTGCTTTCCTGTCCGCTCTCACAAGTTGAAAGCCGTCCAGTGAGTCCCAAGCGAGTTCACTCAGCCCCGTCTCTGTGATGGTACACTCTTTATACTCCCTCTCTAGCCTGGTTTGCACCGTAAGCTGCTCCATCTTATTGGGGAGACATCTTACATTCCCCATGATACGCATGGTTTATACCATGATAGCCTTTGTACCTTGATTAATCTTTGGGGTAATACTTTACTGTAACTCACCATATTTAGCATTTAGCATATAATAAGTAAATAAAACATACTACAGAAGATACTACTATCCATTTATGTATTACATTAACTGACAAAAATTGACAAATGTCTATGTATTTAATATTATAACCATAATTCCTCCTGTTGTCGGTACAGAAAAATAAAATTTGAAATTTAAAAATATTATAGTTACAATTCTTGAAAAAGACTCTGCATTTATGAACTCTTTAAAATATCCTCACAGTTTCTTATAATTTCAGTCTTCAGTCTTCAGTCAAACCATTTATTACACGTGTTAAATAAAAATTAAAATAAATATTTTTCTTCCCAAAAATATGGCAAATAAAGCAAAACAAAAAATACCCTGTTCATATATCGAACATTATCCCCGGTGCGCTATATTTTCTCCACCATTTCACCGGCGCACCAACACCCACATCGATCTCATCATGCTGTCCGGTGGAGGTGCGTGGCCTTCACTGAAATATTCATGTGGGGACTGGGGGTGTTGGTTCCGGGTGAATAATGCAACAGGTGGATTAGTTCTGGTTTCAGAGAAAGCGAGCGGATGGATAAATTAATTATTATAGATCCTTCCATCCACCTTTCTGAGAGAATTAAAGGAAAAAGGAGGAAACGAGAAGAAGAGAAAATAGCAGTGACACAAATTTGCACCCGCTCGAACTTTACAGATGTAGAAAACAAAATAACTCGATAAAATCTCGACGTATTCTGGTTTTGATAGGTTATATTATCATGAAACATTCAGGGAGATCTGTTTATGGCCTTTATCTGATGCATATAAAACTGAACAGACTTTGCATGAATGCATAAGTTGTGTAAGGACGTTAAGTATCATGTCAGTACCTATTTTTAAATCTGGCCTCAGGCCTAGCAATGATTTGCTACATTACATTTAACGCTCTCGCTCTCTTTTTACGTGACCGTAATGAAGTTTGACATTCAACATAAACTGGCACATCTGTCACAGTCCAGACATGTACGTCGTTAAAGAGAGACTAAATAAAGGTATACAGCATGACTGTGGAAGGGGGGAGTGGGACAGAGAGAGGGAGAGGGGGAAAAGTAGAGAGCTAATTGTCTTTGATGATTGATTATTCTCGTGGCTTTCTTGTTTATTTCACCAGGCGGGAGGTTGAAAGCGGAGCAGGCCTGTGACCAATCAGTGGTCATCATTAAAGGCGGGATGAATGCCAGGACCAATCAAACGCTGGCTCATTAGAAGGCGGGACAAGTGCGAGGCAGTCATGTAGTCTGAAGACAGGCGAACAGATGAGAGGTGTTCGTTAAGTCTCATTCAGTAAAACTCTTTTGAATGTGTGTCCAACGCAGGACTGTACTGTCTTAAACTGTGTGTGTTTTTATGAATGCTAGCGTTAAATGCCACTGTTCATTCATATATAGCTATAATAATTTCATCACATAGACTTCCTTCACCATCCATAATTAATAATTAATTAATGTGTGTAATGCTAACAAGAAATTGCATATGGTGAGCATGGTAAACACTATACCTGTCAGCATTGCCATTGCGAGCATGTTGGCATGCTGCCGTTAGCATTTAACTCAGCTAGCATGCGACTTCCTATCTCTGAGCTGATGTCTGTAGTCAACATTCGTTAAGGTCTCCCCCTTTCTGGACTGCGCTTGATATTAGCAACAGACGTTTTCTTTCACCATCCACACTTGCTCTCGCTGGGGCTGCAAATCATTATTTTCGCTGTTAGTTTTCGTTAGCTTAATTGCTTTAAAATGTGAACAAAAGTTTAAGTTGCCAGTTTAATTCAGGCAAATGTCCAAAATCAAACAATCAAACCAGTTTACTATCACATGACAAAAAACACATCAAATCCTCTCAAAGGAATTACTTTGGCGTCTTAGCTGGAAAAAATGATGATGAATTAATAAATAATGAAAACAGCTGCAGGTTTAGTTTTCATCTGTTGTAGCTCTCTAGCTTGCAAGATAGCCACTGGGGTGATATTTGTCCCTTCTGGTTTGATCCTTGCCGCCGTGCTTCACAGTAACAGTAGAGTTTACTTGAGATATCCTCTGTAAGGGACACATCTATGGATCGGCTGCCATGACGTGCATAGCTGCGTCAGGAATGAGGTAAAATGGAGGCCAGGTGTTTGTGTGACTCGGGAGTTATTTGGCCAAAATGCTCCCAGACCTTTTGAGGCACGAAAAAAAACCCTCCTGCTTGAGACAGCACTGTGTGGCACGCTGTTTCATTCTTAAGATTTTTTTTTTTCTTTTTTTAAAAAAAGCTTCCAGTGCCTCGTTGACCTTGACAGTGACACAAATCCACGCACCGCCAACCTCACACATAAACGCTCAGACGTCATGAACGCGCGCGCATTTGCATAAAGGTCGGATGAGGGTGAGAGGTCAGAGGAAAGAGTGAGACATGGGAAGTTCTATCAGCTCCTTTCTTATGTTACAGAGGATTTTGTAACCTCCCACACCAACCTAACACACACCAACCTGCCCCCAACCACCACTCATGTCCATTACTTTTGCCACAGTTGGAACCAGACACCGGTCCTGTTCCATGTCCCGAGGTTGGATTTCAAGTATCAGGTTTAAGTGGGCCAATAACCCCCTCCCTCCCCTTTCCTAACCTCTCTGCACACGCTCCGGTTAGCAGGTGACCAGTGTAGCTTTATCCTCTACATATAAGCACGGCAGGTAGGGGTGTTCCACCTCCCCCGCACGACACATCGGCGCGGAGAAGAGAGGGCGACAGGAGTTGAAAGGCAATTATGTCTGGTCTCTGATGAGAGAACAAACTCAGTCAGACAAAGCCCTGTGATGTGGTGAGGCCATCCAGCCATGCCCAGGTACACAGGTAGACAATAGACAGCCAGCTCAAAGCCCCGCAAAAAGCATTCTGTCTAGACACGCGAACAAACCAAAGCAAAAAGAGTCCATACAGGGAGGATGAAGACATTCGTTTGTAGGCGAGACAAGAGAAAAAGGTTGCGGAGCTGAAAATGCTTTGAAAGTACTTTGAAGCACTTGAAATGCACTTGAATTAACCTGTTAAGCACTTGTCTCAGTAGTGAGCACTTCACTTTAAAGATCAATCAAGGAAGATTATTTTACAGAGCTCTTTGTGTTTAGAAGACGTATTTCAAACATGGTCATGACAGAAGACTCAAAAACCCTCAAGACCTGTTCATCTGGATCACATAAGCCAAAGCTACACCTACAAACTGCTAATATCACTGTCTTGCAGGTATATTTTTTTTGAAAACCTTTATTTATTCAGCATTTAAAAAATGCTTAAAATTAAATTTAAAACACACCAACCTTAAACATGAAATCCACAATACTAATATCCTTTTACTGTAATACCAGAAAAAGTTATACCACATTTACTACGGTAAATTTTTGGCACCCACAGCTGCCAGTTTTTTTTTAACCGTAAAAACAGTTGAGCAGTTTTTTACGGTGTATTTCGGCAAACGTGGAGAGTTCACCAGCTCAGAGTATTTATTTTGTTTAATCCCCAGATCATATCCTAATTCATATTTACATAGAAGATGCAAAATACTTCCCAAATTTGTCTATCAGGCAAAGATTTTCCAATTTTATCCCTAATCCATGGTCACTGGCGATATATATATTTAATTATATACTTGCATCTTGAATTGATTAATTTAGAAGACAATCAGAAGATTAATTGATAATGAAATTAATCATTAGTTAGAGCCTTTATTCAAACCTCTACACCTAAAACTGTTTGGTGCTATGGGACAGTTACACCTTAAACGAATACTTAATTCAAATCAAGAATCTGCTTCTTCTCTGTAGGCTTTAAAACTGCCTCTGAAGTCTTTTCCAAGACTTGATCGTTTAAACTGTGAGTACATCTAAGATAACGTGCAGTCAGAATAACTGTTTGTAGAGAAGTGACCTCCTTTGACGTGAACCCCTGTAGTGTTTTCTCCCTTCAAGTCTGAATTTGCTTTGTGATGGTCGATTGATGATACAGGTTGTCATTTGTGCGTAATAACTGTGTTGCAAGTTTTTACAAGGCCGGCGCGAGCACCTGCGATCGTGTGCTCGAACTCGCTTTGATTCCACGCCGGGGCTCAAGACGCCAAACGCATTTCCAGCGCTGGGAGAAGCACTGCTACCAGAGATGGCACACACTTTGCGCAGACACACATGAAACACACACATGATCCTGTGGTTTTCAAAACCACAACAAACACTCACTCCAGGACTGATCCCATGTCTGCATGTAGTGTTTTCTCCTGTTTACACTCTCCAGTAATGATAGGGCCATTAGACATGAGACTTGGTCTCACATAAAAGGAGTCATCAAGCTTCATCATCACGACGGTCTGTTGCTTGTAATAAGGACAGTGAGGCTGGGCTTCCCCTTGTATAGCTGCTAATGTCTTGACTCATGGGTTCCCACAGCGGTTGTCTCTCACATGTCCTGACTGAAGGTGAAATCCCGCTTTGTTGGGTTATTCAAAGAAAATCCATAGTATATATACTACAACTGGTCATAACTGTTAGATATGCTGTATGCAGCTGATTGACAGGGGCTTATTTGCTTTATTTTAACGCATCACGTGTGCCTAAAAAAGTTGCTACTCTCTCTGATAAAAGTAATTTTAAACATCCAATTGTGATTTTACTCTTGAAGTCTGCTCGTAATAGTAACCTGTATTTTATTTATTGTCAATAAATTCTATGAAAAAGCCAACAATGCATTGATCCAACTAACTATTGACTGTGTAGCCAAAGCCTAATATACAGTAGCTTATTTCTCTGCTCCACAGACCTCCCATGCTAATAAGTAAAAGCACCTAAACACATAAATGAGCCACAGTTTCTATGAGTTCTCCAAAAAAATCGTCATGCTAACATGCTCATTTTTTAAGCGTATAAAATGTTGCACCAACGTGGTTGCGTCACATAATTTAGCACGATGGCATGCTAACATTTCTGATGGATCATCATTAGTTTCGCAGGTATTTGCTCAAATAAACCAAAGTGTTCAACCAAAGTCAGTCTAATTCTACTTCTCTAGAGAACATGAATGCTCTGTACAACATTTCAATCCATCCAGTATGTGTAGGGAATTCTAACTGCCTCCCGACAGAGCCACAGCCAAAAATAGTTTATTCTATATACAGTATGTGCGACATGTTTATATTTGCGAACTGGCTTGTGCTGAGTGCCAGAACCTTTGAATGATGGAAATATGCATTGTTGGTTTTGCCTTATCCTTTTGAAGTTGAAGTTCACAACAGCGATCGACGTATCCAGTTGTTGATCCAGAATCGGAGCAGGGAATGGACTT
Source organism: Nibea albiflora (assembly GCA_014281875.1). NCBI lineage: Eukaryota > Metazoa > Chordata > Actinopteri > Sciaenidae > Nibea > Nibea albiflora. The sequence goes on along the minus strand of CM024803.1, from coordinate 14,386,391 downwards.
TTGGTTCAATAAAATAGAAGATTTTTTAGCTATGAGGACAGAGAGCTGTTACGGATTTGCACGGCATCTAACAGATATGACAGTGACATACAGTATCTGGAACTCTGACACATCTTTGTGAATTTCAAAGGGTCTGTTTCATATGGTGGCCAGCGCAACTGGCATGTTGGCTTCTCTGTTATCGCTATCGGTATGTGTCAGCTTTAGCCAAGTCAGTCATATGGAGGCAGCAGTACATAAACGACACTGACTCACACCGAGTCTGCAATAGTCTTTTGCAGTGTGCATAAGAAGTGTCTGCCGAGGCCAACTCCCTCATATGGAGGCAACAATACACAAATATCTTTGATGTTTTGGATGCAGACTCAACTGAGACCACATGTTTCCTAAAGAGATGAGTAATGGCTAATAGAACAGAAAAAGGATTAACGAGCGTCGCCACAATAAATATAAGGTCATGAACTATACGCACAGCAAACAAACATGTCACGTCACATTTGTTTGTACAGCGGTTTTGATTGTCGGTCTTGTCTGAGATGTTGATGAGTAACGAGGCAACATGGGAGCTTCCAGGGAGAAAAAACAGTAAATATATATTTATATATATATATATATATATAAACAGTATTTTTAGAGTAGAGCTCGCATAATGTGTGTTACATCAGCAAAGTTAGGTAAGTCACATCACCGCTGGGCTCTTTACCGGGACTCTGGCCCACTTTCTAAACAAATAATACATTAGTTTGCACCTGTAACTGATTTTAAGGTACCACGGTTGCATACAGTACAGAGATCCTCATCAGGACTAATGGGCCGCATTAACTATTATGTAATATGTCATTTATACCGTCTCAATCCTTGTTTATCGTCACAAAAACTTTCCCTGGTTCACTTCTTCTTTGTACTCGAACTGCACTGTGGACAGCGGTGCAGTGAGAGTCAGAGAGGCAAGAATCAGTTTGTTTTCTGTCATGTCTGCTTTATGCCTAGACCCCATCGGGCACGTCGCTCTCTGTTTGTCTTGTTTATTGTTGCGAGTTCATACCTGAGCATTTCAGAAGAGGACCAATTTGCCCGCCAGACTTTGTTAACTTTGGTCATTTTTCCCTGGTTTACGTGCTTCTACCATGAGTAAATATGCCACGTAGTTAAATTGTTTCTCTTCTGGCTGTTTTTACGATCAGAGGTTTTCACGGGGTGCTTTATTTTGAAAAATCGACCAGATTTCCCATGTGTGTCTGACTTGTGGCCAGCTCGATCTGCTCTGTGCTGATTGACGAGGCTACTCGCAGCGTCCTTCAAAAATAGACCGGCCACGTATTCTCAGCAGAGCAGAGCGATGAGGCGCTTCTGGAGCGCGACGCGGCGCTTCTGGTCGGGTAACAAACATTGTCTGAAGAGGCCACGATCAACTCCGGGGACCGCGGCACGGCTGCGTCACGTTCCGGGTCGAATTTAGCAGATATTCTTGTCCATGTAAGGCTGCGTTCAGGCCAACTTGAATCCTGCTCTCATTCATTTGAATGGAGCCCATCCATTGACACAGCAGAGATGCTAATGCATGGGGTTTCCCAGAGAAAAGCCTTTTGCTTATCATCATCAGAATTAAAGATAAAATAGTTGTCGTGATAATTTTACCTTTCCAGAGTTGTTAAATCCCGCCTGTGAGTGTCACAAACTGTTGTTGCAGTGTTTTGGCATCTGCTCTGCCTTTTAAATGCATTAATCTGTTACTCCAGCTGGACTTCCTGATCGTATTTCATTGTCTCACCACTACATTAAACGACATGCCTCCAGCGCAGCCCCCTGCACCGTTTTAATGCCGCGCTGTTTTCAGTCTGGTCGTAGATTTCCTGTCATATTATTTCGCTGGCATGTTTCAAATAGCAGCAGAGCATTTTAATATTTTGCATCCAATAACCACAAAAAGAGAAATGATTCCGATTTTGAGTTTATTTTACCACCCAAATTATCCTCCTTTCTCTTTTTTCCGGTATTTCCTAACTGTGTCGCTGTCTTCCCAACATACTTAGACCTGTTTGTGTGGCAGCTCTCTTTGTTTGTATCTTGGTAGTGGGCAGAGAGCAGCCAAGTACATTGTATTGTCTAGACCTCACAATAGCAGCCTCACACAGCCACAGATAATGGAGAAATACCATACTATTGCCTCAGTCTCCTAAATCAGCTCAACACGTTCTGTTAAGATGTGGCAGGATAACAATAAAACAACACAGATTGGACGCAGTCAGCGGTGTATCTTTGATGTGATCTGTCATGCATCTGGTATAAGTAAAGCATATCATCGGTGGACTAACAAGCCAGCACTAGCTTTAGCATCTAGCTTTGCCATGTGGACTGACAAAGTGAGACAGCTGAAGCAGGCTACAAAATTAAACTCATCAGAGACACATTAGCCACCTGCTGCTGTCGTGGACGAGAGGGTCTTTTTCCTCTTCGACAACAAACTCTGCAGAAGAAGTGGATTCCTCCTCTTCATAGCTGTTGGTTCTGTAATTTTCCAGCAGCTCAGCTGACTCAACAGGAACACTTGTAATCTTGCTGCCAAGAGACTTTGCATTTTCACACCTATAGCAGGCCTCTAGTGAAGGCAGGATTTACTGCAAACGTGCAAGCAGTCTGTGAATTGGTGGCAAATTCACCACTTACAGAGGGCAGACGGGGGACCGCAAGAAAACTGTAATGATTTAATGTTTTAATGGTGCATGCATGATGATGTGGACAGTTCTTTGGTTTGTCTTTTGAGCTTTGAAACAAAATACTCATTGAATTCTGCATTTTAGGCTGCACCAACAAAGTCGACAGAGGTTTTGTTGGATAAATTTATGTCACTCTGAATGTTATTGGTTTAAAAAAGCAGACAAAGACCACTGACCGCATAAAAAATGGACACCCACGGGTTTCTTGAGAGCCATTCTGAAGCTCAAATCTGTGGTGCTGGCTGCCATCATGTTGGTACGGTAGTCCAACCTATTCTGCCTCCCGGTTACTCTAAAAATAGGCTGACCTGAGGCAAGCTGAATGATGCCTGGATGCCTCAAATGAGCTGCCTGTAACAGCACCGACCTATCAGTCAAAGTAGGGTCACTGTTAATTATGCAAAAATGTAGCCTTAATATAACTTGAACAGGTGAGTTATAAGAATTCACCCTCAGTACAGTTGTCACGAACGGGGAAATGAACTCGAGAGACCAAAACTGTTTTTTGTACCAGGCTGTAAACATGTTTATTTCTGCTGTGAAGTTGGACATTTTAACATGGGGACTTATGGAGACTTGTTCTGTAGCCAACCTCAAGTGGACGTTTGAGGGACTGCGGTTTTTGGCACTCCTGTGTTGGCTTTACTTGGTCCCAACACAATAGGTATGTTGCAACAACTACAGCGGAGGGTATGTCTACTGCCATTTTTTCTCCTTCTAACAGTCACATTGTGTTACTGTTCTGTAATAGTTGAAGCACATGAAAGGTTTGTCCTCCTCCACCACAGCAGCCTGGCTTTGCACCTGTCTTACCCTCTTTTTTTTTTTACTCAAACCTCACCCACATGCTACAAATCAACAATACTTTAATTGTGACTTGACAAGCTGCTGAAAGAAATATGCAGTTGCAAAACCAAAAAAACAAAGTTAATCTGTACCAGACACGTATGATAAAAACACTCCAGAAAACTTTCAATTCATCAAATTGAGTTTTTTTTTTTTTTTTCTGTTGTTGTTGTTGTTTTTTAATCATTTGTTGAATGGTTTGAATCATAGTCATACTCAGGTCATGCCTCACAAGGGAAATCAGAGAAAATGACATCCTTTGGATCAACTCTTGTAGGAAGTCAATCATAGGCTCAAATGAGTTCACTGGCAAAAATGTAACCGTTTGTGTATAAATGTATTACATTTATAAAATTCATCTCTACCTACCCACGTACTTGAGGTGTTACCACATGCCATGGCTGATAATGGCTTTGCAGGTCTATGAACTCTACTGGAGGAATGAAACACCATTCATCTCCATCGTGGTGTTGGAATACATTGTCCGACAAAGCAGTCCAAAATCTCCCTTCCCATCAGGATAGAAATATTTCATCATAGGCTTTGTATCGACTTGCTATGAGCCTTCAAGTGGACCCAACAAAATGTACCCCACTGCATGATAGAGGCACTGGATCAGCACAATATTGGACTGGTCAGCGCTGTTTACTGTTGTCTTTCCCATAGATCAAAATGCAGATTTAGTCTTTGTGATTGAAGCTCCTGCCATCTTTGCCCTGACAATGAACCCTTTTTCAGTCACTTAGATCTTCTCCTCTTACCATCTTGATGCAAGTGGACCTGCCAAGCATTTTTATAAACACCACAGAGGATGAATGGATGTTATTTTTGTACCATGGAGTGTACCTAGAATCTGCAGTAGTTATGTTTCTCGACTCATTAATTCAGGTTTTTCCTTTAATTTGTCGCCCCCCTGTATCTTGCACGTATGCCAACAGAAAAAAAAAAAAGTATCCTTTACCTCTTTTGTATTCTCTGACCGTCTGACTTTCTCCACTTGACTTGATTCATAAGGTCCATGACCTGGGTTCCTCTCACTGATAAATCAGTTCGCTCCACCTAAAGAGACCACACAGAAATACACATGGATACTGATTCTTTGAACCTCGCAAGACGTCTGTGGATTTCTCCTGACACACATGAATGTTTATCTCTAGAAAGTTTATTTGATTTTATTAACTGCTCGTCTTTAAAAGCCGGTGTTTATAACGGACCTCGACAGATAATATTTGCTTGTCGAGAGGCAACAAACTAATAATAACATACCATCATTGGAACACTCAGCCATGTTGGACTGAGCCTTAAACAAACACATGATTGAATGACTACTCAACTTCTCACTGACGGAGATTAGAGTACTTTGAAACCTCATTATATCATATCTGATTATGGATTTAATCCTGATACTGACATTAACTAGTCCACTGGACCGAAACAAGGCATCCATTCATGCAACAGGGGGGACCTGGTACATGGTCCACTGGAACGTTGTCTTGAACCGAGGTTTAAATCAGAACTTTAAATTTAGAAGAAATGCTATATGTTTACAAATTCAGCCCAGAGACAGATGCCTGAAAGTTTGCAGTGAACTGAAGTGTAACATTGGTAAATCATGCGTTCATGGAGGGAGGTTAAAGTGGAAAAGTGGAGGCTGGGGAGAAATCGTTCTCCTTTTCCCCAACACCACTTTTGCACAAAGGTTTTCCACTTTCTATAGCAAAAATTGCACAAAGAATTCAATTTCCGTGTAAGGTATAGCATGACATAAGTCACGAAATCAGACCGTAACTTCAAGCTTAATTTTGGCTGTGGGTACAATGACAAAGCAAGGACTGAAAGCTTCGATACCGAGTGCCAGTTCTCAGAGGAGATTTCCTGTCAGTGAACACTGTGAAACTGTCCTTCCAAGAAACATGACAACATCAGTTGTTTGAGCAAATACCCAAAAACATCTGTTTATGTTCAAGCCCAAAAAAAAAAAAAAATTCACCTCGTCCCACCCTCGATGCGATGACACTGTTCAAGATTTTTTTTACTGTTAGACACATGTACCAAAGTAACCGTAAAACCTCAACGACTAACTGTGAACTACTGACCGTTACCAACGCTACAGCGGTACAAACCCAAAATAAACAGTTTTTGCTGTGATTTGCAATAAAGCGATAATCGGATGCCGAAATAACTACATCATGACTGCAATTTGTAAAAAAAGGAAAAAAAAGATGATGAGCAAACAACTTTTAAAAATTTTTCCTGCAGAAAACAGTTTAGGTTTGCAGCACTAATGTTTAAAGGTACAGACAAATGACGTAGTCCCGCTAATGTGTTTGTCAGACACTCCATTACTACGGAGGGTAATTGTAGTTTGACTACCAAAGTCTCATGAGGGGATAAATTTGTCTACCAGCTCTTAAAACCAGCTGTTCCAGATCTTGGTAAATGTTGCTCTGTCTGATCGCATAGTTTGTGTTTAGAGTTACATAATTTAGCAGCGTTTATGTCCAGTTTCTTCAGAAGCAATCCTAAATTTAACTTCCTCTTCACCATTTTGTTGAGAAAAATGCAGCTGATGTTGAACAGCAGACCCTTTCACAACATTTGAGAGCAGTCTTGATAAAACACACACCAGGAGCAGATTTGGAGTGGAGCTGCCTGCCGTATATTACGATGTAAAAATATTAGCAAATATTTCAAAGCAGCTGCCAAATGAATGTCTTTACGTGTGGGACTATGGTAGAAATTTCATATGAATAATAATCTAACAGTTTTGTTTGGCCTGTGTGGAAGCTATTAAAGCTGTATAACGGTCAGTCCAGCATGCAGGGACCTCCTGCAGTGGGTCATGCCAACTCGGTGAGCTCAATAGGAAAGGGTGACCCACATTTTGTCTGTCTTTCTCATTGCCTGCATATTTGTTCTGTTCTCTGAGTATTCTCAGATGGTTTTCTGCAGATACCTCTGTTTTTCATGGCACAACCAGAGGTGTTTTGTTGAAAGTTTTATCAAAGCACTTTGCTGTTCTGGCTTCTTTTGCACAGATTTGAGTGTGTGGATATTTTTCTCCATGGGTCCATTAGCACCTCAGTGAAGTCTGAACAGTTCATTCCTGGAAAAGCCATACATACAAAGTTTAGAGCAAAAGAGCAGCCTACATACAGACAATCAGGACGGTGAATTGCGCAGAATTATTGTTTAATCTCCTGTATTCTGAATTTTGTTTTGACCATTTGGGCCCAAAGTCATTGCCAGCCTCCCTGACATAACCACAAAAAAAAAAAAATCATAACATTTTTGTCACGTTCCAGAAAAGTTCCAGCTATCGTAAGCTCTGAAAAGTGCTTGGTGTTGGTTAAATAACACGGCTAGATCAACCCAAAACTCCAGTTCCCAGCATGCTCATCTGTTTCACTGTTAACCCAGCAGATGAAGTGATCCTTGCAGTGATAAATCTGTCAATATGTCTGATGTTATATACGTCTGTCTCTCACATCTAGCATATCCAGCCACTAGCGTGAAATCAAGAGGAGTCTACTTGATGTTCGGAGGTGCCGCGGGTACAAAATACCCAGCTCGTGACGGAGGAGCTTTGTTCCAACAGTAGCTTGAAAACCACAAAGTGGAATGCGGCGATTTAATGCGCAAAATTGTATCTTTGATAGACTTTAAAAGTGTTTCAAACACAAGCGGCCGCATTTGCGACGGATCTTATGTTCAGATACTCGTCATTAAAAACAGGAGCATCACCAGAGAAAGTACGAAAGCTGATGGCTTGTGATAAACGGAGCAGTGAAGCCAAAGCTTTTAGGGATTTGTGTTAGGAGGGGGAGTATTGAGAAGAGTGGGTGGGCTGTGATATATGTAACAAGCAATGATGTCATGGGAACAATTTGTCTGGGAGATAAAGACAAGTGGTGGAGTTGTTATCTAAAGAAAGATGGAGAGAGAGAGGTTAAATGCAACAAAATAAATCACCTCTAAGATACATTAGAAGATAACATCGAGCCAGTATTTGCAAAACCTTGTGCTTGTAATCCATCATAAAAAACGAATGAAAGCAGCTTTTATTTTGTTCTGAGGACCACACTACTTTTAGTTTGTTTCACTTATTACTGATATTATTATTTTTTATCATTTTTTATTAACGATAGTTGCCATCAAGTGTCCCGCAGAGATTAAACACCGTTCTCAATCACTGATATATTACGTATCAGCTTATTTCTACTGTCCAAGAAGTTTTCTGAACTGTTGCAACACTTTGGCGCTCTTGCATTTCTTCTTTTGTCACTCCCTTCGAGCAGAGCAGAGAGATCTTGTAAAAGTCCAGCTGTGAAGACAAATTCCAGAGCTTCCAGGAAAAATGCTATCAGACAGCATTAGCCCAAATAACGTTGCCTGATTAATCATTTACTAACCGGCTCTGACGTCGCTTCATATGAGAGACATCCAAAGGCTAAGGCATTACTCACACCGCCTGGTGTTTCTGGTCACACGCCGACACGGTCACATACACACACGTGCGCGAGAACGCGGTCGGGCACGCGCGGCGTGCAGAAAAACAACATGCATTCCCTCATGCACAAGAGCACACGCAGGCTTCTTTGGTTTGTTACCTGGCTGCAGCTCGCAGACCAACTTTTGTAATTCAAGCCCCTTCTCCTCTGTACATCCGACAAGCAAAAGCTCCAGCAGGTGACAGAGACAGAGAGCGTGACACAGACGCAGAGCTGGTTGTTATTTATTTATTTATTTATTTTTCTCCCAGTGAGAAATTAACCTCGTCCAGATAAACGGTGATTAATTGAAGTGATCAGAAACACATGGTTAAACTGCTGTGAGGCCCTGATGAGAAGCGAACGTAAGGGCCAGATACTCCAGATCTAATTCATCGCTGTAAGTACATGTAGATTCATTGCCTCGGCGACGTCAGTGGATCAAAGCAGTATCAGCCGATTGAGTTACCCAACTTACAGTAATGATGATTGCTTTTTACAGCGAGGCAGAGAGAAAGCGGCAGGGGTGAATTTGATATCTCTTTCTAAGTAATCCTTTGTGCGATGACAACATTATTTTCATGCTGGTGTCTCCCTCATTACAGTAAACCAGAACATATGTACGCGGTGTCGTTTGTTTGTGCTTGTAATTAAAGACCCGTCACTTAGAGACACTTAGGTCTCCCCAGGCCACGACACACACAAAGAGAGATGTCTGTTGTATAATAAAACTAAATGAATCATTGTAATTATTGTCAGACGGGTGCTGGGAGGGAATACCTCAGAGGCCAACATTATAGTGTCACGTAAGCATGGGCATTGCTTTAGTTTGCAAGCTGTGTGCGTGTGTGTGTATGTGGTTATACAGTATAAAGAAAAAGCAGTTCAATCCTGTAAGTACAGGTGGCAAGCAAATGGCAAATATGACAGAATATTATGAACTCATCTGAGCGGTGATTATCCTCATAATATGGTTTGTGCTCCAAGAAAGCCTCTGGATATTTGATGGCATACCTGCTAACATATCATTGCACAAGACAAATGGTTTAAACAGCGCTGAAATACTTTTTCAAAGATGGAAAAAGACACATAAGCGCTGCGGGCCAAGTTGATTCAGCTACAAATGATATTTTCATTTTCATTTTTTGGTGCTGCGGTTGGGTGGAATCCCTCAACGCAACTGCTGTAAAACCATCTGTCCAAGAGGAGAGTAATCAGTGTCAGGTGAAATAACATGGATGGATCATGAATCACTGGAAAAGTTCTAATGTTGATTAAAAATCTGTATTAGAAATCTAAAGCAATGCTTCGGGCGGCTTTCATGCGAGCCTTGAAGTCGGCGTTCTGTTTTTCAGGATCCGAACATGACTTTTTCCCGCTGATCTGACTCAGTTTGTGTTATTTTTGAATTTCGACCTGCCACTGTGTGCCGCTCTCCATGGAGCGTAACAGTTTAAAGGTCTAACACCTGGAGTTATTTGAGTCAGTGTTTAATGGACACGAATTACATCTGTTATTTTTCAACCATAAATTTGGAGCTGCGCTTATTTGTATGCGTTTCTTGTGTGTTTTCGAACGGCTGTGATTTAAATGATTTGTAGGTTTGCTCACTATAGAGTTTAAACACTGTCATAAATCGTCTGTGGGAGCGAAGCAGACCTCCTCGCTGGTCTACAGAAAGACATGAATGCAGACTTAGCCTTTTGTCCCAACATTGTTTTTACACTTCAATGTTATGAATGTCACTGTAAATCCCTCGAAACACAATAAAGGAATCAACAGAAGTAAACACAAAGAACAACAGGTTTACATTCTAGCCCTTCCCGTACTGGTTTATACCTCACCTGACGATGATGAGCTTCTAATTTAACTGGTACAACAAGGAGAGCATACATTTTCCTCTTGCATTTTTCAAATAAAGTAGCAGTGGTGAGAGATGTGAACGCAGCAGGCGGCTGTTTCAGTGAAAAAGCTCTAAAAATCGACTGTTTGACAGCAGAGAGACAAAGTTAGCAACAAGCTGGTGAACATAATGGAGCAATTAGCAGCTAGAGAGTCAGATATTTCCCTCAGGAGTTGGTGGAGCCCAAAACCAGAGCTAAAAGGAGAATGAATATCGGGTCACGTTCATCAAGTAAATTCGGCTGGATGTGAAAATAAGCAACTGTTGCAAATAAGTGAATCAACCTGATAAGGTGTCAAGTCATTGTTGCGCTTGAGCACAAGAATGTAATGGGGAAAATCAGCACGATGGAGTGGGGTAGAAGTGTAAGGTGGAGTAACATAACAGTGCACACACGCACACATTTTGAGCTCTACCGTCCTTTCCATTTGTAGAAAATTTGTGATTGCAAAACAGATTCTATTCACATTACTTATTTGTGAATTTTATGGATCTTTTAATCCTGGTTTGTAAATAGAGCCGCAAAATCTGTGGCTGCTACCATTTTGGTAGTCTTGCCCCAAAGACGTGAATCATCAGGGGACCTGAGGCGGGCTGAATGACGGGCTGAGCTCTATAAAAATTCACCCTCGGTACAGTTGTCATGAACAGGGAAATTAGCTATAGAGACCAAAACTGCTTCTTGTACCAGGCTGTAAACGTGTTTATTTCTGCTGCAACATGGAGACTTATTCCTGTAGCCAGCCTCAAGTGGACGTTAGAGGAACTGCAGATTTTTTGGCATTCTTCTGCATTTGCTTCACTTCACAGTCACGGAGGATGCCGCTTGTGTAAAGCCTGTCCCTTTCTTTGTTTATATCACAAGATACTATCAAACAATTAAGTTATTTATGTGCGTATGTTTTGATGACAACACTTCAGAGAATGTCACGTAGTAGAAACTCTTTTTCAGAGGTTGCGCGTGTGCGTCTGATCTCTCCTCTGATTATTTGATTACATGCTGTTATTTTTCTATGCAGCTCTTTTTTTTAAAGTTTGCATTTTAATAAAGGAAGTTTGCCAAGAGCTTACAGTAATTTAAAAATCAAACAAATATCTTGAATGAGACTGAACAAGAGAGTGAAAAACAAAAATGTGCTGCAGTCATTCCTCATCTGCAGTCAGTCAACTCAACTCATTATCAACTCTGCTGAGCACAAAACCTTGTATCTCCAGTTTGTTATACTGTTATATTTGATTGTGATCAATGCGGTCTTTGATGGGATCTGTTCAAAACCTGATGGACAGACAGACGGTGCATGAGCATCGGGTCAGAGACACAGCAGCTTTTCTTAGTTACTAAGAAGTTAAGGTACTGGAGATGTGAGGTTTTCGCCCGACAGAGCAACGGTATCGGAGCATGTGAAAGCGTCTCCTCTGACTCTGGAGTGTTTAGTCTGAGAGCTGCACGCCTCCATCTGCTTTACAGCTGCCTGTTCGAGGGTCTAATTAGAACAATGATAATGTCCAATCATCTATGCTACATTAAGCTAACATCTAACAGCCAATCAGGAGTTCATGGGCGCTCAAAGCTCATGAGAGGAGCCGTTACTGTCAAAGAGTTTAAGTGAATCATCAGTTCAGATTTATAACATCGCTAATGTTGACTTTATAGATAATGGAAAAGATTTGTTTGTAATTATAGAGAGCAGCATTTGCTAATAAATGTCTGTCTGTCAGTACTTTATTTAGTTTGTTTAGTGAGTGACACATGACACATCTGAGGCTGATCGACCACCTAGTAAGTCAAATTAAGTCTGAACTAGTGCTGAGATTATTAATTGGTTCGGTTGGTTAATTGACATCCACGTTGCACGTTTCACTCTACTGTAGATTAAAAAGACTAAGAGTCAGACAGTGGTCTGCTTCAGCACATTGGAGCTTGAGCTTAAGTCTGCATGCTAACACACTCAACTTGCTAGATGAAGAGTTAAATGATCAGTGAAGTATTCAATTCAATTTTGATGATACTCCATCTGATAGTAATATTTCACTGAAAACCACAAATGTCATGGTCAGAGGAGTCACCTAATTAGAGGATCACTAAAGTCATGAGGATGCATCATCTGGGAACCATGAATGTCTGTACAAAGTTCATCCAGTGGATATCAAGACATTTGGCTAGATAAGTAAAATCTTGAGCCTGCAGGTGGTCCTAGATGAAAAGTCAGGGTTACCACAAGTTGTTCAGATGCATCCTCTGGGCACCATGAATGTCTGAAAGTTCATTGCTTTGTCTCGATTCGAATACTTAACTTCCTGTTGTAGTGCGCTCACTTCGGCAGAGCAGTGTGTGTCTCAATTCAAGTACAGCCATTGTGCACTTACCGGAAATGACGATCTGGTCGAGCATTACCGTCAACATTTGCCTGCCAAAATGTAAATATAAAACATATGTACAACTTTTGTGTATTGTGATATTCACTGCAAGCGCTGCAGCTTCCTCTACCACCATCTTCACAGCGCAGGCGGGCCCTTCCTTTCATCTACGTGGTCAAAATGGCGACCGGTGAAAGCGAGAAGTGGCCAGCGCTCCACACTCTTTCACATAACCTTCGACAATTCAAACAGTATCTTTGACACCACTGAACTGGATCTCTGAGTATTTCCTCATGGATAGATATTCTCAGCAGCAGTTAGAAGAAGAACGGTAACAAAAAGCAAGAAGATGTAAAGACATTTTCACCATTTTATAACTTCTTGGTCCATCCCGCGACAAAAACATCCCTTACCCCATCCTCCCTTTCCTCAACTACTTCGTCCTCTTCAGTACATCCCAAAATCGTTGGTATAACCCCAACACTACCTTTTCTGCTCTCTGGCAGCTATTCCCCTGAGCCCCCAACATCAATACTGTATCTTTTCTTCCTCCTCTTCCTCTTCATTCTTTCTCACTCCCATGCCCCTCAGCCCTGACACCAGCCTCCCTTTGAAGTCCTCTTTTAAGAGCACAATTAACCCCCTCCTCCAGACACTGCACTCACTTCTCACCTTTTTAATAAGGCACTCATAGACAAGTGTCAGACCCCCCCTCCCCCTCCCTTTTTTTTCTTCTTTCTTTCTGTCTCTCACACACACTCTGTCACATGCACACTTAGATCTGCAGGTCCTTACAACATGCCTGTAAATTCTTTGTCACTTGGCTGCAAACTCAGAGACCCCTTCCTGTGTATATGCCGTGGCACTGCACACACGTGTGTGTGTGTGTGCGTGTGTTTGTGAGAGAGAGAAGGCAAATGAAAGAGAGACACAGAGGTGGTTTGACTCAGTGTTAATGTAGTTTCCGGTACTTTGATACAAAGTGAATCAGTGGTGACTGGGGGTGAAAAAAGCCATTAAAGCAGCAGACCACCTAATTGTCGCTTAGCATGTGGACGATATCTGTGCAGGGTTCAAGAAAAAAAAACCCATTTGTTTGTTTATCTGCACCAAGATACAGAAAGGTTTGTGGACACCCCAGGCTTATTCCAAAGCTTTAATGCCTGGATGCAGAGGTTTGCCACATGAAGCCCCCGTACCTCCACGATCTGTACATGCCCAGTATTTCCTGCGCTGGCGGGATACATGGCCTTGGGCTTACAGAGTAAACTGATGCAGGTGAATCAACCCTTTGTGACTCAGCCTGTAGCACGAGGATGTTTTCGTCCACGGTGCTGGTGCTGATGAGTACTGTCTGATAGCAGTAGACATAATGAGATGATAATGAAACCCCTTTTCTGCTTTTCGTCTCCGCGGATGATAAGGTTTGTCGATGGTGATGTGTCCAAAAACCAAAATAAACCTAGTCAAAACCTTTGCTCCCGTCCAACCACAAGAGCGTTAGTGGGGTCGAGCACTAATAGGTGTTTTTCACTGTGGTTTGGATCAGGCTTCAGATAGACATCGAAATTCATCTGCTGCATGAGACTGTCTTGACTATCTCAAGTAAGACTAATTTTCTATGAATTCTGGGTCAAGGAAGACTCTCTTTTTTTTTTTAGCTAACAAATACTGGCTGAGTGTGCAACTGCATCAAACCGCTGAGCTTTGTTCACTCCAAGTCAGAAAATATGTGTTTCTCGGATGAATCCAACAGTTACAAGGACATTTTATTAGGAAAATTCAGCACAATGCAAGAAAAAAAACTTGCAAACCGTGCAGACCTGCAGGCGGGCTGAGATGATGTTACCTCTTAACGTGTCAGAGTTCAGCACTTTATCTGACACCTGTGGAATGAAAACGACCATCGCTGGTTAGCAGGCGTCGCTGATTGCTGTCGACATAGAAACGTGGCTCTTTAAAGCATATTCACGTCACAGCTCAGTGAAGTGTGTACTACTCCAGACTTCCTGGAGGTGCTGTAGCGTTAGCAATGCCACCTTAGCTACAATGCTAACTAGTGGCAGCAGTAGATCGGTATTTTCAGAGACTGAAATAGTGATTTAGTAACGAACCTGGTAGTTGTTTTGGCCCGCTGATGTTTGAGAACATCTTTGACTCATCTGAGTGCAAACTAAAGACTGGCCTAACACTACAGATCAGTCTTGGGTCATTTTAAGTTTGTTTGCAATAATAGCATTTATCATCCTTTGTTTGTTTCTGTTCACAAAAGTTGTAAATACCGTGCTTGAGCAAGCCTTGAGCAAGAAGTATGACCAGGGAGATTACCAGCGTTCACTAAACGGATAAAACATCCAGTTCCATTGTCCTGGTGCATCTTATTAGAAGATGTGTTGCCCCAAGAGTTTGCCGTCCGAGATGGGCTCTGATAGTTGAATACCGCCACACATTCGCACGACAACTCTTCTTCAGATGGCACTTAAGGTAAACCTGATTCGATTATCTCTAATCATCAGGAAATGGACCACCCACTCCAGGCGATCACAGCCCACTTGTTTTTGCCCTGCGTTTAAGAGCGATTGCAACGCCCGAACAAACAAAACCTGGAGGTGAAACGCTTTTTCCAAACAAGCTAGGTGTGAATACACCCTGAAATTACTTTGCGAAACTGACCTCAGGCCTTCGTTCCAGTTTATCCCAGAGGATTTTGGTTTGGGACGAGGTCCAGTCAAGTTCTTTATATCAAACTCAGAAAATCCTTTTTATTTCATAAAAAAAAAGGATGTTTCTTTTTGTGTAATAGGACATTGTCTTGTTGAAACAAGAGAGAGGCCTCGGAGCCACAGCCTGCAGCCGCAGAGTTGGAAGCACACTTTGTTAAAATATCATTGGAAGCCGTCATATTAATAGTTCCCTTAATGAGAACTAAACTAAACTGAAAAACATCTTCAGCTTCACGCAGCATATACATCTTTTCATCGGCGTGCACAAGGGTCCAGAGTTCAGCGGCTTTAAGAGGAGTGACATGGGGCTAAGCCGGTGGAGTATTGAGTTAGATTGAGAGGATATTCCATATGCAAACACAGACGTGCTACCTTCCTATAATAACTTCCTCAGAAGCGACGGCAGCTCAGTGTTGAGCTATTTAAGACCAGCAAGTCCTTTGAGGAGGAAGGATTTTCCTTCTCCACTTCTCTTCCTCCCCTTCCCTCCATCTCTCTCTTTCTGCCATTAATAATATGATATTGTCCCATCTGTCGGGGGAGCCAGCGTGGAGCACGTGTTTCCAGTTAAGCTCATCAGAACCTGATGTGGGGAGGCCGGAGCGAACGAGAGGGACTGCAACTGGGAAGCCTGGCCTAGAGTGGGAACGGCGGCAACAGGGCAAGGTAATTAAATCACAGGGTCTCAGCTATTTCGGTGCAGAGGTATACACTTCAGTGATATATGAAAACTCACAAAGGCTGTTTGGAGTGTAAGAAAGGCTCTCGGGAAAGATAGTCTGACCCTCGAAAAGTTATTCTCCAGCCCAAACAGTAAATAGCTTTTTCCCCCCTCGCTTGATCTAACATTGACACGCCGGGCAAAACATTTTCCCTTCCAGATTATTCCGTTTCATGGCTCCACGCCAAATGTTTCCATATTTTTCACGGCATACAAACGATCATATAATTGCATTGCCTTGTGATTGGTTTACAAATGAAGTGTAGGTGCCTTGGGACACAAGTGAGTTGACATCGCTATTAACATATTTGTAAGATGCCATAATGTAAAACATAAACAAGAAAATAGTCTGATCAAAGACCTTGTTCTTCCCACTGCTATTACCCCAGCTCCAGACTGTATTGCTGCAATCATTCTGTGCTAAATCAGATGCAGAAATAAACATCTCTGGGGTTTGGAGCTTTAGCCAAAACACTCTCAGATCATGGCTCTAATCCAACTATCCCACATCTATACAGAGGAAAAGCACACTTGTGATCTGGGATGCAAGCACACAATGAAGTATTATTAAATAATTTCAGTGCACATAGAAAAGTTGGAGATTTGTGGACTTTGAAGAGAGCGACTCGAGACGAGTGTGTTGTGAAGCTGTGGTGCTGAATTGTGTTTAGTAATCTGAATAATATAACCAAAAAATCACTTCCCAAACACTTGTCTCTATATACAGATAAACACAATCCCAGTCTGACTATTTTAAATTACATTATCATAACCATGCAGTGTTTCTGTGTAAGACTGTGTCGGTGAACCTCTCTGTGGTCTGCTGTGTTGTGGTCTCCCAGAATCGTGAGTCGTGTAACTGTATCTCAGTGACCCGGGTTAGTGCCGCCAGCGGAGCTGCAGTCAGGCTCAGTGATGTCAGAGGAAAGCATCGGCGTGCCCAGAGATGGTGTAGCGGTTGTTGTAGGGGAATACCACTCAATTGAAGAAATCACATCTGCTATCATCGCGGCGGCACAGCACCGTCAAATCCTCCTTTTTGTTTTTTTCGTGTAGCTTTTCTCCCAAAGCGAGAAACCAGAGAGCCAGGGCTATAATCTGTGAAGTCATCCTGGTGTGCTGCCCGGAACGCCAATCAAGATGAAGCTGAATTTTGTGAAATTTCTCCTGATCTCCTTCGGTGATGTTAGATTCTAGTTATAAAGTGTACGTTTTTTTTCCCAGAGGGAATGTTCCAGCGTACTGTTACAGCCACCTTTTCCAACTTTTCCAATTGATTCTCTATGGACCTGTGCGCCGGTCACAGATCCTTTAGCATTTCTGACTGTGAGGGACTGCATTAAATGTTCGCATACAATATATGGATTCAACTATCCTCGAAATAATATATTGTAATGGTGTAATTCAGAGGAGCTCCTTTTGCGGGCTTCAGGAATGCTCCTCAAATATAAGATCAAATCAGGCCGGTGTCTATCTCCTGTCTGTCTGCTCTCTGATCTCTCTCATCTTCTCTGCCCAGCGATGCTTCACGATTCGACTGAGAGCCAAATGTAGATTGCTCAAAAGCATCTTTGCATTAATATCATCTTTTATTCATTAGAATTTGGTTCAAAGACCGAAGTCTTAAGATGCCTTGAGGAAACGAGATTTAGAATCATTTTGATTTGGTTTGATTCCATTTGGTTTGCTTCAGCGCGAAGGACGTTTGAATGTTCTCCATCAAAGGATAGCCTTGTAGTGGAATTAAAACCTTGTTTTTCACCAGCAAACAAACCAAAAATGTGTCTATGAAGTTTGGACTGGTGCCGTGACGCAGGGTTAAAAAAAAAAAACAAACAAACAAAAAAAACACCCATTTTATAATTTACTAATGCGCTTAGGACCGCTTGTGTTTTCTTTACCATGTGTACACATGTTTGATTGTGTGTTTGCGTCCTTTGTGCATGCTTTCATGTGCATGAATGTGTGAGTGTGTTTGTGGGCCACAGTAGGCTGCAGGCGAGGTTACATCTTGCAGCAATTAAGCTGCATGCGTCTCTTACGCCCCTCCATTCGTCTACTGCAGGGTCTTGTTTCAAGGCCAGGCTGCATTAGACAAACTGAGAACATTTGACGGCTTGATGGCCGAGGCGAGATGGGCGAACGCGGCAACATATTGCACACATCAGTTAATTACTTGACAATAAAATGCGGTTGTATTAGATGGAACGTAAGCATGTTAACAATGTTGGAAAGCCGTGCAGCAGAAGGAAGGAGGAGAGGAGGAGGAGGTGGAGGTGGAAGGAAAGGAAAGGAGAAGAGGGAGCAGAGAGCCGAGTGAGATAGCTGAAGTGAGAGATTAGGTGAGGGCTGTAATGTGATGACAGTTGCTGAAAAACGATTACCAGGAACGAAAAAAGAAAATTTGAATCTGGAAAGGCGTCAAATCCGTTTCATTCCTCCACTTCTGCAGCGCTCATTAGCGTCAGACCTCCCATCAGAATACACATGCGAACACCACTGTGGTCTCGGTGTTCTGCCAAAGAAAGAACCGCGGATCAGTGACAATCACTCTCTTTTTCTGCCATTGAGTTCTCCGATGACAACATGACTGTTACCATGGCAGAGATTACTGACATACCAAAACCCTTCCCCTGTTTACAAGAGCCTGGATGCCAAAAAACCAGTTGTCCCCGGCATTGCTTAGAGGCACTTAGTGCAACTAAATACACAATATAATTATTTCTAACTGCAGTTCGACAGATAATCCACAAACAAATAATCCCTTTTAAGTATAGTCTCTCATAATTACTGTTTACGGCGACAATGAAAAGCCTAGACTGGCTTTATTTGGCTGTGTAGTGGAAATTATTGTGTAGATAGTTCTGCACTGCCCCATGAAGGCAGCCGCGTCTCTTACATTTAATTGAATGCTAATTAAACACTGGGAGTATATCTTTCCTCTTGCTCGGGCTCGTGGTGGTGTTGTGTTGTGTATGGATTTAGTCATAAATATGCAAATAAGTGAGGCCAGGTGCAAACGTGCGGCATTCTGGAAGTCTCAGGTATCAAATTCCTGCCACAAAACTTTACAATAATAATCACATCCTGCGCTCTGATAGGACGGGCAGATGGCAGCCAAGTGCTGACGGAAGGCGGGCAGATGCAGAAATACACTACAGGCAGAATAACAGAGAAACTAAACATCTCAACAAACAAGTAACAAAGACAGGAAGTGCAGGAAATGCCTCCAGAAAGTTGCATCTGCAGTGACTAAAGCCAGGAGTCCCACTTCTGTAGATCTGAGCGAAGATCCTTTGCTGCTGACTATTTTTTTTTTTTTTCTTTTTTAAAGGTTGCATGCCGGTTGGCTTAGAAGCAGCACTATCGGGAGTTAGTAGCACTGGAGGAACCATGCTACCGCCATGTCACAGGTGGTGTCCAACTGTTGTGCTGGCTCTCGCTGCCTGCCGCCTTCTTCCTCTTTGTTTATTGCAGTAGTACAGTCAGAGAGACATTAGTGTTTTCCTCTTCAAGAGGTCATTTGATGATGAAACATTTAATAACTTCGTGTTGTGAACATGAATTCGAAGGTTACCATGGGGAGTGATATCAGATGTCCAGATAAACTGGAGAATCTGACAAATTAGAATCAAACGTGATTTTTTTATGTCTAAGTCTGGTAGTTTCTTAGTGGAGCAATCATAATTCTTAGTGTGGTTACTCCCCCCAACTTAATGCCGACAATGCCCAAGAGGTGTTCCATGAGATCAAGGCTCTGCAGTCCAGTTCTTCAGAAAACAGACGTATGAAAAGGGGCGTCTGCACACCGTATTTTACATGTAGTGTAAGCTAAAAGGTTGCTGTGTTGACACTGACAGTGCAGACGAGGACGTGCTGTGCAGTGTTGCACACGATGTCAGATGAATCCACTTTCCCACTGGTGGAAAATGTTTTTGAGGCCTGTGCAATCACAGACCTACAGCGCTGTGGCACAACGTCAGTGTGTGTGTGTGTGTGTGCGTGCGCGCGCATCGTTTTATGCACAGATGCCAATCTGTGTTTCCTTCAGTGGGTGGAAAATGCAAGAGCGAAGTGGAGTGATGCTCTTCCACTGTTTTTTTTTTTTTCAATACTACATTTCACTGTAGGCGTAAGTAACCGCAGTCACAGGGGCAGAGTTCAGCTGCAGCACAGATATGTCAAAGACTGTCACCAGGCAGATGTACCTCCCAGCTTTGAAGGCTTTAGATGTAGGTCGGAGCAGCTGTTTACAAGTCAGCTCTGTTTCACAACTTGTAAGACACAGCAGTTGCATGTTGATAAGTGCGCTAATGTGCTATAGTTAGCTACAAGATTCCTAGTCCAGATGTCTTTAATAGCAGCCAAAAATAATAGGAAATACTTCATTAAAATAACAACAGAAACAATAACACATATGCACTACTTACAGATACAAGTGCCAACACTTGAGCAGATAACGCATGCCTGCTCCCTGAGACCGAGCATACGGCCTATGACGCACATTAGTGCGAGTCCATCCAACAATATTTACTAAGCACACAAACCTTGATTACTATGAAATACACAGTATAATCAAATGGTTAGCAAAGACACGGGTAGAAAATTTTAAAAATGTTTTAAAAGTGGCGAGTTGGCAGGCGAAACTGCACGGCCTTATTGCTGCCTTGCTTAATTGCCAGTGAGCCACGGCTGTCAGGAAAACTAAGAAAAACTAACCTCCTCATCAGCTCTTCTACCCCTCCCCAGCCCGCTCCCCTCGTGCTTCAGAGGAGTCTCTTAGTCGCAGATTAGTCATCCCTCCAGTGATTCCACATATACACTTGTCCCTCTCTCCTGAACTGCTACTCATGCTTCTCCGTGTTTTTTCTCTTGGCCGCAACCTCTTCTCATTTCCTCCCCGAATGGGCTCCTTCAGCCGCAGCCTTCCTCTCCTGTGCTTTGACCTTCTGTTATGACTTCTTCACATCGTCTAAACTCTGTCTCCACTTTTTATTTATGAGCTCCTTTTCTCCGAGTAGAATTATCCTCTATCCCCGATTATCTGTGTAATTCAAAAGGGGACAATCAGTTCACTTTTTTCACATTCATATAAGACCTTTTTTTTGTGGGGTTATCCGGGGTTCCTCAGGGTTCAATTCTGGGTCCCCTCCGCTCATTTGCTATCTTTGGGCTGAATCCATCAACTGACTCAGTGGCAAGTCATTATTTCAAAGCCTCCATTTTAAATTGTAGTTCAGCAACTCAGAGAAACAGAGAAATGTCAGACTGCATGCAGAGTACTTGTACATTGCACAGTTGATGCAGAGGTGCAGCCATAGAAATCACAAAATTGTGATTGTGAGTATTTAAATCAAGACAACGTTGCTTCTAATTATTTTCATGACAGATTTATCTCCACGATTTCATCAGTAAATCAATTATTCATTTTGTGTGTAAAAGTTTCTCCAAATGTCTTTAACTTAAGCTTATTTTGTCCAGCCAACAGTCCGAAATGCTTTAATCCAATTGAGTTTATCATAGCATTTAACTTAGAATCATATAAGATAAAGAAAAGCTGGTAATCATCACATTTGGATAGTTTCAACCAAGGACTTTAAGCAAAAATAATAGATTCTCAAACGTAACTCTCTGTACATCACAAATCGGTTATGTATCTCAATTCTACTTGCACTGGAACAAGGAAATGAATAAAATGTAGCCTATGTGACAACTTTAAAGTCACTAAATGAAATTAGACATGGGAGGAAAACACTAAGAGGTGAATTAATTCTCCGTCAAATAACCTACAGAAATACAGGAATGACTCCAGTCATTCAAGTTCAAGTTCTATGTTTGAACATTCTAGACAAATAACATCAAATAAAATATTTCAGTCCGGCCAAGCAGAGTTCATCTCGCCACTTACAACCTCCAGAGTTTGAGATTCTGCTGCAGCCCGGGATGCTTGACAAATATGGGCCCTTGCTGGATTAGGATCACAGCACTAGATCTCTCTCCACTAACCCCCGATGCCTGAGGGCAGAACGTGTGGGAAAACAAGATTGACAGGAAGTTGTCGTGTAAAGGCAGAGGTGTATGTATGTGTGTGTGATTTTCTTGCGTGCATATGTGTATGCGTGTGTGTTTGACCAGCGGGCAGAACACAGGGCCAGGGCAGGAAACGAAGTAGTTGTGCCACCGGTTAGAGGAAACAGAACAGCAGATAAATTACTCAGAGTTGGGCTGGCAGGACTTCTGAGAGGCAAAGCTGAGTGGACATTGAGGGAGGACAGAGTGTTGACATGGTGGATGGTGTGCCTAACCCAACAGGAAGATAAACAATGCAACTTTTTTTTAAAAATTCATTCAGTATTTCAATCCTGGTACAGAAACTCAAGATTAGATATTCTGGTATATGTATAGATAGAGACAAGTTAAAGGAATAAAACATCATAAAGCAACTCAGTAGGTCGTCAGACCACCATGAGCCACCAGCTTCTTTTACATAAAGTCTCTGTCTCTTCTGGGATCAAACAAACAAATGAGAAAAAAAAAAAACATAAATAAATAAAAACAAATTCCCTCATTTGGTGTTTTGATGATAGTGGTGAAAAGTTTGTCTGACTCATCAAGACAATATATTTTTTATGTTCCATTTCATGTCTTTTGTCCAACTTTTCCCTGATTTAGTCACCCATCTGAAAATTGTGCGAGCCCGACGGTCTGATTGGTGAAATAAAACATCCAAATTTGTCGAACGGCTGCCATCTAGTGGCCATTTAACGCCTGTTCAGTCTCATCCTGCTCTTTCATTTCACACATTTCACACTTGATTGCATTTAATTTTATAGTGACTCCACCTTGTGTCCCATTTTGGGAATTTAGAGGAACAGCCTCTGTCTTTGGTAGCAAAGATATTAAGGATTTAACAGGCCCATAACCATCACAAATTGATGTAATGCCTTGGATCATGTTTAAATTTTGTTTATCTAGAAGCCAAAGATCTTAAGTTGTGCAGTTGTGAACTGGTTTTGTTTCTGTGGCCACTGAGGTTGGCCATACACTCAGTCTTATATTAATGGTGGCTTTGTTAACCCATGCAGACAAGGCAAACTGTAATTATCATTCAATAAAAAAAATTTAAATGCTATTATGGCTTCAAATTAAGCTTAATTATCTTTCATACAATAATTGCAGGTAATATGTGTTCCAGTTTTATGTTGTCATTCCTGTCCAAGAGGATGTTTGACAGCTTTTTGTCTCTGTGGATTGTTTCCAAGTTATTTTGTGGTGATGCATCTTCACAATAACTGTTATTTAATGTTATGTAACAGCTATTATGTTTAATATTTTCCAAATATTTCCTCTGGAATCATGTCGTCTATGAGCCATGTATAAATTTGTAAAACTTATCTAGCAGCTGGGGAAGTCGCAGCCACCTGTTGCCTTCGACACCTCAAGTGCATGTTGTGATATGTGAGGGATATTCAGTATGAGACGTGGACATACGATGGTTCCGTATCTTGAAAATTTATTAATGTGGAAGCAGTTGGCAAACAAGCATTTTTTTTTTTCATGTCACTACAAAACTGTCACTACAAAAAGAAACAACTAAGAGGAGAGTCGTTTCTTTCTTTTCCCTTTCTTGTTACAAAACATTTCAGTCAAGGCCTTCAGAGAAAGAGAGAGACTTTACGATACTCTCCATCCTATGAAATAAAGCAAGATCTCTACTCAGGGTCGAACAAATCATGTTCAGTTAAAAAAAAGTTCCTGAGTGAGAAACAAGAAGCTTCAGTCAGATATAAAACATGTCGAATCTGACTGCAGTTAAACAGCGGTAGTGTTAGGTGTCGTCTTAATAATCTTGAATGCCACTCAAAGGAAAGGTGATAACTGAGGACGTATGGCTGTACGTACAGTACTAAGGCAAAGGAGTGTGATGTGAAAACAGTTCAGAAGTCTCTAGAAGTCAAAGAAATGATTGTGAAATGTATTCTCAAATACTACATCCGTACCTAGAAAGAAAACGCTGAAAGAGATGGCGGAATCAAACACAGAAAATAAAATTAAAAAAAACATTCAACATGGCAGTTGAAATAAATTAATAAGATGGTACAAGGAAAGCCTGGTGATATTGGCATCTATGAGAAATGTTAAGTTCTGATATCGGTGGTAACTCTCAGTTAGAATACACTGCAGAGCCAGAGAAATACTGATTACAGACAGCAGACAGAACTCCAGCTGCAACCATTTACTTTCAGCCAACACATTTTTCGCATGCTCTTCAAGTAAGGACAAAAGACCAACGTGTAAAAGTAGACAAGAGGAGAGGAAATGTAAGAACTAAAAATATCTTACCTCATCCTCTGAGTCAAAACATATTGACTGTTGGGCATGTTTTACAACTGAACTGAAACTGTTAAATTACAGTAAACAATCAGGAATCCCATACGTGTAACATATGAATACTAACAACAGGAAAATAAACTAATTCAGGTGTCGCTAGACCAAATAGTGCGTTGTTATACTCAGGGAAAAAGCATCTCATTCACACAAAACACACAGGCCATCAAAAAAATCTTCATTTACGTACAGTAACTTAGAAAACGTGATAATACAATTCAGTAAAATACATTTTTATAAATTTTTGTGCTAATAGGAAAATAGCAATACAAACAGTAGCATGCATTTTCTTAAATGAAGTGCGGCCAAAAGAAAGATCTATGAGATTTTTGTGCTGGCGTTGAGAGAAGTCACATGCATCGTTAAAGAGGGCACAAATAATTTAGATGCTGACAACCATGAAACATTGAACAAGTAAAAACACTGTTGTATCATAAAATAGATACTATTAACAGCAGCGCTAACGGAGGCTTTTATTTCGCTATGCGCACATCGTAACAAACAAGAAACAAACCACATCAAAGTCACTGCTTTCACTGGACTGATTAGTGTGCACGTACATGTATGTTTGTATCGTCACACTGGTCCAACTGCATGTGATTTAAGGTCGCTGCACGTCGACAGCGTAGTGTTAACATGCACATACTGAGATTAGACGTGTGGCTGGTTCACAGAAGATAACCGCCCGTTCATTTGAATGGTCAGTCGGCTGATGTACAGCATCTCTTGGCTGGGCTTTCCCAAAAAACAACTTCCATCATGACAAAATGACGTTAGCAAAAGGCAATGAACGTATGATTGTAAACCTATTCCTTATTAATAAAATACTCAAAGTGTATCCAGAGGCACCGTGTGTTGGTTCTTTGCTTGTAAACAGCAAAAGCCACGTTTGAATTCGGACTGGCGGACGCGTTTTGTGAGTTCACAATGTGTGCTTTTGGGAAACCGGGCCCCAGTGAGTCTCTCAGCAGGTCTCCTTGGCTTGGCTTGGCATCTTGCACATCATCAGGATCTGCTTCAAGGCTTTCTGCACATCCTCGTCCATCTGACCCTGAAGGGACACAGCGCAGGTTCAGTTAAATCACTAAAGTCAATACACAATGTCAATACACGCTAATGTTGGTTTGTCCAGATTTTGAGATGTCCGTCTAAGATTTCTGCTGCTGCACTGGATGACAAGTGTTTGTGGCATGGCACTGAAAATGAGCCTTGAGACAACTGACACGTTTTTAAGTATCATGAAATGATCCTATGATTAACCAGCTTTCTTGATGGCCGTGCTTCCTCATTCTCCAATGCTCACTCTTTCCCTCAGACCATCGGACACAAACTTTATCTTGTCACTGTTTACAGCATAAATTGGAAGTACACAGATTTAGAAGCTGGCTTTACCTGGACAGCATAGAGGAGATGCATCCTGTAGACTGACACTATCTCATGGTGCTGCTTCTTCGACTCCTGCACAGAAAACATGAGGTAAATAGAAGGTATTTGAAAGGGCAGCACGCTGCTGTGTGTTTCAACATGATCGTGTGATGGTGGACAAATCTTACAGATAGCTGGTACTGTAGTTGTTTGATTTGTTGCTGCAGAGTTTCCAGCTGCTGGTTCTGCTGCTGTCGCTTGGAGGGAGAACCAGAGGTGTAGGAGAGCTGTGATAGGCTGTTTAAGGCGTCCTTCAGTTTCCCCACCTCCCGTGACAGGTCATCTATCTGTGAGGGACACACACAGAGCTCTTATTGAAACAGTGCACTTTAAAATGAGACTTTTTGTCTGATTAGAATGAGGATGAATGTTGAATTAAAGTGCTACTGCAGTGGCGTTGTTTCTGGTGTTTACTCACCCTCTTGTTCTTCTCTCTCTCTGAGGCCACGTGATTCTCCACCAGCTGTTTGAGCTGACTCACAGCATCCTGTGACTCGGCCAGCCTGGAGGTCAGCGTCTGGTTCTCCTTCTCCCTCGACATCACCAACTCCTGCAGGGCCTCCCGTTCTGCACGGTTCTCCCGTGCCTGATGAGTAGACAAGCAGTTATACATCATAAGAGGGAAGTTAATTTACACAGAGTATGCTCTTGTTTTGTTCTGCCCCCTCAGGCTCCTCTTTCTTCTCACCTTCTGCCAGGCATCAGCAGCCTCCAGAGCCATCTCGTCCTGCTTCCTGAGGGCCCCCTGGAGGAGCTGCGTCAGGTGATTCACCTCGCCCTCTAGCTGCTCTCGCGTGGTCTCGTGCTCCACGCGGGAGACTGAATCGTCTGGGGTGACATCTTTCTCTGCTGTCAGCCTTTTTGTGAAACAGACACAAGAACCACGTGATTACAGGTTGAGATATGGTCCTTAGCACCGCTACAGTAGAAGAAATAGTTATGTTTCTCCACTGATTTGTACTTGCTCATACACAATCTCATAAGTCTCACCTCCATCCCGCCATCCAGCCTTAACATTGTGTAGTACAAACTGAAAAAGACTCATCAGCTTTCTTCCTCACCTGTTCTGAAGAGCCTCCACCTGTGTGGTTTTCTGGTGTAGCTGCTCTTTCAGGGCTTCTGATTGGCTTTCCAACTCTTTGATGGCATTTCCCAGAGAGGACATCACCTGCGTGTGGTCGGCGAGTGCCACCGAGCTCTGTGCCTGAACCTCCGCCTCCCGCTTCAGCAGCACAATCTCCTCTAAAGCGACGGTGTGCTTCTTCTCTGTCTCAGCCAGCGACGTCTGCAGCTCCTCCACCTTGCTGTTCAGCACCTGGACTTGTTGCTGTTGTTCAGAGGAGGGAGATGAGGCCGCAGTGCTCTCAGCTTGGGCTTCAGCCAGCTGTTTCTGTGCAGCGCTTAACTGGCTTTTAGTCTCGCTGTAGGAGTGCGACAGTTCCAGCAAGCGGCGCTGCAGCCCAGCGATAACCTCGTTTAGCTCTGCCTTCATTTCCTCAAAGTCTTTGGCAGCAGCTTCAACTGGCACCGTGCCCCTCAGGGCCTCCTAAATTACAACAAGGAATAGATGAAGAGATGAATGAATTAATAAAAGGACAAAGGGAAGAAGCAGTCCTGCAGAAATTCAGAGTGAAGAAGAAGGATATCTACCTGTAGCATCCTAATCTCCTCCTGTGCCTCCTTGTACAGCTCCTCAATCTTTGCAGCCCTCTGTTCTTTCTCCATTACACTCAGTCTTTCCTCCTCCACCCTCCTCAGCGCCTCCTCCAGCTGTCTGATCCGCTGAGCTGCTTTCTCATGCTCGGATCCTGACTGGACGAGCTGAGCTTTCAGCTGTTTTACTTCATGTTCAAGCGCGGATGACGTACGTCTCAGGACTTCTTGTTTCTCCATCAGCTCAACTCCTCCCCTTCCCATCTGCTCTCTCAGCTCGTCCACCTCCTCCACGGCTTGGTGGTATCTCTCCTGAGTGTCTGTCAGCTTCGCCTGAAGCTCTGCTAGACTCTCCATCAACTCTTCCTCTCTTCCCTTCTCCCTCACGCTTTCGTACTCCTCTCTTTCTCTGCCTCGCTCCGGTTTCAGCTGCGCCTGAAGCGAGCGGTTTTCCTTCCTGGTTTCGAGCAGTTTGACTTGAACGTTCTCCAGCGCCTGCCTCAACAGTCTGATCTCCTCTTTGCTCCCTTCACTCTCCTCTTCCTCCCGCCTGACCGAAACACCACCTTCCCTTTCCCCTTGGGTGGTGGTGGGCACTTGTGGCAGTGACTCGAACTCATCCTGGGTGGAGTGGAAGGAGGCGTTGGAGGCCATGCTGTTTGGACGGCTGGTCTCCTTCAGGTCCTCGCCTCCTTGGACGGATGGATATTTCTATGAGGTGAAGGTGCAGGGTGGGGTGAGGTTAAGTGAAAATGTAATGAACAGAGCAAAGATCACTTTTTTTGTGTCCAGTGTCTGTTTATACACAAAGCCAACGGCAAGACAGGCTTGAATATATGTGAACCTAATTTTATGGATTATTTTCATTTCTCAGAATTATCGTTATGTTTTCTGTGAATTTTGTTAATGCCGTTTTTTTTTTGTTGAAGCTCATATCCTCTCAGATTTCAAATGTGCAGCAGCTCATAAATAAAGTACAATGTTCCTCCCTCACCTTCAGTGTCCTGGTGAATGAATGGAGTGCATACCTTGAGTTTGCCTGCAAGTTGCTGGTTCTCCAAAGTAAGAGCGGTAATCTTCGCTTGCAGAGCAGAAACCAGAGCTGCAGACGCTGTAAAACTCTGCTCAGCCTGTCAGCACATACACACACACACAACACAGATTCATGTGCAGAGGCACACAGGGAGCAACGTTAAGGACCACTAGCTACCAAGTGAAAAACAAACGAGTTGTAGCATGTCTAAAGCTTAGGTTAGACCTCCTTCAAGAATGCCCAAGGTGAAAAAGTTAACAACTACACAGCAGTTTGTTGTACTAAACAAAAAGAAAAGTAGTGCTGATGTAAGATTTTAACAACCACAAAGACTTTTACTAGACTTGTGATACGTAGAAAAAAAAAGTTTAAAAAGGATCAAAAATGTCGCCATGTAAAAATGTCTGGCGACATCAAGCCCAAAAATGTTTCAGTTCTCTTCATCCAATCAGGCAAACATTTAGTTTATTTAGCTGATGATTCATTTACAATGTGTTTTATACACCAGTCATTATATTCAACGAATATTAGAATCTAATCTCACATGACGTGTGTGTTTTAATGTTTTGCTTTACAAAGTCTGACGTCATTCACCTTTAGTCTCCTGTTCTAGTCACAACATCTGTTTTCAAATCTGCTATATATGCAATATAAATACGTCACTGTGGCGTTACTTAGTTGTTAATCACCTTCGTATCCAGTTCAGGAAAAGTCCCCGTCTGCTCCACCGTCTGCTTCAGGTCTTCTATTGTCTCCAGCAACATGTTTCTCTCTTCATGGAGCTTTTCAACCTCCTCTTTCAGTGCTGTTCCTCTAACCTCATCCTCCTTTGAAATGACAAAGGGGAGGAGTGGCGTGGAAAGAAGGAATGGGAGGGAAGAAGAGCAGATGGACAAGGAGGTGAAACAGAGAGTAAAAGGTGAGAGACGGAAAAAGAAAGGGAAAGGGAGAAAGGAAAAATGGACAACAGAGGGTAAAAGGTAGGAAGGTTAAGGTCAAAATGTAATGATGGTAGATGAGATGCTATCTGTAATGTAAACGCTGCTTTTTTTATACTAATATTTTTATATTTTTTTAGGGTCACAAAGAGACCAAACAGTGAATTCATATATAATTTATATGCTGTTTAGTTTTGGGTCCAATATTTAATGTAAATAATTGTGCTGTGTTGTTATTTTCATATTACCTTGTAGCTGAATGTTTTGGGAGTGTCACTTTTGTTGGACGCAGGAGTCCCAGCAGAGGTAACGGCTGAAGGAGAAGAGGGTCCAGAGCTCTGAAGAAGGAATAAGTTGATTAGTTTTCCCTCAAAGGCTCGTCATGATTTGGTTGTAAATAAAGATTTAAGTGTCAAATGATTGCATTATGTTCATAATCTGTTGGCACAGAGACTATTTACTGTTATTACTGCCTGAGTTGTTCATAATGAGCACAGTTTTTAATCCTAACCTCAAACAAAAACAAAAGACATTAGTACATAACATAACAAACACACTACATGAGTGAAATACGGTCATACAAAGAAGACTGACTGACAGAGAGAATAATAATATAATATGTAAACAGGGAAAGGGACATATTTTATGAATATACTGTGGACAGGCATTAATACAGAGAGTGGCATACTGATACAAGCAGACAGATACACAGACATGCATTTACCTGCAGTGGGCTAATAGGAGGTGGAGGTGCTTTTCGCTTTTTGGGAGTTGTGATCCGTTCATCACTTAGCTTAGCTACTTGATCATGCTGAGGAGCCAGCAGAAGAGACAGAGGAAAGGCAACGGAACGAGAGAGAAAAAGAAAAGTGGGATTCAGTGCTGGTTAGTAAAAGGAGAGTCAATCAATGAGTGCTACAGTTTTGTTTTCTAAAAATAGCAACTAAACAAGACGAGAAGTTTGATATTGACACATTGGAAACGCTGATAGTAAACTACTGTCCTGTCATGAGGTGTAACTATACAACAGAAATTAGCCTAAAACAGGCTTTTGCTCATTATTTAGTAACATTAAAAACTAATTTAGACTTATTTATTGTCATAAATTGTTGTTTGGAGTAAAGAAAAGTATCAGACCGGTGTCTTACCTGAGGACTTCTAGGAGACTTTGCATCTGTAAAAAGGAGAAAACATAAAAAATAATTACAGTTTTCTTTTAAATATTTTACATTTTTCCACTACAGGTAGCAACAATTTGCCCCACGTGTACTGAAAATAACAATACTAACAACGGCCACCAGCCGGCAGTGTTGACTTTGTGTTGAAACTAGTGTGGCACAAATCTACCCCCACAGAGTGTGTGTGTGTTGGTATTGATGATGTTGAGGGGACATTCTGGGGACTCTAATCACCATCTGAGGCAAAAAAAAATAGAGACCTCACAAGATCATCCAGTTAATATTGTGATTTAGACTTTTTGGTGAAGTTAGAAAAGAGATTGGAGGTTTATCATATTGTGATTATTATTAAACTTACATTAAGTCTCAAAGGAAACAATGTAATGTAATGCAGCATCCTCAAGACACAAACCAACTATGAGGGTCATAAAAAGTTGATCATGTACATACACACCACATACTCACCTTGCTGCCTTACTGTACTGTCTTTGAGGGACTCTTACCTGAGCTCTGTTGTCTGTTCAGGGCAGCAGCGAGGGCGGTTTTGACCTCAGCGTTGCCTGACAGCTTGCTATAGTGTAAGACGTCATGGCCTTGTGAATCTATAGCCGACAGATCTGCTCCTCGCTGAACCAAGACTTCAACAACAGAGACGGCATTGGACTCGCTGGCAAGCATCAAGGCTGTCCTGCAACACAGCAGCACAAATACCGATTACCACTGCAACGTCTACCATCATTCATGAACACGAGAGTCTTAAATCTGTCATCACTACCATTACGTGTCATTTCTGAATTCTCTGCACATGTCTTGACTGTGTTTGTACCTGCCACTGTTGTCAGAAGTATTGATTTCCGCACCGCAGTCCAGTAAAATGCTGCATACTTCAGCATGAGCGTGTTTGGCTGACAACAGCAAGGGAGTGAGCCCGTCCTTTTGGAACAAACAGACATTGGAAACATTAAATATGTCTGAGATCATCTCATGGAGGGACAGCAAACCAACCTAACGCACACCTGCATAACTTATCTTGTGCGACATGAGGATGTGGGCCTAGACATGAGGTATGGTGAGTGTCTGTGTGGTGAGAGAAATCTCAGATCCACGTGAAAATGGAGCGAGTGTCTCCTAAATGAATTTCCCAGCAGATAAACAGAAAAGCCAAAAGTTGTTCCACTTTCAAGAGTGGCGTAGTTTCGGGAAAATCCCGAAAATGATATATTTCCAGTTCTAAATGAATGGGCTGGCTCAGCAGAGTTTACTGCCCTGAGTTAGGGAACCGGGACAGTATTTCATGCAACGTAGACATCCCACATTTTTCATCAGGATTGACAGATCCTAACCCCAAGCATGACATTTAACCTAGCCATAGCCATCTATGACCTAAATCTAACATAAACATTTGATTGGCTGGGTTTATAGAGGGAGGCGTGCAGCCTGGAAGGAGGGAATGCCCTCATCTTCTTCACTAAGATGACATTAGGACAACAGATAAAGAAGTCAGTATTAAACAGACGTTTCTACAGGTCATCTATGTCGTAAAGCTGAGTTTAAAAAAAGAACAAAAAATCCAAAGTCATGCCCAACTAGAAAAAAAAGTAAAGGAATGTTAAGAAACAGTAAAGTGTGTCAGCATAGCTTTGTGTTTTATATTACAAGCCTGCTGCTTCCACACGCCACAGAGAACAGAACTATGTTGTGGGTTCCTCTTAGCTCTGTTAAAGACTTTAACAGCCTTGTGTCTGCTCTTCTCAGTCTGCGTTTCTACTGAACGATTTTTCCCTGGAATCTAAACGACAGAAACATTTTTTTTTCTTCTTTCCAGAGTCATACATTCTGTGTGGGTGAATGTGAGAGCACAGGTGTATAAATGTTTGCGTGTCTGCACTCGTTTTTGTTCACAACGTGTTGGCATCTCATCAGTTTGAAGCCAGAATGCCACATTTAGGAAACAAGATAAAGCCTCGGCAAGCAGACGGCAATTATCACAGCTTAGTGCGATAGCATGACAAGCCTGTCAGTCAGCGAAAACACACACAAACATGCCCCTGTTTTAAACTTAATACACTCCTAATAGGGCAATAATACACACACACCGGAGGAGTTGAAGTTGGCTATAAAACTGCAACCTATGAGGAAAAAAAGGCAACCTTAGTAAACATAGCAGCTTCTAGCCTTGTGCTTGTGATGTTTTCTCGCCTTGTTGTTGTTGTGCAATTAAAATGTCATCAACTGACCCTGTATATTGACCAGATGCTCATAATTTCTTAGTAAATAAGCTGTGATGGGTGCTGCTGTAGTGTGTATATAATACAACATGTGACAGACTACGTTAGAAAGGGCATTTTGTTTCATACCATCTCTTACTTGTGAAAAGTGACAGCAGAAATGATTGAAGTGGTCATTGTGACCGGACAATTATGCCACTTCAATCACTTTATGTGCTGCTGAGTGAGGAGTAGAGAGAGGGATACTATAAACCAGTGGCTCTCGAACTTTTTAGTATGCAACCCTGGAAAAAGGACCAATGTCTATTTGTGACCCTTCATCAGAAGTTGCATATGTTGATCAGATTGTTTAACTCAAATGATTTGAGAGACCCGAGGAGATAAAAATATCCAAAAAACAAATGGGAGTCATTGCTAGAAACCCTCTCCAAATGCAACTTTAGTAGTTTAGTACTGGTGGAAGTAATCACTCACCAAGCTACTTCCTGGTATGTGAGCGCTAGAGCTGAGTCATGCCTATTTTAACTTTTACACTGCTGCCTTGAATACACATGCTCGCTACCATTTGGTCATGTTAAACTTTTAAGGCTATAATTCACAGTCGGAGGACATACCTTCTCCAAACAACAGTCCCACAGAGCTGAACTTCAAGATGTTCCTCCTGAGCGCATCATGGCATGAACTGCTACGTTAAGATGATCGATAAGTTAGAATGTAATACTTTCACTGCACAAGCTCACACAATATCTATATCACATCTGCAGTATTTTTAGACTTTTTTTAAATTCTGCTATATTGCAAGGCTTTATTCAACACCCTGCAGTTGACAGACAATTTCAAGTCAGTAAGAAATATGTTTTCTTTCCAACATATTTCTTCCAACATAAGACGGCACCACTGTCTCGGAGCAGAATTTAAGTTTACATTTACCCGATTTTCTATACACATTCTTCATCTGACACGTGAGACCTGGCAGATGTTCCTCTGTTTCGAGTTAAATATAGATCAGGTATGGATATTTCTTACAGCCATGATGTATGCCTGAGGCTAACAAGCTGGCATGTTCCACTCAGCACAGAAACAGCAATATGCTCCATGGTACTTTGTAGTCTGTATGTCCACTAACGGCAAACAGAGCTCAAATCTCACGCACGGGGGGTACATATGTTTATGTCATCTCACATGCATAAAATCTTATATGTGCAACATGTAAATCTAAATTTTGCCCATGCTGGCTACAGTTCCCTAAAAGGACAAAAGAAATATCGAAAAAAGAAAAAAAAAAACTACCATGTCTGGTTGAGTTTGCTCCAATTGTAACAGGATTTCAGGAACCCTATAATTTAGCTTTAAAGTTCTTACAGCCTTTTGTACAAAGTAGTAGCATGAACAAGTTCCTAAAGCCACAACATACAACTTGTTACAGGCTTAAACAAGCATGAGGCGGCAATAAATTTTAATTAACAGTAACATAGCATCTTTACATGTAGGCTACGAGACCGCTGTGAGTGTGTCTGAGAGAGAGTGAGTCTGAGTGTGTTTATCTCCAACAGGCCAGCTGTGGCGTGATAATAAAAAGGGAAATAAATGGGCAACAGACTCTCTTCTCTATTTCTTTTTTCTTACTTGTTCTCTTTTTCTTTTAAACACGCGCACGCACACACACACACACACACAAAGAATTTCACCCGCACACATCCCAGTTGGGTAAAAACCACAGGCATGGAACGTCACTGCAATGGAGACCACATGTCTGCGGCTTTAGTGCAGATTTCCCACAGTACACTGACCCTCTACCTCACACACATTCACACATACGTGCCCATGCACATGCGCACACACGCAAACAATGTACAATACTGATCGACATTTAAACACAGAAGGACAAAGAGGAGAACATGTCAGTTAATGAGGATGCTTCATGTTGTAGATTTGCAGCTGCAAGAGACAACTGAAGTTATTTTGCCTCGACTCTCTCAAACTTAAAACACATTAAGGGATGCAGACAAACTCTAATTAGACAAATAAGATGTTTGACAGCAGACAGACACAGAAAGCATCCGACTGCAAACACAGGAAGAATAAAGGTAAAGCTAAATCTTTAAGAGACAATCCAAAATGTGCAAACAGTGATTAACCTTCCTTGAACAAATTCCTCAAACTCCTCTCTGGAAATAACAATAAAATAACAGAAAGCGATATGAATGAGAAATGAATGGAGCATTTATGTCGTCTTTATTCTGATTCAGAGGCCCTTATTATCCTGCCAGGAAAAATAAGTGTGGGAAAGAAAGAGTGGAAGTAATAATGAAAGTACATACTGCATCTTTCAGGTTGATGGGACTTTTGAGTTCACACAGCAGTTGGACGGTCTGGATGTTCCCGCTGGCAGCTGAGGGTGAAATAAAACAACATTGAGACAAGGAGCAGAAGCACACAGGTGTCCAGAGAGTGTTGTGTGGTCTAGGATTTAATTTAACTAGACATTTCTCTCCTTTGTCCCCATCTCTCATTTCCAAATAACCAAATTAAATCAGACATGACTGGACTTTCCTTTTCATCGAAGAACACCGGCATGCTTATGGTTGCTGTACTATAAATATAACACTAGTGAGCCGATGCCTCTACTAGTGCAACATGGATAAAAATTTAAATCAGCATTGAACACAAACAAGCTCAAAACAAATCTGTCATATTCAGTGCAGGCAGACATGCGTGAAAAAGAACGTATTTTTAGAGACAGAAAGTCGCAGCCTCGTGAAAAGATAACCCACTGAAACAATGAGCATTATGGGAACTTTGACTGAAACAAACTGGGCTGAAAACACATGTTATCAATTAATTCCAAATGTGGTAGATGATTTAAATAAAAAAAATCTTAAATTTAATCTCACAAGATATTTTCCCACGTCCTCGTCTAAGCAGAGTAATCTTCGGTAAAAGCACTGAGACACTCACCTGCGTGATGGAGAGCGGCTTTTCCTGAGCTGTCTGCAGCGTCAATAGGACATTTACTCTGAAAGCAGAGTGAAAATCAGTGTTACACATGAATTATGGATGATTATAAAAGGTAAGTCCATTGTTGAACAATACAGCTGATTGCTTGTTATGTGACGAACTGTTGTGATTACATTTAGTTTCCACGCTCTATCAACCTGCCACATCTACTGCTAATATAGCAACTTTTGATATTTCCCTGAAGGATTTCCAACACTTTTCAAATAATGTGCCTGTGTATGTCCCAAGATGTGTCCAAATGGTTCTCACAATACATTTCATCCTGCTGTAGAGCATCAGTAATAAGGTTAGTGGTGTTTATTTCCTATTTTTGATCATTTCTCGTCATAATTTGCAAGTTGTGTCCTGCTACAAATTTAGGGATAAAAGCATTATTTGTTGCTCGTGGTAAACAATAAACTAACACTTCTTCCAACAAACTGTCCACTAATGTCCAGTAAAGTCACAAAGGTTTGTTAGAACACAGCCGTCTGGGGCATCAGGGTAAAACAGTGCTTAGGGGAGGCTTGCGTGGATGTTTGAACAGGCAGGTGTATGTCATGGGATAGTTAGGTCAGCAGTTCAAAGCAGAAGGATGGTGTATGTTTGTGTGAAAGTGCGTGTGTGTGTGTCCTCCTACTGAGGTCTGCTGATCTGTGCACACACACAATCAGCAGACTGAAGAAATGAATCAGTCAAACTGTCTGGTTTCAGACATCTTAACAGAATAGTGAGACTATTCAGCGTGTGGTTCGTGCTCCTGCTTTCACACATTCCTTATTTGTTACACCAAGTAATGGGTCCAAGAAGAAGTCCTGCTGAGTGAGTGGATGCTCTGCCATTAAAACATTCCTACTTCCATATTTCTTTCTTTTTCTGCACTTACTGTTGTACAACACATCTTGAAAACATTTCACTGAACCTAAGAAAAACTGTACAGCCATTATATTAAATCAAAAGCCATGTCGTATCTTTTCACTGTGGGACCATGTTGTGTGTAAAATACATGGCTTGCTAGATTGCAGCAAGGTGTCACGGGATACATGACAAAGCTATTTTAGAGATGCTTTATCCAGCTTACCTGAATGAGCTTTTTGCAGCACTCGACATGATTGTTTTTGGCAGCCAGGTGTAACGGATTGTAACCTGCACATGAATCAAGAAAGGTCTGAGTTGAGATCTTCATTAGACCAAAGAATATAGTGCCAAGTGGATAAAATACAAAAGACAAAGGCCATAAGAAAGCATCTGAAAGGGAAAAATGTCTCTAGAAAGTATGTGCCAAAACCAGATAGATATCCACTAACCACTCCAACCACTATCCATTAAACTTTATATCCACAGTAATTACTGATAAAATCAAATTTATGCAGAAATAAATAAGATTTAAAGCAACTGTCACATGTTTTTTTAAATTATAATTATTCCTAATTACAACTACAGTACATACCTGTGGCATCAGTGATTGACAGGTCAGCTCCATGGGCCAGGATGACAGATAGACAGTCAGTCTGACCGCGAGCAGCTGCCACATGAAGACTACACACAAACACAAACCAAAGAACAAATGCAGTAATTGTTAGTTGTAAAATCACAACAGCGGAGAAGTTTATATGACAGCTATAAAACAATATAGATTTCATGACATGGGAAATAGTCCATCTCTAGTGGTGAACTCATGCTGCACGAGTGTGTGTAAACAAAGTCTTATCAATAACTATCAATCCCACTTTTCTGCTGTCGTGCCTAATGAAGCTGCCTCTTTGTTTTCCACTGAAGATTGATTACTCCCTGTCTAAATGAAATACATAACCATTAAAAGAACATTTAGGGAAATATGAAGCTTCAGTCTGCAGGAAATGGGGGGACACGCCGAGCTTGGCTCTGTCCAGAAGGTAACAAGATCTACCAAAACTTCTACTTAAGTTGTACCTCATTTTGAAAATCTTTTTAATCTTCTTGGCCAGGTGCAGTGACTTTTTGGAGACTTCAGAAAGTCCGCACGCCCGGCCATGAAATAGCACAGCACTGTACAACCACATCTTGTAGTTTCTGAATTGTCTGCTTGTGCGTATGTGTGCAGCAGGCAATCAATACAACCCCTTTCCAGTTCAGTGAGCAGAATGAAAAAAAAAAACACTACACATGCCCAGCCTTCCCTTGGTGTGTGTCCGTGGGGTACACACTCTCACAATAATGCCCACATGCCTTTCAATCAGGTTTTATCACCATAGAGATACTGTAGACTCCTTTGTGCGTGCTGAAAAGATCGGAGCGCTGAGATCCCAAACCGCCACATTCATCATGATTTGCAAAGGCTGCAAGAATGCATCTGCATGTGTGTTTCTGTGTTCCAGTCACACACACAAAGAAAAGGTCAAGGATGTGAACTACTGCGGGGAACAAAAAAAAAAAAAAGCGTTTATTTTTGTGTTTATTTCAGCATGTGAGAATCTGTGCATCCGTCTTTCCTTGCCTATTGCTCCTGTGTGTTGATGTCCCTCGCTCTGCGTGAGCTGCTTAACACATTGAGGTCAGTGGGTGTTGTGTTTCAGTAAAAGAAAGAGGTCAAATATTAACACTGAGCCTCTGTGTTATCAGCGATCTCAATCGGCGAGGCAACGAGCTCCGCCGCCTCTGCAGAAACGAGCGGACTCTTGAAAACACCGAATGTCAGAGAGGCTGAATGAACGGTCCAAAATGTCAACCCTTCAGGAAACTAAGAGAAACAGTCGTATTTTTAGATCGGTCATTAATTTTTAACATCGTGCTGTGGAGCGTGAAAGTAGTTTCATAAGCCCAGGAATTTGAGCACATACCCAAGAGATATGAAAAGAAACAAGAATCACCTAAAATGGATAACGTCTCCCTGAAATTTAATTTACCCACTTTTATTTCACCACAATCAAACCATTTCTTATCACACCTTTTCTGTTAAATCCCAGATAGTGCATGAATAGCTCTACTTATATTTAACTTGTCAAATATTATTAAACCAGGCAGCAATCTGGAGATTTGCATCTTATTCTGCTCTTCTGTTTTTTGCTTGCAGCCTTGTCAGTAGCAGATATAAATCAAAGTGTCTTCCTTCTCCGTTTGAAGCCGCTCCCCCCAGCTCATACAGTCATCTGCAGAAACCCCTGCAGACTATTGTCTCTGTCAATTTAATTACTCTGCAGGAGCTGGAGGCTTGTTGTGATTCTGGTGTCTTGACTGACCCCATGAGGAAATTGGGGTCCACTGGGATTCATACACTGATTACAGAAAGACATAAATATACCAGCACAGGCATGTGCTGAATAGGAGATTTCCCTGATTGTTAAATCTGTGCAAAAAGATATTAAATCACTAAGAAAGCTTACGCTGATTTGCCCTCGCCGTCGAGCTTCACAGCACTGGCACCTTTCTTGGCAAGAAGTGATGCCACCTTCTCCACCTCGCCGTGCTCCACCGCAGCGAGCAGGCGCTCGTCATTTTTGTTCCACTCGTTGACCTACAGAGGAAAAAAGAGAGAAAGACAAAGAGAAGGAGAAAATAAGAGATGAGGTAAGAGAGAAGGCTGACATCAAATCTAATCCTAGGAGGTGGAAGACATTACAATGTAAATATTATCTCTTTAAGACATTCATTTTGTCATTGTGGTGTATCTAATCATGGGTTTTATTTTGAAGAAAGTACCTTATCTCTAATAATGTATACATTCCTAACAATGACGCACATCATTAGACATTGACGCCCACATTAGCAAACCTTATGCTGCAGCCAAAAACACTGAGATGCCCTTAATGTGAGTAATGTTTCTCCGAGAAAGAGAATGTTTTTTGGCTCTGCTATGGCCCGCACAAACATTTGTGTCCATATGTGAGAACACACACACGCACAAGCAACATTTAATGTGGGCATGCGCACTGACACACACATACACGAACCAAACGGCCCCACATTTGTATCACCGACAGGCCGTTCAGATAGAGACAAGTCGGCTATTGGAAAGCTCCGAGCATGATCTCATCCAGGCACAAAGTAAGTTTTAAGAGCTGTTCACTACAGTGTTTAAGTCTGGCAACAAACTCAGCTCAAAATCAGCAATCGGATCAAACTAGGAGAGAAGTGGCTTGGCCATAAACATGGAGTGTAATGCTCGTTTGAGGGAAAAGCAAAACCCGATAGCAGAGTAAGGGGAGCCCAAACATGTTGGCAGCACAAGTTCAGTCAGCTCTCCATGTGCATATTAGGATTCAACACAGCATTAGATTTGACCTAATAGCCTAGTGACCTATACGTGATAAGGAGGTGAACTCTCTGACTCCATAAATAGTTGCGGTGGTAAACTGTACCCTATTTTAAGAGACCAATAAGCCAACATGGTGATACACGGTGTAAATAGCCTCCGTGGCAAACGCCCAGACGCAATGAGTGGAATACATTTTGTACAGCTGGTGGAAAAAGGCAGGGCTATAAAAACCCTTTCTGTCACTTAAACAGCTTGGATGACCACCGGGCTCTGCAGCCCAACCCACAGAGTCATTAATGTGGAGCAGGGAGGAAATGAAAAATACTAAATTGTTGCTGTTTTGAAAAAAATAAAGTCTAAAATGACTGAGAGTGGAGAAACATTCTTGGGTTTTGTTTGTTTTTTTTCAGGCGAGGAGCTGTGGAAAAATTCTTGTAAAACAATACCCACACACAGACACACACACACAGACACACACACACAGACACACACACACACACAGACACACACACTTCTTTTGATGTATTCTTCAAAGTACTGAAGCGGGAGGTGAGATGCTATTTAAGAGGCTGCGTAAGATGAGAAACTCTCTCCGACAGACTGGAAATAACAGATTGGATATAAAGACACTCAGCTGAGCACTGACAGACGCGTGTGAAAAAGACATATGAATCCAACAGGTGCTCTACCGAGTCTGTGATGGGCACACTTCAAGTAGCTCCAAGAATATCCGACACGAGTTTAGAGTTACTACAAAATAAAAGCAAGATCAGGGAAACACATGTACCGTGGTAAGAATATCAGCAAATCCATCAAAGAAAACTGATGATCACAGCAGGATACAAGGTTTCAACCACTAGAGGGAAAAATCAGCTAACTCTGGTCTTAACAGTCTTAACATTCTGACTGCATAGTTGCTTTGTTTTATCTATTAGTTTCCTTCCTGCTGTCAGCTTTCTGACCAATAGTACTGCTACGGAGTAATGTGTTAAGCACAAGGACACGAGCAAGCAAGCAACACGATACACATTCAGGCTGCCAGTTTCAGGCTATTCTAGTGTTTGACAGTTTGTGACAGTAATGTGCAACTAAGCAAAGTAACGCACCGACAAAGTCAGAGGAAGAAGACAACTACAAGCTAGCAAACATGGATGTAAACACAGAGTTTTATAAAAAAAAGAAAAATATTTAAAAAATACAAAACTGGCTTTGCAAATCTTTCATGTGGAAGAATATACGTTCAAGACATTTGTTAGGCCCCAACTCAGTTGCAGTGCTTTGTGTGCTTTTATTCTTAAACACAAAGTTGTGCATGCACGTGTCTGAAAACAGAACAAAGTGCTCGTTATATTGGGAATTTTGCTCTAATTTCCACAGAGGAGTTTCACAGCATTGGTGGGCCACCTCGCCTGTCATGTGAGCATCTCTGCAAACATGAAAAAATAAAACCCAGAGGAGCTATTTCACACAGCAAATGCCATATTTATAATGAGTGTGTATGTTTGGGTTGTCATCTACCAACAGAATGTATTCTTAGACGAGATGAATAAGGATCTTGGTGGTTTATCACCTCTGCTAAACAATTTCTGGGGTGTGGAGCAGAACATTCATAAAGTTACTATGCGAGTTAGAAAGTGGAACAGAGATGTCAGAGAAGTCACGCATCTGTCCATCACTATGATTGGTGTGCAGTGAAACCCGACACAGCACAAGATAGCTGGAGCTATAAGAGACATATCCCATATAGTGCAGTGGTTAGGACTCCATGTTATCACAGAGGTGGACTAGGTTTGTCTCTCAGTATGAGAAGTCTCATGATATTCATAGACAGTCATGTGTGTGTCAGCGTGTAGTGAGGCAAACACTAAAAATAGGTACACTCGTGAGATGTTAGAGGAACAGAAAAGACAACGGAAGAAGTATGTGAGTATATGAACGTAGCCTGTTGCCTCTTTTAAAGAGAATGTAAAAGGATCTTGTAGAGCGGTTTGTATATATAATTTAACACAGCGCCCAAAACTCTTCTTATCATGTTTTGGGGACACGAGGAAGGGCGGAACTGCCGCTGTAATGAAGTGCCTTTGTGACGCGGAAACAGCAGCAAAACAGACCCACTGCTGTACATGACAGATTGAATCACACATACCGCAGACGGTGAGGTGTCACTTAAAGTGACTTAATTAACAGCTGAAAACAAATTGATATTAGTACAAAAGGTCTGCCAACAGAGTTGATTAAAATAGATGTTGGGAATTATTTCTAACTCTGCATTGCCTGTACAGAGCATGTGAAGCCCTGTGACTAACAGGCAACTTTCTTTTTCCCCAGTGCATGTTGGAGTCGATACCCACCTGATCAAACCAGAATCATATGTTTTCTAATGTATGTTCGAATAACTTGTTGCTTTTCACCAGTTTCACCAGGTCCTAAGGGGTGGCTCGATGACACGCTGAGGCCACCCTGAGCATACCCCTGCAGCAGAGAGAGATGAATTCAGCTTCAGCGCCTTCAGCGGACACACCCCCACAGTCCTGGAGCTGAGAATAATGCTCAGTTGATTTTGACATCTAATTTCATAAACTTGTTGATATTTTTAATGATTCATATTTGGAATGGTGGTTAATAAGACTTTGTTCTTTGGTCTGACAAACTCAGAACACATATTTGTTCTGACTTTACATTTCTTTCTTTTACATCACATTTCTTATTTTACATCAGAAGAGCATGTCACAAATGAGATGCCTAGATGAAATGAAATGTATTTATATATTGGTAAGATGCCTCATAGAGAGAAGTTGCAGGCTTTTAAATCATAAAATGAAACTACTACTAGAGTTTAAGTTGTATGTGTAGATTTACAGAAAACACGGAGTTAGAGCAGAGTTAGTAAAACTAAGGTGCAGGGATCTAGGTGTACTTTCTTGGTTCAGATCTTTGTAAAAAAACACAAAAACACACACACAAATAACACTAAACAACCAGTCTAATCTCCAAGCTCTGTATACTCGCTTTAGTAATGATTTGTTTCTGCTTCGTTGGTT
This sequence comes from Nibea albiflora, assembly GCA_014281875.1. Taxonomy (NCBI): domain Eukaryota; kingdom Metazoa; phylum Chordata; class Actinopteri; family Sciaenidae; genus Nibea; species Nibea albiflora. The sequence goes on along the minus strand of CM024803.1, from coordinate 14,343,518 downwards.
CTGAGTTTGTTTGAGGTAAGAAACTGCAGAACAGTCAGGTCAAAGAAAAGGACCGGAGGTGCCCACTACTCTGTGTCTTTTAACAACTGCCTTACAGGCAAAAGTTTCACTCACTTCAAAGCTTTTAAGCTTTAACCTTATCTGAACTTCCACCGTGTCCACAGAGTCCACAGAGTCCACGATCCCCTTCTCAAAGACACGTAGTGATATTATTACTGAGGAGGTCTCATATGAGAGAAACCAGTCTTATAACATCTGCAGAGCTTTGTATAGTTAAATGTTTCACACATCTGCATGTCAGAAGTGCATTTTCTCCAGTGTTCATGATTAATTTCACTGGTTTCATATTGAGTAGGACTTCCTCTTTGCACACTGAAGCATTACACTGCTCACGCTCGACTGCATCAAGAAACAAAAGAAATCTATCTACGGCTGTAAATAATTATTTCCATTACAGATCAGACGATTATTTTTCTGGATTAATCAATCTTTGGCATCTTTCACTCATTTTTTGATGTTTTGTAGTGCAAACACATTTTCCTAGAGCCCAGTTTGACATCATCAAATGTCTTGTTTTATCCAAAGAAACAGTCCAAAACCCGAAGATATTCATAATAACGGAAGAAGGAAAAGCCTCAAAGTCTCTACAAATTTCCAAACTGTGTCAAAATAAATAGTTTATGGGTTGCTTTTAGTTTGATTCTTTATTACGTTACTGTAAAAGAAACATCTCTAGCCAAAAACAGAAACCATAGAGTTGAAACTTCGAGTGAAACGGTCCTATCACAGTCTCATTAACAAGAACTGGATGTGGGAGAAAAACTGGAACCCCTACCAGCAGTAATAGAAAAAACACCAAGGCATGTACTGATGTACTGTATAGCATGATTCTAACCTAATGACCTCTGTGATTTTAATAGGCTGAACAAAAAATGAAGGGCTGTCACGATGGAGCGGCGTGACATCGATAAAGCTGCATTAGACTACATTGTAATGGACAGGTTTAAGTGGAGCGGAATGCACTGCTCCAGTTTCGGCCGCGTACACACATAGTGTCATCGCAGGGAGGCTGATGAAATAATCATGTGCTGGCAGAGATGGTACAAAAACTGCAAAATCAGCATGGTCTTCAAGTCTTCAACAACAAAAAGATTAATTAATTTGCCAGTTCTGAGAGAGAAAACGAATGTGTCAAAGTAAATGTCAATGTGTGGTTCTTCCCTGTAGATAGCTAGCTTATAGCTGACATTATTAATCTATTGAGTGGAATTAAACAGCAGGCAGATGCATTATCCTATAACATCACAGCTTAAATAACACTAAGAGGCTAAGGCACAATAAGCATAACGTCTGAATGGATAAGTTAGGTAATAAACAAGGTGCAAATTAAGGTAATATTATCAAACACAATGCTCTGACGTGGTTTGAAAGCATTCCTGAGCCCCTGTTAATTAGTCCCTGTTAGTTAAAGACTATTAGAGAGGACAGCTATATCAGTAACTGAAAGCTTGTAGGAAACTAAATATGTGGTTCCCATGGGAGAGGGGTTTTTTTTGTGATGGGAAAGCGGGTGTGGAGACACGCAGATGATGGGGTTAGATTTCGAGAACCAGTTCTGAACGAAAAAGCTGAAAACACCATGAAAAAGGTTATATTCAGGACACACCGCTGATTATTCTCCAATTAAATAATAATTGAATAATAAACAGAAAAAAATCTTAGAATGATTTATATTATAAAGAGTACAACACATTAAAATACAGCTAACACAGCTATGCACTCTAAATGATATTGATAATATCTGCTTGTATTGAGTAGGTTTAGCCTACATTGGCTTGCTCTAGACAGCCCACATTGGTTACACCAGCAATAGGTCATGGGTCACTAATCCTGCTATTATAAACCTCTGCTGGTGTGGGTGTACCACCAGGAAGTGAAAAGGATCTCACTTCCTCTCCTGCTTTCAGTTGTGCTTCCCCCGACTCCCCCCCCCTCGTCATCCTCTCAGCTCTGTTTGCCAGCATGCCTCTCTTACAGCTTCTCCCTCTCTTTCTCTTTCTTCTGCTCTGATAAGTGTGTTTACAGTGGGATCAGGGTGTGGACGCTAGTGTTTGTTCCCTCTCTGTCTTTAGCCTGACACTCATTAAGACACACACAGAGTTGGCTGATAACACTAAGTGTTTCCTGTTTGTCCAGGCCTGAGGCTGGCAGCAAGGGCAAGGGAAAGAGAACAAGGATCAGGAGAGGCAAAGGAGTAAGGAAAGAGAAAGTATTTATTGAAATTGAAGACAACATGCTGAGAGACAAAAAGAAACAGAGGTACTAGACCGCACTGTACTGTGGGTTTCTTCACAATTCTATTTTAAATGAGTCATTTCTTCCGTCTTTGTGTCCTCCTCTCCTCATCCGTCTCACAAATGTTAGTTTCACTCCTTGTGAAGTTTTGAAAACAGTTTATGGACTCACTACTTCAAACATCCAGTCATTGCTACAGTTTTAGTGCAAAGAAAACGGATGCTCATCAAGCGTGTGTGACTGTTTGTTAACCCAATGCTTTTTGAATAAACATGTCTGCTCAGAGCGTTTTTTCTGCTTCTCTCAATGTCTCAGTTCTCCGGAGGAAAAACAAACGAAGATCGGGAAACAGTAATTCCTCCATCACATTATGTATGTTTGTAGAGTTCAGCCGCTAGGAGAAAGTAGAGTTTAACAGAAAAACATTTACTTAAAAAACGTTAGTATTTCCCTTGAACGCTGACAAAATAACTTTTCATTTTTGATCTACAACTAAAAATGTGTTTGTTCTTCCTCAATTATCTGGGCTGTCCTACAAGAAGAGAAAAGATGAAAGGCCCACACTGTGTTTATTTCATGACAGATGCTTCAACTCCACACGCTTATAAAACTAAGTTAATACAAAATTAAGCTTGGCCTGATAAACAAACGATCCTACAGGCCTCCCAGGCTCTTTGCTTATCAATGAATGTGTACACTTTGTGAACTCTGGTTAGGACATGTTAAACAAATCCTTTCCCAGGAAATGTAAAGATTAGAAAAATTTGTGAAAGGCAAAACCGGGACTATGTCATATCCTCAGCAAATGTCATGGAAATCCAGGAATTACTTTTCCAGATGCCTTGTGATGGATTAAAGTGTTGTTTGGGGGAAATCTGACCTGACGGTGGCACCACAATCATTCAGAATAATACTCCGGGGAGGGAAATGTATCCCTAACTAATTTCATGGTGATCTGGACGGTAATTGTCAGGAAATCTTTCTCTGGACGTGTGGACAGACCGACCAGCCAACTAGGCTGTTAGTTGGGCATGAAAAACAAACAACTGACACACAGAGAGAACAGAGGGGAAAACAAAGTAGACGCACTGACGTACTAGAAGGTTAACATGGAAAGGAAATAAAACAAGCATGTTGTGTAGAAAGGGGGAAAAAAACAACTAAAGCATGAACACACAACCACCCAGTGTTTAATCCACACAGTAAATTTGTGTTTTGTGCAAATGAGGACGATGCTGTGTGTGGGACTACATGCAGAGATGAGAGATAAAGCTAAATAAATGCAGGAGGAAAAGTAGGTTAGATGGGAGGTAAGACACACAGTCAACACAGACTTAACTCCTGAGGGGGAAAACCTCCACAGGTTACAGGAATATTCTTTGTTTGAGAGACTGGGTGAGAGACAGAGGAGGGCAGTACAGACAGGAAGTAAAGGAGAGGATGGAAGAGTGAACAATGTACAGAACAAAAAGGAAAGGAAACAGCGAAGGAACGACAGATTGACACATCGACAATATCTCTGCCCTTTGATCAGCAGCGACTGTTAACTTCAAATCCCTTATCTGCAACAAAGCAGATGCTCAAATGTCCTTAAACAATACATCCTTTCTCTCGGGCCACAGCTGAAACCGCTTACTGCCCCTCTGTACTACAAACACACATCAACACGAGCACGCACGCAAGCACACACACCACAATAGTTTACTAGACTCTGAAACTCAAACCCAGAATAAGAGAGTTAGTAGACAGAACTCTTAAACAAAGACCAGATGGCTGCTCTCATAATGAAAGATGCTGCCATGTATTTCACAATACTGCCCAATCTGGACTGCACATTTAGACGATGAAATCAATTTACATCATAAGAACATTTTTTCTCATTTGGCAACTTTGTGTCAGAGTAACTGCAATTTTAGTGGCACCATCCTTTCCCCGACTGAATGTCTTTCAACTTTCAGTGAACATTGCTACAGTCTGGTGGTTACCATTATGAGCGACGGTGAGGTGCCGTAACGTTGGCTGACCTTTTTCAGGTACGGACAGTTTGTACAGGAGGCAGGCTTATTCGTAATAAACCTTTTATTTATTGTGTCTGTTCCTGAACATTCAGAGTTCAAGAAGCAGAGGCAATTTAGTGGAAAGGGGAAACTTTTGATCTGAACTTCTTTACTAATTCTTCCATTGGAGCTATCATCGTAGCTTTTTTGAACCAGTTTTATCTCCACTTACGATCCTGCCATCACATTTTAGCTGGTGACTAATCATGAATGTATGCTCAGGCCAATAATTTAAAATTAATTCATTTAATTTAAAAAAAAATATTTCTGAGATTCCTTCACATACCACTAGAGGGAGGTTGCATCAAACCAATGGTACATATAGTCCTATAGTTTGTGAACCAGTATGAGTAGTCCATCAATTTAGCATTGCTTGCCTATAATCCTGGTGCCTCCATTACCCAGAATGCAACTTAATCCACAAGACTTGTGTCATAGATTCAGGTGTGTTATGCTAGTAGCGGCTAAAGTATCCTTGAGTTACTAGCCTCACACAGAGATGAAGAACGGGCTCTAGCTGCACTTCTTTTTGACTCCACACCAAAAGATTTTTTTCACTTTCGTACAACACTGACTCAAGTGGCATCTCTTAGAGCCACAAAAGGCTACAACTTTTTTAACATACACTCGCAAAGACAGAGTTTCCATTTATAGACGCCAATCAGAGCCAAGCTCAGCGGCATTCCTATAACACCCATCGCCTGCCAAGGGTGTTTCTTTACGCCAAATTTGCCAACATCCAAGACTGCCAAGGAGAATATCTGTGCCTGAGATACAGTGATGATGAATCATTTTACTTGGATTTTCAGAGACATGCCTCTTTGATAAAAGTACTATGCCACATAAGCACAATGTTGCTTCACACTAAGAGAATTAAGCACTTGAAGAGCACTTCTGTCCTAAAGGTGGTAAAACTATTTATAACTGACAAACTAAAGACATGATGTGATCTTACACTCTTGTTTTAAAACTCTTTATCTCTCTCAGCTTTTCCACTGATGAAAAGACATCAACACTTGAATTTACAGAGAGGAAAACAAAAAGAAAATCACGTTATCCATTGCCCCCCCCCCCCCCCCCCGTTGCCCTCTGTTCACTTCACTATCAGAAGAAGTGAAGTCCGGCTTAGGACATTTATGGGTGCAAGAAGACCTCCAGTAAAAAATAGCTCTCGTGCAACACTTCCTCCTGACACAAATAGCCTTTCCTGCTCTATAAATAAACACTGGTGGACTTGGAAAACACCCAGCCTCATTACGCTCAAGGGCTACTCATAAAGTCAGTAGAGTAGGGCAAAAATATATCCCTCACTTCAGTCCGTTCAGACATCAGCCCGTGTGCAAAGAGTCGAAGTAAAGCCCAATGAAAATATACAGTAAGTTCAACAGTCTCATTGAGTATTCTGTTCAGCTCCAAGGACAAACTTTTGGACAACAAATTGGAAACAGGAAACAGTGTTTGTCTGGCTATTCTATCTGAAAGCTGCATCCATAAAACTGTCACTTCCATCACTTAAAACTATTAGACAGGCTAAAAACAAAAAGTATCTCAAAAAGGTTTGCCTCCGATGTGCACAGCAAACCACGCAGGCCGGTGCCAGAAGTCTCTCGTGAAGGAAAGTTCTCAAACGTTTTTTCAGGTGAACTGAGTCTAACCCTTCCTCCATCCATCTCCAAGCATGAATATTGTTCCAGTTGTTCAGCGCAGGCCAAACTAAACAACCCATCTGAACTAAACTGGGGGTGGGGAGCCTGACTGCACTTCTTGCTAAAATAGGGTTGTCTTCCAGATCATCCCCAATGTCTCGTCCTTTATCCGGCTTGTTATTATTATTACTATTATTACTTAATTTTTGTCTCTCTTCTCATGTTTTTCTTTACATCCTTTACTACAATTTAATGAACTCCCCTCATCCAGCTTTTGTCTATCTTTCTGGTGTCGCCATCATTATCAGTGATTAGTTGTGTCTGACAGCTTTACTTTATCTACATGTAGCCCTGAACCACGTCAACAGGCATGTCAGTCGAGTGAGTCATGCTACACTGGATGTACACCCACACTTTTCTGAAGAACTTTAAACTCACGGCCCAAAAATATACCTTCAGTAACAAATGAATACAAAACAAACAGATAAAGCAGCAGACAAGCACCTTGCATCATCGCCGATGTCCTCACACCCACACCAGACAACAAACAAGCCCATGCACAAACACTCGCCCACACATAAATGAGCCTGCAAACACATGCATAGGCAAAACATCACACTCGCCTGCTTTTACCAGCTCAGTGCTTCATGTACTTGCTGAGGAGCAGGTTTGTCGGCTGTTTGTCTGTAGGTCATGTACACAGACGATAAGGAATAAAGCGATCCCATGGGTGTGGGTTACTGTTTTAATTGGGATGATCTTTAAACAAGCTCTAAGCCATTTTCCTCTGCTTTTCCTCAGATTAGTTCAGGTCTGCGTTTTTAAACATTCTTTTAGGAGACAGAGCGGTCATAATAAGTGGCGAGACAGCACAGTGGCAATCAACGATAACTAATCATGGTGAATAGTAGCATAGGTGGACCATCCATCCACACGCTACATAAGCTACTGTAAACAAGATTAGTACAAAGAGCTAACACCCATCATCGTGAGACTGTTCAGTTCTACAAAGGAGGTAAAAACAACAGTTGGCTAGATGACATTTAGTTTTTGCTTAAGCCTAATGTCAAGATTGACAAAGTGACAGCTCTGCCTTTAAATGTGCTGCAGGTTATGGCCAAAGGCTGAATGCACTTTATAAGACCATATACATAAAAATGATCATTTCTAATCATTTCTGCCCATGCCACCTAATGAATGTTTTCATTATCATCAGTTAATTTTCTCATTATTTTCTTGATTAAATCATTAATTGTTTGGTCTATAAACTCAGCAAACAATGATACAATAGGACTGTCCTTCTTTTCCAAAGTCACATCTTCCCTTTTTCCCCCAACCAGAAAGAGAAAAGCAACAATTCTTTACACAGTTTTGATCAAAGAATTTGTTGCGTTTAGTTGAAAATGAACCTAAAACGAACAATTATGAAAAAACAGTTGCTGATTTCTTTCACCGCTGGTCCTCTTTCATGGAGTCTGCCTGTCATGTTTCTATAGTAACCTAGAAAACTCAAACTAAATACTGGTTTGTGTTTTGTGGTCAGTGTAGTTTCTCCTTCATGCTAGGAATGAGGGGGATGCAAGCACACTGGATCTTTACATCAAACTGATAAGTGCTGTGAACCCATATCATCTTTAATGTTCCTTGTCTGTGTTGGCTATTTATGTATTTTTATATCAGTGTTGACACTTTCTACGGTTTCCCCTCAGCTGGATGTAGACTGAATGTGAACACACTGTATACCTAGAGATAAAATGCTACAGTAAGTGTGAACAGAGCCATAGTTACTTCTTGGACTGCTCTACTATCTCCTGCTGACAACTGACAACACACACAAAGATGCACACCCTTCCTCCACCTCCTCTCCCAGATTAATGCTGGGCCATTCCTGAGGTTTTACTGTCACTCCCAGTACTAATACCCTTTCACTACACACAGCCAGAACAAATCATTCCATGCCAAACCAAGTCAGACTGGGCCAAATCAAACAGAGCCGAGTGGAGATACTTCAGACTGTGCTTCAGTATAAAAAGAAACCTTCTATAATTGAAGGATTGTTGCTTTATTGTTTTACTCTAATGTTTTTATTTCATAAGTAGGGTGCAACATTTTTCTCTAATGGCAATATCTTCTTTGATGTACGAAGGAGGGGAAATACCAAAGTTTTCAACCACAGAGTGCGCAATGCGCTATTTAGAAATGTTTTCAGATGATCAGCATGTGATTTTCATTGCAGCGCTGCTCTAGATAACACTCAAAACAAATTGCATAACCCCTGATAAGACGCCATTCCTCACATATTTGATTATACAAATTCAGATTGTGCCAAACAGTAGATGCACAGTTTAGACTCCGATGTCATGTAGCTCGGATGAATTGAAGCCACGAAACAGCTGTGTGGAGTGAGAGGAGACAGCATAATCCACACATCAATTAGAAACAAAGAGACTGGGTGATTAGGAGAGGGTGTGTGTGTCTGCGCATATGCTGTGGATGCTGGTCTACGCGCATGGATGTGAAAGCTTGTGTGTGTGTTTGAAAGCCTTGAGTAATCCTGCTTTAGTCTAGCAGCTGGGGAAGCAGGTTTAAGTTGTGTGACAGTATGACGGGCTGGGTGAGGGTTTAATGCAAGAACCACTGTCAACAATAGGCTGCACACATAATAATAGAGAGTGCGTGTGTGTGCGAGTGGGTAAGTGTGCGCACAACACCACAGCCAGTAAGTAATGTGCTTGGGGGTGGTAGTAAAGGGACTGAGAGTAAGATAACAGTCTAAGCAAATTAACTAATTTAGAGCAGCTCTGCTCAAACAGCAGGGAGAGTGTCGTTAATGTGGTCTCTAAGGGTCGACGCACACTGTAAGATTTAATTAAGATTTCTCAGACTAATTATACAGAACTGTTTTTTTCTAACATCAAGGTTGCTTCAAGAAACCCTAAAAAAAACTGAATTTATTTACATTATAAAATGTTTGTTTTTTTTGCATTACAAGTTAAGATACCAATATTTTGGTACCATTACCACACTTAAAGCCTTAATATAATTTGAACGGGTGAGTTAAATTGAAATTCAGACTCAGCATAGTTGTCATGAATGGGGAAATTAACTGTAGAGACCAAAACTGTTTTTTGTACCAGTACACATGTTTATTTCTGCTGTGAAGTTGGACATTTTAACATGGGGACTTATTGACTGATGAGTTTTGTAGCCAGCCTCAAGTGGCTGCTCGGGGAACTGCAGTTTTTGGCACTTCTTCATAAGCCTCCACGGAGGTTGCTGCTTGTATTTGCATTAGTATCGGTAACAATCAGCCCTTGTAATAATGAAGCATGCTAATTCTTGGTCTTCTTGTATTCCAAACAAATCACATTTGCATAAATACAGATTGTGCTCTCCGTTCCATATATTTGGATACCTATCAATCTTTTACAACTACACTAGAAACCACACTAATTATAACTATATTACAATAATTACAGAGGAAGAGTTACAGTGCGCATCTCAATTTCTTACGTATTGAAATCAAGTGAAATTAATTGAATTGGCTCAGTTGAATCCACATTAGGTCGAGTTTAAATACTTCAAGGAGAACCATAATTATTGACGTTATCATAGCAAGTTAAACCATTTCTGACAGCTGATTGTTCAGACATGGCTAAAGCAGAATGCCTGTAAGTCTCCCTGTGGCCATTCGCCAGCCCCATTCCCAGAAACCAGATTACACCGTCTGCTTGTCTTAAACACTGCTCACATACACACAAACACACACATACACAGAAACTCCCTCATTACGCTGAATGTTTGGCCAAAAAGGTTTGGTCTAACTGATCCACAGACGAATCCCAAAATGTCAATGATATATTCCAAAGACATAATCAGGCAGACGCAGACGAACAGAAACAACACTCAAACACAGACACAGAGTCTAGCAGACAGACGTGCAAGCATTTCAGAACACACACATACATGGGCACACACACACATACACATCGAAGAATTCCTCTGATTCACTTTGACCTTGCATAACTACACACCTGCTCACAGAGTCTGATAAAGCAACACTGGTGTTACTCCCTTTTAGGCTGAGGCATGCACAGAATTTTGGTGGATAAACCTAATGTGGAAAAAGTCAGACCACAACACAGCCACGAAGATCCCAGTGCAGAAAAATGCTGCTATTACCACTGCTGCATAATCTGCGAGAAAATCACACCTTAATTTGTGTCCCCAGTTAATCTTTTGTGAAGCAACAAAGCTGTTTAATATTAAGGTTAGAAACGCGTGAGCACCTTGAGTGTAGGCAGCATTTTCACACTACTTAGCCTTACGGCGCATTCACAGTGCAGCATTTGAGAAAGCTGATCTACTTAACCTGGTGACACATTCTGCTGCGAGTTTGCCTGGATGCATAGATAGTTTGCATGTTATTTCAACAGCCAAACACAACTCCATATAACAATCAAGTACAGTATACTGGAAGGATACAAAGCAATAACCCCAACCATAATGTGGTAAAACAGGTCTGTTTTGTCACATTTAAAAAGGGAGGAAATGGATTTAAAGCTGCCAACATTCAAAAATCGTGCTGTGTGGACTTGATTAATGTCGCACTGCTTTGAGTGCTTGTTTTACTTCAATGCATATTCATGACATCCCCTTACAACATAAACATTACCTGTCAGTGCAATGGCAAATGGGTGCATGTGTGGTGTGCAGTTTTCTTTCTGTAGGAGTGTGTGCGCCAGAGGATAATCTTCACACAACCTGACACACACGTCTTTCTTATCAGTTCTGTAGTTGACACAATCTGGTACAGCAGACTAATCGATGACATGAGGTATACAGTAAGGAAAGGTGATACATTACCCTCCTAACCTTAAATATTCTCTAAACTTAAGTCTAAACTAGATCAACTTTATCTTGTAGGAAACTGTTTAACGCAGTCAGGCATTAAACACAGATAACCATGTCAACCTAATAACCTCAACATAAAAAATTAGGTATTAGGCCTCATAAATGATTCAAAGTACAAGCAAAGTACGTGTGCTTAACTGTTTATCAGAGGTTAACTTCATTAGCCTATAGTATATGGTAGAGGACAATCTGGTGTGACACATCTTGTTTATTGCCCTTAATGATTATCAGCATTTCTTTATACTGAGTTTAATATTCAAACCAAACAATATAATTTATGGAGGTACCACTGCATCTGATGAAGAGTTCTCGATGGAAAATTCATGACGTGGAATAACAAATGTCTTGCTGCGACAGGAAAAAAACAGGAGTAATTAATGGCATTAATAAAGGCTGCTCTCTGTTGAGTTCTGGCAGTACTAGTGTCCTGGTATTGTGCATGAGGAATCATTATCATGACTTACTGGGATACTAAAATAGACCAAAGCCATTATTACTGATATTACACCCACCTGCTATGACAAGTCAAAATGTCTGCTGTGAAAAACGTCAAATGAGTTCTCCTTTTGTCAAGCAGATAGAGGTGTCATGATTCTCCAAATCCACAATTTGATTTCACTTTCAGATTTTAAATCACTTTGACATGTAATCAGGTGAGCGGTGTCACTGTCATTCCATCTCTCTGCTCTGCTCTATGCAAACTTTGTGCTCCGGGTACGATCACCTGTAAGAAGGACGTAACCCTTTACAGCACTAAGCACTCACACACCACCAAGCTCAGTTTGTTAGCCAGGGGTGCCTGGACTGAGAGCTCAGAGCACTGGGAGACTATTAGTGTTTGTACCACATGCATTTTGGTGAGAGGAGGTTTTCAGAGTGGGGGAAAATGCTGATTGGGAGCAGAGCTGGTGTCGTGCCAGAACCGGAGCTGAGCAATGTAACCGGGCACAAAAGCCTCTAAGAACATAATGGCAGAGACCAAGAGACTGAAGAGGACAGTAAAGGAAGCTAAGAAGAAGAAAGGAGAGGGTCAAGCAAGACACCACCAGAGTAAGAGTAAATCTTGGGCTTGAACTTTCAGTCAGCTCATCAAACTGCACATGGATGTTTGTTTTCTTGTTCTTGCACAGCTAATATTACATGCAGGGTCTGGCTAATGAAGTGTTTGAATTATATTTGTCTTTTTAGCTTGTTCCAAGGAGAAACACAAAAAGAATCCAATAAAACTGTAAACCATCCATGATTTTAGAAATATACAATCAAGGGTTCATCATCCAGCTGAACATTTAGTCCTTATACTGGCTGTATCATACTACAGTAATAATACATCTTATTCTCTCCTCCAGTAACATTTCTACCTTATTTAGGCCTCATGTTGAAGAGGTGTTTGAGTACAGGTTTGGCTGCCGAGTACACTGAGCTGGAGGAGGATCCTTGAGGCATTCGGTAAAGATTTGACACTAAAACAGATTCCATTACACGTTATCTGGAAATGCCTTGACTTCATAGAAAAGCTATTTACGGAGGCATTAAGTTTCTGTTATTTTGTTTCAAAAAATGAAGGGCTGGTTTTGGGGGGAAACATTCCTGGGTACTCTGTCACTGACACACACAACCTAAAATAGAATCAAGGAGGGGTTTTTTTTCCCCTTTCTATTACGGTTGTTCAGGGTTTCTATAAAAAGCAATGGAATGACTACTGGCTCCGAAGATAAACACACTGGTCTGTGAAACATTTTTCTGCATATCTTAATCATCATCAATCATTAATTTTAATCACCATGTGTGCACTACAATGCTGGCACTGTTATACCCAGGAGACCTCTGCAGAAAAAAATTAGTGCACACTTCACTGAAATTTACTTGTTTTTAAGTGTGCGCACGGATCTCTCTTTTAATTAAAATAAAACAGAAATATCTGATTTCAGAATACACAAACCAGAACAGAAGATATATATGTATGTATATATATAGTCCTCTGATGATCAATGCACATATAAAAAAATATTGACTTGCAGGGCTTTGCATGAAACACAAACTATACAGAAATAAGCATGCGTTTGCAGTCAGATCAGTTATTAAATAATGTAATTCTCTACAGCAAAACAATAATACCTATTTTCTTATATAATGTGAGTGAAAGCGCATTCGTTTATCACTCAAAAAATAGTTCAGTCATTTCCTTTTCCAAATAACACCATATCAATGCACAGACATTTACACGAGGCTTTACTACGATCAAAAGACAAACTGAAAAATGATCAGACACCCAAGCGTTCAAAGTGCGACAATGTATGTGGGTGTGAGCTCTGCAACGGGATGCATGACTGCGAATGGCTTCAGTTGTGTTTCTAAGCAACATTCACATCCACTGCTCTTCCCTTTCTTCTCTCATGCCGCCTACGAGTGGCTATTTCAGTGAGGACAAGCGTTTCACTCTGAAAGTATCCACCTCTCAAGCAACATACAACTGTATTAAGTATTAGAATACAGGTTTGGACTGGAAAACACCCAGTAAAAAGGTGAGACAGCCACCATCCATATACGCACTAAGGAGGAGCTATTGTGACCTTTCAGCATGACGCTGGACTCAACATTTCCTAGAACAATGACCGCTATTGTACTCCTCCACATAGCTGACTGAATTTGCAATAATTTACTAATATTAGGCTGTGGCCCCATGTAAAATTGCACGCTGTTAAAGATTAAATCAGACATGGGGAATAATTGGTTGATTTTCTCTCGTTTTCTATTGATATACGGCACTTTTTGTTCCATATTCCTTGTAAAACTGGTTTAACTGTATAAGTGAATGTTCAAGATAATCTATAGGTGGATATCTGGTGATTTGGGTTTGTGCTCCACTAGCAGAAGTCTCTACAAATCCATGCACCATTTAAGCATTGCAGCATATCGTGGCTATAATTGAGGAAAAGCAGGGACATACTCCACCTAATTCTTCCTCTGCGGGACAGTCTCCCTCTCAACAGAGCATGCTATTTAACCAGAGCACATCATCCTGCCTCTTAATCTCATGGAAACTGTCTACATAAACCAAGTGTCTCATTAAGTTGGCATTTTTCTCCCCAGTCTCCAAACTCCTCAACTTCTGACACTCCCTCCATCCCCTAAAACTTTAGCCCATTCATCCAGCAACCCTCCAGATCTTTCCTGTCTGCCATTTGGCTCTGTGTCATTACGGTCACCGTGACAACAGATGAGTCAGACGCTGTGGAGACGCCTCACTTCCTGTGAGTGTAGAGTATCATAGACCGAATGAATGACTGGATCAACATGGAAGAAATTCCTCCCTAAAGACTGATTCATAGCCAGCGGGATTAAATCCTCATCTGGAGCGCGCTGCAGAGTCAGAGTATGTGATGATATTTGTGGTTTTTGGAGTGTTCACATCACATTGTACATTCACCTCCCGAAGTGACTCAACATGTCTGTAAAAGAGTCTGTGTCATGTTGCAACACCATAAGTCATGGCTTCTCAACCTCATGAACCCGTTTTTAGGTCCCAAAGTTCTCATGACACCCTCAATTACAGGCTGTCATGTGAAATTGAGCATAGCATGCTTTTTCTGTTTACAGCGAGTATGGAGGTAGGTCTAAATGGTTTACGCCAACATTATGATTCAAAGCTGTTTATTTATTTAGCAAAAACCTGTTTATTTCTTCTCGAAAAGAAAAATATCAATAAACCGTGGGGCGCTGCTGACCTTAAGGTTGGGAAAATCTGCCATAAATCATCTGCAACTGCTTCAGACATACATACACAGACACTGACTCAGCCATGTAGACACACACGCGCACACACAAGTGCACACATGGCTTTGCATGTACACACACTTTACATAGCCGTGAACATGTGTTACAGTACTTACATCAGTTTTTCTAAACTTGGCTTTAAGGCTCTTCATGTTCAGTCCGGTCCATGCAGTCACTCACTCAATCACTCAGTCAAGGCTGTGAAGACAAAGAAAAACACAGATGTTTAAACTGAGCCTCTGTGATGTTTGCTCCCATTTCAAACGTGATTTAGTGTTTCAGAAAAGACTAACCTACCTGACTTACCGAGTGTTTTGTGATGCTATTTGCCAATATGAGGTGCAAATGTGCAGTTCGGCAGCACGGATTTATGGTGGCAACAGTCTACAACCTTAGTATTTACCATTTTCCTGATAAAAGGCTAAAGTATTTTGCTTATTAAAGCCTCATCTGCAGGAAGACTTTTAAAAAGTAAAAGAGCTGTAACAAATGTGAAGCACTTTTACTCTTAACTACTCCTTTCAGTGGGCAGTTATGGGAATGGACTTCGTCCCACATGCTATTCTAATTTAAACCTGTTGCTGGAAATGGTATCCGGCTTTGTATTGTTTCCTATAAGGATGTTTTAAATCACCGCAGAGCCCTTGGGGATGTGTGGCGACTGTATTTTTGCGCCTAAAACTAGCTCGAGCGATTTCCATTTTCTTCATGCCTGAAATGACCATGTCAGTGATTTACTCCCCAAAAACATCCCTGTGAGCATTCCAGCCAAAATGAGTCTACTTACTTAGCTCATTATTATTATCATTATTATTATTATCATCATATCCAGGGTCCTCTGTGTCTGCTTATGTTTCAACCAAGAGCACCATGCAAGCAATTTGAGCCGCTTTGCAATTATTACTGGCAGTTAGGTCCTTCAGAAATGCATGCTTTCATAAAGGCTTTGCAGACACATAAAGAGTTTTCAGCTTGTCGGTCTTTATGTGGGCAGATACTGAAGTGGTGGAGGAGGTGTACTGTAAGTGGGTGCATCAAGGACAGCCATGTCTGGAGTCCTCTGGCAAACCATTCAGATAGATTAACCTAAATTTGCCAACAACACTGATATGGCACATTCAACGGGGTATCCCCGATGAGACGTCTCTTCGTGATGCGATATAAAACAGGCTGTCTTTGCTACCAAATCCTATGTCAAACTTTCTATTAGAGCTACGGCAGCACAGTTTATCAAGCAAGTTACCTGTGCATATTTACATACTACTGCTCAAACAATGGAAGCAGTGCACAGACATGGTTAAAGCTGCAACTCGCTCTGCACAACAAAAAAAGAGTATCAAATGCCCGCTCATTGTGCACAAAACACTTGAATATCAGATTGGACCGCTTGTAGCTGCGCCGTGGGACCGCTCACACGCTGTTTAATTCACCACACAGTAAGTTAGTTAGTAAGTTAGTTATATAAAGAAACAAATAACCCGCCGTCATTTCGACCAACTAACTGCTTAACATGATGTGAATTTACTGGACGGACTTACCCGGTCCTGTGTTCGCAGCAGAGGAGGGTTGGACACATAAAAGAAACTGACACACAACCGCTTTTTGTGCCAAAAACAGATTAGCTACCGAGCCGGTAGAGAAAACAACGAGCCGTTGTTAAGCTAAGTCGAGCAGGAGGATGCATAAAAGGAGAGAGAGAGAGAGAAAACACTGCGTCCCCCCCTCACACACACACACACAACACACACGCACACACTGGCCCGGGTCCGTCTTGGTCCGCATACATTAAAAGTTGTTCACGGACTCTCCTGCGTGTCTCGCGCTCGGGACTCAACTCTCAACTCAACGGCTGTTGCCCGGTTTAGGAAAGTGACGTCACTCTCCCAATGCTCTCGTGACCGCGGCGAGCGAGCCCTCTTCTGCTCTCCATTGTGTCCCATTCATGTTCTGGTTAAAGGAGTATTTCCCACAAAAAAAACCTCACACAGATTGGAGAGAATATATTAGATTAGACGCTTTTTTAAAATCACATAATACGTGGGTGTATGTTTCAGATTTTTGACCAAACCACGGAACTACACCCTTAAAAATAAAGGTTTGTGTTTGTACCTAAAGTGGATCTTCATGGTGATGCCATAGTTGAAACTTTTACCTCAAGTATAATAAAGTTCTTCACAAAATGTCATTTAAATTGTACATATCCCCATGTTGAAGCCGACATTCATTCATACATTTTATTTCTTCCATTTTGTCATAATAACTGGGAAATTAAGCCAAAGCGCAAGTGCTAAAAGAATGTGATTCCCCAAGCGGCCACTTGAGGCTGGCTGCAGAAGTCAATCTCCAAATCTGTCAAGCGCCCATATTAAAAATGATCAACCTCACATGTTTACAGTCTGGCTCAGGGGTATGGAGTCAGATTTTTGTGAATAAAATAAATTGTCTGAATGCATGGCCATTAATTACACACTGGTCCTTTAAAATTAACTTCTTTTCATGTCACTTTATTCTTCTTGAGGTTTTGGCTATTGGCTGGACAAACAAACAACATAAGCATTGTGAAGTTTTTACCAATAAAACAAACAAAAAAAAGATCTTATTAATCCATAATAGGATTATTATTATATACAGAACAGTATAAAATTAGCTCCAGCTCAACCAACTAAACCAATAATAAAATATTGATTTTTATTATTGCATGAGTCATAACAATCCAATGATCTAATATATAAAAAATATAACAGTGAAAGCCATTTTCTGCACTGAGTACTTTTACTCTGAATGCTTTAAGTACATTTTGATTTTATCTACTTACTTTTTTTCAAGGAAGGCCTTGTGACTGTTCACAGTGTGGTATTATTAGTTTTATTAACTCAAAGGTCTGAATACTTCCTCCACCACTGCTTGCTGTTAAAGGCAGATTTGCAAACAGGGGCCAATATATTCTGACCTTTTTGGTCCCTGTGGATCGCCCCTGGATCATTTCATGCATCTCAGACTTGTCAAAGCTCCTCCAGATCCACAGAAGACACTATTAAACTGTGTTTATGGGCTCTGTAGTTCTCATAACGTGTTAACTGGTCTCTGTGTGTAAAATCAGCGTGTATCACGTCTAAGGTTGTGAGACCGCCAGTCAGGCAAGTCATGTTGATGATACGGGACTATGTCGCAACAACACTACAATGAAACGTATTAATGCAGGTAAGAACGTGTCTGAGCTGTTAGGCTGATGCTATTTAGTGAGATGAAGTAATGCTACCTAGGCTACAAACTCACTGTCTGTGTATTTGTCATAAACCAAGTCCATTCATTCAAAGCAAATGTTCATATTGTTTAATTTACAACCTCTGCTGAGTAAATTAACCACATCTCACTCAACTCAGTATATGTGATACATATACAGTTTGTGGTAGTTTGTTCAGTTGGACCTGGCAAATATCTCCTTGATGAGGATGAGCAGTGTCTCTCGATGAATGTGATTTGGGATGGTCTGTGTAAACAATCAGAGAAAGGAAATGAGAGTGTGACGCAGAGGGAAAGACGCCTTCTCGTGGGATAGTCTGCTTAGCAGCAAGGTGTGTCCCCTTTTATATGAAATTTTGACTCAACATGTACCATGACTCCAGTTTATAGGCCAACAAAGGACTGGCATGAAGTTTCAGTAAATGTCAAGACAGCGCCATCTAGTGGGAAACTTACTACAACGTTGTTCTGCAAAGTAAAAGTATTTAATAATAAAAGGTATCACCACAAGCTGTTCCATATCAGTCATGAAATATATTTGCATGTGTCAGAAAATATTTAACTTGGGTAAAAGCCTTGTTATGTTGAAACACAGTCAATGCGTGCATGGTACGTACACACACTTCGCTCATTATAAGTGATAAAATATCTCATTTCAGTTGCATAATTTCTTTGTTTTGATTAGGAACCCTCAGAAAAAAAGTCTTATCATCTAGATCCCATCTCCTCCCTTCCAGATATCTCTGAATGACAGGAATGAATGATAGGTAATGAAAAATTAGTCATTTCCCTGTGAAATTATTCAAGACAAAAGTTCCTTTCTCAGGGGAAGCTATGAAAATGTAGGGATTGGTTGCAGGTTTGGGCAGGTTGGGGAAAACTGGGGAGAAAGAAAGTAAGGGTGTAAGGGTATCTTTTTTTTAATTACCCTTTTGGGCCCATATACAAGACAAATAAGTCAATATAGGTAATAATCCAGGACCCACCTGAACAGCCCATCAGTGGATATTCTGCTTGAGGTGTATATTAATCAAATTACCACAAACCAGCTGTCACAAACTGAATATGGGACCTTTGCGACCCACTTTGCTGGTTAGGTATTCCAGCCTTGAACATACACCACAATGCATAGCAGCAGACTCTGCTCATTTCCATGTTTTAAAGACACAGAAACTCTGCTGAAATGCAATCTCCCGGTTTTGTTTACATTTAGATAACCTGAGTTTAACCTGAATTTAACCTGAGTTTCAACACAGTTACACTAACATTCTAACTGTTGGATTGCATTAAATGGTCACGCATGAAAGCTCCAATTTGATGTAATTGTACTAAAATACATTTTACCTGAGTCTTAATGTCAGAATTGTAATGAACGTGCTCTTATTTAATTGCAGCTCATTGGTCCTTGGCGAAAACACTGTGTACTGTGTATATGGTTGAAATGACAATAAAACAGTTTGACTTGACATAAAAGTATTATATTTTTCTTACTTTTTTTGCTTTTGATTACTTTAGTGCATCAAAAATAGACAGCTATTTTTATTTATCTCATACTACAATATAATTAATAATATACAATATTTATGGGTTATGGTGTATATTTTGAACAAAATGGTCCACTAAAGATTGGGCTCTCATGAATGACCTAAGTGTCATGTGACTAAAAACAAAGAGTATTTATGTTCAAGACATATATTTTCCTCCAGTCGCGCCAACAAGTAGCTAACGTGGAAAAACACCATTTTATCCGCAAACCAATGGATGTTAGAGCACTGTCACATTGTCGCGTTATGAATCACAACTATATTAACGTGACTGATCTGTTTAAACATCGCTGTTGTGGTCTTGTCACGGTTGTATGCTTCCAGGAAGCTGTCGACGAAGAAGAAACCGGAAGTGGTTGTAGAGAAGCGTTTCAATCCGGATGTGTGTCTTTGTTCCATCGAGCAAGTTCCTGGGCATCAAAACAAACACTCACACACAGAGAGAAGCTAATGTCAGTGACAGCCACTGCTGTTCAGCCTGCTGTTCAGTCTGCTGCTTCACCATGCTACTGAAATCATGTTGCATTTACGCCACCGGCGTTTTTTCTATATTAATGCTGATTTTAGGTATTTCTCTGGTGTTGTCTAACGTCTTCCCACATTTTGTACAGTCGCTGGTCACAAAGGTAAGCGCCTCGCCCTGGCTAACGTCTTATAACCGCTGCTAACGCTCAGGATAATCTCTATGGCGACGGCTAATGTTCGCTAGCATGATTTTACAAAATATCAGAGATAGTTTAGTTTCCGCTGAGTTTCATCGTGGCAGTGTTTGTTGGACATCTCCAGGTCTTTAGCTGACTACTGTTTACTTATATTTAGCAATGCGTGCTAATTTCAAACCCCAAGTTAGACGTGTTGTGACCGCAGACTAACTATTATTTAGCCTGGTTAGCATGTTTTTATCTGTCTGTCCGGTCAGATTTCATGCAGCCCGCGGTTTGGTTATTCTAATATGTCATTTATGGCCTGCTAGGATTGTCAGATGCTGTATGACTGGAAGATTTAGCTTTTTTTTTTTGGCTGACATAATGAAGAATTTGAATGCACTAAACGTTAAGGACATAACTGCTGGTGATTTACCTGTAGATGTCACTCAAAATATTACTTTCTGAATGAATTTGTGCAAGACTGATGATAAGTTTGGACACCCCTGTGTTCAGCTCATATATGACATGAATATATTTTGTGACTGTCTACCACACCTCATGACTTTCCTGTTACATAAACAGCTATCTAAAAAGAGATTTCACCACATGCGGCAGGTTCTGTGAATCTGCAGCATCAGTGCAAATGTCATATGATGTGGGGACACAGCTTAGTCAGCAGCAGACTATTCATCTGAAGTCACGCATTTCTTTAACCCACTGCCCTTTGTCCCCCATAGGAAATAATTTTGAAGAATGGCACGGAGGCGTTTGAGGCCTGGGAGAATCCACCAGCTCCTATTTACATGCAGTTTTATTTCTTTAATCTGACGAATCCCCTGGAGGTGCTGGAGGGAGACAGGCCCGCTGTGGTGGAGATTGGACCTTATACGTACAGGTAGGGATAGGGGAAGGCCTCCTTCTGAAACTAATAACATCATACAAGAAGAAAACCAAACTGATCATACAATAGAAATAAGGTCCTTCATCTCTCAAGGTTTAAGATGCGCCAATACTCTGATGATTAGATTAACTGACACACAAAGGGGTCAGAAAAAACCCAGAGATACACAAAACAGTGCTTGCACTATAATGCGAGGTATGCACAAAGCTGTCAATGCTAAGCAAAGCTCCTAATGCTGAGCTGACCTGTTTTTCTCGTTCAACACATTTCATGCTGTTGACGCTGTCTTACCCTACATAAACCTGGAAACTGAAGTGAATGTGTAATGTAATAATTGTGAAGTTTTGAATGGCACGAGCAGAATTACAGCAACAGACTTTATCATAATAAATGCAGGTTTACATAAGTGATGTGATTACAGTGGATCTTACTGGGAAAACCTCCCAAAGCTGCCACACATGGACCTGATTAGCATCCAACGTATATTTGATGGTGCATTTTATCTTGAAAATACTTTTGTCCAGGCTTTCACTCAGATTTGTTTGTGCATTTTGTTGCATCTTCCGTTCCAGACAGTACCATAAACAGAGGAATAAAATACATTTTCTGCCATTACTAAATTATAGCCTCTTCCGTAATAACAGTGACGGCTGGCAGAGACAGAAGCAGAGAGATATTATTGTGGTCCTGTCTCTGGCGAGCTTGAGGCAGCTTGTTTGCCTCTCCACTCTCAGCACTGACAGACACAGTAGCTTTGTACAGCTGCCAGTTTGTCTCACCGAGAAATAAGAATTGCATCACTGAGGTGTTTATATTTTTCCTTCCTTCTTTTATTGTCTGTCAAAAAAACATGTCATTGTGTCCAAAGGCAGCTCTTTTAGGTAATTCTAGCAGAACCGTTTTATTTGCCAGTACTTGAAAGTTCAAGTCAATGAGGCAGAAAAGGCAAATATTGCTCACTTCCTCACTGAACTTTCACATATATATCATGGTTTCCATGGGTCCTTGAAATCCTTGACTGTTTGTAAATTTGAGGTAAAAGAATTCAAGGCTGTCTGCTCCATGTCTCCTGCAGTTACATCATTGTCTCCCTGTTTCATTGTTGCTAATTCTCATTATAAACTCTGTGTGTTGTTACAGTAATTACCTTGACGTGTGTCTCAAACTGTGCTGTTTTGACAATGAGTGTATCACAGTAGCTGTCACCATTGTTAAACCTTTTTTTTTGACAGTCACATGAGTCGGTAACGGTTATGAAACCTCTTCTTCCTGGATTATGCTATACTCAGCACAAATGTATTGTTTTTTAACTTTATCATTTTTCAACAGTACTATTTTCTCTGCAAACTGTACATGATGGGAAAGTATTAAAATCCTGTTTTCATATATTGTGATGCTAATGTTACTTTTTGTTCATTATGGAGCATGAGGCTTAGGAAGCTTGATACTGTATCTGGAAGGATGCCCTGTAATAAGAAACTAACAGCAGTTAACTTTCTCCAGCTTGAGTAAACCCAGTTGTTATTTTCTTCCACACAGAGAGTACCGGCCTATGGAGCAAGTCAACTTCCAGGATAATGGTACCAAAGTAGCAGCTGTCAACACAAAGACGTACATATTCGAGCGCAACATGTCCCGAGGTCCAGAGAGCGACCTCATCAGGACAGTCAGCATCCCTGCAATGGTGAGCCACAGAAGCCCATCACGTATTAGTCTTGTTTATTGAGCCACACAGTAGTTTTATTTATTTATTTCATTGTACAGCCACATAAAAATAGGGAAGTTGAGTTTTATTAATATATTTTTAGTCTTTAGAAATATTTTTAAGGGAAGAGATCACAGATAGATATTTGTCTTCCTTGTAAGAAGGAGTAGCATTACTCTTTGTAACAAAAAAGAAATACACAGTTCACACTCAGGTTACGGCTATTTATTACATGATACATATCAAATCACTCTAGCAGAAAAAGAATAAATTGGCTGTCTAAAAATGATCAAGTTATTATATTTATAATGTTTATCATTCATATAATGCATGTTTTGTTATCTTTCCAGGTTCTACTGTTAAGTTCATGTTTCGTTTTTTATGTAATAATTTCACTCTTTTCTCTCCAGTATTAATAATTATTCTGTTTTATTAGACATGATTTCCTGTTACTGTAAAAATCTAGTAATGCAGCAGTGCTAATGATAATTTGTTCTGTTTTAATGTGCTACTGTAATATAACCTGTCCTATAGGTCCTTTTTACATGTTCCTTGTAAGTAAATGATTCATTCCGTTATTCACCTATGTGGAACTTATGCAATGTAGTGCTTTACATGTTGTTTTTAATAAGATCTTTCTTTCTTTCTTTCTTTCTTTCTTTCTTCCTTTCTTTCTTTCTTTCTTTCTTTCTTTCTTCTCCTGGCAGACGGTGATGGAGAAATTCAAGGACCACTCTATTATCGCTAATATAATCTCCTCCTACATGTCGGGCACAGGTCAAGGCCTCTTCATCACCCGCACAGTAGGAGAGCTGCTGTGGGGGTATGAAGACGGCCTGCTCAAAGCAGTCAAAGCGTTTGATCCTGAGCTGGATGATGTTTTTGGACTCTTCTATAAGGTCTCATTTAAGCACATGAATACATTATTTTATGCTTTGTACAGAGTGGAGTGTGGTTATTCATACTTCACATGTGAGAACTTGATTTTTTAATAATGTTTGTATTTTACAGACCAATGCTTCCAACGATGGTGAATATGTTTTCTACACTGGCCAAGAAAACTACAAGGATTTTGCTAGAGTTGCTACATGGAACGGAGAAAGGTAAAAAAACATCAATGAGAATGATCTCTATCTGTGTGAATCCAATTAGGGACGATCACCGATCAGTTGCAGTTTGAATGGGTGAGAGTCAGATAACACGTGATTCTATCAGTGCTAGACAGGAATGTGATCAAGGCTTGCTTCATCCTATTGACATCCACTAACACTGTCAATATGACTTTGTCCCTGTGTCTTTCATCACAGCCATTCATGTTAAAGAGCCACATTAATGTCAATGGCTTTTTTTGTCCTCAGAGATTTCCTTTCATCACGTCTCTCTTTGAAAACCTAACTGTTTCAGAATCCTCTGTTGTGTCTCGCAGTACGGTAGATTGATCATCTTCCATACAGGACCTGCTAGTGATCTAACACTGCACTGCAAGAGTAGTTTGACCCTCTGGGAAATGCACTTATTTGCTTTCTTGCAGAGGTTTTGACGAGAATATCAATGCCAGCCTCATATGTCAGTTAATTATGAAACTACAGCAAGGAGATGGTTAGTTTAGCTTAGCCTAGCACAAAATGTCAAACTATTCCTTAAACACACACAAGACTGCTACTCAACAAAAGCAGCTGCAGCTTTTTCAGTCTTGATCTGCTGCACTCTTTCAAACATATCTTTATAGCTAGCAGATAGCAGTCCTTCAATCAGCTGACAAATGAAAAACGATGACATGATTGGGTGATTTTTAGATGCATAAATGTCACACATAAATACTTACATAAACCAAACACAAATATTTCTGTGTGTGCTCGCAGCTCGCTGAATTGGTGGACGTCCGATGAGTGCAATATGATCAATGGAACCAATGGAGCGTCTTTCCATCCAGCCATCACCAAAGATGAGACGCTCTACATGTTCTCCTCTGACCTGTGCAGGTGAGTAGACGGCTAACAAGTATGTCCACAAATGCACATTGCATACAGCAGTATTTAAGTGTGTCTGTAGGGAATAGGTAAGATAATCCACAGTGAGTCGGTTACCGTTGCAAAAATAAAACCCACAATATCACATTTTTGAGGAGCAACATAGCAGATATTGAAACTGATTTCAGTTCAGTTTTTCCACTTCCTCTTCTGCTGAGTCATTCTCTTTCTGGTCTTATCTGCCTGCTTTGAGTTGCTTAGTGAAATGACTCTCCCCTCAGTCATCCTCAGCCTCTCTCTCAGCATGATTCATATCTGGATATTGGATTAAAGAAACCAAATTAGCCTTGCTGCTGGCTGCACGGCTGGTCAGTGCTGGCCTCTTGAATGAGGTTACAGTTAGCTAATGTATTAGTGCTGCTTAAAACAACAAATATCAGCTTTCTTTTGACTGTACATGTATCAGAGCTCAGTTTGCAGCGTGTACGTATCAACTAACTGCCGACTGACGTAAAAAGACAGCCGTAGTTTGTGAGGCAGTAACGTGCCAGGAAGGAACACTTTTTAGTAAAACCTGTTTGTTGGTTTCCTGTAAATCAGCTTACCGCAGAGCTCATGTACAAAATTCCATTTGTGCCTGCAAAGATTAACCAGCGTCTGGCTCTGTTTCCAAGGTCTCTGTATGCTCTGTATGAGGAGGATGTGACCGTGAAGCAGATCCCTGGGTATCGCTTCAGTCCCCCAAGTGAGGTGTTTGCCAACATGACCGTGAACCCGGCCAACGCAGGCTTCTGCGTGCCTGCTGGAAATTGCCTGGGCTCCGGCGTGCTGAACGTCAGCTCATGTAAACAAGGTGAGAAGAGCATTAAGCCATTGTTCTGCATGAGAAAAACCACAAGAATGTTCCTCAGGAAGTGAAATGCACTCTTACTGTAACTGAATGTTGTTTTTTTGTGTCTAGGAGCTCCCATCATAATGTCCTCGCCACACTTCTACCAGGCAGATAGAAAGTTTGTTCAGGATGTCTTTGGCATGAATCCTAAGAAGGAGCAGCACGAGACCACGATTGATATCCATCCGGTATGATTCCCAGCTACAATTCTTAAACACAAATTTTAGACTTTTCTCTAATAATAAAGTTACTTGTCCAAACTCCTCGCACTGAAGTAACGATAAGCAAATCACATTTTTGAGCAGAGGGGGGCCTTCAAAGATGAAATATGTGCAGACACAGTTGCAATCTTGAAAGCCGATATGAAAACTCACAGAAGTATTCGTGTTCACCACTAGGTGGGGAACTACCTCAGCTTTGCAACCGCTGGCCAGTGCCAACAGTGGTTAAAAACTAAAACGGAGGTGCATGGAACGGAGCTGTCACCAAAGATAAGCTCTAACAACTCTTATCATGTGTAATACTGTAATAAATTGGCTCTGGTAAATCCTTGATAGGAGGAAGGAGATTTCCAGGAGCTCAATGTCTCTCTGAACATGTCATACAGATTCTGCGACGGTCCACCTACTGAATGTGACACTAATTTGACTGCTGAAGAAAGCAGACGGAGAACAGAGACGTAATCAGTTAAGACAGGAAGACGTCTTTGAGTCTTCCTTATGATTTCCTTTGGCAGCCTTGCTCTGCTTGCTTTGCTCTATAACTTTATCTATCTCCTTTTTTGTTGCTGCAGTCCGTTTCAAGTTCGGCATCAACACCGTTTGAATCTTCTAAAATTGATGAGCAAACTCCGTAGTGCTTCATGAAGATGGTGGAAAACATCGTGTAAGGCGGTGCCATCGTTAACTGAAAACCAGTAAACAAGCTACTGTTTTATCTGTTTATCCTCCTTCCTTAACTGTAATCACGAGTTTATTAGGACTGAGCAAAGTCCTGCGACTTCCTTCATAAATAATAGGTTGCGGCGCCCTGTGTGACATGATGGGTAGACTAAATCACCTTGGCCGCCCCAGCAGAGCTGTGATTTTTCGCCTGGGCCGCCTGTAATAAAGATCTACACAGATACATCTCTGTCTCACTCTACAGTACGTGTGAGCTGGTGTTCTCAGATCACTCGTGCCAACCAGACTGATAATAAAGTGCTTTTAATGCCATGCCAGGTCCATGCAGCATAAACATGTTGAACATAATAACTGCTGTCTTGACAATATGTGGTATTGGTGTCAAATGTGCTGTAGCAGAGTTCTGCACACAGATCAGTGCTGTTTATAAGAATTCCAAATAAATTATTGACGGATAATTTATCAGCTTATTGGAGAAATACATAATAACGTAACGTTGGCCCTGATATATATCATGCATCCCTCTAATGTTTTAGTTCTGTTTCACAGCTCACGGGAATCATCCTGCAAGCAGCAAAGCGGCTCCAGATCAACGTCTACATGGAGAAAATCCCCACCTTCAGGTAAACCGCTGACTTCCTTCATCAGCCTCTGCAGCTGCACCTCTTTTGTCATCTTTAAGTGAAGCTGTAATATCTGTGTGACTACACAAGTCTAGGAAGTGTTGCCTGCACAATAACTGTAAGCAATCATGCCACCATCATCATCAAGAATGGACTTTTGCACAGCCGTGGGTCACTTGTTATGTACCTACCTGGCATCGGAGAGAACAAACAGCAACGTCACCTAGAGTCCAACCGATGTGCATGTTGTCATCCTACGTGTAGTGTTTGATGATGATTGTCTCTTTCCCGTTTATTTGTTAACTCACCGGCAAACGAAGAACATGAAACATTGTGAATAATTTTATTTTTCTTTCAGTCAAACTGGAAACATGAGGACGGTGGTCTTTCCTGTGGTTTATCTCAATGAGGTACAAAAAAAGCATGAACACACACACGCCATTCTGTCATTTAGTCATACACTTAACACTTGTTGGTATGCAGAAGATTAAACTCCGATCTCCGAGCAATCTGAATCCAAGTTTAGGCCACGTTCAAAGGGTAAACACTTGGTTCACTGATCTGTCTGTCACACCTTTTATTATCTGTCTTATATAATATCGCAGACACCTTTCAGCATGATTTTGAAATGATACATCTCATTGCTGAAATAAAAAGTCACACTGATTGGCCAAGAATGTTTGTATTTTTCTTAAAAGACTAGCTCAGACAGAGGTTTGTCTGTGAAGCGGACTTCCTGTGGCATTTATGGACTCAAATTAGTTCCAGTAATTTTTTTAGTACACACCTTACTTGTTTTTTTGAAATTCGAACACTTGTTAGAAATAATTGCTGTTGTATCTTTATGAGACATCGATGTGGCAATAAAACATTTTTGATAGTTGATAGTTTGGAAATCTAAACAGCCTTAACAGGACACTTAACTTGAATTGAAGCAATAAAAGGTCGTAATAATTTGAGTTTTATAAGCAACTGGACACCTTTTTCCATTACTGAGTACTTACTTTGGACCACTGAATTCGTAGTATTTAAATATGTTACTTTAAAAATACATCTATATGAAGTTACGTGGTCTGAATTCAGATTCAGAAAATGTGCAGGGTCATCTGAACTCCTTTTCTTTCTTGTTCCTTCCTCTCAGAGCGTTGTCATTGACGACGGGTCCGCCCTGAAGCTGGGGAAGGTTGACATCGAGGATAACGTGATGGTGAACGTTCCCTTCATACTGATTGGTCTAGGCATCGTTCTGGGAATCATCTTCATGTTCCTGATGTGTCGACAGAAGGTCCCCGAGGTGAGACATGAATGAGTTTGTGTGGTCATCAAAGCTGCGACTAACAATTATTTTTTATTATTGATCAATCTTTCAGTACTTTTCTTTCATCAATTAATTGTTTTTGACAATTAGATGTTTTGATTTGTCTGACTAACAGTCAGATTGGGATCAATCATTTTTAACATTCCCTCTGTTTGAGTACAGTTTTTAAATTATTTTTTTTATTATGTTTAATACATATTATTGCAGATGATGTTGTTTTTTTTGTTGTCTTAATCTAACATTTTTATTGTCTGGTTTCAATTTTTTTTCAGAGCACCACTGCCGAGCGACAGCCACTGCTGTCATCATAGCACCAAACGATGTGAGAGGAAGGAACATTGCCACGTTTGCAGTATAATTCAACATTTCAGAGGTTCAGTCCATCTGTCCATCATTTTTTCCCCAACTTAACCTCCAAGTAACACTTTGGATTAATAACCACAATCCCACCTTTTTAATCTGTTTTTTTATCAAATGGTTTTAGGAAAGAGGAGTGTGCCTCTGTGTTGTTACAGGGTTGAGCTTAATGTCTGTGTGATGATGCTAAAATCCTTATTTTTTTTAAAATGAAATCCTGAGTTTAGTATATATTTCTTTTTACTTCTGAATATTGGATTTTGGATTGAAACAATGTGAGCTGAGCGATTCAGATCCCTTGCCAAATCTAATTAGAATTATGTGGAGAGTTGGCTCTGAACTAATCAACCATCCGGGAATAAGCAAAGAAATGCTCGTTAAGTGTCACGATTTTATCAGAGCCACCATTTTTGTGTGAGATTGGTGCTGAGTGCGTGTGTGTGTATGTCGGTGTGAGTGCGTCCATAAGATAAATGGCTACAGTATAATAGCGCTGAAGGAATGCTGTTGGTTTTTATCATCTTCTCGTGAGATTGTCGAGGCATCGGGAAGAAAGTTTATACAGCCGTTTTGATGCGGGAGAGAAATCCCGCGGCCGTGATGTCTTATTACTACAGCCTAAAATGAATTGTTCCAAAAAAAAAAAGTTTCACAAGTCATTTTGATATTTGGATGTTTTTGAGAATGTCCCATTTTTTTATGAATATATATTTTTTCCTTTTACTCTCTTGAGTTTGCTAGAGCTCTGAATCTCAGTGAATCTGCTGTAATCTGCCTTCACTGGAAATCCATAATACATGTAAATACCACGAAGGGGAATAACGTCCAGTAGTACTTAAAGAGCAGCAGTGTAAAGGGAAGGTCTGGAGTATGATGTCCCATCTCATGATGGTGTGAAGCATGAGTTCTTTCTAAAATCAGTCAGACACTACTGTTAAATATTTTACCAAATACAAACCTGTGTTTTTCCCTTTTTAACTGCTTCAAATGTGTTTTTATGCTATAATTCTGCACTTCTAAACAGAAATTTATCAGATTATTGTGACTATTTAATTTTTTTTCTCTATCGGAGGGAGACGTCTTTACTGGGCTATAGCCGATTAGTTTAAAACGTAATTGATTTTCTGTCTTGCACTACACAGAATGTCATTATTATGTCATTTTTCAAATAACCACTGTTTCCTATACATCACTGACAGGTTGTCTTGTGCTCAGTTTGTTGTGGTCTCTTGTTTTATACGTAAAAGACAACATTACACTACCCTTACTTAACAAAATCAATATGTAATTGCTGTTTACATGCTCTCAATAGGTCACATATCTAACTGTTTGCACATTGTCTTGTCATTTACTACAACTTCAATAAAACACACTCTCTGAAAGTGTGTTTGTATTTCCTCCGTCACACATTGCAAAATGGTTTGAAGAAGTGCTGTATCATTTTTTGCATCACTTTTTTCCTTTTCCTATGTAGAGCTAATCGGCAGCATGAATTGCCTTACTGGTACAACATTAGACAGGTCTGACTCATTTCTTATTAGCAGGTGTTGAAAGTCTGTGTTGTGCTTACACACACACGTTGACACACCCGTTAATTTCAACAGGTGAATCAGTATGACTGAATGAAGAGTTGTACAGTGTTCCATATTTTGAAGGAATGACACCTTAACTATGAACCTGCTATATATGTAAATTATGAGTTTTTAACCATTCAAAGGAAGTTGCATCTGAGATTAATTTAAGATTTACATTAAATATTTCTTGGCCTTGAGCAGTGAGGCTGCCATCTTGGCTTGTGGGGTCTCATGGAGGTCAATATCCCAGCTAGCTCATAACTCTTCGAGCAGCAACCTCTGTGGCTGTGAAGCAAACCTGGAACGCTGAAGTGCCAGAGCTGCAGTTCATCAAACGTCCACTTGAGGCTGGCTACAGAATATGTCAATCTCCGCAAGCCTCCATGTTAAAATGTCCAACTTCACAGCTGAAATAAACATGTTTACAGCCTGGTACAAAAAAAACTGTTTTGGCTTTAGCTAAATTTAGACATGTGGCTATGTGAACCTTTTCTACTTTGGACAGAGCCAGGCTAGCTGTATCCCCCTGTTTTCAGTCTTTATGCTATAGGTATAGCTCGAAAGGAAATAATCATTTTTCCCAAAGTGTCTGTTCCTTTAAGGATGTGTGCTCTTCCATAACACCCCATTCAAACTGATATTCACAGTTTCTTTCACTCCTTTGTTGTATCATTGGCCATTGAGTCCGAAGTTGAACAAACAATGGGGGTGAAGAAGAGTTATTGTCTGGCCAAAGGGTAAATCAACATCCGTTTTAGCACCTCTTATTTTCTCAGCCATTTTTAGCATTCAGTCCAGAGAGGAGGACCTTATCTAAAGGTGGCGTAGCGGTCAGCAGGTACATCTCAGCATTAAGGTTGTAGGGTCAGATCTGAAGTAAATGGATAAATACATTTCTACTAGTCCCTGACATTCAGTTGGATACCTCCGACGTGGAATTGTCCTCAGTTACTGGGTTAAAGAGTACTTTGGCTCCCCTGCAGATAAACCTATCATCAGTTATCGCTATAAAACTGATAAGTACCACTGTTTGCTTCATTGGGTTTGACTTAAGGCCAGCTTCTCTGTCAGGCCACAGCCTCGGTCATTAAAGTAACAAATGAGAGGATTAATCTTTAAGGGTGTAACTCCTCCCCGAACCAATTAAAGCCTTTAATACAAGTGACATGGGACAACATGCCAGTCCCACCACAGAACAGCTTCTCTCTTGAACTTGATCTGCAAACAGTATGAAGACTCTTCAGGAAAGAATCATCATTTTGACGGTTATTCTGTCTCTGATCTACGTCGTTCAGGTAAGTTCACAACCCCGCGTTCACTGTTTATATGT
Source organism: Nibea albiflora (assembly GCA_014281875.1). Lineage (NCBI taxonomy): Eukaryota > Metazoa > Chordata > Actinopteri > Sciaenidae > Nibea > Nibea albiflora. Next base: position 14,311,826 of record CM024803.1, on the reverse strand, counting down.
AAGAGTTTGGTTTATCCCTTTTGTGTTGTGTTTTATCATCATACATCACGAGAGTGAGCACAGTTCTCACGTTTGTCGTCACAGGTCAATTCACTGCCGGTGCCTGAAGACTTGAATGGATTGCTGCAGCGGACGAAGCGGTCACTTCTGTGGCGTTGGAACAGCTTGAAGCCTGTTGGTGCCAGCTGCAGAGATCACGCAGAGTGCGGCACAAAATACTGCAGGTACAGCAGAGCTCCTCAGTCACAAGACGTTTGGCACATTTAGGAAACTCTCTGCAATCCTGACCTGCATTCACAGACAGCAGACAGAAGAGTGTATTTCTGATAAATTGTATTGAATATACGTGTTCCTCAAATGTTTTGTTGTTAATTCAAAGCCATATATGCCCCCATATCAAAGAGACATAATGTTCCCTTTTGACTGTACACAATATCTCTTGGCTGTATTTGTGCAGTGTGTGAAGTTTTGTCCACGTGCGTTTCTCATGGCATGTACAAAGTCAGAAAGCAATAGCACGGCAATAAAGTTGCTCCTTATCTTCTTTCTCCTCCCCAGGAAAAATATCTGCTCTTTCTGGATCTCCAGCTGAAGAACAGATACACAAACATAACTTCATCAGAGCGACTGCCTGCAAAACAAACATCTGCTTCACGGACCAAGACCAACCTGCCTCAAAATGAACACTGTATGAAATTACTGCTGACTTGAACGGAAGGCCAAACTCCATTCAGCTGAAGTAATCTGATCTGGCGCTGCGCCGCAGCAAAACAAAGCTGTAAATGCTGCGTTCACATCAACAGCCGAATGTCTCTCATCTGGGGCACTTTTGATTTTTTGAAGGATTTAATTTGTATGAAACTCTCGCAGGACTTCAGACAGGCTGTATACATCTAAACATGCTTTTCATAAGAAAATATAAATCTTCATGCAAAGTTTGCGAGGTGCTCTGAGTTTATTGGTTCATGTTTTTATTATTATTATTATCATATATTTATTTTTGTACATGTTGTTTACATTGTAAATATTCAAATATGTTTTTCACATTTTTCACGGTTGTATTGCCGCAATTTTGTTTGTCAACACGTTCAGAAGAAATTAAACCATTCCTCACAGTTCCTTCTACTCTCTCAGTGCAATGGGAAAAAAAACTTGATGTTGATTGGTTAAAAAAAAAAGACTGGGATTTCTGAGAAGTTGAGAATTAAATATTTTTGTATTTATTCATCCGAGGATGTGATACTGTGATTTGTCTCACTGCTTTTACATTAATTTTATCAGACCTTTTTCACAGCAGCCATTTTGACATGAAATAGTGTCGACACAGTGACAGTTACCAGTTAGTTAGTTAGTTGGTAACACCTGGGTCTATAATTGCTGTTTTTCCATCAAAAGATCTTATGATGAGCTACAAAGTATTTTAAAAAATTAAAATAATTATACATAAATATATCCCATCCATCCAAACTGGACATAATTATTGTGTAAAAGGTGCTGAAATTTATAGTTGGGTTGGGAATTGTGAGGATTTTTCCATAAATGTAATGTTAAATTCGTAGTGGTGTGGTTTATGAACTCTGTGAGGGGAGCTGATCAGACAGGGTAAAAAAAACAAAACATGGTTGACCTCTGATATCTTCACCTCAGTACTAATGTCTGTGGCTCAGTCCAACACTTAAACAGGCTAACATGGTAGAGATATGCTCATATGCAATGATACTTATATCCCTGAAGGGTCCAGCAGGGTCCAGCGGGCCTTGAGGTCCTCAGCTGTGGAGCAGCTCAAACAGAGTGGAAAGCTTGATCTGTTCCTGAATGATCCAGAAGACACAAGAGGCGTCCACTCATTTGCACCCATTTGCTCCAAAGAAGGGCGAGACAAAGCCTCTCTCTTTATTTATTATCACCGAAGATCTTCGTTGATCCCCGGAGAACAACATTACCACCATGTGGATTATGGGCAGTATATAAGAGGAGGGAAATGCATGACACCTATTGTGCAACCGTCCTTGAAAACGGATGCATGGAGAGCTGAACACTGCCCATTTTTCGCCACTGGAGGGCGAGATGAGCCAAGGTTGGTGAGATGAATGTGACAGCAGCACATGGAGGATGTGACCTGACCAGCAAACTGTAAACAGCATGATCATATAAACTATTTGTTGTGTGGCTGTGTGCATCATATCTTCATTGTTCATAGACAATGAAACACGTCTACTGATCTACAGCAGTAACAATGTTGTATTGTATTCTATAATTCTATAATTATATTATTGGAGAATAGTTTCAGTTTATGGGGGTCAACGAATGAAAATCTATCTATCTATCTGTCTATCTATCTATCTATCTATCTATCTGTCTGTCTATCTATCTATCTATCTATCTGTCTATCTATCTATCTATCTATCTATCTATCTATCTATCTATCTATCTATCTATCTATCTATCATCCATATTTGTGACTCATCATTATCACACACATAATTTAACGCATGGCTGCACACGATGTTTATTTTTTTTAATCATTTTTTCAAAATAAATAAAAAAAATATATATACAAGCTTTATTAATAAACTCGTCTCCTACCAGGTGTCTTGGATACGTTTAGCGGCAGCCTCTCCTCCCTCCTCATTGGTTAAAGCCGCCGTGACGTCACAACCCCACCAGCGCCGAGCGGTGCTGTGAGCGGCGGCGTGCGTGGACCGCCTGTGTTTGTCCGGACCCCTCAATGCCGGACCGGTTTCACGTTGCCCCGTAATACAGTGATGAATATTCACATATTCATCACATATCAGGTAACAGGGCTGAAAATATGAGCTTCCTGATGCACCTTTGACGTCAAAGGTGAGTCGAGCACTCGCGTGATTTTTTTTTTTTTGTTGTTGTTGGCTTGCATGCATTTTTTTTTCGTATTTAAATGAGGGTCACCTGGAGGAAGAGGGTGGACATCACCTTTGACTGTTTGCAAGTAGGAGAGTCACTGATGATGAGGAGGATGAGGATGATGATGCAAGAGTTGGAGCAGCGTTTGTCTTTTCTGGTGCTCATGCTCACTTTGAGATCTAAGTCTGCCTGTGTGTGGAAGAGAGAGATGCTACTGTAAGATGCCATTATTTTAGAATTACCTGTGAAATGAGGACATTTCATCTGAAGAGAGGGAGGAATGTAAGATGAGATTTATTTTTGCTCAGGTTGAGTCAGAGAATTAATGTAATTCAATTCGTATTCTGTTCTCTTAGTTAGAAAAGGACCTATATTTTATGTTCACCTTGCCTTTAATAAGCCATTGTTAATATTGGGCGGAGTGATATGATGTATCACATTGTTAGTCAGTGTTTATTTGTCCTACAGCTGGACACTGAAGTGGTCAAGTGAAGCTGCTTGACGCAGAGCCTGTAACTAATTTAACCAACAAGTTCATGGTAAATGCTAAGAGTAACCAGCGCTACACTGTTTGTTCACTATATTATTGTTGTTTAACATCTTGTTTTTCACTTCTATTATAAAAACACACACATATATATGTGGTCATACAACACATGACCGACATCCATCCATTTTCTGTAACCGCTTACCCTCATCAGGGCCGTGGGGGAGCTGGAGTCTATCCCAAGTGACATTAGGCGAGAGGCAGGGTGCACCCTCGACAACTCGCCAAGGTCTTAACAGAGCTAACACACAAAAACAACCATTCACGCTGACATGCACACCAGTTTAGAGTCTCCAATTCACCTGCATGTCTTTGGGCTGTGGTAAGAACATGCAAACTCCACCCAGTCGGGGTGTTTGAGGACCGGGTGTGCTCCTTTTTTGTTAGCACTGACACCAATGTTAAGATTAATCTAACACAACGACAGACTATCATAAAGTTACCATAGATCTGTACACCCCTCTTCTCATTATTGCCCCCTTTAAATGCCAGTTTACTTGTCATGTAGGGGCTTACAGTTAGCTGGAATACTGAAGGACACCATGTATCTGTCCATATAGTGCACTGACCTTCTTCTCTCTGTTCAAATATGTCTTTCATTTGATCATGTTGAACCGTTATCCGGTTCTTACTGAAACTTCTCCTCACGTGATTAGAGACGACGTATGCGTGAGCTGTAATGATGTCGTCTCATTACAGAGCGGCATCACTGGTAACAAGCATCATCATCATCATCATCTGAGTCTGTTTCCGAGTGCGGCAGCGAAAAGGGGACCTTTTTTTTTTTGCTTTCCCTCATGTGAGATGGCTGACTCGTCCTGACAGTGAAATAGTTCAGTTCATCAAAAACCATCTCAGTGTGCTCCAGTACCCAAAAGATCAGATCAGAGCTGTTTGCCAGAGATTTTTGTGCGGGGGCTAGAGTCGTATCTGCTTTGCAGTGACACTGTTAGTCCTCCGCAGACAGCTAGTCAGTCACACTGGCCCACTTTCCTGTGGCGTTGAACTATTGAACTGCGGAGACAGGATAAATCCTTCGAGTGTTATATTATCCCATGTTACATTAACAGAGATGTTAATCTTTATAATTATATTAAGATTATTATCGACATATTGATTTAATTTATTATTCAAGTACAGCTGGTCTCCCTCCAGAGGAAGGGCTGTTAAGCTGCGTATGATTACAGGTTTACTTACCTGGAGATAAAGTCTTTTTAGCTGAAGGTAAAAATCAGATGTGGGAGCAGTTTGGCACTTCAGTATCTTGCTCAAGGACAAAACACCAGCCCTGTAAAATAGCCTTTCGTGCTCTACCTCCTGAGCAAACAAACAGTATTTTTAATGTCCTTTCAGTTTTAAATATAAAATAATGCAATGTAATGAGCTCATATCTGGAAATATTAGAGTAGAAATACACTGACTGTATAAAATATATGTAATATCTGAGTGTGCCAAAATATAAATCTAGCTCTGAGAACCGAAACATAAGTCTCTTTTTTAATTATTTTTTATGTTTTGTTGTTGAATTAGTGCTGTAGAAGTCTTGTAACCAGGCCGTATACACTTTTCATATTGATCCGACGTGCTGCACTAGAGCGAAATTGCTTAGCTCAGAACATCTCCATCCATAACTTTCAAACCGATAATCACCGTCACCGGGTAAATGGAGATGAAAAGACGCTGACTCTTCCGGTTTGAAAACCTCAGCAGCCCAACAATCAGAGCCTGATAGATGATGTCCTGCCCTCGAGCAGCTTGTTTGGGAGTTCAGAAATCTTTATTCTACCAGCTTTAACGGGCAAGAAGAGCAAAGTCAGTGTATAGTGCCACATTTAGCCGTTGAGAAACTCGTATTTGGGCGTCATGTACGGAAAATAATGGCCAGGATATACAATTCTGTTTTCACGTTAGCATTCCATGAATTGACCCAGTTTATCTGGGATGCCGTTTATGATCCAATGTGATGCGTTTGTTGCCATGGTAAGGATGTTGTTGTTTTGTAGCAATGTGACGATAAAGAGGATTACCTCTGCGGCAGATGTTCAGATTGTTTACACATTTTGTCCAGACAGTACAGCACCGAAACCTGTGTACATCTGTGAACTGATGGCAGCCTGACGCTTGGCAGAAAAACCCAAAAACGGGACGCCGCGTCTAAAATATTGATACGTCTGAGCATGATTTTCTGTCAAGTGCAAACTCACAACACAGCACTAAGACTCTGTGACACCGCTGAAGGCAGATGTCAGTTAATGATGTGCGATTGTGTCTCAGCAACGTCAATTATTACTGATAAGCTTATTCATCTTTATTCACTTTGATTTCCTCTTCTCTCTGTTTAAATGCCATCAGCACTCTCCGGGTGGTTAAATATTTTATGTGCAGAGATGCTTTGTAATTACTTAGCAATAGTCCTCAGAGTTGTATTTCATGAAAGGATGATGATCATTGTTATACTGCATGATTTCTGTCGCAAACTTGAGCTCTGTAGAATCTGTTGGAAAGGCGTATGAATACAGCAGGGCACGTTTAATTAATTAAACCCGATGTGGAAATGTATTTACACTTAGCCGTGCAAGCGGAGCATCTCTGCAGTGCAGCTGCCCTAGTTACAGAGCAGCTGAGTAACTGTGAGAGAGCGTGGTTGGCCCAGGCGGAAAGAGGAGGAGTTTAATAATGGTTGACTGAATTATGGAGGGTTGGCTGTGCTGAAGCCCAGAAGCAGACAACAAGACAAGGACTTTGACTGGAGGACCAGCAGTGTGAAGTGAGGGAGCAGACTCTGACAGCGGTAGCCTGCAGTTTTGCTTTATGTTTTTATGTTTTTCCATAACTGTTGGGATGTTTGTACTCCACGATTTATTTATAGGAGTTCTTTTTTTTATACTAAAATCTGTAATTAGTTCCCTGAGGCTTTAAGCCTGTCACAGCTGTACTGCTAGAAAGGCAAAAATCAAGACACAGATCCACAGGGAGGTCAATATAAGCGGACACCAGCTACAATATATCCAGATTACATTTACATGCAGTACCATGGTCACCATGGTCCAAATGTGCACCATTTAAACCATTTACACTCTCAGGTCTAACTATCCTAAGACTTGTCTTACAAGATCACAGATAGAGTCTTGTATTTCTCTATTGAACTCTGTTGCTACATGAACAGATTGTGTTGAAGAGATATATTTCTGACTTATTTTATGCATTTTTTTATGCATGCAACATTGTCGTTTTTATTCACTCAAGCATACAAAATTAAACTCCCAAATAATACACATTAACACACAGTGTATCCAACATCCAGCAATGAACATGAGTCCCAGAGGTCCTACAGTATGTATACACAAAATATGGCCCCATGCCCTCTTAAAGTTTTCCTCTTCATTGTTAATTCTAGCCAACACATGATGCGATCTCTGATATAAATTCCATCCATTTTTTAAACATCTGGAGCGTCTGTACGCTAATCTGAGGATCGTTCGAGCAGCTGTGACCACCCTGACCTTTAAAACCGCACATTCATATTTAGGTATGTTTGATTCTGATCAGTCCCCTAACAGACATTAGTCTTGAAGACACAGTTACCGCCAGACTTAGCCATTTACTCATATGTTCCATATAATCTAGTTTGTCTGCATTCTTTTGCACAGTTGTGATTGTTTCTACACCACTGATGCCACATTCAAAGCAGATTAATTGCACTGTGAGGTGATTGTGTTCTGTTCTCTTCTTTCAGGCTTTGAGTCTTGGAACATGGAGACGGTTTTCATGCCTCATTCAGCAGCATGATTGGAGCATCCAGTCTCTCAGGGGACACCCTGATAGCGTGCCACTTCCCTGTGGTTCAGCTTCCCACTTGGCAACTTCCTGTCCAGGCGTTGTGCAGCTCGGCCAAGAGGCCCGGCCGGCTGTGCTCAGTGGGTCTGACCCGAGCTGTGTCCCTCCCAGAGCAAGACTCACTGAACCGAGAGCACGTCTTCACCGGTGGCCGAAAACATTTTTCGAGCAGTTACAGTAGTCTCAATGAGGATCGGGCGGAGGAGGAGGGCGGCAGCGACAGCAGCGGGAGGTACGACTCCACCTCGTCACCAGAGGAGGCCAGTTCCCATCTGAAGAAGGAAAGCTCTGGCGCCAGAGGCAGCCTGCGGTCCCATAACTCATTCCTTCCCACCACAGAACTAGATGAGGAGGAGGAAGAAGATGAGGATAGCGATGGAGGTAATCTGCACAGATATCACGAGGACTCATCTTTTGTGTTGCATGGAAATTCTAACTGGCCTCTAAGTAACGGTGCCAGAAATTATCCAGCGTCCCACGGGGACGGGGGTAGTGAATGGGGCAACAAAGGCACCATACTGGGTACTGAGAGTGACCAAGAGTGGCTGTCTAACCAGCTGGACTCGCTGCCGACTGAATGCCAGTGCTTTCATGTGAGCAGATCTGGCATCACAGCTTATGCAGAGCAGGACTCAGACAGACTGAAGGATAACATGTCCTGCTGTGTCCACAGCCAACACAAATGTTCCCCAGAGCTGTTCTCCAACAGCCACGCAGAGTATGTGAGCGACTCTTCCTGTAACAGTTCTGATGGCGTCCTGGTTAACTTCTGCACCATCTATAACAGAAGCAACAACCCTGCCACGCCTCATGACCTCAGCAGTCCTGCACTTCACCCCTCTCAGCCATCTGAAGGATCCGTGTTCCTCAACCTCCAACCTGTTCCCAAAACTCCCGCCGAGGACGTCCAACGCGATGACGCGACTCCCCCAAAACAGGAGGGTGACATGACGCCCTCTGCTTCCTGCTGGTCTCCTCAGGGCCTCGACTCTAACTGCAATCTTTACTCCCTGGAGCCGTTACCCCCGGGTCTCTCCTCGCTGGAGGTGTCAGACCTGACTGCCTGTCTCCAAAGCCAAGCCACATTAGCCATGGGAACCAACCAGAAGTACTACAAGCTTGTGACTTGTGACCTGTCCTCTCAGTCGCCCAGCCCGGCCTGGTCCAGCCACACCAGCTGCCCCGAGGGTCCGAGCAGAAGTAGCACCTTTCCTCCCTCTGAGCAGCGCTTTGTTGATCAACCCAAAGAAGTCGAGAAGGTAATTAAACGTCTCTTCTTTTAGATCTAGCTATGCTAAACATTGAAGTAAGGTTGTTGCTGTCCAGCTTTTTTTACACGTAGCACCTCTAATATGGTGGAAAAGGGGTAATCCTAATCCGCACTTCTCTTCCTGTTTGAAGTTTGTTGTTTTCGAACCAAGAATTTTATCTCTACAGTACTTACTCAGTTAAGTCACACTTAGCCCATATCATGGACCACCAGCGGTACTCATGGCATACTAACAGTTTCTATGGAAGACTTGAGAAACCCATGAATAGTGTGATTTGGTTGCGTAAACCTAAACCATTCTCTCTTTTCTGCATCGCCATCAGGAGAAAGAGGATCAGCAAAAGGAAAAGAGGTTCTCCTCTGCACACTGCTCTCAGTTTCAGAACTATGATTATCAAGTTGCCACCACCTCCGCTGAGAAAGCCCTCTGTAGGAAGAAACATACAGACAGCATCCAAAACGTCTCCCACACACCATGTTCGCTGTGCCCCAGCGATTGTAGCCCACATAGCAGCAAATGCCAAGGCACAAGCACGGCATCCACACAGCCATCTGTGATTATGGACCAGGAGCACTGTGATACTGAAGCTGCAGGGAAGGGTAAGGCAGTGAAGGGGGAGATCATTTCTGTTTGTTGCTTTGAGGTGAGACAGCAACATATTCAAAGATACGACACCAGAAACATCTGTTCTAACTGTTTTTCTTATCCTCTCCCTCCTTCTCAGGAGCGTGTTCATTGGAAAGTACAGTGGTGCGCTACAGTAAAGCCCAGCGACCAACCTCGCTGCCCATTCAGCCTTTTGTCCTGGTCCCCACAGACAAACCCCAAACCCAACACTTGGGCTGTCTCTTGGAGCAGTACATGACGCAAAAGAGCAGCAAGTCTGGTAGCTCCCAACCAGGCTTCAAGTTCAAGGGCAAAAGGAGCCAGTGCTTCTCTAATCTTCAGCTTGAAGCTTCCCCAATGGGCAGCCACTACCCCATCTTCCTGGAGGCTCCCTCAAGCTCCGATACCTGCTCTACCTGCACGCCGAGTCCAGAGTGCTTCGGCCGCAGACACACATGGAGCCAGTCCAGCAGAAGCCGAGGACGCTACAGCCCATGTACATCAAAAAGCAGTCTGGACCCAACACACACCAGCCCAAAGCCCACACTGGTCCAGGTGCAGGATAGACCGAGCTCAGGCAAAACTTTTTTAAACCTGACCCCAGCCCCAGATCAGTCCAACCTTGTTAAAATCCCCACCTACCAGGACCTTATTAACCTCACCCCTGAGCAGAGCCATACCAACACTGAGCCCAATCAGCCCCTCACCTCCTACCATTCAATGCTGTCTCATACACCGCCCACTTTACCCCTAACCACTGACACCCGCCACCCGAACCTGCAGGTGTCCCTGTCTCCTCCCGCAAGCTCACGACCAGATAAGAAGTTCCCTCGGCACCGGGCGGCACCTGCAGCTGACTCTGGCTTTTTTCACGGTAGTTTCACAGCCGCCCTCTCGTCAGTAGCTCCTCTCCCGTCTCTGAGTTCTCTGTTATCCTCGGCTGCTTCTGGGCTACACCCACAGCAAATCTGGGACTCTGCTGCTGGGCTCAGCGGAAAGCCGGGTCAGAGTCAACACAGTGAATCTCTGATCTTGAGTGACAGGCCACCTACAGAGTTCTGCCTCTCACCCGATACATCTTATGAGTCTATGTCTATCAGCCATCTTCAGAGGAGAGGTGAGGCCAACGATCGACTACTATACACGATACAAGTTTGTATAAAACATGATGTTAAATGCAGTATATGTCACACATTGAAATCTAAATGTGAGTCAAATGTGACCCAGCAGCAGTAATGACTGGATCCCTCCTTGATTGGATTGTGTATCCAGTGATGAGCTGTTGAAAGCAGCAATAAAAGCTCACAGTGCTGCAGCAGTGCCTCCAATACCCTGAAGGGGCTTCCTCTCAAACATGACCTATTTTTAACTCTCCCTGCACGGGATTGGCCGAGCCTTCTGCTCTGTAGCCTATGTGGGTGCGACTGCAAGCTCCAAGAGAGGACGAGAGGGGAGAAGGATGATGCAGTAGAAACAGTGGTAATGACTTACAACACACCTCATCATTTCTCTTTTAGTGCCACCATATGGGCCACTTGGTGCAAATTTAATCATATAAATGTGAGCCTTTTTGCGACTGAGACGCTTTTGCAGCAGTGATGAACAGCCAGTGTGGCGCAGCACTGCAGGCGGCATCAACATGCATGAAGAATTTACCGTGACATTTACAGAGGCTAGCCGGTGTGAGACGAAAGATGGAGAAGCTGGGGAAAGCAAGTCAACGAGGACTGCTGCTTTCATCTTCGGCTCTCATTCACATTTGCATTCCTGCAGTATGATAATGAACCCTGAAAGCGCTCATATTTCTTTACGCATTGACCCAGTTAGTGCAGCGAAAATAGAAAATACACAGAAATCAAACATACGATCCAGATTTCCCATGTAACGTGCTGTAGATGTTAATATATATGTGTTTTCTATCTGTCCAAACAGTGCATGAAGCTTTAATTGCAACCTCAGTTCGCTAACATCTCATTCCAATGTCTCCAGGTTTGCTGAGGTCCGTGAGCCGGGCGGTTGATTTGATCATGGCTCATTTTGGCAGCAGCAGAGACCCTGAAGAAAAGGTACAAACTGGCAGAGCTAAGCAGCTTCAAAGATGTGTCACGATGGAAAAGTGCCAGTCCGCCAGTCTTGCTTACATTCTGGAGTCAAATAACTTGTGTCAGCAGGAAATATACTGTGTCATATTCCTCTCCTTCTGCCACAGATGCGTCTGGGTAACAGCTCTCGCAGTCCCACAATTGCCGGTCTTGTCCTGGAACATTTGTGTCCAACGATCCAGAAAATCTTAGAGGACGGCCTTCGGGATCACAAACTGGATCTCATCGTTGGGCAGCGGCGCAACCACTCCTGGAGCGTGGTGGAAATCTCTACAAGGATCGGTAAATGTAACTGATCATGATTCAAATGAGATGTACTTCTGCATCAGTTTGCTAAGTGGTGCTGGATGGCTTTAGCTTGATGCACTGGTGGAGCATCATTGTTTGTGGTTTGTGTGTTGGGATGAACTCCTTTTGGTCTCTGTCCAACTCTGCTACAGGTCCATCCACCAAGGTGCTTCAAAGCCTGGTCTCCAAAATCAGACTATGTCCCCAGCTCACCAGCCACTGCATGAGACTGAGAGCCTTCATCATGGGCCTACTTAAGTAAGCACAGAAACTACGTTCGATCTTAATGATGCTAAGGAATGCTCGTAAAGTTACTGATTACATTTTGTTGGTTATTTTCTCTCTCTTTCAGCTTGAGATCTTTGGAGTTCTGGCTCAGTCACCTTCAGAGTCAAAGAGGTGAGCGCTCAGTGTACTGTGCTTTTTATTTTTTATCTTTGGCCAGACTACACTGTATCAGCAAGGCACAATGTCAAGTAGCAATGTCAGTCGGGACAGACCATTGGTTAATTGGTCTCGGATATCAAATATCAACCACTGCTGAGTGGACTTTTGTGACTTTTGGTACCAATATTTTGGACCTTTATCAGTTCGAAAGTTTAGTTTGTCCGATACCTTGTTCTTGTTCCTAATTGGCAAATGTTAGCATGTAAACAAGGAAAACAGAGATGTGGTTGAAAGGTCTGAAAATTGTGACTTTGTTAGCATGCCTCTACTAGCATTTAGTTTGTATTTGTGTGTTCACACCCATTACTGTCTCCACAGATGTGGTGACAACATACTACCATTCGTGGGGATTCCTGTCCATGTCACTGGGTCAGTGTCAGCCCTTGTTTCAGGAGCTGCTACTTCTGCTGCAGCCGCTCTCTGTGTTGCCCTTTGACCTCAACTTGCTCCTGGAGCCCCGACTGTTACTTAACAAACAGCTGTGTACAGAGGAGGAGGATGTATCTCCACCTCCACCATGCTCAGCCCACCTAGTGACCAGCTGGCCAGTACTGCAAGCTGACAAAAAAGCAGACAGTCAGCAAACTAAGAGTTCACACCAGACTATTCTGCAAGAGTCTCTAAGTTCTCAGAGCTGTGCCAAGCAGGATTGCAAAGGGACGCAGGCCAGCAGGAGTCCACTAGGTCCTATTCCAGAGTGGTGGCCGAAAGAAGCTGACCTAATAGATGGTGTGGTCGAAGGGGAGGACTGTAGCCAGAATAATGCAGACACTTGGTCCCAAATAAGTATGGACAGCAGGCATGAAGAAAGGAGGGGAGAGACCCCAAATGCATCAACTTGTGTCCAGGCTGAGAGTCCATGTCAGGGTTGGCTTCGCTGGGCCAAACTGTTTGGAGCAGCCGATGCATCCACCAGGTCTGAGATGTCTACTCAGAGTCACATTGGAGCACAAACCAGGAGGTAGGAACCAGCACTGAACAAAGAAGTGCAGATTTTTCACAGTACTTTGTGTGTACTCATAACCAATAAATCATTTCTTTCCTAGATCCAGGCGACCATCACAGTGGCTGCATTTGGACAGATCGCAACTTGGACTGTTGGCTCAATCTATCAGATCAATGAAGCTAGGAGGAGCTCATACTGACAAGGACTCCTGAGAAACTAAACTCTCTGTGCGTGGATGACAGAGTGGACTTCAGCTCTAAGTCTTAACTGCATGATAATGCATACGCAGTGTTCGATAGCACTGTTGAACTGATCAGAAAGCACACAAAGGACAGGATTAACAGTTTTGGCAACGGCCCGAATTCGTCAAGCTGCACCAGCTCTTTGTCCATTAATAAGTTTATTTCCCTTTTCTAAATTCTTCGTCTATTCTTCAGCAGCAAAATAAATCAGTTTGCATCGTTACAACTTACTGAATTTCCCAGTAAAAACTAATGTAAAGTAATGTGTGTGGAAATATCATATCAGAAGCAATATGTAAACAGGAAGTCGCTGTAACATCGCAAGCTGTAGTATAATGCCAAAATTAACCATTTTAGGGTTCAACCTATATTAAAACTAACCGCAAATCATTTGTAGATGAAGGTGTTATTATATTTTTATGCCTGGCTCTAACAGATGCTAATTAGCTAGTCATTTAGTTAAGTTTAGCATAACTTATTGGAATTCGAGGTAACTCTAATATTCTTACTTTTGTGAAATGTAGTTTCACTGGTGTGACTGGGTCCTTGTCTTATAAAGTCCCCTCTGTTCTTGTTTTATCAGTGTACTTTTGTAAATCTGTGCTCATAGTAGTTATGAGATGAATCCCTATGAATGCGGTCACAAGAGGCTGGATCATTTCAACAGTAGAGCTCTTGTCCAGGAAGTAGCTTGATGAATGAGGGCCAAGTCTTCTATTTGCAATTATACTCTGGGATAATTGTAAGCAGGTGCTGCCAACTCTGTTTCCTGTCTCCTTTTATATTTGTATGTATGTGTAAGCGAGTATCAATCACAACATGTGAATACTGACCTGCTGTAGACTGTTGGATATTCTTGTGGTGCGAAACTATCCACTTCTCATAATTCTCATTCTCTCCATAGTTACCTTTACCAGAAAAAAAAGCGAGCAATACACTGTTAGTAGTGCCAAATATGCTACACGGCAGCCCCGTGGATTGTCGGTGATGTTTTATGTCCAGTAGACTAACTTGCTTTCTTGAGCGAATCCCCAGCATGGATTTACTGTAGGTGCATGCGTTAGCAAACATACAGTACAGTGCTTTAAATCTTACTAGATCTCTTAACCTTCCTGTTGATGTTTTTCTAGCTGTAGAGGCAGGGTTCAGACATTTCTCCTGCCACCGATATTCAAAGTGTGTGGAGTTGCTTGGTACAGTATGTCTTCCAGTGGAGTTTGTTCAGTTGCACAACTATAAGCCACCTTGTGGCTGTTTCAGGTATTTCAGTGTGTATGAGGAATATTTTGATAGACTGGAGGTTAGATAAGACAGAGGAAAGGACAGAAAATTCGTAAAATAGACTCTTTTTTTTTTTAATGCACTGCAATAATGTGAAGTCTGAAATTATTCCACCCAGCGTCATTTTCTCAACCTCTGAATGCTTCCTCTAATGCCCAGTGACAATCAAAGTCTGTCAAATAAAGACTTAACATGTTTACCCTTCGTCTTCTTCTTCTTCCTCCTCTAACCGTGATTTTTTAGCACAAATTGGAAAAGTAAGGACTCCAAGATCTTAGATTTGACTTATGTCATCTCGCTAGTAACGATCATTTTATTGAAGTGTTTGAGGGTTTTATGTCTTTGCTGGATGAATCCTGCTGTTGCCACTTGTCCAAAGCACTCCGGCTAAGCTTACCGAAGGAATGTCCATACATGAACTTATATCCTGTGGGATTGGGTAGAGTTAGACATGCTTGAACTCAACTGGAACACTGGCAGAGTGACTACTTTCACGAGGCTGCGTAGTATGAAATGTGTCGCTAGCATTGACAACGACCTGGGATGTGTCCTGTGAATGCCGGCATCACACCCGTTTTTGTTGGATAGATTCTGGGCAGGGGGGTTACTGTACTGTCCTTCCGCCCTGGCATTGTTAGGGCTGTGGGGTCACTTCGCTGCTGCTCCCCAAACTGGATCAGCGCCTGGTTGGTCATGATGGGGTAACCTTTGCCAATTAGGAAGCGACTTTTTGGCACGTGACCTGCAAAACCTGTAAATCGACATCGCTCAGTGAGCTGCTGGAAAATTTTAGAAATTCTTTGGCATGAAATGAAAGAAATAAAAAAAAGCATAAAAGCCAGTATCAAAACCACATGACAACACCCATTTCTGCGGTTCTACACAGCTTCTCTGCCTCTTGTAGCTCATTGTTTTCGCTTTACAGTCTGCACGGTTGGATTTTCAGCCACAGCAAGCGGCTGTTTTTGTCCAAAAAGTCAAAGTTTTGAAGTCCTTAAGGCCAAATGCATTGTACTAGAAACAACTGTAGAAGTTCCCTTTATGGTACCTGAGATAAAGTACTTCTGTGGGTCATCATCATCCATGTAATATGGTCTTCCAAGAGGGGTGAAGGACTTCAAGGGCTTGTAGGAGAACGGTTTGTTGGAGATTGGTGTCAAGGGGAGTTTTGTCCTCTGTAAGAGATAAAAGAACTATTAAAACATGGATGACTCGGAGATTATACGAGATCTATGATCAAAAATGTTTGTGAGCTGTAACACAAAGTACATAACAGTGTACTGTATGTATAATAGCAATAAATTTTAATGTAAAAATCAGTAAAAATGGAAATTTGTCCCACAGAAAAATTGATTACACTGCTGATAATTCCTTTTAATTATCTAAGAACGTTAAATAATGCGAATCTCAGAGACATAATTGAAGAATCTGTTGTCAGTCCTTCTGGAAAGCTGATCGGTTTCACCTGTCTGTCGTTTTAAGGGTGGATTACATTACAGTGAACTGACACTGCAGTTCCACCATGGATAATTAAACAAGAATGAACCTATTCAGAGGTGCCATGTCAACATGTGCGCGTGTGTGTGGACAATAGAGTGAGAGTGATAGAGCCTGAATATTTACTTCAAATTGTCGGTTAGTGTCGCTGGCAACAATTGGCAGCTCGGCTGATTGCTGCTGGATCCTCAAGCGCTCTATGTGGTAAGACTCAGACAGAGCCTTACGGCACGTTTCAGCGTAGCTGCAGCCAAAGTAGTCCTGACGTTTTGGAATGAAGCCTAAAAGACAGCAACAAGCAACGTTAAAGGGCTGGCTCAGTGTTACAGCCACAAAATGGACTGCCAAAAACACGTCCATCTTCACTGTCGCAACACAAGCGCGCATTTTGTCTTCACCCTGCACCCACAACGAACTTCTCTCATCCTCTTAATGGAATAGGACTTTTTTTTAAAGAGTAAGTTTAATGATTGTCATTCTTTACAGTATGCAGGCATTCAGGTAAGTCATATTTCACCTTGTAATAAAAAAATACTTTAACTGAACACAAAGATGTTCTGAAATCAACAACAAATATAAAATGCAGCTGAATCTATACTTGTGTCGAGCCATGAAGATAGGTTTGGTCTTTTTCAGTGGTTTGATTTTCCACCCTGGTACAATGAAGGCGAATAGTGCCAAAATGACACATTACAAATACCAGAAGCACTCCGTGCGCCACTCGTTTCTTTGAGGGAAAGTATTTCCAATGAAAATGGTTCAGTGACATCTATGAGAGTAACCAGGATGTTGTTTTTTTTAGAAACAGATGTTGTTGAAGTTGTACATCTTAAAATACTTCACGAAAACGTGTCAAAACAAAGACACTACAGACACTGCTCTGAATATGACATCTTGGTTTTCAACACTATTCCCCTTAACAGCTTATTCCTACGTTCCCATTGTCTCATGTTGTTGTTGTACCCTGAAAACTCACATATCATATTTAATATATCTAAATGTAAGTTATAGCTGATACATGCTGCTGATCAGCCTTTACTTATCTAATGTCAATTCAAAGTTTGAACTGGGGTCACCAGTCGAAAATGGTTTTCCAGGAGGTGTTGGGTTACTTTGTTGTCCCCTACCTGTGCTAGGGTGTGAAACCTACCTGTGTATCCTGGTATCGTCTTCTTCAAGTCGCTGTCAGGGATCAGTGTCAGGGCAGACTTGGGGGGGACGGGAGCCCTGTAGAGGAGCAGATGTTTGGCGTGTTTCACTTCAGGATTGGTCAGCAGCTCGGCCGTTTGCTGGGCATAGGTCTTCCCAATGTGGAACTTCAGCTGCGGACAATAACCTGCATACCTGAAAACAACAGGTAGTCGACGGTAAACACAAACTCCTGTAGCAGCTTGAGATATACATTTGGTGTTAAACCTGCAGACTTAAGACAGTTTCTCAGAGAATCACAGTCAGCATGAGATGTTGAGGAGACACGCCAGGGACAAAATACCAGCAACACATAAAGCCTAGATTCAAAGCTACTGACAAACTTCAATCAAATAAATAAACATATAAAACATTAGAAATTTAACATTTTTGCAGGGCTGTCACATTATATTTGACGTGTTGGTGCCTCTTATGAATTTTACAGCAGTTAATGGAGCCCAAACTGTGCAATTATCTGAATTAATACACAGCCTATTAATTCATCTTAAATATTAGAATTCACGTCAGGAGGCATTTACTTACCCAGGTATATAATGTGGATCAGGTGTCACCAGAACTTTGCTAAATTTAGGGGCGTATTTGTCCATCTTTGAGGCTGCAGCAGGTCTCCTGATCAGCGCGGTGTTTGCTGGTTGCCACAGAGAGTTAAACACACGCAACAGCTAACTCACAGCCTGATTCATTCACTCGTCTTCTTCTGCATGCATTGTCAGATCCGACAGTAACTCAGCCGTGTGGACTCTGTTGATTTGTTGTTAAATAAATAGGCTGAGCAGTGAAACCAGACGCGAGAATTGCAGCGCAAACACTCACAGGGTTGTTGTTGTTGTTGTTGTTGTTGTTTAAAGTGACTTTTAAAGAGACTCTTTGAAAAATGCACAACAGCGACTCCTAGCGACCGAGCACGGTGCATCAGCAGGCGTGTTATAAAATGTTTCTGCAATAACAGGAAAATAAAACCACATAGGAAATATATATTTTTAATTTATATTTTGAATTCTGCATCATAAACAGTATCATTTAAAAAAAAAAAAACGCACCTGAAATACGACAGGATGTATCCAACTAACAAGTACAGAGAGGTGACAAATCAAAGGAACCTGAGTGCAGAAACATCAAAATATAATAATAAAAAACTTTATTTACTTTACTTTTTATTTATGTAGCATCTTTAAAAATAAAGCAGGGCATAATAAAACAAACTTTTTACACCTCACACTTCCTGCACTAACGTAACGTGACTATGGAGCAGGCTGATATTGAAACATGTTACAGGACCTCCGTGTGTTTTGTTTGTTGTAGTATTGATTTTCTAAACGTTCTTAAATGATTTGTTTATTTAATTAAAAATGTATATTTCAAGGAATCCTCCACGTACCACTCAAGAGAGCTCGAGCACCACCAATCTCACAGTTTGAGATCCAGTGTAATAAAACAAAAACTCTTAATCAATGAAGGAAGTTGAATAAAATGTGACATAAAACATGAAAAAATCAACGTAATGCCCTTTTATAAATGTGCGGTGTGATTTAAAATATGATGACAGCAGCCCTGATCTTCTCAGGCAACACTTTGTGCACATATCAGCACAGAGGAGCAACCAGCAATGATGCATCAGAGGATCTCAGGGAGTAAGAAGGGACATAGGGAATAAGAGGAGTTAAAATCAAGCATTGCAAAGCATTTCCACTACCTCATGACGTCACGGTTATTCTTGTTTTACTGTTTGGTTTTATTCTCTGTAGTTTTCCATTGTTCTTCTGTTTCTTTCCTCGACAATGTGGGCCAGAGGTTGTGGTTGTACGCGTCTCAGTAATGAGGCACACCTGTCTTATAAAAGCCAGCACTCCTGTTCCAGATTATCCCGCACCCGTAAAGTGCTGCGATTAAAGCTTCCGTTTAGAGCTTCCAGCGATTTAACAGTGCTGCTCTACACTGTGCGAGCTTTGCAGTACCTTGCTAGTGTACCTTACTTTGCACCTTACTAGTGTTTTTGTGACTTGGAGGCTCATTCAAGTTTTCCCACATGTGCTTTTGTGTTAACTCTCATAATGAACTCCTTAAAACTGCACTGGTGTCCATCTATGCGTTTTGGGTCCAAACACAAAACCCAGCACATGAAGCTAAGCGATGACTTCATTGAAGTATCTAAAACTTGAAACATATTCTGCTTTTTTAAAAATGTACCACAAATTTTCCACGTGTCACTTCATAGTTTTGATGTCTTCAGTGTGAATCTCTGATGAAGAAAATAAAAACAGAAAGAGAAGGTGTGTCCAGACTTCTGACTCGTACTGTATATCATTTTATTCATTATCAAATAACCTCTAAGAAGGCTTGTATTAAAAAACATGTATTAATTACATATTGTCACCTCACAGCAAGAAGTTTCAAACCTCCCACTCCTCCCACAGTCCAAAGACATGCACTTAATAGGTTAAGTGGTGACTAAATTGCCTGTTGGTGTGAGTGTGAATGGTTGTTTGTCTCTATATGCCTTGTCCAGGTTGTACCTTGCTTTTTGCTTCTAGGCTCCAGCCTCCCGCGATCCTGGTGAGGATAAGCCATAAGTTACGGAGGTATCCTTCAAATTTCTCCCCAAAATACACAACATGAGTCAGAGTTTAAAAGTGTAGCAACAGATGTGTGTGTGTGTGGGTTTATAGTAGTTTCTCCACTGCTGGTTGTTAAACATGTAAAATGTAAAAATACTACAAGTGGCCAAGTAGACTGGATGGAGGACATTCATCACTGATCAGGACAACAACATGTGTGAATGGGCACCGACACAAAATAACTTTGTTTTGTGTTTCCAGGATTATCAATGCGTCTTTGTGTGTAATCAGATGCAGCCACTGTCCACCTGGGGAATGTAGATTATCAAATCAGCAGACAGGAGTCTTCATTCTCCACATTCCTATACTCTCAGATAAAATCTTTGGGAAATGACGAAAGAGCATTCACTGTTTCAGCTTCACTCTTTTCACACGTAGCGCGATACTGTATCTCCGCTGAGGAATTTGAACGTATGATGTTACCCTTCTCATGCGCACGCTCATAAATTTTAAGATTTGTTTTCATCTCAACTTGCGGGGAAATATGTCCGACCACTAAAGAGACCTGAGGCTTTTTATCATTTTATTATCAGCATTCCTTTGCAGCTCTCTGAGTGCAGTTTCATCCAAAGTACTGTCAGTAAATACACACAGTATTTAGTATGCAGGGGAAGTCTGTGCGGCCATGTCACGGCTTGTTCTTGTTGTGTCTTTGGATTTCTTACAGGTGAGAAGACAAATCTTACATTTCCAATAACACATGAGTCACTCTTTTTTTTTCTTCTCAGGACTGAGTGACAGAAAGGAGCAGGTTTGAACATGCGGCCGTGCGCTGCGACAGGACGGATGATGGGGAGGGGCGTGGTGAAGCAGCAGAGGCGGATCGGAGGGGATGTTTTGAATTCTACGCTGCCACTTCACCTCAGCTAATAACTGTGTGGGCCGTCCAAACTGCTGTTCATTTGTCTGCTGCAGCTCAGGGGCAGGTGAGGTGTGAAGTCAAGCGAGGATGAATCTCTACAGGAGTTTTGGAAACCTAATGGAGGCTTGGATCTCTGAAGGGGGCCAGTGTTTGAATGATGATGACCCTCCTACTCCTTCCTCTGACACTGGGACGAACCTGCGCTCAGAATCGGTGGACTCCGGAGTGGAGACAGCCAGCTCTGACGCGTCCTTTCCTGCTATATCCTGCTCCGTCTCAACAGATAACACTGAAATTGAAATATTTACACCAGAGAGGGAAGACGACTCACTCACTACAGCTTCAACATCACAGTCTCCTGTGCTCTCCTCTCCTGCGCCTTCCTTAGCCTCCTTTCCCTCCGTGCGCCTCTGTCCCAGCAGAGCTCAGGAGGGCTCCAGCATCCTACACCAAAAAGTGGAGCAAGCAATCCTGAGGACTGACTCTAAACATCGAAAGGAGCAGCCAGAGCCCCTCACAGTGGACGTGGTGCTCAGACGACGTCCTCGAGCATCTTTTCAACCCAAACGGCACACGTCTGAGCTAGTGAGAGGTCAAAGGTCAGAGAGTTTCGGATCAAGGAGGACTGTTGACCCGCTCGTGCATACGAGGCAGATATGCAGACGACCAATGTCTATGAGTTGTGTAAAGCCAGCAGTTCAAAGAAGATTAGAGGTGAGATACCGATTGTGTCACAAACCAACCTGTGTTCGAACGTCCAAGAACCTGTGTTTGATTTCTGTTTGAGCTTGTTTGGGTTTCAGGATGACATCAAGTTTCACAGTAACATGTACAGTCTTGCACAGCACAGGCTTCTAAGTGTAAAAGTAAAGCATGAAAGAAAGTCCCAGAGGTGTGACAAGACCTCTACTTTGTCCTTAGTTAAAGGGTTGCAACACATCTAGTTGCTCTCAAATTTAAAGTAGGACAGGCATGTCATTACTCATACAGGATTTCTTTCATGCTCACAACCCGTCACGAGTCCGTCTCTGCTGCAAAGGGATCGTAAACCAGTCTGCCCAGGTGACTTTACGCCCACAGGCATGAGAGGAATGGACGGAGACGTGGGGGGAAGTTGAGCTGTCTTTGGGGTTTTTTTTGGAGAAACACGTTGTTAACCAGAATGGATCGGAAAGAATCAGTTTTGAATTAAAATGTGATTTTGACACCAGTATTGGAGACGTTCGTCTTCAGTTTGCTGTGAGTTAGTGTGCTCAGTGTGAAATCAGGTCATGCTTAAAACAGGATTTACTGTAACAGTTGCATTTAATTAACTTCTCAGTGTTGCTTTAGTCTTTGGGTGTGTTTCATTTCTCTGAATGAGAGCCAGGATTAAAAGGCTTAGAGAAATTCAATACTGAGAAACAATGTAGGATAATAACCACTCAGTTACATACGTTTTATAACAAGATGTAATTATACTTCTATTATCCTATTGAAAGGCTCATCTGCGTAACATGTATCAACAGCATATCTGGATAATCTGACTGAACAGGTTAGGGATTTCTGTTTTAATGTTCACCTAATGTTCAAAGTTCACGAAATGGAAAAGTTAACATGATGCAGTCTTAATCCATATCCTTACATCACAAAGGTCAAACTCCCATACAAACATTTGCCATCTTACATCGTTACAGATCTTCCAAGGTTTGTACTGTTGATCAGGCAAAACATTCATTTAAGACAACTTGGACTACAACGTATATATTATTTTGTAGAACATATTGTTTAAAAGGGACAAACAGATTAACAGAAAATGAAAGTCATTTTTAGTTAAAGCTCCAATTCTAGTCGTCAATGGGACAAAGAGTCGATACAGTCAAGGTAACAGCGCTGTGAGGCTGCACAGCGGTGCTTTGAGCAAAATGCTAATGTCATCACGCTAACACGTCCACAATGTTGACCAAAAATGTTGCAATCCATCCATTAGTTGTCAAAAAAATCTAGACTCAAATCTATCTGGTAGATCTTGAGATATTTCAAGCAACAGCGGGTAGAAATTAGTATTTTAGTTGTTTGTTATGATTGTATTAATTGTGATCAAAAACTAGCAAGTCGACAACTTTGCTAGCAGCCAAACATCAAGCAAGGTCAACAACACGCAGCCAGCTAATATTACTTACTACTCCAACAGCAAGAAGCCCAGCTCAACATCTGTCTTTCAGCCTTTTATTTCATGAAGCTATCAATGACTAAAAGTCAGTCCCAGATTTACTCTTGTCCAATGGCCTCTCGTTTGGTCGCTCCCTTCTTTTCTCTTCTTGGCTTCCTCTGTCAACGTCCTCTTTGGTCTCTTCGACTCTTGTCATTATGTCCATAGAGGCCAGTTTCATTGCCTGCTTGCCCACCTCCTGTTCTGGCATGACACTGGCTCTGCTCAGCACTAACAAACACTCATCCTGTTTCTGAGCTCATACTCCAGACGGCCTGGCTAATAAACTGAGCTAACGATAGCTAACAGCAACTACAGTTCACAGCAGTTTACTTTGTTCTCCATCAGGAAACTCTGTAAATCACAAATGAAATGAGGTGAAATAGTCTGTGGTTTGTGACTTGGTGCTGTAAAGAGTTGTACAGACACAGACATCTGACCAACACTGCCATCCACAGAGCCATGCATCTAGCACAGGATAATGTCAGAGCAACAGTGAAGAGAAACTTTGATTATAAACTTAACTTGTATTTTTATTCTATGCTTTTCTCCTTCAATAATCTCTGCAGGACCTTGGTGAGGAGGAGGTGAACGGATTGAGTCCCGGGCTCTGCTACTTGGAGCAAGTGTGTCAAATGCTGGAAGAAATTGCCAGACAACAGATGCACAGTCAAGCGTTACAGATGGAGATGAATGCCCTGCAGGAGTGTCAAGACACAGAGGTGAGTCAGGTGAAAACATTCCTATATCACATCTATGCAAAGCAATTATAAAACTGTCACATTGTCCACACGCCGGGCTGCTTTTCTAAACATGACACGGGCTTGTCAAGCTGGTGATGACAAGATGTTTTCATGCAGCCCGAGGGTTAATATGAATTAGACCATGACAACACTGTCTTTATCATCACTTGACTCGCTTTCAGGCTCTCAGCGCCTGTCAGGATGACTTCAAAGCGGCTGAGGAGGACCTCGCTTCCTGTCCGAGGCTCGAAAACACAGAAAATGCAGAACGCAGTTCCAGTGAACCCCAACGGCGGAAAAATTACACACATTTTCGGCAGAGATCAGCTTCAGACACGACGATTGCAACGCTGCATTTAAGTGAGTCCACTTGTTTCTTGTTGCATATGTTTATATATTTAGTATATTATATGAAAATGGACTGGCAGTCTTTCCTGTTGCTATATCTTTGTGTGTATGTGTGTGCTTGGTGCAGGAAAGTTGAATGCAGGCTGCAGAGGGCAGCATCAGAGTACAGATAACATACTGGAGAGGGCAGAGGAAAACTATGAAGTGCAGGTAGAGTACACTCAAACCCAACACATCATCTGTATTTAAAGTTATAAACAAAATCAAAATACCAGCTAAAGAGTATCTACGTGATATTGTTTGTTTTATTTTGTTCTTTTTCTCTTCATCTCGTCTATTTTCTCTACCTGTTTTGATTCATTAATATTTTATTTTGCCTTTTCAGGAGCCGAAAAAAGAGGGGCTAAATAAAAAAATCAGCAAGAGCTGGAAGCTTAAAATTGGATCTTTGGGAAGAGACTTCTCTGTGAGAGAAATGAAGGGGTGAGTTTTCATATTTATAACTGTAACCTCTATGGGGGCAGAATTGTTAATCTCATATGATGCATGATGCTCTGAGGAAATGCTCCAACATGGCAGCCAGCCACACCGACGCAGTAGTCCAGACCTACTGCACCAGAAGATGCAGAGGCTTTGGCGTGCAGAGTTCATTTTCAGTGTGTGCCTCTGCGCCTCTTGAACATTTTGTACTTGTTTTTCAGGAACCTTAGCTAACACGCCGCTCACAGCTTTCTACAATGACTCGCTCTAGCTCTGCTTTCATGAATTTTTTATCCGTAACAGCCAACAGATGCAGCCATCTGAGAAAAACTCTGCACGACGACGGTTGAGCCAGCTGTTCAAGAGGACCAGGAGGAAAACTCAGCCTGTGTAAATGATGATGGACATTTTTTGGTTTCAGCTATGAAGGGGGAGAGAAGAAAGCGTCTGAGCACTGTTGCTGCTCTACCAGCTCATGTGATGTAGCAGCCTGCCGTGTTTATTTATTGTTTATGCTTACCAGTATTATTTATACAGATAAATAAACTGTTTTTCTATAAAACTGTGACCACAAAGCTTTATTAGCTTCATTACAGCCTCAAACTTGTATCTTATTTTCTCTCATCAAAAGCTACAAATTCATAAAGAATACTGGTGTGGAGTTCATAGTGCATTACACTGTAAATGTCAAAAACATGTTGTAAATATAAGTATCTCTCTGAACGTTTGATTCTTGTCGTCTTAGTTTACTTCTGCAACATGAGAGAAACAAGTAATCAAATACTCAAATATTGCATGTCCATCTAAAAACAATCTGATTTAAGCAAATTTCCTCAGCAAATATCATGATTCATTATTTCTACAATGTCAGTTTGAACACAAATAATCTCAGTGATATAAAAGAAGCGAATCCTCATATCTGAGGTCAAGCGAACGTTGCTAAACAGTTTCTTACTTATCAAAATTCCTCATAAATTTTGATCTAATCCTGATTAAATTATCACCATCAACTAATTGTTCCTGATTTGGAGTAAATGAATGGATTGTGTTAAAGGGTTTTTAATGGCGTTTCTGCATAATTGAGAGCTTTTCTGAAGGACAGAAATTCCCTTAATTTTTTTAATGACTTTTAAGTAAATGTGATGAAAAACAACCCTCACTCTGTGCCTGAAAATGAACTTGAATTGTGAAGTATCAAAGCCATTTCTGAATCAAATATGTAAACTAGGGTGTCAATTAAGGGGTGGTCTTTTACAAAACTACTTAAACCCCCTCAAACTGTGCAGAACACCTCAAACATACCTTAACACATGAATTCATCCATTAAGTATTCCCTTAAAATCTACCAAAAATAAAATAAAATAAATAAATCCATTTTTAAGGCCAACAGTGATGAAGAGTTTCAGTTTCGTTGTGCACTCGGACAAGAACAGGAAATCCATAATTCTGCAGCTTGACAGATAACACGTGCAGGCCACACACAGTCACTTTTATCATTTATTTAATCTTTATTCACCTAGGTTGGGGGGATAGACCTCCCCTGGCATTCCCATATAAAGAGATGTCAATGACAAACACGTCCAACCAAACGAGAGAGGGTGAATAGGATTCCAGTCCATACATAAAATACATTTATTTACTATTTATTGAATCACCGGCATCCATTAGTCCCACACAGTATCCATCTGTGCTATTAAATATATAGAGATAACATCTGTGGAGGGATTTATTTACTGTATGTGTGTGTGTGTGTGTGTGTGTGTGTGAGAGAGACAGGGAGGACTGACAGGGAGGGGAGAGCTTATAGACGAAAAGAGTGGTGAGGGTTTGGGCGGAGGGGGGTGGGGCAGCGTCGAGTCATGCCTGCAGCGTCCCCCCTTGTCTACATGATGCCACAGGAGGACAAGGGGTTGGCGATCTGGCAGGTGCAGGCTGACTGGCAGTATTGGCGCACAGTCTGGTAGCAGCTGCGGTCGGCGTCCCCGCCCCACTGCACGGGCCCGTTGGGGTCAGAGGGCAAGCGGCTCAGGATGCTGGTGTTGATGGCCAGAGCAGCCAGGCCATAGTCAGTGAACAGCACTGTCTCGCGTCGGCACGTGGGGCAGGAGATGAACTTGTACTTGGGACAGGACTCGTAGAGGATCTGCAGGCACTCCTCACACACCGAGTGCAGGCAGGAGAGGATGCGCGGGCGCTTGCCGGCGAAGTTGTAGGTGTGACCGCAGGTGGGGCAGTCCAGGGGCTCGCAGGGCATGACGGGTCCCGAGGAGGAGGAGGAGGAGGTGGAGGAGGAGGTGGAGGAGGAGCGCAGCACGTACTGGTTGACGATGACGTCTTCCATCTTGTAGTGGAACTGGTGGTAGCAGATTTCGTTGGCACTGGTTTTGCGCTGCGCCAGGAAGCTCTGCTCCCTGCGCATCACTGGAGCTGCGGGGGACACCATAGACCGGGGGGACCCTGTCATGTCCAGGGTCAGGTCACTGCAGGCCTGGTTGACGATGATTTCGCCTTCACCTCCACCGTCCCATGCCACTCTGGGGGGTGGAGCATAGCGAGGCTGGGTGACGGGCACAGGGCACTCTCTGGGGAACTTCTCCGACTGGATGATCTTGACGGTGTCCATGGGGATGGTGACGGGCTGACGCCTGAGGCAGGACATTCGCACGTTTTTTGAAGGTGGAAGAGAGAGGGGCTGTGGCTCTTATCAGCGCTGGACAACCCTGCCTGGTTCTGGACGAAGGGGAAAGACTTGGGCTCTTTCTGTTAAGTCAGCCATTCGAGGGAACATGAGGACGAATGGTTGCCTCCATGTTTCCCTCACAGATCCCCCCTGTGGTGGGCGCTATTATCAGCCTGAGTCTTTATGAGGGGAAGACAGATAGAGGAGCTCAGCCAGAGCACCGCGATCTGCAGCTCTTTTTCTCTGATATGTACAGATGATTTAACAGTCCAGCTTACAGTATGTGACCAGTGTTGACTATTGAAAGGTAGTTGTTACTCACCTATGCTGATGTTCCTGTGCTGTCTCTGATGGCTATTTGCAGAATATTCACACACACACAAAGCACAGCGATTTAGCACAACGATATGTTCTCACTCAGTGATGACACCAATAAATAATCTCATCTGCATACAGATGCTCACGTATATACATACAGTACAAGGTTGGTGGGTTTCTGCATTTACAGAGTGGGGTGGGGTGGAGGGGGGGCAGGGGGGAGGATGGTGGGTTGAGTTCAGGCAGTTCAAAAAGGTCCAAGAGGTATTGTCTTAAACTATATCCTGTGGCCTGCCAAGGAAACTCTTGCCTTCTCAAACTAGCCCTTAGATTTCTCACTTAACCCGCCCGCTTGACTTCCTGTTTTTGGCTGCGGGTGTGTTACACATTAACTCGAGTGCGTGAGAAAGAGAAAAAAATAACCTCCAGTCTTTCTCTCTGCTCTTGGTCCTTGATCAGGTGACCCTGTGTGACCCTTTAGGTGTCCGTAAGAGAAATGGAGGAGGTCTTTTTCTTTTTTTTTTTTAATGCTCTGTTGGAATGACTCCTTCAAACTCCAAGGCTCCTGAATTCCTCAGAGGTGGGAGTGAAGGGTTTGTTTTGGACTTTCAGACAGTCCTCCCAAACTGAGCAGATGCAGATAACAGTCTGAAGGATGCCTCTGTGCTTGTCTCCCTTTTTCTGTGTCTCAGACTCAGGACTTGTCCTCAGGATAACTTTGGTACCTGCGAAAACAGCGAAGATAGCTATGAAATACACAAATTCCTTCTTCATTAAACACATTTTATGCACAATTTAGTAAATTATAACGATATTTAATGGACGAGTGTGTACAATTTAACGACAATCTAGTGGTGAAGTTGCAGATTGACTGAATACCCCTCACCTCACCCTATTAGAATAAAAAGCAATACATCAAAACATGCTTTTAGCCATTTGTATTGTATTTCATTCAACCAGCACTGCCTGTGGGATATTGGTTTGAGTCTGTTTCTATGATGTTTGAAATTCACACATATTTCCGTGTATGATTCATTTGATTCATCAGCTTTGTAGATGCGTGACCAGTTTCTCTGTACACATTTGCATCTGATGACAGAAGCTCCAAGGATGTCTCACTCGGGAAAGAAAATTTTGTCCCACTTCCTTTAGCATCTTGGCCTCAGCCCAGGTGTGTCCCGGAGATAATTATCATGTTGCCACATGCTCTGGCACACAGCACGCGAAGTGTGCCTTTCATCAGTGCGCCCCCAAAGTCGGGAGATCATGTTAATATGCGCAGTAGTTAGGCATAAAGAAATACAAACACGGCCTGTCTGTGTCTGCGGTGAGTGCAACTCAAAACACACATTTGTTTTGTTCCTTTTATTTGTTATTACATTTGTTGGAGCAAATGCCAGATCCCAATTTTAAAAAAAATCAATGGTCTATTTGATTTTCAGTTTTTAAGCGACTATTTTGTGTTAAACTGCATCACATAGTGGTTGTGACACATGTCGCAGCCCTTCCTTTCTACTTCCTGCTACCTATCAGCATCATCTTGTTAAGTTGCGTCAGTCCGACTCTAACATGCGTGGGAACAGGCTACAAATCCCCAGTGCGGTTTTGTGTCATACTCTGTGTGGGTTTGTGGAAAAAAAAGAAGTAACAAGAAGTGTACGGACGAAAATGTTTTAGTTTGACCAAAACAATAGCTGCCAAACAGCAGAGGAGGGAGGATGACACATCTTTCATTCTGTGCACGGCTGTCAACAGCGATGATTCATTAGAGGGAGAGAAAAAAAAAACTGAGCAGAGGAGGTGACCTACATGGCGACGAAGAGCGAGAGAGAAAAAGAAGAGAGGGAGCGCAGAGCTCGTTCTGGTTTCTATTTATGGTTTGTTTATCTATGTACCTCTCAGTGGTTTCCTGCCCCTAACCCCTGCTGAAGATTCACACCGAATGATAGAGATGTACCGAGCAGGCGGAAGTGCGTTAGCCCATTTACTTTCAGGTGCTGCAAGCCACGTTGGGCAAGCAGGCGGCCGTTTGTTTCTCTCCTTTATCCTTTCACAATGAATCTGTTGACATATTTGCACATGCCCCTCGCTCAAACACACAGAGCTTTTAGCCAGGATCACACACGCAATCTCACCAAATGTGCTCCTCCAGCACTGCAGTGCTGCAACACGTCACCAAAAATAGCCTCTCTGATCCTCTCGCAAACACGGAGTGCGCTCACACGCGCGTTTGATACAGATATTGATATATTTAGAGGGCGAAGCTCGTTGCTTTCAGAGGATACGTATGGCGAGGTGCACTCGTCGTGAATGTGTGAATGTGTGTGCGATGCACACAGGTACAGACATTAACAGGAAGAAGACAAGCATGTAGCTATACCTCAGCCTATGAGTGCAGGCCATAATATGAGAACCAACGTGATACAAAAGCTGAATGATATGCATACAATCAATATCAGTATTAGTTGGGATAATGATTAATAAGATCAAGCATGACTAAATTAATATTCGATACAATTAACTGTGTCCTGCAGTTCTGTATTAATTGGGGATTATCATATCATGATCATAGTGTGAATTTTTGCTGGATCATTGTGATACATTCTTAGTCATGTTTACTTATGTCATGATCTGATATTTACTGGTTTAAAACATCAGCAGGTTTAGGCAAGGTTCTATATATGTTTAGACAACGTTTAACATGGTGTGTGTGGATTGGGCCCGTGCTGTCACTCAGCCGCAGGAGTTTGAGGCGCGTCGGGGACGATTTATAGGAGAGCAAAGCCAGGTGAGGTGATTGACGCAGCTGGAAATGATTGTCTTTACCACTGTGCCTTTTACCACAGTTATTGTGCTGGACCAAAGAACGAGACACACACACACACACAGAAGCCAGAAGACGCACGGGAGACGCCGGGTGGCCAAAAGCACACAGAGAGCCTTATTGTCTGTAGTAAATTAAGTAGTGTGTGTGCAGAAGTGTCAAGAGAACGTCATTGGGCTGACGTGTAATCTCAATGCTTGCTGTGAGGTGATGCGTAGAAAAACATGTTTCCTCTCAGGAAACCTGCCTCCTAATCTAGACCTCAGTATGACCTAATAAATTATTTCATTTAGACATTTATCCGACAGGAGTTTTGTAAAGATAGCAACTAAACTCAGATAAACTATCAACTTCAAACTATTTTAAATGATATCCTACATTATACTACAGTACGCTGTAATATACTGATGTTTCCCAGCACTGTACATACGAGGCTTTAGAGTAAATTATAGGTTTAATTAAAGCTAGACTAATAAATCTGCTATCTATAGCTGTAATGGTGAATATTTGGACCAATAAATAAAAATAAATTGTAGCACAAATACATAAGAAAGATACGTTTGAGGTCTAAGGGAGTGTTTATTTTATGTTCATGCGAAAAAACATCTATCTATCTACAATACATGATGAAAATATGATGATATGATTGTTTAAGCTGCACTCGTATCATCTCCACACAGTTACACTGTTTGTCTAGACGCATTTTGCGAATCCACATCAGCTTGGGAAAACATGTCTTGGCTGGTGGAGGCAGGGGTCGAGTTGATAAAGCGTCCAGGGCTGCAGGCTGAGGAGCGTCTGGAGCCCGGGGGACGTGAAGCAGCTAAAATTACCCTCTAATTTGGTGACAGCGCTATGAAAAGGGCTGATAACCGATGCAGGCTGCCTGCTGATGGGCCAGCTTTGGCGCAGCCTCTTGCTAATCGACGGAGCCCTCACTCCGGTTATGTAAGGAGCTCATCTCTGACCTAGCCATCACATTAACACAGTGCTGCAGCTCTCTCACAGTCTTGACATTGACTGTCTGTGTGTGTGTGTGTGTGTGTGTGTGCATGTTTGTGTTTGGGTCCTCTCCCTGCAGAGGAATTATCACACTAATAAAATCATGGCAGGCATTTGACCTCGTCATCACAAGCAAGAGGAGGAAGAGGAGAAGCTGACCACAGAGATGTCAGAGGAGTCTGTCTCAGCAGCAAATTCCTCATGGCATTAAACACACACACACACACACACACACAGTAAAATCCTAGAACATTCTCACCCTCGGACAACTCCCGATCACGTACACGGCACCACCCTTTACATTCCAGTGGACTCACAAACAAACAGATAACGAACAGATACGAGAAACCGAGAGGAATATCTTTAAATCTGTTCATCATCCGGCCGACACACAAACACACCTGAAGACCTGAAGAGAAAAAAAAAAAACACGCTTAGAACATTCCTATCCTCTCATACTCCCACCATGTTCCCATCACCTCGCCTCTATCTACCTCCCTCATGCTCATACACACCCGCACGCGGCTGATCAAAACTGGATAGGTTCCACCTGTGCATCGGATCGGAGAGCAGGGAAAGGGCACCGCGTTCTGAATGACTCATGCATACCCTGCATCAGACTGCCTGCCTTCCTGTCTCCTTTCTCTCAATGGAAATCTACCTGTCAATCTTTTACACCCACCATCCACCCATCCGTCCACCCGCGAGTCCACGGCGCGGGCCGAGTCTTTCTTTGTGCCCCTGCACCACCACATACCAGCAGTATGTCAGGTATGCCAGCTATGTTGAGATGTGTATCCACATTCATGCCTCGGCTGGTAAAAAAAAAAAAAAAAAAGCCATCGCCACATTTCTCCTCCTCGGACGTGTGTGTGTGTGTGTGTGCGGGATATTATGTGGTTATCTTGATTATATAACACGTTACGACCTTATGAGGACAAATCCTCAGATTTACTGTGTGTTTGCTGACCGCAGCTTCTCTCTGGACATCATTGCGGCTTTGGAGAGGATTCAGTGAAAAGAATATTAAATGTGGCAGCGTATAGATGGAGATGACTCTGTGTCTTGCTTGTTTTTATGTCCCCGGTGTTTGTTGCAGCCAAGATTTCACCTTTATGTAATTATTGATTTTATGACTTTCTCAATGGGCCTTTGTTTACAACCATTTTCTGAATAAAGGAATTGATTTCATTCACATGTAACACCCAGTATGATGATGGCAGGCGAACATGAAAGGCACATCTTTTTCAGATCCAGATATTTTGGATCTAATTCGTGTGCATGCGGTCGTTCCTTCCGGCTGTGTGTACATGTAATTATTCCACAGGCTGACTACCTGACGGCAGGCTGATGTTTGTGTGCTTCTGCATGGGCGCAAAGTGCTTAGCGAGTACGTGGGGTGGAGGGGGGGTGGTGTTGTTTTTAATAATTCAGCCCGCTGTCATTCATGGCAGACATCGGCCATTTTGCCTCGCAATTCATTACAGCCAAGTGCTCTTTGTTCTCGTCTAACATAGCTCCCACAGCAACATGGCAGAGCTGCACACGGCCAGAAGAGAAGAGAAGCAATAGCCGTCACCGCCGTGGCTGACACAGCTCGAGAGGGGAAAGTCTGGCTCTTCAATAACAACGGCGGCTCGATTGATTAGGGCGATCGATTAGTCCCCTTTTTGAGGAGGCTGCTGCATCGGCGCGGGGTTTGACAGCGTCGTCGTTGAGATAAGAGACGGAGGTGGCCAAAATATTTGGACCGTTGTGAGATGGGTAGCAGCTTTAGCATGTGGGAGGGGGGCGGGGGGGTGTGCGTTCAGGAGCAGTTATGCAATCGCAGCATGGTGTACCCAGCCACTCTCACTGCAGCGCCAATGTATGGCCAATATGGAGATGCCTTAGTGCTGCTGACAGCTACAGAACAGGCCGTTCCTGCCCTGTCCCTATCACCCCCACCCATCACCACCCTCCCCTCCTCACCCTTCCTCCTGCACCCCCCCCCCCCCCCCCCCCCCAAACTGTCTGTCTGTGCAGAGGGCTGTGAAATGTCATAACCGCTGGAGACACGAAGATGCCATCTACACCCCGTTCTCGCACATCATCACCGTCCTATTCGCAGATTTAAGTCATTCGCTCGTGGCCGGTGCAGATAAACAAATGCGTGCAGAAGTGTGTGTGTCTGTGTGTGTGTGTGCGTGTGTGTGTGTCTCCATTCATGCATCCGTGTGTGAGCGTGTGCGAAATGGACGGCCATGATGCAACAACCATGTAAATCCCAGCTTAACATAACAAAAGGCTGTCAGTTTGATTCTTGCACACACGCACACACACACACACACTCGCAGAGACGAGCCACACCTAACAGATCTGAAACATCCAGGTACAAACGATGAACGTTTACGCAACGAGTAAAAAAAGCCCAGTGTCGTTTTCTATGAAAGACATGCAGAGCCCTTTCTCATCCTCACCTGTCTGCCTACGCACTTGTCTCGCTCGAGTCCTTCCTCGCCTCCTGTGCCTGTTATTTCTGTCGACGTTCTGTTGTTGTTGTTGTTGTTGTTGTTGATGATGCTGCTGCTCTGTGAAGATAAAAACCAAGCCGCTCAGTCTCTTTGTCGGGGCGTATGTGTCACCGGAGGGAGGATGCTCTCTCCTGTCCGTTTGATTCTCAGCAGGATGTACAACAAGCAGGGGCAGCAGCGGCGGCGGCGTTGGTGGTTTCGGCGGTGGCGAGGGGAGGAAAACATGGAGGGGATGTAAGATGGTGGAAGCTGGTACAAGGTGGATGCGTCATGTCTCGGGGCTGCTCTTCCGCATCCCTCTCTCCTCTCTGGTACCTTTTTGTCCTTCACTCTCCCACCCCTGCTCCTTCTCCTCCGTTCTGTAGCTGAGCGTCTCCCTCCGGTCTCTCCTTCTCCATCCCCCTCCGCCGTCAAAATTCTTCACCTTATGTCTGTGCAGTGACCTGTGCTGTGTTTTCTCTCTGACGTCCGTTCTCTTCCTCCTGGTCTTCAGGTAAAGCTCTCTTCTTCTTCGTCTTCTTATCCTTCCTCTTTCCCTTCTCCTCTTGTCTCAGCTGCCGTTCATCACTCCTCTTTCTCCTTCTCCGTCTGCTCCAGTCGGTCACACATGCGCAGTGTTTTCACACATGCATGCACACTCACACTCACACGCACTCCCTCTCCCTCTCTCTGTCTCTGTGCCTCTGGCTGCCTCCTTATGCATGTGGCTTGTTTTGCCAGCCCACCTACCTCTCCACCACCCCACCCCTGCCCCCCCTCCTCTCTCTCTCTCTCTCTCTCTCTCTCTTTTACACACACTCCCTCTCTTTCTGTTTCGCCGCTCGCTCTCGCTGCAGCACACACTGCAGTGCCTCTGCAGGCAGGATCACGTTTTCTAGTTGCCAGAGAAGAAAATATCTCAGCCAATGAGGAACGCTAACAATGTTATCCCCCCCCACCTTCCTCCTCCTCCTCCTCCTCCTCCACCACTAGCCCTCCCGTCTAAACACCCCTATGAAAACACCGTTGTACATTTATGCACACACCCATCTGATATATGGCCGCTTTGCATAAGAAGCATGAATCATACTTTGTATACGATATCGCACACACACACACACACACACACACACACACTGACATATGGTTAGCTACACCAGCCAGGCACACAGGAAATACAGGAAGCCGGTGCAAATAGATCTAATCTAAGCAGTGCAGGAGATCTGAGGAGGCAAAACAAAGCATCAGTTCACTCATAAATCAATTTTCTATCAGGCTGCTCATTAGAAGGTTTGGAAAAACAGATTCATCATATTCATAACCCATCACGGGCATCTCATTTTTTTTGTTTTGCAGACGTGGATTCCTGCAAAAGGCTCATGGCATGGCTCATGGTTTCATTTCTGCTCATTCCGCCTTAAAACTTTGAGTCCAGGCTGGGTTTCTATAAAATTCACCCAGAAAATAAGTTGAAGGCAGCATCCTCAGATCACACCGCAGATCTTGAACATTCAGCAACGTTGCGTAACGAGGATTTTAAGCCTTAGCGCTGACCGATAAAAAAAAATTAATCCTCAGATCAAAGTGAAAAAGAAAAAGTGATTTTTCATTCAATCTAAGAGGGTTATTGCTTACATAATATGGGCATCGAATGCAGTAATGCACTGAGGGGAAATAGAGCGGTAAGGAACATCTGGACACCAAATAGTTCCTGTTTGAAGGAGTTTTAGCAGAGTACTGTGTCAACTTTTGTAGTTTGAGGAAGACTCACGGTCTGCGCTCAACGCATCGCTGATGCAATAAAAGTTCCTCAAACAGACTATCAAATGTTCGGCTCTCTGTTGTACTCTGGTATCTCTTCTTGCTCTTACCCAGCAGCATCCTTTTTGTAGGCATGAAAACATCAATGACCAGTATTGGGCAATAAATGACTAATAAATATTATATTCTGTTTAGAGGTCTTACCAGGAGTTTGATGGGTGTTGATGTCACTTTGATGGAAAGACTGGTCAGAGCTTGATGCTAGAGCCCTGCACGCATAGCAGCGCGGCGTGGGACAAATTTTGAAAGCTCATCGCAGGCGCGGGAGTGCACAATGTGGGAGTGGGCAGGAGAGGTGATAGGCTGCAGTCCCGCAAACTAAAAACGTGTATAAAATAAAATGTATAAATGATTAATTTATGTCTATCATATATATCATTTTTGCTGGATATTTTATTTTGCATTAATAAAAACATTCTAAGATGCCTAAATTTGCGGATATCTAATCTCACGTACGCTTTAGACAATTCGTTTCCGTTCTTCCGTGTTTGAGATCTCCGATCATGGCAGAAATGACTGGCACCGCACACCCTCGTGCTAGGTGAAGGATCAGTCAGTGGAGAGCTCAGCTGAGCTCCGCGTGTTTAATTTCCCAAATCAATGAAAAGAACTTTCATGAGAAATAACGGGAGCGGGACAAAATATGGCAGGCGCGGGCGGGAGTGGGACTGAAAATTCCCGCGCAGACCTCTACTTGACACCTCTTCCTGGAACTGTGGCGAGGCAGCTAACTTCCATAAAAGAGAAACATACGCAGTCTGTAAGTCCAAAGTTAATAATATTAATTACATATCATTAGACTGTTTATTTGTAGAGATGAAGGGTAGTAGTAGTAGTAGTAGTGACATGCTTTCATTACATTGATTTCGCTTTTCAAGGAACTAATTTATTATTATTATTTGCACTAATGTAAAGGCGGGATTTTACAGTTGTAGTTGGTCGAGATGGGGCTTGTTTTTTTAATTTAGCACTGCAACTAATGATTATTTTCATAAATTCATGAATTTATAATCATTTTCAGAAATGTTGTCTTGAAAGTAATGCTTTCACTTTCACTTCACAAATGCTTGTTTTGGCCAACCAACTGTCCAAACCTCAAACGATTACAAAAATAATAAGAACTAATTTTTAAATAATTAAATTAAATAATTAAAAATAAAAGCAGCAAATCCTCAAGTGAAGCTGAAACCATGAAATATTTTTGCATACCATTAAAATCTATTTATTGATTAATCAGCCAATCAGTTTCAGTTGAAAGTGTATGCTATATACAGTTTGGTAGTTTAAATTATAACAATATATTGTGGTTTAGAAGTGCTACAGTACATATGCAGATCAAGTACCTCTACTATCTACTGATAGTAAATACTGGCAATCCACCGTTGCTCAACAGTGCTAAAGCATAAATAAGCAGCAATTAATGGAAAAGCCTGATTAATAATTCATTTATAACACTCATGGAGTCAGCTTCTTCAGAACTACGTGCGTGTGATTTGAACAGACTTATAGGCTTGGGAACATCAGCAAACAACTCCACAACTGTCATCGCGCTGGAAAGTACTGGAGTACAACTAATGCTAAACCCAGGAGTTCACAGTGTCATTGTTTGTCTAGGAATAGACCAAGAATGCTACTATGAGCCCTTTGTGAATGTCAGTGAGCCAAAACATTACAAAACGTGTGTGTGGGAGGTTTACAGCCAAGTGATCTCAGTTGGCCATAAACTAAGGTTTATGGCCGAGTCAAGGTCCTTAAGTGATGTGAGTTTAATTTCCCCGGCGCAGTCTTAAGAGGTGAAGTGCAGCTCAGAGTAACTATAACCTGAGGGACTGTACCTGCTAGAACAATGAGTCAAGTCACGTATAAAGAGGGCCTCACATACCCTGAGGCATGTTTCTTTCAACGGGGCCCGTTTTCTGCTTTACCTGTTTGAGTACGTCAGACTGCAGATGATAAGAATTCATACTTTGTCTTGAGGGAAATGTGACTGCATTGTTAGGTATACTTGGTATTTTCTGAAGATGTCATCTAACAGAGAGGCTTTTTCACACCTAGACCGCATGTGTGAGCTCATCTGCAGATGTGTTATGAGGCTCTTGTGACTATATGGAATACACAGCCCATCTAGCCTGGGAATGCCTCTGGAATGTGCTGCTGGATACGACGACCCGACCTCGGATAAGTGAAAGTGGCTGAATGGAATTTCTTCATCGATGGTTTCATTTTTATTTAGTTTCTTTTTCTTTTCTTTCAAACAAAGTACAATAGGTTATCTGTCACAATCAGTCTTTGTTTGCAGTATTCAAAGTGTCACTGTGGCTGACAGGCGTTGTTTGGGCTTTAGCACTAAAACAAAAATGTCTCTTCTGACTGTGACTCCATGTTGACCTTTGACTGTGGGTTGTTACACTTAGTCACCAAGTGAGCCAGCAGAACCACTGCCCCGTGCAGTGAATTAGGGCAGGATAAAAGATATAAAACCTGCAGTATACAAGCGGAGAAAAGGCCGTAAATCATTCAACAACGGTGCACGTATTCAAGGCCAACATTACTGCTAAGTATACATTAACCACAGAGTTAGTGATAAGAGCGAGATAAAACATGCGTAATAAGTCTTCTGCTAAATTAAAAAGGGTCAGCATTTATTTACTGAGCACACACAGGTTACAATTTACACAAATCTGAGCATTTTCTTTACCAGAAATATGGTGTAATAATAAAAACAGCAAACCAGTATTGTACATTTTCAGCAGTGAACCACCAGAGGGAGGCAAAGCAAGTCAGTGCCCTTCTTCCCTGAGTTTCAATAACACCTAAAACAGCTAAGATGCACAGGTTTAAGTGACAGCATTCATTGGCTTTGAGCACACATGCTGAGAACAACAAGGCTTAGGTAGAATGAGGTAGCAAACAGGAATTCTTTCATCTCTACTACATCTTCCATCTTGTCCTCATTATTTTTTACTTTTTTCTGATTAAAAGGCAGCATGCCGAATTAAAAACAACTCGTATACATGTCATGTAAACTAGACAGACAGTCCATCAGACAGTAAAGACGCATCTATATTTCCAGTGTTGAGAATTAAATAAGAATGGACATCGTCATGATTACAGCATTACTGCCAAAACATTCTGATTGTATGATCAGGTTCACATGAACGAGGACCTGTGGCTCTTTTCAGGTGAGGCCTGAGTCATCCATGAGTCATCTTAACAACAGAGACGAGGAGAAAGTCATAGTCTACACCGGAAGTCCTACAACTGTGAAAGGGGCCAGAACAATGTGCATCGAATATTTACGCACAATATTAACGTTAATGTTTTAACTGTAATATGAGTTAAAGGTCCAGTGTGTAGAATTTAGTGGCATCTAGCAGTGAAGCTGCAGACTGCAACCAACCTTCCAACTAATCTTCCAAACTTGTAGGAGAGGTCTGCAAGTGCATTAACTTATTTTAGAGTAGGGGGTGCAGCAGCTCACATGGTCATAAATTAAATTAATATAAAATCATGTCCATCCGATCCACTCAAATATGGATCACAGTATCCGAGAGCAATTGGGGTCGGTCGTGTTTCTTTAAGCGAAAAAACCATGGCAGAAAACGGCCACACACAGGAGGATGACGGCGTTGGCGTTGACCACATTCCTCCATAGAGGAACCTCTGAGGTGTCTGTGAGCTTCTTCTCCAGCTCCGCTTGCTCTTCCAGGCTTAGCGGAGGAGCGCTTTGCTGCTCCAGGCCGCAGAAGCACATCACTGCCTTTTTGCAGAAGCCTGGCTCCTCCTCTGGTTCTGTAACAGAAAAGACAAAGGTGATAAAGAAAGCTGTGTCTACTTGTAAATTCATCTACATTGTATTGTATTGTACGTCTACTGATTACCGTCTATGTCCATAGTGTTGGAATCTTTGTTGTTAACCCAGTCATCTTGTTCAAGGTCCACCCTCTCCTCTGTACAGTTCCTCAAGCTCCAGCACAGTCGATACAACTAGTGAAACAACACAACACATTGGTTGAAGCACATTATTTATCATTTTTTGTTTGGTGTCATCCGTCCTCATCACACAGCAGTCACATACGTGCTTGTCGTCGATGGGTTTGGTCATGAGAGAGATTGCCAGGATGATGACACAGGAGATGACAAACAGGATGATGGAGAAGTAGAGGTAGTGGACCCCGCATATGATGGTGGGACAGTTACTGGGCTGAACACAGCTGCCTGTCCCATAAGCAAACTCAGCAATCATCCTGGACAGGCCGATTAACAGGCCAATCATGAGACCATAAAAAGCACCCTGAGGAAAGAAAAAAGTAGGACAAACTGTCAGTTTGCATGAGTAACGTCTGTATTAGCAAAAGAGTCTACAGTCGTGCTAGCAGCTGCGCGAGGCTCTATGTTGGTAGAGCTGCTGCTTTTAGCATTGTAACGTCCATAAAGACAATGCTAATAATGAGTTATTTTTAGTTTAGGTGTAGTGGCGTGCTAATATTTGCAAATTAAGAGATGAGGCTGATTAGTTTTACAGGTATTTAGTCATAAAGTAAACTAATAAAGTATTGACCTGATGATCATGCCAGATAAAAAGTTAATGTATCACCAAATTTCATATGAATCCATCCCATAGCTGGCCTCATGTTCTGTGGCTGTGAAGTGAAGCCAATGCGAGAGGTGCCAAAAACTTAACTAACATCCACTTGAGGCTGGCTACAGAACAAGTCAGTCTACATAAGTCCTCCATGTTAAAATGTCCAACTTCACAGGATAAATAAACATGTTTACAGCCTGGTACAAAAAACTGTTTTGGTCTCTATAGGTAATTTCTCTGTTCATGACAACTGTACTGAGTCTGAATTTCTATTGAACTCATTTGTTCAAATTATATCAAGGTTAAAGTTATGTATAATTAACAGTGTGCCCACTTTGATTGACAAGTAGGTGCCATTACAGGTGGCTTGTTTGAACACCCAGGCATCAGCCCCCCTAAGGTCCACCGATTGTCCATGCCTTTGCCAATTTTTAGATTTAGAAAACTGTAAGTGACGTCACACATACGTCGTCCATTCTTTATACTGTCAGTGATGGGTTAGGCCATCTACTGGTGGCTCTATAGGCAAAAGGATCACCAGAGTCAGTAAACTTCTCCCTCTGGGGACCATGAATACATCATGGTAATCCATCCAATAGATATTTTAGTCTGGACCAAAGTGATGGATCAATCAACCCCACATTGCCATCTTGCTCTTGCTCTTGGGGATGTATAAATGCATCTGGAGGTATGTGGAGGGTCGTCCAACATGCATGTTGTACAACAAAGATATAAAATATACAAAACAAGAAGCCAGGTCAGAAGGAAGCTAGAGCAATGATCTGAGGCAGAAAGAGCATCAGCATGAGTTAGGTCAGGTTTCGCAGACCTTAAATGACTTGTCTGGATGTGACTGGTGATTGTATAAATCTGCTGTTAACCTAGAGTGATTAGCTGATAGTGTGCATGACTTCAGTGTTCGTGCCTAAGCTAATGTGAAGGTCATGAGAGTAAGAATCCTATCAACAGGGCGTCCATGTTCACACCCCATCAGTTCACATAATACATGTTATTCAACAGTGTCCACAAGACACCCAATTATATAAGAAGTCATAGAAAACAGTAAAAAGACAGACCCTCAGGCAGTAATTAAGATGTTTATAGTGGACTGTATTTGACCACACAAAAATCAACCACTTCGGTTGAACTGCCATGACATATGGTACAGATGTCCAGGGAGCCCAAAGCATGACCCCAAATGACTTTGGTGATCCTATGACTTTTCATCCAGCGCCAATTGTCTCAACAACTTGACATGAGATCTGGTCCACCTATTCATGCCACTTTCATGGTGAATTGTTGTTAGTTTGGTGACCCCCAAACTTTTCAACTAGTGCCATCATCATTAGTGCAGCCTCACATAGTTGCTAGCCTGGCTGCAGACTTTTAGACTTGTTCATTCGGACAGGCAGTAGATTGCATTGAGCACTGAAATGCGTAAATACAGAGATGACTGAAGTGGAAACTCACAGACTCATTGACACGTTTGCAAAAGATGGCAAGCATGAAGACAGCTG
Organism: Nibea albiflora; assembly: GCA_014281875.1. Classification (NCBI taxonomy): domain Eukaryota; kingdom Metazoa; phylum Chordata; class Actinopteri; family Sciaenidae; genus Nibea; species Nibea albiflora. Next base: position 14,270,192 of record CM024803.1, on the reverse strand, counting down.
CAATGGGCGGTGTGAGGTAGCTGGTAATGGACTGGATGTAGTCAAAGAGCTGACCACTCTGGGCTGACTGCACCACGGGGATCCATGCGATGCTCACACCAATCAGGATCAAGATAAACACTCTACACACAGTCAGACACACACAGTTGGAGATAGTTGCAATGAATTCTCAACCTCTGAAATCCCGTCAAACTGAGCCCTAAATGTGTTTTACCTGCCGGCAATCATGAGTTCCTTCTCGCTGGCTGAGCGGCGAATCTTAGTGTAGATGTCCATTGTGAAGAGAGTACTGGCACTGTTGAAAATGGAGGTAAGTGAGCTCATCAAAGAGGCCAGCATCACAGAGAGCATAAGACCTCGCAGACCTGAAACAGAATAAAATGGGAGGAAGATTATTTGAAGAAAAAAAAAGGGGTGTGGCATTCTGGTTTATGAGACAAAGGTCTTTAGCAACCCACCATTGGGCATAAGATCCACCACCAGTTTGGGATAAGCAATGTTGGTGCAGCCCACACTGGCCCCACAGTATTTTTGGCATTCTTCTGGTTCCACACATGCCACCACATCTAGAATAAAACGAGTAGGATCAGCAGGATGTGAAGAAATACTTAAATCCACCAATATGTCTGTGGAAAAGCGTGAGCTACGATAGCACTTTCAGACACTGATCACCACGACACACTCACCAGTATAGAGGATCCTGCTGATCATCCCGGGGAAAACCATGAGGAACATGGGCAGCAGCTTCAGGTAGCCGCATAAGATACAACCTGCCTTAACGTGAGACAAATTCTTGGCTGAGAGGCAGCGCTGGACGATCACCTACAGAAAAACAACACGGGAAAAGATCAGAAGTGCCATGAATCAATCGGCGGTAGATGGGATGGGTAAATGGATGAAAAGATGGTTGTAGTAGATGCCAAACTATTTTTTTTTCTTCTATTCTTTCTGGTTCAAAATATTTACAATACGAAAATTAAGCCAAAAAGCCAATCGGATATGCTTACTGATAAGTATTCTCCTCTGATAACTGAAGCTGACCATAATGTGTTTATGTGTGTGCTCGATGTCAACATTTGAATTAGCATTTCATTCTTCTGCCTGTTAATCTTATCTCCGAGAGTGCATTACCGTCTAACTAAAAGCACGTCAGCAGGCCACCTCAGAACGCTTGAGTGACTCTGGCAAAAACAGGCCAGATAAAGACGCATCAACGTGTGGGAATCAGTATTGTACGTGTGTGTTGATGGCTTGTCTTTTCTAATAGCCTCCATTGACTCAGTACAAATAAAGTAGTGGTCACGCCCCAACAGCGCTGCCCATTTGCTTGACTGACCTGATCTGTGCACCAGTACCAGGTGGCCTGAATGGTGAGTCCGAACACAAGGCCAGGCCATGGCAAGTCTCCTGTAATCGCATTCCTAAAAATATGGAAGGAGTCTGCCCGAGGCTCGTAGCAGTCCGCACTGATGTTCGCTGTCATCGAAGGGACGGACTCCATGTAGCTGGTCTGGAAGTTTTCGTAGCCTCCCACCTTGTCGAAAGCTGAAGTTTGATGTCACAAACAGGATTAGTCCTGCCATGACAACTTATCAAAAGCAAAGGAGTATAAAGATATGGACGGAGACTAATATATTACCAAAGCCCATAAGAATGAATGATCCAACAACCATGATGATGGTCTGTAAGGTGTCTGTGTAGATCACTGCAGCCAGTCCACCTGAGAGACAATATGTGACGTTATCCATCTGCACATTTTTATTAAAAATCGACACCTTTTAATTCCACTATTTTACATAAAGAAACTTTCTGGTGAGAACAAAATCAAGTTAACTTTGGGCAATTCACCGTGCCAAATGAGTTATTCAGTGTTAAGCAGTGATTATGTAAGAGCTCTTTCACCTCTCGTCCTGAAAAGCTAAAGTTCAGGTGTGGATACGTTATTACAAAACAGCAGCAGGGCTCTTCCTGCTTATCGCAGTCCATGGGTAATTAACCACAATAACGCACCACAGATAGCTTAGCCAGTCTGAGCATATGTGTGTGCGCGTCTACATGTCTACATATGGCCTTGAGAAGACTTTACCCCCAGGCATGGTGCCATTCACCCTGTAAAGAAGATAAGACTTTAGCGATTTTAGAGTGATTTGTTAGTTCAGTGGAAAAGGAAGTGAATACATCCTGAGTGGACAGACCTGTGACGGTGTACAGCGCTGTAATCAATAGCAGCATGATCACAGCGAGGTAGATATTCAACCCAAGAGCCTGGTTGATAAAAATGGCTCCAGAGAACATGTCTGCCTGAGTGATGACGAGAGGAGAAACACTCATTATTCCAGTTTATGATGCACGGCGGAGGAGAATGCGTTAATGAGGGTTGAGATGTGGTGACTTACAGAGATCTTGGTGAAAACGTACAGGAAGAGGGACAGCACAGAGAGATAGATGCGGATCCGCTGTCCTCCAAACCTCTTCTTCAGGTACTCGGGCATGGTGACCACCTAAACATATGCATAATGGATGAGATTACAATCACAATTACAGTCGCTATGATTGCATATTTAGATAAATGAATATTGCTCATCCAACAATGTGGCCTATGTATTCTGTTTACCCCAGCTTTGATGTAGATGGGCACAAAGAGCCATCCTAGAATGACGACCACTATAAGAGCCTGTAACACACAAAAATACAAGAACACAATCAAGATTTGATGCTGCCGGTTACTGGGAAAAGGGTTAGAGCTAATCTGGGGTTAGGGTCAAGTTTACCAGCTCACCTGATAGTGATAACTGATAATATCGGTGTCACAGGTTAAAAATACATTTGTGTAAGGGGTGATAATGGCGTCATCAGCGGTATCAGGTATGGCTACTCACATTCCATTCAAATCCACCGATGGCTATTCCCGCAGCTGCAGCCGTCCCAGCAATGCCTACAAAGTGGCCACTGCCAATGTTGCTGGCAAAGAGTGATGCTCCGATCTGTGGAGTGCATGATTTTATTAACGAATAAGGTTTTTTTGTGTTGACTGTATTGGATTCTATGAAATGTGCTGAACGGATATCAAAGGAGAGGAATTATTCGATTGCACTGAAGATTACGGCTCTTTGTAGTGTGTCACGTAGTTGTGTAATAGAAACTTAATGGATGATTTACACATCTAATTATTCCACTGAACGCCAAGTACTTCCATCATGACACATTTTATAATACCAGTTAACAGACAACAGTAAAAACTTATCAGCTGTCATGTGTGCCTTGCCTTCATGCTTGCCTTGCTTGGAAGACTGAGACCGAGCTGAATTTCGCATGAAAGAGACTTTTTGTGTTATTCTGAGCAATAAGATACCCACCGGCCACCACACCATACTCCTCCCTGCAAGGAAGAAGCCACCCACAGTACCTCGGTTGGTGCGTACCATAGCCTGCAACATAAATGCCATAAATACTTGATAATTTGTGCCAAACAGTAAAACAGCGGAGCACAATTTAACGAATGGTCGACTGAAAGACTGAACGACTCACCCATACTCCCACAGCCAAGACCACTACAAAGTAAATCACAATAACTGAGATATCTGCTGCATTGTTGAGAGCCACCGTGTTTGTTGCATTGCTCCTGATCAATCCAAAATCCGATCGAATTCTGGAGAATCCAAAATAATCGTGAGACATTTTTGCTGAGAGAGGGTTGGGGAGGACCAGAGAACAGGAGTGTTGCCGGAGTCGCTCCTCACTGACTGAAGCACCTGCACGGATACTTACAGTATGCACCTTTGGTGGAGGTGTGTTTATGTGTGTGAGCGTGTGAAGAGAGTACGCAAAACCATCGGGGGGGCTGGGAGGTGGAGTAAAACCACGATAGTGTGTTTATCTAATACATGACCAGATATGTTGTGTTTGGCTGTAATAAACCAAGCTGAAACATGAGTGTTGATGTCAAAAATGAATGCGTTAAAATGAGTAAGCTGTCAGCAAATAAAACGGTTAATGATAAACCCACGAGTAAAGAAACAGGTGTCCATTTAAAACAAAGGAGTCCGAGATAACCTCCGTCAGAAATGTACTTGAACGTGATTAAAGTCAGTCCAGATTAAGTTCAATTGAATTAAAACACATATGGTGACCGATGACACTTTCCAAAGTTAAAGACGTTCGCTCAAATTCAGAAAATACAAAAATCAGTTCAAATAGTGTAAAAGTGTCTGTAAAATATCATTTTTAAAGCACAACCAAGCCTTCTGATAGGAATAAGACTACATGTTAACACATAAATTATATGTTACATACAGTAGTCCTCATTTGGACCCTCGCGCTGACTTTGACACCTTTGTCAATAAGTTAAACAGGACTATCCAATAAGTACCAGTAACAGTCACACGATAACAGAGTAAAACAGGCACAAATAACAAACCATAATTATTATTATTAATCCAATCAAATCTTCGACTCTAAGCAAAGGCCTTTCATTTTTTTTTCTAAATAGGTCCAACAAGGAAATATGTTCTGAATTACTGTAACTCTATGACAAATACAAATTCCTAACCCTGACCCCACCCCACCCACAGTGAACACTGAATGTTCCTCTCCATTCTGTGTGTTAATTATTATCCCAAAGAAAGAAAGTTTGAGGAAAGGCACAACAGTAACTGAAAACTAGTGGATCATCAGCTGTTACACCCTCCAAAGGACACATATGTAACATGTATGATTGCTGAAAAACACAACAAAAACTGCCATTACAAGAAAGTACTACTAGCAGCCTCTAGGTGTCTCTGCAGGACAGTGTACCTAGTCTAAGATTTAGACCAAGAGTATATCCATTTTATGCTACTTTGACTCATCCTTTTTATCTTTACTTAAGATTATGAATGCCTCTTTTTGTTTCTACTCTGATGTACTGATACTTTTACTTAAGTACAGTAAAATATCTGTACCCATACAATAGTGTCAAAGCCCTTACATGCTCCAACCGCACAGGTGTTTTCACTTATGTTGCTTGATTCTCAGGACTGTGGGTGTGGTCGAATAGTCGGAAAATGACCTCCTATGTCCTTTCCTAAACACTTTTCCTTGCCCTGAACGAGGTCAAGCAAAGATAAAAAAAGGAAAGTTCAAAAGGAACGGCGAATGTTACTGATGTGGATCTGTGGTGAAACGTTCAGAAGATCGACAACAAAATGTGCCACTTGCGTATGTTCTCACCTTGTTGTTTCATGCATGGGACTGCATTATCTCCTTTCCTGACGCAAAGGATGCTCCTCTGCTAAAAGAGGTAAGAAAGGAAGCAATGAAGCACCTTTTCATAACACTCAGAGATCTCAAACAGCTCTTATCATGGCGTCATTTCACTCAGTTAGGAAGCCTCCTAAGCAAAATAGACTATTTGACTGCAACCAGCGTGGACAGACTGTGTTTGACTGACAGCTCCCTCACTCTCCTGTTAACTGTGTTGTTAGGATGGGATCACCGTTATTACCTTCTGTAGCATAGTTTCACCCAACTTCAACCTGTCTAGAGGCCTAACACAGACATAGAGGAGGACATATCCGCTGTGTAGTTATAGGTTCAATACCCAGAAAACATCCATTTAGGTTTTAACCTAATTATAGCTGTGTGTACATAAGCTGAGCAACAATGGCCATATTGTAAATATATCTTCAATACCCTAATTATAACCCACTGTAATCAAGCAAGTAATTAAGTAATAAAGCCCTGCAATTAAATGGCCTTAACCATTCATTAGCCGAAAAACTCACCATCTAATTTACACTCAATAAGCGGTGATTCATTTATCGAAGACTGTACCGTTGTATTGTTGAATTGCTTTAGCCGTACAGTACCTCACACTTAATGTGCCATTCTCACCGAAATACAAATTGTGCCAGATTTTGTACACCACCTACCTTCAACGTCTGAGTCATCTTTCACCATGTAGGTCCCAGTGTTTGCAGGCTGCTTCGACCCAATGAGCTGCTGCCTGCAGCTTTATCTATCATCATAATGCTGACAGCCATGTCCAAGGTTATAGTGCTCGATCTCAGCTGCTGGTTATGGAGGGGAGGAGAGAAGACAATAGGTGAGGAAGCAGAGAAATCAAAAAACAAAGGTCAATATTTGGTAATACGACTTTATTGTAGACACCATTTTTACATTTTTAGACCTGTTAATGTCATCAAATATGAAATGTTGATTAATTTGTATGTAAAACAGTCACACTTTGTATTTGACTAGTAAACACGAACACTCCAATGATGTAACAGAGGGTTAGCAGGGAGCTGAAGCACAAACATATGATTTGTGTTGTGTTAATGTTCCCAAAGCCTCAATAAAGACAAAAGAATGCTAAACCATCACAGCAACTGTGTCAGCTTTTTTAACTAAAAGTAACAGCCTGGATGGTGTAGAGAGGAAGAGATGAAAGGGAGTGAGATGGGGGAATTATCAGACTAGTACTGTTACAAATGGCTGCTTGAAATCTCTAAATGGGGACAATCAATATTCACTTGAATGAGAATCAATCACTGGAATGAGGCCAGTGCTCTGTGGGGATTAAGGCTCGGTCACACTCGCTGATTTCAGTTCTGATTTTTAAACCCAAGAGGGGGCTTCAGCCTTCTAATGGCACCAGAGGGGTCAAGATTTTCTCAGACGTGTTTGAGTTTGTGTGGCCCAGTTTACTTACCATGTTCACCGAGACTGAAATCTGAGCGTAATCCTGGCGAGAACAAAAACACAAACACGCCGCAGAGACGTTCACATCCCAGCAAGGGCAGCAAGACCACAAACAAACACCGCTGATTAGTGCATGAAATTGATCCAGTCCATTCCCTATAGTCTGCATTGTGTGGGGATATACTGTGGATGTCTCTGGCAAGTAGAGCAGAGACTTCGTGGCCTGCAGTCAAAACAGACACAATTGTGTCTTATATACTTTTCCCTGTTTCTACATATTTGTCTGATTCAGGGACCTCTGGCAGAACTGATCGAAACAGGGACACAAACCTGCAGGCCTGGCCTCGAATAACAGACTAATGGATAGTATTTATCCCGTGACTTGAATACCAGTGGTGAGTGTTTCAGATTGTGCTTTGTCCGTGTTTCAGTGTCAAGTTAACTGTTAAAACTCATCTGCACTCACGCCGAGTTTGCTTGTGTGTCTGTTTGATTTTCCAGCTTGTGACTGCACCGATCTGTATCCGCTATATGAACATCTCTCCCCGAGGACTCATTCAAAAACAATCCTTATATAATAACACACACAAACCCGTTAACAATAACACGTCAGCCAGCGTGGATGACCTTTTTCAAACAAATCTGTGTATTTTCATAAGATATTGATTTCTATGGCGATTTAAAGGTCCAGCATGTTGGATTTGTTGCCATCTAGTGGTGTGATTGCTGGCTTGTCTACATTCTTATATTCTGGTGATTGTACACAAATCCATCCATCATTACACATATTCTGTAAATGGAGCCCCCTAAACCTTACAAAGTGGACCTTTAAATTAAAAACTGCTTTGGAAAACTTCAGCTCCAGCGCACGCCGGCTCACTGTCACACTGTTGTGGCTCACTAGGACAAAAGACCCTTTTTCACAGCAGCCATGTTAACGGGAAATAGTAGGTAAGCACAGGTGTTACCAATTAACTAATTAAGGTGTCATTCCACTGAGGTCAAACAGAGTCAGAGTGTTGTGCACGTCGGCTCTGTTACACTAAATGGAAAAGAACCTTAATTAGTATCTTTGGTAACACCTGTGTTTACCTGCCATTTCGTGTCAAACTGGCTGCTGTGACTAAGGTGTACTGAAAACAGGCATTGTTAAGTGGAAAACACCTATTGTGTGCACCCAGTTAGCTAGTATTGTGTTTGAGCTCCAGCAAAGAGAAATCCTCCATTCAGGGACATTTTGTGGAACAGAAACGGCTGGACTTGACTCGATGCAGACTGTAGTAAAGAGCAACGCGTTTCAATTCATCTGCGGTGTGCAGGTAATGAATTACAGCAATATGCTCATTGACTCCCTTAGTGCACTTCAGCTATGGAAGGCAACATGCAGTGCTTTTAGTTCAGCTGTGCTTGGTTAATGCAAAATGCATAAACATCCTCTCAAACTTAAGTAGAAAGTATCTTTTGATTTTAATTTGTCATTCATTTTGTGTCAGTAAAAATATTTAGACATGATTAGGGTGTATTGAATTGTTTTTTGGATAAGCAACAACTGTGCATATAAAAAAATCGATCCATATTGTAAATGAAATCACACACAACAAAACTATAAATAAATCTTGTAATTTACATACAGGAAACTGTAAAGAATGATGAAGAATTTACTTGCAGGTCAACATAATTCATTCATTCATTAATTCAGGGGTTGTAATCACACCACCATATTTGGGCCTGGTTCCTATTCCATAAGTCACAGATGGGTTTTATAACCACAAGTCATGACAAAGACTGAGGGGTTTTCACACAGGGAGCTGCTGATGTCATACAGGGTGGAGACAGAGGTGAAGGGAGCGCCTCAGGGCGATCAGCTGCAATTTGCACACACCACCTGGGGCAATCGTTATAGGTTGAGGCTCCCATGTATGTCAAAACCACAACGCCCCCTCCCCTCCGATCACACTGGGGTTCACGTGAGCAGAGACGGCACTAGTTGTCTGGTGCCCTTCTTCAGCCCCCAGTGGCTCGGCGGAGCCTCGGCTACTTCATCTGCTCACCCTAAACAGTGAGGGTAACACAAAAGGGCAGTCACACAGAAGTCATTCTGACTTGTCAAACACAGGTGTAATTCATAACATTGTTAACTGCTGCAATGAAAGCTGCAGGAACTGAGGCATCGATCCACCCGTGCTTGAAAAGTACTATGAAAAGTCAGAATGTGTGCTGTAAAAAAGTCCCATGAATCCAAGGAGTTATTTAAAAACATGAGTACAAGATGTATTTGTGGTATACTCACAGCTTCACTCACACAAGCTCAAGGTCATAGAGAGTTAATACGAGACTGGATGAGTATGCGTGGTTAAGGTACTTACCAATAGATCCTGTTGTTTGTTCAGCACAGAGGTAGAAAAAAAACCCCTTCCTGTTTCAGTTTTATAAAACTACGCAAGAAACTTTTAAAGACATGTCAGCCACAAGGTGGCACAGAAGTGCAACGCTGCAGAAATGGTGCATCACTGTGATGTGAGGGAGAGAAGACAACAAGAGCTCTGGCAGCCCAGAAATGAGATAGACTGGTGTGGTAAGATGTGTGTTTCTATATATATTGCTGAAATGGTGAGCAGGGGATATACTTCCTCTAAAATACTGTTGGGCACATTATCTTCACAGAAAATATCAGTAACCACTGAGCAAAGCCTGATATCCTCCCTTACTCTGGTGACTATGTTGATTGGTGTGAATCATTGAATGTGTAGGCATTACCTTGAATAAATTCCTGGATTGGTAAAAGCAAGGTGAAATACTAACATAACTTTACCGTAATGCCAAAGTAGCTAACTAAGTAGTAACTACTAGTAACTAAAAAAAAATCCCCTGACTTTAAAAAATAAAAATAAAAAATTACTACAAGGTGTTTTTCTAAAGGTTAACCCATGTTGTGTCTCAACTCGCATACTTCCATGCTTACTCTGTCTATTTTGAGTATATACGTGCATTCATAATCCCAGTTATGGCAAATATACATAATGGTGAAAAAATCTAAAATAAAGTCTAGAACGTTGGAAATTTCTGACTAGTGGAACGAGGGAACCATTGTAGCATTGTGAAAAAGTCTGTATTTTGGCAGTCAGATGTTTCTGCTAACGCTCTGCCTGGTTGCAGTTTGGCAAAGAAAAAAAAAAAACAGAAGTGCTGAAGCGCTGAGATCGTCATTTTCGGTAAGTATTACGTACGCAAATTGAGACACTGCTGAAATTACCAAACCACACTGGGAAGTAGTGTATTACTTAGCTAAAAGTTTGACTTTCGTTGGCTTTGTCTGCCAGGTCATACATCATACAGCGCCTTTATCAGGTTTTTACACATTATTTTTAACTTAAAGTTAGAATTGGAAGTAAGAATGGAAGAAGCCAACATTTCCTTTAAAGAGGGGATCATTTACTCCCTTATCAAACCTGTCAGGGTTTAAAAATCCCTCCTGAAAAGTCAGTTTGTAAACTGTCTCAAACAAATTTCAGTCACGTACTGAACATGAACTTTTTCTTTGCCTCCTGCTTCTATGGCCTCATTATCCTCAGCCCTGCTCTGTTCTCTGTGGGAAATCACCTACTTTAAACAAGGCAGTGGTTATTCCAGATTTTTTTTTCAGGCGTATGAATATGTCATTTATGTACCCAAGCTTGCTTATCACCTCACCTGCCTTTTAAACTCTTCTCCTGATACCATTTCATATAGTCTGCCATAGTAACCCGTACCTCTCTATTAATGTGCTGCTTATTTTGATGTGGCTTGCACATAAATGTATTTTTTTCAATGAAAATGAGCCAAGCACGTGAAATCTAATGCTTCCTTAATGCTGGGTTCCATCTACTTGTTTCCTGAAAACTCCACTTTATATGCTGCATAAGCACTGCCCTAATAACCAGTGTGGTCATGAACAAGCTGCTATGTGTATACAGACTTAAACAAAATGAAGCTCTTTAATCTCTATGCTTCCTCCATCAATATTTAGTTTGTCGATTTGTTGCATTGTAAGACATCAATGTTCAGGGGAGCGTATCCCATTTGGGAAGACAAAGTAGATATTTCAAAAACTGCAGGACCGCATTATAAGGATAGTTCAGGTTTTCCTAAGTGGGGTTGTATTAAGCGTGCTGCCAGCTTGGAGAAGCAGACTTAAGTCCTGGCATGCAAGTAGAACAAAGCACTGTTGTGGATGGGGTCAGCAGAAGAACTTGTTTCAGCCACATAAAAAAAAAAGGCCCACCTAAAAGAAAAATCTATTTTATTTAACCCCCAAATTCCACCGGGCACGGATGCATCACCCTCCGTGTGCAACAGTGCAACCATTTTAGTCAATGTTTCAGAAGCGTCCCGGAAGCGGCACTCCACTCAGCTCCGCGGGGAATACGCACCCGTTCTATTTTTGATGAACGCCACGAGCGGCCCGCGTCAATCCTCACACAGCAGCTCGAGCTGCCGGTCGTAAAAATAAGGCCAAAAGGGAAACAATTTAACTACGTAGTATATTTACACATTTAAAAGCACCTGAACCAGGAAAATGACCAATTCTGAGCAGGTAAACAAAGACTCTCTCTGTGAGGTTTGCCTTCAGATATGTGGTGTGAGATGCCATGCGCAACATTGTTGAATATGTAACTTCTGCGGTTGAGACAATGTAGGGGAAAGGGAAGGGCCATCTAACGGGGTAATATGAGAATGTGTTTACTATAACGTACACGTAAACGGATATTGATTTTTTTAGGTGGACCTTTTTATGGGGCTAAAATACACTTTTCTCCTGACCCCATTCACCGCAGTGCTTTGCTTCACGTCCATGCCAGGACTTCTGCCTGTTTCTCCAAACTCCACGCCAGGTAACACACTGAATATGCAGAAGTATCTCATGCAACGACACTAAAAAAAACCCTGAACTATCCCTTTAAGGGACCCAGCTGCAAACCCGCTCCCCCTATTCCTCCCACTCTCTGTCTGTGTACCCCGTTGCCATCAAATACCCATCAGTGGAAACAGCAGACTTTACATGGCAGCGTAATTAAAATTTTTCTGGAGCCCAACAATCCAATCAGTTCCTCTAATCAGTACTCCTGTCTGACCACAAGTTTGCAATGCATCAATTAGTGTGTGACAATTTGATTAAACACAAAATGATTAAGAAATGTGCATGGTATGAGCACACAATTGCACAAGCTAAAATAATAAATTTAGGTAAAATTACAGGAGCCATTTGAAGGCCCTAGACATTTTAGTTGTCCCGTAGTTGGTGCATGGTCCCTGACAAACTTGCTGTCTTTTTCACAGCTGATGTTTTCGCTTGTCATAACAGGAAAGGCACAGGTGCAACTAATACCGAAGGTACCTTGGGAAGCCCGGACATTAAGTGAGCGTGCACGATGCCTGGACTCTGGAATTCACACAAGGTATGCAGACATCATTAATGTTATTCGTTTTACCTGTGCTTCTCCTGCTGTGATATGTCAAAATGTCTAATGTGAAAAAGGCCTGTTTGCAATTAGTCATAGATTAATTGGCACACAGTGAACAGGATCATAATGATATTTAAAAGTGGCATTTAAACAAGGAAATATTCAAAAACACTGACCTGAGTGTGGCCTGTGTGGAGTGGTGGATAGTTGGATCAGGGTGTGTAGGATAATTGGACTGTGAGGTAGGAAAAAAAAGCTAAATGTGGAGGTAAATTGGGTGTTTAACTGTAGAGACAGGAACTCGGTGGAGGAAAAGTGGTGACAAGGGTGTACCATGGCTTTCCTCTAATGTGTCCTGGAGAGACTCCAGCTCCACCTGGCCCTGAACAGGATAAGCAGTTCAGTTCCACAAAAAGGAAATACCTGAAAACTGAAAAGGTAAATGTAGTACTTACTGACATTCACCTTCAGAATAAAGACCCATTGAGAAGGTTTAGAAGATTGTACATAGTTCTGGCCGCCACCATGTTGGCAATTTACAACAGCTAATCTAAACAGCGGTGCATTCTGCATAACTTTAAGCCTTAATATAATTTGAATGGGCGAGTTCTATAAAAATTCACCCCAGTACAGTTGTCATGAATGGTGAAATTAGCTCTAGAGACCAAAATTGTATTTTTGCACCAGGCTGTCAACATGTTTATTTCTGCTGTGAATGATTTTAACATGCCAACTTATGGAGATTGACTCGTTCTGTAGCCAGCCTCAAGTGGACGTTTGAGGAACTGCAGTTTTTGGCACTTTTACATTGGCTTCCCTTCACAGCCACGGTGGTTGATGCTTGGCCCAAATAGGGCCTTTACAGACGAGAAAAAACAAACAGTTGGTGTTAATAAATTAGTTTCTGTTAGACAGTTTCTTAGACAGCTCCTCTCAGATTTTAGCATTTGGGATGTTGATAAAGAAAATAATCTCTGTTGACAACCAGATGTTCCATTTTTTGTGTGAAATTTCAGTCAATTAGTTTATCAAGAGCTTTCAAATGTAAGAACAAAATGTTTTTCAGCCCTATGTACTGTATGTATAGTTGCAAAGCACATTTATTATTTTGAAGTTGAAAGTTATGTCTGCAAAAAGCATTTTATTAACTTATTTTTGTCTCAATATGTCAAAATCCAAAACAAATGGACGGGAAGTAACAAGAAAAGAAAGTTTAGAATGGTTTTGAGTGGGAGTCTGTAATAAATACATTTTGTATTATTATTAGAAGAGAATAAATTAAGGTTAAAGTGACCAAAAAGGTCAGGTTAGATCATGTTAGTGATAAAGCATTAGAGGCATTTTTAGACTGGGGTAATAAAGTATGGCAGGAGGGCAGATTGCCCAGAATTTTGAAGCCAGTAAGCCCATTAATTATAGGTGGATTGCTTCTCTGAAAAACATATCTTTGTGATCTTTGTGAAGTAATGGAACATATGACAACGAAAGGACTTAACAGAGGCTGGAAATGAATCATGTCTTTAAGTGGGGTCACGAAATGGAGGGTCACCATGGAAATTGAGATAAATAGAAGACAAATTGGGAAATGCTTGCAGCTGTGTTCTTGATGCTAATGAAAATTGGGATTTGATGTATAAGGGTTAGTTATTCATCAAAAAGACGTGATTCACAATTTCAGTTAGTTAGATTTACTCTGCTCATCCTGTTCAGGAAAGAGTTTGAAGAATGTTAGTGGATAATAACCCGAAAATAAGAACCATTATGTTTCTTTGTTACCTTAGAGGGAGCCTTTTATATCCACAGATGGCACAGGTCTTCTTGCACAGACTCCGCAATATTGCCTGGCATGTTTTTTACAGTCTTCACAGAACAGACAAACTAAACACTGTCAGGTCTTTTGAGTTTTTCATGCATTTTGGAGCCAATGTGGTTTCTCCTTCACACTTGGAAGGACAGAGTGAGATGAGGTGGTTGTAATCAGCAACTATGCTACTAGATGCCACTAAATACTACACATTAGACCTTTAGAGAAGTCTGGTTAAGCCGGCTGATATTTTATATTTTTCTTTTGGTCAGTAGATCCAATGAAAAGACCAAAAATGAAGCAATGAACTGATCCTACTGAAGATACAGACCTTATATCTCAATTGTTGCAAATGTGTATCAATCTGTCACTGAAACTATTTCCCAACAAATGCAGCATTTACTCTTGTTTGACTACATTTACTACATGCAACAACGTCCAGCTGTTTTAGCAAATTGTTGAGCCAGTTTTTGAAGATTTACATTCCAGTAGTATTGACAAAGTATTGAGAGATTGACTGCAACAAATTGCAAGTTTTCATCTTCAGTCTTCTTTGGTCATAAAAAATCACTGTATCCTTGTATCATTTTAAATGGCAGTTGGTTGGAGTTACGTATTGATTCAGTTGTTTCCCAATTAGAAATTATTCAAATTTTTTAAAAAAAAGGAGGATGACTCTTGGCATGAGTCAGAATTCCTTCAACCAGTTCACGCCTTAATCTGGACTTATTAGAGTTTCTAACAAGACAGCAACTGAGAAGGTGTCATCATTTTGACTAGGAATTATTGATGCAGAGCAACTTCACAGCCGTAACCCCTCCCCGGGCTGCTTTAGTATTACAAGGGCAGGCCAGTGATTTGATTTTATGCACATGCACATCGATGTCAGTCAGTCATGAAAATGATTTACTGGAGGACTGTAGCAAATCAGGGTCACGCTCATGGAAAAGTGACACACCAGTTCACTCACGAAAAAAAAAAGCAGATGCACAGAGCCTCACAGTCGGTCAATAAATAAGGGAAATACACACTGTGTGTTTGCGTGGTGGGCAGCACAGCAAATGACAGGTGGAGTTACTAAAGTCTGTATATTTTTACTCACACTAATGATGTCTACAGGCCGTTCGCCAACATCCAAACACCTAAAAAGTCTAAAACTTTTTTACAGACTAGCCACAAATGATGGCAATTACGGGAAGCAAGCATTTAGGAAATATTAACGGAGAACGCCGGTCTAAGAGCTGGGTAAGTACGGCAGTTCACTACAGAGCTATTCATAAATCACTGTGCCATGATGAGGCTTTTTACAACCTTTGCTGAACAAAAGAATAAACCGGACTAAAAGCAGGCGTAGCGAAGATGAGGAGACTCTGAAATTTGTATTTATTTTTTCATAGCTACCACTACAGGTTAGAAAACAGAGAAAACAGCGAGCCTCACATCTGGAACTAGCTGCCAACCACAAGGCACGCTGTCCCGAACCCGCAATTGGCAGATAACTTTACTAGGCTGCTGTTTTTGATTATTTTCAGTAATTTAATTTAATCAGATGGTCTCGTTGAGATCAGCATCTGTTTTTCATGATGTGAGAACAAGAAACATTCATAGACAACCACATACCCAGCAGCCAATGAGTATGGACTAATACAAGCACGTAATACGAGAAATAGCAATACAGTATCAGGGCTGTCGCATTGTACTGATCATTTCCTGTACTGGGTGTGGTTGTGTTACTGCCAAAATACTCTGAGTCTCTTTGGCTCTCTGTCCATCAGTCTGACAGTTTATGTTCCAGTCTGGTCCCATACTGCAGATGGCACTAAGGTACAGGCTGGCAGGCCTCCAGTTGGTGCTACTTTATGAATTTGCTTGTGTTGTCTGTATTTTCCATCCATTTTTTGTGGCGACTGTGCTCTGTGTGTCAGAATGTTGAGTCTGTTTCCTTGCATCATATTTATCGGCCTTTTATCTGCAGTCTTGTGTGTTTCGCTGAAATGGTGGGACTTGAGATGAACCAGGTGTCCGTCTGGTATACTGCTGTGATTTGGCACAAGTTTACGTTTTCAAAATCGAAGGAGACTGAACCCGCGATGGAGGGGGATTTCATCGAAATGAACAGATTTATGTCTGAAATGTGCAAACCCGGCCCTAACCCTCTGCCTTATTTTCATGATTCAGCCTGAATTGGTTGACCATGTGCAGTCACACCCAACCTCTGCTGTTAAATTAAATATCAGTCACATTTATACCCTTTGCTTCAGCAGAGGAATGTTGGCTCACATCTCATCCGATGCCCCAAAGCACTGTGAGATGGACTTGATTAAGGCTTAAGGCTCCACTAAAGGCTTGGTCCATGTTTTCATTACATACAGGCTTCAGTAGAGAGCGCTGGCTTGGCTCTTCATGGCAGCACAACAAATACAGTTATCTTTTGAGGCCAGACGTTGTTCTGCTATAATATCAAGGTTCAGTCTTGAGCTAACTCGACCATTGGAGGATCGTATGGAGGGAAGAGAAAAGGAGTCATGTAAGGACTTGATGGAGAAGTGCTGAAGACAGCGGTTATGTTCACTTTACATACCCATAAACCAGGGGTTCCCATACCTTTCTTTTCAGCTCAACCGTGAGGACAAATATTGTGTGAAACTATGGGGAATTCACACCGCTGCATGTCGACTCACTGCCTACAGTTATTTCACTGATAGGGCACAATGGTTGATCATGGCGATTGCAATATGAAGTGGTCGCCGCCCGTGTGTACACGCACAGCTTTCCTCTGTCAAACATCATGCCGGACAAAGGCACTTGTGAAGCTAGGTAGTTGTCAGGGGGGTTTCCGTGCAGCAGTTTGAAATGGCCTTTACAAAAATATTATATATAACAAAAATTGCAGCTTTTTTTTTTTGGCCTTTTCAAGCTTTGTTGATAGAGACAGCTGAAGAGTGACAGGAAATGTGGGGAGAGAGATGGGGAATGACATACAGGAAATGGCCACAGGTCGGGACTCAAACTCGGGCCAGCCACAGCGAGCCTTTGCACATGGAGCCAAGCGCCGCCCGAACATCTACATTTCTAATCTACTGATAAAGAAGCTACCAACACTTGTCACACCCACGAAAAGACACGACTGACTCTTCCTGCTGTCAAAACTTAGTCTCTAGAAAGGCGCGTCTTGTGATTTTCCCTGATACTGAAAATGCTTCATTTCAATTTTCTTAATTAAAATAAAAGAAGAGCATCCTCTTCACTTTATGCCTTACTTCCACTCCTTTACTTCCACTTTATTCTGCCATTTGATCACCGAATAAACCAAATCCAACCCTACGTTTGGGAAATGGTGCCATAGACGAAGATTTTAGGGGCAGTGGTGTCCTGACATATTCGACTGGCACAAGAGGAAGGCTAACAAAAAGACAACAGAGCTTGCAAATAGGGCCTCATGTTGGCTGTGGATAAAAAGAAATGATCTCAGCACAACACATATTTGGGGGAGTCTAACATTCCTGTATAAACGGGCCTTTGATGAATTTATGTGGCCAATTTTATTTTAGCTGTTTATCTTCAACAGATAAGATGCTTTCCTGGATTGTTAGGTGTGTTTTTAGCTGTGGTAGCTCGACCCACCACTGCCTTGAAGATTTGTACAGACATCCATGAATCAGTGAATCCTAATGACTTTGTTCTTTTAATCATGATATTGGTGCGAAATTGCTGATATAATATTGACTACATTTCAAAGACATGCCACAAAAACCAAAAATATCATGCTTTAAACAAAAAATATTAAATATTTGGCAATATTATTTTATTGTAGTCTTTCTTGTGACAAAGAAATGGCTGCATTAGACACAAACCCGGTTTCTGGATCGATAAAACTCCACACAGTAATTACCAAGGAGTGCCAAAGGAAGGCCTGACAGCAGTCCATAATGGATGTCAGACGGGTCAAGACAGAGAAGGTTTTGTGAGTGGAGCAGTGGCTCTAACTCAAAGACAGATGGTTCACAGCCAGATGTCAGGGAGGGGTTGATGATATCAGTCAGGAAGTAGAGCAGATCAGCAGAGATGGTCCGGGAGGGGGAGAAGGGTTCAAAAGGGCAGAAGTTAAGTCTGCTCATGGGAATTTTTTTAGTACTTCATTAAGGATGGGTTGAGGGAGACATTAAGCTCATGTTAGAAGGGTCAGAGGAGGAGACAGTGACCATAGGGTAGCCTGAAAGATGAGCCTCAGCTGTCATCACTCTCTCAGTAGTGCTGAGACGAGAGGAGAGGATGGAGACGAGCTTCTGTGGGTCACAAGCAGGACGCTGGGAAGTAGTGAATTTGCCAGCAGAAGGAGAGAGAGAAGATACTAAAACTCCTCCAAGAAAACCAGACTTATGGAATTTACTCCCAGCTGCCCGAAGGCTTGACCATTTGATACACAGCCGAGGAGCAAGTGGGAACAGACTGACGGGCTTAAAGGAAAGAGAGAGGGTCTGGAGGGGATAGGAGGTCAGGTATAAATGGTGAGGTCACACAGGAGACACAGGAAAGAGTAAAGGAAATGTAGCTGAGGACAAGTGGAAGCAGAGAAATCACAAGATATAGTGGTGGTGGTGGTGGAGGGGGGATGACAAGTTTGGAAGAGATCTCATTGAGGGAACCGGAGAGGGTCAACAACACGGAAAGGGTCAATTGAGGCTCGTAGCAAGGGCCTTCTTCTTTTCTTTATTTTTCTTTTAAAATGTCTGAATGATTCAGGGCGCCTAGAAATAAACAAGGCTGTGGAACATGCCAGGGATTATAGATATTTATTGTTTCAGAACTGTCATCATAGGGCCAAGAATTTCTATTTGTGCCCACAGTTGTTTGTGAACTACTTACATATTTAGAAATACCCTCGGTCCCTTCTCCTTATTAGATATTGTATGTCTCTGTGATGATGACAAATCTGAGTCTGGCATGGCCCCAGCTTAAATCTTACATTTTATGGACAAAGCTCCTTTTACGTTTCAAAAATCTAAAAGTAAAGACGGGAGTATCAGTGCTCGGGCTTCTGAAACGTTACAGAAATCAAATGTGGCTGTCAGTGAATTCTGTTGAGATTGATACTTACAAATCTGCTCCAGATTTACCTAACCTGTAAGTAAAAGTGGCACAATCCTGGTACCTGGATTTCGTATCAGGACACATTGCGTTATGCGGTATGACGAGACACGCGATACCTTTACCTTGTGTTTCACCAGCAAGGACCACACCATCGACAACAAACATTTAAATGAAACTCTTGATCTTTGGTCGGTTGCTGCGTTGTGGAGAATCTGCTATGGCACCCGGGCCGCGTGGTCCCACCTCAGAACCCTACGGAAAAATGAGGTGTGGTTCTGGTCCTGAAACTCCTGCTTAACAGCTTCAAGTTTTAGCCCCGTGTCACAAAATACCTCGTTAGGTTTGTTCTTGTTGTTGGGAAATATAACTTTAAATTATCGCTGATATCTTTTGGAGTAAAATTGTAGTCTTATTCCCTTATGTCCCTTTTACTGTATCTGATTTTAGTGGTTACTTTTCGCAAAGTGTGTTGTGCACTCATGTTTTCATTTACTTCTACAATACGTGCAAGAAAAACTGCAAGTTGCCCATTTGTCGCTGCATCAATGTTGAGTATAATTAGTTATGTATACCACCGTTTCCAGTCTTGCACACATATAATGTGCACAGTTTATATTAGGTCTTTTTCTCTTTATTTCTATTATCCTTTTGGCTTGAATTCAGTTGTTTTTAGTGCAAAGCTCATTTACATGTAATATGTTTTATCCATCCGTTTTTATAACACCAAGTCTTCCACAGTACACACAGAAGTTGTTTAGTTTCATTTGGTTCCTCCCAGTGGGAGATAGGCCAAATAATGCACTTAGAGTATTTCTGTTTTTTGCTGTTTGTGTTCATTCGTATCAATTTCACTCAAAGTAACCAGGCTGTCAATAAGTGTCCCCGATGTTTCCCAGGCAGTGAATTTCCAGCCTATGACTGCAGCACCATCAGCTGATTAGCACCACCTTGTGACTAAACATTTCTGAGAAAACCCCAGGCCTCACCACTTTACCATTTGTAGAATTTCACGTAAATTTACTTCCTGATTCAATTGAATAAATAAATAAAGAACATTTCTATACCTCCTTTGATTTTTTCCCCCCCTCTCCTTTTCCGTGCAGCTTTTCTCCCGGTCTGTAACTCAAGTCATTTTATGGTTGGCACCATCTCCTAGCACATGACAGTCACAAGGCATGATTTCAGCAGGACTCTCCCTTCTCAGCAGTGGATTTTATTTATGTTCATCTCTCAAACAAATCCCCCCTGTTGCTTAAATCAATCCACAAAAGAATACACCCATGACCTGAAGACATTTTTCATACAGTGATGTAAATTGAGCTAAAGTAAGTAAAGGTTAAGATGAGCGAAAATAATATTAAAAACCACCAGCCACACAGTACTGTAATGTTTTATGTATGGTCCCCAGTCTGACGTACTGAAAGCCTCATCAATATTTAAACAATGTTTAAATATGAAAAATATTCATACCACACGAGCGTTACAGAAAAGTAACAGGATGGCCTGCATGGTAGAAGGATCAGTTTCATCACAGACATTGTCTAATTTCTTGTCCTCCAGAAAACACTCATCGTGTCTGAGTTTTTATGCAGCGGTTGAGGCTTGCCAAAACCTCACTGCGTGAATATTGCATTCAATAAAACCAAATTTATTTGCCACATGCGCTATTTAACTCTTCAAAGACTAATAATGGCTAAACTTTTACACGGGGGGGGGGGCTGTCACAGACCCGTCAGCAGACACGTTGGGTCAGCCGGGGTTTATACACTAATTAGAGTGGAATCTGTATGACACTGTACGCTGTCACCCCATCACACATAGGCCAAGTTCATTCAGGAGTAATTTAATTGCATACTTTATGTGTGAATTATTCACGCCCCGGCGGCTACATTGTATGGCGGGGACAAACACTTTTTATGTCATGATTTTCGGACACGGAGGATGGAAACGAGGATTTTCGGACAGTGTGTTCCACTCCGCGCTCATTTAAAGCGGCGCGATTATGAAAGAATAACTGTGGCACGGAGGGCCGTCATCTATGAAAAAAATCCCCCTCCCAAACACATTTAAAAGCACTTTTGACACAACCACCACCCAAAAACACATTTACTACACCATGGAAATTTGCATAAGTTGTTTTATTCATAGTTATTGTCCTTTTTTATATTTCTCTTTTAAATTGTTTTGTCTTCTGTTGAGGTGGACATCCCGTAAAGTTAAGCCTGAAGCCCTTAGCTGAGTTGTTGCACATCACCCTCTGAACTGAAAAGAAAGGGTAAGAGGAGGAGTGGAGTGGGCTTTTCCTCCTTCTCTTTCTCTCGCTCTCTCTTTATCTCACTGTCTGTATCCCAACTCAACCTTTATTTTCATTTGTTTGAACAAAGAGTGTACCTTACAGTATATTTACACATCATACTGACTGGCTGTTTAACAATTTCCACTTAGATAATGCAAGGAAGATTGAATGTTTTCATTGTTTTCTACAGTCTTGTTCTCCTTTGACCCACTTTTCTCCTCTCATGCTAACTTTGCAGTGAGATTTTTTTTCCTCGTCATCATTGAGCTCTTCACCACCATTATGATCATCATCGTCGTCATTAACATCATAATCACCGTTATTATATTGATATAACTCTTTTTCAATAGATTCCTCTCTGACAACTGTACAATCGTACACAGTGTTTGACTTTTATATATATTTTTGGGAATATATTATTTAAACCTAAGAAAAGAGGAACAGAATCCCAAGGAAAATATATTAGTATCCCAAAGTAACAAAATCATGCATGTTTTTAATGTATTTGTCCATAAGAACAAAACCAAAACAAAAAATTAACGTAATGGATGGGATCTGGTTTTATTTACAAATTGATCTTGGCACTGTTTTTGTTGTCTCTTGCTGGAAACTGGAATGATCATAAAGAATACTTTTGACTCGACGGAGCGTTAACACTCTCCCGGTATTATAAGTCAGTGACCTGCTGTAAAAGGCAGGTTTGCGAGACATATTCTGTTTTTTTTTTGTTGTTTTTTTTAAAGCACAAAAAAGATAAAAAGAAAGAGGGGGGGGAGAACAACATTAGAGAGTTGACCAAGGGGGGCAGAACAGAAACAGTGTGTAGAAAAATGTATTTCACTTCAGCTTTACACTGTGGCAGTTTCCTCTTTTAGGCAGAAACCCTGTGACATCATGTCTTACTGACAACTTTTTTTTTTTTTTTTTTTTTCCTCACAAACACGTCTCGTCAGGTGCACTCACTGGTTACCATTGTTAGGGTGAAAATCCAAAAGAGAACATTGATTCTGTCAAAATTCTTCTCGTAAAGCAGCATTAATTGACTCTGGCAAATAAAATAAAGTAGACAAACGTAACCCGAACACCACCAGTACAGACCTACTACCTCAGGTTTGGCAGGCAGGTAGGGGTAGCTGTCTAAAATTTCCAGTGTTGCCTTGTCAAACAAGTGCTTGACTGTTGATCCAAAGATCTTGTGTGTGAGCAAACATAAGTGTGTGTGTGTGTGTGTGTGTGTGTGTGTGTGTGTGTTTGGGTGTCTCTGCATACTCATATTCAGTGCAAACACATTGGGTAAAAATCCCATCTTCACCACGGCCCATCAGCTTTGTTGTTTCAATCGAAACACATCGAATCTACAGTAGCGTCCATCTCTGACCGTCTCTCACATTTTTCAGTTCTCTGTTGCACCTCTTCAAAGAGATAAACCGTCGGGCAGACTGACATGCCTTTTGTTTATCCAGCCTGATGGCGGGCCAACTGCTGCCAAAGCAGCCCGCTTCACCCTCCCCAACCCCCGTCCCACCCAGCCTCAGGTCCTAGCACAGCCCAATGTACTTGAGATTGTTCTGGATGATCACGTCCGTGACAGCGTCGAACACAAACTGGATGTTGCTGGTGTCAGTGGCACAGGTGAAGTGCGAATAGATCTCCTTGGTCTCCTTGTTGCGGTTGAGGTCCTCAAACTGCCGTTGCACATAGACAGCCGCCTCCTCGTAGGTGTTCTGACCTTTGTAGTCAGGGAAGCACACTGTCAGAGGAATGCGTTTGATCTTCTCAGCCAACAGGTCCTTCTTGTTGAGGAAGAGGATGAGCGACGTGTTGGTGAACCAGTTGTTGTTGCAGATGGAGTCAAACAGACGCAAGCTCTCGGCCATGCGGCTCTGTGTGGACATGGAGAGAGAAAAGGGAATAAAAAAGAAGATCAGGCCGCGAGGGAACGATTTCACAGCTAGGAAATATGTAGTATTTACTTTGAAGCAACTTCCCAAATCAGCCCAATTTATCACACAACCCCATTCAGACAAGCGCGATCATGTGATTTGGCAAAACCCAAGAGAGAGAATTAGACCATTTAAGGTCATGGCAAGATTTGAGGGTGAAAACGAAGACAAGATAAGAGGAGATCTAAAGTCACAGATATCCACTTGACTAGCCAAAGGTATGGCTTCGCTGTTATGTCAACAGAGACTTGAGACTCAGACAGATGAAGACCTGAGTTTGAACTCTCACATTCTCGTCTGAAACAGCTGACTACTTCTTTTAGCACTGCCCTTGTTCTCGAAGTCCAAAACTACCTATCAGCGACCAACTTGCTGTATATTTACTGTTCCATATGAACGTTTGAATGGATCGCCTGCACGCAGGCTGCTCTCACTGAGGGCAGACCGCTTTAACTTTCTCATTTCTGGCTCGATGATATTGTTTTCTTCTTCGTCTGTCAGCTTTGTTAATAAATCTTAATAAAGGTTTCCTGAATGTCAAAGATTTCATTAATCGCCGCTCTCTAATGGAAATCATTTATATCTGCCTTGATGCCTTGTGTCAGCATTAAACCAGAACATTAACAATGTACCATTAGTATAATATAAATGTAGATTTTTTAAAATAGTTTATCAGTTACTTTTTGTTCGGACGTGACATTACGAAATGGATTCAAATGGATGGTAAAATATGCTGCTTCTGTACAGCCCATGAATGAATCTCTGTGTGCAATGTCTATGTAAGTCTATGTGCATGTATCCATGTGCTTTTTTTTTTTTTTTTCTTTTACTGTGTGTGCTCATGTGACGTTGAATGTATAAGAGAAAAAGAAAGAAAACAGAGAAAGTTGATCTGTTCATGGCAGCTGCTGGCATGTGGCGACTGGCCAGTAGCTTGTGACTGGGAGGTTGTCAGATGGAAGACTGCTGTTTAAAAGGTTACGTAAACAACACGATGCTCTGAGCAAATCACAAGATCTGCACAGCATGAAAAAAGATATTGAGGGGGAATAGCGAGGGATTAGACAATCCTAGGGCCAACCCTGATTATTCAGTGGTGTAAGTGCACTATTTTTGGGTAATGATGACATGGCCGCAGCTATGAGAAAGCTACATGTGTCTCTTATATGCAGCCTAAAAAATGAGTCTGCAGCTTCTAAAAGACAATGTTGGATTACTTACATCAACATGGGTTTATGTTATAGCATGCGACTCCTTTTTTTAATAGGCTGTGACATGAAATCTGACAGAATATCTCCTAACACAAACATCCTGCAGTAAAACTGTAAAAAGAACAAAAACACACTAAAGAGGAACTGATTTCTGTTGAACCACAAGTCCTGCAAACTAGCCACTGGATACTGTAAAAGCATCTCCTAAAAGTCTCGTTCTCTTTACACTGTAATAAATTATCTAACGCCACAAGAAAATGGAAACAAAATGAGGTTTCTTTCGTGCCTGAGAGTGTGTGAGCAGAATGTGCCCGTTCTGCACTGAAGGGTTAAAGCTCCTCCGTCTCCATCCATGAGCTTTCCTCTCTGCTCCTCCCGTCCTCTCACATGTTGTGAACCGATCAGATTGAAACATAAGCTATCCATTCTATATAAGTACGATGTCCCCGGGGACAAAGACTGGCCCCTAAAGATTTTACACCACTCTCCTTTCCAGGCTGTCGAAACAAGAGTCCGCCTGCTGAGAGATTACGACAGGAGACAGACGACCGAGCCCAGGGATGTCTCTATACGTGGCCACCAAAGCGCTCGTACAGTAAGAGTTTCTTGATGGAGTCGGAGGAGGGGTAGAGCATGCAGACCCCCTTCCTTCGCTTCGTACACGCACTAAACCAACGTACCCGCACACACGCCGCTTCTCCCCTCGCCACCTCCTGTCCAGAGGCGCAGGCCTTAATTAAGCTTAAGTATTAATGAGGAAGTTCATCCCAGTGTCATTGCTTTGTTTCCCATAAATACAAATCACTTAAGTGTGCAGCCACCCCTTCGTAATTCATTAAGGCTCATTGTAAATGTCACCGCCTTACAAGTAGAGGTGCCTCGCGCTTATCCACCGAGATGATTTTCTCCGTCAGCGTGTTTTTTTCTGCTGTACCTGAGGGTTACATCAGTCAGGCTGCCACCTCTCTGTTTTCCCTCTCTGTTTAATTACTAATGTCTCTGTCAATGCGGGCAGCAGCACTGCTGGGCTGAGATTTGTACATATTATATTATTATTATCGCAAAATTACATTGTTGATTATGAGCAAACTTGAGGCTTGAGTTTTACATTTGTCTTTTGTGATGCGCGTTGATGAGTTGATGTGTGACTCGTGCCTGAATACTACATGTGACATGGGTAGTGTGAGTACAGAGAACGGACGGCGTATCCGTGGGCTCAGTGAAGCCCGGGTGCTCAAACAAGGTATCTATAGAAGCACCTGCCTATCAGCCAAAGTGGCCACTCTGTTAATTATGCATAACTTTAAGCCTTAATATAATCTGAACAGGTGAGTTAATTAAAAATTTAGACTAAGTACAGTTGTTATGATCGAGGGAATTAGCTATAGAGACCAAAACTCTTTTTTGTAGCAGGCAAGAATGCAAAGGGGATACATCGAATCCTACTGTACGTGAACAGGTAAAGCCTGCTAAGGAGAATATTGACCAAAAAAAAAAAAACATGACTTTTTTTTTTCACTTGGCGTGTCCTTGAACAACCTTAAACCTGCGCTGCACATTCATAATAACGCACCCACAAAACACTCACGCAGGCACACAGTGCATGCACACACACACACACACACACACACACACACACACACACACACACACCTCATATCTATTCTCTCCAGCGCTGCTGTTTGTTCCCCCTCCCCTCCTCTCACCCTCCTCTCTCTCCCCCCTTCTCATCCTCCCTTCCCTAGTCACAGCTCACTGTCAACAGCGCAGGATTAGGAGCATTTGACTGGCCTGTTGCTAAGCAACCGTAGCCACGGCAACCGATTCATTATGAAGACAGGGATGGGACAGGGAAAATGCATCAGGGAATGGGTTGATGGGTAAATGTTGTACTGTAATTATTCTGGTGTATTTTTTTTTTCCTGTCTTGTGTGAGCTGGTGCGTTGAAACTGAACCGTTTGGATCTCGTCTGACCAAGTTTGCTCTCGTGCCCGTGTGACATTGAATAAAGCTTCGACAAACACGGAGCTTTGCCACCTTTTTTTTTTTTTTTTTTTTTTTTTCTCGCTGTGCCACATTCAACTCCCATAATCAGCCGTGGCGTGTTGTATTTCCGTTAGATAAGACAGAACTCACAGAGCCTCTATTGAACAAAGCACTATGCTACTATTGTTCTCAGCTTTTCAGCGCTTGCAACTTTGACTATGAAATAAAAGAGTCAGAGACACACTTGAACTAAAACTGATGAGTCACCCTTGGTCCAGAAAGTTGAATTTGTGACTTTGTTGTACTACATTTTTGTTTCACCTCGTAAAATCTGATCTTACATAAATTAATGACCTCTTTTTCGTGCAAGTGCATTCAATCGAATGCACTGTTGACTCAGTTGTGTGAGCGCTAAGGTAAAGAAGCTCATATGTTGTACTTACATGGCAGTAGGAAGGTAAATATTACTGATGGTTGACGGAAACGATCTCCACTGCTAAGGCAGTAAAAACAAATTAAAACGACAACTCCCCTTAACAATGCACACATTGATAGCAGCGTTCTAAGAGCTATTGATTGGAAATCAATATATATGCTATACAGCTTCACTGCGTTCATTGTTTCGTCATGGGAGGTTCAAACCAATACACATGACATAGTGTCCTCTAATATTGTCCCAGCAACTAAATCTAAATATAAAATCTTTGTCAGACCTGGTTGGATTATTTTGTTCTCATCGAGCAAAACGTTGAAGATGTGGTCATGTCTTTGTTCTTTATCTAAAATCTGTTGGTGTGCACTGCCGTCTGCTTTTTGTACCAGAGAACTATGCCACATGGGATTTTTTTTCTTAGCAGTGTGTTATCTATTTCCCCTGAGAGCAGTCTGCCTAATATTCAGCTGTTTACCTGAAGCTTTTTTTTGCTCTGCTCGATCGTCAGTATCTGTCTTTAGATTTAAATATGCAGCATGTTTCCTGCCTAGCATACATCAGGCGTTTGCCATTTTGACATGTACAGCTTGTTTCGGTAACTTATTGAAATTACTCGTTTTATTTGGAGGCATCGTGCGTTGGTTTGTTGATCATAAAGCACTGGTTTGGTTCTCAAACTATGGTACGTGTGCCACTGGTGGTACGTGACCTCCCTATAGGGGTACTTGCAGGAATCCCTGAAATACTTTTTAAAAAATGAAATGACTTCACATGTTTAAAAAACTATTTAAAATATGACATTGTTGGAATGTAATTTAACATACGGCATGTTTTCAAAATCAGCCTGCTATCAGTGTTTAGCATACATCTATAGTTACAAGCTAAGCTCTGATGGCAACAGAGCTAAAATGAATTGAATAATTGAAAAACTGAGGCTCCAAACAGGAAATATTAGGAAGAGAATTGCAGATCAGAAGAACCGGCTGATCTGATTTTAGCACGGGTCATGTAGGAGGTACCTGGACAGCCTGACATTTCCTGAGGTGGTAAGTTTGAGAAACACTGGAAATGGTATTATTATTCTGTATATATGCTAAACTGTTGGATTCTTCACTTATTTTCTACACAAGCTTGTGAGTATAATTCTGACATCTTTGCGTCTGAATCAGGGTCAACTTAATGATCCTTTACCGTCACATCACACTGACTTTGCACAAACTGCTGCTGAACAGACGTTATATTCCCCATCAGCTGGTATATCATCATCATCATCATGTAGAAATTGTAACCTGACACACGTAAGAGCGCACAGACACAAACACTCTTCTCTTTCTCACATTGCAGATGTATTGAGCACGTAGAGCCGAGACCATGTGTTAGGTAACAGCTGTTCAGCAGTGTTGTGTCAGCTGACAGTGGTTATGGAAGCGGGCGGCTCCAAAGATGAAGGAATTCGACGCGGAGCCTTCTGCGCTGAGACATACCTGCACTCAGGCCAGCAACATTTAGATTAGGTGTACAGCGAACGTGACATTCAGAATATGCTGCTGCATTTTGCCTCTGCCTGGTGGATTCATGGGGGGACACACCCTCATGATGGCCACCATTATGTGGTTTGTGTGCTGCACAGGCTCTCTTTCACAAGCTAGCGTAGAGCCTTTGTATGAATGTTCATATTACACCGCAAATGGCTGCAACATCTCAGCCATAATTGTTTCCATGATCCAATTAATTAACTATTGTAGATTTATATATAATAAGAGATTGGCTCGGGACGTGACTCACCATCCATGGTATTCTATGAGTTACATGTTCTCATCAATAATAAGTACAACTATTTGATGTGGCTCAGTGGTTGGCACTGAACAAGATTAGGCGATAGGCTGGCAGGGTGTACCCCGCCTCTCACTGAGCGCATGCTGGGATCAACCACTCATCCTGAATATGTTAAGTGATTTAGAAAGTGCATGGGCAATTATTTAAGAGTTTTTAACACTCACACAACCAACCGCATGTATATAGCATCGGTATTGTAGTACAGAATAACACTGTCACATGACTGAATGTGCTAAAGCCACGCCCAAGGAGCCGTCAAGCAGCAATTTTGAAGCGACTGAAACGTGTCACGAGCTCGGAAAATGATTAACTTGACTCTGAGCGAGATGAATTCATCTCTCGGTGTATGCTCAGGGTGGCCTCAGTGTGTCATCGAGCCACCCTTTAAGGACCGCCCACAAACTCCTGGACTAAAAACTGTTTTAATCTCTAATGTTCAAAGTCTTTTCACATGTTTTAAGCAACTATTTTCCAACACATTTAATGTATTTTGAAAGAGATTTCACAGATGTATTCATCCCTGTACGCTCTGCAGCAGGGTGGCTGCTCTAATTTCAGGATGTCTTTCTCTCTGATACTTTAGATCCGTTGCTTCCGTCTTCCTCCTCCTAGCATAGAATAATAAAAGTTGTTTTTTCCAGCACCTGTGAACTCCCATTGCTACACAGTGCCTTCACAATCTGCTAATTCTCACAGGTACAGCCTCAC
This sequence comes from Nibea albiflora, assembly GCA_014281875.1. Taxonomy (NCBI): domain Eukaryota; kingdom Metazoa; phylum Chordata; class Actinopteri; family Sciaenidae; genus Nibea; species Nibea albiflora. The sequence continues at coordinate 14,240,764 of CM024803.1, read as the reverse complement.
ACATTATTCTGTGAACCCAATTAACACCATACAGCATTTTTCTCCTCAGACTTTATTTTTAACCTATAAAACTAATTGATTTCATGTTCCAACCTGGCACGGCGTACACCCTGTTTTATCCGGGTAACCCATGAATTATCAGGCCAGTTCAGCTACAGGAATGACAAAAGTTTCCTCTGTGTTATTTCTTGTGGAGACTGCATAAAGAGGCGAGCACGGATACTGGAACCTCTTTAGAAAGAAAACGGTGATCATGCCTGTGAGGGAACAGAAGACAGATGATCCCTCAGAGTTGGTCTAGACTGAAAAAGTAGAATAATATCTATTGTTGACCTTTCATTATCGAAAACGGCAGTTATACAAGCAGTAACTACCCAACTATTCTAAAACACTCAGATAAGAAGATGGATACGCTATGGATAGCAAATTGTTCGAATTCCACAACCATGAAGCGGAGATAAGAAACGCCGGACGCTCTTTTCATTCAGGCAGGTTTAAAATAGCTTTGCTACCACATTAAGGCAGAGTGAATGCATTTCAGCCATTACTATGGAATCAGTCCACTCATGACCCCCGTCAAAGGTTTGCTTCTGCACCATAAAATTTGGTTAAGTCTTTCCACTGAAACAAAATGGAATAAACTGTAAAGGAATTGCAGTATGTAGGCATATTATTTAGGGTGAACAGGGTTCATCAGCTTCATTCCTGGATGCATGGTGGGGATATTGGGACAACTAACCTTTGCAGTTATGTCTTAAATATTTAGCGGATAGCCACATTCGTATGATAAATCCAATCAGCAGTTAGTCTAAGAGGATACCGTAGTTTTTCTGCCTTTCTGTGGCAAACCTCCAAATGGTAAAGATCATTCGTACGACCTCTGAGACTTTTATTTTCACACAAAATTAAAGATTCACATACTTGTATACTTTAACTGTAGACTTGTATAACTCAAGGTCCACTAAATAGTTCACTCAGTAGAATGAACTTTAACACCCACCACGTGTTTGCATAGGCCCGTCTGTTTTCCCACTTGAAACGATAAGCTCTCGAGCTAAAGACTGTGCATTTGTTCCCAGCAAAGTAAACGTGTCATTAAAAAAAAAAAAAAAAAAGAAAGAAAGAAAAGGCAACACATGATTTACTTGATCTACTGACATAAGCGCCGGGAAGACAATTACACTTTTAATTGTTTCAGTTCAAGCTCTTTGCTCACAGTTTGTGCCTTTATCTTCAAAAAAATATGCTGTTGTAAATAATACGTGTATGACCGACACACACACAAAAAAGTAATCCCTACATCTGTAACCACAGCATGGCTGTATCTAAGAAGGGGATGTACAGAGAGGAAATGACACAGCAGAACAAGCTTGTGTTCTCTTTGCTTCTCAGAACTGTTACACCATTTTATACAAATATTATTTGCTTCGTAGTAAATTCACACCTTGCCGTAATTTCCCTTTATTCACTATATGAATATAATAAGGTACGTGTGCGGATTAGAATCCAAGCATTATCTATGACACACTTACTGCGAGTAAAAAAACGTGGCCCCTTTAAAGTGAATTTTTCTTACCGTCTGGTTGTCCTCGTAGAGTTTGAGGTCGTAGCCACTTAGCTCGACACAGAAAATGATTGCAGTCACGCCCTCGAAGCAGTGGATCCACTTCTTTCTCTCTGAACGCTGTCCACCCACATCTACCATCTTGAAGGTGAGCTCCTTGAAGGTGAACTTGTTCTCCACAATGCCAGTGGTCATGTCGCGGGATCGCAGGATGTCCTCTACGGTCGGGATATACTCAGCCGCGGAGATGCGATCCAGGTCATTCAGGTAGTAGGCAGTGTTGTCCTCTAAGTGGTACTCATTGGATCGTTGAAAGCACTCCTGGACCCCTGAGTCAGCCCACAGACGTTTCATGACCCCCAGCAGCTCTGGAGTGATCTCCCCCTTGCTCTCAGCCGGCCCTGTGAGGGCAAAAAGCTGCACAGCGTCGTAGGCGCGATCGGGATTGTGAAAGTCGATCTTGAGGGTGGTGAGGGCACGGATGATGCGGGTGAGCGAGTCGATGGCGTTGTACAGGATGAGAGGCTTGTACTCCTTGCAGGCCTCCAGATTGAACCCTCCGCTGTGGATGATCTTCATCTGTTTGACTATGGTGCTCTTGCCCGAGTTGCTGGTGCCCAGCAACAGGAGCTTAATCTCACGCCGCTGCCGCTGACTCTCGGACCGCAAATGGCGGTCGATTCGCCGCGAGCGCCGTGCCGCTTCCTTCTCCTCCGAGCTCTGACGGCATCCCATGGTCCTCCACCACGTGGTGAGCACAAAGGAACTCGTGCTGCTGCCTGGTGGGAAAGCAATTTACAACGAAGCGGTGGCCGAAAAGGACTTGGTGGAGGTGCTGGACAGGGTTTTCGCTAAAAGTAGAAACTTTCTGGGGAAAGGGCAGACTGAACTTCACAACAATTTAACAGTAGACAGCAGAGCCACCACACAGAGGAGTGACTCAGGAGTATTTCATTCTTTTTGTTCAGGTGCAGTCTCTGAGTCCTGTGTGGGCAGAACCCAGACTTGTGGGATGCCCACACAGCGCCTGGCACTGAGGTTGGACTGCCTGCTGAAGCCAAGGGAGCTGGGGTTCATAGCAGGGGCTCCCCCTGAGGAAAAGCTCTGGAGGAAGGCTGGGGAACGTTCAGTGTATGTCAGTAGAGAAGGTGTTTGGGCTTGATCCGTGCGAATAGCAAAACTCCCTCACTCTCCTCCCACATGGCTCTTGTGGTGCGTTGCACTTGTTTTGGCTCTTGCAACCAACCACCTCAGTTCGATATTTGGCTCGTTTTGCTTGATCTTCCTGATCTTCTTTAAAAAATCGTTTCTGCTTCTTCTGTGTTGCGATATCTCCCCATCAACTGAATGCCTCCGAGTCTGCCAACACACAAGACAGAGAAGAGACGTGAATATGCAGGTTTAAGACCAACAAGAAGACATTCAAAATTTTGGAAATGTAGCTGGAGCCAGGCGGTAGTTAGCCTAGCGATGCAAGGGGAAACAAAAAATACACCCATGTCATCTCTGAAGCTCACTAATTAACACATATCTTGTTTGTTTAATCCCTTCTCAAACAGATATGTGAAAATTACATTGGTGGTTGCCTGTCATGGTGCCATTGTACCTGCATAAAGACCAAAGCCTGTGCTAATCGACTCTAGCAGCTGAAGAGATAAACCACAAATGATTTTTTTTCACTTGAACGGGTCAAATAAACATGAAACAATGTGCCGATTTGAGTTTTAGTGGACAGGATTTTTACGTTTGGAGAGTTTACCCTGATTCCGGTCTTTATGCTAAGCTAGGCTAATTGGCTGTAGCTACACAGCTAGCACACTCACATGACCGTGAGATCAATCTTCTGATTTCATTCTTGGAGAGAAACTAAGACAGTATGTGTATTTTCAAGCTGCTGAACTATTACTTTAATCAAAAAAAACATCAGATTTAATACTCTACCTTTAATCAGCAAATGGAAATATACTGATGCATGCATACATACTAACCTGCAGCCTTCCCATTCAACCATTGCCATGCTACCCTTATTCTGTGTATACTGCCTCTTCAGATTTCTGCTCCTAACAGTCACACACCCCAGCTCTCTCCGTCTGCAGTCCTGTGTTACCATAGACTCCGAGCCAAAGTAGATCTCAGCCGGCCACGCCTACCCATTTAACACCACCGCACGCACACATAGACTCATTATATGCACAATCAAGGTCAAACACACGCATTGAAACAGGCAGAGAAAAACAAACTCCAGCGTTTGAAAGGAAGCCAACGCAGGATTAACGTGACACATGCGTTTCCTTGTAACCAATAGCATCTTCTGCTATTCACGGCACACCGCAGCACCTCTGACTGTCCTCGTTTTGATCTGCCACACTTTCAGAGCTGCTCAGCAGAAAAGACATCAGGTGAAATGCTTATTTACTATGGCAGTGGAAAATAACAGGCTCGAGCCAGCAGGTGCCTCTCACACGTTCATACCGCTGTAAAGCCTCTTCTCCTTTTGCCCAGACGTGTGTGTTTTTATCCAGAAGATTCTCCAGAAAAAGAATAAAAATATTTCTGGGAATATTTGAGTTGCTCCTGCTTTGATAGCTGTTCAGGAGGCGGCGCTTTTCCTTTAATAAAACAAATCCTGAATTCTAATAAGTTTGGGGGAATATTGTCTTTTAGCATGTGATGAATTTAAAGCAAAAACAAATTTGGAGCAGCGCGCGCCTGTGGGATTCTGTGATAAGTAGATGCACATTGAAACAGGCTGCATGCTATTGGCTGAGTAACAAATGTGAAATCATACTGTGGCCTAGTTTTGTTTGGCGAAACTATACTCTGCAGACCTGTCACACACACACACACACACACACACTGAGAGAAGAGAGAGCAATTCTCAGAGCTCGGCAAGTGAGGTCCACTCTTCAAATGACTGAGAGGACAAACAGAGCAGAACAAAGCCATAACAAAGCATCACAACACAAACAGAGTGGAGAGCATTGTTTCCTGGCTCCAGGCACCTGACTACCCTCTCAAAATGGCATACCCAGCCAAACCGGTTAATGCACATCACTGATTTTGAGAGCCTATGAAACACATTAAAGCTGCGTGGAAAGTCTTTTTCAATTTGCCGTTTCAGAAATATGCAGCACTTGCATTTCCACACTTTTTGAAGTTACACCACTTTAGATAATTGCTATGGAAGCAGTGTGTCGGCAGAGCAAAATCAGTGTATATTTATATTACATTAAATCCATATTAATAATACTCCCCATGCCATTACACTGCATAGAGTGAAATGCTGGCCTCCTGCTTACCTTCACCCTAATAACTAGAGCATAACACAGCGGGATGAAATGCCTGAAACTTAGAAGAATTTCAACAAAAAAATAAACAGAAATTAATTAAGGAAGCGCCCACGGGGTAAAAACATGCTCACTCTTTGTAACAAATTACATTGCCTAATTTAAAGTTGAAATAGCTCGCCATGCAAGCAACAACAAATATCTGGCTAAAGGCCAGCAAAGCACCCAAATCTCTACTTTCCTCAGTAAAGATACATTTCCAGGCTTACCTCCACCTCTATCCTGATAAATGTCAAGCCATCTTACCAAAAAAAAACACATTTAAAAAAGACTGAGGACACCTGTGCTATCGCACAGTTGGCCCTGGTATGAGGCGGAGCCGTGTCACTTTAAGAGTAAGTGAGTGGGGGTAGAGCCATGGGGGCCACAGAGAGAGGCCAGCATCTCCATGTATCATGCAGGCTGTGGTAATGTGATAGCCGAGATGAGACCGAATCCGGTCAGTCTCCTGCCTTTAACTTTCACAGCTCCTGCTGCTGTTGCTGCTGCTGCTGCTGGTGCTGCACACGGCCCCCATCTCTCAGCTCTCCCTTTGTCACTCTCCCATGTGCTTAACTCCTGTTATTAATTTACCATGCCGCAAATAATTACAATCACGCCCTTTATTAGAGATGAGTACATGTAGTCACAGTGTCTTTCTGTTGTATAACCGCCTCTAATTTCCTGCTGCGGTCGTGTCCAGAAAAATGCTCTTACAAACCGGGGGGGGAGACATCTTAGATTGAGTGGTGGATTTTAATCCACCGACTGCTGGGACGCTAAATATATTTAATGATAAATGCGTTAAACTGTACAGTTTGGACAGTCTGAATAGACTCACAAAGATCACTGTGTTTAAATAGTCTGGATATTTTCTAGATTTGTTGCCACTTCACACCTGGAAAGATAAGAGAACTTGTTAAAGTGTCCAGGTAGTCATAAAGATTTTATTTAAAGAACCACATAACTTTTAAAAAGAGCAAATAATGGATCAGCTGCAGGCGGAGTGAGAACACCATCAGGTAAATGGCGACAATAAAATTGGCGTTCCAGGTCAGTTCAGCCATTCTTAAACAAATACAGAGCATTCATAGCAGCTATTTCAAAGAGTTACACAAGCGTGTTGAATCCATTTTGTGCTAGTGTGGAATGAATCTCGCCACGCTACTGAAGACACGCGATTTAAATTAAACGCAATTAAACCGCACATAAGTGCAGGTGACGCTCTGGCACGGCGGCATAGCGTGTCACGGTGAGCCTGACAAATGTACGAGCGTCACGCCGGTGCTCAGGTGTGTCAAGAGATGCAGGAAGAACAAATGCGGGAAATGTATTATATTTATGAATGGAAAGCGAACGTGTGTGTGTGTGTGTGTGTGTGTGTGTGACGCTAAGAAAGAGAAGTAAAAGGCACAGATGCGCTTTTAGCGATCTCGTAATGGTTTATGAATGAGGCGTGCAGGTGTGTGTTTGTGCTGTGGTCAGCAGGCTTGTGTTCGAATGAGGTGTTCCAGTGAAAATAAACCTGCTGTGGACAGGAAGCAGGAAGAACACTGTCCTTCGCAGCCTGTCAGTCATAAATAACAGTTGTTTTAAACAGCAGCTTCACGTTTATGAACCACTTAACCAGGATCCATCTACAACAAAACTAGCGAAAGCGAGGAAAAAAAAGAAAACAGTCCATTCATCAGAGCTAAGCAGGCCAAGGATTTTTGAACAAGCAACCTGGGAACTGACACCCGTGTTGGGAAAAGTGACATTCAGTATTCTCATTAGGATTATACAGAGAGGCATACAGTATGTATGGCCAATTTAACCCTGACTATTCGGAGCAGCGTGGTGTGAAAGGAAATGTGACCTTTTCACGACTGTACGATGATTCATATCCATATGCCCCATAGGTTAGCAGGCCCGCTGAACTTTGGGTCTCACTGTCGTTCATCTGTAGTAAACATGTAATTATATAAATACTAATGAAAAGTTCAATGTTATCTATCGCCGTGATGAATGCTGGCATTACATAGAGAGTTAGTTAAAGAGTTAAGAGTGCCTCGAGCAAACTAACATACAGTACATGCACAGAGAAAAACAAAACAGCTCACATGCCTGACGATCAGCTGCACAGTGCTCATGCTTTCTCATCCAAAGGCAGCTGCTTTAGTGGCTGCTTCTAGCTTTCCCCTGGCTGCATGACAAAAAGAGGTTACAGAAAGACTTCAGGCTGTCTGGTCAGTGTCTACATACAGCGGGAAGGTCTTACTGGAATCTAGCAGAGCGATTTTGACAATAATATCCAAAACACCGGCAGTGAAACAGTAGCTAATCCCCAGATCCGTACTAAGTCTGTGCTATTGTGTCAAGATTAAGCAGTTAAAGTGAAACTGTGATCAAACCTTTAGGCCGCGTCGGATATTTATGAGCTCTGCGGCAACTGTCAAAACCAACTATGCGCGATTTTTCACTTCTGGACTCTTTGTTTTCAAAATTCAGAAAAAATCAGCAGCAGCAAAAAAAAAAAAAAGCTAAAAAAAAAACAGCCCATGCCGAGCCAAGCAGGCCTCTAAGCAAGACAAGAGGCTCTGCAGGAGAGACGTTATTAATTTATGTGATGCCACAGAGGCAGTGAATAAGAAATGCATTAGTGGGAGAATGCGAGGCGATCGATAGGCATGCTTTCTTCAACTACTGTTGTCTTCAACAGTTTACGCAGTCACCACAAGGTGGGAAGACTACAGGAGGAATTTGACCAGGCGTTGATGGAGTCGGTTTGAGTTAAAATGACAAAATTGGAACAAACGGAAAGCTTTAATTTCCAAACAAAGGCATATGTAATGGAAAATCTGCTGAACGGATGTTGGGGCCGACTAATCCTCTTTGAGATAGACATGATTGTTAGCATTCTTTCCACACAGGGCACGCGAAGCACGCCAGGGAAGAACATCATTCACGACTAAATGGAAATAAAATGATAAAAATGCACCAAAGTGAAGATTTGCGCACACAGAAACAGGCTGCTGACCCTGCGTTGAGGTGAAGGTCGGGTTGATATTCACCGGTTCGTGCAGGTCATTGAGCTCTGCACCCCTGCTGAAGGTATAGTGAAATTTCCATGGACGTTTTGGAAATGTCTTTTAGAGGGATGAGAAATTTAAACTCCGGTCGTGACACTGTTGACAGTTGAAACACACACTATCAGAAAATCAACTGCAACTGTAAAAACAGTAAACAGAGGAACAACAGTCCTTTTGAAAGAGCAGACTTAAGTTTCATTTGAGCAGCGAGGCTCAAGTGTTGAATATTTATATGTATTTCTTAGCACTGCTTGGTTGGTCATTAACAATCATAGACTTGGGCCTGTAATTGCTGGATGATTTTAAATATTTAATCAGGAGCAGACATGTTCTAGCAGCTGTTGCCTTTTCGATAAAGTGAACGTAAATATTCCTGTTTTCGAGTTGCATATTTTGAAAGAAATGATTCTTTATTGCTGTGTGACTTATTACTAAATGAACAAAAGGAACCAACAATAAATTCATAGGCAAACAAACACCTTTTACAGCTTTTTTTAAACAGAAACGAACCAAGCAGAATAGATGTGCCATCTATGATAAAATGGACACACATGTATCATTAAAGATCAATAACATCAGTGAACTAAGGCTGAAGGACTCACTTGCTGGATAGAAATCTTGAATTTTACTCAGTCTAAAGTAAAGCAGAATTTAGTCTAAAGTAAAATTCAGTGTTAGATTGGAGACATGAGGTTTCAATCTCTGAACGCTCGCTCAGTATTGTGGACCACAACGTCTCTGTGGTTGATGGGCTACACATGACTCAAATAAAGTTCAAACTCACTTTAAGCTAGTCTGGCTTGGTAGATCTAGAACACGTTTGAGTGAGGTAGACACCCATATGAAAGAAATTAGTTGGTGTTTGTTGTAATATATACAGTTTTTATATGACGATTAAGACCACTGACATTAATATATGCCATCATATTACCTGCTATATGTTTAGTAAATATGTCTATGGGATTTATTTCAAATTTAAAGCAACTCATGAGACATTTTGGGGTTGTAGTGTGTTATATTTAGAAGTGTTTTCATGGACTGCACATACATTTAATCTAAACTGATGAATCAACACCCGCCTGAAACACTGTTTAACACAAATAAACCTGACAACGGAGGGGGCATATCACAGGGTTATTATACTGGACTGATTAAGTACACACATGGCTTATAGACTGGTGATTCATTGTGTTTTCATTGGCCGTCAGTGTCAATATTGACTCTTTTGACGGAGTGTAGACTAAATTATGAAGAATGGAAATAGGAGCTGAATTAATTTGTTTGATTTATTTATTTATTTTCCTAAGTTGATGGAGGGGAAATATTACAGAAATTTGAGATATGTAACATTTCATATAATCCGTCTATATATACCCATATAATGTATCTGTATACATTTTTAAAGGGCTGCTGCTATAATTCACAATGACATGGTCACGTTTCGTCAAAACAATGATGGCATAACTGCATAACTTCCTTTTCTGAAACTTTACGCTTAAAGGAGCAGTGTGGCGGATTTAGCACCACCTAGTGGATTAGTTACTGATTGCAACTCCCTTGCCTCATTCTGTGCGAACTCCTATGGTGGCCACATAAATGCGCTAAAACCTGAAAGGTTGTGGGCTACTGTAGAAACATGGTGGTTCAACATGATGGACCAGCAGCATCTGAAGATACAAATAAAAACATAAAAAGAATAGAAATTTCTTCCATATTGTGTCAATAGAGCCCCACAAATCTTACTCATTGGAGCTGAGGTCTTTAAATCTTAAGTAAGATATTGAAATAATACAAGCAGTTCACCGTCTACTTAGGCCTACTTCCTGAGGACAGAGCCGAGAAGAATCTTTAATCAGTTCCTCTTGATCGCCTGGAAAGATTCTTGAAGATGTCTGGCAAGGTCTCCAGGAATTCCTACATCTGGCAGCTAATACTGTACAACGCGGGAGTTTCTGATAAAATGGAGGAGGCTTCTTTGCAGATTATAATCTTAATCTGTCAAAATCCTTTTGCCACCCTAAACAGGGTGTTATAAATAGAAAAGAAACGTCTGTCTTCAATACAGCTATAATCTTATATCTTATCCAATACGATAATCTTTTACCACACTGTGTTACCAGATGCTAATTAAGAACAAATGGTTAATGGCATTTTGAACTAATTTGTAATGGTGGCAAACCGTGTGGATGTTTTGCTCCAGTTCCAAAGGCCAAAGACGGAAAATGAGATTGACTTGAATTGACGTTTTACTCTTTGCTGTAATCAGTATCGGATCGCACGTAAAACGAATCAGTACATGCGAGGCGGTAGTCCAGTGCCACAGAACTGATCGTGTTAATAGAGAGATTTCTGATGTACCAAAGGACAGAATGAAGCTGTAAATTATATGTTGGTTATCAATAGGTCACTTCACTGAATGCTTTATTTTGTGCAATTTAAACTGGATAAACTGCAACTAAGATTGTGGAATGTGGGGCAATAGGCAGCCATTCAATTTAATGCTCCTATGGTATGATCAATGTCACCCCAATGCCAATTACTAACACAGATCCAGTATCGCTGAATCCTGCGATGCTTCTAAAAAATATATACTGTGTGTCTCACTGCTAGTAATAAGTAAAATACATGCTTCTCTGTCCATATCTCAGTGGACCGAAATAAATGAAGTCTTCCAACCTAGAAGGCCTGTGTCTGTGTGATGAGTCAGAGCTTGTGGTCGGCCCATCCTACGTCAGAATCATATGAGATATAGGTCGCAGGCAGAGTGATCTTCAGCACCATTCACCAGTTTCCACCACTTTATGCAAGATTTACCATGTGATCCTGAAAGAGCTGCATCCAGGCTTCATTTTCTGACAAAAATCCAGTCCAAAGTGAATATCGAACAAGCTGTGCACCTTGTCATTCAGACTGAACACCTAGTTAACCCCATTTATGCAGTGAAGACACATTTTAAATGGGCTGTCAAAGAGTCTCAGGCCTGTCAGCAACCGTGCGTCTAGGATTTCTCTACAAGAAGACTCCTGGGGAGACGTGTCTGAAAGCCTCTACTGTCACATAGCACCATCGCATCAAAACCATATGTTAGGTGACATTGTGTCTAATGGGCTGCCCAGAATTCTTGTTGCAGTTTAAACGTGTTGTGCTTGGAGTAGGTGAACTAAAAATCACACAAGATCAGTTCTGTGTACTTTCATTAAAAATACTTACCTGGATTAATCAGTACTTGAAATCATGGAGATTTATCATCAACTGCTCTGTGGAGCTTTTGAGCCTCTTTTACATCATTGTTTTTGAATCTGCTATCATGAACACACATAGGCCAAAAAAAAGCCAGGAAAGGAAAAGCCAAGCATAAAATGGTAGATGGACAATAACATCTCCCAAAAAGCAGTTGGTGGAGACCAAAAATGAAGCAAAAAAAATGTAAGTAGATGACTGTATGCTAACAACTTCATTAACAGCGCTGTGATATGATCGGCACTGTGAAGCAAGGGGTCTCGTTTTGTGTTACCTTGTCCACAAGTGCTCTTGGCTTAAGTAACATGCACGAAAAGATGTGAATATACCTCTTTATTGTGAATGTACAAAATCGTCTGGGAGTTAAAACACTGGACAGTAAACTGAGGTCACTGCCATTATTTTAAAAAATGTAATCTAATAGTTGCACCTTGTTATTAAACTCTTAATTTAGCTCTCACAATTGTTTGGTCAACATTTCGTGTTATCGCTCCCTGACGTGCCGTGCTGAATGCGGACTTCAGAGAAAGATGCCAGTATACTGTACACATGTGAGGACACTACTCATTCATTATGGAAAACAATGGTGGGCAGTGTTCTCCTTTCTCTACTCCCCCAAAACAGTGGGACTGTTTAGAGGGTGGAGACAGGGTGGGGGTGAGGTCTCTGTATGCTAGATGCTTTTTCGTGATAATGCTCTGTTTAACGTTCCTGATCTCAATGGCTGTGTTCCCCTTTCTCCAATCCAGCGGGTCACACTGAGTCACAAGGCCAGCCAGCGATGACAATGGCATGTTTGTGCACAGGCTGAGCTATGGGTAGGCTGTCTGATGTGAAGGGATAAGATGGCACAAGGTGGACACTAGAGTCTGGTGTGCATGTGGGTGCGCACTGGTGTACACCTTTTTCTGCCCGTGTATACATTTGCTGTCAGTGCACAGAGTTGTTTTCTTCACACTTTATATCACATAGATCAAACCGACTCAGGTTAGTGTTACATGCAGTCCAATCTACATTCAAACACTCACTCCGGCATAATATTAATTTGGGTCATGACAGATAAGATAAACGGCTTCTGCAACGGAAAGGAAATTGTGGGTAACGGACACTTTCAGGCTTCTACAACCCACAGACATTATCTGAAGCTGATGATTTGATAACTGGAACAGGAAGAGGAAAAATATCTCATCCTGCAGCAGATGCAACAATATAACAGCCATTAACCCACCGAGTCAACACTATGAAATAAATGTTGTAGGGTCAACGGTCAGCATAATAGACGCTAAAAAGACAAGTAAAGAAAAAAACATTGCACATGTTGCAGTAGAGGTGGCTGCCTCTGCTGAGACGTTGCGAGATCTACCCTAAGTGGCCTTCCAAAACCTGTATTTTTATTATCGATGTGTATATGTTTGCTGTATTACCAAGCCCCCAACAGATGCCAGCCACTTTAACTGCCTGTACTCTGTGAGGATGGGAAAGACATGAGAAAATATCACCAAACGTGCTGCACGTTAAACACCGCATCACAAACACTGTTCTACGATTTGTTGTAAAAAACTTTGTGGCAAAGGCTGAGGGGAAAGATCCCGGCGGGCAGTCGAGGTTAGCTTCACACCACTTTCAGGTATTTTCTTGGAAGAGCAGATGTGCACGCCGCCATCAAAACAAGCTAATTGTTGTGCCGTAAACTTTATTTTTGGCCGCATTCCCGAAAGCCTGCATTAGCGCCACGTAGCGCCCGAACGTACAGCATGTGGGCATATACGTGCATGCAGACACGCGCATACGCACTCACTCCTTTCGTTTCTTTTTAATGCAGATCAACATCCCTCACAAGTGGGTAGTAGGCCACAGACTCCCTCATCACCAGCCCCCCTCCCTCCCTCCCTCTTGTCCACCTCCTTGTTGTCATATGACCGCTGTTATGTGTGTGCAATGGAACACAAAGTTGCTCTGTTAGTCCCCTCTGCTCTGCCCTCTTAGATTTGAGTGCTGGAAGTAAGGCCCTCTCACTCGCCCGGCCTCAGGAAAACAGACAGGCCCCTGTATGTGACTTACCAGCAAAGATTAGAAAGGAGGGCAAAGAGAAAGAGAGGAGATGAATTGAGCTGATGTTATTTTATGTAACACCAAAAGATAACTTAATCCGTACTCATTCACAGAGCCCCGCCCTAAGATTTTGTTCGATTCAACCGACAGCTTCCCTCACTGAGGCTCTATCGTTAATTGTAATATGTGATTTATTAGTCCTCTCTGCATCAGCACCTGTCGGAAAAGAAAGTGTCTTGCAGCCGTTTGTGTGGCGATGACACTTTGTCCTAGTACCTGGCAAGGATTAAAGACCCAAAACAAACACGAATGCTGAGCCAGCTGAATCAGAGCAGTGCCCTGTCTGAACATACAGAGTGACGAAGCAACTGGGAGATTTCATGGATAAATACTTATGCTCTGTAGAATATCTTAAAAACCTCTGCACGGTGTCAAAGATCAGTTTTTGATGTTAATTTGCAAAACTAATAAAGCTAACACACAAGACATGTGTGGTCATTCTGTTACTCCCTCTCCAGGAACTAAATGACATCTTGGATTAATCATTTTATTAAGTAGGCTGCCGAGGGAACTAGGCTTGGCCCCCTTGGTGCTTAACTGTAACAGAGCTGAGTTTAATTGTCCGAGTCAGCGGTGGGCTCACCTACAATGTTAAAGATGGTTAAAGGTCCACTAGACGGTGACATTGGCCTCCCCGGTGCCAGAGCTGCTACCTCGACAGCCCCTGTCGCTTTAAAACCAAGTCTGTCCCCACTGTCCCTTGCCATTATGTCACCCAGTGGAGTGGATGTGGCAAGTAACAAAAGGAGGTGGAAGGAGGTCAACTTAGCATAGGTTTTGTCCCACTATTGGTCATGTTTTGATACGCATAAAGGTCACTTGAGTGGCGGCATATTGCATACTAGGACAAATAAAACATCAGCCGCTGGAAGAGGCGTTGTGCTTAATTCACGTCACGTGTATTGACACTGATTTAAGAATTCCTGTGGACGTTTGTGTGTTTGCAACACTTGATCAGAAATCAGAGCAATCCTATTTCTTCCAATATTATCTTTCAAACAGACAGGTATGAGGGCACGATGACATTTTTCGGTGCACGGCGCGTACGTGTTTGTGTGTGAAACTCGGTGAAGGCCCATTATGTAAGCATGTGATTAACCTTTATATTTCACACTGGATGTCGTTCATCCATCATTTTAAAGGCAAGGTCATCGGCGACGTGACATTTTTCTGACATGTTGCAGGAGGAAAACATTTTACAGCTTAAACAAAAACAACAAAAAAAGATGAATCAGCTATTAGTGCGGCTCTCAGGGTTGATTAGAGTTTTTGTCACAATGAACGTGACCTTGGTTTGTCTACTAATGGTTACCAAATAGTGACTGAGACTGTAGTAGTTGATATTGAGTGGAGAACAAGATCACAACTGGGTAAAACAATAATAATAATGATAATAAAAAAGAATTGTGGGTGCAAATCCAGCGGGATACTGCAGAATTTATTGTCGCCCTGATCAAGGCTGTGATATTATGCGCCACAGTTTGCTTCTCTCAGTAACTAACATGGTAGCAACATGCATCTGCTCTTTCAGATGGCATCACGAAGATGATTAAGCATGTAGATCTTTGTTTGCCACCTTAAACCTCACCTTGAAACCATTTCTCGTATTAGAAAAACATGTGAGTGTATGTTGAGAAAATGTGGTTTGACTGCTGCAAAAACTTTTTTTTATCTGATTTCCAAAATCTAAAACATTTTTTTTTTCCAGGAAGAACAAAACACTTGCAACTTGCAGCTACCCACAAAGGCTTATCCCAATCTGTCAGCATTACACTGTGACAGCGATCAATACTCCTATCCCAGTTTTTCTCACAAACACCAATCATGCAACATTACAGAGGGTTCAGCATAAGTATCAATCTAATATACCGTGGTCCATTTAGCTATCAGTGCTCGAGAGATAAAGGCACGGAGGAGGAATTTATCCACCACATCGAGGCCCTCAGACATCTGAGCATGTTTGGAGGCCTCGACGTGAGCTGCTGCCTGTGGAACTATCACAGACACAGTCAGCATTCTTTCTGTGTCATATGCTCAGGAAAGCACGTCTTTCTACCACCGTGAAATTATCACGGCCTTTCTCCCATCTCTCTTTCAGCCAGTCTGTTCCAAATCTTCTCTTCCCTTCTTTCTCTCTCTCTCTCTTGCTCTCTCTCCCTCTCTCTCTCTCTTGCTCTCTGCTGCATCAACCTCCGCCCCTCTGCCCCATCTGCCTCCCTACTGTTAAACCCCCCCCCCCCCAGCCCCTCGACCCCTCCCTGCACTGGTTCTCTCTCTCTCTCTCTCTCTCTCTTGCTCAAGCATGTAACACAAACACACACATACAGTACACGCAAATACACATGCTCTCCTGATGCCACACGGCCGATCCCAACCGCCATTGAAAAAAAAGAAAAAAATACAGTAACGCTCTGTTGAAAACGCGAAAAGATGAAACAGAAAATGTCACAAATCATCCTGCTTTTGTCTGCTGAGTAACAAACATGCCCTGCTTGCTCTCTCCCTCCCTCCCTCCCTCCCTGCCTCCCTCCCCACCCGCCCCTCAACTGTTAAGATTTACATTAGTAAACACGCACGGGCGAACAAGCACATAAAAACGAACCAAATCAATCTGAGCTCGAGATTATTAATGAACGTCGATGTTAAATATCCAGCAGGCGCGCAGGCTCTGCTGTCAGGCCACAATTTCCCCCCGCTTTATCCCGGTGCCCGCAGAGGCAAGCTCCGCGGGATTTTGCACACCTCCCACTGCAAATTCACATCCAGCGTCTCGTAAAGCCAGTTGTAAGCACTGAACACCTGATCGTGTGTGATTGGTCTTCGACTCCCTCATTTCCCCCTCTTTCTATTTCATAGCTCTTGGCCTGGACAGAGTGCACAGAGACATACCCGCAAACAAACACATACACACGCACACACACACACACACACACACACATCTTTGATGCATCCTTCACTTGTCCTACATACAGTAATTACATGAACTCAGCGCGGTGCTCACATAAAAGCATTCTGTGAGACTCAAAGGATGCTCTGAGGAGATGATGAGTCAAATACCAAACACAAAATAGCAGCGTCCGCTGGCACGGCGCTAGCAGGGTGGAGGAGGGGACTGGACAGGCTGCTTGCCTGGTGCCATCTCTGAACATCACCTTCCCCGTTTTATCAGGAAAAAAAAACCAAAACAAAAAAACACTCGCCCTGTGCAGAATGCCTAGAATGGAAAAGCATCTCGCTGCTCCTCTGTGCGTCTAAAGCAGGGCAGCCTCGCAGTGATTACAAAAACAAGCTGTTGTGTCTGTTTGAGAGTAGTCAGGCTTACCGTGTTCACAAGCCAGCATCCATTTACAAAGGATACTGCAGACAAGCCCTTGCAGGGAGAGAAAGGCTCTGTGCAATCCACCTTTAGTCCCGCTGCTTCATCTTCATGTCTTCCTCATATTCACAGAGTCACACGCTCACATACATCTCTCTCTCCCTCTCTCTCTCTCTCTCTCTCTCCTCTCTCTCTCTGTCTCTCTTTCAGCGCCCCTCTTTCGCTGTCTTATTAGCGTCTGTGTTCTATATCCTCTCTTGTTTGCTCCAAGGCAGTTGAGACACTGCAGCGATGGGGGTGGAGGGCGTGTATATATGTGTGCGTGTGTTCGAGTGTGTCAGAGACAGAGAGGCAGAGAGAGGGAGTGCAGGACAGAAATGAAGGGAGGAGTCAGCAGGGAGAGAGAGAGAGAGAGAGAGAGAGAGAGAGAGAGAAGGGGGAAATGGTCAGGATTAAATCATGAGAGTAACAGAGAGAGAGAGAGAGAGAGAGAGAGAGAGAGAGAGAGAGAGAGAGAAAACAGGCTTTGATGGGGTAGCTACAGCATCCAGGGTATCTTTATTTCATGCTGTAATGATAAAATATACATTGGCCATTAAGGAATCTGAGCCCTGCTGGCTAGAACGGAGGTGAGGCAGTGAGTAGATCTGTTTCTTGGGGTATTATATGCTTGCTGACAGGCCAGCAGCAGGATTGGTTGTGATTTCATTGATGACTGAAAAAAACATACAAGATAGGGAGAGAGGGATGAGGAGGAGGAGGAGGAGGAGGAGGAGGAGGGGACTGGAGAGGAGAGGAGAGGAACGGAGGGGAGGGGAGTAATGACGACAAAGGAATGGGAGGAGGATTGGACGATGGTGTAATGTGCTGTTTCCGTGCCAACTGTTTCTGTGACAGTGGGACCACTTCCTTTATTGCTATTGGCTATAACCAAGAATTGATAGAGGCTCGGGCAAATGGGGCATCATGCCACTGGGTGTGAAAGGGGTGTGGTTCTTTTCACGTGTTCCTTCCACTTCTCGTTAATCTCGGAGAACAGATTGCAGCCATGGAGAGCACACATGCATGAAAACACACACACACACACACACACAAAAAAAAACATAGCGATCGCAACGCATGGAGCATGATGGGAATTATCGCTCTGTCATTATGGATGCCACCAGTGTGTGAAAGAGACTCCTCCCATCCTCCTGACACGCACACTGTCCGGCAAGGAGAAAAAAAATCTGCAGATTAGGTTGCTCAGAGTGTGTAGTGTAATGTAATTGCCTGGACACCAACCCTGGTGTCATGAACTGTGAGATAATTAATCGGCTATAGGCCAGTGCAAGTGCACATCTGGTGGGGTGAGCAACTTTGCCTCTCCCTGACCTCTCATCTGGCCCTTTTAATACGGGCTGGCAGGCAGGTGGTGTTATTGTCCCCGTTCTTTCTCTCCGTCACTCTGTCCCTCCTCGTGTCTCTTTACCCCCTCATTCAGTGTATATCATTATTTGTCATGTGATCCCTTCTTCTTTAGCAGTGGGTTAATACTGCAGAAACAGATCATCTCTCAGAGTGAGCTCTTAAAAATAAGTAACAGAAACCACAGAGAAGAGTACAATAACATGATGCAATTAAGGCGTATGAAACTGACACCCGCCAACAAAAGCCTACACGGGAATGTCCCTATGCGTATCAACATTTAACCATATGATCAGTCATCAGGACAAGATGTCATGTATGATAGCCTCGGCTCTAAGGCTCAACAGCTGCTGTTGACATCTCACCTTCAAATGTCAAACCTGCCATGATCTAACTGACCTCGTCACTCAGGAGGGAAATCTCCAGGTGTGATAGAAACATTAACGTCTGACATGTTTTGATGTATTTGAATACCAAAAGGTCTTGATCTCTGTTCTGAATAAGAAGGTGTAGTATTATACAACACAAAGCCTGATGATCGTAGGTGTTGATGATGCACCATATTGCTATTTAACAACCAATCAGATTCCCCTGTGTCTGTTTGAAAAATTGCAGCAGCGAGGCAAACGAAGAAGAGAAGATCCACCCCGCCTGTTCAGCAGCTCTTCGCTGGTTGCCTGTTAGTTTTAGATTTGATTTCAATATTTCGTCATTAAAGCACAGCAGGGTTTGTCCCCCAGCTACATATTAGACTTAACACTTCATGAGCTGCAGAGCAGCCCGGTCCTCTGGGAGAACGCTTGGTTGATAACAGAATGTGGCTGAGTTCCCACAAGGTCCGGCCAGAAAAGCTAAAGCTGCTAAAGACTGCCTTTCAAATCGCTCCAAGAGAATGCTCCACAGAAAACCCTGTACTTTTTGTTCTACTTATTACTCCACTGATTTATTTGTTTTTTTTAAACCACTTCTCTGACTTCATTCTCCGCTCTGTTCTCTGCCAATGCCTTATGACCCCTCTGTCTCTTTCAACATTTTTCCATCCCTTTCACTCTCCATAACCCTCACTATCCCTTTTTGTCTCTCCCAGATTGTCTCTGTGCCTCTCCCAGCTTCCTGTCTCCCTAATCCTTAATCCTGTGGAAATCGGTCAGGCAGAATGAGCCAGCTTTGATCAGGCTCTCATATCAGGCGTGGTAACAGTGTCAGCACACCCGGATCCCACAGAACCCTGGAGCCCAGGGGGAGAGCTTCAAACAGGCGTTCACCCCCGACTCTGCTTGAGAGGAAGGAGAAAGAGAGACTGCAGAGTTCCTGTCTCAACTGCCATCTACAGGCTCTGACACCGGTCTTCCTTTCATAAATTTAGCAACATTTGCATTGTGGGTTTTTTTTTTTTTTTTTTTTACATTTATCTGCTTTGTTAGTTTTGTTGTTTCTGCATGAGCTAAATTGGCCGTGGGAAAAGAGATCAGCAGCCAGTGTAACGCCACGTGAAAGTCGCTTGTTGCTCTTGTCACTGGCGTCCTTGACGGCAAGCATGAAATCTGTGTCACTGGTATTTTGATGTTGTGAACCACGGCCAGGGATGATACCTGCCTGAGTGGGAGGCATGTCACAAAACACCTGGTGATCTTGTGGCACAAATGCATCATGCAGGACAATTAGCCTTCCTTAAAGGTCAGCTTTGCGCGGCTCATCTAACAAAGTCAGAAAGAAAAAAGAAAATGCACAACCTGAATTTTTATTTCTGCTTTGTACCCATGTTTCAATCCAAACATCACACCTTAAAGATGTTTGGAATGATCACTGCAACACAATAACTTGAACAAACCTGCTGCTTTCACTCTTGGTTAGTGTTTGAACAGGGCTACCTTTGTAAAACATGCATTTACAGACTGCCATGAGGTGCATAAGTACGTACCACTGTAAACATTCTTTGCACACAGCCTGCAAATAGTATAGTATAGTATAGCATAGTATAGTATAGTATAGTATAGTATAGTATAGTATAGTATAGTATAGTATAGTATAGATAGTGCAGTGTAAAGGTAATCCTACATTGTAAGTTTAGGAGTGGTAGAGAGTAATTCACAGAGCGTATGACCTTGCAGAATCAACTGAAATGGGGCATAAAGGTTTTTCCTCCTCACAGCCACATGACCTGGAGGTTGGAGCTCTCCGCAACTCTGCAACAATACCAACAGTGTCCTCACGCACCACATTTAATCAGCTCAGATCATGTACTTTACGTTAGCCGGAGACATGAAGCAGTCGGTGCAACACCTGATGTGTGAGCACCTGTGATTTGTTCTTCAGCTGAAGATGGTGGACTCCTTTTGTGACCACTGTGCAAACAAGACCTTCATCAAAGTAACCGATGTGGTGTCTGAATGTAGAAGCGTTATAGAATCAAATAATGACACATAAAAATGTTTACTATGAAATACAAAGTGGAAAATCTGAATAAACAACTTTTTTTTCTGCTTATGGTCTGTCGCCGTGTGTCATACAAGCAAATGCTGATATCTAGTGGCCAAGCATGTGTACTACATTATTAAAAGGGAACATACTTTTTTTTTTTTTATATTATTTAAGTAAGCATTAAAAATGATTGATCAAGAAATTGGAATTATGATTATAAAGTACATTTTTTAAATTTATATAAATCTCAAATCAGTCTCACGTTAAGGTACACAAACTAAACAGACTTTAGAGGTGAAAGGTGCCTTTATTAATTCATTCATTTCATTTGTGCCAAATGAAGTGTCCGTTGTTTAAGTTCTTCATATATTTACTTAATGATCGTGATTAATGTGGTTAATCGTGGTTAATAAATGTGATTAATTGTGGCTACGCCTCTGTGCTTATCTTCAGTGTATTTAACGTTGGCTAATTTCCTCTGATCTACATTCACAGCTTATTATTTGCACTTACGCTATAAGCAACACACAGAACATGCTGCTCCACTGGTGCTTAAATTATAAGTGATTTCAGATCTGTGGCTTCCTGATCTGTGTATTCAGTGTTACTGGATGAAGAAGTTTAGTCATGGCAATAAACACTCAATGTCTTAAATTAGCATCAACCTACACATCTAATCTACACATCCATAAGTGGTTGTTACAAGCACTCCTCTTCAAAACTAGCACACATACAGTATAGCAGTGTGAGGTCTTGCTGATAGTGGGCTGCAGGTTAGCTGGTTGTTCATGCTTGTCAAGGTCAACTCAGCAGAGTGCAGGTTAATGGATGCAGCAGAAGAACCTTATTTGCCCTTGAATGAATAAGGCCTTTGGTTATTGCTGCTCCAGTATCTTGTGAATAAATGATTCTGTTGCTGAGAACAGATGATGTTCATAATCTGTAAGAAAAGCAGCTCTATGCAGACTTTGGTAATCCCCACACTCTTTGGCTGGGGGGGAATCCTGCTGACCCCTTTCTAAACCTTAATGCCATCTTTATCTACAGGAAAGACACTGTCTCGTCTGGCATCAGCTAAGCCCTAATAGGAAAGTTTTCTATTGTCAAGCATGATTATTCATTCCACTGGCCTTGAATCGGTGTGTAAAACCTTCCTTAGATCAATACATTTATTTTAACAGCAGGGATTGTGGGAAGAAAAAACAAGGTATGTTCTGAATCTTTGTGATTTAGACTTAATCAGGATGGGAAATAAAAAAAGCTTTGCTGTGTCCTAACGGTCTAGTGTATACTGGACAAGACAAGAGAGTCGCATATGTATACAAATCTCTCTGATCACACACGCCTTACAGCGTTCTCATGGCTTCACTGCCGAACCATGAGTATGTATTGTTTTCTTGATATCACTGAACAACAGTGATCAGTGTTGTTGTGTCTACACCACGTGTGTCTACAGAAATTTGATACTGAACATGTTTATATCGACATTTTCAAATGCACCGAGCACCCATATTTGCGCATGTGGCAGCTGAATTTGAAGGTGAGCACTGAGACTTGTGAACGTTTTATAAATCAGCATTTGCATATCTGTCTTGACAGGTAAGGCTCTGTGCAACACTGAACAGAAGCAGTGTGACCTCTAAAAGAGGGCTCGGGTGTTGCTGATACACTTACACTCACTTAATTTGGTCCATCCATACATGTGTCCATCTCACCATTAGTCTTCATTCATGAAGGGTGACATTTCTGTGGCTTCTATCCAGATTACCCATTGACTAAACATGACAGTATATCTGTAGATATTCATAGTCTCCAGAAAATTAATCCTAATATATGTGTTATTATGACACTAAAATGTCACTTTGTC
Organism: Nibea albiflora; assembly: GCA_014281875.1. Lineage (NCBI taxonomy): Eukaryota > Metazoa > Chordata > Actinopteri > Sciaenidae > Nibea > Nibea albiflora. The sequence continues at coordinate 14,218,440 of CM024803.1, read as the reverse complement.
ACTGGGCAGATAGCCGTGATCCCCAGAGGATATACCATTTCTATTTTGGTCATTCCTCCTTTAATAGCCTGCCTCAGATCATAATGTTGATTTATAAACATGATTTAAAAACTAATAACTAGATTTGGCTGAAATTTCTGAAGACTTTCATGATCCCCAGAGGATGAATTGTAGTGTTTTGGTAACCTTTACTCTCTCAACACCATCCAGCAAAAAAATCCATCAAAATCACATGGGCAGATTGCCATTGAATTCTCTGGGCACATTTCTATCAGCCTTCTTTCTAAACACCTTCTAGCAAAAAGTCAACTTTGCCCACACTATACTATATCTCATAATCTGATTAGTATATTTACAGTTATGAACTGTTGTGTTTTATCCAAAAGGGCGTAAACCCTGATTCTGGTGCCCCCCTTGGTCTTAGAATTATGCTGCCTACTGATAAGACTCTTTGAACAGAGCAAAAGAAAGAGTCTGCAGCCACACTGGCGGCTCTGTAATGCTCATTGTTATGGAAAACAAACTGTTAGAGAGAACAGGCACAAATTGAAATTTTGATCAGATGATGGACTAGATCAAACTAATTTCTGGCCTTTATAACAACCACCTTTTTCAGACAGCAAACATGCAACCAAAAATATATATTTTTAAAATATTTATTGCGTTAATGATATTTAAATATTGCATAACCAGACAACCTAATGCACTGTACCAAATGCATGGTAATCTACCCTGTTGTTGAGGTATTTTACTGTAAACCCAAACTCATGGTGGTGCTAGTGGACCCATCAGAGGATCTCCAAAGTTAGCAGACTTCATCCTGTGGAGACCACAAATGTCTGTACAAAATGGTACACCAGTCCAGGTTGTTGAGATATTCCAGTTTGAACTAAAGTTAAAATAGACTGACTGACATTGTGCCTCTAGCGTGCCTAATTTAAAACTGTATGCTCTTTGTTATGTCTAACATTGTTACATTGAGGGCTATACATTACAGCCTCTAGGGAAGCTAAGGGAGCCTTAGTTTAGTTAGTTTAAGTGAGAAACCAAAATGTTTGTTTAAGAATTATCCACAAAATCTCTGCTAAAAAGTGCTGATTAAATTTTACATTCAGTCAACAATAAGGATCTACCTTGAGGATGAAGCTTTTTTTAGGTGTATACTTGCAATTATATTCAAACCAGCACAACTTCAGAAAAGTGAAGAACTCTCACTTAAAAGTGCTACAAGTTCTAGGGAAACAGAGAAAACGGAGTGAGCATAAAAACTACAAGGGCAAAGTCCCCTATTACTAGTTTATTAGAGGACCCTCCTGAGATCTGGGTCCAATAGAAAAATGTAATTTCTGCAATCACTGCAAATTATGAATACTAGACTGCTGAGAGTTCTACTCTACAATGTCTGTTTAAATCCTAAAGTGTAAGATATATTTAAGACACCATATACACTCCTGCCTCATCGCTCTCCGGGCTAATCTAGATGTGGATCATCGACAGACCATTCATCATCAAAGGTCCAGTGTGTAGTTGCTGATTGCAACCCCGCTACCTTATCCCCCTTCTTGTAGGCATGAAGGAGAAACTACAGCGGCCATAAAATGTGCGGAAAATGCGACTATCTAAAGCCAGTGTTTAGTTTGTCTGTTCTGGGCTGCTGTAGAAACATGGCGGTTCAACATGGCGGACTCCATAGAGGAGAACCCTCAGTGTCTGTAGACAAGTATAGTTACTCTAACTATAGTTATGAATATTGCATATTATAAATAGAGCCCCCCAAATCTTACACAATTCACACACTTTAAAGGTGCAGTGTGTATTTAGTGGCATCTAGTGGTGAAGTTACAGATTGAACTAACTGAATACCGCTTGCCTCATCCTCCTGTTCCAAGCATAAAAGATAAACTATGGTGGCTGTGAAACTTGAAGAAAACAGAAAGGTCCTATCTAGAAGCAGTATTTAGTTTGTCCATTCTGGGCTACTGTAGCAACATGGCGGTTCAACATGGCAGACTCCACAGAAGAGGACCCACTCCTTCAGTAGATATAAAAGGCTCATTCTTATTTTCAGGTGACTGTACACAAATAAATAGTTGTATTTATTATACTGTATTTCTGACAGTATATCCCCTTGAATGTTACAAACTGAACCTTAAGCTAAACGCATGTGTTATTTATGTAAGTTCACTTGTAATTTGTTCACAAAATGTTTTATGTCAATTAAATTGAGGGATAATCCATTTTTTCCCCAATACTTTTTCAGTGATTATATGGCAATTAATTAAATATATAACTATAAATGACATTTTTACAATCGACGTAATGATAGTTATAGTTGTATATGATAGGCTGCAATGCTGCCAAGCTGAAGGGAAACGATTGCAAGCATTCACGGCGCACAAAAAAAAAAAGAGAAACGTTTTCGTGCACGTCCTACTTGTAAAGCTCTACAGCAGGGCGATTTTGCGCGTTCCCGAGACTCGCCATAGAAAACAAAGCTGAACGTCTTCCATAACAGCTAGGGGTGCAGACTTGAGGAATATCCGAATGTATCCTGGACACATCGAGCTGAATATGGATTTACAGTGGGTGTAGCATCGTTGGAGACCGAGCCTTCTCGGCTGGGGGTGACGGCAGGACATTAGCGAAACCGACGAAAATAACATCAGTGTTTTTTTTTTCTCGGGGTGCTTTGTCTTGTCCACCTAACGATAGCAAACCATCATTCCCCATTTCAATTGCAAGATATTCAGCTAGTGATTACTAGCTGCTGCCGGGATGTATCATCATGTTGTCACCTAAAAGTAACTGCTAAAGGACGTCGGATTGTGAAGGATAAGCAGAAAACCTCTCCGAGGTCCTAACGGGTTGTCACCGGGACCTGAATCTGTGTTAGCCACAGTCGCGGAACCCACTGTTTTCGGCGATATGGCGGAGCAGGGCTACTCATCTTGGTGAGTCCACACAGGCATCGCGCTACCGATTAGTAGTAGCTACCTAACGTTAGCTGCTGGTGCTGCTACTGCCAAAGCTTGATTGATATAGGTCACTAAACCAATGAATTATATTTCTGACAATTCACGGTAACACTTGGCTCTTCACGCCTACGCACTTAGATGTGTTTATCACCGTCTGGAGAGCAAAATGTCACTCATCCATATATTTTTTCCCCCCTGCAGCTGTGATATTGCTAACGGCTAACTTGAACTAGCTGGTTAGCCAGCAGCGGCTAATCAGCTGTGCTAACGCTATGTAGCTTAGCTTGGATCCCAACGGCTGCTATTGTGCGCGAGTGCTAACGAGGCTAGCTGCCGAGCTAACGGCTTGCTAAGCACAGCCAGTGAATGAGTCGTTCGCTCATGTTATACAAATATGTAAAATACAATTTATTGTGCCACAAGCACGCCGTTGCACGGCCGTGTCAAGCAGATTAGCGGACGTTAGCTGTGTCAACAAATTAGCGTTAGCTGATTAGATAGCTAGCAGCCGTCGTCGATCTGCTCGCACACAATAACAAAGGTTCTGCCGTAGAGCTAAAGCTAGCTCACTGGCATCGCAGTCATGTCTCAAAATGCCAGTTTCAGGGTGAGCTTGGCATTTGTGACACGACAGGTTGCCTCACATCACATTTGCAGATTTATAAGGTGTACACACTCCAGGCTGGGTTAACGTTTATGGCGTTTTTAACGCTCGGCGAAGAATAGATTAAAACGAAGCCAGTCAGGGATGATGTGATCACAGAAATGCGTCGTCCCCATGAATGAAAATGACCTGACTTTTGTTGAGGCCTAGCTAATTAATGTAGGCTAAATGACGCCAGGTTCATCACCGAAAACACGGGTTAAGTGATTGTAATGATCGTTGTTTTTTTTTTTTTTTAAAGAAGAGCATCCTCTTGTGTGTGACTAGTCTGAACCAGTGACTCTCCAGTGAGCAGACATGGTTCATTGAATGGTGGAGGTTCAGTGAAATGTTGTGTTTGTGAGCTCGTCTTATTTAATGTCGTAACTTTTTCTGTGGTTTTGCAGGAACTTGTGGTCTCTTTACATGGATTGTATGACGTTTTTTGGGCTCAGGATTAGTCACCAAAAGCTTCTCCTGTCATTTGTCATTTCTAAACACGCTGACTCTTTTTATTTTGACAATGTAACTTTATGTCATTGTAGTTCTCCTAAACTTTTTGTCAAAGCTTCACTGTTGGGGAAATTGCCCTGAGGGGGGAAAGCCCAACCCCATCAGGATTTCCGCTTTGATGTTGGATTATTAGGATTATATTATTACAATGCACATTTATTCATCATCTCATTCATCACCGTGACTTTCATTCTGTACTGACATCCCTTTTTACTATCAGCGTTCAGCATGTAGGAAACAGTAGTAGTCTCATCTTATTGGCTTTCAGTTTATCCCCCCAAAAGTCCTCCTTTAACATTTATTTCAACATGAAGTCTGGAATAGTGAATTAGTTTGTGGCCGATGAATAATTTTACACATTTTTGTTTGTCCGGTATGGAGTACAAAACACTAAAACCCCAAACAGAGTTTATTTAATATTAACTTGATGTTTAGGCTTTCAAAAGTGTGTGAGAGACATTTTCTATGATCAGAGGACAAATACACAAACACAGAGATGCAGTTTAACTCATTTACACCTGCATTAACGTGATACGCTGTAACGATAAACTGTGCTACGGGGTGCCAGTTAGGACTGAGCCTAACAATTTTTGGGCCACGTTTGTTGTTTTACTGTCCACAGGGTTAGGACAAAGAGCATTTAAAAAAAACTCATCTTAACCCCTCAGATCATCCTCACACATCATATAGATCCATCACAAACAGTTGGGGAAATTGCAGAAGGCCTTTGCATTTACATCCAGCGTTAATAAATGTTGTTACTAATGCGGATGCTGAACCGCCAGCTAACTACTCCTGCATACGTTGTCTTACAGAAACCATTCAGACATCACAACATCATTTAGGACATGATAGTTATGATTTACTCATTCACACTTTTTAAAATATTCAGCTTTTTCCCTGTTCAATTTTTCTGTTGAAATGAATGTGGCAAACTTCAAATCTTTGTACGAACCTTCGACACTTTCAGCTTTCCCTACTTCTACATACTTTGAGCGAGAGACTGCATTCAAACTTTCAACTTTATCACAATCTTTACTTTTTCAACATTGTTTTTCAGCTGATTTCACATTTTTGCGCTTTAAAGCCCTTTTTCTCGATGGTTACTCCTTTTGCCAGGCTAGATTGACCGATCAACTCCTGGTGTTTACACGTCTGACACAGAAGTAAACACAAAAATACACGGCTCTGATTAAAGAGAAGAGAGGCAGACACTTTACAGCAGACTATCGGGAGATAGTCTTTTTTATATATATATATATATATACACATGCATGATGTAACTTGTCTTGGCCCTTCACAACATTATATCACGACCAATCTCTCCATCTTGTTCCTCTTAACACCACAAACGGTATTTCTTAAAACGTTAATGTTATCCTTTCTAAAATAACCGACCTCCGCTGGAGAAATAAATCCTGTCTGAATAGTGCGTGAGCGTGAAGCTGCTTAATGTGCAAGCTCAGCAGAAAGGAGAAAAAAAAAACATTATTAAGGACAGTGACCATCTATTGTGCCAGAAATGGCCTAAATGTCACTGAGGAACTTCAGAGATGAATAATTGGTCCAGGTGGAGAAACGGTCGAAGCTAAATCAAAGCTTGTGCGTTAAAGTTTTGATCTGCAAGTCGCATATTTTTACCACTGTAGCGTGCCGACATTCAAACAGGTCACCGGTTGCATTTTCACGCACGTCCTTTTTAATTGAAACCTGTTTCGGGTGAGTTGTGAGCCTGTGTGTGTGTGTGTGTGTGTGTGCGTGTGTGTCATATGCAACTGTGGGTAAAAAATAACACCGTGTGGTTGTAATTGTGAGTCATGTTAATGCTGTTGCACCTGTTTAGTAACTTGTTTAACACCAACCCCCTCTGTGTGTACATTACAGTTACACTAGATGGTCTGCTCTGTGCATGTGAATGCACCTGTAGCAGTTTATTATCTGTCTTATCTGACAGCAGAGCTATCTTCAGCAAACATTTGGAGACATTACTTCTGGAAATTTGCGTGTGTGTGTGTGTGTGTGAGTTGTGAGTTTGTGTCACTGTTCACAGGAGAGGAGGAGCTAAACTACCTCCAGATGACATCACGTCCTGAGTTACAGATACACATCTTGATACCTAACCATAACCTAAAGCAACCGTAGGCGTTAGCGGTGTGATTTATTGTATTGGCGGGTCAGGTGTTAGAAGACACGGACCTCTAATGACTGTGATTAGGATGCTGCGTTCTGCTCTACACAATTAGTTTTATAGCTGCTAAAATTCTGCCTGGATAAATTGCTAATAAGTAAACCACAGCAGGGCCTGTTAAGTTAAGCCTCATGGTAACCAACGGGCTAATGTCACCGCTTTGAAGGTGCCTCGTCTGATGCCACATTTAACAGCCGTCACAGCAGCAGGTAGCTCCGCAGCTCGTTTGATTACTAACCCCTGGTAGGTAGTTTCATGTTGCCACCGCACTGGTGCCCGTATTTGTCAAGAGAACTGTTTTCTCCCACTTTCTCTTCCTCATTTTCAGTTTTGCTGCCTGTCATACGCACACGGCGTTTGTCTAAACTTCTCAACCATGACATTTGAGGTGCAATAGCGAACGTGGCGCTTCCTGGTGTGCACACAGTGAGATCCAGTCCTGTGCAGTCGTCGTACAGTGTTTCATCTTTACCTATCCACCCAGGCAGACGTCAGATCCCGCCTTTCTTTGTACAGCTGCCAGTCAGTGCACTCGTTAGTGCCGTCATATGAAGGCTTTTAATCTGCTATTTAGGAGAGACAGGAAAGATTGCCACCACCTTCAATCACTGCTAGTTATTGTTTTCGCCCAGCTTGTCACGTGCCTCTACTTCAGCTGAACACTTTGGTGAACAGCCTGGTGTGCAGAGGGAAGGTCAACATGATGCGATGGTTTGTGCGTATGACTGTCACACATCAAAACACACCTTTGTTTTCTTAGTGACTCATTGATAGAGTAATACTTGAAGTAAGGCGCTCTGTGCCTGATTTGTCCAATCAGTCTTTATGCAAATGGAGCTGACTACGTTTATATTGTGTTGGTCATATAAATTGGCTTTAATATGCAAGCTCTTAAGTAGCACAACGACACTAAGGCATCAGCTTGCTTTGTGGCCTCTCGCTCTCGGTTTAATTATCAAAAATGAAACCAAAATGGGGGGGAAAAAAACACAAGTTGGAACCACGTTGCCCACAGATTGACACTGCAGCAACCACAGCCACGGAGTTGAAAGCACACTTGGTAATGTGTTTTCCACACGGTCCGTATCTCTGCGGACAGTAGTTAAGAAGGTAAAGTCAGCCTTAAACATGCTAACGTTAACGTACAAGAAGCCATGACCTGATAAACGTTTAGTAGTTGATCAATTTCAGCGCTAAGTTTTTCCCAGTTATTTCTGCTGCGCGTGTGGAGGATTGAGTCGTAACGTTGCAGTCCACGTGCGGAGGCGATCTTTTGATGTTGAGTAACAGAGGGCTGTTTTTCTGTGTCACAAGCAAAAAAAAAAAAAAACGAGCACATTACCATATTTTTTTGCAGTGTAATGGCATTGCCTCATTGAAGCTACCTGCTAAACTCATCACGGCAGCACCTTTTTACTGCCCTCGCAAGATGTTTCAGAAGCTTGTTGTGGTTGTTAGACGTGTGGCCGAGGTCGATGTGGTGTAGGTTCTTGGCTTAACATGTTAATGCATTTACTTTTAACAACGGCAGACTTCTTTTTTCTTTTTTTTTTACTGCAGTCCTTGAAGTAGAGTTATGAAGGTTTAGGTGCGGCTTGCCAGCGCTTACCTCGGACCACGTACTGATAACAGTCGCACCCATCTGTGTAGCCACCTGCTGTAAAGTGTAACCAACAATTTCTGAGATTAATGTAGGATACCGTCCAGGAGCTATTATCACACGGATAAAGGTTTAAAGGTTTGTCAAAAATGTCATCTTAAATGTGTCTTTTTTTTCTTTTTCATTTAGACATTTGCAACATCCGCTAAATAGAAGTGCAAAAACATCTTTCTCTTTTTCTTTTGGCTTTTTTAATTAATGAATTTAAGCAAGGGGGGAAAAGCATCCTTCCTCGGGAAACTTGCTTATTAAGACCTAAATCCCCAAATCCTATTATTAAGACTACCCTCAGTATAATCTGACTCCATCTCGGCCTTTCCTAGACACCGGCTAATCAACTGATCATTCGCACGACTCACAAAGCAGGCGATGTTTAAATACTGCTTTAAAATAAGCCTGTTTATACTCGATTCACAGTGAAATCTAGTGTCCGACTCTTTGTAGCCGCTCGCAGGGAGAATCTGAGCTACGCCAAAGTAGTGTGTACTCACTTGATGTACAGTATGTTAAATAGACACAGCCAATGCTGTTGTATCCTCGGCTAAGAGCACACACTGTTCGCTTGTTTGAGTCTGACGGATTACTGCAGCACCTGTTGCTTGTGTCCTGATCTGAAGCACCACTTAAGCCTTCACAATTTAAGAGACGAAGTCGGGTTTTTTAAAGTTGGAGATGCGGTAGTCTTAGTTTTAGAATTTCAAAGCTGAGACTTATCTCTCACTGTGTTCAGGTGCTGCATGGAAATTTTCAAAGTGATTAGATCAGGACCGTTTTAAAAGCGGCGACCGGCAGCTAGTCCTAAAACGTCCTGAACCACATGGCGCCCCGCGGCAACCTTGTGATTCTCGACTGAGACGTGGACCGCGTAATCGCAATATCCCAGACACGCCTGCTCATACGCCGGCCTCTTCCGCTTGTTTCTACGTTGATCCCTTATCAGCGATCATTCAAACAAAGAAATGCCACAGAAGGGTGTTAATGTACAGAGCTGCAGCGCAGGAGAGGTGTATTTATGTTCATGCGGGCAAAAAAAGGTCACCGTTGATCACACATCGCATTCCTGATCCTGGAGGATGTACGTACATAATTGGATGAGGCGGCAGAGGTAGATAAATTCCTGAATGAAGACACGGTGGCAGCTTCGTCCATCCGTCGGCTGTTGTAAGCCGATGGATTACTCGCCTTTCACCAAAGACAGATACAGATAGTCGAGTAATATACAGTACAGTTTGTCTGTTCAGTCGGTCTGCATTTGTATGATCTGGTGTGACTGGACTAAGACGTTTGTGCACAGGGGCAGGATTTGCAAAAGTCCTCATTGTGGCCTGGTGACCTGGCCCCTTAGTGGTCAAGTCATGCATGCAACTGGCTTGATGGAGGGACGGTATTGGAATTGTGTTATTGAAAAACCTAGTCTGTCAGCGAACAAGGACGTCTTATGGCACTTTGGGCCGCCATCCAGCCCTCAACAGTCCGGGATTGTATTTTGTTTTTAAATGTTCCATTCATCTATCTCACCCATGTTCTACAGGCTTCTGTGCGCAGAATTCAGACGAAGCAGTTCGATACCAGAATATGAATTAGGCCCGCGGTTGATTTTAAACTAGCTGTCTATGTGCTCGCTGTGTTGACAGTGAGGCAGTGACATCATTAGCATCTGTGTGTCGAGGAACAAGGTCAGCTTCTTAATCACTTTCTTAATGCCTGACGCCTGAATAGGTGACACTCGGGCCCGCTGTATTGTTTATTATGACCTACATCCCGGGACAGGTATCCCAGGCCGCTATTGTGGTTTGACATATTTTGTAAAGATGATGCCTGCTGAGTGTGTTTTTCAGCTGTTAAGCAGAAGCCTGTATTGGACAAACAAGGCCGGGGCAAAGCTACATGATGCAGTATTGTCCCGGTGTCCTGTTTCCACAGTGAACTACATGTTACCCCTCCCCTCTTAGACACCCTGTAGTCATCCTTGTGCTACTGAATGAATGAAAGACACAGACAGGGGTTTCTCGCCCCCCTCCTTCTCTTTACTCCCCACAACCCACAGCATCACAATGAAAACTGTGAATTCCTGTGTCACATGCGCACCAGAATGAAAAATGATTTGGAGCTCTGTGTCTCTTTTTTTTTATGCAAGGGCTGTTCTCTGTGTCAGTACTTGGAAGAAAACGAATGCAGCCCAGCGATACTCAGAACTGAAACAGTATTCACTGCATGCCAGCAGAATTGGGCTGATTTTTAGTTGCAGGGCCTGATATTTCTCACGCATGAGGAGTATCTCGTCAGCGGGCATTCTCCAGATGATGATGCCTTGTTCGTAACATGTTTATCATGTTGTACTTCATACTTTTATAAATGGGATAATTTTTTTTTTGCAACATTTTACGGCCCTTCGAGGTTTGCAGGCGCGGCCAACACGAGCTGAAGTGCAGCCCGCTCGATGTAGTACGTTGCAGTGGAAAACCATTTATATTCACTGTATGCTGCTTCGCTCAAGTGAGGATTGGGTTGCTGGCGACAGGTTGTAGTAGAGTGGGAGACATGTTTGCTTTCAAAAAGATGACCCAGAGCTCACTAAATGAAACCCGAAGAGCAGCAGCTGCCGTTACTGCTGTTAATTCAACTAGGTTGTTCTTTTTTAAATTATTATTAATATTATTATTATTTTGAGAACTGCATCTTGGGCTGTAACATCCTGTTAACTGTCATCTAGTCAGCGTTGTGAGTCAGCTTGTCACTGTTGTATTTGTACTTTTTTTTTTTTTCACGTAATGTGGTTTTCCTGTGCGGAGCATCTGTCGCTTTACGCGTGCCGAAGCCATGCGTACGTACGTGCGTATGAAACTCTGGCTGTCAGAGAAGCTGCCGGATTCTGAATATGAAGTGCATACTGTGAAACTAAAGAGCACAGCGGTCGGGCCTTTCTTTCCTTCCAGTGTTTAGTACAGCAAACAACGGTACTATGTGGTATGAAATGTTTTAGGTCCATGCGTTTCTCTTTCATCTCTCAGGTGCAGTGTTCAACAAATATCTTTACTCTGCCTTCTTTTATGTTATTTTCTACTTTTGCTGGAGGTGTTTTCGTTGGTGTACTTCTGTATGTACGGTTATGTTCGTCCTGTAAACTGATTGCAGCAGTTTGTGTGTGTGTGTAGAAGTTTTGTTCCAGGCCAAATTTCCTTGCGGGGACAATAAAGTAAATCTAATCTAACCCACTGTCAATATAAGAGACTCAGTTTACTCTATAGTCAGCAGTGAGTTCAGAATAAAGTCCAACTTTTGAGGCTGATATGCTCATGAGTCCTATTAAAAAAAAAAAAAAAACAGAATATACCCAAATGTTTGAAGGATTAACTTGTGGACAAACTCTGAAATTATTGACACTATTCAGTAACTCCCTCCGAGGTAAAGAAGGTCATCCACTAATCGGAATGACTGTCGGCTCCCTCCGGTCCGCGCGTCGATGTGTCCTCGTGCCCTACACTTGCACTCGTGTGTACAGTGTGAATGATTAGCCTCTGCCATTAGATTCATAACTAATATTGGTCTAACTCTGGTTGTTATGAATCATCGTCATTGCTGTGTAATCACTGACGTGTGTATGAAAGGTGACGCATTGCATCGTGGGTTGCAGGCGAATAAAGCCGTGGACCATCGAGGCATCGTGTTTATGGGAGGTTTTTCGGGGCACTACAATGAGTTTGGACCCTCAAATAAAATGGTGGACGGTAAATGTGGAGCACTAAGTAGCAGCAAAATAGGGACAATTTCAGACACAGCCCATTATTGTGTTCATACAACTGTAAAACAATATCAGCGTATTCACTTGGTTGAATAGAGCTGATATGCCGGGCAAATGGATATGCTCATAGCTAATGGATTTTGGTCTTAGATGCCTTTTTAAGATGCTGATAAAATCAAATCTGAGCTAAAATGCACACTAAGAACAGCTTTGATGCCTCCACGCCGCCGGAGCAGTGATGCTGATGACGACATTATTGGGTGTTGCTGGTATCGTTTTTCTTTTTATCTCCAGCCTGTGTTTGTGGGTCAGAGAGTTTGACAGGAGGCTGATGGGTCAGGATCGGGGTCAAACGTGCACCTCTCAACCGAAGGCAGGAACTTCACAAAGCCAGCCTTGTCTTTGCCCCAGAGAAAAAAAAAAAGAATTATGAGGTTGCATGTCAAGTCTAGGCTATGTCAAGGCCTCCAGATCATTGATATGGGAACAATTTGGTGCATAGACACAGCATCGGTCTGCAAACTAGAAGCCTGATTACACTTTTGATTCACTACATTTGTTTAAAAAAAAAAAAAAAAAACGTGGGCGACTTTCTGCAGAAATGTCGGATTAGTCAGATGTGTAATTTTACAAACCTATTGTTTCAGAGAGCTCAGAGTGGCCAGCTAAAAAGGATCTGGATTAGTACTATCTCTAACCCAATTTCTTTATTCATCAAGAAAGTGCAGAACTGTGGTGCCAACCATCTTCAGTCTAAAGTGTACGGATGCTCTTTTTAACAGCAACCCTCAGCTGAGGACTCTCGTTATGATGTCCTTCATCAGCTCCTTTTTTATTTTGGCTAGTTTGTCTTTCAAATCACAATACCATGCACAGATGGCACAAGGAGGATGTAGGTCAAGAGGTAGATTTTTTACAGGAAGTCCTTTTTTTTTTTTTGCTTTGTTACTTCAGTAATTCCAGTAAGTTCTCTGTATTACTTGCAATAAACCCAGATTAGTACGCAATATATTTGCAAAATCATGTTTGATTGCTGTGCTAGATCATGTAGAAAAGATTGATAGAATCTTTGCATGTCTTGCATGAACACCATAGTTTATTTTTTTGGCTGATGCATTTCTTTCTGCTCAGGCATTTTAGGTTAATGCTCATATTTCAATTTCAGTGTGTGTTTCAGGACTCGAGCTTGACCGTTTTTCAGTAAATATGTTCAACATACTGCTGCATTTCCCAACTAATACACACCAGTTTTTATCCTTTAATACTAATTATTATTCATATTAAGTGCGGCGCTGGTCACCGCCACGATGGCTGCACCGCTTCTTTTGCGTCCTGGCTAGTCTAAAAATCGGTCAGCAGACCCGAGGCAGGCTGAATTACACCTCTGTCCTCAAAGAAGCCATCTGTAACGGCACCTACCTGTCACTCAGATCAGCCACTCTATTAATTATGCATAACTTCACCTTAATATCATTTAAACGGGCGAGTTAGCTGTCAGCTATAGAGACCAAAACTGTATATTGAACCAGGCTGTAACCTGTTTATTTCGCTGTGAGGTTGGCCGTTTTAATATAGGTCCTTATGGAGATTGACTCACTTTTGCAGCCTGTCTCAAGTGGCCACTCAAGAAATTACAGTTTTGACTTCATTTCTCAGCCATGGAGGCTGCCGTTTGGGTGCTACAAAAGACAAGACACAAAGGACCAAAGAACAAACAACCTAACTAACCAACCAACCAAGACCTTACTAACCAACCAACTAACAACCTACAACAACGGCCCACCCATCCACCTTACCTACATTTGTCCACTGTTTCCAGCGTGCCTTGTACATTATGGATCACATTTTCCTCACTGATTTTCATAACCCATCATTTGTTTTTCCCTTTTGCAAATTTGGCCAATCTTGTTTTGCCGTTCCCGTCTCGTGTCTTTGCTGCCTTCTGTGTGTAATCATGACATTCTCTCGATCTCAGGGGAACAGAACATGTTGAGCAGAATGTTTCAGCAGTGCGTGCACTACCAGTGTTTCGACTGTAAATGCTTTCACATTTTCACAATTTCAAATTCTTCTCATATCATAATTTTGCCTTTAGTCTTGACACTGGAATTGAGCTGTGGAGATCCAGTTCACCCAATGCACAGAGCAGTTGACCAGTGTATAAAATACATTTACCAATACTTGTAATACTACCTATTATACACATACTATATATGCCCGCTTTCTTCGCAGGGGGAAATGTAACGTGCTGTATATTCAAAGCAGTGGTGATAAAACTGCCACAACCAATGCAGTGTGTGAAAATATTGACTGAAATGACACAGATACAGTACTACTCTTTTTTTTTTTTGTTCTCCAAAGCATCGCGGCATGGAAAAAGAAATCACAGCGAGAACTGTACGAGAATGATCTATTATAATTTCAAACTACGTCTGAAGTGATTACAGAGTAAAATCCAGCTGGAAAACCACCTTTTATTCCGAGAGAAAGAAATATGTGTGTACTTTAACACAGTTAAACAAATCCAAGGGTAACATTTTCTAGCCTGCTTTTAGAGCTCAGATGTTTTCTCTTAGAATCCACGTTAAAAGGAGATGTGGCTACTCTGACTCACAGTCTCTATTCTGAAGGCATCTCCGGTTATGAACTTGTCCCGGGCTCTGTTTTTAGTGTTTTTTGCTGCTGCGTTCATTTGGGTGCATTCTTAGAAATAAGAAATGTGTAGTACTCTGTCCTTTTTGGCTAAAACCCTCCCTATCAGACTTGGAAAAAGAACAAATGGCCGAGGGACAGCTTAATCATATGTGAAAGAGAGAAGTAAGAAAGGCTTATCAAACCTTAAATTACAAAAAGATGGATAGTAATTGATGCGACGGATATCAGGAAGTCTCAGCACTTCAGATGGGGGATTGAACTCAAACAACAGATGTGTTTTCGCTCACCTCGGCTTGTAGTGAATCAGCAATACGGTCAAAAAATAAAACGCTTGTGGGGGTTTTTCGGGGGGGTTGGTTGGATGGCAACAAATGTGTAAAAGATTCCAGCAAAAAGGAGGAAGCAGCAAAGTCTTTCACAGTTTGCGTTTATTTGAGGGCTGATTTACTTTCCTGCTCTGCATGTGATATTTAATCTACTAGTGACAACTTGTGCTTAGAAGTAAAGTAGCAAGTTGTCAGTTAATCAGCGTAATGTCAGTACGAGGACAGTTGTTATGGAAACTGTGTCTCGGTTTAGCGGCAAAACACACGCCGTCCTTTTGCTCTCGCGTTTAATTACAGCAAATGTTATATACAACTTATTTCGTTGTGCTCATGTTTCCTTTCCTCTCTCTCCCTCTCTTCCTCTTCAGGGCGTACTCCCTAGTTGACTCCAGCCAGGTGTCCACCTTCCTCATCTCCATCCTTCTCATCGTCTATGGCAGCTTCAGGTGAGTGTCACTAAATGCAGGGAGTGGACAGCGGGCTGAAAGAGCACATCCTGCAGCTTTTAAGCATAACATCTTCTTTTGCAGGTCTGCCCTTGTATGTTTTCGTACGCCGGTGCCCTGCGGGGTCAAGTATATTGTTCTCATTTTAGCTCCCAGGCTGCCAGAATTAAACACATAAAGAAAGGATGTTTTGTTTGTTATGGTGAAAATGTAAAAATGGTAAATGTTTATTTGCCATGCAGTTACTGTAAAAAGCACATCTTCCCGGTTAATGTGAGTGAGAAACACTTGTTGCAGCCGAGTTGGCTTCTTTTAAAGTTAAAGCGCGCGCCGTGAACAGCAGACGTAATGTGATTTTTGGTGCATTTTGCCCATCAGAAGAATCTCCCGCCCCGCGCCTAATGGTGTTTTGATTGATTTAGTTGCATTAGGACATTGACCAAAACAAATTTGTTTTAGAGGAGTCCCACGATCAGGTAAGTGGCTTCATAGAGTTTGATTCTCGGGCTGAATTGAGAGGCAGGTGTTATTTTTCTCATCCATCTGTTATTGGATTAAAGGCGCTGAATCAATGACTTCATTAATCCTCCATCTCGACTATATCTGCATAAATGTGCGCCGCCATTGATGCAAACTGGCTTATCAGCATCCAAATGGAAAAAAGCAAGAGAGGACAGTGCCCGTTCCGACGCTCCGTCCTCACTCCATCATACAGACCAATTAGGACAGCAGGAGAAAAACACATTAGACAAAAAATGGCTGGGGCCCATTACCGTCATCGGTGGATTGTAGTTATTATTTGTAAGTCACGACTGATCAGATCAAGTTACACCGGTGCTGTCAGGAGATGAAATCACTTCCAGTCAGTGCCTTTCCATCCACCTGCTTTAAAGCATATTTTCAGTCTGCATTTAAAAGAAAACAGTCTTGACATATTGCAGCTTAGCTGAGGTGGAAAGGTTTACCTATCAGTTCAAATAAAATGTGACAAAATGTGGAAGCAGATCTTGTAAATAGATCATGACATGCATCCACCTTGTGTCACAGAAGCATCTCGTCATCGTCTCTGTCTACAATCCTCCTCTCAAGTGGTTTAATGGCATCGGACCAGAGGATCATTAACATTTGCATTACAATTGTGGTGTGAAATTTGAATTAATTTACATTTTCCTTTGCTGAATATCAGCAAAACCTGTTAAACGCATGTTTCCACCCAGATGTAGTGCAGTCGACTCTCCTTGACAGTCGACTCTCCTTGACAGTCGACTCTCGGACATTTTCTTCTTTATTCTTTGTTCGGGTCTCCAGTAGCTTTCACAAAAGTCTTCCTGTGGTCCACAAAATAACAACCACAAAAATAAACAATAACAATTTAAAACCACACAGTATCAATAAAGACGGGGAACTGCAATAAGCCTGAGACAAAAAAGAAATCATCCAAATAAATTCATAAGAAAGAAATATTCAAAACAGCAATAACATACAACATGACAAAAAACACTATGCATAACAGTACGCACGAATAACTTAAGATTTTAGTGTATCCTCCACAGTTAACCAGGATAGTCATTCATGCATCTCACACACATTAGTACATAAAGAAGAGTGAAGATCTGTCATGATAGGAAAACAGCACTTACTAATAATCATTTATTTTAGTTTTTCTTACTGTGACTTATCGAACTGTTCTCAGTGCCTACAGTACCTCTGTAAGATGGGAATATGCAATGAAGAGGAAATAATATTTTTATGAGCATATTTGACCTTTACAGCATTTTTCCCTGATTGTGTTCAGGACTGTTGATGTGAGCAAAAATAAAATAAAAAAGCAAAGAAATGGGAATATTTTGTGGGTTGATGTGAGAAGGTTTTGGCATAGAGCCTCAGTTCAGAGTTAATAGTATAAAAAAGTTTTAAGAAAAATTGACCAATAAAAACCGCCAATAAAGCTTCCACCTCTTACCAAAAGCGTACGCGCGTTTCAAGATCCTGATTATCGATGTCCCAACACGCTCTCCAACTCTCCGCCGTCTCCTCTTTGTTTCTGTCCCCGCTGCAGGTCATTAAACATGGACTGCGAGAACCAGGAGAAGGATAAGGACGGTAACCCCACGACAACGGGGGCTTTCAACAACAGCAACACAAACAACAGTGAGTGTTACATGAGTGAGTGAAATATAAAGACGCATTTTACAACTATCCATTCGTCTTTGTGTGATCGAAACCCTCCTCACGTCCCTGTTTGTGTCGTTCCGCAGGTATTCAGACTATAGACTCCACACAGGCCCTGTTCCTGCCCATAGGAGCCTCCGTGTCTCTGCTGGTCATGTTTTTCTTCTTTGACTCGGTACAGGTGGTCTTCACCATCTGCACTGCAGGTAGCTGCCGCTCTTGAATTTAACACAAAAACCCCTACAGCTGTAATAAGGCGCTCGCATTTCTGTTCAGTAGTCACACGCTGGGGAAGACCTCGTACCTGCGTTGATTATTGAAAGCGTGAAGGCCATTAACTGCCCCATTAAGCTGACAGAACACAACTGGAACAAACAGCCCGGGTCTATTAGGCCCTTTGGTCTCACTGCTGTGCTTTGTTCTTCTCCTCAGTGCTCGCAACAATCGCATTTGCATTCCTCTTGTTGCCAATGTGCCAGTATCTGACCAGACCCTGCTCCCCACAGAACAAGTAAGGAAACCATGTGGATTCTTTAATCATGTCTGTTGATGTTCAAATCCATGCTCCACGCCGCTTTGGTATATCTTTTACAAATATTTAGAAAGCTCCGTGATTCAGCGCCCTCACAATCGTCTGCGAGGCTCCAAACGTCGGAGAATATACGGGTGCTACATTTTGTTATTTGGGTGAACCAGCCCTTTAGCATGCGTCTTTTCACTTACTGCATACATCGTTTTAGGTGTCTGGACATCTCAGGCAGTAGTAAACCGCAGAACACAACCCACCGACTCAGTAGCTCAATATGAACCCCCCCCTCTCTAGTTACAGATTCACAGCCTCCTATCTGGTTTCACTGCACCTTTGTCTGCTTTGCAGATCCTGCTAACCCATTTCTCCTCCGCGTGGAAGTTGTTATTTTTGGCATGTATGCATCTCAGGTGTCATTTGAGGTCCAGCTCGTTCAGATCAAAGAATGGACGGCGGTGCGCGTGATGTCACTCGCAGGTTTCTGAAGGGCTTGTTTTGAAGCTTAAAATCTGTTGTCTGTCCTGCCTCTTCTGCCTCCCGGCTGATCTAAAATCAGCAAAGACGTCGATCATCGGCAGACCTGAGGCAGGCTGAATGATGCAAGGAAATACGTCTGTAACAGCACCTGCCTGTCACTCAAAGCGGTTATGCTGTTAATTATGATTTGATAATTGTCGTTTTAACATGGGCGTTTATGAAGATTGAGTTGTCCTGTAGCCAGCCTCGAGGAACTGCAGTTTTTGGCACTCCGGCATAGGCGTCACCTCACAGCCACAGAGACTGTCTCCATTTGCCAGATCACAAATTAATTTCAATCAGCAAAATTGGTGTCAGCATCACTCTGGTCCAGAAGGAGGTGGTAGCGCACCTGAAGCTGTTTGGTAACTGAACAAAAAAGAGAAGAATAGTTTTTTTTCCTCTCCGTCTTCACAGCCTCTCGCTATCTCCCCTGGTTGTTCCTGTTGTGGTTAAGTAGGCAAACACTACATAGAGATAACATACCGGCCTGTAAATGTTTGCATGTTTCACATCTTACTATGTCCTTCTGTTTGATTTAGACAAGTGTCTCATTGGTCTCACTGCAGGATTTCCTTCGGCTGCTGTGGGCGTTTCACTCTGGCTGAGCTCCTGTCCTTCTCCCTCTCTGTTATGTTGGTACTCATCTGGGTGCTGACTGGACACTGGCTTCTCATGGACGGTGAGTCTTTCCGTTATGACTCGTGTGTGTCTGCGACAGGTCCCATCACGGGGACATCACACCAGGATCGCTCGATTATTAAAGTAGCCAGTTATTGGACAATAATAGTATAGTATGTGAGCAGAGGGTCTGTTAGCCTAGCTGCTTTCTTTGATGCCACAGGGTAATAATTGAATCCCGGTCCTCAATAAAAGCGAGAGTGTGAACCAAAGAAAGAAGGAAGTTGACATGACTCATACAATATGACGTTTTAGCAACACTATTTTCAGGCCCTTACTGCAGTGTGTGCCGCATGCTAACACAGGACCAGTGTGCTCGCATTAGTCAACCCGCTTCATGAAACATAACTGACATTCTAGTTTTTAGTGGGAAAACCGATGAAGCTGTGGAAAGTGTGTGGGCGTGTGCATTTCTTTTCATTTGACCCAGTTGACTTAAGTAATTTGAAACATGCCGGCAGCCGTCTTCAGCAACGCAGGCCTGTGACAAACGGCAACACTTCATCATCAAAAAGAAACACACTTGCACACATGAGAAGACGGCCTTGTGTTGGAAAATCATCCCAAGGAACAACATCGGATATCGAGAGGTTTATCGAGAAAGTGATGAAATGATAATTAGCTAATGAATACAACACGGCAGACACTACTTTTTAACGTGAACTGCAACAATAACGTAATATACGTTGATGCAAATCTTCATGAAACTGTCGCATGTGTAATCCCAACACCGTCATGTGACTTGTCAGGTCATGGCTCATGCAGCGGAGAAATTAATTAGCCCCACACACACAGTAATTAACATTTCTTAAACAAACTTGCTGAAATCAGTTCCCTCGTTGCTGTTTCAGCTCGTTTCCTCTAAAATGTTGAGCCGTGTTTTTAATTATCTTGTGTTTTTTTTTCCTCCTCGCAGCTTTAGCCATGGGCCTGTGTGTCGCCATGATAGCCTTTGTGCGGCTTCCCAGTCTGAAGGTGTCGTGCCTGCTGCTGTCAGGACTGCTCATTTACGATGTGTTCTGGGTAAGATATACCCTCGTCCGAAACATCATCACAGCCACCGCCAACACAAAAAATATTATCTCTTATACAGCTCACGAGAGTCTTTTAGTTTTGTTTTCTAAACATGCACGACCAAATATATTTTCCTGCCAGATGAGCACAGTGTTTTTGGAAGAAACTGGGCAGTTAGCGTTGATGCTGTTCAGCCTTCGTAAAGAGAAATGAGCCAGAGAAATTGCTAGAAAGGACAGCAGGTTGCCTCGGAGCCCAAAACTTGGATGAACATCATTATTTCCTCTCAGAAATTAAAAACATTTACGTCTAGTTGTCTTTGTCTGACTCTGGTAGATTTACTTGAGGTTTATTAGCCTTATCTGGCAGTGTTCCTGCTTTGAGTCGGCGCCGGCACTGAGCACAAAACACAAAAACAACGGCCACTTAAGAGCTTAAGTGTCCCCAAAGTCGACGGGAGTCGTGGGATCATGAATAATGATTTTAATATGAGTTAATATCGGCGGGTTAGTGAGTGACAGAGTCGGGAAGCTGTGATTTTATGCAAGTGGTTTGATGAACTACTGATAATTTAATTAAATCAGAACACAATCAGTTTAAGGTGTGAGGGTAGTGGAGCTCGGGGGGCCTCTATGAGCACCTGGCTGCCTCGGATGTGTTTATGCAGATTATAATAAGTTTGTTCAAGTAGATGCAGCCATTGTTTCTCAGAAAGGATTAACGATTAATAACTTTAATACCTTTGCCAGTTTCATCACTAAAAACAAAGGAATAAACGGATAAACATATCTGACACTGCTCTACAAACGGCTTCTGGTGATGTTCTACCAGCGAGCCCATTTACTGCAAATGCTCTCATCTTTGCCATATTGGGCGCCTAGCAACCTGCCAGCACACCGCTGCCGTCAGTGTTATTTCCCCGCTGACAATGACCATTTATGTTGGCAATAATGTTATAACATGACAAACACTAGATGAGTAGGATAAATGAACCCCCTACCTGCGCCGGCTTTGAGAAGTTTTTGAAGCCGTGATTTATCGCGCTTATAACGTAGTACAACTGCAGCGGCAGAACATTCGGTGATTTGTTCATTTTAATTTTGGTTATTTATGTGACTCGGAGCCGGTGGTCACGTGGTATGGAGCACAAACAGGACATAGAGTAATAACACAATGGCAGCACACAGCATGACTGAAATAGAACAAGTGTTTCTTCATTCTTCAGGAGGAATAAACAACTTCTGACTTGTCTGACTGTAAAATCAAGATTACAAACGGCTAAATACCGTTCCATACGATAACATTCAAACAAAATACGATACGCATCTCCTAAACAATTGTTAGAAAGCTTGTAGAGCCTCTGGTTTCTAACCAGCCCCCTATATTTTCCAATAACCTCAGAAACTCTGATGCTATTCACTCAAAAAGACTCATTTTAATTCAGCTCAGTTTGGTCTCAAATGGGTCAGACGATCAAGAGCAAAGTCTTAAGAAAAGTGCAAATTTCAACGGTACGCCTGACATCTTTGAAATTAATGACTTCTCTGCGGCCTTCACGCTTTGTAAAGTCACCCTCTGGGGCTGTATCGGACCCTTTAGCGGGCCGGTTCTGTCTGCGTTATGTTTGACACCCCTGAGCTAACTTTGCTACATTTGCATGAACTGATCTTTGAGCGTCTGTTCGACAGTTAGTTTCGACCAGCTGATGATGTTTTTTTGTGAGTCAGTGATAAGACGAGCCACCGTAATCCAATATGTGCTTAACAGGCTGCACCCATGGCAACACACATGTACTGTAAGAGAGTGTGCGTCTTCCCAGCTCCCCATATATTATATTATTGTTGTCATTAACCTTTTGGGTGTATATAAGATATTTAAGATGTAGATTTTCTGATGTCTCTGTTTTTTCAAATCGCTACATGTCATCTAATCTTGAAACTATCTCGGGGAAGTAAATTGCTTATCATTCTGCCTTCTTATGATTACAAATTGAATATTTTTGTGCCAAGGCAGACAAAAAAAACAAAACATTATGCGACTCTGGTAAAGCAGGATGAGGTCTGTCAACAGGGCTAATTGTCTCTTTCTTTCTCGCGCAGGTGTTCTTCTCAGCTTACATCTTCAATAGTAATGTGATGGTCAAAGTTGCCACCCAACCTGCTGAAAATCCCATAGATGTCCTTTCTAGGAAGCTCCACCTGGGGCCAGGAATGGGCCGGGACGTCCCCCGTCTCTCCTTACCTGGCAAACTGGTCTTTCCCAGGTAAGACTGGTGTGATAAGGGATTAAGTTGCGATTGTGTTACCTGAGGAGGCCCCGTGGTGTCGGGGGTTGCCATGCGCCCATGGGTGTGTACGCAGACTACAAGATCTGATTGATAGCGTTTGACATGCTGTGAATAAAACATAATGAGGTGAGGCAACCGGCTTCTCTGAACACTTCAATGATAATTAAAGACTTTCTTGGTACTGATGACAGCGTGCAGAACTGCAGATCTGCTGCCTGCTAATTAAAATATTAGGCATTTTCAAAAATAAAACACTATTTATACCACAGCTTGGCTGAACACTTCCTGTTTTCTGAGAGATGTGCGTCCACATTGCCCTGCATGCCCAGCTAATCAACATTTTAAATTGAATATTTAATCAGTACTCTCAGTCTCAGTGCACTGCTTTCCGTCTTACATTAGTCTACATTTCAGTAACTCGGCCTTGATGGAGAGACTAAATCATCTTTTGTCTTGGTTTAAAAGGATGTGCGCCATCACAGCCATAAATCGTCTGCTCTGGTCCCCACAGAGGTTGCTGCGGGAAAGCAGAAATGTGTTTCATTTCGTGCACGTATCCGCACATGTTCACACGCAGCGTTCTGTAGCTTTGTGTCTTTTTCCTCTTGCGTCCAAGTGGAAAGTTTCTTCTTCTCTCTCTCACCTGGAATTGTAAACACCAACACCCGCTTTGACATAAGGAGGGGGGGGAGCCTTCGTACGTCTGAGATAACTGCCACCAAATTTAACCTCTGGATTGAACAACCAGGAGGATAATAGTGGCGCATGTGATCTTGATATACTCATTCAGGATGTGTCTGCTATTGATCAGCTTCTGCTGAGCGTTTGTGCTAACTTCATCACTCCGTCTGGCTTGATGTCGGCCGCTGTATCAGGCAAAGGCTTCGGTTCAGACCGGCCGCTCCTGGCGTGTCATGAAGTCCGATTAGTATTTGCATACTAAAACAAGTAATGAAATACAAATGACACGCCTGTGTTGACTCCTGCGTTAGACAGCGTTTCTATATTCTGTCATCTCAGACGCGTTTCTTCTTCTTCTTTGCCGTCCGTGCAGTTCCACAGGAAGTCACTTCTCGATGCTGGGAATCGGAGACATCGTGATGCCGGGGCTGCTGTTATGCTTCGTCCTGCGCTACGACAACTACAAGAAGCAAGCAAACGGGGAAGTCCCGGGTCCCGGTAACATGTCCGGACGCATGCAGCGCGTCTCATATTTCCACTGCACTCTCATCGGATACTTTGTGGGTAAGCAAGTAATCGATGGGCAGATGGGTGGGAAAGGTCAAGGGTTTTATTGTTGTTTTGGAGGCGATGGCCGTCGTTCTTCGGGCGCCATTTATGCCGTGATTGACGATTACGTGACTGTGTCTTCAGGTCTGCTGACTGCCACCGTGGCCTCCAGGATCCATCGCGCTGCTCAGCCCGCTCTTCTCTACCTGGTGCCCTTCACCCTGCTGCCTCTGCTCACTATGGCCTACCTGAAGGTACACTGACGGGTCGAGACGTTCATTTGCAAGAGATTAAAGCTCAGCTGTGACAGTTTCTGAAGAACTGTCGTGAAAAATTGAATCCTTGAGAGTGTGAAGCGCAAAGAACATCCTTACTGGGTTTTTCTGCCCAGAAGGAGAGGAGGATAAATATTGCAGCTTGATAGTACGCCTCTGCTACAAATATTGCTGCAGATAAGTGGTCCGTTTGTTATTGAGTACTTTTCTAATCTCACACTTTTTTCTCCCTTTTATTTTTAGATCAGATAATAGACTCAATTTAATAACCTTTTGTCTGATGAATAATTACTCAGGGAATCTTAGAAAGTTGAAAACAAAGTTTTGTTGCCAGTGGAAAGAAGAATATATGCACAGGGAGTCTTTGTTTTTACTTGAATCAAAGCTGGAATAAAAGGTGTCTTTGCTGACCGCGGAGATAAACCGAGAAATGTTTTATTCAGGACTCGTGACTCATGTCCTAACTGGTTTCTGTGGTCCGCGCAGGGCGATTTGCGGCGCATGTGGTCCGAGCCCTTCCACGCCAAGACCAGCAGCTCCCGCTTCCTGGAGGTATGATGCACCCTGGGATAAACGACCAGCGCGGGGAGGACTGCGGATCCTTTACCTTAATTAGAGGGAAGGAGAGAGGGCGCACTCACAGTGAGGCCATGTCGTCATCACTTGTTCATGCTTTCCGCCAATCTTCTGTGAAAACCCTCAGAAGGACACCAGTGTGTGGATCACAACGCCCCAACACGACTCATCTTTGGTCCCTATACCCCCCTTCCATGCCCCCCTCCTTCCGTTTCATCTCCGCTTCCTCTTTTCTGTTTATTTCCTCTTCATTATAGCACATCCTGCCTATGCTGTTTTTGTTCTGCCTCCCTCCCCTCCCTCTCGTTTTTCCTTTTCCCCCCTCTCTTCTGTAGTCGGTCTCATTCGCCTCTTCCCTCCCGCGGCCCGTCTCCATCCGTCAGGCCTCTTCTCCCTCGCTCTCTGCGTTTTCCTCCTTCCTCTCGCGTCTTTAATTTTCTCTGCATTCTCTCTGTTTGTCACTGACTCAGATGAACTTGAGGGCCAGGCCTCCCCCCTTTTTGTGGACTTAGGGTTGTGAGACATGGCTGGGGTTTATATATATTTTTTTAGCATTGTCGTGGTCGTTATGATTATTATTATTATTATTATTATTATTAATATTATTATTATTATGGAACGATTTAAACAAACGGAGAAGAGGCGGAGTGTTGCAGTGACACAGGACAGTGCTCGGGAGCAGCGACACAGTAAAGGAGAAGAGTCTTCCCCCTCCATTCGTCTCCTTCCTCCTCCCCTCCTTGCTTTCTACATCTGTCCCATCATCCCACCACGATGGCCTCTTCCCAGCACTCCTCCGACACTCCCTGCGAGCCCCACCCTCCTCCTCTCTGTTCATCTGCTGTCCCCATTCCCCACCCTCACAGATAACTATGTATTTTATTTAGAAAAGTTTTATTCTTGGCATATACAGAAATGATGCATTATAAATTGTTAAGCTGCCCCGGGCGTTTGAGGGGCCGCTTCTATTTGTATATATGTGTATTTGCGGTATCTTGAGTTTGTATTTGTGTTCGGGAGCATGTTGAAATAGGGTGGGAAACTGACGCCAGCCAACAGCCGAATTTTGGGTCAAAATGTGTCATGCTGACTGGTGAGCATCGATCACTCAGAGACTGTTTTCTAAAGTTTGTTGGCTTGTGTAATAGAAACGTAGCTGATGGGGGGGTAAAAAATAAAACATCTGTAACGATGGCTGGTCGATAATAAAGTTAGTTTCCTGCTCTAGTGTTAAAGTGCGTGTGCGTGTGCGAGGATGAAACGGACGAGTGAACGGTTGTTTTACTTGGTTTTAATTTGAAATCATGTTTAAAAAAAAAAAAAAACAATAGTCAGGTTTCCATTGAGCTGGGCGTGTTGGATTCAACTGTCCTAAAACCCCACGACACGTCTGATGGAAACCGTTTGTGTCTAACTCTGAGAAAACCCGACGGCGTCGGGTCAGTCTTCTTTCTCTCGGTCTCTCTGCGGAAAGGTGGAAATGTAAACAGTGTTTTCTTTTTCAAATAAATGAATGTTGAATTAATTCTAAGGTATGCTATGTTACTTTTCATCCCGAGAGCACATCATACATCATGCTGGGTTTCTACTGAATTTATCTCCGTCGCACATCCTAAATTTACACGTTTTATTCACGGCCACGGGGGGAAAAGAAAATACAAAAAATATAAGGATGTTATCGTGATCATGACGCATGATGATATTCGATGATTTTTTTGTTGTTGTTGTTGAGGAGAGTCGTAGGAGCGGAGCAGCACAGCAACACATCTCATCTGAACTTTGTAAATGTCAGTGTTTTACCTCAGTCGATGAAGACCTGACTATTGTGAACGTTTGGACTCCTGCAGATGAGGGGCAGTGGGATATGAAGACAAACTGTGGTTAGATTCATATATAGTTACTGATAAAGGGTTATCTGTGTGTGTGTGTGTGTGTGTGTGTTTGTGCGGGTGTGTGTGTGTGTGTGTTTGCGTGCCTGATCAAAAACAAAGTCTTTTTGGACCTAGGGAGCGGAGAAAATCAGTTAAGCCCTTCAGAAATCGAACATGGAAATTAGAAACTGAAGCTAACCCATAGGATGTTTTTGCTGTCACCATTTGGTCCCTGACAGTCTTACAGTCTTTTCTTTCTTTTTTTTGTCCTTCCACTTTTTTTGTGGTGCTTGTCAGTTAATATCTAATGTATACTGGAAAACGTGTGAGTGAGTCGGAGAGACGTATGGACGATGCAGTTTGCTGGCTTTTTTTTTTTTCTTTTTTGGTTTTTGTTTTGTTTTTTACTTTTTTATGCTATCTGGCCGTGCATGTTAAGTGTACAGTGTATCATTTCTCAGACTGCATCAACAGGGCTACTGCAGTTTTTGAGTCTCTGCTGGCCGACACCGAGGCACTGGACCTAAAATGAGCTCGGCTTAAACACAGAGCGCCGTCAGTGGGTGGGACACAAAAAGACTGCAGGTCAGAAAGACTGCGATTGGTCAGCTCTGACCTCATCTGACTGATATCATGACCTGAACGCTGTCAGGTTGGGACGTCCGGCCTGCCGCTCAGTGCGGCCGTTTAAACTCGGACAACATGGAGCCACAAACCCCCTTTCACCTCCTCATGGACATGGCAAGAAAATATATAGATTTATATACATATATATACATATATGTGTGTATATATACATACATAAATAATTGATGACGATCATGGTGATAACAGAAAAGTTTTTTGTTTGTTTTTTTTTTATAGAAAATGGATTTCTTTTTACCCCCTTTTTGTTTTTTTCGTTAGTGTTTTTATTTTTTATTTTTCCACCTCTTCTCCCCTCCAGCAGAGGACTCCAGCTCTGTTGGTGCATTGATATTACGGCTGAATGGATTCTGTATAGAAAAATGGTGAATAAATAAATTAAGAACTGTGTAGTGAAACATGAATCCTGAAGCGCTTGATCTAAAACACTCTGTGTCCTTTTAACCCCCCTCCCTCCCCTCCCTGCCCCTCTCCCCTTCTTCCCCTCCTCGTTCAGGATTCTGCTGTAAATAAACATGACTCTAACTGTAACGCCGCTGTGTCTTTTTCTTGGACTGGCATGTTTGTTGAAGACTTATTTGTGTCTGTTCAGAAGGTCAAAAATGCCTCTAATGTTGCTTTCGATGTAAATATGAACCTCTTTTATAACAATATGGGACAGCAAGAAGACGGCAGATACTGATGATGTGCCAGCTCAAACTTCTGGTTACTTTTCAGATGAAGCGTCTACGTGATAAGCTTATAAAATATGATTCATCGTTAAATATTAAACCAGTGGTTACCTGCGTTTCTGTAACATCAAACTAAAAATGTCGTCTTGAGCTCAGGCCCTGTGTCATGTTTCCATCTCTGAGTCTCCTCTAAACTTCTTACGTTGTTTCTTTTAAATAACTGTTTGAGGCCCAAAAGAGTTAAAAGAAATCTGTAAAAGTTCAAAAACTGGTTTTAAATCACTTTGTTCTTTTCTTCTTTCCTCTCCCATTAATCATCTCACGACCCTCCACATTTATCTTGTACGGGGCCTGACCCCCTCGGCTGGGAACCACCAAACTATTTAACATTATATAACGCGCGCATCCCACCGGGGACAAATAAAGTTATTGATTGATCGCCGTAGTTAAAGCCGGGGCAGCTCTAACAGTAAAACGTTGCCTACGCGTTGCATTAGTATCGACAGATCTATAGCTGTATCTAATTATATGTCATGTCGGGGTGGAAGTATCTCTGCCCACAGGAAGCCGGGTTGGGAATCTGAGTCCAGCTCAGGCCGTGTTACACTTAGCTGGAGAGGTTCACCTCCCGGAGCAAAGCATCGAACCCCCACGGAGCACCATCGCTGGAACATCTGTCCGTTAATGCATGCCTATAGTTCATGTGTAAAAGTAGTGGGATTAAAGATGCTGGAACATTTCTATGATGTACTGATGTGATGCTATGCCGTGTCAATGCACTGCAGAACTTTTCCTTCTGTGCTTGTACTTGTGTAGGATTTTGAATGACTTTAATTTGTTGATTTTTTTACTTAAAGGTCCAGTTTGTAGGATTTGTAGGTTTTAGTGGCATCTAGCAATGTTGTTGCTGATTGTAACCGCCTTGCGTCACTCTCTCTTGTGAAGGAAGGAAGTTGCGAAACGGAGGGAAAACACCCAAAGGTCCTATCGAGAGCCTTTGTTTGATCTGTCCGTGCTTGGCGTCTGTAGAAACACAGTGGTTCAACATGGTGGACTCCATAAGAAATAACCACAGGCTCATTCTTATTGTTAGGTGACTGTACACAAACGAAAACGTAGCATAGGATCTGAAGATCTGACAGAAAAGGATGTGAATACTTCTTACACACTGCTATTAAGAAACGTCTTGTTCAATCAGATGACACAACTCAAGAAAAAGACTCACCAAAGTGAATACTGGGACCTTCTACTCCTTAAAGAAGTATTTGAAGTTGCAAACAGAGGTGTAATTCTCCACGTCAGTCGTGGTAATTATAATAAACTTGAACACCTCGGAAAACTGACAAGAAACGACTTATTCTAAGCGCAGTTAGAAATAACGTATGCTTTATCCGCAGTGACTGTAAGAGACACTTAGACCAATGAACAACTTCCTTTATGGGAGGTGTTTGTCATCCACAGGGCCTCAAACGTGACTGGTGAAGACGTAAGCGTAAGCCCCACTAACACTGTCTACAACTCAGTAAAAACCAGAATTCATCAGCATCTTTTGTGGCTCCTGCAAGATATCAGGCAAGACATCTGAATCTGATCTAAACTTTGTGTCTTTTTCTGCTGAGATGTAGCTGAAAATTGTTTTAAATCTATGTTGATCAGTTTTTCATGAGATATGCGGGTTTTTAGGAAGTTATAGAAGACAAACAAACGTCACAGTCTCACCTGTCATAGCTGAAGGCGTCACTATCAACCGGAAGCTTGCTTAAATGTGTGCAAATTCAAGTTTCTGCTGCGGATTCTTTCGATGCTGCCTTCAGCAGTCGATTGCATTCGACTTTTTTTTTTTTTTACAGAAATATACCTAAAAGATTTTAATCTATGTAGGTATACAATGTTTTTCGTGAGATGTGAAGCTTTTTGCAGAAGCCAAACACCATCACCATCTTTCCTGTCTTTAGCCGGAGGCGTCACTGCCAACTGGGCAACCTGTGTCGACGTGTGCAAATTCGAGTCCCTCCAGCAGATGGCGACACGGCGTTGTCAGAAAACACTGTCAGAATTGAGCGAGGCCTGATGTGGCTTCAGGCACACCAATATGTTTGCACCTCATGTATGGAGATCTCAAACAATAATCTAAGCTCATTTCGCAGGATAATCCTCTTACGGCGGCGTTACAGTGTCTTCACAGCTCAGTGTAACCGACAAACCGCAGCAGCAGTATGAAGTTCAGATTGTCACAGCGAGCCTCCAACGAGGCACCAGTCAGAACAATGAAAGAAAGAAACCATTCTTTAATCGTCCGGTTAGCTGAAATGAAAGGCACGCTCTCATCAAAGTCAGGTAATTGGTTCCTGCAGGGCACCGGGGAGAGCTCTCGTGAGCCTTTCGTGGGAAAATGGCTGCCTCAATGACAGACCAAAGACGCTGAGTCAAGAGTTTATAGAAAAGGCTGCTGCAGAAATGCTGAGTTCCTCTCTCTGAGCGTGTACTGTAACTGGTTTCTGTAGTGGATAAGAGGCCTTTTGTCTCTCTGATTCACTTAAGCCGCTCGGTGATAACAGGCCTGTGGACAGTCGGTGTAATAAAGTGACAAATGGAGGATATATGCAGAGTCAAGAATAAAGAGGCGCATACGGGGCGACAGTTTTCCTGGATGATGTGATTCGCCTCCTGTGAGCGGCCAATTTATTGAAGAAATTCTTCTAAATTCTGATTTCATTTTCGCCCTTTGTGTCCCCAACCGAGACCTTCATCCTCGAAACACCTTCTGAGTCTGAAGTTCTACATTTCACGCTCTTTACGTCCAAAAATCATTCAGACCGGCAGACAGACGGACAGCCTGACCTACTGACTGACTGGCTGTTTCAACTGGATGGATGGGCGGGTGAAGCTGATGGTGGGGGGATGAGGAGCAGGACACTGGGTGGGTGGCTGGGTGGGTTGGTGTGTGGATGGGGGAGGGTTAGGGAAGGTCGGTGAGGTCAAGGCAGGCAGGGTCCACCCCTCGTCACCTATTGGCCAGGCCCAGAACTGGTCCTGAGCAGCTTTGAAGCCCTGAAGTGGACAGAATTCCACCATGGCCATGTGGATTGTAGCACGTCATTTGTAAGAAAATTTTGGCGAGATGGTCCTAAAAATGGAGAGGTTGGCCCACGCTTGGAACGCGGGGTTTTGTATTTGCGAGCCGCTCGCTGGCTCCTCTCCTCCTATTGATCCTGAAATTACAGACAGGCAGGTGATAGGGCGGCCTCAATTAACCAACAACTGCTGCAGAAGTCAGTGTTGGTTTTAGGTTGGAGGGACTGAAACGGCCTCTTCTTTTTCTTTTGGTTTGCAGGTGGATGGCATGAATTCGGGGCATGTTTTTCTGCTACAAAATAACTGAAACTGCATTTGAAATTCGCAGTAGGAGCGTTCATCTTAGGCGCAGTTGCTTTTTGCCCCTTTAAACATTTAAACGTTACCGGTGAATCAGCTGTTTGAAACTCAGCCAAACATGGATCAAACACCAAAAGACCTTTATTTTAAAATCTAGTGGAGATGCACCAAAATTGTTCATATAACACCTGAAATGTGTTTGAAAGCATGCAAATATTTCAATACAGAAAAGACTCTCAACAAAGAGTAAAGAAGGGGAACATAGAGCGGAATAAGAGCATTTTTTACAACCTTAAAGACGCATAAAGTCAAAAAAGTGAATGTTTAAAGGGTTGAATGCACTTCCAGGACACAGACACATTCAACACAAACAGTGCTTTTAGCTCTTATCGCAGCAGCAGACATGTATTCTCAGTCTAACTGGTGAATATATAACCAGGAAAAGCTTATAATAAAATTCAGAGTCGGTGGCAGATGAAGTCAGGCAGTGCAGGTAACTTAACTTCTTCTTCTTCTTCTTCTTCTCCTTCTTCTCCTTCTTCTCTCGTCCAACCAGGCATTCCAGGCTTGTTTAAATAAGTCCTGCCTGCCTGCCTGCCTGCCTGGGCGCGGGTGGATTCCCCTCTGGCCCTTTGCCCTTTGACCTAAAGTGCATTCCGTATGTAAAGTGAGGAATTCCTCTGAAGTTCAGTTAATGGGGGTGAGTTTTTTTTTTTTTTTTTTTTTTTTTTCATCCTTTGGACTCTGAACTCGCCCGGTGGAAGTGGAAAAACAAGCTCGATGTACACTTATCGGGGCTGGCCCGTGAGTTATGGATGAGGTTTTGTTGTTTATCGGTGGCAGTTAAGGATCGATGTCTCCCACCACCACCAGCAGCAGCAGCAGCAGCAGCAGCAGCAGCAGCAGCAGCAGCAGCAGCAGCTTTGGGGCTTCAATAAACTTCTGTAATAATCCTCTGGGATCATGACTAATTGATTTAATGGAGGATATTGTGGAGTGGAAGTGAGGAAGTGTTCCTCTGGTTCTTCTGTTGACTGCTGTCCTTACAACTCTGTTGGTGGACAGATATGATGATTACACTGTTAATGCATTCATCACTGTTGCACATAAAGTCAGATAATATCACAGTTATATCGTGTCCAGATTTTAGAGCTCCTTGAGGCAAATTTATGATGAGTGATGTTTGGGCTCTGTAAATAAAATTACAGATAATTTTTTTTTCTCTTTTGCTGTTTTAAAAATGGCAGAAACAGAAACTAAAAATATAATTTCGATCAACTTGTTTTGATTTTAAACTTTGTGACATTTGCTTTTCTTCCTCGTCTAACACAGACCTCACCTCTGCAGTATAACAATAATAATAACTGTAAATTCAACTCCTTTTCTGTCCTTAAAATATTTATTTCTGTTCTATGATGTGTAAAAAAAATGATATCTTTTATCCACAAACTGTTCAGAAAAAACATTTCTATTACACCAAATAAAGAAATATTTCATGTTTTACATGTCATTTGGACTTTGCATTAACAAATATACATTCTTTTTGTTTGCCAAACAAATAAATTTCAAATATATTAGTTATGAGAGTTTTAACTCCCTGTTCGACCTCTACAACTCTTAATATCCAAGTGGACTTGGATATGAAAATTTTGAAGGCGTTGTGCAGCGTATGCAGTTGTGCCATTCACAGATACAGAGCGTGTGGAAATCATTTATATTTTTATAGATGTTTTAAATCTTTAGATGTTTCTGTAAAGTTCAAAAATATATCATATAGTTTGGAAAAGTTAGAAGCTGATGGAACAGCCCTACAAATGTTTGTCTCTGAGTTGCTGAACACAGGCTGAGGTCTCCGGGGTTAAAGGTAAAGAAGGAAAGAAACGTGTTGTTCAGTCACTCATTGTTTTACACGTGGAGCTCCACGAACCTCTGAGGCTTTCTCATTAAATTTCCCAGGTCGGGACCGTTGGAGGAAGGGCGGCAGAGCCGAGCTCCTGAGTGAAGGAGCGTATCTGAAGGTGGATCCATAGGTCGAGGTTCCTCTGCTGTTGTTGCTTTAGGAGCCCTGTGTACTGTTGGAGACGCTGTAAAAAGGCTGTGCCACCCACACAGCTGGAATGTCATGCATGCAGTCCATAGAGTCTGTTTCAAGAGGGCGGCAGAGGGGGGAGGAGGAGGTGGGGGAGGAGGTGGTGGAGGAGAGCCCTCTTTGGAAGAGACAGGGTGCACAGGGCCTCGGTGCTCGAGGTGGGGTCTCAACTACTGCTACAACATGAAAAAGATGAAGCAGAAAACTCACTTCCCCTCCTCCTCCCTCCCTCCCTCCCTCCCTCCCTCTCCTCCACCTCCTCCCCCTCCCAAAAAACTTCTCCATTAACCTTTTTTTTTTTTCTTCTCCTTCTTCTTTTGGGTGGGAAATTATCAATGACGATCCATCACGGTTGTTTGGTCTTTGGCCCGATGAGAGGAGAGGGGAAATGTGGAGAGAGAGAGAGGGAGAGGGAGAGAGAGAGAGACGTGAGATGGAGGGATGGGGGTTGGGAGAGGTTAAAGGGCAGAGGAAGAAAGGAGGTACATTTTCGGAGGATGGGAGGTTGGAAAAAAACAGAGGGAACAATAACTCCCATGTTTAAAAGGCTTTTCTCAGCCTCCATGACACCTCACACAGGCAGCAGTTTAAAGTCAGGGAGTGGTGCTTTGTGGCACTTTCCCCTCGGGCTCGTTTGAAGGAGACACATTTTCCAAAACATGAAACTACATTTTTTTTCTTCCTTTCTCTTGTCTCTGTTTCTCTCTCATCTGCTCCAAAAACCTTCTGTAGCTTTCCTGCAGATTAAGCCTGATTGAACACGCCTGAGCTGCTGAAATACAAATAAAATGAAATAAAAGAAACATTTAAAAATGCAACCACGAAGGAAAACGTCTTAGAAATCCACCAAAAAAAATTATGACTTAATTTCCTCACGTGTGATTTTAACTCTTTGAATAATGCACCAAATAAAATGATCAGATGTTTTTTGGATTGCTTCAGTTCTTTGTGTTGTGTACAGGAGCATGTGGATATAAAGTACACTAAAATCAGCAGCTGATACTTGAAGTGCTGAAATGCTTCATACATGAATTACTGCTCAGATTGTCGGCCTGTTTTCGGCTCAGTAAATACATTTAATTCCAGCACTTATTTGTCAGTGACTTTAATTGTTAATTGTTTGATTTTATATGCTGTAAATGTTGCAGCTCTGCTGTGTGTTTTACATTTTTTGGGAACTCGATAGAAACAAAAAAAAAAAACTAAAAATGTGGAGTTGAAATCAGGAAACACACGCTTTAAATAATCAGATGAAATTATTTTAGTGTCTCTCAGTGAGCAGACAATTAATCAGCGTAATTTTCAATGTTTTGTTGTCAATTAATCTCTAGTGATTTAGTGGCAGTGTGATTTTCATGAAATCTGAAGCTTTAAATTCGTAGAAAACACCACATGAAAACAGAAATCAAAACTGATGTGAAGATGTCTGTGAATCAGAGGGAGGGGAATGAGAAAGGGCTTTTTTTTTAAAATCCTCCTTTTATCGGGTGACGTTTGATTTGGGAACTCAAACCTGTAATTGATTCAACATTTTAATTACACAAACCTGCTGCAGAATCATCTGGGTGGGTTGATTTCAGTCCACCAGAGGAGGCAAACTGACGCCTGCGGATCAACTTTTATTCGATTTTGAAGCCACAAAAAAAACAAAAAAAAACAACAACACACAGACAACCAGTGGTTTGGACAAATCCATTGTTCATCACGTCACACACTTTAGTTATGTTGCCTGTGTGTGCCTTTCCACACTGCAATGATTTGAACAAACAAGTGCTGGTGAAGGGAAAAGCAACCAAAGCAACTGAACCTGGGTGAAATCATTCTGAATCACTCCTTTGAACATTTTGAAGCCTCGTCAGTGAATTTGGAGATGGATTAAAATTCTTTTTTTATCCTCAATTAAATCAGATTTTAAATCTGCAAACCAAATATTAAATGAAGGCTGCACCATTTGATTTATCTAAATGATTTTCTTTTTTTTACACAAATGAATCTCATGAAGGAGCTGCAGATTTTTTTTATTCTTTATTATTTCCACACAACCTGGATTCACTCATTTCCACCTGATTCTGCTTGTATCCTCTGAGAGGAGAGACCCAGTGATCACTGCTGCCTCTGAGTGTTTATTCCTCATCAAATAACACCAGAATTTAGGCACTGAAGCCTGAGTTTGCCAGCTCATGGGTGAGGAGGTGTGCAGATGTGTGAGCAGTTTTCATGAAATCAGAAGACAGACCAGGAGCAGGGGCGCCTCACTCAGCTCTTGTCCGTGCTCAG
Source organism: Nibea albiflora (assembly GCA_014281875.1). Classification (NCBI taxonomy): domain Eukaryota; kingdom Metazoa; phylum Chordata; class Actinopteri; family Sciaenidae; genus Nibea; species Nibea albiflora. The sequence goes on along the minus strand of CM024803.1, from coordinate 14,183,084 downwards.
AAGCACACTCCAAACTCTTTGACAGGACACTCTCAGTCACCGTGAGAGACAGAGGGGGCATCACTGCTCCCAAACCTTCACCGGATCCATCATGCCCCGCCTTACATCAAACATTTTTTTTGCCGACTGGCTGCACAATCAGATCCCTTCTGAGTGGGGCTGGAGTCGGGTGGGTGTGAGGGGAGTAAAAAGTGGGCCCTCTCCCACTGGATAATGCCATTATTTCAGCTCCTCTGGCCAGGAATGCCAAATTTCACAGCCCGCTACTCCTCTCTGTGCGTCAATCAAAGCTTCGCAAGGGGCCGAGGCGCCCACTGGGTCCGCCTCCAGCCTCCGTGTGATCCGATCCAACCATTGATCCCTCAGAAACTGGATCATACATGCTCATTCTGCACGTTCCCACCCAAACTGCCTGCAACTTTTAGGGATGATTTCGGATTCGATGTATTTTATTTGAAGTTTGCTGAACAATTTGAGGCACGCAGATGAGAATTAAGAGGCGGATGTTTGTCTGCGGCTTTTAGTATTTATATTAAAATCGATCGGGCTATTTTAAATCTGATCCACGCTGCCTGCGCGAGAAGATAAGCCGGGTTTAGTCCATATTTGAGCTAATGAACGGCATTACTGTCCCTCCAGAGGCCAATTTAAGGCTAATTATAATCCCCTTTGTGCGCGCACAATGGGCTTTTTGCGCCAAAATCTAAATAAAATAATTAGTGATCAAGTATCCAGATACAGTGAGGGGGGAAGACGATGAGAAATTTGTGAATGGGACACAATTAATCAGGTATTCGTTGTACGGTGTGACGTTTCCCCGCGCTCAGCCAATCCCGTCCGCGCTGGAAATGTTGAACACGCCGAAACCAAACCAATGGCTCATCATATAGCAAAGACTAGCGCAAGAAGAAGCCAATCAGTGGGAGGCATGCAAACGAGGAATTTGCTCCGGCAGGCTCTGAATGTCAAGTAGTCAAAGATGGAGTCCGGATCTGCGAGGCCGTGTGCTTGTGCATGGAAGACTTGCGATTTTTTTTTTCTCGCTCTTCGAGCGCCGCGCATTTCGTCTCGATTCGCTCCCAGCGCGTTAGGAACGACGGCGTGAATCCTCAAAGCTGCTGGACCGTGAGGTGTGGTTTGTGGAGAGGGTTGCTTTTCTTTGTTTTATGGACAACTTTTTTTCCCCTTCTCTCCCTCACCCCTCTCTCTCTCTCTCCCTCTCTCTCTCCCTTTGCCTATAACGGATTGTCCCTCCCTTGGCTTGATACTATTCATGATTTTTGGAGGAGGAGGTGGTGGTGGTGGTTGTGCAGAGAGAGAGAGGAGGTGGTGGTGGTGGTGAAGGAGAGGAGGTGGTGGCGGTGTAGTGGTGGTTGTGGTGGTGGAGGAGGGGGAGGTTTGTCCGCTGTGAGTTGTAGCCGATTTTCTCTCTCTCTCTCTCTCTCTCTCTCTCTCTTTGCGTAAAATGTCAGGAGCGCAGCGCAAAAGCGCAAACTTGGAAGTTGCAAAGGTCGAAGCGAAGATTGAGTGTTTATTTATGCGACTTAAAGGAGGAGAGCGAGAGAGAGAGAGAGAGAGAGAGAGGGGGGAGAGAAAAAAAAACAAGCCATAAGAGTTGAGTCAATCTCGTTGCTCTGCGCATCTGGAAGCTCGCTTCAAAAAACTTGATCAGGACACGATTTAACGCCTTGTGGGCAGATAAACGCGTCCTGCACCTTATTGGGCTGTTATCGTAGTGTAATGGGTCTCTGAGGGGGGACATTTTCACGGTGCTGTATGTGTGTGTGTGTGCGTTTCTCTCTCTCTCTCTCTCCCTCTCTCTTTCTCTCTCCCTCTCTCTCTCTATGTGTGTGTGTGTGTGTGTGTGTGCAGCCTATAGGCTGTTGTGCAATCTAACAAGTCGTCAGTATTGTACTGTGAGGCTTGTGAGCTGGCAGGAATCGCTTGCAGAGCAGATCCAGAGTGCTTCTAGGCGATTTAGGCCCCTCACACAGATGTATGGCGGAGAAACGTAAAGCTGTGAAGAACAGGTAAATAAAATTTAAAAAAAAGAGAGAAAGAAAACACCTTGATGTGCGTTTTTTTTTCCAGGAATGATCAGATATGAGGAAGCTGCACGGCGTTCTAGAGATTTCCAACCTCTCATGCTTTCATGCTATAGATTGTGTACGTTGTGTAACAAGGCGGTTGGGGTTGTGCAAACTTGCAGGAGCTGCCCTTGCTGTTACTGGAGGTGTCGTTGCAGTTTATTGTGAAGTCGTTTGGCTGTAATGGAGCAAAGCAACTTTTTTTTCTTTTTTTTAAAAATTTATTATTTATTTATTTTTAAAGTAAAGTTTCTTTCGAGGAATCACTAAATCGCAGCTTGACCTCGGGCAGATTTGTGAATCTAAAAAAAAAAAAAAACCTGATTTAAAATGTGTTTGATAGTTTCGTTGAGGAGGGTGGCAGTTTGTAGCTCTCTGAAGGGAGTGTGTACCCCCCCCCTCCCCTCTCTCTCTCTCTCTCTCTCTCTCCCTCTCCTCCCTCCCTCCCTGTCTCCAACCTCCCATTTCTCCCCCAAAATTAGAATGCATGTCATTCACAGGAGAGAATAGTATGGGCCCACATGCTGGGAAATTCCCATTCACACAGGGTGAGAGTAACCAATGCTGTTTAATTTAGGAAGTTCATTTGGCTCCACTGTTGAAAAGTTATGTTGTTCAGCTGTAATGTCCTGACTTTTGTCTGCTGCGGAGGCGTGGGGGGAGAAAAAAATCACTTTAATTGGTTGATTTTGTACAAATTTGAACAGTTTGCAAACTTTAAAATCCAGTTTGACTTTTTCTTTACTTTTAGCGTTTCTCTGATCTAACTATAGTTTATAGTCCACTCATTAGTCTTTTTCTTCTTCTTCTTCTTGGACAGTTGAGTCAGTATGTGCAGTGGGGTCTGATGGTGTCCATGTTGTTGTCCACTGCCCTTTTTCTGTTGCACTACTGGACATTGAGATGAGCAGTGCAATATTAAAAGGGCATTGGCTGATGAAACAGAGACCCACACCTCCCTTTACTGCCTTAACTCTTCACCTGCACATGGAGGACATCTTTAAATGTGATTAGGAGTGTGTTTGTACTTAAAGAAAGAAAACTCTGTGCTTTATTTTGTAGGAGTAAAGATCTCAAATACCTGAACTCTATATTTAAAATTTTAGCCCACATCAAACACCAAATAAATCAGCTGAATTCAGATTTTCGGCACATTTTTGACGTCTTTTTCCTCGTCCTAATTTTATTTTATTCATTTTCGAAACACCTAGCGGTCCATCCAGACAAACGGCATTGTTGCTTATTTAAATGCAATTGGAGTTTGGCAGTGAAGAATGGCTGTCCCCATGTCCACGTGCTGACACATGCTGAGGTCAGCTGCTTTGACAATGTTGCACTACTGTACCATCCATTCTAGCAGTGCAATAGTATTGTCATAGCATTTGGCCCCAAGCTCTCGCTAAACTGGTGCTTAAAAAAAAAAAAGGGCTCGTTTCAAAAACGAGTTTGTGTAGAAGCGGAGCCGGTGACAGATAGCAGGTGGTGGCGCGCAGACCAAAAAGCCTCCTAAACTGTTTACCCAAGTTCTGTATGTACAGAAGAGAGTTTACACACATTTGTAGGCTGACACAAGCCCTCCGTGACCTAAATGTAAAGTGTGTGTACCTTTTTTTTTTTTTTTTTTTTTAAAGAAACTAGACATTTGAAAGGAAGAAAACAAATGACGTGATGCCTTCACCCCCCCAAAAAAAACTATAATATTGATTTTCGACCATCTTGCGTGATGGCACATCGATTTTAGGAGTCCCTTTTTAATTGACGCCCATTCTCATGAAACCTGTGGCTGATTATGCAAAGTGAACCGTAAGAAAAAATAGTTTCAGCAGAAGCAGAAACGCGTCACCATTTCTGACATTTTGACGGGCAGGGATCCTTCTGTCCCCTCAACTGGATTTTCAAGTTTTCCAGATTTCGCCTCAAATTTAATTCCCCCCCATTTTGAAATCCGGTGGAGTCAACTGAACTGCTCAGTGTTTTATTTTCTTTACCTGCGTGTTGTTCTATCGTCACGCCAAACAGTGTGTCAACGTGCTGATGGTAAAATAAGCAGATGAGGGGGGAAAAGAGAGAGAGAGGGAGGGAGGGAGGGAGGAGGGGGTTGATGTGTGTTTTTGAGCATCCTCAGTGGTAGCAGCAGGTCGATGGGGGGAGGGGAGGTTTGGGAGGAATGTAGGGAGCAAGGCCCTCTCTCCCCCTCGCGCTTTGCCTTCTCTTCTCTCTTCTTTTCTGCCGTCCTTTCTTCCTTCCTCCCGTTCTTTCTTTACTGTATTGAGATTAGGTGTCGCCGCTCCTGTGTGTGCGTGCGCGTGTGTGTGCGTGTGTGCGCGCGCGCCTCATGTTCGAAACCTTTAAGTAAGAGAGTAAAGAGGTTTGTTTGTTTTGATGACTGTCAGCAGACCTCTCCGGGTGGAAATGTTTAACCACAGTCCAGTTGCTGTTACAAGCTGCGGCGCAAAAAGAAAAAAAAAAGGACACGAGTAATTATTAAAAACAGAAAGGAAGCATAGTTTGGGGCACAGATTACTCCGCTGCAGTGCAATGTTTCAGGTGATTGTGGTGACTGTGTATTAAAGCCAGTTTGTCAGGACTCATCGTGTGTGTGTGTGTGCAGCTTTGGAGTGAGAGGGGAGAAAAAAAATAGTTTTGAATTTAAGAAGATGTAAAAGTGCACTTATGTGATTGCACGGTAAAAAAGGAAGGCGAAAGGAGACCTCAGTCACTCGACTGTGTGAAATTCTCCCTGAGTAAAGAACGTGACTTGTTTAGGCTTGCTTGCAATGCTTGCTGGGAAATCCTGGAATGTGTGGAATGGGGGACGGTGGTGCTTCTGCAGTTATCTGACTGCATAGAGCAGCAAGTATCCTGCAATGAAACCCAACATGTCAGCGGTGCCTTTTTTTTTTCTCTCTCTCTCTCTCTCTCCTCCCGAGCTGCTTTTCATGTGCAGATTAAACTACAGAGAATGCAACTTAATGACATAATGACATCTGCATTTCATTAAATACATAAAACGCAACATACTCAAAGTGCTACGCATTAAAACAACTGTGTGTGTTTTCTCTCTCTCTGTCCCTTTTCCTAATGTGTGTTTTCTTACACTCCTAGTTAATGAAGCTTTCTTAAAACTCTCAAACATGTGACGTTAATGTGGAATAAACGGAGTTCATTTGTTTTGAATTATTTTGTGGTGTACTTTGTGGTTTATGGAAACTGCTGTTATTTTTCTTTGTCACCGTCTCTCTGAATAAAAATCACCAAATTCACGTTTTCAGTCGCTCCTCATTATTTTCCTGAAAAAAGAAACTTTTAAAAAAGCAGAAATGTGTGTTTAAAAGAAATCAAACGATTGGCTATAAAAAAATCTGATCTAGACTTAAAAGAGCCGATTTAACATTTTTGTTCGTGTTTGATTTTTGTAATGTAGAATTAAAAACAGCGAACTGAACGCTGAAAAAACAACAGTCGGACATAAAAACGTTAGTTTGTCTTATAACAGTGAAATATTAAAATCTCAGGCCTGATAATGGTGGAGAAAAAATCTCATCACAGTGTGTTTAAGTTTTGAGTTTTGATTCAGTAACAAAGTGATGTGACTCTGTAAGCTTTTTTTAAAAACTTCATAACCAGCTCATAATACGTTAAATTAAATCATAACGAGCAGCCAGGCTTTGTTCAAACACAGTACTGTACCTTCGGTTTTAGAGGAAGTTAAAACATTTCCAAAGACACCGAATATATGAATTAAATTGAGGAAAAACGTATTAAAAAATATGCCACTTGAAAATTTTTGTTTGCTTTAATAACACAGCTAAAAAAAAAGCTGTCTTAGGTTTGATCAGTGCAGATGAGGAGATACAGGAAAAGATTCTTTTTTTTATAAATGTAAATAAACTTAAAATGAAATTTAAGTGGTGAAATGTCAAATGTTTGACGCCTTCTGTGGAAAATCAGATGGAAATAAACAGCCACAACATAAAAAAACAAAAATTGTGCAATCTCTAGAACACATGTTCATTTGGGTTCATATTTCCACTTCTGATCACCTTTACAAAAATGCTTTCTAATGTTTGTGATATAATGAAATAGGCAGCGTGTTCAGGGACATCCTCCTCCGTGTTAATGTCTTTATTAAAGCTGTGATGGGGCGCTTCATTATTTCTGGGTAAACAGACATTTTTGCAGAGTGACATTTGGGTGAAACTCGAAACAACAGCACAGGGAAACTGATACTTTTCACACCCCTGCAGTGCAGGTACGTTGTATGTGCGTGAGAGAGAGAGAGAGAGAGCAGATAGCTCCTGTATCATAGTGCGGTATATCGTCTCAAACAGAGGGAGAAGAAGAAGAGCGACTGTAAGCGTGTGACCAGAAGTCCATTTCTGCTGTCTGTCAGCTCAGTCGGAGGGAAAGACGAGGAGAAAAATGACAGTGTGTTCTCCTCAGTAAGGGTTAAAGATTTTTGAGGCGCCATTTACTTCAATCTGAACCAGAAGCAAGACTTATTTGTAGATTTACTAGCAGGGCTGCGATATAATTTATGTAATTTCCTTCAGTTCCTTGCAACAATTTAGTTTCGTTCCTAGTTTCCTCTGCACAAATTTCACGAATCTCCACAGATGGGTAGCTGTTAGTCTGCTGCACACACAGAGGCAGCTTACAGTGTGCAGAATCAAAGATCATCTGGCTATTAATGATTAGGGACTTTGACTTAATCATGCATGTGTGTGTGTGTGTGTCTGTGTGTATATTCTAGATACAATGGCCACTAAATGATCAAATGAAAGTTTTAAATAAAGAATGAAGGATGTGGACTTCCATAAAGGTTCCATAAAACATTTTTAAAAAAACATAATGGGGGAAGTGATTAAAAAAACAGATTGCATGGAGACGTGAAAGCTGAGTGTTTGAGCAGGTGAGAAAATAAAGCCGAATCAAATGAAAAGAAGGAAAACAAACAACAACAATAAATCCAGGTGACAAGCAGACAATGACAAGGGAAATCCAAATAAACTGAAATAGCCCTGATACAGGAAATGAAATCATCTAGGAAATGTGTGTGTGTGTGTGTGTGTGCGCGCGTGTGTGTGTTTGCAAGGGGGAGGTGCATCTAAATGCAGTGGGTGTATCCTAATTTGGATTCGCTTGTAATGTTTAATTCGAAAGAGGTCAAAACCATGCAGCGGCGAGCGAGCATCCAACTCCACTGACAGAAATGAACAAAGCTAGACTACATATAGATCCTCATAAGACTCGTGTTAATGTGTGTATTGATTTTTTTAATAATCTACGCTGGAAAAGTGATTTTTTTTTAATGCAGGTGCATGCAGAATTTCAGTAATCGGTAGTTAAATTCAGCACCGGATCTTTTAAAACATCTTTTAAAAAACGTTTTCCCTCCGATGAGTTTAAGCCGCTTCCTCGGGCTCGATCACAGCGACAGATATCAGTATCAAAAGGTGAGGCTGATGCCATGTGACGACCACGATGAGACGAAACGTGGGGCAGATGCTCCTCCGTGCAGGAGCGCACAGCAGGAAAACTGTCATACACTTGCACACTTCGACCCCGCAAGAACACTCATACCATTTCCCGTGTGTGTGTGTGTGTGTGACAGAGAGAGAGGGGGAAAAAAAAACACTCATACATAATCACATGTGAGCACTGATATCACACAGTGGAGCATGTGTGTGTGTGTGTGAGAGAGTGTGTGTGTGTGTGAGAGTGTGTGTGTGTGAGATAGACAACAAATTCCTCTGAGCTCTCTCTTGATAAAGGTTCAGCTCTCGTGGGAGAAGGACTGTCCGAGCCAACAGGAGGGAGATACAGACTGGAGTCTGCCACAGTACCACCCGTGCTCAAATATAACAAAGTACTCAGTCACTGTGGTCGTTATTTTCAACCGTGCAGATTCAGATTGTTGAAACATGAAATATAACAAACCAATAAATTACAATATGTCGTTACAAATAAAGTTATCCGGCAGTTTGTAATATTACTGATGCTCACGCATTAATCACTAATCATAATCCGGTCATGTAATCTTTATTCTTGTGGAATGAGTGCTTTAACTTCAGGTGCTTTAAATGTACTCTGATGCTTAGGTAACACTACTTTTACCACTTCTACTCGAGTAAAAGATGTAAATAGTTATTCCACACCTCAGTGCTACACAGGTGTGTGTGTGTGTTTGCACGAGTGCGTGTTGTGGTTCATGTGTTGAACGGCAGTACAAATGTCGCGTTTTGATTATTTGAATGCTTTTGTCCGGATGACGCCGACGTTGACATTAATTGTCGCTGTGAAATGTTTTATGAGGGGAGCGTCAGATCAGGCTGCCAGTGGATGAGCAGCTGTATCTCCAGATGAGGTTTTATTACATATCTTATTGTTAAGGCCTGATTTACGGTATCAGAAGCACACAGACAGGTCATAGTTTTTGTCGTATTAAACAGCTTGAACTTGTTTGCAGCGATTAAAAAGAAAAAAAAATCATCTAGGCTCATTTAGACATTCAGCGCACGCACAGATCGATCTGCAGGTCTGCTGCAGAGGTGATTCACTGCCATCCAGTGGACAACACACGCAGTACAAAAGGGAAACCATAAAGGGTTAAACCATTACCTAACTTCTGCTTCTGGTAACTTCTAGTATCTTAAGTTCTGCTTTGTTTTTGTTTGTTTTTTTGCCCACCAGAGATATCTGCCTCCACCTGACATCACCGCGGCACTGAAATAGGACATTTGAAAAGCGAACAGAGCTTTCCAGGAACAATTTCCTGCGTACTCTGAATAATCCACACACTTCGCCGTGAACTCCAAAGTCGCCTCAGAAGCTTCTAACAGTGTTTAATGTTTTTAATATTAACTGAGATCCTCGAGTGTGCACGCACGCGTAAGCAGGAGGATGACAAAAACAAATCATACGAACGATTTATTGGAATTCAACGCACAGTTGCACAAACAACAAATAAATAAATCCTTGAAAAACCATTACACAAACCTGAGAACAACGGTGCATAGACATTATGACTACGTGTAACAGCGCATTAAGACACATTTGCACTCATATATACAGTAACCCTGAGTCTGTTGGCTATGAATCCTGAAACCATGTTTCATTTATGCATTTATGGAGGAAACTTCACATGGCATGGCTATTCACGTCCACCAGGTGGAGCAATAACAAGTTATTGCTGTTTTGTTTTTTTGTTGTAGAGGAGGCACGTCATGGTTGCATCAAAGCTTTTATACAAGCGCGGGAGCAAATACCTTCAACAACCGAGAGTCGTCCACATGATACATGAGAAGATTCTCCTTCTACTGAGACATCTCGGTCAGCACTGCAAGAGGGAGAGAGATGTTAATAAAATACCAACAGAATTCAGTAACGATCACGTACGGCTTCAGCATCACGGCGATAATGACCTTAGTTTCTCATCCTGACCACATTGTTGGTGACAGTGAGATCCGACGAGGCCAGGTCGGCTGTGTTTTCAGACACCGCCTCGTGGGGCATCTGAAAGAGTTCATGAGTGAGAGTGAGACGACGGATTAAAAGATTCACGTCCGGTGCAGGTGTAAGGGTGAGGGGCTGAGCACTGACCAGGACTGGGGGGGCCATGAATAGGTAATTGAAGGGGTAGTGCAGCAGGTTGATGCAGGTGGACGAGTATAGGTCTGCATAACGCATCAGCTGGCTTGCAAACAACGTCTGCCTGGAGCCGCTGCGCAGGAGGCTGCCCATCTGGCCATAGGACATATCTATCCGGTAGGTCAGCACCTGCAAACACAAACAACAGCCGCGTCAGCAACCTGGAAAGAGCGTGATAAGAGACGGAAAAACACCTGAGACGCAACTGCTTAGCTTAGCAGACATCTTGTTTTCGGTTTCAGTTGCAGCCTCCTCGAAGGTCTTTTATTAGTATTCTGGTCTTGAAATGAAAACGAAAGAATCTCACTGTGCTTGAACTCACTTCATAACACATACAAAGACAAGATTCATCGCCCAACCAAGAGCTTCCATGGAGGCAATAAGTGTCCAATTATTTCATGTGTTAATGATCTTATTTATTGCCATAGACAAAGTTCTCATTGCACCGAGCTCTGTGTTAAACTCTTCAGAGAATCTAAATGTTTCCAGCAAACAGACGTGCTGCATCCATTTCTTAAACCCCGTCTGTGTGCAGCTCACCTTAATTCTCATCTGAATGCTGCTGATGTCGGGACACTCTTGACTGCCGCTGTCCAGATGCCTTCAGATGACAAACACAGAGAACAGTTAAAGGCTACTTTAAGCAGTCTAAAGTAAAATGTCGACGTCATGGCAACGATTTTATGGAAATGTATTAAATGTTGGATGAATGTTGCAGCTTAAGGCGGGAGCTGCAAAACATCAACAAGTTCAACTTTTTTAACATGATGGTTTGTTTTCATTTTTTCATACATTTACACATCATAAATTTCTAGACGCAAACGTCGTTTAATGTGTTTATCTGTACAAACTCACTTGTAAAGCTCAGCTAAGAAGATGTCGAGACGTTTCAGCTCCTCGAACACATCTGCAAAATCCAAGAAGTTCATCAAGACTTAAAAAATAAACACAATAATAATCCAACAAATAACCGATGTCATCCATTTGTTGTTCTTACTTTTCTTCTCCTCCCACACTTGCAGCTCCTTGGTGAGCTCCGGTACGACCAGAAAAGTCTTCCAGCCCTGACGTTTCTTAGATTTGAGGATGTCGCCAAAGATGTGGTCGCCGACGTAGAGGATGTTCTTACCTTTGACACCGAGCAGATCGCAGACGATGTCTGAAGATCCTGCAGAAATATGTTGATTTAAAATGTTACACGGAAGAAGGTTCAAATTGTAACAAATTGTAACATACTACTACACAGCAAAGGTAATGAGAAGTCCAGCTGTTCTTATTTATTTGGTAAGTAAATGGTTCTCACCTCCGGAGTAAACAGTCCCATGTTGGAGGTCGCCTGTGTACGTCCCGATCCGGAGCTTTCCTGTGTCCTGTTTCCAAAATAAAACGTTTTATCGAGACCTGCTGCAGCTCAACACTAACATAAATACAAGTGAGTAAGTCTGCAGTATGACAGACTTTTTTCATACCGTGTCCACTTGTCTGAGCACAGTCCCCCCGGCAAAGAACAGCGGCTTTCTGGTGTCAACGACGACCAGGTCGAAGAAGGAGCGCCAGGACTTTTTAGGATTTCCAGTCTTGAATGAAGAGTAAAGTTAAATTTGCACGATTCATTCGGACATTTTCTAAATAGTGAAAGCTGAAAGTGTCGTACCTTAGCATTACTTTCAAGTAGGTATTTCATGATGGCCTCGATGAAGAAAGAGAAAAAACAAAAGTCATTCTGAAGGTCTGACATGTTTTATGTTTAGTCACATTGCACTGCATGTTTAAGAGCTCACCTCTGTGTAGTTGTAGTCGCTGTTGGTGGCGAGGAAGACCTTGGCCACGGCTTTAATCCGGGTCAACAGCACAGGGAGATTTGGCTGCAAAGAACACATTCGTTTTTAAAAAATGAACAACGAGATAATTTGGTGCATCATCTTGTCAGTCTACTCACATCTTTCTCAACATATTTCTCCAAATTCTTGATGGTTCGGTCTTTCAGTAATCCCTATACAGCACACAGACACCAGTTACTATACAACAGAGACAAAGTGTTATCTCCAGTGACAAATAAAAGGGTCTGTTAATCTGTTAATTCACCATATCATGAATGAAGTCCATTGCGTCCCGGAGATCCTGGAACATGCTTCTGTAGGACATGAACAAGTCGCCGTGCTGGTAACCTTTCAGGAGGCTGCAGAGAGTGGTGAAGTTTGTTTGATTTATAAGCTGAGAGGTTAAAAAAAAGGAGCAATCAAACAGGGGGCGTCCACTCACTTTGTGTATCTGGAGCATCTGGTGAAGAAGTCCACGAGGCAGGTGTAGAGATACGTCTCTGCAGGTGCATGAAAACACAGGTCAGCTGACGCTCTTAAGCTGCTCGTGTAGTCTTGCCTTTTGTTTTGTCTTAATTTAGACAAAACAAGGAGTCATATATTATATACATAAATTGCTCTGAGGGGTGAGTTTTATACCTGAGAGATTGAAGAGGGTGTTGAGTATGTAGAAACGGTCGGTGTCGTCTCTTTGAATGAACTTGTTGGGGTAGTATTTTTCAATTTCTTCCCTGTGGAGCGCAAACATGACGCAGGTCAATATTACACGTGTGCAAAAACACAAACGAAGTGGCTGAAAAAAGCAGGAAGCGGCAGCCGTGGCTCCTAACCAGTAAAACCACACCGTGTCAGCTCATCTCAGCTGACTGTCATGCCGCAGTCGTTACTCGCTGTTTGTGTTTGTGTGCTGTCACCAAATAACTAAAACACAAACACAAACAAAGTTGAGAGTTGAATGAAACTGTGCTAAAAATACAGAAGATGTCCCCTTTTACTGATGTAATGAACTTTCACAAGTTGTTTGTTTATTATTTTATTATTTGTCTGTAATTTTAAATGCAGAAAACAAAATGCAAGTTTTAGTTTTTAGTATTTAACCAGTATTCATCCATTTAATACTGTACAAGCAACAACATTAAAGCGTGGACGCCTCGTTAATTGCGAAAGGCCTCATCAGGAGCCGTGTTTGTGTTTTGTTGGTTCTGGGCTGCTGTAGATATAAAAGATTCATTCTAAGGTAATAAAAATGTAATAATTCTTATTTTCAGATTATTATACACTAATGAAAACACAGTTATGCATATTATATTTCAATTTCTGCCACACTCTGTAAATAGAGCCCCCGAAATGTTAAACACTGCAAACTGCTACCAATAAAATGTAGGTACAGAAGTAAAAGTTCATTGTTATAGTATTACTGTATCATCTTTATTGATGCTTTAACATACACTGATGCTTCACATGCTGTTTGGTAGCCAAATCTGTAATAATAAATCATATTTTCTTTTACAGTGATCGTAGGATTTGTGAGTAAAACATTAATGTGACGTAACGTGACGTGACGTAACGTGTAAAAAGAAAATATTTAAGTGGAAGTACAAGTATGACAGAACTGTACTCAACTACAGTACTAAATGTACTTTATTTTCCACCACTAGCTGTAATAAGACCTACACAAGAACTTAATATGATGGTTTGTGAAGCAGGAGAGACATTATTTGATTTTTGATATTTAATCGTACAAACAAACTGCAAATGTTTAAAACTCATGTCCCGTTCACTGTCTTTACGCATTTGTTGGATTTATCTGAAACATATATGGTGCCTAAAAAAACGTTAGAGATTGCAGTCAGCAACATTTCTGTATTCTGTGATTCAGATTTTGACTTTACCCTTTGATGAAGATGAAGCCGTGACTGCACATTAAAATATTCCCGTTTGAATCCACCTTCAGGAGGTTCCCGTATGTGGTGTCGATCACTAAACCACTGAGGGAGGAGAAAAGAAACGAGGTGTGAACACGGTGACGTGAGAAAAATAAAGGAGGGAACAACGTTTATTTCCCGAAACAGTTTGATTGTAATTATTGACTCGTGTATGAAATGCTAGAAATAGGGAATAATTAAAATGTTTGTCAATGATCCGATTATCAAAATAGTTTCTTTTTTACATGATTATTTTTCTATTGACCGACCAATCAATTAACCAGATATTTCAGCTCTAGTTCATTTTCAGCTTATTTTATACAAATCTGTGTTTTTATGATCACATATTACAAAATAAATTCTGAACCAATTTATTTATATATTAAATATTATATATCTATATATAAACTATCATGTAATCTTTCTCAAATTGTGTTTTTTCAGCAAGTCACAAAGAAACGAAAATGTAAAAATGTGTATATATTTTTTTTAATCAGCCTGTTGTTGAATCCTGAGTTACTCGGGTTGACTTCACACTAACCGTGTGGGGAAGCTGGGGTCGTACGTGTAGCGTAGGATCTCATGAGGGTATCCAACAGACACCATTCTGTCTCTTATCAGCTCAAAGCCGAGGCTCTCGTAATCAGGAGACTTATACACTGGAAAAAAAAAAACAACATATGTGTAAAAAAAAAAAGAAGTTTAATCTGGTGTACGCAGCTCGAGATAAGCCAGAATGTACAAATTCAATCCAACAGTGATCAGATTTGAAACTTCCACGTGGCGACCCATTTCACACACACACACACACAGTCTTTCTGCTTGTGTTTACATACTCGCCATCGTGTAGTCCATGTCAAAGCCGTAGCATTTGATGTTTTCCAGCGTCAGACTTCTGTTGACGAAGACCCTGTGATCAAACACAACGACAACAACACAGCTGAAGCCTGCAGACACATGACCAGGACGAGATGTTTGAGCACAAGACCTCAGAAATGTGAATTTCACAATCTGTGTCTGTGATGTGAGTACTTTTTAAGGTCCAGTAAGATGCCGTGTGTGTTATTTGACCTCTTGTTACCTTGTTGTGGTTCTGGCTCTTGGCCCCTAAACAGCAGAGGTGGAGTTGGGTGGAGGGCAGAAACGTTATCACATCTCCTTTAACCATCTCCACCGCTGGTTATCAGCAGAGTATATTTAAAAACAACAACCACAAACAGGGATCCATGATGTATTTTTAACAGGCTGCCGTGTTTCGCCAGTTTCCTGTGTCACTTGCTACCAGATGCCCCTCTTTATCAGTGACACCCTGATAGAGTAAGAGAGGCCTCTCTGCTGCACCTCCAGCATGGACGGATGAGACTCAACCCTCCGTGACAGTTCATAGGCAACTTGTAGGGCTGCTGTAAATAATTTACCTGCGAGCTCTTGTTGTTTTGTGTGGTGCACCTGAGATCAATCCAGCAAACAGAAGCTGATGGGTGTGCTGGAGGAGGAAGGGGGGGGGGGCAGCTAGTGAACTGCTGATTAATGTGTTTAGTGACAGCCAGCCTTCACAGGATAGAGGCAGGTGAGGGAAGACCAGCTGGCATTAAAGACAAATATCCTAAATTGCATTGTCCTGATGAATAAACTGTTTAAAATGATGACTTCACGTGGAAATAAATGCAGATTCTGATATGTAAGCAGCAAGCTGAAAGGATATTTAATGCACCAGTGGACTCACTTTTGTTCAAAGGCTCTCTTCATCCTTTCCCGATCCGCATCCACAGCCGAGCTGCTGCGATCCGTGTCCATGGCGTCCATAGTTGCAGCTGCAAACTTTAAAAAAAGAGAGAGAAAAAAGACGTTCAACTACATGCAACTGCTCCGCTGCTCTCTTACTCAGCACATTTTTTTGGTATTTAAAAGACACAAAAGATTTACCCCAAAGTTGTAGGTTGCTGTGTAGAGAGTGTGTCTTCCGTACGCAGGCTGAGTCCCCTCCCTGCAACTTTAGGCTCGTTTGTGATGTAAACAGCTGCGGGACACGCGCATCCAGACCGTCTTCTTTTTGCATTTGTCAAACACCTCGTCGCGCAAGACTCGCAGATTTCAACGCGTAGATTGTCTTATCAGCGGCGCGCACATGTGCCTGGGCTGCGCGCCATGCGTAATTGGTAGGAGTTTCCCGATGATGTCAGTAAAGGCCCGCAGTGACCCGAAATGTTCGAAGTGTGTGTGTGTGTGTGTGTGTGTGTGTGTAGATTCAGAGCCAAACATTTCAGATAGATCTGAGTTCTCTGCCAACAACATATACTATCAAAACCTGCAGTACGAAGAAGACACTTTAAAGTGCGTTCAGGTGTAGAAACAGGTGTCATGACTCATTATTTATGATGATTAGTTTCACATTGTACTCAGTGATCAGGTGTCTTGTTGCATGATGATTAAACAGTTATTTTTTTTTCTTTTTCTGTGGTTGATGATCTATTTGTGTCATGTACTGTAAGCTTTTGTGGTCTGGGACTTCATGTATTTAAACATATTTGCATGATGCAACAAAGGTAATTCATATTTAAGCTCTATACAGTATTGCACAGGTAGAAATACACCTTGTTATAGCTGGTTTTACTACACTGTTGTCCATAAAGGTTAACTGTGGTTTAATTTTACACTGATATATGTAAGAGATTGATCGATAAAGTTTTGGCTTCATCTATCGACAGTAAATCACATTGTCACAATCGTTTTATATGAAGAGGTACAAATATCTGATCCCAACTTTATGGACAACAGTGTATTTTACCGTATAAGCTGTTTGGTAATTGCTTGTTTGTCTCTCTGCTGTCCACAGCATCGCGGCAGTCACTTATTAATTCGATTTCGTCTGTGTCACAGAAATGTGTTGTTTGTAGAGTTTCATCAACATGTGAGAACCTCCCCCCTGGCACTGTGAGTTAATGTTATGTTCATGGGAACACCCTGAAACTCCTGAATGTTTCTCAGTAAAATCCTGTCAAAAATGTAAAATCATCAAGTATGTGTGACAAAGCCTCAAAGGTTTCGCTTGTGGGGCCACAAACAAAACCTTGCTCAGGGTCTCTGAATGTCTAGGGCCGGCCCTGTACACCGATCACTTTAGATTGCTCTGCTGCTACAGTTGATAATCTGATCACTGGACAGCCGCTCTACCTCCTGAGCCACACTGCTGCCACTGTTACTACACTATATCGATCACCTGATTACTGTAGCTGCTACTGCTGGGGATCGAACCCCCAATCACTTGATTACTGGGCAATCGCTCTGCACTGATCACAAGATTAATGCAGCCCGCTCTGCCTCCTGAGTCACACTGCTGATACCACACTGATCACCCTATGTTCTACAGCTAAGAGCCGGGGATCGAACCACAGATTACTTGATGGCCGCTCTACCTCCTTAGCCACAACTGCTACCACTGCGTATGGGACTTACAGGCCTGGCCCCACTGCTGGAGCCTCAAGCCGCCAATCACCTGACTCAAGATGACCACTCTATCTCTGGAGCCACACTGCTGCAGCTGCTACGACCGCACCGATCGCCACATTACTGTAGACCTGCTCTATCTTATGAGCCACACTGCTTCAACTGCTACTACACCTACTACTGTGGCAGTAGCAGCAGTAGTAGGAGGTAGAGGGGTCGTCCATTACTCAGACGATCAGAGGCTCGATCTCCGGCTCCTGCAGTAGTAGTAACACCAACAGTAACAGCAGCAGCACTAGTAGTAGTAGTGGTGGTGAATAAAAGAAGATACACAAACACAAAATAAGAAAAAAGTCACAATTTAAAAACAGTTTTATTAAAGTTGTTTCACAGTGCTGCATTATTTACACCTGAATGTAAAAGTGATGATGAAAAGTGATGCCTTTGTCTTAAATGTTTCCCGTCTGACACTTTCAATGATCAGAACTGGGTCTCGTATGTTTGGACTCCGTTGACTTTCTGCTCTGTGTCTTTTTCACTCTGCGCTTCTTCAGATTTGCAGTGCATCTTCTGAAACGCTGCAGCAATCTCCAGCGCTGTCTGATTCTTAGTCTCGGGGACGTTGAACTTCACGTAGAGGCCACAGCCGACACAGAAAAACAGGAATAGAAAAAAACAAAAGTAATCCAGTTTCTCCTGGAAAGGAAGCATTTCGGACGTCAGTGGGAGTGATGCAACGCTCTCTCCTATCTGTCTACTGGCCTGTGGTTTAATAAAAATATGCCGTATTTGACCAGGAGAAGCATGCTTACCACTAAGACAGGGAAGAGCATCCCGAGCACAAACAGACCTGTCCAGTTGAGAGTGCAGGCGATGGTGTATCCCGCTGATTTGAATGACTGAGTAAATATTTCGCCTGGAAGAGGAGCTGTTACTCCAGCTGAGAGACAAAAACAAAGGAAGGATTGTATACACTGCAGTGAGACCAACATTTCTGATTCAAAGATCTGGAGTGATAATCATACCTGGTCCACTGGCAAAAAAGAAAATGAAGAAGAAAATGAGGACCATGCTGCAGTAGGGCATCCAGGAGATCTTACTCTGAAGGAAAACGACTGATCTGAGTTGCTGTTCGAAGCATCAAGATATGCAGAAATATGCTGCAAACTCACCTGCAGGTACAGAGTGACGGTGAGGAGGATCACCGTGACAGACATTCCCGTGTATCCTCTGAGCATCAGGACTTTTTTGCCTGTATTCTCAATAATCATGAACTGCAACATGGAAACACATTTTCAGTAGCAAACCACAGGGGGGCGCTCTAGCTACACATTAGGTCTGTGAGAGCAGGATAGAGAATATGGAACAGATCTCACACTCAATATTCACCGGTAATAGACCATGAAACACGATGGGATAGTAGTGAAATGGGACTTACGCAGGCTACAGAGGTAGACAGCTCACACATCCCTGTTCCCAGGGCCGTGTAACGTAACTGGTGCTCCTGGATCCCTGCCGCACGAAACACCTCAAAAGAATAAAAGTATACCTGGGGAGACGCATTTGAATAAGAACCAAATGTCTGAAGATGATGTCTGTTTGACCCGATCTCACTCACTCCCAATCTGCTTTATATAAACCAGCATTTCCTTTTGTTTTGGCGGGCAGCGACACAATCCACACAGGAGGCCCCTCTGTCCTGTGATGAGTTGACTGCTTTCTTCATACGTTGCTGTACCTTAATGGTGATGAAGCTTGACCAGTATATAATGCTTGTTTGCCTCGTTTGCATGTACGCTTGTGCGTGGTTTAACACACACACAATGTGAAATTGATTTTGACATCAAATTTAATGCAAAGAGGAGCAATTTTATGATTGTTATTGTTAAGCTTTCTGTCTTCTTGCCTGGTATTGCTGTTAATGTGTGAAAAGAGATCTATCAGATGACAAAGACATCCACAGATAGTGCCGTAACTTCTACACACGAGCACATGATTTATGTATTGTATTATTGGAAAACCATAATCGTTACGGTTCATCTTCTCTTGCCCCACACGTGTGCAATTGTGGCAATAAATGACTTAAATTAAATGAAATAAAAATATTAGTTGTCCCTCCTCCTACATCCATAGTGATGCTCTTCTGTGCACCGACCCTATAGACAGATTTTACAATCTGTTTGTAAAGCCCCCAAATTAAAGACATTATTCACATATTTAGTCTGGACTTTAACATGCACGCCGGGTTTCAGTGCAGCATTCTCTCCCTTCTTTGTTCCCAGTGTTTTCTGTCGTCATCCCTCACCTCCCGTGTCTGCCTGTCTCCCCGTCACCTCCCTAATCACCATGACACCCCGCTTCCCATCATCCCATCAACCTGCACAGTATAAAAGGCCGGCTCAACCTCCCCGTGGTAACATTGTTACTGTTAACTTGTAATATTTAGAAACTTGTTTCGGATCAGACTAAGCCTGATCTCCCCGTGCTTCACGAATCCTGCCTGCCATTCACCTGCCACGTCCTGTCTTGTCTCGGCTCCTATTTTTGGACACCAGCCCTGCACCGTCAACCTCACCTCAGAATTCATTCAGCTTCTGAAAGTTGTGTTGAAACTATCCTGCTGGTGTGTGTTTGCAGTTTGCATTATGGAATTTTCTATTCTTGTAGCGTTCTGAGTGACACATATAGACTTTTAAATGGAGTATAATAAACGCACACACACATAGACACACAAAACGCATAAACAAACTGACAGGTCCTCAGCGGTATTAGTCGTTTGGCTGTGACTGGCAACAGTAGGTGCCATCCTATCTCAACACTGTGGTGGCCAGGGTCGACGAACTCTGGCGCTTCATGCTTAGACATAATAGATAGCTTAGCATTGACATTCCAATCTGCATAAACAGACATCTGTGTCTCCAGACTAAAATATGTTGACAATGACACAGTCCTTGGTGAAAACATTCTCTTTTACCTAATTCTGGGCGTACAGTATTTGTGGTTTTATCCTGGGGTTTAAAGTCTGACCACCAGCACAAGTTGGGCAGAATGTGAGAGCACATTCAGGGGCTCCTGAACACTTTCTTCCTTCCCGACCTCACCACTGACCTTTGACTTCAGCAATTTCTCCACAACAGTTTGGTGCACTTTGATTGGAAAAAGGGGGCTAAATGTGTGTCCTCATGTGTTGGACACACAAGCCTAAAGCTGATGATTAACTCTGCAGACTTTATGTAAAAAGAGTTGAATGTTAGATTATGCAAATGAACGGACTGTATGACTGTAAGTGAAGTTAACATTTTACTACTCTTGTGCAAGAGAGTGCATTACATATCACTCACAGCGTTGATGCCACAGAGCTGCAGTGCGGTGAAGGTGACGAGGATGGTGAGGAGCTGCCAGCGGACTGTTTGGTTCTGAATCAGCTCCATCACAGAGTGGCTGCGAACGCTCTGCAAGGCCGCCTTCTCCTCGAGCATCTCCTCCACCTCCATGGTGTGGTCCTTGTTGCCCCATAGCCTCCTTAAAGCTAGGGGAGTGTGACCAAACAGAAAACACCACACGCCGCTAAAGCAAACTTTAAGAGAATTGTTTGCGAAATATGCCAAGTGCGCACACCTTTCTCGCAGGCCTGGCGGTCTCCTCTGTCCAGCAGCAGGAACCTGGGAGACTCTGGCAGGAGGGGCAAGGTGGAGAGCTGGAGTAATGCAGTGAAGCCATTGAAACCAAGCAGCCAGGGCCAGTTCTCCTGTGTACCAAGCAACTCACTGCACGGGCAACATCATGCAAAAGCTGGAGCTCACAGTGCAATGTAACAGAATGCATAGAATGGAAGAATCTGAATACAGATATAAAAATGTATATCCACCATCTTGGTTTAGCATGTTAGCATGCTAGCTTTTACTAATTAGCAAGAATTGGACAAATGAAACTCGACCCGATGATGCTCCCCCTACAGAGAGGACGCCATGGGTCTTAAGGACAGTTCTGTTATTTGAACCTATCGCCGCCTGACCCCTTACTTCACTCACCACGGTATCTATGACGCCGGCCACCTCACCTGATCCCCAGCAGCTGACCACAGAACTTCCCCAAGGAGATGAAGGTAGCGATGGTCACGCCCACCATCCCTCGCAGCCTCTTGGGGGCACATTCAACAAGGTATATGGTGTGAGCTGAGAGACTGACTCCTTGAGGCGTACGCAAGGGGATTTGAGAAGAGTCAATAATGATCAATACTGGGTGATAAATGGCCCAGGGAAATATAAGAGTGACAAATATAAATAGAAATCGATTGTCTATAGGGTTAAATGGGAGGCCAAGAGTGATGGAGCAGCCATCTATGAAGAAGAAGGAGGTTTCCTCATGCAGTAGATTTACCTGCATTGATGCCATACAGCAATCGTGCCACCATGATCATCTCAAAGGACATTGCTGTTTGGCTCAAGATCATCAACACAGCTCCGAGTATAGCCACAAAATTGTTCAACAAAAGGCATCGCTTTCTGCGGCAGAGAGAGACAGAGTTAGTCGAGGCCTGGAGCCATCATTAAAACAAGATAAAAGTTTAATTTTGTTTGTCTTTGATGGTGCTGCATTAATTCAAGTTGCCTCTTACTGACCTCCCAAATTTTGTGATCAGTGGACCAGCCACCAGTGATCCCACTAAGCCTCCGATACAGAAAATGGACACAGTGAAAGACCAGATGAAAGAAACCTGCCACTGCTCCAAGGACACGCTGTATCTCTGCAGACATGTTCTGTTCACCAGCTCTTTTATAAACTACAATGGTAAGATAATCACGTTTTATCCTCAGTACCACACTGTTGTCTTCATAGCTGATAGCTGAGCTACATTTAAGAAACCTCTATATGACATTTAAATTTAATTTCTTCTTACACCGGACGGGGAAGTCATCACAGATAAACCAAATCCATATTGAAATGTCCCACCAATGCCGGAGATGAAAATGGCGGCAATCACAACAGGACAGTCTAGCTGCAGAAATTGAGCATGCGAACAGTTAAATAATGACAAATGTAAATTTTATTTGATGTTAGATCATCATTAGCACATTTCTCAAAGTATACATCTGTCACTGTCTATGTTTGAATTAGTTATATAGGTTTTGATGCAGACATTTAGTTCAGTGCAGTATTTGGGTTAACTTTTATTTTAAAGGACCTTCATCTTAGAGAGAAATGAGCTAAACACACCAAATAATTTTAAATACCACCTACCAGGAGTGTTAAATACTCTGTCATAGCTGGAGTCTGGTCGCTGTTATGCCTGTAGTGGTCAATGTCATGTGTGAAGTCTTTTTTAAATCCTTCAGTGAATGATTAACTTTCTATTCAGGCCAAAGAGAAAATGTAAGGTGGCAACACAACCGCCAGAATTGGTTACTGTGTGTGTGCGTGTGTGTGTGTGTGTATGTGGGTCATTTATGTTTGCCGGGTGCCAAATGATGACGAAAGACTTTAGACAAACAGCACTAAAAAAAAAAGTTATTTATTGTCTTACAGTCTAGTTAAGTTAAAGTTAAAATGGGGACATGGTTGATTTCACCTGAAATCTACAATTTGGAGGGTGTTAGGAACCTCAGCACTTTGTTCCTCCCTTAAACACTGTCAATTATTGTCATTTAGAGGAGCTCATATGTCCTTTTTAACACTTCACAGATCCATAATCCTTAAAAGAATTAGCTCAGCAGTTTGGTAAATACGCTCATGCTTCCTCGCTGAGTGTTAAGATGAGATGAAGATCAATACCCCTTTCATATATTATTTATGAAGCGACTGCTAGCAGGTGGTTAGATTATGACAATGGAGTAGAACAATGGTGTAAAAATGACATGTTGTCCTGGGGTTATGTGCAGGACTATTTCTTGGTTGGTTGCAGTGACTTTTACAAGTCTTGACATCAACAACGTGAGGTTCCCAGGCAACATGTGGAGAAGGACAGACAATTAGGGGATTTTCTTTAGTCTTTGGACTCAGCCAGGCTACCTGTTTCCCTCTGCTTCCAGTCTTTGTGCTAAGCTAAGCCTGGTAACTTCTCATCTAATCATTAACTATTCCTTTAAGATACAGTATTGACCGATAGTCCTGCACATGTCATTACTAGCTGGAAACATTTTGTGACTTTGTCCATACCAAAATGGCAAACAGGCATGTCCACTCATGGCTTAATAATAATACCCAGATGTGATCACTTATGTGCCAGGCAGACTGTCCTGCCAGATGTCACACAGCTGACCACCAGGAAGCAGCTGGTGATGGCTGTCCTGCATCGTCTCCGGGAGGCGGCAGCAGTGGCCTCGGATGACAAAACACTCCAGGCAGACCACTGAGACATGGAAACTTCTAAAAAGCTGTCATGAAAACTGTTTTCTGGAGGAGATGAAAGCCCTTGCAGCTGCCAGAGCGGCTCAATTTATAGCCTGACACAAGCAGGAATGGCTGACAATGCGTAAAAACAGAGGCATCCTGAGCCGTTTTTACATATCATCTATATCAATTTATACACAACACACAACCATGCTTAAATGAAAATGGCTGACGTTGCACAAACACCACCGCACTGCGCAAACTCATTGGAATAATGAGTAATCACTGATGCATTCACAGCGGTATCATTGTTTACCTCTTCTGACACATACAAAATCATTGTTACATGACACTTCTGAGTGATTAAGATTGACAGATTTGACAAAATAAAGCTAAACACAATACTGACATGCAATTAAAATAGTTCAATTAACTCAAAACTACAAATGTCAGCCTCAGAATAAAAGTCAAGATTCATCATCCGGGTACCATGAAGGTCTGTACAAAATCCGTGCTCATCAATTTTGTGGATGTATTTAACAGGACAAGTGTTACAACCAAGCTTGTGTAGGGAAAAGGAAGTAACATAAAACCAGCCGTACTTGGTAAACAAAGTTATTTATTGCCAGGAATGTGAATTAATTAAAATACAACAAAACAGAGGTGAGGTATCTACAAGGGAAACAAGGGCGAGCAGATGCTGTTCAAACTAAAGCAATAAATACAACCAAAAGAAAAAGTACTCTCGAAGAATCGGAGTCTTAAACTACCTAAACAAAATCAAAATGAAAAACCTCACAACCAAAATACACAGAGAGACACCTCTGAACCTAGTGCTTCAAACAAAAATAGATCTACGTAATTAGCGTAATCAGGAAAAGTTACACATAGGCCTTCAATGATAGCTGTAACAACAAGTGACAACTAAATGTAAGGGGATCACCAAAGCTATTAGGATTCATCCTCTGGGTACCATGAATGATTTCACATCATTTCATCACATAGTTATTGAGATATCATAGTACCGCAACGACTGAAAGTCAGGGGATCACCATAGTTAGTTGAGTTTGTCCTCTGGGGACCACGAATCTCATCCATCATATAGTTCTTTCAGTCTTTCCATCCCTAAAGCCACGCTGCTGGCTACGACATGCAAGAAAACAAAACACCCTGCTAATATCTACGCCTCTTTGTGCAGATGAAAAGATGAAAGACTTCCTGGTGAACGAGTGAAAAACTGACACCCTGTTCCTTCAGATCCAGAGTTAGAGAAATAACAGAAAAGCGAGAAGAAGAAATTAGGGCAGTGAGATCAGAGTGTAAAACACAGAGATGCTCTTCTTTGTGTTTGAGGAGGGAGAGGGAGAACAGACACTGATTATAAATGTGAACTGGGGGATTTGCTGCACCTGACAAAGGCACAGGAGAAGGATGGCTGGTTTTATAGCCACTGAAAACAGAGAGGAAATGGAAAAGCCTGAAATTGGATCACAAAAGCTAAATTCTCCGTTGCGAAACTGTAATATAAAAACCTCAACTACCACAAGTTACACTGTCCTATTTCTGAAAAACAAACAGTCCTGTAAGGCGGCTGACATTTTTTAAGCCATCTGCCAGTGGTGTTGAACTCCTTGCACTGTACCTTTTACACAGGTTTGGATCTTTTCTATTATAAAAACATGCATAAAGACCAGCTGTTCGACTGCAAATCAGCTGAATATCATCAACTTTATTGTTGCATTGAAGTTATTTTGAGCATCTGGAAGTCATGTGTCAGACCTCCCACTATGAGCAAAACACAGAGATGTGTGTGCCTCTCTTTTCAAAGCTCCCTATAAACCAGCAGCTCCAGTGTGTGAAGGACACACTGCTCTAAGAGCTGTGAAGATCATTGACTTTAAAGCAAAACTATGTAACTTTTGAAAGGCAAAGTAACATCTCTTCTGGTATGACCTGAGACTGGTCGCACCAACAGGGCTTATTCCTGGTCTTAAGCTAAGCCGAAGTCCAAGACAACTAAGACCTTGAAGATTTCTGACTTCCTTTAAGAAAAAGTACAAACGTACGCCACTTAAGACTTCTCTTGTGTTGGAGTGTATTGGCAGACTGCAGTATTTGCAGTAGGATAGTGAATGGAATATTTAGATAGGAGAAAAATGACTTAAAATAAAATGTATAATAGCATCTGTATCCGTCATTTTTCCTGGTCTGTTTCATTTATATGTGCAAGGCTAAGCTGCTGAGTGTTCAATGGTCAGCCATGTTTTTTGTTTATGTTTGGCCTTGTGCACCAATTAATTGTGACCTCCAGCTTTGCCTGGATTAGTTTGATCAGACAGCATTAGTCCAGCCATTTAACAGTTATGCTGGTTGCACCACCTTGGCTTGAGCTGAATAATACAGTAGCTTACCAAAAACTGCAGTTCCTCAAATGGCCACTTGAGGCTGGCGACAGAATGAGTCAATCTCCATAAGTCCCCATGTTACAACATCCAACTTCACAGCAGAAATAAACCTGCCTGGTATAAAAACCGTTTTAGTCTCTATAGCTAATTTTTCTGTTCATGACAACTGTACTGAGGCTGAATCTGTATAACTCACCTGTTCAAATTATATTAAGGCTCAAAGTTATGCGTCATTAACAGCATGGCCTCTTTGACTGACCAGTGAGTGCCGTTACAGATGGCTCATTTGATCACCCAGGCTTCATTCAGTCGACCTCAGGTCCACTGTGAATCACCACACTCACACTCTTGCTTCACTTCAGAAATCATGTGAGTGACATGACAGATACAACGTCCGCGTTTTCTACTATCTATGATTACAACACAGCTTGTAACACAATGGCTAGGTTAGATAACTACAAATGTTGCAGTGTAACTGACATAGCTGAGTCACGGTACAGACTTCATGACTCAACTATGATGTTACACATTTACCAAATACCTTTTCAACAGCGTTGGAGAAGAACTGCGTGAGAAACTTTGGGTTTTGTGCTAACTGTTTTAGCATGCTAACATGTGGTCCACCATGTGATTAAAATATCTCAACAACCATTGAATAGAATGCCGGGCTACATCCATCTACTGTACTTTATTAGGAAACCACAGAGATTGTGACATTGTGAACATTACATCTGCCAAATATTAGCATGTGAGTGTTCTCGCTGACATTATCGTTTTCCTCCGAGCACAGCAAGAAGAATAACTGAAGCACGTTTTATTTAAAGAATTTTTAATATACAAAGAGTGCTGTGCCTCACAGAGCCTCTAATGTAGCTGCAGACTCTCGTTTTAATCTATGTGTTGTGAGCCCTTAAGCTTAATTGAAGTGTGACATTAATCACTGGCGTACGTCTCAATGCTAAGCCGTTCTTCCTGGAGACAGACAAGAAAAAATATTAAATGTCTCTTCAGCAGTTTCACAGGAGACGTTATTTGTTTTTACTTTACAATTATCAAAATGGCAAGCATGGCATGCATTATGTAAAATGTCTTCAGCGTTTTTATCCACGGCAGTACGACTGTAATCATATCCACAGCCCAATAATATGAATTAAAGTTAACAACACCTTAAGAAAAGTGTCATTTCCACCTTTTGTATAACATGGGAATAACAAATAGCGACAGGCCTGGTCAAGGATGACAAGTTCAGCATGAACAACCACCAGTCTTGTTACTGTGACGAAGCAGCGAAGCACATTAAGTAATCAAGCTTGCCAAGAAACATCATCCCTCCGTCACCCTCAAAGTTTCTTGCCTTGACTCTAAATTTGCCGCCGTGAGGTGGCAGTAGCGCATGTGATTAACAGTAGCAAGTGGCTTTTTTTTTAAAAAACATCGTATGTATCTCTGAGTCTGGCCTGTTTTTTTCAGGCCGTCAGAGAAACACTTGGCAGCAGAAACAGACACTCAAGGAGTCGTGCCAAACTCATAAGGTCCTCCCAAGTAGACAGAGAGTCATGGCAACGCTTGATCACGATGAATAATGAATGGCTCACAGGTTCACTTTACAAGAAGCTTTTCAGGTTCAGGCACACACTCAGTATATTCTCATTATCTGTGTGAACTGCAGTCTGGGCAGGGTGACCTATACCAACTCACGCTTACAGCTTCTCCTATACCTCTGCTGAACATTCCCAGATACAGTCAGTGTGCCCCCGCTCGACAAGAATCAAGACCTTTCAAATGTAGTTTAAGCTAAGCTGAAATGAAATGAATGCAACAAATCGTGACTTCTCTCAACTCAACGATAAGCAGGGCAATCACACATTAGTGTATATTTTCTTGTTTTCCGTAAAGAGACCTCACCGTGGCTGATTAACGTGAGCAAAAGCACAAGTGACGCCCAATTACCTGTAATGAGAATTATAAGCTAAAAAAATATCTGGAGCTGTAAATTCATTTTCTAAAGGAACATTTTGACATTTTTAGGAAATAGTTGATTTGTCTGTCCATTTATCTGTAGCCCAGAGGGAAAATAGCCTGTAAAACCAACCAATAAACAAAACGAAACTTAAATTATTTTATCACTATCATAAATTATCATAATGTATTGTTCTGACTTCAGTGATTCCCTGACTTTTTCTCTAGCGCCACCATGGGGTTGACATTTGTAGTTTTGAGTCCAATATTAACTAACAGATGGATTGCCGTGAAATTTGGAGCAACCGTTAATGTTGCCATCAGGATGAATTGTAAATCACTTTGGGCTTCACTCGACGTTTTTTCTAATGTGTACCTGCCACACTAATGACATTCACTTGAGCCTTAGCCATACTTTGTGTTTCAGTGCTAATTAATAAACGCCACGCCGACATGAGGACACTAATGCTAACAAACTAAATTAAGATGGCCGCGGTGGTACATCTTATTTCGCTTAACGGTATCCAGCTGCTAGAGTCTGCTGAAGAGGCATTTTCTCATCTGTAGGAGGATGATGAAGAGATCAAAGAGCAACAAAGGTGAAAGATGTACAGTAGGTCGTGTCAGACTTTGGAATAAACTCTCATCAGTGGAGCTGTGCTCACGAAGCAGTGAGCTAATAAACAGAGCAACGCAGTCTGTAACCATTATTTCTACTTATACAAAATGACAAAGTACATTCAGGTTCCCATTGTCAGACGCACGCACAAAAGATAAAACACACGGGGCTTGTCAAATTTGTCCTCAAAGTGCCAGTCACAATGGATCCATTTTTTAATCCGCAGTGGCAGGAAACAGACGGGTACAGCTGAAGACAAAGCAAGTTTAATAAAAGGATATTGCGAGTATGATGTCATAATAATAATAATATTGTTCGGATATGTCAAATGTGTTTTTGTGAAGCTGCCAGACAATCTTGTCTTTGCATACAGGCACCAATCACTCATTCAGCAGTCTTTGTCGTGGACCAATTACGCCGTGAACTCATGCAGTTTTGTTGGCCATTTTCCATATCACAAATGAAACACCACAGTAGCAGTATATCACTCGTGCTCATGGAAATCCCATGTTGTATATCGTGCCATCATGTCCTTGAGTGTGGCACTTAAACCAGATTGCCAGTAAATCTCCAGCTCAACACAAATGGCTCTTCTGCCGGGTGGGACTCGCCTTAAAGCCCTCTGGATTCAGGTATCAGGGACATTAGAGGAGAACTCGGAGTGAAAACAGGTGCAGAATGCCGCCGGCGGACAAGTTTCTCACTCAAGTCAGGTATCCAGTGTCCATATGACTCAAAGCTAAATAAATCATGTTCAATTAATTTTCAGCACAATGGAGGCGGGTGACTTTGGATTTTTTTTGGTGAAATGCGAGGATGGATCTCACGATGCAAATTCAGAATTTCACATAAACTCTTGAAGGCTTCTATAATTGTTTTATTTCCCTCATTTTTGTGTGTTCTTTTAATTGCTGTTGTTGCTGCTGCCTCGTCTATTATTCAACCTATTCAAATATTTTCTGGGTTTACCTCCCTGCTTCTGCTCGTCTCATCTTTCATGTGTCTTTTCATATCTTGATTGTGAAGAAGATTGTGGCTTAGCTTTGAAAATTACAGTATAAATAAAACACTTTAATTAACTGAACTTAACGCAGACATCAACATGGAATAAATGATGTCCATCTGGTGTGTGGAGGCTTTTAGTAAACACAAAGAAGAGAAGAAACGTTCTGCATTGGCTCTGCTGATTCCACTACAGCAACAGTTTCAGTATTTGTGGTATGGTATTATTTCATAACACACTTCGTAAGTTATATAGTTCATGCAATAACATGTGAAACAGGATTTTTTGGTGGATTAACAGTTGCTAGAACAATGCTTTTGTTCATTCGGTGTACATTTTGTAATTGCAACAATCTAAAGTCAATCTAAGTCTAAGTATTTTTAATTTCGACCAAAGGTGTTATGTCTTATTTGGATTACATTACTAACTAAAAACAGTGTTGGTAGTTTTTTCTTTCTTTAACACAGTTAAAATACGAACAATTCAAATAATCACAGTTTGTTTTTCACACACTTTGTTTTTGTTGTTTCACTTTTGTTAATAACTTTAGTTAATAATCTCTCACTGATTCAGTCATTAACTGAGTTTTTTAATTCATTTATGTTGTACAATCTTGGAATATTGTCAAGTGATACAAAGAGCACTTTGCACTTTGAAGGTCTGAGTCTGAAGACTTGACAGAAGCCTCAGCGATGTTCTCGGGCAGAGGTCTCTGAGGTTGTTCAGGATGGGAGATATTCGCCCTGAGATGCTGAAGGCTCTGGACGTTGTCGGGGTGTCTTGGCGGACACACCTCTTCAATGTCACATGGAGGTCGAGGAGAGCGCCTGGGGAATGACAGACTGCGTGGAGGGTGGAGGGGACTGCAGGAGAGTGGTGTGCAGGGGTTAATGCTATGACCCACCCAGTCCTTATATAACTGGAGTGATAGATGTGTGTCCAGTGGGTGTTGGCCTCCATCAGGGTTGTCCTTTGTCTCTATTCAGATTGTGATCTCCATGGATAGGATCTCAGGGCACACCCGGAGGGAGGAGGCTCTTTGCAGATGATGTCGTTGTGTTGGTTTCATCGGGCAGCGACCTTCACTGTCACTGGTGTGGCTTGGAGTCAAATGTGAAATCTGAGGCTGCGGTTCTCTGCCAGAAAACAGTAGATTGCTCCCTCCTGGTTGGGAGTGACTTGCTGGCCCAAGTGAGGGAGTTCAAGTATCTCGGCGTCTTGTTCATGAGTGAAGGTACTGAGCATGAGATTGATTGTCAGCAGTGATGCAGGTGTTGTACCAGACTATTGCGGTCTGGCTTTGGAAAACGGGACTGCCATGCTTACCCTGCTGCTACCATGACCCAGCCTTGGATAAGTGTTATAAACATCTTATTATAGGGGAATACAAAAGTATAGTAAAATAAATATATATAGTACATATATGATATATAGTAATAGTAAAATATTAAGATAATTATTCTGCTTTGACATATTTTTCTGGTTTTAATAATTTATTCTTCAATCAAATTGTGTGAATAGAGATTTCAAAAGCATTAAAACTGAATTCGACCAAATTAGATAAAATTTACTAAATTCAAACATGACCTGCAAACTCCACGTATATATTATAAAGTTATGGAAATGTCCTGAAAGGTCTCTGTAAAATAAACCTGGAAATAGCAGACAAAAGCTATTTATTTATTTATTTGTGTTGTGGTTGTTGTTTTGTTCAAGGACTTTTCAGGAGTTTCATTATTTATAGGCATTACTTCATGACCTTTTTTTTATCAACGCTTTGATCTGGATCCGCCTGCTGTCTTGTCTGAAAATCAAGGTGGTGTTTTAATTTGATTTTTAGGCCATCAGGTCAAAGTCTAGAAAGGTCAGAAAGGTCCACACCAAAACAGAGATAAGAACTCGTCAAGTCTTGAGAACACACGGCCCGGCCAACAGATGTTTATTTAAAAAGCTCGCTCCTCAGTCATGCTTTATTTCTCATGATAAACTTATCATCAGTGTTGCTCCCAGTAGCTCCACCAAAAGCACACTGGCTCCTGAGCGTCTGTGTGGCTGTATCTGCCAACCTAAGCGGGCTGCTCACTTTGCTTCTCACCTCATTCCACGTTTTTCTACCTCCTTGTCAGGATGATCAAAACACAGTCCAGTAGGTAAACACATGGAGTTATGGAGTGAAGTGGCGCTGACTCTGTAATTGTGCGAGGCAGCGCTATGTTTCTCTTTAAAGTTACATCAGAAGGAGACCAAAGAGAGCTGCACAGAGCCGCAGAGGGCTGCACACTAACATCTCTCGTCCTAACTTTTTATTCATGAATCTAACAAGTGATATTTTGGGAAACTTGGCCTGCTGCAGGATAAGAAACACATGCATCAAAATGTTTTTTATTTTAACCTTAGTTATTCTCTTTTATACTCTTTAATTGTAGGTTAATCTTCAATGGGATGCTTTATTGTATTCCCCTATAGACTCACGGTATCTAAATGCATATGTGTGGATGTTAGAGGTCTTTCATGGACTTAACCTCTCTCCATTTTCTATTTCTGTGATTTCAAACACCTCTCTGCTGCTGGCAATATGACAGAACATGAATGAATATGTGTGTGATTAATATGAATGCACTCCTGCTAATTAAAGTGCCTTGATCGTAAATCTGTAACTTAGAGAGTAACCGGCCATAAGGACTTTCAGGGGAATCATCACAAGGTTAATCACAGATGCCTGATGCACATACACAGAGATAATGACATAGATAGATAGATAGATAGATAGATAGATAGATAGATAGATAGATAGATAGATAGATAGATAGATAGATAGATAGATAGATAGATAGATAGATAGACAGATAGATAGATAGATAGATAGATATTTTAACAGGGACACCATGGTGCACATTTATAAACACTGCCAGAGGAACATTTCTCTTGCTCAGACCTCAACTACAGGCTATATTTGGAAGAGTTGCATTCACTTTTAGATTCATGAAAGAAAATTCATAACTGCTAGTAAGCCATGATGGGGGTAATACTGCAGAGGTAGTGATTAGGGAGTTTGTAATTAGATTACTGGGGAAATCAGGACAGGGAGAAAACTCATTAGATAAATTAGAGGAAAATGCAGGACTACTTTGGGTGGAATTTCAGCCAGATAACTGGAAAATAATGACACAAGGTGGATGCATGCTCCCGGGTAATAACGCCATATAGAAAGATTCATTCATCTTAAATGCCCAGCTCTTTCTGCTCTGACTGTGTCCCACACGGCTCAAATGTTGCCCGGATGAGAGTGTCCATCCCCGTGGCTTGAATTTATGCAGGCTGTCTTCATTCACTGGTTTCCACACGCACACACACACACACACACACACACACGCATGAGAAAGAGGAGAGAGCACCAAAAAAATCTGCCTCGAGAAGGTGGGAGGCGTCACGTGGTCTGTGTCTCCAGCCAATCGGGAGTAAGTGCGCATTGCGATCCTGTGCAGAAGGATTGTTTTATTAAAGGGTTGGTAGTGATCAATGAGAGAGTGGAGCTGTCCACGGTGCTCAAAGTTACCTCATGATCTGCTGACTTTCAGCGCCGACGACAGCTCCACGTCCACCTCTATCGTGTGTATTTATGCATTATGTAACGTCACATTTAAACTGTTTCAAACTGTTGTTTGCTGGCGAGATCACGCGCAGACAGACAACTTTACGACTCCAATGCAAGCGAAGCCTTGTGAGCAATCTGTGCAGCTCTTACTGAAATCCCACCACAAATACAAAAACATAACTCCAGTATAGCCCTAACAGCCCTTAGACTAAATTTGTTGCTGCTGCTGGTGGTGGTGGTGCTGCTGCAACGCCAGGACGTGTGGATGATTGGGTTTCAGCCTTTGGTTTATGCCTCCACAGCTGCTCAATCTCGGGCAGTTGGCTGTATTTCCTCGGGGTGATATAACTCTTCTACTCCATTAATAACGCAGCCACCAGCGGCCACATCAATCTGTTGATAGCCGCAGACACGAAACCCTTGGACATGTAGGTAGCTACGGGGCCCCCCTGCACGGCCACATGGTCACCGGGCCAATGAGCTGAATGGAAAGCGAGCAGCACCTTGTAAATCAGCCGTGACAAGCAGAGCTACGTCTGTTTTCTATGATGTCGATAAATGAGGAGGAAGAGGAAGAGGAGGAGGAGCGGGGAGTAGCCAGGAATTTATGAATAGGTCTGGCCGATGAGTGTTGTGCGCAAAAGCTGTATCACATGTGTGAGGATGGCGGTGTTTGACAATGCGGGGATGTGATGTTTTTAAGTGAAAATGAGCTTTTATATCTGATACTTTTAAAAAAAACTTCTTTGGTTGCAGTTGTAGGAAGAAGTTGAGTGTCTTTATTGGCTCAGGTCTTGGTGAAAGAAAAAAATATATATATATAAAGTAAATATCCACAAAAAAAAAAGAAAGAAAGAAAGAAAAGAAATATTCTGTGTAGTTTCTGTTGATCCTGATGAAATAAGGGTGGGCTTCACATCCCAATGGTTGCAACCTGTCCATGACGTCGAGCCAGTTGTTTTGGTCCCCTCTGCCCAATCGGAGGCTCCGCTCACATTCTACCGGAGCCGAAATGGGTCTATTCATGCCGCGGCTCTGTCCTCC
Source organism: Nibea albiflora (assembly GCA_014281875.1). Taxonomy (NCBI): domain Eukaryota; kingdom Metazoa; phylum Chordata; class Actinopteri; family Sciaenidae; genus Nibea; species Nibea albiflora. The sequence goes on along the minus strand of CM024803.1, from coordinate 14,149,200 downwards.
CGTAAGTACCATAACGCCCTTCGTCGGGTGCTCTGTGGTACCCGACTGCTGCTTTAAACAGCAGCACTGACATGGAAACCCCATTGCAGCTGCAGAACGATTTCTTTCCAGAGCAGCAGTTCCAGCACTGTAAGTACCAGCACTACTGCGGGCGGGAGGATCGACTCGGCAAGCAGCACGACCAATGCTGCACCTGCAATAACTGCACCTGTGATGCGAGGAAAAGCCTCGTCTTTCGCGGGACGTCGCCGACCACTGTGGGAACTTTAAGGACACCTTCGGAAACGTCTTCGAGGCAAGGTTGTCAGTACAGCGTCTGCGAGTTCACACCCTCTAGTCATGGTAGTTCATCCAGGCATCATCATCCTCACCATCAGCAGCAGCAGCAGCAGCAGAAGCAGCAGCAGCAGCAGCAGCAGCAGCATTGCCGCGATCGGCAGCAGCGGGGCAGCCTGGGCAGCAGCCACAAAGACAGTAACTCCTACAATGAAATAGCCATGAGCAGCTGCAGATACAACGGCGGCGTAATGCGGCCGCTGAGCAACTTGAGCTCGTCCCGCAGAAACATACACGAGTTTGATTCCGAGTCCCAGCCTTTGCAGCCCATCTCAGCCGCAGATGCGTCGGACACTTTAGTATCCAAGCCGGAGAATAATTCGACCACCCTGATGCCTTACGCATCGGGAGACGGAGGGGGAGGCTGCAGCCACGGCGGCTGTAAATCGGGTAAAAAGAAGAACCAGAACATTGGGGAAAAGCTTGGACACAGGAGGGCCTTGTTTGAGAAAAGGAAGCGGCTCAGCGACTATGCTTTAATCTTTGGGATGTTTGGGATCGTTGTTATGGTTATAGAGACTGAACTCTCATGGGGAGCCTATGGAAAGGTGCGTATTTTCTCTAATTTAGTGACCGACGGAGCAAAAGCCTTTAAATGCATTACAGTAAAACTTATATCAAAAGTGTTACAGCTACTTTAAATAACTGCAAAGTGTCCCGTGTAGTCACATTGTCACATGCAGGCCAAAAAAAAAAGGCCCACAGCTGTCCAACCATGAAGGGGAACCCCAATAATACAAGAAAAGATATCACACCATTTCTACATGCATGTGTTTTTGTTACAGAATGTGATTTTTATGTCATGATGTTGTGTCTTGTTTGGCTTTAGTGTTGTTGCTCTTTTCCAGGAGTCCCTGTATTCATTAGCTCTAAAATGCCTGATAAGCCTTTCTACAATCATTCTCCTGGGGCTGATTATCATATACCATGCAAGAGAGATACAGGTAATGTGGAAAACACTCTTTTTCTTTATTCTTTATGTGTTGATGTTGAAGGGTCGGCTGTCCGCTCCAGCAGTAAACGTTAAAATGTTAAAAATGTCCACACACGTGTGCTTAACGGGATGCCACAAATAGGTTTGATCATCAGTGAGTTTTGTGGGAAATTGCCCTGAGCGTCCAAAAAAATATCTTATTTATTGACTTACCACCAAAGCTAATAACTTCTTCTCTGCAGACGGTGTAATTATTCGATGACTTGATATGAAAAGGCTTCAGCGGCTTTTATTTTGACTTTACCTTCATTCCAAAGTGAAAATCTATGCAGCCCTGTGATTGCATGAATGACTGTAGTGGACTGCTCATCATCGTTTGAAGCCACATTAACACTTCATTATACATTTTGATAAGATTTAAGAACTCCTCGCAAGGCTCGCTGGATGGATATAGATTGTCAGCGTTCCCCTGAGATGGTCCAACACTTGGACACTTTTATGACCTTGCCTCGGAGCATTGTTGCATTACTTACACTTCCTCCTGCGCTTCAGCACTTGTGTCTTTGTTGAACAGCCACAAAATGAATGGAGCCACTTTCTGCAGGGTGGACATGTGTTGCCAGAAAGCTTTCATGCATCAGATACCCCCCCCCCCAATTAAATCAACCTAAAAGGGAAAACCTCATTTGAAAAGAAACACAGCTCAAGCATTTTCTCCAATCTTGAATGACGCCATGTTTAATCATGTTAATGGATTTTTTAAATAACAGGGTGATTTTTTTTTAAATGCCTTTAGCTAAATTATGCGCTGATCCAGCTGTTTTTATATGCTCCTATTGAAGGTTTTGGTAAAAGAACACATGTTACTTCTTATATTTTTCATTAGCCCCTATATTCATCAGGCTTGTTGGTATATTTAGTACTTACAAGTCCCAGGAGAGTATCAGTCACTGAAATAGCTGAACAGTAAAATGTGTCGCCCCTTCAGATGTCTCATTGTAAACCTTTCTTTATGAGGGATGACAGACATGCACAGACATCATTACCATATTTCAATGCATAACACAAGTGTTTTCATCTCCCCTGCAGACACTCCCCCACAAGTAGCTGTTCATAAATTAGAAACCATACTGTACGTTTGCATGAGAGTATCATATTCATTCTTCCCTCCGTTGGCCTGCGCACCTTTTACTCTAATCCTGTGTAAATTATTTAATTCACAAACTGAGCTTTTTCACCTCTTGCTTGTGCGAACTTTCCTCGACGCTGAATAATGTAATGACGCAAAAGGTGCATTCCTCTTCACAGCAGGGTTCCCCCCCTGTTTAGTGACTTTTACAACGGCCTGTGTTAAATGGCTAGTCGTGCCTCAGCTGTACGTTTATGGTCCCTGTTCACAATAAAAACCAGTTAAATGCCTAGGCGCTGAATTGTGCTGCATACTTTTGGTCACTCTTTCTCATTTATTACTGTCGTGATGCAGCAACACATCTGGATTCATAAATATGGTGATGATGGCAGTTTTAAAAGGCTAAAAAAAGCCTTCTCTTTCACGCATTAAAAATGGCCGTGAAGCAATATTTTTTTGCTTCACTACAGGCGAGCTGAAATTTTCATTTCAGCTCCAAAACGAGCTTCCCTTCCACTCCTTTAATTGTCAGTAGCTGCACATTTACCCCACAGGAAGGCTGTTTCAAACCCCTTTGATCCAGACTCCTCTGACAGTCACGTCAATATCCAAAACATTTTTCACCCCGGATAGCTAGCTCTTCACGATAAAGACGTTTCCTCTTTTGCTGACCTAGAAAACTTTATTAAGGCAATTGTTTGCCTCGGAGTTGATTGCTGCAATGCACTTTTCGCCACATATCCCCTCTCCACAATGATTTATATACAATTTATTCAAACGCAGAAGCCGGGACACTTAAATGAATCAGAATCCATCGTCACGTCACTGCAGTCTTACTCACTCCCTTCTGCTTCTCTCTAAATGTACAAGTTGATTATAAGGTCTATATTCTAATTCATCAAAAAGTCCCCTTTGGAACAAACTACCAGCCAGTTTCTGGAAAGTGACTCTGTCTTACTATTTAAATCCAGTTCATCGTGTTTATACTTCAACTTCCACCACACCAGCTGCTCCTTTGCTTCCCTGCCTGAGGGGCTTTTGTGCCTGTTGTCGCTTGTCTGTCATTACTTGGTTCCTGCAGACTGACATATGTGCTTACACACACACGCACACACACACACACACACAGACAAATTAATTCTAAATCCATCTTGCTAATGACACACACAAGCACACACAGTGGCAGTGTGTGTGTGCTTCTTTCCCTTCTTTCGGCTGGTAAAAATGTGATCTCACATCATATACGTTAAAAAGACAAATGAATTGTGTACAGCTCTGTCGTTTATCAGACTCTACCTGCTCACTTAAAGCTGTTTCATGATCCTAGCTGGTAACAGGCGCCTGCTTTAACATTTAGCATTCCAGTCAGGCTCCCGAAAAAATCAAAAGAACCGGCGATATCATCTTTTCCGTCCCACACGTTCTTCTTCTTCTTGTCAAAATCTGCTGCCTACATTACCCACAATGCAACTTCACTGCTAACAGATTTAAATGGGTTATGTTAGTACCGGATAATGTAGTCTCTGGTCACTGGCCTGAAGCAGAAAAAAGACGGAAGATCTGGTAAATTCGCTTCTTTCTCCACGCCAACTGATTTTTTTCATTTTCAAACTTGTAGTCCACAGATCAAACCAGCGCTGACTCACCTGAGGCGACTGATCAGATCAGCTCCCTCTGGAGCCACTAAAGGCTTTATCCTTCTCTTCCACGTATGCAGTAACACTCCCCAGGATCTATGGACGGACTTTGATGTGTAAAATCGGTGGAGTTTCCCTTTTATTAAAAACCTGCAGTCTCTAAACTCAAGCTCATATAACTCGACTGATGACACACAAGTCATTTTCTCAGACGTTTCAAAGCTCCTCCAGAGCCTCTATTTTCAAAGGCAGTGCTGTACTCTCAATGACTAGTGAATTGACAGATGAAATCTGTGGAGTGTCCTTTTAAATCATAACTTTCTGACATAGACTTTTACTGAAAGGTTCAACATGTGAGACTTCAGCAGAATTGTAAGTTTTCATCAGTGTTTAATCACTGAAAATAACCTTTTGCTGCTTTAGAATGAACCTGTAATATCTACAGATGTCGTAGGTCCTCTTGCACGTAGTCCACCATGTTGAACCACCATGTTTCTACAGCAGCCCAGAACAGACAACCCGACTCTAGGCGGGATTTTTCTAGATTTTTTTGTGCGTTTTTTTGCTGTGCTAGATTCTCGTTCACGCTAGGAAGGACAGGATAAGGCTAGGTGATTGCAACTTCACCACTAGATGCCACAAAATCCTACACACTGGTGCTTTAACAAACACTTCTGACTAACTCCACTCCAAGCATCGCACTAAATACTTTTAACAGTATCTCCTGTCGTCTTATTCACTGTAATTTAATGTCCTTGGTTTGTGGTTTGTGTGTTAAGGCTCTATATAAGCCCGAAGTGTTTGCGGTATTAGCAGAGTAATATTTCTAAAGTGCACTTTTCCATGTGGGAAATTTAGCTCCTGCAGTGAAATAGATTATGCATGCACATCCATGTGTACTCACAGATGCCTGTCAGATGTAGACGCATAAGTCAGGGTGATGAAATATTTCCCCACCACTTCTAGCCCGTTAAAACTGATTCACTTGTCAAACTCAGTAAAGACTGTGCCCTCTCTTTCTTCTTTTCTTTTTTTTTTTATTACAACAGGAAGTTTTTTTTTTCACCTCAAAGTGACTGAAAACTCAAAAGGTCAGGTCAGACAGGAGAGATGTTGGACACCAGCTGTCATTTGAATTGTTTAGGGATACATCTGCTGTGCTGCAATGGCAGTGATGGCTGACCTACGGAGCCAAGTGCATTAACAGAGAGAGAGACGGCGTGTCCATATCCAGCTAAATGTCCTTAGATTTGACCCAGCATCTACAATCAGGAGAAATATTATTAATGTTTAATCCTGCTTTGTACATACTGATGTTGTTCAGCATCTTCTTCTTTTTTTTATTTTTTATTTCTCCTTGAAATGTTATCCGCCTGATTCAGTCCCCCGTCATGCCTTTTGTTGACAGCTGGCGATTCGCCCGAGGAATTTTTAGACTTTTTAGTCGGGTTGAGTTTGCTGCGTTGGCAGTCAGCGACATACTGTACAATATGAGTGGAAATGGAGAGGTTAGAGTCTGTAGCTGCTTCATGACTTTGATTTGTCATTGTCAAAGTCTGATACGAGCTGTGAGCTGAGAGCGTCTTACCGCTCTCTCCGCTCAGATGGTTGATGAGTTCACCTTATTCCTAAACAGACAGAGGCTGACATTCTGAAAGTTTTCTCTTCTTCTCGCATCAAAGGCTCTTTGCCGAGGGCCATTTGTGTTAAGGCCATTGCTATGGCGTCGTACCTTGTGATGACAGTTCTGCTGAGTTTTCTTAAACTAATGCACCACGCTTTGGGGGCCTGTTCGGTCTTTGATGTGTACTGTTGTGATAAAAGTTGAGCGCTGATGTTTCAAAGTCTTTCACAGTATTCAATTTTACAATCTACGGAAAAGATAAAATAACAACAAATTGCCCAAACTGTGCCAGCGAATCCTGCCAAAGTCAAACTTGGCCATGCTTGTCAGACCGCCCCTGGGTGGTGCGTATGTGTCAGAGATATGGTGTAACTGCAGGAGACGCTCTGCATTTCTCGCAGTGAAATCTGTCCTCTACCTGAGACTCCAGACTGGAGTCAGATAACCACCACTGGCTGGTGACCTCAATGTTTTCACTGAACGTACAGTCTTTCAAGGGCAGAGGCGCCCAGCCTCCCAAAGAGTCGAGAATCCTAAAAATTATTTATTGATGGCATTTACTGAATTGTGTTCCGCACGTGACTTTAAACATGCGGATGGTTTTTAGGCTTATTAATGCGAGCGACTTGGCTGCAGCGGCAGCAGCAGCAGAAACACTTTAACGAAAGAAAGATTTATATGAGCCTTTTAGTTTGGTGCAGAGAGGCTTTACTTAACTTGAATAGAAGAATGCATATGCAAATGTGAGGCTTAATTTCAGAAACAAAAGCAAACTGAAACGGCAACAGCCTCAGATTTACTCAGCAAAGTGGTCTGTTAGTGGCTCACTTTGATATCATAAATAAAGTATTGCATTAATGTCTAATTGGGCTGAACCTCTCAACCTAATTCACTAATGAGATTGAGCGATTTCATTCTCAGTGACAAGATATATGTTCCCATCTCCACATTACACAGATTAAATATTGAGCTGGACTCCATTAGTTATATTGAGCGTAGTGAAACCGGTAACCAACCCAGCTATGCTCGTAGGTGAGCCGCTCTGAGACTGCACAGGACAGGCAGGGGAAGCTCCCAGGACGTCTTCTGCTTTAGTGTCTCTCAACCTGACGTGAATGAAACTTTCCCATGATGACCGAGAGGGCATGCACTCGTGATTCGACTGTCTATCAAGCAAGCGACGGCTGGATTTGCTCACTGTTTGGCCCTCTGAGAGCTTGGTGTACAAATGCAGAGGTTTAACGTGTGTGCTCTTGTACTTTACTGCTGCTGGGCGGCGATACCAATTTTTGGGAAAAGTGAGGACATTTTGGTCAGGGTAGATTTACATACTGAAATACAAACATGTGCATGTGTCCATATGATAAAATAAACAAGGACTTAAAGGGTCAGTTCACCCAAATCCCTCAATTTTCCTGTGAAGTTATCTGCGGCTCTGCAGATAGTTTTGACTTGCCCACATGTGATGTTATCCTCTATCTCGGTTTAGTGGGTGTTCAAGTGTATGAGGGACATTGTTGCTGTGGAGTTTTCAGCCCCTCACCTCTTTTAGCGTCTAAAGCTGCCTTCACGTGATAAGAGGTTTTCACTTAGCTCACTGTGATGTAAGTGCAAAGCAGGCAGAGACAAAGTGCAGTACTGTCAGCAGAAATATATTCGTCTTCACCAAATCAAATCAGAATTTCTACTTGACGAAATATTGGTTGCTAAACAGACTGTATTCTGATTACTTTTCCTGGTGAGATCGTGGTATGTTCGAGATGTTGTGTTATAACCACGGACAGTGTATTTTACGAGCTTCTGTTTTTAAGCTAAAAATCTGTGCAATGTTGGCTGTGCTGCCGCTTCTGCCTCCTGGCTAAAAAATCATTGTTGGACCCGAGGTGGGCCGAATGACATCTGGGTGCTCAAACAAGCCATCTGTAACAGCACCTACCTGTCAATCAAAGCAGCCATGCCGGTAATTATGCATAACTTAAAGCTTTAATATAATTTGAATGGTGAGTTAAAATAAATTTCACCGTCAGGATAATTTGGTGCAGTGAGCAAAACAGTTTTTTTGTACCAGGCTGTTTATTTGTGCTGTGAGGTTGGAATATTTTAACATGGGAGCTTATGGAGACTCACATGTTCTGTAGCCAGCCTCAAGTGGTCGCTCGAGGAATTACCTCTGCTTGCATGTGTCGTTGCTAGGCTCCGTCACATACAGCTGTTATCTTATTGGTTGGGCTTTAAAAAAAAAAAAGTCAGCGGCAACAGAGGTCAAAGTTGAAATGATTTGAACTTTAAACTTTGAGCTTGGTGGTAGTTTCAAATGGTGTATATCGCCAAGGTGAGCGGGTCGCCTAGGTGGGAGTCACTGCTCTCCCCAGAGGAAATCAATGGCACAGCCATTACCTCTTATTATGTGTAATGTTGCTCTGTTATTCCATGACTGAAATTTCTCATCAAGCCTTTAATTTCCATTAGACTTTGTACAGACATTTATGGTCTCCAGAGGATGAATCGTGTTGACTTTGATGATCTAGCACCGGCACGATGTTGACATTTGTGGTTTAGAGTGAAATATCTCAACAACTATTACATGGTTCGCTATGAAATTTGTCCTAGATATCTATGTCCCCCTCGGGGTGAACTTGAATAACTTTGCTGATCCCTTACTAAATCTAGCAGCAGCATCAGAACATTTTACAGATCCAGTGTGTAAGATTTAAGGGTCTCTATTTACAGAATATGACAGAAAAAGAATATGATATTCATAACTATGTTTGTTTTAGTCATTATGTTTCTACAGTAGCCCTGAACAGACAAACTGGCTCTAGATAGGGTTTTTTGCATTTTTAATTTGCAGTACCGGGGTTGCAATCAGCAACTACACCGCTAGATGTCACTGAATCCCACACACCGCGCCTTTAATTTATCCAAAACTTTGGTTTATAACTGAATACCTGCAAAACTAATGACATGCTCGGCTCAATGCGCATTAGTAAATGGAACAATGCCAACATGCGAAAATAAAATAAGTAATGTTAAACATTATACTTGCTTAAAGCTTAAAGTACTGGCCCTTTAAGTAACTACATTATATTACAAATTCTCCACATTTTTGTTTGTAAGCTTCATTTTTAAAACTGATGCAGTTTTACGATTCCCACTTTAAAAAACACTTTTTCTCCATCTCCATCTTATCGATTTGTATAATTGCATTATTTCCTATGAAAATAAAATAAAACAATTAGTGACCAAAATGTACTTGACCATTACAAATGTAAGTGGGCATTTTTGCCCCTGTAAACATCTATTAGTGGTTTTGTATTGCTTTAAAATCCTCACATATCATAGTGCGGCTTGCCAGACTGCCATTCTCTAAGTTGCTTTCAGCCTTTGTGGACACGTTTTTTAACTGTGATGAAGTGACTTCAAATCTAAAATCCCTTGACTTGCTGTGTTTAAATGATTTGTGAGCCTCCTGTAACTAATTTAAAGGTGTCCTGTCTCATCAGCTGTGTGTTTTTTATGCCTGCCTCTCAGAGTCTTCCTCTCTTAACATGATTTAAACACACGCACTTTAAGGTTTTTCCACTGCTGATGTAGTTTCCTCCACCTCTCTGTCATAACTGCTGGTTCTGCTGCTAGCATGGAATATTTGATGCTCTGAGGTAAAGGGCCCTTGAGTATTGTATTTCAGGTCATCCATTACCATAATTGCTTTTACCCAACAAGTAGGCTTTCCTTATGCAACCTGAGCTTAAATGTTTAATTACATTGTTTTGAGGTAACAAACTTTTTAACTGCTTTTGACGGGGCGGGTTTGTTGTTGAAAATGTAAAATAAAACGCTGCTCGTGCTGTGTGCAAACAATAGATTTAGCTGCTTTCAGAGGCCTAATTCTGTAAGTAAGAAACCGTAGCAGTGTGGAGTCACAGCTTGTGTTTCCGTGTCTACATTACACTCACTTGGAAAGCCGAACAAGACGAGCTGTGGTTAGAGTTACACACTTCTCTGACAGATGTCAGTTTGTTAAAGGAGCTCAGTGTCGTTCATTTGATATGAACAACTGCCTCTGAAAATTTAATTCACGTGTTTTCTGTGTTTGGGGGGGAAACTTTGATTGTAGCCTTTGGATAAATATAAATGAGGCTTTGTGGGACAGTTGTACTGTTTGTTCGGAGACGTGTGTTAGTTGTAGCTTGTTCTGTTTTGGTTGTAATGTGCCAGCTTGTTGACAGTTGATATTTCTTCTACAGTGGCCGTTGGACATATAATTGGCTCAGAAGCCTTAAAAAAAAAAAAAAAAAGGCGTGCACAGTGGTTCAGTGGTGCAGTTTGTGTGCTGAAGTGAAGCGGGCGGCTGTAGTGTCCGAGCACCTCCGAAGCTGTCAAGCTGCAGTAGGTGAAGCATTCATGTGTGTCTGTGAGAAAAGTGTCAGTGTTATTGATTTTTCCACATGCTTTGTCTGTCCTTGAACATGTTGAATGGGTGCTTTCTTCTTGATGCGAGAAATATGACTGTTTCAGCAATTCGATTTTTATGTAACATATCCCGGCTAAATTTACAATCTAGGTCACTGATCCCATTAGCCCTCCAGGAGTGGGACAGTTTTTTTTATTTTTTTTTTAAACTTCTATAATGAGAAAATCCAAATTAAACTAAATGGAGACTCTTTGGCAAGATGCCACGTCTTGATGTGTGCCACCACTGTGTGCTGAATATTAGGAACATTTTATATCTATATAGATATATCCAGTATATTTCAGATACAGAAAAAATCGGGATGGGTGCGGCTCCCCTGTTATTGATATTTGGTTTGACATAGAGAAAATTGCAACACCCACCCATCTAATTCCTCAACTCAATTCCGATTTCAAGCTTAATGTGTTAATGGAACAATAATTTGTACAGAGCCCGGATTGCACATTAGCAGTGAAATTACCAATTGCCACAATTATGATAAACATAACAAATGGTGCATTTTGTTAACGAAGCATTCCAGCTGCTCTCTTCTATGTTTGAACCAAGAGTCAGGCCGACTAAATGAACAGTTATTACCAGAGTTGCTGAATAAACCAACAGCTTCTGAGAGAGCCTCTGCACTGTCATATCTTCACCATTTCGTGAAACAGGTTGGGTTGTACTGCGATACATATCATGGGTTAACTCTGAACTTTTTCCGTACTTCTGTTATAATTAAGCGCCAACCTCTGTGGCTGTGAAGTGAAGCCAGTGTAGAAATGCTAGAAACTGCAGTTCCTCACACGTCCACTTGAGGCTGGCTACAGAACAAGTCTCCATAAGTCTCCATATTAAAATATCCAACTTCACAGCAGAAATAAACACGTTTACAGCCTGGTACAAACAGTTTTAGTCTCTATAGCTAATTTCCCCGTTCATGACAACAGTGCTATTTTTATAGAACTCACTCATCTATTCAGTCCCCCACAACCCTGTTGAGAATACGCAGTGACAGAGATGGATAGAAAGGAAGAAAAGGATAAAATAAGACGTAAACATGGACCTTGAAAAAATGAAAGATCCTCTTCTCTGAAAAAGATTTTTTTCATTTGATCTGTTACTACATTCCCCTTCATGGGTAATGTCAGCTGGTATTTGGTCCAAACTGTACAGTTGCACACTGAATTTATTATCTTCTGAATAAGCAGAAACATTGTACTGTATGTGCATATTTTCGTCACCGGACGTCTCATAATTCATTACTGAGCATACTAAGGAGGTTTCCTACAAAAAAAAAAAAAGTGTGATCATGTGCAGTTTTTCCTTTTCTCTATCTTTAGAGCGGCTTCTGCTCACATGGCAAAAACAGCCGCCAGGAAACCTCGCTTGAATTTGCTGACGGCAACATTTTGTGAAATATCTACTGCCAGTTGTGACGGCCTGTACGCAGGCACAGGACCTTGAGGTGATTGAGTGGATAGAGCAGGAGCAGCTGTGGAGAAGCATCAGCGTGTCGTGTCAGAACGAGGAATTATTTGACAAACATTGGTGAAGCTAATACAGTTTGATCGCATTTAATCCTCAACCTACACCGGCGAGTGAAAAAAAGAAAAATCAGCAAGACGAGTAAGATTGAGATAGTGTTGCATGATCAGGGCTCACTGTGCGAACGAGCCGGCGATGGCGGTCACGGGTTTAGTCGTTAGTTCAGGGTGAATACACAGAGCAGTGAATCTTCTGGGCGAGGGTGAGCGTAGATTGGATTGAAAGTGATGAAGAGGAGGGAGGGGATGAACAACAGGATGGAGCAGCAGGAGCAGCAGAGGTGACCATGTGAGGAAGCTTGTGTATATGACAAAGGACGGGGTGGAGAAGAGTGATGAGGGATGTTGAAATCTGCCCACACCAAAGTCCCCAGTGGAACGGCCTACCTTCTGGTCAGGGTGGCCAGGCGACCAGAACCTAATGCTAATGTGGAGGCGGCAGATGTTCTCATCAGTATGATGCTTTGAAGTTGAAAATACTTACTGCAAGCTGCTAATGTAACACTTTTCTTTGTGGGAGAGAAAAAACAGAGTAAGTAGAGGAATGTGGCATAATTCAGTCCTGGAGTTGAAATGTAGAAACAGACTGTTTGGATAATCTTACTACACTTCTTCATGTTAGATATCAGATCCAAAGATGATGTTTTGTTCACATAGACAGTTCACACTGATGCTCTTGTTTGAGAATCCGGAACCAGACAATGTTTCTCCTCAATTTTTCATCATGCTTGCTTGAAAAATGACATAAACGATTCATCGATCATCGAAATAGTTGCCAGTTGTTTTCTGCAAATCAGCTAATCGATTGATTGACTCATTGTTTCAGCTCTGATATTGACTTTCCACCTTCCACGCAGCCATTTCATTTAAGTGCTTGAATCTTTTATAATCATTTATAATAACAGTACTCATAATTAATCACAAGGATTTTTCAGCAAACAACAGAGGCAAATTGTTAGCTACAAAGCAGCAGGACATGAAAGCATGTAAAACATAACCGTACTCTTTGGATAATGCATTCAGAAAAACAAAGGCGTAATATTTCAGTGTTGCAGCCTTCATCAGATGCCCTTGGACGTATCTGAGGGACATTTCTGGCCTTGGACGAGTGTAGTGTCCTCTCTTTATCGTCGTTTTAATGTTGTTATTTTCTTCCTCCTCCAAATATCGTCTTGGATCAATTTTATGCTCTTTAAAACGTTCGAAATTTGTGTTATGTATATATATATGATTTGTTTTAAATGGGTAACAAAACTGCTAAGGTCTTTTAAAATGTGATTTAATGACTCAAGGCTATTTGTGAATTATTGTTTAATGGGTTTAATGATTTCCCGCAGCTTGCCGTGTCACCGTGATGAAAGTGTTAGATGTTTTTTACCCTCCGTTGGCCTCACCATGCCCTTTCCTTGCAGCTATTTATGGTGGACAACGCAGCTGATGACTGGAGGATAGCCATGACATATGAGCGCATCTTCTTCATCTGCCTGGAGATCCTGGTATGCGCCATCCACCCCATCCCAGGGAACTACACCTTCACCTGGACGGCACGCCTGGCTTACTCCTACGTGCCGTCCAAGACGGATGCGGACGTGGACATCATCCTGTCCATCCCCATGTTCCTACGGCTGTACCTCATCGCTCGTGTCATGCTGCTGCACAGCAAGCTCTTCACGGACGCCTCGTCCCGCAGCATCGGTGCACTCAACAAGATTAACTTTAACACACGCTTTGTGATGAAGACCCTCATGACCATCTGTCCCGGCACTGTGCTGCTGGTCTTCACCATCTCGCTGTGGATCATCGCTGCATGGACTGTGAGAGCTTGCGAGAGGTGCCTGGATCAGTTTCTCACGCTATGCTGCACCGCTCAGCATGAAACATAGATAAGGCATAAAAATAGATAATGCACACGTCTTAGGTCTCTGATCATCAGTATATGAAGAGTTATAAGAAACGATTAGATGCCTGAAGTATTCTGATAACGTATTTAATCTTACGTTTAGTACTATGTTGGATTTTCTATTAAAGTGAAGCTGTAGTGCTTTGGTTTTTCATGAACCTCTGGCATTTATTATTTATTACAGGTATCATGACAATCAGGACATAACCAGCAACTTTCTAGGAGCCATGTGGTTGATCTCAATCACGTTTCTTACCATTGGATATGGGGATATGGTCCCAAACACATACTGTGGGAAAGGAGTCTGCCTCCTGACTGGCATTATGGTGAGAACAACTGACTTAGCTTCAAGTTTTAGGATTTGCAAAAGTGACAGAAAGTAATTCACATGCTTCAAATCTTTCATGGCTCCAAACAACATTGTATATTTGTGCCTGTCCATTCGTGTGACTTCGCAGGGTGCTGGCTGCACTGCCTTGGTGGTGGCTGTGGTGGCAAAGAAACTGGAATTAACCAAAGCTGAAAAACATGTCCACAATTTTATGATGGACACCCAGCTAACAAAAAGAGTAAGTGAAAGCCCTGTGTTCGTTTATTTTGACGTCACGGATAGTTCGTCCTCCTTCTGTGTTCTTGAGCGAATCTTGCTCTCCCCTTTCACTCAGGTGAAAAACACAGCTGCGAATGTTCTCAGGGAGACGTGGCTCATCTATAAGAACACCAAACTGGTGAGGAAGATGGACCACGCCAGAGTCAGGAAGCACCAGAGGAAATTTCTCCAAGCCATTCACCAGTAGGTACCACTCTCCGAAGCCTGACTCGCCCCACCACCACCTGCCACCACCTGCCATTCATCCCGGTCTAATACCTTTTATCCAGCAGTGTGTTCGCTTGATTCACCACCACCGACCTGAAATCTGAATTGTTTGACACCTGTAGCAAATATATGTGCTCATATTTCTTGAAGGATGTTTCACCTGGCTTGACTAACTTTAAATTTGCAGATGTGATAATGAGTTGGCCTGTTGATTCTGTGGTAAAAATATGCAAGGGCTCCAAAGAAAATGCATTCACTCGAGGTCCCTGTAATCCATTTGTGTTAGGAGTCAGAGTAAGAGTTAGAGTCAGGATGAAAGCTGCATATTTTATCTGTGTATGAGAATGGGACACTTTCCCATGATACCCTGGAAGTAGTCAGTCTTTCGGCCGCCTCAGTCTTACAGAAGCTTTCCTGAAGAAAAAAAACCTAATTTTATCCTGAAATATTCTCGAGTTACAGAATTCACGGCAGTATGATATTGATCTTTCTCCCCCTCTCTCACCTTTTGCTGTCAGATTGACTCTTGTGCGTGTTCCTCTGGCTGTATGTCAGCTTGTATGCTGACCTCAGGGGCTGACACATCTGGGTTTCTATTTTTCTAGGCTGGTCAGACACTTACCTGTCAGCTAGTCTTTTAGTGGGTCCCCGAGGAGTCCCGAAGTGCTATCTAACTCCAAAACAGTATTGATTTAAGCCTCACCTTGCTCTTGTTTTTCTTCAACCTACAGTGCTTACAAGCACATCCAGCCTGTGGCTTCTTTAAATAAATGGCAATTAACTCAGTGCTTTATTAAAGCGAGTAACTAGATTTACGAGAATGTTGTTATTGTGTAGCTTAGTGCTCGAGTAAAATGTCCCCTTTTTTGTATGTTTGTTTGCTTTCTGTGGTTTTATGTATGTATACGGGTCTTTGTGGTCTCCCATGTGCAACTTTGATTTGCTCATGAATCTTTTTGAACATACATTTATGTTTTAAAGACATTAGGAAGGTTTAATTACAAGGTCAAGAAATACACAACGTGTCTGCTGCTGCTGCTGCTGCTGCTGCTGCTGCTGCTGCTGCTGCTGCAACCCACATCCAGATTGGTGCCGTTTGATAGTGTTTCGTCATGGCTGCTTTGTCGAGTCATTATGCCCTTGCTGTCGTATTGAGGCAATTCGCAGCGGTGATGACAATGTCTCATGTCTACCTCCTGTTCTTTAGGACGGCCTAATAATGGAAATCCCTCTGAGCTAAAGCTAAATCTATGCAGAACCAGATTCTGTGGGAAAAAAAAAAAAAAAAGTCACGTCCAGCTCTGCGTGCAAGGACAACTGCTCGGCATGGTGTCATCCTTCCGTCACACCTTTATCTTATAAAGATTTTGTTTCGTTCGGGAAGTGTCCACATGCCTTATCTTTGAGGTTTTTAAGTATTGCTTGCAGCCTAGGTGAAGGGTGTGATACCCAAGCTTTGGATTGAGATGAATGTAGGACAGGAAGCGGCCTGACAGCGAGCAGATCGCTCAAGTAAAGAGTTGGAAAAGGCCTACAGCCATCCTTGACCTGACGCGAGGCGATGGTAAACATCAAATCAGATATCGCTGTGCCTGTTTCCTCTGGTCAAAGCGGCGCAGACAGTGTGAACAACTTTTCTCAGAGGTTCTCATCAGTCACTGTAAAGGATGTGAGGTGTAAGCAGTTGTTAAAAAGAGCCATAGACGCTTCGAGGCACTGTCTGTGTCGGTGAATGTTTACTGAAGTTAACAGGAAGGTTTCTTTGATTTACTGTATTTCTGATAACTTGGTGTGGAAAAAGGGGATTAGACTTAGAGATCAAACAGAGCTGCAGCTACCGGGAGCACAAAGGGATATAACACACTGGTTGCAGGAAGGAGTAAGTCGAGAATAAATCGTTGCTGCTGCTCAGAGGTGAGGCGACAGCGTAGAGATGAGGGTTACAGCAGCCAGACTAGCAAACAGATTTTGCCATCTGAATATGTTTATCTGATGTTGTAATAATTCATTTGTCTACTTCATGTTTTCCTTTTTTTCCTGTTTGTGTCGACACAATGCAATAGAGCTCGAAAGTAAGTCTTCGCCTCACACGTAGATACAGACCTGTTGTGTGCATGCTAACGAGAGCTTGTCCTTGAACCCGATAATGTGACTAAAAAAAAAAAAAAAAAAAAAAAATTACACTCCCTCATTTGATAAGTGAAATTCATGCCACACACACAGACACACACAGACACACACACGCACACACGTTGTAGTTTGCAGTGATTGAACTGTTTCACACGACACAATCGCAATGCTGCCAGATTGTTTCATTTAAGCTGCTCCAAAGGTTTTTATTAGACGTGCGTTCAACTGAGTAGCATGACAATTTGATTTTTAAAAAAGAAGCGCATTAGTCTCACATTTTTCATTCAAAATGTGAGACTAATGCAACATTTTGTGGCGCAAACAAACAGCTAGCGCAGACACCCCTTTATTGACACATGTTGCACATTGTAAACACACCCACGGATGCATTTAAAAATGAATTTCAATTATCGGTGATGGAGGGTGTTTTTCTTTCCATTTCTGCATGGATGTGATGAGAATTTGATCTTTAATCAGAAAGCCACTGATTAAACTCCAATCAACTGTGCTTTCACGTACCGAAGGATGACGACTAGAGCTCTACAGGAGACAGACCTGCAGTAGCACAAGTATAGAATTTATGACATCCCTCAAGTCATGTTTTACGTAGCAGTCATGCTCATACAGATCAGGGCTCAGGGTCATCTTTCGGCGTGTGGAACCATTGTTACGCCTGTTACTACATTTGCAGCCACACTTTCCTCCATTTCTCTGTTGGATGACACAGTAGCAAAGACACTGATCCGGCGTTCTCATGGCCGGTCAACAGCATTTTAACACAGACACGCAGCTGTCATGAATCTGTGCTCGAAGAACAACCAACAGAGTTTGCTATAGACACTGTTTAAACACTCCTGAGGTCATTCGGATGGTGCATCTCAACACACCACGGGCATGATGTTGCACGCATGCAACCAAATGTCTTACAGTATGTTTCAGGGCATAACATCTGTTAAGTCGAGTGTTTCAGTGCAGTCAGATCCCCCTTTGGGAATGCTGTCCCTTCCCATCCACAAGGCTGAAGTGGGAATCATAGCAAGAAGTGTGACAGTGAGTGCTTGTTAGCTCAGAGATCAGTGCATCGGAGAAACGGCAAAGTGACCCGAGTGGAAGGTCAGGGTAAAGCCTCCGAGCAATCCCGTTTGAGCCCGAGAGGCCTCGACTGTGACCGACGGCGTGAAGCTGTCAGCTGGGACGGAAAGAAAAAGGTTGCAGAATGTTCACCCTGTCCATTAAGCTGAAGAAAAATTAGCATTCCTCTCCCCAATGAGGTAAACGGAGGTCATGACAAAAGACAGCAAGTCAGGAGGGGTAAAAAAAAAATGGCGCAGCACTAACTGAGATTGCCTTAACTGATTTAGTGGGGTATTGAAAACCTTAGCATAGCCGTTTTCTCCTGATGAATAGCAAGCAGATTTAGAGTGCCCATTCAAAAGGAGAACTGCCCACGAGGCGTGATTGACTGAGGGAAAGAGACACATTGCATACTAAAGACAGGCCACGTAGGCTTCCTCATCCTGACCTCGAGCCGCTCTGTGCTTCGACCCCGTCTGACAGCTATTGGTCATCCAATTGTGAAATGTGCAATTTTAACAGGTCTTACATCAACTGCAAAGTCATGTAACATTGAATATCTGTTAACTTTCATCACTTTAAATACCTTCCTTTTTTTTCTTCCATTTAATGACTTGATTAATAAAAATAGCTGATAAATGCAATAGTATCTTGTACTTGTCTTTAGAGTCTGCTCTGTATGAAGCATTTCGGTCCTCAGCTGTCAGGACATCCTTCCTTGCCTGTAGTTTCCTTTAGTGACTCCTGTGGCACCCTCTGTTGGTCTGACCTGTCATCTTCGTTCCACATTTGCCTGTCTGCGGGAAAACAGAGAAATGATCCTGCACTGCATGAAAATGGGCATATCTGAGCTAATTATCAGACTACCCAGGGGCCCCTTAAATCCCTTCCCGATCTTCATTACTGACTTCGACTCACACGCAACCCTAATGATCACCCTACACTGCGCTCATGTCTCAGTTAGTTCTATATATTTTTTAATGTTTTAATCCAAATCTGAACCACTGGCAAACTTGCCCTCACGACGTTAGTCTGTGTTATGTCCTCAGTTTAATTTAACACGCGTGGATGATTTGGGGAGCTCTTTAATATCTTGAAACCACGTGAGTTCGACACGCTACAATACTGCACAGTTGCTGTTTTTGAGCCCCCCGAGAGGAGTAAAAACAGGCTTTACAAGGCTGGTTAAACACACAAGATGTGAATAATTTAAGCATGTATGTACGGAGTAGGTGAGTTCATTTTTGCTGCCTTTTCATGTAGGATTTTTGTTGATTAAAAAAAAGGCCTTTTGTGATTTTTTTTTCTGTTAAAACGAGTAATGTATAATTCACTGCTCATGATGCAAGACTAACAGGATTCCTTTGAGCTGCAAATTGCAAAGGAAAACTTACAGCGCGTGCAGATAACTGCTGTCAAAAGGTTAAACATTAGTCTTCACTGAAAACAATGTTATATCTGTGAGTCACTTAAATAATTCATCAACTACAAAAGTTGGTTTAGCCAGAAGGGGAATTTTATAAATGAAGTTTTACCCTTCACGGGTGCTCTGATATTACGTGAGTCCTCCTCATTCTTTTTAGTTTGTATGTATTGGTTGAGTGGGACGTAGAGCTGGTCTCATTCTCCTCAGTGGCAGCTCTCGCCTCTCCCACCCCTCTTCCCTCCCCCGCCCTCCTTCCCTCTGTGGTCTCCTTTCCACTTGCATGCAGCTCAACCAAACAGACTGACCCCTGCATTTTTTTTCTACACACATCCTGTGCATGTCCTAGGAGTGCTCTCTCCGTGTGTATGCCTTTGTGTGTGCACAAATTTGATGCAAAAAAAAAAAAAGAAAACATCTGATAGCGTTAATTTATTGGGTTCTGAATGGTCTTGTGTTCAGATTGAGAAGTGTTAAAATGGAGCAACGCAAGCTGAATGACCAAGCAAACTCACTAGTGGACCTTGCTAAGGTAAGCTAGACTAACTGCTGCATTGTACATGAGGATAGGCAACTATCCTGATAAGTTTCTTTCCTTTGTGTGATTGAATCCAGTGCATGCTAGCTCACTCGCTGAATTAGTCGTGTCTCCTGATGTAATCAAAGTCTACAGGTGTCAAATAAACAGACAGGCTGTTCACAAGGTGATTAAAAGAAAATCTGTGTGATGATTCTGGTTGTCTGCTCTCACCTGAACTTCTCATCTTTTGGGTTTGAAATAATCACGTTTTATTTTTACAGCGTAAACTACTATCCCCAGGACATGTTCGCCTGAAAACTACTGAATGATCGTAACAAGAAATCCCCTTTTGTGCCTGCGCCGTTTTTTTTATGTATTCTCTGATGTTTGTCTCCAGATGCACTAAACAGAAGTTGACAAACCTTAGGGAAAGACCAGGCAGCACGCCAGCCTGACACAGCAGAAACAGTAACCTGGGAAGGGAGACACACACTGTGATCTGATGATTCAGCCAGAAGTGAAAGCAGAGAAAGAAAGAGAGGAGAGAAAGGCAGCAGAGCTTTGACATTCAAAAGTACAAAACATTCAACCTGGATTCAGGCCAGCGTGTGACGAACGGTATCGGTTAATATTGCCCGATCACCCTGTGCTGTAAAAACGGTAGCAAGAGCCGGGATGTGACATTGGATAAGGTGGCTTATCGCCAGTGGCACTCACAGCTGGGTCTGTAATCTGTTGTTGTAAGAGCCTGTTGCCATAAGAGGGCAGCGTAGCTTCGGTCCCTCTGTGCTCCCAGTGGAAAGATGGAGCTAAATAGAGCTGAACATATCATTGGCAGCTGCATTACCACTGCAGTGCAATGTGAAATTCCTCAGATCACAATGTATCCCCTAAACTCATTATCTCTCCTACAGTCTAATATAGGATGTGTGTTTTTTCGTTGAAGTGATGCTCTGTTTGGGTGAATGTTGTTTTCTTCTATTCTGAACTACATGTTGTCAAACTGCATAACTGATGTTGGTATTTCTGTCTCATCCTCCTGTCCATAAAATGGTTGCTAGTATCAGTTTGCAGTTGAAGTGGATCTATAATTATCATTATATATATAATCTTCTTCCATCAGATTCATTGTCTATTTATGTTTTTTGTTCCCTCGTGGTTAACTAGACCTCTTTTCTTGGTCTCCAGCATTTTATGTCATCACTATTTCATGTGTTCTTGTTAGATTTCATGACTTACAGATGAGGCCCAGACTGTAGGGTTAGTTCAGTCCACAAGCTCTTCGGCGCAATTCATTTCTCAGTCGTAGAAAAGAGGGTAAAAGCTTTTTGTTTATCATCACATGAGCTGTTTAAATATTGAATTGCAAACGCGTCAAGATGACAACAAAGTGTCTGTGTACAATGCAACGCGGTGAAACCTTTGTCTCCACTAGCTGACAGGCTGAGAGGTGTCAGTGCTACTTTAGGTAGACAACCTAACCCCACATAAACAACCCATCCCATTATTCCCACCTCATATCAGAGGAGGACAAGGTAAGTGATGGATGGCATCGCCTCTAGGCTGCCAGGGATTATTAGCCCTCCGCTGAATAATACCTCAGAAACCGCCCTCCAGCAGCATCACTCCCACACCTCATCCCGAATGTGACACGGATTTCTTCGAGTGTTGTTGACTTTTCCTCTTTTTTTTTTCACAGACTTGAGCCTCGAGAGTTAAAATGCAGCAGCTGCAGTGTATATTTAAATTGTTTACGAACAGATAGTTGATGTATCAAAAGAGCAGAAAGCTTCATCAGCAGCAGGTACCTCTCCTGTCTCCTCAAGGTCATATAGGCTAATGTGCTCTGGTCTGCATGGAAACGCGAACTCTTGTAAAGTGGTCATATAAAATCTACCCTTCTCAGACAGGCTTTAACTGAACACTGCTGGTTGTCAAGGTTGTAACTATTAAACATAAAACATCACACACATAACTTGATGTCCCCCCTGACCTTTTTTTTATGTGGATTTTCCCGCTTTTAACCTCTGCTCCTCCAAAACCTGGCGGACAGCGAGACGGTCACTTGAAAATTTGGACGTTGACTTTAACTTGTGGAATTTGACTTGTCAATTAGGCTTCTTTCCTCATTAGTAACTGATATTTAATTTGTGTTAGATGCTGAGATTATAGGATAGGTCCACATTTTTTCAGCTTTTGTCATAAAACAATACCCACATGCTCACATGTACATTGAATGAGTTTGCTGCTATTGTTGTAAATTTGTGTGTTTGTGCTATTGTCACTCACACTGTAGCTCGGCGCAAGTCTACTGAAGCACAAAAAGGGAACTGAAAAGAATTTCACTTCGGAAGATACCCTCTTAATTTGTCTAATTCAGACTAATGAAGCTGCATATTGGCTGCTTTAAAATGCATTTTTACCCAGTATGAGCACTGTGGATTTGATCCCCCGTCGCATAGACAGACATCACTTTAGAGGGGGATCTCTGAAGTAGTAGTGCAGATGTGAACCTATCCTTTAATTGCTTTTGTGTCAGACAATTAGCAGTTGATAATGGCTGCTCTATTCACATGGGCCTTTTGTTTTATATCATTTAAAGTCGGCTGCAGTCTGAGCAGAATGTGTTGAGAAAGTTAATCTCTCTTCAATTTCTTTTTCAGAATGAACTCTTTCAGCTGCAATTTGACCGAATCCTGTGTTTTTTTTAAAATCTATAATCGTGCCTGTTAATAATGGACACATACAGTGTTGTCCATTAAAAACACCACTAATTCGGACGATGACCGTGCTAAGTGTGCTTCCTCTCCCCTGTTCCAGACTCAGAACATCATGTATGACATGATATCGGACTTGAATGAGAGAGGAGAGGACATGGAGAAGAGGATTGCCCTGCTGGAGACAAAGCTGGAGACTCTACTGAGTAATTTGCAGGCTCTGCCGGGACTCATCAGCCAGGTCATCAGCCAGCAGCACAGGGACTTCCTGGAGGTGCAGCTCCAGCCTTATGACAAACACAGCCCTGAGCGCTCACAGTCAGTGTCCAGACGGAGGTCGTCCTCCACAGCACCACCCACCTCCTCCGAGAGCAGCTAGAGTCCAAGGGGAATGCCTCCACTGAAGACTTTTGCCATCATATGGCCAAGTTGCATTTATCGTAAAGCCTTATGGTTTCAATAAGTATTATCCAAATTCTGATGACAGAATCCAAGATACTGGGGACAATGCATTTTAATGGATAACTTCATGCTGTTATTTGTTTTTTATTACCTCAAAAGATGTTGTTATCCTTGCTCTGGTGACATGACCACAAATAATGGCGCTTCCCTCAGTAAAAACTAAAAGGCCTATCGATGGGGGTACGATAAGAGCTCTACTCCGTCTCTATGCAGAGATAGCCAGTTTTAGGTGGCAAGGTTACCACGTGTGAAACTATTGCACTAAAATAGTGCTTCTCACAGACTTTGTGCTTCTGCTGGCTTGATTCAGTTGCCGTGTTCCTCAAAGCAAACTGAGAAACCACTGAGAAATTAGTCAGGGAGCATGACAGTGATATTGAGGAAAAGTGCTGTGTTTGACGGACTGGAGTGAACTGACACCAGAGGGCAGATGAAAATCGCTCCTTCACACTGTCACTCAGAGATAACTTAAAAAGCTTGAAATGAGGAAAAAAAAGCATATATCTTTTAGGTTAGAAACAGCATCAACTATAGCGGTTTTCTTTTGCAGAGTGTCCCTGTAGAATGACTATTTTTGGGGCGACGTTGCAAATAATTTAATCCTCTAGTCAAAATGAATGCATCAAAATCTGTACTTGCACTTACTTTTTAATCAATGCACTTCAATGCTGACTGACGTATGATATAAAGATGCGTTGCTCATTAAAAGAAGAACATTTGAGATGTTTGGGCATGGGTTTATTATTGTCAATTCTCGAGTTGTGGCTAGTGTTGATGAATCAAGTCGAAGCCCTGTTTTTCTGTTTCTGTTTCTCAAAAAGAAGCGTTCGCTCAGACCTGCAGAGGTCTGTGGAAATGCATTGAGTGATCACAAACTCGGTAATTATCCCGTGTCTTGCTGTGTCTCACCTCCTGTCCCTCCTTCCTGTGCTATTTATGCTTGCTGTCACCCCAGCTGGGCAACAACAAATGCTGAACAACAACTCGCTGAAACCATATCTACCTTTTAAAAAGAAAATGCCTATTTTTATATATTTTGATGAGGACAAGCACACCTCCTACAACTAAACAAACAACAAAGGGGATGTATAGTGACAGATTCAGCATATCTAGCACATGGGTTAATATATCTTGGACTGGAGTTAAGGTACATACAGTACATAAAGTCATCTATTGGGTTCTTTTCTGAACTTAATTATAAACTATTGAAAATCTGCATCATTCTTCAGATTGCATTTATTTTTTACAGCATATACTAAGTTTAAATGACACTGTTGGCTGATTCGGAAGAGCAATATTCAAGAGACAAACTGGTAAATCTACCTACAGTGGCTGGCATTCATTAGGTTTTTAGATTGAGTTTTAATGTCAAAAGGCAAATTAAAACATTTAAATTTAATCAAAATATCCTCCTTGGCCTTTCCTACAGTCTATCTTCATGTATATAACTGTATGAAAAGCCATGATGTGGCCAATATACCCTCAAGATGTTAATATTCACTGTATACACATAGTGAGCTGTAAATGCAACCTTTTCGAGGGTCACAGAGAATAGCATGAGTCAGAGGAGATCTGGTCAAATCAGCAAAACGGATCTTGTTCAACCAGCCCACCCACTCACCAACAAGTCGATCGGACGGTCAACAGAATGACAGATGTTCAGTCCACAAACTTCAGCAACATAGAAACCAATGAGAGATTATACTGTATGCGACTTAAACAATAAACAATTAAACAATAAAAATATACAATTTGACAAGTGTGTGTCCTTTTTCATTGTGTGGGAACTGGTACTGAATATGACTTGTTAAAAGTGTGTTTGCGTGTGACAGTTACATTGATATAACTGTATGAGATGTCATTTATGTGGCAACCTTTCTTGATTTTTCAGGATCAACCAGGCATTCGACGGGATCAACCAAAAAGTGGAGACAAATCAAGTAGGTGTGTGTCTGAGTGTACACCCTCACTAAATTTTGCTCAAGACAGTAACATGTAGGCTGCAACAGGCTTACATTCAATGATGAAAGAAGCACTTAAGTAAAAGTATCAGTATGAAAATGTACTCCATTTCAATTTATATGTACATTGTACACACTATGTAACCAACCTTTGGGTTTGGCTCATTCATGGGTTCACTCGTGGGGTTCGTTGGATGACTAATGGGGTAAGAAGGCAGGAAAAATAAAGTTCTTGGGTCTCATTCAAACATTTAGAGGTCAATTGACTCCTTGGTGCAACTAACAACTCAAAGACATTTGAAGTGTGTAATGAGGGGCTCCAAGTCAACACTTAGGTATATGGACAAAAGCCAAAAAGGATGGGAGTTTCATCTAAAAACAAATGATATTATTTTATAAGCTTGTCATATACTTTTATTGTAGCAGTATTTTTTATTGTTGTAGTAAAATACCATAAAAGGGTCATATGCATATGCCTCCAAATGTACAGTGTAGTATTTCATTAAATATACTTAAATATTGCGTTCCACCACTGACCCTCATCGATATAAAAAAAAGAGATGACAAAATACTTAAACTTCCCATTTTAATTTGCCCACTTGGAAGATGCTTTTGATGAAAGACACCTCAGTGTAATCTAATTTAATTCAACCATCTCTGTACAAACTACATGAAGCATGCACTAATTCAAACCACATGAGTATTTCTCTCCTTCTTTTGTCCTGAACAAGTCCTAATATGTGAAATACTGTTTTACTATTCAATGTTAGTCCATCAGGGGAAATACTCAGTATTCATGTGAGTTCTCTCAAAACATAGTTTGGAGGATATTGTAAAAACTCCTATTCCTGCCCCTTCTCTTCTGCTTATTATATTATGTTTAGCATGGCTTAACACAGTTATATATTTATCTTCTATACAAATGTTTAATCCCCCTGCACATTTCTAATTCCTCTGTACATATTTAATCTTATGCAAATGTGTAATCTCTCTGTACATATTTGAATTTAGATTGTTCTCAGGTTAATTTTGCCGTACGGTTACTGTGTTATAAGTTAATCTATCTATCTATTATTACTGTTATAAACATGTATACAGGAGGGGAGAAAATGCATATTTAGGTTTATAAAAGCAGAAGACTGTAACAGAATAGGAAAATAATGGACAAGTGGCGCCAGAAGAAGGCAGTAGTGCAACTTAAATGGTCTCTGCGGTCCTGTTAGTCGGCGGGCCGGGCGGAGAGAGCGCTCCACGTCAAACTGTGTTCTCGCGAGATTCCCCGAGAAGCAGCGCACGCACAGCGGCACTTGCGTGGTGTTTGCGGCTTGGCTAAGCTAACGTCTAACTTCGCCAAATTCCATGTGAAATCTTTCTCCACTTCTTTCGGCAACGCAGCGGGCACACAGGAAACTCCGTCACCATGAGCATACTCGCCAAAATAGCGGAGATTGAAAATGAGGTGAGGTTTAAAGTCAGAGACAGCTGGCTAACCCGGTGAACCAGTCACGTTTCAGCTAACCGCCAACGCTAGCACATATTAGCCTAGCCGCCACAGCTGGGCCTCGTAGGACACTTTTTAAACGTGCCTTAACGTTTTATAGCGTGTAATGTTGTTGAAATAAAGTTAGTCGTGAGGCTGCTTTACGTGTCGACGTGTGTTGATAACCAATTAAAATGTTGCTATCGTCTGAGCTAGCCCGGTAGCATAGACGCGGTTAGTGATGAGTCCAGATTCGGCTTTATTGGCTGGAAATCAAACTAGCAACCGCGTAATAACATTTAGCAGCCGGTGTTTATGACGTGTCAGTGTGTCCCATTAAAACGGGCTACGAGTGTTTATAACAGGCTCCAAACTTACTGACTGTATACTGTATATTTATTATTTCATCCCTGCACTTTGCTATGTTGCACTATTTCGTTGCCTGTTCAGTGTAAAAAAAAAAGTTTATCCTTAAAGTTAGAAGTTAAATTTAAACCGTGGTGTTGTTGTAAGAGTTTGTGATGACACAAAGTGGCCAGGTAAAGGACAACACAAGTCAGTTTAGGCAGTATTACACCATATGGTCTGCAGTCATCGATGTATTATATTATATTATATATATTATGATTATATCACACTTGCTACTGAGTTTGAAGGATAGATGCACTGTGTAAATAAATTAAAGTATGTAGTCCACCTGAATGTGAATGTTCACAATAGAGTACCATTGTTGTTTTTTTTTGGTTGGTGGGGGAAGCAAATCTATCAGCCGCCTGCTTATTTTATCAGCATTTGGCTTGTGGACGTCATTTGTGAACACTGAACTATTTATACTGGACATTACATGTCAGCGTGTGAAATTTAGGATGACCTGGAATACAGGAAGAGTGTCTAGGAAATGTGTCTTTGCAAATGAAATTATGTTGAAATGCAAAAAGAATGTAGGGTGGCACTGGCACGAGCTTGATGCTACGTCACATCCACGCTTACACAGACACAATAGAGAGAGAGAGACAAGTAATGACTTTTCAGATGCTCTTATCTGCTATTCCTAAAAAGTGACTAGCTGTGAAGTTAACAGTTTATTCATACCATCAGGAAAAATGGAAAAAAAACAACTTGAGTCATTTCAATTTAATTTTATTTATTCGATATGAGGCCAGTGCACAACCAACAGGACCTCCTTGCAGATGAAGAGGGTGGCTCAGTGAGTTAGTTATTAAATTATATTTATTACGTAGATTGGTTAAAATAAAAAAAAGAATTTCCGACAATGGCTGTTAGTCCTGGGACAAAGTATTTTCCAGTGTTGGTCTTATTATAAAACTCCCTCGTGGTGTTTCTTCTAACAGTTTTTCCTTGTTGAGCTGCAGTGAAGGGCTTTATTGTGATGCATTTTAATTGCATTCATGTTCACTATAACCAAATTTAACTATAGCTATAGTGCCCGACCCTTTCCCAGCATGCAACGGGCAAAATGCAGGGAGCAGAAGCTGTTGTTTTCTCTCTAGTCTCTGGAAACTGGTTACTACATGCAAAGAACAAGTATAAGACCTCATGCTGGTGTTGTTACTGTTAACTGTAGATGGCCAGGACGCAGAGGAACAAGGCCACAGCTCACCACTTGGGTCTGCTCAAAGCACGTCTTGCCAAACTGAGGAGGGAGCTCATCACACCTAAGGGAGGCAGCGGTGGTGCAACAGGAGAAGGTACAGTCATGATTTTTAGATCCATTCTACTCTTTTTGGAGGTTTTATAACAAATATAGTGTCACCCGTTTGTCATTTAATCATAGTGGATTTTTGTGTTTACAACACTTTTTTTGTCTTTTTAGGTTTTGATGTAGCAAAAACCGGCGATGCTCGTATTGGCTTCGTTGGTTTCCCTTCAGTGGGAAAGTCTACACTGCTCAGTAACCTTGCAGGTGTGTACTCTGAGGTCGCCGCCTACGAGTTCACCACTCTTACAACGGTGCCTGGAGTCATTCGCTACAAAGGTGCCAAAATTCAGGTACAAGATTTTTGTTGTTTGCTTTCTCAGTGCCTCTAAAAGTGTTTTTAGCATGTTTGATTTCACTGTTACTTATTTTACCTTTTGCTTCTTTCCTCCAAGCTCCTCGATCTCCCAGGAATCATTGAGGGGGCCAAGGATGGCAAGGGCAGAGGCAGACAAGTCATCGCAGGTAAAAGATGTGATCAGTGAGATTTCTGCTAACAGGTTTCCAGGGAGGTTCTATTGAGTTATTTCCCTGTTGATGTTGATGGAAAGGTGAAATTGTGTTCCAGTTGTTTCATTTAATGAGACTCTATTCACTGTTGTCATTACCGTGTGCAGTTATGTGCTTCTAATGGCAGCAAAGAGGCTAAATGAAACTTAATAAAGAGTGGGAGGTGTGAAGTTCTGATGATTTAATAAAATAAATTTCCTCCCAAAGGTTAGAAAATAAACATGCTTTATGGCTTATAGCTATATCTATTCTGTGACAAACACATGGTTGCATTTGCACATTTTGTGATGGCAGGGCAAGTAAAACCTCACGGTTACTATTACTGTATGGCTGTAGATACATACTGTATTCCTTCCATCTCACCAATGTCTGCCTCTCCCTCCCTCTCTCTGTTGTAGTGGCTCGAACTTGCAACTTAATCCTGATAGTGCTCGACGTGTTGAAGCCTCTTGGACATAAGAAGCTGATAGAACACGAGCTGGAGGGCTTTGGCATCCGACTTAACAAGCAGCCGCCCAACATCGGCTTCAAAAAGAAGGACAAAGGAGGCATCAACTTCACAGCTACAGTACGTTTCACACAGGCTGACGTCAATTCAAATGCAGAAATGCAAAATTCTTTTCTGTTAATCGCCTCTGAATGAGTCAGTGGAATGAATAAAGCTGATAAGTGATTTGGTTTTAGTGTGTGTGTTATGAAGGCTGATTGTGTGTGTGTGCATCCAGGCAATTGATGAGCTGTAAAAATGAGATTATCCAAACGAGAACCAGCACTCTATAAGTCGATAGTCAAAAAAAAGAATGTCCTTCAATGCTGCCTTTATTCCAGCATGGAGGACTTTAATTGCCAGGGATATGTGCACTCGAGTCCGTTCAGCTACTTTACATGTTTAAATAAAATGTAAACGCCTTTTAACAACCTGCATATGTGTAAAGAAATAATGTAAAGATTTGAACTGATCTGCGGGATCAAATCTGTATGATCATCTTGGTAAAACAGACATTTAAACATCTCCCAATGCTGCCCTCAGGTGGACATAGATAAAATTACACTTACGGACGTTGCTCCTGAACATTTATTCTCCTGTTCTTCTATATTTTTGTCATGTTTTACTTGTAACAATGAGTCAGTTATACTTTAATCCAACTGTTTAATATGTATGAAGTATTTCTGTTTCCATTGTCTTGCTGTCTCCTGTTGATTGACATCACGCCTGTCCTCTCTCCCTCTCTCTCTCTTCAGTGTGCACAAAGTGAGCTGGATGGTGACACCGTTAAGAGTATCCTGGCAGAGTACAAGATCCACAACGCCGACATCACTCTGCGCAGCGACTCCACAGCTGATGACCTCATTGATGTGGTGGAGGGAAATCGGTAAGCTGCTGAAGTGCCAGAACGGGTCTTCCTTAGTCATTCCCCTGGGTGTGGCCTGTTGAAATCTTATATCCTGTTTCAATTCCCTCTACACCAATGCAGAGAAATGAAAAAATGCTGCCCATGTGTAATACAGGACTCCAGCCACACTATATAAGCATGTCGTCTCTCACTTAAAAACCTACGGGATTACCGTTACTCGATGTAATTTCATATAAAACACGTTCAAATCTAAGACGTGAATACTGCAGAGTGAGACTTGCAGTGGGTCTGCCTCTGCTCCGTGTTGTATATTGGACGTGGACCTCGCTTCCCAGGACTGTCGTTTAGTGTTTTATTGCAGGGCAACATGGCAACAGCAGAACCTCCCTGCAGTTGTAGAAAGGAGCAGCGCGTTCACAGGATCTCTCAAAGCTCTTTGTTCCTTCACTGGGAAAAGAACAAAAAGAGAGCAACATGAACACTAATGTCACACTGCAATAAATAAGAAAGGACTAAGAACTAAAACAAAAAAATAGCAACACATAAACTCATGTACCTGCATGTATCTGTATAAGTGCTCTCTGTGCCTGCGTGATACCATGAACAGAGTCGCAGAATGCTCCATGCTATCCAGCGTAGTCACAAGAGTACACTCAAGCATAACAAGCTACACTGTATCCCTGTCACACACATGCCATGGTAGTGTTCTCTTCTAATTAACAGATTTTTATGATACTGGCTCCAAAAAATGTACAATAACACAGAAAGTAGAACACAGCGTCTGTCAGTCATATGTCGGCTCCCTCGACTGGCACTTTTTGAGAAATCTTGGTTGAGAACAAAAGGTGGTGGTGTAAAGATTTTGAGAGGACAACACAGTCTGTTTTCTGAATAAAGAGTTGCTCAACTTCCTGTCTGTTTTTGTAGGAAAGCACAGGAATTTACATTCATTCATACATGTTGTAAAAATACATTAAAGGTTTGGGAAGCTTGGGGAAAATACATTTAAAAAGTGTAAATATGATTTCAAAATAATGTTTTCTGCTAAATCCACAAAGGATTTACCCAGAATAAACAGAGTCTTTTGGTTCGCGCCCTATTATGACCCTGTGTATAATGACCTGTTAATAATTTAGCACAACATGCACACGAAATGCAAGAAAACTTTTTGTGTCTGACATCTCGAGCCTGAAACAGCATACATGATGTTTAACAGACTAAATGTAGTAAAAGATTTTGAGATTTGATTTTTCTTCTGGTGTGACTTCACTTCAGACTTCTCTGCACAGATGGTTGCTGATTGTTCAGCGGTTTTCACGGGCAACATGCACTTACAGTCTCTTGTCGCAACAGGGTCTACATCCCATGCATTTATGTGCTCAACAAAATCGATCAGATCTCCATCGAGGAGCTTGACATCATCTACAAGGTCCCCCACTGTGTACCCATCTCGGCTCACCACCGCTGGAACTTCGATGACCTGCTGGAGAAGATGTGGGACTACCTAAAGCTCGTGCGCATGTAAGAGCTCTTTATACAGTCACCACAAGAGGGCTGTGAATGGACAGTTTGGGATTTAAATGGTGCAGAAGAAGTAGTCGATGTGAAATGTGATATTTGCTGCAGACTTTAACAGAGATTGTGTGTTCATTTGCAGCTACACTAAACCCAAAGGCCAGCTTCCTGATTACACATCTCCCGTTGTTCTCCCCGATGAACGGACATCAGTCGAGGATTTCTGCTTAAAGATTCACAAAAACCTCATCAAAGAATTAAAGTAGTGAGTACCGTAGACTTAAATCTTTAACTTTTTAAAGGGAATTTTGTCTTAAAGCACATTTATTTGATCTTGTCTGCAATCTTGAACATTAGTCCCTACAGGAGTGGGTTTTTTTTGTCTCCATCCTTTTCTTATTATTTCTTTATTTACATCAGAAGTGCAAATTCTCTTTTAACCAGTTAAGGGGAGGAATGGTCAGTGAATTATGCTCATGCTTGTCTTATAAACTAAAAAATATATCTTTCTAACTATAGTCTAATTTTTAGTTCGTATAGACAGAATGCTGAAGATGCTTACATGACCAGGACCATTCAGAACTGTACCAATGTTATTTATCTACTTTATTCCTCACTCCAGTTAATTTATTATCAGTGAGGGTATTGTACTAAAAGGCATTAATAGAGTTACCTTACAGCAAAAATGACAAGTGGTCATCACATGGTTTAAAACAACACGGTCGCTTTAATCGCATCCGTTGCCCTCTTTATGGCAAGATACGCCAGATAAGCATTAATTTGAGGCTCCGGATTAGGATCTGAGATGATGTGTCGCTCCACCATCTCTAAATGGGAGAGCTTAGATCGTCAATCAGTCGATATGGTAATGCCGCTGAGCATTACCCATCCTCCAGGGAATGAGCGGGTCAAACGGTGACACGGGTGATTAGAAAGCCTTTGTTACTAAATGGTGTCATTGTACCCTGTAGGTTACCTTTATAATGCAGACTGTTGCTGCAGCAAGGGAAGAGTAATCTTACACATGTTGAAGATGGTATGAAAAAGGAACATGCGTCCTCTTCACCGCTTTAAAGCTTCTTCTTTTTTTTCATTACGTCTCTTTCAGTGCGCTCGTGTGGGGATCATCCGTGAAACACAATCCGCAAAAGGTTGGCAAGGACCACGTACTGGAGGATGAAGACGTTATCCAGCTGGTGAAAAAGTAAAAGGGAGCCTTCGCTGCATGGCCCGTGTATCCCAAAGTGTTCTGTACAGTTGCTCAGTAAATCACCAGACAAACCCATCAGAGCATCTGTGTCGTGGTTCCCGGTTTTCAGCTCTAATTTAAGATCAAAATTGACATGAATGTAAGTGTCACATTTAAAAGAACCTACAGTACTTAACACCATGAATAGTTCATATTGAATATTGGTTAAGGCTCACAATGAAATAAAAATCTGTACAATAAGGAATCTCTGTTTTCATTCTTGTGCAACCTTTTTTTTTTCCAGCTTTGACATTTATTTCATCCCTCCACATGAATATTAGCATGCACGTGTGCAGCCAGACACACACAAACCATTTTTTTCTATTCAAATCGTATGTGCTACATGTGGCGTGCCACTAAAGCGTCATAGAAATGTTGCATCATTGAATCGTGTATGGCATCATAGTCTCCCTCAGCAACAGAGAAGCACTAAGCAACAGCGTTACTGCAACCATCTCAGTCCGGCTCAGAGGAGGAAAAAAAGAAAGAGTCTCATTTGAAAGCCTTGTCCAGCTAAGTGATTTATGTGACATTGATGATGAAGGCAGTTATTCAGGCTGGTGGCCCACCCCCCCTCTGTTAGGGACAGCCACTCAGGTTAATCAGTTCATTCACTCAGACGCAGTCTGGGGACATCATACGCCAGCTGTTCACAACTAACAAGACTCCACAGAGCAAAATAAAGAGCATTTCATCAGAGCCGGGAGCACTTCGGGAGGCTTGCATTATCTAATGTCGATATGTTGCAAGCTGCATGAAGTGTAGCGGCCATTTTGTGTCTGAGCACCTGATACTATCTAGTAATTGCAGCGGATGGCGCCAGTGCATATGCAAGTATACAGACTATGGTATGATATAGTTAGAGACTGGAGATAAACCTCAAACTTAACAATAAAGCAACAGACAATTCATTATGTATGTTCCAGAAGGAACCGCATATTGTATTTAATATGCTTTAAGATGCAGTATTGTCCTTTCATAATTTGATATATTAAATGTATCAAACAGGGAAAAGTAGCCATGTAAGATATACATGCAAAAGGACAACTAATAATCATGCTTCTTATTAGCATTTACCACCATACAATACAAAGAAAACTGATCTTAACATTTGATCTCCTGTGAAATAAATCCGCTCTGTCGTCAAGGAGAAAATCTGCCTTACAAGACCACAGAAATACTCTTCTTCCGCTCATTTATAAAAAGCCATTTAATTGTTGGAAGTGCTATCACTATTGTTCATTAATTATCACACTGCATCCTCAACAATGTTAGTCTTGGATGTTTAACAAGGATCTTAGATATGCAACAAGGTTTAAGTTCATGGATCTATAAAAAGCAGATAGTTAGTACAACGAGTGATGGTCAACGAGGATACCATCGAGTGAATCTGATGTTATAGACAACTTCTTCCTGAGAGAACAGTCACTTTTTAGGAAAAGCTGCAGTGGTTGAGGGCTCTGTCTGCTTGTCCCGCAGCAGGATCAACCCTCCTCAGACACCACCCCTTCCCCACCCCCTTTTACCCTGTAAATTATAGCAGCACTTTAGCTAATGAAAGAGTTGAAGACCGGGCACTAATAAAAGCCATTAAGTGAATAAAGCACTTCCCCCTCTAACAAAATTAAAGAATCTACCCATTTGGAGAGGGAGGACTCTGTATTAATATTTATGAAATGCGGAACCGGTGGCCCCCCCAAACTCCCCAACTCACGTCCAATCCGAGCCTGACCAAGTCCTCCTTGCCAGTGCACCTATCCCAAGAGAACATCACCAACCCCTCCTAGCTGGAAGGAGGGGCAGGAGATGGGGACTTGAAGGGTGCTGAGGACGCAGTCAGGACAGTCTGCCTCCAAGTAGAGCAAGCTAGAAGACCCCAAGACACAGCTCAGAGCACCCACTTGCCTCCATCGACCAGCTGCACCCAACATCGACTATGGGACCAGAGGACGGAAAGGTGGGTTTCATGGAAAGACCAGATGTGTAGAAGTGACTTTCCAAAGACAGCAACTGGAGGTTGTCAGTAAAATACAGAGTAAGTTTTATCTAAGTCTTATATTTGCAGTTTTGTATTGAGAGTTTGTTGGGTTGGTCACTGTGACCCTCAGTTACAAGAATATTTTATGTACTTTATTTGCTTTAAATCAGATACTTTTAATGATAAAGAACATTTTAGACATTCTTTAGTCTGAGTTTGATCTGCAACTCCTGATCCATGTCAATGTTTGAAGAACGAAAGGAAACAAGGTAAGGACGCACAATTATGTATCACAATCATCAATTCATAAAAAACCATCACACCATCCCATCAACCACACTCCATCCCTTTTTGAAACATCCTCATTGTTCTGAAAAACAGAGGTCTGTTTCACCGCCACCGCCCACCATCTTCACCCAAAGTACTCCCATTTTCGTGCCATTTGGTCAACAACAAATGCAGGGCTTCTCTTTGGTGCATTAATATGCAATGTGGTGTAATTTCATCACACAAAGTGGTTCAGTTGGCAGAGATCTAAGTTGATTATCGCACTCATTTTAGTAAGATGTCCCAGGGGAGCCTGGAGAGACGCAAGAGAAGGTAACAAGATTGTCAAACCTTTTGGAGAAACGGCTCTCTTAGCTTGATGGCATCATGACTCTTGACATTGCACTCAGTGACCGTTAACGTAGTTAGGACTAAAACGTCAGGACGGGTTGTGTCTTTTACTCTGAGAGAACGGCAGATGTCCTCAAATGGATTATAGCAATACAGCAATAAGTATCATCCTTGAGTCCATTGGTATCTCTGGCCATCGAGACTTATTTTTCAGTCAGTTAGTTGTAAAAATTTCAGAGTGGACACTGCCGTTCCTAACAAGATCACTGACGAATTACCCAAACTCTGTTTCCATTGATCAGTTGAAGAACACCCAATAGAGTAATGGGACTCATTTGATTTAGCCACTGTTCCTTAGGCCTGCTCTAAATGGTATCTTAAAAATGTTTCATATTTCAATGTTTGCATCGTAAAACAGACAAATTTTTGAATTTTTTTTTTCAGTCGCGTCTGGTTGTTGGGCGCGAAGGATGGGAGGGTGGGGTTTGACGCAGTTTGTGCGCAGGAAGGGTGTAGCCCTTTTTTTTCCGCAGTGAGTGTGACCTATGACGACTAATCTTTTTTTTTTTTTTTAATTCTGCAGATGTTCTTATCTGCAGCATTTTGTTCACTTAAACGTTATGCAAACCAACGGTGAGACCAGACGTGTTGGGCTTTTGCCTTTTTTGAACAATCTATCCACGATCGCAGATCTCCGACCTCACACCTTTGGACTTTTTTTCGACTTTTGGACTGCAGATACAAATAGAGCTGTGGGATTGTCGAGAAAATACTTTGACGATAATGTCAAATTATTTCTTTTAGGAGTTTTTTTTTGTTTCTTTTTTCTATTTTGTTTGACTGATTTTCTTCATTTACTTCCATTAACATTCAAGCCATTTGACAAAGCCTTCAAGTACCTCGGACGTCTTGCACTTAGCTGGATCTCCTACGATCAGCGTTGGGTTTTTTTTGTGTCTTTGCCCAGGACCCCATTGTGCTTGATCTAACCATGCAGTGCGTCTTCTGTCCATGGTTGTGCCAAGCACCTTGGAGGCTTGTGAGCACTCTCCTCCGGTTGTGAACTTCCTTGTGTATTTTTTTTTAAATTTAGAAATATAAATGAAATAGGGAAATAAAACTTAAACATTTAAAGGAAATGAAAACTCCAGGGTCGATATAAAGGACCAATAAATATAAGGTGATTTGAATTAATGTGTCACTTCCATGCTCTGATTTTGTACTCAGAATACTTATTCTGATGCTGTTTTATCTCATGATGTACCCGAAGATGTATGACAAGGACCAATAAATGTCATTTAAACATCCTGTATGTTTTTCTTTATATTGAAGATTGGGGCTCAAATGGGTTCATAGCATTCATATAGATAAAACAGTAATTTTCTACAACCTGGTTGGTGACAATATGGCAGATTTGTGGGAACGATCAATTACTGTAAGTGCTCAGTGGCTTTTAACTATGTCTAATAATTTCAGCCAGCGGAGGTCACTCGGCTAAGAGTGCGGACACATCACTGATCTGTAAATCAAACCCTGAGACATACGAGCCCTGTGTGTTCAGACAGAGAACTTATGTTGAAATGATGATAAATTTGTTTCTATACAGTTCTCAGCTGCTTATATTTCCCATAAGTCAAATCATAACTAGTGCATTTAACCGATGAATTAATAAAAATGATGAAATCAGACTCCTCCTTTCTTTATGGCTCTTCTTTTAATTGATTCAGTCTTCACTAGCACTCCATGTGCTGCAGGCATTAGATGATAATGTGCACTATAAAACATCAATGTAAGACTTTTGGGTTTAAACCACTGTCAGAATGACCATTACAGCGATGAACTACACCAAGAGTCTTGTCATACTGAGTAAATTCACTCCATCTTGGAGAAATATTTATTAATGCATTTGCCATATAAAACATATTTCCAGAAACATACACCCAGTTTGGCAACATATGTGCCAGAGTTAATATTATTGGTATTAATTTATGAGATTGGCACTGTCACCATTAATGATGTCATTCCTAAATTGGATCTGCCGTCTTGAATGCAAACGGTTACTATATTTATGTCAAATGCAATTTATGAAATGCTTTTAATTAAATGTCAGGACATCTGTGCACAGCGGACATTTGACATGTCATAGTAGTAAAAGCACAGGTGTCCCTAAAAACATTAACGCTCTGTTCAATTCGAGCATCCCAGTAAACGCTGACGTTGTGACAGTGATCCAAAATGAACCCGGACCCTGAACTGAAGCAGCTAAAAGGAATTCAGCCATTATTCATTTCATCGTGAACACCTGTGCTTTTCCCTGGTGTCAAAACGTCTTCCATGAACAAGCCTATTGGAGAATATGTTTTGAGACTGAGAACCATCCTGAAATGAAAATAAAAAGGACTACAGCAAGTGGAATTGAATGACAGCTGTCACCCGTCCATCCATTTTCTCCAACCACTTATCCTTATCAGGGTAACGAGGGGGGGGGGGGGGCTGGATGACACTGGACGAGGGGCGGGGTACACCCCGGACAAGTCACCAAACCATTACACCTACAGACAATTTAGACCCAATGACCTATCAAGTGCATGTCTTTGTACTATGGGAGGAAACCAGAGTACCCAGACGTGGGGGGAGAACATGTATGACTCCACACAGAAAGGCCACAGCCGGCGTTCAGACCAGGTACGTTCTTGCTGCAAGTGACAGTGCAATTATATCTTTTTACTTAGTATGAACACATCAAGTATGTTGATATATTTTGTGTACTATCTGCTAAAACAGTCTCTATGCAGTAAACGCTGTATAGAATTACTATGCAGTCAGGTTTTGGGATTCAGCTACAGTCAAGTCAAGCTGCTGATCAGTTGGGCAGACAGTGTTTTCAGTTAACCTCACTCTGCAGGCTGTCGCTGACCTTTCCCAGACAGGGAATACAGGGTTTACAGATTATCCCATTAGACTGGACTATGGTGTCTGCTTTGCACAAAAACAATGCTAATCACCCTTTCTTCTAGCACCACAAGGTCAAAACCGAGCATGCTCTCCAATGAACAGCTGAACAGTCATCATACATGTGAGTAACTGTTTATTTGCTCTGGTGTAGTCGCGCTTCCATTTGAGCATTTCTTGAAATCACAGGTAACAAGTGCGTCAGCTCATATCCACACAATCAAATAATTCACATGTGGAGGCTAATCACAGCAAATGAATTAAAGGCTACTGCCTGCTGAAACAAAGGAACAAAAGACAGTATGGGACAACTCTTTTAGACTACTGCAGGTGGCACACAGGTGCAATAAAATGTTACATTCGCAAGCTCAACATTAGCAAACGCTGCATAACACGTAATTGGGTTATCATGATCTATTTAAAGTCTCGGTTTTGTTTGACCACACGAGAGATAAATATCAAAAACATTTTATTTCCTCCCTCACACTTTCATTTTTTTTTTAATAGTAAAAACACCACTACAGATGAAATTATACACATTTTTTTTGACACAGTAGGGCAATATTAATACTTGATAGACGCGGGAGAACCTTCACAAAAGTGGACCCCACTGCACTGCTTTATCTCGAGACAGTTACTGCAGCCGATTCATTCTGACATTAAATATTGGTACACGATGAGATGCTTTGAAACAAATGGATTTCAAGGTATTTGTGCCAGATTGTCAGGCTGTAAACAGTGTACTTTATTATGCGATGTTTTTATTCTTCGTACATTCATAACACCCCCCCTGCAAAAATTCCACAACAAAAAAAAAACCCCGACATGGATGAATTCTTTTCAGTGGGACCGACATTATAGCAAAAACTGAACAATGAAAAAAAGATGATCACAATGCAGGCGAAACGTGTTACAGATCATGCACTCAGAAGAGGGATTTCCAGTACTCGGGCGATGGTTTATGAACGTACCAAGATCTACAGTAACGTGGAGAAAAGACAAAGCCATAGCATACTGCAAACTTCAGTGACGTCTGCTACAACTGAGAACGACAGGATTTCTGATGTGAAATGGGACAACATAATTTATGACTCGTATGAAATGTAAATGTGCATAAGTACTCCATATTCATCTAAAAAAGGGCATTGGTTAAATGTGTCTCTGCAGGGTTGCCTTGCTGGTAAACCTAAGCTTAACCACTGTATCTGAGGATTTGCATGGTTGTTATAAGACACTATGCCCCTAATGCTGAAGGACTGGTTTAGCTTCAGAAGGCTGTTTTGTCAACGCTGGCAGTGAGAGGGACAGCGTGACCGTGCTGACACTAAAACACTGCACTCCCTGGAAACACAAAGAGAAGCCCTAGAGCCTTCATGTTCAATTCTGTGGAAAAATGTCCCCACAGTAGCAACATTTAGTTAAATTTTTAATCCATTTCATCATAATCTTGTTTTGAGATCACTCATGCTGTGAACAAACAGGAAATCGATGGCTTTAAATACATGAAATGAAGAAACGTGTCAGGAAGTGTTCCCCGTAGAGGCCTCAATTCTCTCTGTTAGTGCGGAAAGTTTGCTAAGTGCTAATGTTGACCAGAAGTTGGTCATAGCTACTCCATGTCAAATACTGTACAAGCATTTCCACACACTCTCACTGAAATCACTCCACAGACACTAATACGACGACGTGGCTGCCGATGGTCTGAACAGCCTCGATGAACAATGAGACATAGAATGTTAAAAATGGGAGAAACAGTGCTTTGGCAAAAGCGTCTCTACAATTAGGAATTTGGCTCTTCGATCGTACCAATGCTTCTAAGACATACATCATTACCAGCATTGGCAAAAAATGTCATGTGGCATAGCCGGCTAAGCAAAAGGAGAGCCAATGCCAGCAGTCTGGGTGAACATTTCCATGGCAACATATCCCCCAAAAGGACAGTACTGTAATGCTGTCAACAGTACAGTAAAGCGTTCTTGTTAGATCTCATCTACAACCAACATAACCGTGTATATGGATGGGACATACTGTATGCTTGTCTTTAAAGAAGGCTGCAACTTCCGTTTGCAGTTCACACAATGTACCAAAAACATTGGCTGGAGGGTTTGGTTGGGGTTCATGCCAACATAACCCCTGGTCTATAAAATATCCATCTCAAGCGTAGATCTGTCCAGGGCCGCCTGTGTGTGTGTTTTCTCCACTGAGGCGCTCCTGGCTCGGCTGGCGGTTAGTGTCGCTGGATTTAATGACAGCTGCGTAGTCGTGGATCCCCACTTCCAAGTTCTTGGCCCTTAAGGCAGCAGTATGCAGCTTCTCCAGAAAATCAGGCATACCTGCCAGGCACAAGGAAAGAGTCTCATTATCATCATCATCAAGGTACAGGAACAGGCATGCACAAAGTATAATTTACTGTTAAATTATATATTATTATATATTATTGTTAATTAAACATCTGCGTTTTGGACTTTTGGTTGGACAAATCGCTAATGAAATACGATATGAAAATAATTCTCATGTTACAGTTTCAACCAGTGAAAATAGCTCACCGCTCGACACCATCCAGTTCACACAGTAACGGGGAAAGACAGTCTGAGGGTTGTCACTGTAGGTCAGCAGGTAATCAAATCCATTCTGTAAAAGAAGAACGCACAAATCAGTTAAAGTTAACACAAAAACACAGAGAAACACAACAGTGAATGTAAGTGCAATTCATTTGTGTAGAAGACATTCAACACAAACCTCATCAAAGGACTTGTGAGGACGGATGACCATCTTTGACTGGTATGAATGAACTCTCACAAATTCCTGAGTCTCTGGGACTCGGGGATGCTGCACAGCTCTACACAAGAGTAAGAAATATACACGATTAAAAAGGTACTCATTTATTAATGTGACTTCAAATAAACAATATTTGACCACAGAAACACGTTATGTTTTAGTCTCACCTGGATACCAGGACCATCAGGTTGTTGTCTAAGTCAACATCATAGCGGCGCACATACACGTAGTCCCTCGAGTACATGGGATACTGCGAGAAAAGATTAAATATTAGTCTGATGAACATACTGCAACTTGGAGAGTAGTTCCACTTGACTAACTGATAAGCAAAAGGTCAATCATAGTTTCATACATGCACAAACACTCTGGGAGGAAATAGCCTACCACAGAAGAAAAACTGTAAACAACAGAAACTCACAGGAAAATGTGTAGCCCAGTGCACGACTTCAGAGCCTGTACTGGTATCTCTGTCCACCACTTCAAGCTTGATAACCAGGGAATCCCATTTCTTCCTGTACTCTGTATCCAACTGGGGGAAAGGAGAAAGTATAAGTCAAGGGTAATGTGCTTAATATAGCACAGAGAGTGAGAGAGCAAGCTTTTGTGCTGCACACACAGCGCGCAAACACGCTGGTTGTGCAAGAACAGCTGGGTACTGTAAAAAACCACAAACACAAGCTGCCATCAACTCAGAAGTTATAGAAAAGTCTGAGAGGTCTGTACCTGCACATTGAAGAACTGTCTTGGGGTGACATCATTGTAGGAGCCCAGCACTGCAAATAAGACATAAATAAAGGAGGTTAAGTCAACATACCAAAGAAACAAATAACAAATATAATTACCACCAAGTACCAGGAAGAACCCAAAGTAGCAAAGTAACTCAGAGAAAGTGGAATGTGTGCTTTATCTGCGTTTGACTGGTTACACATGTGTGATTGTGAGTTGGCTGACCTCTGTATTCGTAGAGGTGACTGTTGGGTATAGGACGTTTCCACACTTTGAAGTCCTTCTTCTCCATCACAACTTCCCAGCCTTGGTCCAGCTGTCCGACCACGGTCCCTGAACCTGTGTTTAGACATTTTACGCCATCCAGCGCCTGCAGCTCAAGTGCACACCTTTAAAAAAAAAAAAGGGATACCAATAAGAGGTCATGTTATTCAGTATGCTCCAACAGATGACATAACAGGTCATAGTCACATCAGTGTGAAATGCTACACTGTACATACAGATGGGTGACAAATCATAGAAAAATATGTGTTTGGGTAAGGTGCTGATCCACCATTCAGCCCTGTGCAAACGCATCTGTATTTGTGATGCATCTCCTCTTATTTATTCTGGTATTTCCTGTCATTTATCATCAAAACTCTAGGCACAATTACATCCAAATGTGCATTTAAAGAAAGATTTCAAACCTGCGAATTTCCTCATCTTGAATCTTCTCATTATCCCACATGAAGACACCAGCCAGGGCAGCTACAAGCTTTCCAGTTGGGGCGTGCTTGCTCTGAAATCTGCGCCATATGTTCCCCACCAGGGTCCACCTTGCCCGCTCGGAGTACAGGTTGGAGTAAAGCTCGGCGATCTGACAGGCACGCCGGAGCCTCTGTCCGGTCACAAAGCCGCAGTGGTCCGCAAATATGGAGAGCAATCCTTTCCTCTTTTGGCCAGATCTGGCGGCGGCCTCACTGGCACCGACACTTGCCCTCTGGAGCCAGGACAACAGCAGGCCCACGTTTCTGCCCAGCCATGGGTGCTTTCCTCTGCCCTCCTCGACAGTCCGCCGGACTGACCTGCTGCTTTGAAGCCTTATTGTAGTAACACCGATCTCACAGATCGGACGACGGGGCACAGAGTGAAACATGACAGCTCTGACCGTGACCACTTCCCAAAGACACAGCAAACGCCAGCTGAAGTTCAGTAGCTAGCTAACGAGTTTCGCAGCCAAATCTGTGGTCTCTTGTGATGCACAGTGCATAACATTTACACATACAATAATTATGACTCCCGACAGGCAAAAGTCATAATTTTACTCTGGTTGTAAGGTTAGTTACCGAGCACGCGACATTAGCAACATTAGCATAAACGTTAGCTAACACTGTCTCCGTTAACTGTCTACTGTGGCGACACGGACGAACTATAACTCGACAGCGCTGCACTTATTTATGAATTTAATCTCTAATATATCCACTGTGAACTATATACTCCACTGTAGCTGTAACACAATGATCTACCTGTGTACCTGTCCTGAAGACAGCCTCGCGTTTTCAAACTCCTGCAGGGAATTTGACCTCAGCTTGCTACTACTAGCTTTCGCACGCCCACTCATAAAGCCCGCCTTCCAGACAGCACAGCGTGCGTTCATTGGTCGCTTCTTATCCCATAGCAGTTTACGATTGGTCCTAGCGGCTGCCTGTCTTAAAAGTAGCTGCTGGCCCAGCTTAACGTTTCTACCAGCTTCTTCGCTGAACTGGGATCAGATTCTGCGCCCCGGCTGACCGGGTTAACTGCTATAGTTAAGTAGGAGAAGGTGGATTTCAAACCTTATCCAGGATCAGTGCGCATGGCTAAACCCATACAGGAAGTTAGAGTCGCCCCCCAGCGGTGCTGTTTAAAGTCAAAGTTACAAGTATTCTCACCACGTGTGTTTGAGTTGAAATGGACTGCTAGAGCCATTGACAGTGTAAAGGTTAGAGCCTTTACACTGTCAGGAAACAGGAAACTACGCACGAAGGAGTTAGACGTCTCTCTTTTTTGTAGACAAATTGAACCTATTGTATTGGCTGGGATTATATAAATGTGTGCTATTGATTAAAAACCATAAGTTGTTCTTGTCTGTAGTGTAGTTTGTAGTGACCTTGATACAGTTTCAAAAGGCATTTGTCCCATACATGTAGTGTGTTCATATCTAGCTGTTTATTCTGTATATAATGACAACCAATATAATCACGTGTATTCACACCCACCCACGTTGTATAATTATTGTTAACACTGTTCATACTGTCAATATATAACACAATATCATTATCCCACACTGTATAATTAGACCAGTAATTATGTTTATACTGTAATTGCTGCTGCACACGCTGTATACATCCTAGAGCATTTATTTCACTCTGTCCATACTGTTAAAACCGTTCATATCTTATAACATATTCAAATTTATATCTTATTTATATGTATCTAATGCTAAGATGAATTTCATTGTACTGTAACAATAAAGTTGGCGGATTAATCGACATTGGAATCATTAAAAATAATAATAATACATAGGCAGAAAAAAAAAGCTTAACTATCAAAATGTAATTAGAGAAATGTCCACTGGGTGACGCTGTCTAACCGTGAAGAGATGTTGAAGGATACGTCTGGAATCCTGCATGTCTAATAAAAACTGAGTTCTTTGTCCAAAGGTTAAAAGAAAGAAGAAGAAAAAAGAATACACAAAAACAAAGCTTTACATCAGACAGTTTCACTGCACTTAACGTCAAAGAGGCTCTTTGATATCACTGGGCTCCCAAAGAATCAACAGAGCCATTCATTCAGTCATCTTGTGCATCATCATCATCAACATGTCAAAACCTTTCATAAACAAACCAGGTTAAAGGTAAAGAAATATTCCAGATAAGACTGATATGACTACACTGTCATTATACTGATAAAGTACAAGTGTAACAAGGAGATGGGCTTGAGTCATCTCATTTCATTTGAAGTCATGTGTGTCTCGCACATGAAAGCTGTGAAGGTTTTCAGTGTCATAAGACCATGAGGCAAGATGTTTTGAAAAAACAAGACCATGTGCCTCTATGTCATGTCTATTCCACTTCACTTATCTCTACAAACAAATCCATATTAGTTTTCTGACTGCTTTAGGGAGTTAGTTAGAATATATGTGTGTGTGTGCACGTGTACAGATATATATTGTTTTATTTTATTCTATTCTAAATTTAACAATATCTTTTGTGTGCATGAAGGAACTCCAACTTACATTTTACTGTGAAATC
This sequence comes from Nibea albiflora, assembly GCA_014281875.1. Lineage (NCBI taxonomy): Eukaryota > Metazoa > Chordata > Actinopteri > Sciaenidae > Nibea > Nibea albiflora. The sequence goes on along the minus strand of CM024803.1, from coordinate 14,104,389 downwards.
TTGTGCTGAAAAACTGGCAAATTAATAACCTTGATCCATTGATTGACATTCAGGATGTGTAGTGGGATACACTGTATCAAAGAAAATTGCTATATCCAATCGGGTCTCCTTTCTGTGAGACTGATATATTTGATTATTATAACATGAAGCTAAAATAAAGCTGCCTTACACTGTAATTTCGAGCAGCTGTGAATTAGATCATATCTTATCCAAGATTATTAGTGTAGTAGCGAGAAAAACAAATACCATCAGTAAACATAAATTATTTTATGACATACCTCATTTATTATTACTCATTACCTTTTATTAAGTAAAGGTCACTTTACTGGCTTACTGATAAGGGAGTAAGCAATGAGGTTATTAGGAGTGTGAGCAACTGCTGTTTGGGTCAGTAGGGAGTTAAAGAAGACGCAAATTGCGAAGATGAAGACAGCAAAAAACGAAAAAACTCCCTGATTGAGTAGTACTGAGCGCATTGAATCAGACGCAATCGCCACTCCCTTCTTTGTGAAACGCTGCCTACATGTAAGAACCGTAATCGCAAGTGATCACGACCGACCCTAAACATGGCCCAGTGGATGGGAGATGAGGAAATTTTCCACGATCCTCAAAAGAAATGACGTCAAGTAGAGAGAGAGACAATGGAGGGAGTGAAAAGATTATATATTATATGGGCTGTTTTTACAACATTGTCCCACGCAAAGTGGCGTGTTCACTGCTTTCCTCGTTGCTGTTATGCAAATACAAAACACGTTTTGGGCTAAACAGTTCAGCCAAAGATAATTTGCTATGCTTATTGAGCACTTCTTCCATTCAGCGCATCACGTCTCCCCTGGACATAATAAACCAACATTCACCAAAGAAAACCACTTTTGTTAGAGGATGAATGTTGTTATCATTTCCGGTCGGATGCGCTTGAAAGAAGTCTTCTGTGATGCAGTTAACATCACTACCTCTAGGTGTTTTCCTACACTGTTTTTACGAGACATTGTTTCCCCTTGTTTACCCGTGGTTACTAGGGGCATTTGTTGTTTGTGACTAATATATGTGTCTATTTGACTGTCATGTTAGGTTGGAGACATGATCATTTAGGTCGTGTGTATGAATAAAAGCATCAGTTTTATGAAATGATATGATAGATTACACAGGCAGTGGCTGAAAAAATATTGAGTAATAGTATTCTTTCCTGAAATAAAACTACCACTGTATAAAAACACTCTATTACAAGTATATTCAAATGTTAATTATGTAACTATAACAGTAAATGTACCCAGAGTATCAAAAGTACAAATTATGTAGAAAAATGTCTCATCAGTGTTTTTATATTTCTAGATTTTTATTAGTCATACATGGATGTGTACGCAGTATTTTATGTTACACTTGGTTTGGGTAGAGCTATCTTTAACTTAAATACTGTTGGGTAGATTAACCTATAGTAATCCACTGTATTTAATAAGCTCACCATAGCTTTTTTGTATATACTTACATAAAGGGGTTTATACACATACAGGTACACTGTCAGAAAGGTATTTGTTTAACTATTATGCTTACTATTAATGCTGTAGTGTGCAGTAGTGTTAAACGTGTAAAAGAGGTAAAGGTAAAGGAGAGGTGTTTCTAATATACTGGCAAACCCATTTACATACAAAAGCGAGCTATAACATTAGAAATACCTCTGAATTTGAATAAAATTCAGTCATAAAATTCAGTCTTGTACAACAATAGTACCCAAGACGTCAGTTATAAACATAAAGTAGAGTTTCTGACAGCGTCAACAAAAACTGTACAATTTGTACTATACCAGAAAAGTACAATTAAATTCTATTTATACTGTATCTATCTCATGCCGTGTGTCTGTTTTGTGTTTATAATACTTGTAACCGCGGCTGCAACACAAGAATTCCCCTTCGGGAGTCAATAAAGTAATCTATCTCTTTACCTATGTCGATTTATGGTAGATTTATTATATTGGATCACATGGGATTGTGCATAATGAAGTGGCTGGTCGGTGTAATTTCCTCTTAAATGTTGCCAAGCAGAAGTATAAAGCAGTATAACATGTAAAGTACATGTACTTAAAAAAGAACAGTGCCTGAGTACATGTACTAAGATATATTCCTTCAGTGTATGTACACCATACACAGCTATACAGTGACGTATGTATAAGTCAAGTGTTCTAATACTGCAGATATCGATTTAATGGTGTAGTAATATAGTGTTTTAGTAGCGGTAAGTGTGTCTTACTATAAGTAAAGTAATGTAGAAAGGGGAATAGTAACGTATATAAAGGTTTAGTTGTGGAGTGGGACGGACTCAATGAGGTCATAATGAGTAAAAGCGTGGGCGGGGCTTCGTAAAGGGTATATCCAATAATAAGAGAGACTCCCTGTTCCGTTTGACCGGCACGAGCAAGTTCTACACACATGCGGCAGCGAAGCTCATTCAAACTGAGACGTCTCTGAGAAAAACGGATTTAATTCACATCGAAACAGAGAGTCGTGAATAGATTATTTTTTTTTGGCGTAGTCACTTTATTTTTTAATCGTAAGGCAGCTTTTTGCGTGCAGGAGTCAGTTATTATTTTTTTCCATTATCCCGCGCGCGCGATCGTTTGTTAACGTCTGTGCGCGCGCTAATTAGCTTATTGGCTAGCAAGCACTATTCTTCACAGGACTGAAAACTGCATTGTGTGGTAAGTTTTATATTTTTAACCTGTCAAAAAATATAGAGCTCGGTGTGGCTTATTCACTTAATGTCATAACTAAGATTAACATCACCGTCTCACGTTAGTGTAAAATGAATTGCTAACGTTAGCCGGAGTGTGTTACGTACACCGCACTAATGACATGAGTGATCTGTATGTTAGATGATGTTACTTAAACGTTAATGTAACGTTGTTGTCGTTTTACCAGCCTGTTTGGCCGACACATATAAGACAGTTTGGTTGTGCGGTTGTTAATTGTGACATCCCGTTTAACGCCCGGCTCGAAACCAATGTTAGCGACGCAGTGAAAGCTGTCCTTTAGTAGCGCTGATGCTAAGCTAACATTAGCGGTATTGACTATCTGTCCAGCAGACACTAGTCCGGTCTTTACATTTGGCTCGGGTCACACGTACGAAGGTGACTGCCGGTCCGGTCAGCAGCCGGAGCCGGAGCCTGAGCCACTGCTTCTGCGTGTGTTCCCCGTTGAGTTAACGCTACATCCGGGTGCGCCCCCTCCTTTTACGAAAACCCACGTCAACGTAATTGAAACTGATGATATCGGGCACAGTAGCCTATTATAGCGGACTACAATGACCAAATTAAAGACTTAATGTCGAGTCTAGACCGGTCGAGCCGCTTCTGCTCTACATTATAGTGGCATTAACCGAGGAGGCGGCTCGTGGTCAGCTATGAATGGATGACGACACGTGCGCAAGCAGGAAGCCATTATAATGATTATAAGATAAGACACTCCTTATCTCGCGACGGCCTTTATGCTTAAGACTCCCCAACAAACGACTACACGTCGTCAAAATAGGCGAAGTGTCTGAGTTAAATTTAGAGGACGCTGGCGTGAACAAAACCTCCAGTTTCTTCCTGCGACATCTACGAAAAAAATGGCTTCCCGTCGGCTTTTTGGAAGGGCAGCTATTAAAGGTCCGCCTTCCGGTAGTAGCGTGTACTGGTGGTTTCTCCACGCGGCTTTCGTTGAAAGTTGAATAAGAAGCTGCTTTTTTTTCGTCCATGTGAAATTCTTGCTGATTTACGTGTATTTCCGTAGTGCTGTCAGTGTCTTTTCTGTTTGTTTCTACATGATGGACGGACGGGAAACTGTTATTAAAGCCGTCCTCTTTTTTTCTGTCTTTTGTCTTTTCAGGATGTACCCCTGCTCATCTGCAGTTACAATTGCACAATGGCTGTCTGTTCACTCAGCTTAATAGCTCAGCACCAAAGCAACAGCAACAGATCTAGTATAATTACAGGATAGCAATAAGCCCACACTTTACCTCTTGTTTACCTTTTTATTTTGTTTTCTGGTCTGTGCCAGATAAACACATTACACGTTTGCACTGCTCAATCTCAGAAATCCTGTGTAAAAACAGGTGGGCCTAAAGAGAGAAGTTATTTATTTTTACCGTTTACCTCTTTGTTTTACTAGCTGCTGCTTAGGAATAGCATTATATAAATAGCTATTTTGACAGGCATTAATTCCCTTTAAAATTGTGAAGTAATTCCCCTATTCTCTACAATCATGGTTTCAACGACTGCGACTGCAATAATGGTGGCCGCCGCCGCCACCACGGTAGTGACCCATACTCCTCTCACAGAGTACTTGTGGTTGCTGATTGTTGGCTTCATCATCGCCTTCGTCTTAGCCTTTTCCGTCGGTGCCAATGATGTTGCCAACTCATTTGGCACAGCCGTGGGCTCCGGAGTGGTCACCTTGCGACAGGCATGCGTTCTGGCCACAGTGTTTGAGACTCTGGGTTCTGTGCTCCTTGGGGCCAAAGTGAGTGAAACCATCCGCAAGGGTATCATCGACGTGAACGAGTACAGTGGCTCTGAGCACCTGTTGATGGCTGGATCCATCAGTGCCATGTTTGGTGAGTATCAGTAGCTTATCTTGTGTGTAATTAGACCTGCGGTCATTGAACCCTCTGAATAGAGCTGGGTGGTACTGTTGGGTACTTGGAACTAGAAAATGGAGCTGTCAGACCAATACATGGAGGAAAGGATATTATTGAATCATTTCCACATAGTTGTTTTTGTTGTTTAAATAAAAAGAACTGAGGTTAACACGTCTAGTCTAATGTGATCTATTTATTTATTCTCATTAGGTTCTGCTGTGTGGCAGCTGGCCGCCTCCTTTCTTAAACTCCCCATTTCCGGAACACACTGCATTGTTGGTGCTACCATCGGCTTCTCGCTGGTTGCTGGAGGCCAGTCAGGTGTCAGATGGTTCGAACTCCTCCGTATCGGTAAGTTAGGCGCTCTAATCAGCTGACCTAGAGATGTCCTCTGATGTTTGGTTCAGTTGCATCACAGACTATATGAATGTGTAATGGCAGGGTGTGACCGGTAATGCAGTGTTTTCATAATACATTAGCCAGTGTTTTGCCTGTGTTGAGGACCTTCAGTATCAACATCAACAATCCAGTGTTTATGAATAACCGTTTTAATGTTAAGAGCTAAATCCACAAGATAAACAAACAATACAGAATTTATTGGAGCGGTTGGTTGAAGAGAGCTGCAGATGGGGGAAGACAAGTTGTTTCACACACACACTCACACACACTCTGAAGTCAGAGTGAGAATATGAGTCAGGAATATTCAAAGTTTAGCAATGCTAACTTCACAAGTTGTTTCTCACATTTGTTGCATTAGATGGTGGATTTCAGGTCTATGTTCCTCTACAGAAAACACAAACGAGATGTAAATCAGACTGTTGTCCCTCAAATAGTAAAATGTTCACAGTATTCAGTTGTGGAAATGACCTGGAATTTTATATTTAGGTCACAATAAGAACTCTTATTGACCGAACGGCTGAATGAAGTGTCTGCCAGAACAACCCGTGAATATCCATTACAAATATTACAAATCTCCACTAATTACACTGTTTCTTGATTTTACAGTTGCTTCCTGGTTCCTGAGTCCCCTTTTGTCTGGAATAATGTCAGCCGTTGTTTTCTACTTTGTGCGCATGTTCATCTTACGCAAGGTAAGCTGGCTGTCGTGGACGATACGTGCATTTGAGAGTCAGCCGAGACCCTTCCGGAGTGATGTCTTTAGATCAGTTTCAACACTATGAAAATGAGATTGAGGAAATGCTTGTTAGAGAGTGAGAAAAACGCAGCCATTCTCTGAAGCAGTTCCCCATTTGCATCGCACAGCGAGGCTCAAATTACCACCATGCCCTTGTTGTGTTATCAGCTGTAACCTGACAGTAAAATGGAGCTGTTCTGTTCATGCAGCGGAATCTGTATTTCTGACTCGGTTCTCTGTTTTGTCTCTGCAGAAAGACCCTGTGCCTAATGGATTGAAGGCCCTGCCTGTCTTTTACGCCGTGACTATGGGAATCAACTTGTTCTCCATCATGTTCACTGGAGCCCCGAGTGAGTATCATTGTTTGAGTCATTTTGCTCTCCCTGCCTGCCCACAGCCTCAGCTTAAAATAAACTGCTCCCTCAGACAGCTGGATGCCCACACATATTCCAGACTGAACCAGACTGTATTTACCATTTTTCACAGAAGCTGTGTTTATTTTAACATGTTTTTCTGAGGCTCTCTTGCTTGTGGTTCTATGTGGGTCATAGCTGGAATGAAGTTTTAGAGCGGAGCACAACAGGGAGATGGAAATAAGATTTCACTTAACTCTTGACGTCACTGTCTGTGCCCTTCAGACATGAAGGAGGAAAAGAGAAGTAAAGAGGGTGTTTGAAATGGTCATAGCTGTCCACTGCCTGTAGTTATATTGCTGCTCAAAATTTCTATGGTAATGCTCTGAATACTTGTTGGCTTTTTCGTCTTGCCGAATCTCCCATTAAACGAGCAACTTTTGCTCCTTTGTTTTCTTCTCTCTACAGGGCCTAACAGTTCAAGCTGGCCTGGGCCATTAAATGGCTACAACAGGCCAGAGTTTGTGCGCTGATGTGTGCATGCACATCAGCAGCACAGAGAGGAGATCACTTGCCGTTCCAACGTAGCCCATAACCCTGCTTAGTCAGGCACATTCTGTACAGTTGTGCGAAGTCCCTTTCACCCTCAACACACTGTACATGAGGACCCGTACTTGGGTACCTCACATGAAGAAGGTGCGAGAGTCCATTTCAGTCACCCTAACTAACTCACATTATCTTTTATTAAGTTGGGTGTAGCGTGTAAGTGTAGAGTTGTCATCTTACTTTTATATAATCACATGGACATGATGGCACTCATATAAACTGCACAATGAGGGCAAACTGTCACCACAGTCATACAGGTTATTGTTAAAACCTCAAGCCAGTTTAATGGGGACATAAATCATCAAATCTGCGCAATCACTTTCCCATAACAAGACACTGCATGAATCACAGCTAATTCAGTATCCATGTTTTTTTATCGTCAAACTCAGACATGTTTATTTGGGCCCGGTTTCGGATCCTTCACTACACCAACAACAACAGCTCATTAATGCTGATACATGCGCTGTAATGCAACAGTGGTATTTGCAGCCAACTAAGTATGGTATGTTTTGTTTCCTGTGATGGGACTCAGCGTTCCCAAGATCTAGAGCCTATCACAGTGGTGCGATTGGACACCAGGCATCCCACAGCACATTCCTATTCTCAATATATATACACCAGTGCCAGACCTGAAGTCAGCATGTGTATGCAACTTGCGCCAAAGAATTTGAGGGTCAGGTGTCGAGCCTTTACAGATGGACTTGGTGTGACTTGGCTTCCTCACACCTTTTTCATAAATCACACTGCTGTCACTCCACTGCAGCCCATTCATTGTAAAGTGTGAAGCTACACAGAAATAGGATTATGACATACTTCCTACCCGCTTATGTCTGTCACCTGGACAAGACTTTATTTCTAAGTCAGTATTAAAATTTTAGGCATCTCAGAGATACTAGGCTCTGTTGCCTACGTCTGCAGACTTTGTCCTAATTCGTGTCCCTGTTGCTGGCCTTCAGAGAAGTGCCACAGTTTGTTTTAATATTCAGGCCTAAACCGTTTGTTTTTTTTGCATACCAGTGTATGTTTCAAAGTGCTGAGTGTCATAGTAACAGCGCATTGTGAGCCCCCTCATACCAACCTCAATTGATGAACTTCAATGCATTTAGCTGGATACGAATTTTCTGCCTGAGTTACCATCTGAAAAACAAACACCCGGCGGCGTCTGTTGCTCTGGGGGACACTAAACAATCGGCTACATAAAACTGATACTCACATTAACCCGAGCCATAGTCCTGTAACAAAAGCTATTGTCGTGGAAAGATACTTGACTGAATGTTGGGCTTACAGATCCCCATCAGTGCTGATACTTAATGCAGCTGTCACTTAATCCTAATACTTCTCGGTAAGTGCTACACTGGATCCCAGACAAAAGTAAGGACAGCTAACCAAAGGCTCCTTGCCAAGTGAGTCATAAACTGCCACTTTGACTGTTATTGTAATTGAGGTTGGTGGCAGGCAGCACATATAGTAGTGGAAAAAAACAACAAACCATGTTATTGTGTCATGTAGGCCACGGGATAGAGAGGTTTCAGGGAGGGGTTTGGAACGCAGCCGTGGTTAAATTCAATTTCCTGTCCAGTCCCATTCATCCCACTGCATGGCTGTGGTATAAACTCACCTCTTTTGTGTGGGAGTGTTTATCAGACTGCCAGACCTGGGCAAGTTTTAAATTCCCCTTTTTATATTTTGTAAGAAGATACAAACAAGTCACTGACAAAGAGTATTCGCTTGAATGCTTTGAGGCCACCTTTTGTCTTTTTTTATTTTGCTACATTCCCCGGAGTGTTGCTGCTTCCCAGTAATGGCTGAATCACACCTGCTTCTGAATGTCTCACTACATGTGAGCTAAAGTACTCTAGTGGATGACGGGCCTCAGCTGTTACAGAGCCATCTTCCAGTTTTTTCCTCCTGTGCCTCTCTAGTTCTGAAGGGAGTGCGCTTCCATTGCGTAACTAAATAAACATCAGTTAGGTGCGCTGCAGTCTCATGCTGCAGCGTGACTCAGTAAAGAGAGCGAGCACTGTGGACTCTGCCCTCAGACGAACACGGCGACCGAGACACTTATCGCTTAGCCTTGGCCCTCGTTTCCTTTTGTTTATCTTGAACTTCCCGAATGGTGCCAAACTAGTGGAAGTGTTTTTGTTTGTCTTCTTCTTAATTATGCACGACCAAGGTCACCTCAGCAGACTTAGTGGTGGTGTTGGAATTTTCAGCGGCTCTTGTTTTTGTTTTCTCCTAACCACACTGCTGACTTACACCCTCTGCGTATGACAAAGATGCCTGCTTCCCGAGGGAAATTTAAATAGTTAGTTTCTGCCAGCATGTGCTGCATTATATCTACCTCTGCTGCACTAGCTTTACTGCAGTCTTGGCAAGAAGCTGCCCTTATTGCTACTGCAAACTGCTGCTCCAATGAATGCCTCCCCCCATCTTAAGTAGTGTCACCTTTTTAAGGAACTCATTGTCTCTATGCGGTGTTCACGGGGCATTTTGGGGTCATGCTGACATTTTGGCTCTTTAACCTTTTTCTGTTACATAACTGTTCACATCTATGGGTACACACACTTCTGTGTGTAGGATGTGGCAATAGAGGCAATGCACTCCTGCTTGTAATGTTAACATCTAGAGCCAATCGATAACTTGCATGATCGGATGTCTTGAAAATGCCATTGCTGCTTCCCTGTAGCTTATTTTCATCTCTTGGCTCATGTTTTAAATAATTCAAACAACTTCCTCCTGATATGACCTCATGTTAACTCTATATGCTATACTTTGTTTTATATTTTACATAGTTGGTATTTAAGTCAGCTTACTGTGTTATCCACTAAGGTAGCACTCGCTGCCTTGTTTTTTAAAACTGCCTTTCTCTATTTGCCTTTGTCTGATTGTGTCTGTGGCACCTGGCGGTCCTTCAGTGCTGGGATTTGACAAGATCCCGTGGTGGGGTACCCTACTCATCTCACTTGGCTTCTCTCTGGTGACCGCCATTGTGGTCTGGTTTATTGTCTGCCCTCGCCTCAAGAAGAAGATTGAACGTAAGTCTCATTTTGTTTCTTTTTGACAACCCGATGACTCGGTTTTAAAATCCCGCTGACCACTTAAATGACGGTTCCCTCACTTTAAGCCGCCGGACAAGCGAGGGATTTAGCTTTGCACGTGTAACCTCAAACCCTGTTCACACTCTGGGCTCATATTAATCCAGCAAATGGAGCTCAGGGATATTTTGTCATAATGGAGTTGCTCTAATAAAAAAATATTGTCACCAGTTTTTGTTATATAATCCTGGATTAGAGGAAAATCCCAAGAGCCATCTGCATTTACACATAAATAGTGTGGATTTGGTGTTAACGGGTACATTATTCATTTTAACCTTCATGAATGTTTTGTACTTCCCTCTGTTAACAACACTGTTTTGTGGTCAGTGATATTGAATTGAAGTGCTGTCTCATAGTAACCCAGAATCAGCCGGTTTATCTGACTAAGCATGGTCTGTCTAGATTAGCCAACATCCATTAGACAGGCAGCCCAATTGGGTCATAGTGATCCACTAATTGGTCTTTACCTCCTTGACTAAAATAAACCTGGGTTGACTTAAGGCGTTGACATGACATTTGCAGTGCATGTGTGGGGAGAATGCTGAGGGTGACTGACTGCTTCAGCTCTGGCTTTGACCAGTTTGGATGATGCAATGTGGCCAACCGGTCAGAATACTCCCAGGATTATCGCATAGAAAATATTGGCACAAAGTATCTGATTCACTTTAAAACCACAAACAAATGTCATGTGAGCCACAGGCCGTGTCGACTCTTATCATGTTTCATAAGTTAAGCTGCTAGCGGTAGTATAAATATGTTCCTTGTAAGGTCATAATCCATTTATCTGATCCTTTTTAAACACAGCGGCTCACTTTTTGAGCACAGATAACATTGCGTTTATAGGACAAAGGTTTTTTTTGGCCCTCTGGTTACGCAATTCTTCCCTGCAGTTCAGGTTAGGAACGAAAGATGTGCTGTACTAGTATTTCCCTGCTCTCCTGTATATGTTTGGGCATGATCCGAGCAATATATCTCACCTCATCTTCTCCCCTACTAGGAGATAACAAGTCTTCCAGTCCCTCCGAGAGCCCCCTGATGGAGAAGAGGGAGCTCAGGGAGGCCCACTGTCCAATCCTAAAACAGACTGCCAAGGAGACACCTACACCTACCACACCAGCTGTCAATCAGGACCCCGCTGCTCAGCCCCAGGCTGCCCCTGAGGAGCGTAGGGTGGCGTTCGACATCGGAGATTCTGACGATGTTGACAGTAATAAAGAACGCAGGGTCGCGTTTGACATTGGAGACGGTGATGACACGGACTACAGCATGTCAAATGGTGGTAAGTGTGCCAAGAAACATTGTACATGGAATAAGTAGCTCTAATGCTAATATAACTCTTCTGCTACACAGTATCTCATCGTGAAACGACACAAATTAAGTTGTTTTTTTTTTTACATCTTTCTGCAGCTCCCAAAGAGGTTCAATCAAACAACAACCAGCAAGTCCAGCACAGCAATGGCTCCACAAACTCTTCCAGTCAGGTCCAGTTCAACAACCAGGCCCAGTTCAACAACAGGCCAGCACAGATACCAAGTAACGGTTACAGCCAGTATCACACGGTCCACAAGGACTCCGGCCTCTACAAAGACCTCCTGCATAAGCTCCACCTGGCCAAGGTTGGTGACTGCATGGGTGAGGGCAGTGACCGACCTATCCGGCGCAACAACAGCTACACCTCCTACACCATGGCCATCATCGGCATGCACGGAGACTTCAAGCATAAGGAAGGTGAATTCCGTGCCTACGAGGATGGCGACAAGGGCTCAGGGTCAGGTGGTCAGGACAGGAAGCGTATTCGCATGGACAGTTACACTAGCTACTGCAACGCTGTCGCAGAGCACACGACTCCCGAGGCTCTGGTGGAGAGTGACGTGACACTAGAAATGGGGAAGGAGGATGCAGGTAGCAGCCAGAGCTCTCTTGATGAAGATGGGCTCGACGCGGACAAGCCAGAAGTCTCAACGCTCTTCCAGTTCCTCCAAATTCTCACTGCCTGTTTTGGATCTTTTGCACATGGAGGCAATGATGTTAGGTATGCAGACCCCTCCACCATAATCATGTTGTTATTTAGTGATCAGGCGATGACTCACATGTAGGCTTATTTTAACTTCTCAAAGTTCAGCTCGCCGTCAGAATCTTTGACCAATGTTGAATTACCTCACCCTTTCCTCTGCAGCAATGCCATTGGACCATTGGTAGCTCTGTGGCTGGTTTACACAACCAGCAGTGTGAATTCGAATGAGCCGACACCCATCTGGCTGCTGCTGTACGGAGGCGTGGGCATCTGCGCTGGACTGTGGGTGTGGGGTCGGCGAGTGATCCAGACTATGGGCAAAGATCTTACCCCCATTACCCCCTCAAGGTACAGACTCCAGACGGTGTTTCTCCTCAGCCGTAAAACCACATCCTCCTCAGACGTTACCATTCTTTGAATTTAGCAAACATGCTCAGACACGTCCACCTGACAGACGTGACTGTTGTTTTTTTATTTTCCCTGCAGTGGTTTCAGCATCGAACTGGCCTCAGCCCTGACTGTCGTGGTAGCCTCTAACATTGGCCTGCCTGTCTCCACCACCCACTGCAAGGTAAGCTGGTCAAACAGTGTGGTCTGGGAGCTAGACTGAGACACGGGGGAAGAGACCATTTAGTGTGAGGAAGGCTACAGTAAACAGGAACTGTCTGGTAGTCAGTCCAAATGTGGATAAACTTCCTTCATAATAAAATGTAACATTTTGGGTATGCAGGCGGATCATCTGAAGTCATAAATTTAAGGATGATGATGGGATTTATCTGACGACTGCTGTGTTTTCAGGTGGGCTCTGTGGTTGCGGTTGGATGGTTGCGCTCGAAGAAGGCCGTAGACTGGCGTCTGTTCAGAAACATCTTCATGGCGTGGTTCGTGACTGTGCCCATCTCCGGCCTGATCAGTGCCGCCATCATGGCGATCTTCAAGTATGGCATCCTGAGAGAGTAGGGCTACACCACCACCACCCCGAGGCGGGGGAGGAGAAAGAATAACCGCTCCAACGCGCACCCAGGAGAGTAAAGGAGTGAAGTTGGAAGGCCAAAATATATCGCTTACCTCAAGCCAACAACTTTGGAAGAAAAAGGAAAAAAAATATAGAAGTGTTTGAAAGGACTTGTGATATGGGCCTGTGGTTCTTGACTGCACCATTTTCAACCTAGAATTTGCTGTCTGTTTCAGTCGGGCCACATTTTTTCCAGTGGGAAGCCTGCGTTTCTTTATCACTTGCATTTTTTCATATCTCATCATTCTGTAAAGAGTTAATCGAAACCATCAGCTGATTGTTTTTGTTCTGTTTTTTTCTAATACTCATTCTTCCATATTTCTTTTTTTTTTTTTTTACTTTGCAATTATGTGTATATACAAACCATGCTCTGTTTTTAATTTTGTTTTACACGTTAGAAAGAAATGAACAATTTAAAATGCAGTATTAGCCATTTGCAGATGTAACTCTCCAGTCATAACACATGCTGAAAGTAATGTAGATGCAAAAGGAGTATTTTTTTAGATGGAAAAACAAGGTTATTGGTGTGTATGTGCATGTTTGTTTTTTTTCCCCCCTCTCAAGTATTCATTATTAATTAATATCTGGATTAATAGTGTCCCCTAAATTTGTTTTCCCGTTCTCGTGTTGGAGAACAACACTGACTAAATTCAGAGGGGTTGGTGACGGGTGTTTTTTCTACCAAACTTACAGATGATGTGACCGCGTTCACAGGAGCTGCAGTTTTGTGTTTTACGACACACTATTACCTGAAGAGTTTACGATGGTAGAAGCACTAATTTTACACACTGGACCTGCAGTGATGAGTGAAATACTGTATCAATAGCAAAACAGGAAATGACGAAGCCCTCATCGTTTTTAAATCGATGGTCAATCTGCAATTCTTTCATCAGAATCTCCTGAGGCTCTACTTTCTCGATCAGCGCAGGCGGGACTGCCTGACATCGCTTGGTTACTTGAATCTTTCGAAATGTAACAGCAGAATGTCAACTAATGCAAGCCCACACTCCCCAAACAAGACCTTAAGTCTCCTGTTAAAACTTGATTGCATCATTCTTGATGGTTTAAATGCTTTAGGTCTGCTTCAGCCTTGTTTTTCCTAGTTCACCTTGTATCAGCTACTTTCCAGGCCTGTTTTTTTTCTGTGAATTTCTATTTTGCACCCACCTAGACGTTTGGGTTGTTCTAGCTTTCCTCTCTCTCTCTCTCTCTCTCCTCGGCCCCTGAGGTTCTGAATGAGGTTGTAAATCAGGAGGAACGGGAACCTGGAACTGGAAGTTCTTTAACGGGTGGTTTGCGTTTAGCAGATGCTTGTTTGAATGAGGGCGGACGTGTTGCATGCCACCATTGTGTGGTCATTTGGCTGCAGTACTAAATGCATTTCAGACCTATATAGATGCTGTAGTTGCCTTAATTGTTTTATTTTCCTTAGTACCAAAGAAAATAACTTTTTTTTGTCTTTTTTAATGCACATCAACATACTCTAGTCTACATTTGTGGACCAAAAAAAAACAAACAAATGGAAAATAAAAATGGGAAAATACTGGTTGTTAAACTTGTCTTGTTTCTGGATACAACACACAAAGATCAAAGTAGCTTCATACCGTCATATTACATGAAACACACGGGGACACAGGTTATACATATAGGTGGAATAGTTCCTTTTTTTTTATTGACAGTAAGTTGGGTGCAGCTCAGGCACTGGGTGATGAATCAGGGATCCACATGCCTCTGTGCTTTCTCACTCCAGTACATCTGTGACGCGGGGACAGACAGAGGATTCCTTTACGCTAGCTTTACATTACACAAACACACCACAATTCAGTAGTTTTCCAGGGAGCAGCTCTAGGTTTTTCTGATATGATTCACTCCCGCACAGGTACTGATGAATGATGACTGCAGCAGTGTGTGTGTGTGTGACTGTACTGCTGTGAAGCAGCACAAAGCTACTCCATCCTCACTGGCTCACTGCTGCGTCTGATTTATTTTGCCTCGCATGAAGATTTTTGACTCTTCCAACCTCGAGAGAATCATAAAAACGACCTCCATCGTTACATCAATACCCTTGCATCCATTTTAAAACTATCCTTTCGGCATCTTTTAGGGCAGGGACAGTGCATCCTTGGTCCTAAAATAACCTGAAGCAGATGATACAGTATAAATCAAGCACAATAAGCACCTGGGGACAGACGTCTCGGAGTGCCCTGGATTCTTGTCCTAGATTTACTCACATACAAGGAGGACCACGTTCAAATAAACAATCCCGGCATCTTATTTTTGAGGTCAAGCAGTAAACACATTTTGTCATATCTGTGGTGACACCAGTGTCTCTCCAGAACATGTGTTTCAGATGTTTGGATATGTTAAAAATACCAGTTCTTCAGTTTTTAACAGGCTGCCGACTTGTAAATTTGTAATTGCTCCCGGGGTATTTTACTGTTTACTTTATTCTCAACCCAACCTATAAAGGGTTTTTTTTTGACACTATTTAAATCTAGCCAAGACCAGCTCTGACTGGCTCTGCTTTTCATGATCCGGTTTATTGCATAACCTACAATTTCACTCTCCCCGTGTTGCTCAAAACACTTCACCACATCTTGCCTCAGCAGGTACGGTGAGTCTGCCTCAAAAAAATGTTAATCACCATCTCTGAACTCCGATAAGTAGCTGAGGACACTCTCAGCTGCATATGTGGATCTTTATTGTGTGTGTGTGTGAGTGTGTGTGTGGCATTTTTCACCTTGCTCCTTGGTTGAATCCTGACGGGATTCATCTGCAGAAGAGAGAAAACGGGGTGTTGGAGTGAGTAGTTCGCCTGAGGTGTGGGTAATTACTATTTTTACAGAAAATCTTTACTTGATCTTACCAACACTGCTCATAGCCTCTGGCTTTGCCTCGTGGCGCTCTGGGAAGTCATTAAAACGTACTTTGAGTTAAAGCAGAAAAATAACCAGGGGCAGGAGAATGCTTTCAAATCCCACAGGCTAAACTTTTGTGTTCTTTTTATCGGTTTCCAACAAAAAGTTCATTAAAAAAAGTTTCTAAAAACTGAAAGTATTTGAGTTATGTGAACTTGTTTGAAGAAAAAAAAGCATACAGTATTGTTCAAAGAGCACAATATAGTGTTTGCTCTACTAATAACTCTCAGCTGTGGTGCTTTAATGTGGATTTTACAACACTTACCCCTCCTCTGCCTCCCTGTCAAATGTAACAAAGGCACACATTGTCACTGGAGGTGTGAGAGATGCTGAAATTAGAGCTTTGATGTGCTGGAGGAACTTGTCACAAACTCACCGTCTCCTTCCTCAGAGGACTCGGACTCTGATTCTGTGGTGCACAGAGTAGAGAGATCAACTACAGGATGTGATATTTTTTTTACATGTCAGTGAGTGCTTCTTTTTTCCAGACTATCTTACTAAACTGCCCTTTGTTGCCATCTACAGGCTGAGATCCGAACAGTAAAACCTCTGTTACCTTCACGAGTTGCGCTGTCAGAGTTCCCACCTCCCTCTGCTGGAGGAGGATTTCACAGTTATGTAATGTTCTCAGGTTTAAAAAAAAAAAAAAAAAAGGTCACATGTTGTTTTTGTTCAAGCCAGCAGGATGCAAATTTCTTTTACACACCTGTGGTTAAATCCGCAGGTTCAACACGCTCCTCCACTGCTGGAAACATTGCAACAGGTGACTCTGGTGTTCAACACACACCATCATTATGTGTATTCATCACGTGTTTGAGTTAAACTCACCAGATCCGTCCTGGGAGGCCTCTGCATGTAGAATATGGGAAAGATTGCATTACTAGCGGCACCTGAATCAGATGTTATTAACTAGTTTTTAACAAAGTCAAAGGTTCATATGGTTCCTCTTACCGAGGTAGCGACTGCCGTCATTCTGCTCCTCTGTGACTGGATAGGAAATATGATGAAAACTTGTTTTACACACTGATCTCAACACAGTGGATGAATGGTATGCTTGCTTATATTTATTGTGGTCAAACTTACCATTCATCTGAGCGGCCTCGTTCTTCTGAGCGGCCTCAAACTCCATCTGATCTGAGGAGATACAGTGATAAAATAATGCAAAAACAAGAGTCAAACACATTTTTGTAATAATGAACTTGCCACAGATAAATAGATGAATGAATGGCAAAATATAAAAGAAAAAAAGAAAACATATTAAACATCAGTTTCAGCACCAGCTTGTATGAATTGGACCATTACCTATTTTCTGCAGTTCACTCAGCCCATCTGCATGAAAAAAAAATCAAGAAATTTGGGTTGAATCACTTCAGTTTGGATGCATAATACTTAATTACTGTCGTGCATTATTATATATATAAAAATCCTCACCATGGTGAGCAACTGCTTCTTCTTTCTCTGCAAATTCCACATGTGCTGAGAGAGCTAGAAGTCATAACAAGCACACCAGTCAGGCTTCAAACAACTATGTAAGTGAAAATCTAGACACATTCACAAGCGAACACATAAAAATTTTTTATGTTTTGTCCCCAGATTTTTGAGCCACATTTCAATTCCCTTAAAAAATGATGAACATATTTCTCGTTCTTACCGGACTGAAACGCTGCCACAGCGAGGAAAACAAATAGTGGCACTAGAAATCTCATCTTGGCTGCTGGTCTGGCTGTGGATTGAAGATTTGGGATGTCTCTCCAAACTGTGTGTTGTGTTGTTTTTGTTGTCTCTTTGCAGCCTCTTATATCCTCAGTCACATCACATGTTTCGATGGACAGGCAGTTCTGGTACCATTGTCCCTCCCTACCTGAATGGCAGCTGGGTGGCACATCACCACACAGACGTATCCTTATTCAGGCCGTCAATGGTGCCCATTGTTGGCTCTTCAGTCACACGGGCCTTTATTTGGGATGTTACTGTGTCTGTTCGGAAAAAAAAAAAAAAAAAATAGAACAACAAAAACGGGAGTCCTTGCATCCAAGTTGAAAACAATGTTCATTTCCTTTTAGGAACTGAAATGGTGATTTCACCGCGCATCTTTGGCTTATGAATGATCGGTCACATTGTCATGCAGTCAGACAATTCCTCAAAAACAGCAAACAGCTGCAGCCTTTTCCTTTTTTTTTTAAAACTTGTATCCTCAGTGCTAAATCTAAACATTTCCCTCTTCTCGCCCTTACAAATATGAGGAAAACATGAAATTCAGATGATAATGTGAAATTAAAATTTAAGATTTTGATGGAAAGGATTAAGAACAAGAGTCCAGAGCAGACAAGGTCTCATCACTTTATTGTGATTGGGAAGACATACAGTACCAGAGGTTTCAGTGTTGATTTGCAATGCAAAGCCTCATTTTATTTGTGCAGAGGAAGTCACATGGTCGCTGTTGGGCATTAGCGAAGGAACTTAAGTGTAAAACATTTCTGTCGATTAAAATGCACAATTAATAGTTTTCCTGCATGTCTTGACATATATTTACACCCAGAAGACATCTTTCAACAGTCTAGAAAAATACAGCTCGAAATGTGCTTAAGAAACAATTAGCAAACTTTTTTTTTTTTTAAAGCAACACGATCATCTACTAAATCACACATACAGAAAAACAGTTACAGGCTTTCCTCTGTGTGTTACTGAATATTAGCTCAATTAAAATGACACAGGAAGGACCCCACTAACTTTTAAATCAGAATTATTTAATAAAGACGAAAGCCCAACTCTGGTATCTTAAAAATGAAAAATATACATCTGTTCAAGACACTCGTGTAGGCAGATAGACTTAGAGAGCGTGCGTCTACCCTGCAGTGCAACATGTTTCACAGTGATTACAGGTTTCAGCACAGTACAATGTTGATCCGCGTTTGATTTGTGCTACTGTTGTTGCTGGTGAATGATGAACTGTGGCTGCTGTTATGGTAATTAAACGGATAATCCCGGGTTTGGTTCTCAGTTAATGTCACTAAAGGGAATAAACGTGGGTGGTCAAACAGTCGGGAGGGTTTTGAACAAACCCTCCAGGTTAGAATCTTATTTCAAAGAGAAAAGCTGTCACAACTTTCTGGGTCAACATTACAATGACATATTTGATTAGTAAGATGTGCGTGCACAGTTTTCTTGTGCAATGAGAGATTCTTTACCTGCAAATAGATAAAATAATCTAGTTAAACTCGTCTACAAACTGTCAGCACATCCAGTCTGTTTGACTCCTGACTTGTGGCCAAGTTCCCAGATCTCAGCGGCTACTTTCAGGAGTACAAGATAGAAATGATGACCGAAACCGGAATGGTGCTTTAGCTTTAAAAAGGTCAGAGCACCCCAGATACCTGAAAGAGAGTTGGAATTTGACACAAACGTAATGAAACCTGACAGAGTGTTATTACAGTGTGGTAGACACTTTACACTGTGCTTGATTGATAGTATTTTAGTGCTTTTGATTCTCATCTCAGAGTTCCCCTCTTAGTCGGGTGTGCAGGTCCTCCTGGTCGATCTTGCCGACCTGCTGGTGCCAGCGGTGGTGTGCCAGCAGGGCCACATTCCTGCCGCCGATAGCGCTCATCTCCATGGCACTAGCCGCCCACTCCACAGTGTTGAGGTAGTACAACCGGTCGTGCAGGATGAACGGAGGGGTCTTACGGTGCGGCCGGCGGTAGGAAGGATAAGCCAGCCACCGAGTCTCGGACACCGAGTCCCAGGAGAGGAACATGTTCTGCAGCTGCTCCTGGGACAGCGGCTGTGGGGAGAACACCTTCCAGACTTTGGTCTGGCTGGCAGGAGGTCGCTTGTAACCCTTGGGAATGTGCACAGGGTCAAGAGAGCTCAGGCTGTTGATGGAGCAGCCCTTTGAGTCTGTGGTGAGGATGTCGGACACGGTGAACTCGGAGGCTGGCTCTTTGGTCCCGAGGTAAGACATGTTCAGCATGCCGTGGATTAGGGTGGAAATGGTCTGGTGGTAACGTCCGGGGTAGTGAGAGGGAATTGGAGGTGAGAAACCCGAGAAGGTGATGTCAGACTTTCCCTCGTGAAGCGGTGTTGCTATTACCACGATGTCGTACAGAGAGTGCGCTGAACCTGACTCGTCAACGTAATTGACCTCGTAGAAGCTGGTTGGGGTCCCTGAAAAAGGAAGACAAAAAGGAAAGGGAGATTAAATGTTTGACATCTAACGTGTGAACGTACACACAAGGAATCCATCGGAGGAATGTGAATGGTACCTGTCTTAGATGGTCGAACCTTGACTGATATGGAGGTCACCTTGGCGGGTATGAGCTCGCTTTTGCTGCTGTACAACAGCCCCGAGCACACTCTCTTATTGCCTCCATCGATTGCCCAGAGGCCTGAATCTGCTCCTGCTAATGAAACGGCTCCTGGAAGACAAGAAACACAGTAGATTACCTCAAATTTACAGCTTTTTTAAACAAAGAAAATGCATCTTATTAGATAACCGATGAATAAATCCAAACTCTTACATTAACATACCCACAAAGCCGTTGATGCGGACACTTTGGCCATAGTTGACACGCATGATGGGCGCAACAATGTCGTTGAGGAAGACCTGCGAAAATCCGTCGCCCATCATGGTCTCCTCCAGGGTCTGATTCAGCAGGGTAAGAAAATTATCACCGCCCATGGCGTGCAGGAGCTTCTCCACGGTGGAGAATGAGTAACCATACTGCTGATACTGGTAGATCCTGTGAATAAAAATGATTTACATGCTCATTAATACACCCAACAGAGCAGATCTTGTGCTTCAACGTGAGCTCGTGACAACTGCTTTTCTTTCTTACCTCATGAATTTGTCCAAAATACTCTCCACCCACATGTGCATTCGTATAAAGTTGAACCCGTATTGCCACAGGATGCGGAAGAAGTTCACTATAAACCAGTCGCTCTCTTCAAATGTGAGCTCATTTCCATCAAAGATCGCCATTTTAGAGGGGACATCTTTCCTCGCAGGGATGCCTGAAAAAAACAGGAACGTGGATTCACTTATACTGGACACAAATATTCATGTATTTGTCGTAAATGTTGATTTTACCTAATCGTTCAATGAAGTGCTTCATGTGCAGGTTCAGAGGATGGATCACCGCGCCTCCCGTCTCATACTCGTAATCTCCGATCTTCACTGTCGCTAGTCGCCCGCCAACACTGCCGGGTTCAAACACATCGATCTTCACCCCGGCTCCAAATTCCTGCCTCAGGTAATAAGCTGCGGCTGTGCCACCAATGCCTGCTCCGACCACGGCTTTAAAGGAGCAATGACAACAGAGTAAGGCAAGCTTGCAGTTGTCGTTTACAAGGGTGAGTTTACAAGAGGGTGAGTATTCATTTGGTTCACTGCTAGATAGCACTAAATCCTACACACTGGACCTTTAAGGCTTCAAGTTAGCCATAATGAAGGGTGCATCTGTTTTCACTGACAGGTGGGTGTCATCACAAGTGGCTTGTCCGAGCACCCAGGCTTTATTCTGCCCACCTCAGCTCCACCCACACTACATGTCTTTGCCTATTTTTGGGTTAGCCGAGAACACACTCGGAGCTCCACAAAGTCTCAGAGGAAATAAATGAGGACACGTCCATGTTTTATACTGTTTATGTGAGGATATGCACCATCTTTGGGACCTGTACCCAATTCATGCACATTCATGGACTCTCTGGGACTGTGTTACCTATGTTTTTAGGCTGATTCTGCAGCTCTGGTGCTGAGGCGAGACTCCTTCTCCCAGTTTGCCAAAGCCCCAGGAACAGCAGCGCTCTCAGTGACAGGGTCCGTGCATTCATTGTGGGCTTCTAGCACTCTGCACCTCGGGGCATCTGTCCTGGAGGAATAAACATGACCCTGTTATCAGTTCAAGTCTCTTTCAGTGTCGGTCAAAGGTCACACTGGGTTTAACACACACGGAAACAATAGAGGAAGTAGTAACATAACTTATTATACAAACTCTATCATGTCTGGCAGATATTTAGAAGTTTATAAAGAGAGAACAAGCTGAGCTGACCGGTGTGGACTCACTGTTTGAAAAGTCACTACAGGAGGGCTGCTGCTGGTCCAGAAGCAGCCTTCACACAGTTAACCTCGCAGACTTTAAAACAACTTTAAACCGATTTAAAACTTTCACCCGGTTTACTTAAACACGAAACGAAACCGTCAACAAAAGCTGCAACAACATTAAACCTGAACAAAACTAACTAAACTTGTTTGACAGTTGTATCACGTCCGAGCACCGTGAACGTCTCCTGATATCCAGACTCACTTCCGGGTACGCTTACATCCGAGTTTCAAAATAAAAGTGAGCTAAGTAAACATTTACTAATTACAGTATTAATAGTAGTACTAATAGTACTAATTGTGTGTAAACCTGCATATAATAAACTATATTTTGTCTGCAGCCAAATGAATCCATATTGTCCTTTATTTTACAGTCATTATAATGTCTATACACAGTATAACATTTATTCAATTAGGTCATATGAGTCCAGCGATTACAGTGAAATAGTCACAACAAAAAAAATGTTCTTGTTGCATCAAGTTGAATTAGATGGCTTGCCAAACTGGATATATTATGCAAACGAAACCCATTTTTATTTGGAGTGCCGGTGTCTTCACATGAAGCTAGTGTCTCTCCAGTGTGTCAGATTTATGGGGCTCTATTTACAGAATATTTATAAATATGTTTTCATTAGTCTATAATCACATGAAAATAAGAATTATTATGTTTTTGTGACCTTATGAGGATCCTGCAGGTCCTTTTTCCAAAGAGTCTGCCATGTTTCTACAGTAGCCCAGAACAGACAAACTAAACACTGGCACCAGATCAGGACTTTCATGTTTTTTGGGGCGTTTAGAGACTGCCAGAGTTTCTCCTTCAGGAGGGCAAGTAGAAGGGGGTTGCTACTATTATATAATAAACAAATGTATAATGTATAGTGAATGAGGAAGAAGAAGAAGAGGCCTCATCTGCATTAATAAATTATATATCACAAGTCCGCGTTGCAGTAGTAGTTTTTACTGCAGCGCTTGATTTTACATGACAGACCATATTATAGTTAACCTATAATAAAAATAAAACATATAATGTCAATTTGATTTTTAAATATTTTATTTTGAAAGGTCAACTGATCTGTGCCGTTAGCAAGGAAGGAGCGCGTGAGCTTTGAACGAGCTGAGCGGAAGTTACCGTTTCCCGAATAAATACAAATAAATTTGATATAAATATTAAGAATAGCTCATTTCTGATAATATTAATTATTAAAGCATAATACGACCGTTTAGTATAATTTAAAAATGTTTAATTTAATTTTGAAGCCTGACTAAACAAAGCGGAAGAGATTTTTTTTAAGTAAACCGGAAGTGGTGCAATGGTCTTGTCGTCTTGAACCATGCTTGAATGGAGGTGACCTTAGTTATTATCAATTTGTAAAGTGAAGCAACTTAGCGACAGCTTTAGTCGGTACTTCGTGTCGGTCCGGTCCGGTTTAGATGTTAAACTCGTCCTGAATATCAGTGAAGACTTTGAACAGAGATGGCTGAAGCTCATCAGGCGCGCATGCAGAATGAGGTGGAAGAAATGGTCCAAAGCCTGGAGAGAGACCACATCCGTAAAATGCAGGTAGGTGAGCCTTGCATGTTTGATCCGTGCAGTATCTTTTATCCCTCACGTGTCTCACATCTGTGTGTGTGTGTGTGTTCTTTCTGCAGAGTCGCATGTTCAAGTGCAGTGCAGACTGCTGTGATCGTCCCTCTGACTCCATGTCTCAGGTGCATCAGTGTATCGACAGGTGTCACACTCCTCTGGCCAAAGCTCAGGGACTGGTCACTTCAGAGCTGGAGAAGTTTCAGGTGAGCAGGTTACATGTCTGTTTCGGCATCCTTTCAATAACAAGGTTATATTTCAGTGCTGCATTAGAGTAATCACATTGATCAGACCTTAACCCAGAGGTAAAATGCTTCAATGTAAACAAAATAAGCATCTTCTGGACCAAGAAGGCACACCACTGAATATACAGATAACACTCAATGTGATGGTTTAATACCAGCACTGAGGAGACCACAGACAATATTGTTCAACATGGAAAGATACAGTCTTAATCTGGAAACCCTTCACATTTCTCTGGCCTTCCTCCACTCTCCCTCTAATCAACTTTAGGGTCCCCTCCTGAACCTGATCCATCACTCATTCAAGGACTTCATGAACACCTGATGAATGAATACAAACATGCTTTTACAGGGGACGTAAAACTTATATACATCCTAACACAAATGCATCCTAACAATGTTAAAGACTATTTTTAAATAGTTATTTCTTTAGGGAAGCAGTCTTCTGAGTACCTTTGTGTGGTCCTATCTGTGCAAAATCTATTTTCATTCCAGCTCAAAACTTCTAACTCTAACTCTAGCTATAGCTCTAACTATATTTTCTGCCATATCACTAATCTGTGAGTTTCTCCCGTCTAATATCTGTATCAGTAATTAAGTGATGCGACAGAAGTAGGATTTTCCCAATGTGAAATGATTCAGTTCAGTTCTCGTCATTTCAACCCAAGCTTCAGTGTCGGTGAGGAGAAGCAACCTTTTGTATTTGCAGCCAGGAAATCAAAGCAATAAACCGTATAACAAGTTAGATCCGACAGCTAGAGCAAAGGAACACTCAGCCAAAGTCTGAAGTTCAAATATTTTGTCAGTAAACAGTCAGTGAATAAGCGAAGTGTGGCTCTGTTTTTTGTCATGTGATATAATATTTCAGTCTTCTCTGCTAAGTAATTCAGCATCTTTTTCTTTTTCGGTGCTAAAAACCTTGTTGCAAACACAGAGGAAGGGTCAATCAATATATGGAGACAGTAGAACTCTGAGTGAAAACACAAAAGCATGAGCAAGTCCCACATAAAAATCAATATCATCACCCCATTCTTTCACATTTATAAAAAGAAACACGCCCTGCTTGAAGGAAGCTGCACACTTACTTCAAGAAATCTATTTCTGCTACGTGAAGTTCTCTCAAATGCAACAACTTTTCACAACTCTCTGACCCACTTCCTCAGAAGACTTTGCCATCCAGTCATTATTGTCATTTTTCACCTACAAATCTCTCCATCAGCCTACTGGCCTACTTTCCTCTGTGCGTCTGTATCGAGTCTAAAACACAACGTGTTCTCTTTCCCCGTCAGGACCGCCTCACCAGATGCACGATGCACTGCAACGATAAGGCGAAGGATTCGTTCGACTCCGGCGCCAAGGAGCCGGCCGTTCGATCGCTGATGGAGCGCTGCGTGGGCAGCTGTGTGGACGACCACGTTAACCTGATCCCCAGCATGACCCGAAGACTCAAAGACAATTTGGACTCTATACAGCAGTGAGACTGCGGCTGTGGTCGTCCATCCTGGAGACAGCCCGAGATTATTTACACTCACGCATACGGCAGCGCAGGGTTAGTCAACTCAGCCAGTGAACAACTGAAGAATAGAGGAGCTGGAGCACCATGAAAGGAAGAGAATGAAGTTTGGATCATGTGTTTTGACAAGGCTGTGAATATCAATGTTGGTGCTGCTCACTGTGAGATTTGTTATTGTACTACATGTAATATACAAACAGTAACCTCCATGGAGACCAGGAGCTGAGAGTTTGTTTTGCTTGTCACATCCTGGTTCATCTGCGCAGAGAAAGAAATCCAGCGTCTGGTGTCACATCATCGTGTGTGAGCGAGACGGCAGCTCAAATATGCTTGTAGAGACACAAAGTATGCATTTAAAACTCACTCAGTACACATCCGAGTGTCCCATTTTAAACCGTAGAGCACGCCATGATTCACGTGTGCATCCATTCATGCATGAGGCTGTGAGCGTCCTCTCAGCTTTATTCAGTTTCTAGTTTCTCTCCTGTTTGAGTCCTCATCTTCATTCTTTTGCATTTTACTGTGAGTTATTCTGTGGTTGTCTGACCTCCCGTGGTGAGATATGTTTATGTAACTGGATTAAAAAGAAAAGTACTGTCGATTTACCTCATTTTGGACTGCATTACTTCCATAGCGTGTAAGCCCTGACAGCAAATATGAAGGCAAAGCAATGACTGAATACCAGCGATGCTTTTGTTACATATTTTAATGAGAATATTTTCAAGTATATACAAATAGTGGTACAAGAAAGGCAACACTGTAAAGGTGGCCGTAACTGCAGAAGAACACCGAACACACATACAAGACGCAGCAAGCACACTGAAGACCTGATGTAAATCCCACGACTCCTTTCATTGGTCCAAATCGAATGCATCATCAATGAAACCAATCCGGTGAATTGAAAATGAATGAAACCAGAAGAGAATTAGATGAGCGCGAGGAGCCCATAAAGACATAGTACAGTAGAACATCAAGCAGATGGAAGAAGACAGATATCGTGTGATGATCGATAATATTGACGGAACCATGGCGTCGGTTTCTGATGACAGGTGAAACGATAAAGGTTGATAATCTCTGACAGAACTCACAGACAATTCTTGTTTGCTTGTGAGTATTTACATCATAGAAATGTTGAGAAACAAGAGGCTAGAGCCTTGACAAAAGCATCCTCTCCAAGAGGATTATATTTCTATTCCTCAGCAGAGGAGACGACTGCTCCACCTACACGTTCATCTACAGAATATACTTTTTACATAATTTAGTTTACAGCGTATGAAAACACCCCCTCTCTCTGTCTTAATCTTTGTCAGTCAGCTGGTCTAACCCAGATCTGCTAATTTTCATCAAACCTTTTACATTCCTGATGAAGATCAGCCGTTTTGACCTGAATCTCTGCAGAGATCACAATGCGTTGGCAATGCGTGTACGCAACAAGCAGAGATGACAGGGTTATAATTAGCTGTGAGAAGTAGTCAGAGTGCTTCGAGTGAATTATAATAAAGAGCACGATCACTGACGTTAACAGAATACAGCTGCTGTGCAGCTCTGTCAGTATGTTACTACAAGTATGTCCTAATGAACGTCACTGTGGAGGAAATCAGGCTTCAGCACAGAGGAAAGGGAGGTAAAGAGGGCGAGCAGCAAAGTACAAGTAGTTTTAGCAGAAGACGCTATCAAAATTTATCGCCAGTAACTTTTCTCTACAGAAGCAGAAATACGTGAACAACTGTGCAGCTGTGGTCAAGACCTATGCTGGAAAAAGAGATGTGTGATAGCACCACGGCCCACATGAATGGGCAGTTTTATTGGCTGTCGAGAATCGTTTACACATTTTCTTCTGCAAAAATAAATCCATACAAATACAAATGAAATAAAAAATAAATAAATGCAGAACAAAAAAAGAAAACACGCGTTCTTCTTTGAACTTCTTCGGTTGCAGCTGTGCAGGCGAGTCGCACCGACTACAGTTAGCAGTACACGTCCGCCGCTGATAATCTCAAAACATCATGAGGTAACAATAGATTTCCAAAAACTAATAGCAAACAAATAGCGATCGAATTCAGAGTACAAAGGTGTGTGCAGCAGTATGACTTCGAAAAGGTGTGAGGATGGGAGCAGTTTAAACAGTCTGTCAAACGGGGACAAACTGTGAGAATCGTTTACAGCGGCGTCTCGGTTCAACACCGGACATTTGACAGTGTAGCTGGTAAACAGCGCGGAGAGTCTCAGGAGCTGTAGTGCGTCAACATTTCTGTGGACATCAAAAAGCTGGTGTCCGTGACTGAACTGTCCAACTGTAAACTGTAAATCAGGCTAATGCACAAAGACTCAGCATGCTTGGGTTTCACTAGTTTATCACTTGAAGCGGCATTTTCGCTCATATCACTGAATTCTGCAACAATTGTTATATATTAAATTGTTATATAATATTGTTTTTAAGTCCACATTGATAGAGAATGATCCGAGAGTTAGAGGGCCTTAACAGAAGCTGCTCTGGTGTGAAACAGCATGGAGACGTGTCCAGTTTAAGACTGAGTGAGACGGACCTGCCTGTGGTAAAAGAGTGATAAAACACAGGCTGAAAATCCTGCTTTGAATCTCTATCAAACAGCAGCTGGTGGTGGTGGTAGAGTAGCCGTGTGTGTGTGTGTGTGTGTGTGTGTGTGTCTCAGGCTTTAATTGAGCTTTTAAGTGTTGGCAGAGATTTTACAGTGCCGTTTCCAACGCGTCACGTGAAATGTGTGTTTAATAGTCTAGATTGTGAGCGTGTGTGCGCGCCGAGCCGTCCATTCAAGCCGGCGCAAACAACAGGTGTTGTTTTTGTATGCCGATTTGAAATGGGGTGGAAAACGTGTCCACCTGGCTTTGCACTGGTCAGGTTAGCAAGTGCAGCCATAAGTGGGGCAAAAGGCCACGCCTCTGACCACGTCCCACATTCAGTTTACATGTGTTCACAACAAGCAACAGACTTTTTATATCAGCCGGTAAAAGGTCCACTTTCACCCTTTTGGTGCTGTTCCTATATTCCAGGGTGAAAGACAACGCCCCCATACACACCAATAAACCGATTCTTCAGTGGTTCCATTGACGCAAGTGTAAAGTCAAACCCGTCCATGATCTTCTCCACATCTAAAAAAAACATGTAGCCGTTGTTTAAAGTTCTGAAGTGCCGAGTTCAAAGCAGATTTCCAGCGAACTTGGAGGTCTTCCATCTTAAAAGAAATGGTCCAACGTCACAGTGCAGACAGTCCCTGACAGAGGTCCAAGGTTTGAAGCTGCTCTGAAGGCAAAGGGCGGCCTGATCCTGGCCAACATGATGGACGCGTCGCTACCTCAGATTGTGCCAAAACACGGAATACATACATACAAAACATCTTCCCCAAACACCTCACAGAGTTACACAGCATGCAGATGATATGTCCATTGATGTTAAGTGATGTTAAATGTGCTGGTGGATTGTACATACAAGCTCGTGTCAGTGTCTCAGCATTACCACGGGAATAGTAGCATTTAATGGCTGCTGGACCGGCCATCAAGACACGCTGTGAGTAGTGCTTTCTTGCTCTGAGGACTCTGGACGCTGGTCCGAATGAGGCGACGTATACAGGAAGTTACAGCACACGTAGAGGGGGAATGATAACAACCGGCTGTCCAGGTTCATCACCACATACTCCTGAGTCAGTGAAGGGAAATGAGGAATATTAAGCAAGACAGCAAACATCTTATACTGGGTGTTGACAATTGAGCTATCTACATTTTCAGGTGAAACGGGCTCACTGACCTGGTCTTTCTCAAGGGTGAGAAGCTGATAACCTGTTGAGCGACTGCAGACCAGTTTTCCACGGGTATCGAAGGAGGCGAGACGTAACCTGAATGAATAGAAATCATGAAAGCAAAACAGCTTTAACAGATGCTATATCACCAACTCTGGCCTGGGTTTTTTCCAGATTATATCTGTAAGTTTTATTGTTTACTTCACAAAACTATGATCTTATTTATTTCCATTTTCCATGACACAGGCGCAGCTGTATTGCACAAATGTTCAAAGGCCGACCGCACTACAGACCTGTACGCCAGATGTCTCCGAGGTTGCAGACTCACAGCGCCCCCACATGGCTGACTCAGAGTATTCCTTTTAAAGACTATGAAACGGTTCGTGTAGGTCACCAACAGGTCAAAACCAAAGTTAAAGCCTGTCCATCGCCAGCAGTACTGAAGAGAGGAAAATATTATTTACTACAGGAGTTAAACAAAATATACTGAACGGAAGCAAGTGTTACGGCAGAGTGTGACTCACGTCTCCATCTTTAGTCAGCTTCCTGCCGCACCTCATACTGCTCAGCTCAAACTCCTCTTTGTTGGCTTCATGGGGGCTAAAGACAGACAGTTTAATGAAGTTCATTTCTATGCACGTACAGTTCATGTTGGCAATTTACACTACAACCGTTAAGTCTCAGTTTCTCACCCATTATCATTGTCAAATTCGGTCCGTAGCATAGCGAACCACTGGTTTTTGTACACCGACGTTAACCAATCTGCAATAAGTTTGAACATTAACAGTTTATAAACACATGGAAAAGAGCATTCCTCATTCCTCGAGATGTCAGTGTTAGGACATAGTTCCTAATAATTCCTGAGACAAATGAAGCAACTCAATTAAGCACAAACGTGCATCCATGGAAACAGAATATTTGTCGACATAACCAAGTGTATTTTTCCAAGAATAATCAGTCAACTAGCGTGAAAGTCCAGGAAAACTCAATTTAAACATTATTTGCTTCGTGGCTTTGTCACGAGAAAATTAAATGAAAGATTTCTTTTCTCCCGAGCAGAGAAGAAGCAAACTTGTGATCAAACTATTTCAGAGGGAAGCACATCTTACCAGGGGGCAAAATATTGTCTCTCTCCAGGATGCGTGCAGACGCCAGATCATTGATGATGTACTGGAGACGAACGTATTTGAACACTGAACGAAAAGGTGCTCCCTCCTCTGTGTTCAAGAAGGGCTCTCTCTCGCACAGGTCTGTGTCGGCAAATAGCGTCAAACATCATTAAACAGCTACCAACAAAAGAAAAAGACTGCTTAATGTGCTGCTTAAAGTGTTTAATGAGATGCTGCCTTAATGTACCTGTTCTACGTTTACAAAGCCAGGCATCGGCGTCTGCCAGAAGCTGCTTGATTGGGCCGTCCCACGACAGGTTGAGCTGCAGAAACATCCACTGCAGAGCGAGAACAAAGCAAAGAGAGAGCTCATAGAAAAAGGTCCAATGGCTCATTGAGTGTATCTGTTAAATATATGAGTTTTTATGTGTACCTTTTTCAGAGCAGTGTATACATCCATCTCCACCTGCATGACAAACAGATCTGAGGACTGGATGAGCTGCTCCATCACCTCTACCCTGTAAAGGAGGAGTATGGTCAGAGACAAGATTTTAAACACAGCTCGATACCTTCGTTATCAAATGAGTCACGGTGACACCTGAAGAGAGGACATGAGCTCAAAGACGATGGAAAAGCTAAAGTGTACCCGCACGTACCCGAGTTCTTTCATCAGCTCGACATTTTGGTGAGTCATCAGGTTGTTCAGGAGCCACTCGAGACACCTGCGGAAAGAGAGTCACAAACACATGCACGGTGTGATTTAAGTTCACAGATAAACACAGATTTATCCATGAATTACTGTGATGTAATGATTCAAATGAATAAAAATCTGACTTTTTCATGACTGAATCCAGGCCATAGATACTGGCACAGGCATAGTATCCACAAACAGTCTTTGCACTGATGTTTTCCTTCATAGTCTCTCCACACTGCTGGATCAAGCCGTCCTGTAAACAACAAACCATGAGACCTAATTATGTTTTATGTCCTCGGACTGCGTAAACAAGAATCAACACAGTAATTTAACATTTGAGACAATAGCTGACTTTATTCAATGTACTGACCAGCTGTAGCATACAAGCAGCGGCAAGAATACTGACAACCCTGCTGGGTTTGATCAGGACATCATCCCGGTACAGGGATCCAAAGACGACTTGTAGAGCTACACACAAACAAACAACAGTCAAGTCAAACAAATAATCACAGTCGACTGCTGCTGTCTGCGACTGAGCGCCTCTCTCACCTTCAGTGTCGATGTTCTGGTCTGGGATCTCCAGGTTGATTTCCATCATGTTGGACTCTTTCCACGAGCCGCTGAACATGCTGGAGAAATACCCCGACTGCAAAATGTAAGACGGAACGAGAGAAGAGAGAGAGATTATTAAATGATAGTCGTTATCTACGTGGCTGACTGCCTTTGTGGTGTTTCGGTACTTGTGCTTTACCTGACAGAGGTACACTTTGTGAAGGTTCCACTCCTGTCCCAGAGCACAGATGCGAATGTCACTGTTTTCCCCATTCAGGAACAAAGTCTGATAAATGTAGCGTGATGTGCTTTTCAGTTTCTTCCTACTCGAGTTTGGGGAACACAAACAAACAGCAGAAGAGAGACAAAAACAAACATAAGACCAAATACTGATGAGTTAGACATATTTCACATCGAATTGATTAATTTCACTGGACTTGCCTGCGAGGTGTATCTAGTATGGCATCATCCTCGTCCTGTTCACTGTCACAGTCACATTGGGCATTTCGTTTCCTCTTCTTACACTCACATCCATGCTTGCGGCTGGGACTTGTGCCCTCTGCGGCTTCCTCTGGTCCCTGAGAGGGAGACTGAAACCTGCTGCCCAGACTTCCCATTTCTACACTTTCAAAGAGACAAAACACGCGTCATAAATAGGTCAGCTGGACTGCAACAGGATGTATCCTAATATCAGAGTTATGATAGAATACAATGTTAGGGTATCACGATAAAGCTTGTTATGGAGTGTTTTGTTACTTTTCTTTAGGGCATCCAAATAATAATGAATGTCTGTAAAAAGAAAGATTCAAAAACCATTGTGGGACTCCAAAATGGGACTATAAGGAGGAGACGTGTGGATCAGGAGTACACCTTTTACAGCCAAGTAGATCTGGTTCTTAAATTATTTAAGATTCAACAACAGTCAATAATAAAAATTCTTACTATTAGAATTAAACCTGTCTCCTGCGTGAACTGTCTGTAGCTGAATAGGGTCGACTACTGACATTAAAACTCTTTTGTTCCTGTTGCCACTGACCTCCATAACTCCATAACTCTATGTGAGTTGCACGTACAGCTGCAACGTGGCATGTATTTAATATTGATTGGTATTCATGTTTTTGTTGTTTCTCCTGGCTGCACGGTTTCAGAAACACTGATTTAGTCTATAAAATGTCAGAAAATAATGAAATATGACCATCACAATTTCTCAGACATCTTCAAATTACTTTGTTTTGTCCAGCCAAGGACATATTTTAGACAGAAAATGGAGCAAGTTCACACATTTGTGAAGCTGGAAAGCAAACAAACCGATACTAACCATCTCCAAAACATGAGCACATCACACACAGCATGAAGGTGCAAATCCAGTCAAAGAAATAAATAACAGGCTAAATGAATAAATGTGGTGCGGTTACAAGGCCTGAAATGCCGAGAGCTGTGTGTGTGTGTGTGTGTGTGTACAACAAAACAAAAGCTGGCTGAAGTTTGTCCATAACAGCCTCCACTGTGAGGTCCTCCTTCATCCGGCAGACACAAACCAGATGTGCAGTCTGCTCAACAAAAACAACCACCGAGCTCACTTACCTGGCGTCTAGCACAGGGCGGGCAGAGGCAGAGGTGTCAGGTTGATGTGGACGGTAAACACCGGCTGATTATCTCAGGACAGGCAGACAGACAGACAGTCAGTCTCAGGACAGACAGACAGACAGGTCTGTCAGTCGTTGATGAGCTAGTTGAAGAGGAGCTAACCGCACAGCTAGCTTCAGCTGCCGAATACAACACCGAAAACAAGTCCGGGAGCGATAACAGCGTCACTTCTGACTCCACACAAACCCCCAGACCACAAAGCCCTCTTCGTTTCCAGTTACATCTTTCTAAAGTGGAGCATCTGTGGCTCAAACGCAGAGGTAGGCGGTGATGTGTAACACTGAAGAGCTGTGGCTGCCTGGCTGCTTTTGTTGTTCTTCTTCGCTTGGTGGCTCCGCGTAGCGTTTCTACGTCACAGGTGCTGCGCCGCTGAGCAGCGCCACCCACCGTAGGACAGGGGAATTACACCATCTGGAAAATTACATGTATGGATGAACTAGAATCAGAAACGCTTTACTGGCCAGATGTGTGTTTTTGACTTTGCTCTCAGTTGTACATACAGGTATAAACATGACAAATACATGCAAATACTTTGAGCATAAACATAAACATAGATATAAAATATTTAAAAGGTATATATATTTGCATAAATATACATATATGGACACATGTATAGACATTTGTAAACTGGGTAAAGGACTGACGATAGTGCAATGGTGCAAGCGGTGGAATAAATATATTTTCTACAAATGGTTCTGTTGGTAGATGACTGATCAGTCTGTATCCGTTTGAGTCCAAAGGGCGCTGCCAAATCAACAATGTTTAGTCTTATATGTTATCTCTGACGTGTTTGCCTAATGCAGACTTTAATTAACACTGCACCAAAACGTTTGATGATAATCTGTGTTTTAAAAAAGTGCCTATTTGGGCTATTAAAGGGTCATTATCTTTGTTTTTGTAAGATTCATTTGAGAGGCTAAATATGTTCTAAAAATGCTAAAAGCAGGCAGGGTGGAGCAGCTTTGTGTGACCACATAATATAACAGCTCAATACAGCTCAATATCATGTAAAAGTGTCAACTTGCTGAAATGGCTGAATTTAGAAGCAACAAAAACAGCTCTTTTAAAATTATACATTACACAAATACTTTATTACTGATGGAGTAGATTTCGGGATCTGTTACTAATTACACGTGAGCCACTTTCTCTGAGATGAAGATCTCTTTTGCGTGAGAGGCCTGAGTAAAGAGTGCTTGTGTAACAGCTGTCAGCTGATAATGTAAAATTGTGAAATTTGTCTCAGAGCAAACATACAATTCAATACATGAGAAGAATAATGTTTCCAATAACAAACAAAAAGTGTTTAAGAGTTTAAATGGGAAAGTTATTCCAATAAACTTCTTCGGAAGTTAAATGGAAATCTATCTATCTATTTTCCTTCTTGTACCTTACAGTCTTTACTAATGAAAACACAGGTGTGGCTGAGACATCATGCTTTAATTGCAATGTTGAAAAGCTTCATTTTGCACGCCTGAGTTGCCTGCGTGTCAATGGATCCAAGGCAACCAGCACACAAAGGCCTTTGTTGTTTTGCCAGTTTGGACCACTTCAAAAGATTTCCCCAGAATATTCCCACTCAAATCTGAAAAACCCACATAGGAAGACCTCACTGAAGGGAGGCAAAGCTAACCTCTGAGTTGTTTAGTCTACAACCATCTGCAATGGCTGAAACACACCAAGAGTTCCTCCAGACAACTGAGATTCAGCAAAAGTGGTCACCTTCCAAACTCTTAAAACAATAATTAAGCACTTTGCTCTTCCTGCCACTGTGAAAAGGGAAGTACTTAAATTTAAAGATGCTGATGTTAATCAGCCTCTAAAAGCACAAAATGGCTTCAGATCAAAACCTCTCACACCGCCCCTGTCTTCAATAATATGACCGCCCATGCCCTTGAATCCCGAGCTCTTTGCTCCAAAGCCTCTGAGTCAATAAACAAGAAGTTGGCAAACAGATATGACTGCCCTCCAGTGGCACAAGTGGTATTCTGCTTATGTATGATCACATCAGTAGGAGGTTGTATGGTTAGGTTTCTCTTTGTTGTGTTGTGTGCCTCTTGTGTGATTCTTGTCTCATTAAATATATTTAGTTTCCATAGTTAATATTTTTTCAGAATTTAAATCTAAAAACACACTCTGCAGTGTGTTTTGATGTCCTCCCTCATTTGTTCTTTCTGGCCTGAAACACAAACACTTACACACAAAAGACAGTTTACTAACATGTTGAATCTTTTAACAACTGGTATTAGGGTGGATTAAATCAGTTCAAATGAAGTACAAATCTAAATTACAACATATTATTATTTTACATTTTTCACAGTTTCCTTTCAGATAGTCTGTTTCCATCTTTAATGGTATGGTTCCCAAAGTTGGAGAAAATCTTTCTGCGTGTCCTTAGTCCTTGTTGAATGTTTAATTTTTCTGAATAAATAAATATTATACACTCTTTGTGTAGAGAACAATATAATAGGAGAAACATGAGGCACTTTCCATACAAGGCTTTATTATTGTCAGTATATTAAATATCTTCTAAAACACACAAATGATAGTTTTCTATTTACATTTCTTTTTCTATTAAGGTAAGATTAAAAGGGAAGGAAACATGAATGAATCCAAAAATGTGACATGATTAATAATAATAATGTATATTTGTATTTTTAATGTATATTTTATTATTAACATTTAAAAAATGTTAAATATTCTGATGAGTAAAAACATTAAATAAATACATAAATAAATAAATAAATAAAATAGAAAAATGCGGAAACTACCAGTTGTGGCAGGATGTGACGTAGGAGGTGTTCCCTTAGTGAGCGTGTCCGTTGGAGGAATCAGCCAATGAACGGCGAGAACCTCTTTCACAACATTCCAATCCCTCCCAGTTCATCCTCCCACCTCTCCCTGCCCGGACTATCCTCCGTGTGTGTGGGGCAGTGACACGTAACTTTGTCCGCTTACGTGACCAGGCAGGACACCTCCACCTGGGGCAGGGAGAGAGGACTTTTTCGGACCCCCCCTCCTCTCCATGACTCCGACCAAATAGGCCGTATAACTCCGAAACAATTTGTAACAATGGAGGCGAGAGACGCGACTGCAGGTGAGGTTGTTGTTAGCAGTGACAGTCAGCGTGGCGATGTGTTGCTGTTTAGCCAAATGTAATTACCACTTAGACCAAAGGTTGTTATCTGAAACCACGGCCACGGTTGACATGCATGTAAGAGCTCGGTGCTTTGTAAGTAATCCAGGTATTTTTATGTTTTCAAAGTAAAGCAGACAAATCGTGTTTTAGTGCACAGTGCATGACTCTTCCTCACACACAATACTCCATTGTTTGACATTTATCTCCCTGTTAAACCTCCAGGAGCTCTTGTGGGCAGTGATGGAGAGGAACAAACCGTGCAGAAGGCTGCAGCTCCTAAAAAAGATGAACCGCAGGCCAAAAGCAAGATGGAGAAGATATTTGGGTTCAGGAAGGAGGATCTGACCTCCTGGAGCAGCCTGGTGGCCCTCCTGAACCGCCCCACTGACCCTGCATCCCTGGGGATTTTCCGCTGCTTGTTTGGTAAGTTGTCTACTCTGCTGAAGTGATTTTTGCAACAGGTTGCACCTTAAATTAATGTCTTCATCATGTGTGCTTCGTGCAGGTTTGCTGATGGCTATCGACGTCACGCAGGAACGCGGCCTCAGTCACCTGGACTTCAAGTACCTGGATGGCGCCCCTGTGTGCCGCTTTCCCCTCTTCAATTTCCTACAGCCGCTGCCACTGGACTGGATGTACCTGGTGTATGTGGTGATGTTCTGCGGTGGGTCACACTCCTTTTTTCTTAATGTCAGAAGCTTCAGTGTTTACTGAGGCTCTGTAAGGAAAACTCCCTCCCAGCCCCCTCCTTCTTTCTGAGTCCAAGCGGATGCAATCATTTTACTGGAGACGGTCTCTGTGGGGCGGCTGTCTATGGTGGAGATGAAAGCACATACAGCAGACCTGCAGTGTTCCATTTTTTTTTTCCAACCAAGACAACTAACGTACAACAACACACTGTAGATTAAGCAGGACCACAAACAGAAGGCAGAACACAATCGCATAAAATCATTAAGGGCTACAAACCTATTACTAGTACCAGCCTGGATACAAATCAGTGTTCTACTCTTCTTAGCAAAGCCATTTAATTAAAACCACCCAGTAAGATGGCAATAATCATATCAGACAAAGTTAACAAACACTGCATGTCCAAACCATTTAATTGTACATTTTCTGATGTAAATAGTTTGTACTGATTCTTTATTTTGCAGCAGGTTATTTCAGGATAACACTATAAGACATTTTGCAAATGTTTTTATATAATTGTCTTCATTTTTCACATTTTTCTTTGGGAGAGCCACAAATGACATTATACATATTTGTTTGAGAAAATTTTGTTATGACAAGTTAATCTCAAGGTGTGGTTTGATTGGCAACCAAAGGGTGGTTTGGCCATAGTGTGTGACTCCTCAGATATATGTGTTTAGTGGTCGTTTCACCACAAGCTCCAAGCGTCTAGGCTACTTAGTCTGCAGAGTGTGTCCGTAAACTTATTCCAGTCTTCTTGTGAAACCCCACTGGGACCATGAAGCAAGGAAAGAAGCTAAACTTGAACGATGATTTATGAAATATGAGCAACTTACAGTGTTCAAATGAGTTATTATTATTAAAGCTGATACAAAATTATTTATAAGTCTCGATTGATTATATGGCCAAAAACTTGTGTTGATCGATAACTCAGCTTCTTGGCATATTGTATTACAACATTGTATTATGCAACTGGCTGAGTAGGACTTTTCACAGACTAGTTCACATGTGTAAAAATAGTCTAATTCATAGTATTATTAAGTGAAGCTGTGTGTTTATGTTTTGCCCTGAAGGCGCCTTGGGCATCATGCTCGGCTGTTTCTACCGCCTCTCCTGCCTCATGTTCGTCTCCACGTACTGGTACATCTTCTTTCTGGACAAAACGGCTTGGAACAATCACTCGTACCTGTACGGCCTCATCGGATTTCAGCTCACGCTCATGGACGGCAACAGATACTGGTGAGATGATGGCCATGGGGATGTTTGTGGGTTTGCTTGTACATTTCTGCCCTGTCTCTATGTGCGAGGGGGAAAAAAAACGTGTCTGTTCGTACTGTAGGTCCATCGATGGATTGCGGAGGCCTTCTATTAGAAATGCTCACGTGCCTTTGTGGAATTACACTTTGTTGAGAACACAGGTTAGTGACCTTTAACAGCTCATATTTTTCAACTTTTCTTATTTATCATGAACATTGCTTTGGTACAGGTGCTCTAATGGTGTCAACGTGTTTGTTTCTTCAAGATATTTATTGTATACTTCATTGCTGGGATCAAAAAGTTGGATGCTGATTGGGTGGAGGGTTACTCAATGTCGTACTTGGCACACCATTGGCTGTTTGATCCTTTCAAGTAGGTATTATTTAGCCTTTAATCACAGACTGCTGTATGTCAGTACTCACATTTTGATCATGCTGTGTGACTCGTTATTTTTCAGGGTGATTCTTCCCGTGGACGTAGTAAGTGTGCTGGTGGTGCACGGCGGCGGTCTTATTCTCGACCTCACCGCTGGATACCTTCTGTTTTTTGATGCCACGCGGCCGTATGGATTTTTCTTTGTCTCCTACTTCCACTGTATGAACTCCCAGCTCTTCAGTATCGGTGAGTCGGTTGTCCTGCTTTATTTTTAACTCTGCTTTTATTTCCCGGGGTGTCGTCTTACCTTCAGCTAATCAAGAATGTTAATCTTCCACAGGGATGTTTTCCTACACAATGCTGGCCACCAGCCCCCTCTTCTGCTACCCCGACTGGCCAAGAAGATTCTTTGCACGCTTCCCAGCATTCCTCGAGGCGGTCCTGCCGCTCACCTCACCGGACTCTCAGCCCAGTACTTCCTGTGTTTACGGCGAGATCCGCAGCACCGCCACTGAACGCCGGGAGACCCCGCCGCCTGTCGCCAAATCCCCCAAACTGAGACACAAGCTGGCAGCCATTTTTACTATTCTCTACATAACCGAACAGTTCTTCATGCCGTACTCCCACTTCATCACACAGGTACATCTGTAAATCTGCTGACGTAATCCAAAGAGACCTTGCACAGTGCTGTTTAATAAGATTGTACTTTGCTGTCAGCAAAATCCTTTAAAGCCCTCTTTCAGTCAATGGACTGATAGTTGCTCAATCAGAGTCAACAGTCTTTGATCCACAGCAAACAACAGCTCAAAGTTGAAGTAGATACTCATCTCTGATGTGAACTCTTTGTGTTGTCTGTCTTCTTTATGAATTTAAACTTGTTTTTTTGTTCATTTTTAATACAAAGTGGTGAAAGAAATCATTTTGTTGTTGTTGTTTTTTTTTGCAGGGTTACAACAACTGGACCAACGGCTTGTACGGCTACTCGTGGGACATGATGGTTCACTCCCGCAGCCATCAGCATGTTAAGATCACTTACAAAGACGGAAAGACTGGAGAAGTCGGATATCTGAACCCGGGGGTGAGTTACAGGAAAACACTGTCAGAAACAGATAATGTGTGCATTACAATAACACATAAACACTGTGCAGCATGTTTATGCGCCATGCGGGCTAATTTTGATCTGCATAGTTGGTCTGCATAGGTTGATTACAGACTTTCCAGATTGTGATATTCTCGCGCTGTCTGTGTGTGCTGAAGGTGTTCACCCAAAGCCGTCGCTGGAAAGACCACGGAGACATGCTGAAGCAGTACGCCACGTGCCTCAATGAGCTCCTGCCTCGCTATAATATCACTGATCCTGAAATCTACTTTGACATCTGGGTGTCCATCAATGAACGCTTTCAGCAAAGGTATGAGAGCGAGAGAGGTGATTCTAATGTGATTACTCACATCCACAATGTAAGAGTGTGTTTTTAAATTTGCTCTGGACTTTTCTCCAAGGATCTTTGATCCCCGCGTGGACATCGTCAAGGCTGATTGGTCGCCTTTCAAACCAAACCCATGGCTGATGCCTCTGCTGGTGGACCTCTCGCCGTGGAGGACCAAGTTCCAGGAGATCGAGGGCAGTTTGGACAATCAGACTGAGATTGTCTTTATCGCGGATTTCCCAGGTTACAGACCTCCCCTTGTTTTACCTTTCATTTAGATTGAATAGAAGAGCCTGACTTTGTGCTAACTGACATGGATGTTACCTTTTTAGGTCTCCACTTAGAAAACTTTGTAAGTGAAGATCTGGGCAACACCAGCATCCACGTGCTGCAGGGCCAAGTGAACGTTGAGGTAGTGGCGGAGAAAAAGAACTACACTCTTCAGCCTGGGGAGCAGATAAAGGTACAGAAACACACCTGTCACCACTGTCGACTTTATACTGTTTAACCTGGACACACTCAAGCGTTTGCCATAATGTACATGCCTGTGTGCGTGCAGGTGCCTGCTGGGGATTACCATAAAGTGTACACAGTATCTGAAGGCCCGTCCTGCTACATGTACGTCTACGTCAACACGACAGAGGCGGCGCTACAGGAGAACTTCACCAAGCTGTTTGAGCTCCAGGAGCGTGTTCGCAATGGGACAGGTGACAACACGCTCATGTCAGGCAGTTAACACCACAAAGGGTAGCACTTAAACGTGCTCAAAAATGCGTAGTAAAGGAGGCCAGAGTGTATATTTAAGTGAAAATAACTGGTAGGGTTCTGCTGACTGGACAATGTTCCCACAGAAACGGAGCCGCTTCCTCCTGAGCTGCAGCCTCTCATGGCCGCGGAAGATGACGAGGTTAACGCCACCGACCCGATCGTGCAGCTCTTCTTGAAGAGGCAGCGACGCATGAAGGAGGTGAAGAAACGCAGGGAGGCCGGCATGCTGGAGCGACTGGAGCGCTTTGCAGTGAAAAAGTACTACACGATAAGGAGGGGGTGAGTAACGCGCCAGGTTCGGCTTTGCATTTACACTAAAAACTTCATTGTAGACTCTCATCAACCCCGTCACCTTCTCTTTTAGATTCTTGATGACAGCCATTGCTATGAGAAACCTGGCCGTGGGTCTCCCTCCTCTTGAACAGCTGACGAGAGAGGTTACCTACGCCAACATGAAAGCACCTCAGGGTGACGGCAAAGAGGACGAACGTCTGAAAGACGAAGTTGGTCACGGAGAACTTTAAAGGGACCAAAGATATCCTGCTCGATGCCTGCAGGTTCACACATTCCCAGACAGATGTGTGCGTTTTGTTACTACTGGACTGTTACTGGGACTTCATTACCCAGAAATCCAAGAAATTTTTAATTTTCTAAGCTTCTAAAATATTTGAGATTTTTTCCAAATGTAAAAATCAGTATTTTTTGATAGCGTTTGTTTACGAATTCATGCAGAAGGTGCTGCATGTTGCCAGATATGCTTGTTCCGTTTTGCTTAAGAGTTATGATTATGGCAAGGTGTCATGACCAAAAAGAAACACCAAGACACTGACAGTTAACTAAAAGTACTCTGTGACAGATTATGTGAGCTGCTGAAAGATCATATTTTAAATACACTCAACTACTACACGTTAATGCTTCTTTGTTTAAGGATGAAAACGGACACGCCTGTTGTTACTCGATTAGTTTTAGGGTACAGATTCTGGCAAACATGAACAGGATCGAGACGACTGATAACTCCTCTTCCCGTTGGTGAATTTCCCGGCTCCAATTTCAACGATTCAAGTCGAATCGAGCACATTTTCAGCTGTACAGAAGGAGACCTGAAAGTTTACCCTGTTTGAGGGAACACGCTAAACCTGTAATGTGAGAAACCGAAATACGAAACGCTTGTTAGCTCGTCAATCAGCTGCCTTTTCTAGTCACTTTTCTAATAACAAAGAGCTCATGGTGTCAATAAATGTGATGTCATTTCGATTAAAGACACGTGAGGTTTGTGGAAATAATGGATTTTTATTGGTGTCAATATTTTTACATATCGCCCATCTTAAAGTGCTACAGCAGAATTCCAGTGTTCACTGTAGGTCGACTTATGGCACACACAAAAAAATGACACTCTTCACACGGTCGGAGC
Organism: Nibea albiflora; assembly: GCA_014281875.1. Classification (NCBI taxonomy): domain Eukaryota; kingdom Metazoa; phylum Chordata; class Actinopteri; family Sciaenidae; genus Nibea; species Nibea albiflora. The sequence continues at coordinate 14,062,369 of CM024803.1, read as the reverse complement.
ACAAACAATGTCACACAATATAAATACATATAAATCTAGAAGATGGATTCTATGAAATTATTTCATTTGTTAAGACATAAAATCATCGTTTAGTTGAGGTTAATTGCTCAGGATTCACTTAAATCAGTATGAATATATAGTCGTTACAGTTGTGTAGCGGAGGTCCAGTCACATATGAAGTGTGTCATGATTTACTGTCAAAGAAGTGACGTGCAACAAAAGCCACGAGTGTTCACAACAGGACACGGTGAGTTTGTTTGCAAGTCCCATCGCACAGTGTTTCACTGGTTTAAAATCACATTTAAATCGCTCTGCGAAACAAAACACACTCTGCATCCCTTTACATGACGGGTGACTATGACTGTGATCACCACAAGTGAAAAACTGACCTACTATATTATGTGTAAATTCCACGTTAGATGTAACAATGACTGGTGTTAGTGTTCCATACTGGCATATCAAACTTGATTATTACGTGATGTATCAAGGAGGATTTCTACTTTGATTTCATGATGACAGAGTTCGTAGTTAATATTATATTGCACAAAGTGGAGCTATTTTCAAATGTGGGTGGATTTCATGGATTTTTTTTTTTTTTTTTGTCCTCAAAGTCGGAGAGAAGTCATGCATGCCGTGTGGGGACCTTGTGGTTTGTTTAAACAGACTGACGACTCATCATATCCTCATCGTTTGTTTCAGGGTGAGCTGGAGATGCAAGTGAGGGGAGGAGGCGTAAATGAGAAAAGCATAAACGTTTTTTTTTAAAAAGCACTCCACCGATTTTACACATTAAAGACTGGACTGAGTGTATGTGTGAGAATGAGTTGTATACAGACTTTTGTGGCTCCAGATGGAGCCGTTTGAAAATCTGTTGGTGTGGAGTTTACCAGACCTCCACAGCTCATCATCTCTCCTCAAGACTATAAGGCTACATTAGCCACCTGAACTTATAACCAACTACTGTTTATAACTAAGCTGCATTATGGGTAAAGTAAGCACCAGGAAGATACAAGAAGGATTCATGGAATAATAATAAAAATAAAAAAAAGATGATATCTCTGGTTCATCAGTCAGACAAAGTCGTAGGAGTTCAACTCTAAATCGGTGGAGCACTCTCTAAATCTGTCCTCCTCAGCTGTAAACGTGCCTTTGCTCATGCACAAGTTGTACCACATTTGTCTTTCTGTCAGGTTACGTTTCAAACTGGCTTCGTGCCCAAATCCTCACAGCTGGTCACCTGACCAGACGGAGCCGCTCATCCAGCAGCTCTTCGCCAGTCAGAGAGAGGTCCACATCACCGGCTCGACCCGCTGGAATCATTTCCACCCTAACATGTGGCACGTTGCTGTCAACTCCACCACAACGCAGCCTTGAAATTGTCCCACACCGCTCTCCCTCTCGCATGGCTCCATTTGGCAGCTTGCAACAAATTAAAAAAACAACAAGAAAAAAACGCAGCAGTGGTGCTTCAAAGGGAGAGGCACCTCCCTGTTTGCAGGCTATGATCCAGCTCCCGCACTCCAGCTCTGCGCTTTGTCCTTACAGGCCTCCTCTGTGTCTGGCAAACTAACCTTCAGTCCAGCTGCCATCAGCGTTTCCTCTCTGGTTCCACAGGGTTGACACAGGACATTGATAAAATTCTGGCATTTTATTAACTTTAGCTCTCTCCTACTTTGATCCTGTTTATTTATTTCACTCATTACTTTCTTAAGAAAGAAAAAAAATATATAAGTTATAGCTAGTTATAGTAATAATTTAATTTATTGCTGACAAGTGGGATTCAAATCCGTTGAATTATGGGTCAACACTGGTTATCTTAGGAACAACTCGTGCCGGAGTTGTTGGTCATAAGGTGAGGTAAGTGGATGTTTTAAAGTGTTGTGCCAGTAATTTATTGTGTGATGATGCATTCCCTTTTTTTCTTTTTGAATATTACTTTTCTTTTGTTTAATGCTTTGGAAAATATAAATGAGGCTCAGTGTAACACGTTATGTTCTTCTTGATGCACACCTAAAATGGTGTCAGAATATGGAGCGTCTGTTCTGCAGTGACATGCCCCCCCCCCGGCTTTGGCTCTGCAGCTCTACCTGGGTTGAAGATCCGGGTAGAAAACTCCATGTATCACACCTTCGATCACAACGTTTGAAAATGTATCTGGAAGTGAAGAAGAAGAGAATGTTTTCGTAAATAAAAACTAAAATGAACGTAGTCCATTTACCATAAATAACAAGTATCCTGAACTCACCGTGTGCCGATGGCAGCAGGTACGGGTCTCTCAGAAACAGCAAGACTGGCTGGTGTGAAAGTTTACTGAGGAAAGTCCAAAAAGGAGAAGTGAGAAGGTTTGTGGGCGGCTACAAGCTGCATATGAATTAACAGGATGAAAAAAAAAACACGTAGGCGGTGTCACTGACACGCGGGGTGAGGTTCAAGTGCAGAGCAAACAGTGACGAATAATCTGACCTGAGGTCTCATCCAGTTTTTAAAAATATCGACTGTAACCCAGGAACCGAAACTCACCTCGATTCCTCCGATTCTGTATCGAACGACCTTCGAGTGAGAAGGAAAAAAGAACAACAAGTTAAGCCACATGGCCTTCCAGGAGCAAACTCGCCCACAGATGCAAGAAAGAAGAAAAAAAAAAAAAAGCCACAAATTGGTCTTTTAGTTCATAGAAAACCTGCAGTTTCGACTCACCCACAGCTTTCGGTTTTTGGCACTGAAGGAAAATGGCGGATATTCAGGAAATCCAGGAATATCTTTGGAAGAACCCCATTTTCCATAATTATAGTCTGAAAAAAAAAAAAAAACAGACAAAACAAAAGCAAATTACAAAGTGCACAACTGAGGTGACCTGCATGACCTTTCTCTGGTGAACTGTTTGTTTAGTCTTTCTACATCTGTACTCCAGTTTGTAGGTTTACTCTGGGTGTCACAGGATTTGTACTCGGTTAAAAAGAAGATAGGATAATACCAACTTCGTATACATGAAGAAATATTTCGCGTCTTTATCTTAAGCAGACAGTTCCAGCAGTACCTGCAGGTAGAGCTCCAGGCCGTGCCTCCTCTGCTCCAGGACTTTGGGAACCCAGTTTCTGACGTGTTTCGATGGGATCTCGGGTGGCTTTATGCTCTTCTTTAGCTGGAAAACATCATTAAAAAAATGTTAATGGCAGATCAGGTGGGAGGAAGAACAAGCTGTATTTTGGCACAGCGGTGCTTTGAGCTAACATATTTTACTGCGGCATGATAATATTTATAATATTTATTTGTATTTCAGATGAGGCAGCTGCTTCGTTGACCTGACATCACCCCAAAAGCTGCCAATCCACTGAGGAGATGTTGATATATTTCACAGGACAAGTGAAACCTTTGGCCTTACTGGTGGTGCTAGAGGAAAAGTCAGGGGATAACCAAAGTCACACTGGTTCATCCTCTGGGCACCATGAATGTCTGTAGAGAACTTCATGGCAGTCTTTTCTGTAGTTGTTGAGATATTTCAGTCTGGAGCCTGAGTGTTGAGTCGACTAAGCATATATCTCAGATATGCTCCATCCTTACATCACAAGTAGGTCTCTTTCGATCTTTTGACCAGGGCTTACTGGTCCTTCCTCGGCACGGCTGAAGGTGATCGTGCGTTTGAAGAGGGGGGCTCCAGTGGTGTGAAATGCTCTTACGTTCTGCGGTCTCTGTTTAAGACTTTAAAAAGGAGCTCAAGGGGTGCTGGTTAGCTCAGTAGGTAGAGCATGCGGGCCATGCACAGCGGCCCAGCGTTTGAATTTGCTGCATGTCATCCACCTTCCTGCTGCTACTATACTATGAAGGTTCAAAAAGCCTAAAAAATATCTTATGAAGCTCTTTGCGATTTTGCTCTGGGAAAAGTGCTATAAGAAATAAACTTATCATCATTATTATTATTTTAAAAAAATAAACATTGTGTGTCAAACATAACTGACATTTTGACTGCAGGGAAAACTTGGACGTTACTACTGAAATGAACACCGGCTCTGTTCTGTTCAAGCACTGAACCCTGAAACTGAAGCAGCTCAACGGAGTCCGGCCTTCATTAATTATAGTTAATTCTGATTTTTCTGCTGTGTCTTAACATCTTGGTGTGATTTAGAAAGTGGCGTTTCAATCTGTGAGTAAAAGAGGAAGAAGAACTCAGCTGTGAAGCGGCAACCTCAAATAAACAAGTATGGTGAGCGTGGTTAACCACTGCAGAGCACATTAAGCATTTATTTGTTTCTGTATGCCAACACACGTCTGAATTTTACTCAGTTCATTTATTGAATGTTTCCTGAAGCTGTATTACATCTTTTTTTCCCTTATATTTAAATGTCTATGTGTCTTTGCTTCCTTATCGCATACGTGATTTGGTCCATCACATATAGTTCCTGTATTTTTTGTTATGTTATATGTTGGCAGTTCAGGTTTCAACAGTCACACTGAGATATGTTTAACAGCGGTTACCAGGAGCATTTGGAACAAACAGACTTTGGCCTTCAGGTATTTAATCATGGAGGGGATATCCTGGTAAAACACTCTTCTCAGAACGTCTAATACATCCTCACAAAAGTTTCTTAACTTTGGGCATGACCAGAGTGTGGTTTTCCATTTTGTGGTCCAACATGTCTGAAGTTGTGAGCATCCACTTTGTTATTTGTGAGGTCTGGAAGTAACTCATTATAACTTTCCATCTGGACGTCTGTGGAGGTTCACAGTCATCCAGGTCTTCTTTATTCAAGAAGGGTTCAATCTGGGGCAACTTGACTTGGTTGGAGACGTCTTCACTGATCAACAACCAAGTCCAGTTGCCCTGGATTGAACCCTTCTTGAACGCGCCATCTGAACTCTCCCCAAATATTAGATTTAGTCATCAAATGTGCCTCCCTGCAGGTATCTAATGAAATATGTTACATAAATAACATTTTATTTACTTTATTTAGAGGTTTACCCAGCAACCAATAATTTTAATTAGCAATTAATTTACATATTGTGTTTTTGAGTACGAAATTAATTGTTCAGGCTCTAAAATCTCAGGAGGATCATCTTCCAACTGCCTTATAAGACACACACAAATGTTCAACCATTAGTCAAAGGACCCATGGGAGTGGAGGATTTTGTTCAAGTTCAACATGAAGTAAATGACTGTAAACGTTAGGAATGCACTAAATCTCACCATTTTATGCAAAGAGTGGAATTCACTGTAGCGTTTCTCGACAGTATGCTGTCTGCCGTTCATCAGCACGTCAATTTTAAAGACCTGAGAGAAAGAAAGCAAGAAGTTAGCATGACTACTGGGAAAAGGAGTCTGTTAAAAGAATCATGATTTATCAGCAGAGTTCATCAGCCGCAGACGTCCCCTCCCAGTACAGATACTGGGCCTGTCAGCAAATGTCTATGTCAGCTAGTTACCAACAGGAAACATCTGGCCGCTCTAAATCTAAAGGATTTCACGGTCCGAGTTACTGTTAACATCCTTAAACAGACTTCCTTCAGTCAGTTGGATTCTTCCGTAAAAGCTCTGACACACTGTAAACACACACACACGTGGTGTCGAGCCAGCGAGTAAGAATTATTAACAACGGTGATCATTAAACACAGTTTACTTTGCCGATGTCATTGCAAAAATATTTCCACTACCAGTTACATTCATTCAGGCAAGACAGGCTGCCAGCTCAGTTTACACGTGAGGAATTTAAGGGAACAGTTCGACATTTTGGGAACTATTTGCTTTTGGGAACATGATGTCATGTCTGTACGGTAAATATGAAACTGCTGTCAGAAGCTGGTTTGCTTACTTTAGCTCAAATATTGGAGGCAGGATGACTCAAAGAAAGCAAATAAGTCACTTTCCGAAAACTATTCCCCTAAATTTAGAAAAAGCATGACGGATGATGAATGCATTGTGGGAAATGTAGGATTTTGGACCTACGCTAAGATCTAAAAGTCGGTGCTGTTCTCCTTTAAAATAAAATGTATGTGTAGTTTAAAGGGCTTGTTAACATTTTATATGAGGTTACAATACAATGAACTGAGGGACTACGGGAAATATTTGCTTTCTACAGACATGATGTCATGTCTGTACGGTAAATATGAAACTGCTCTCAGAAGCCAGTTCGCTGATTTAGCTTAAAGAGTGGAGACAAGAGGACTCCAAGAAAAGCTGGAAGTAAGTGTATGGGAATATTTCCACAAACTATTCCTTCAAATTTGTCTTGAAATCAGGAGGTATGAAGTTTTAAGAGTGAAAATAAAAGGCTACTGAATGCATTATGGGAAATGTAGGATCCAATGTTTTTGGACCTACACTAAGAGCTAAAAGTTTATGGGGAGTTTAAAAGGCTCATTAACACTTAATCTTGCAGAGAGTGCCATGATGTCATATTATGTTTGGTAAATTTGAAGCTGCTGTCAGAAGCTGGTTTGCTTAGCTTAGTTTAACTTAGAATAGCAAGACTGGAAACAGGAGGACTCGCTAGCAAAGCAAGTAGGACTCCAAGAAACCAAACACATCTCCTTCCAAACACTGCAAACTATTTATATACTACATAACAAAAAGATGGAAGTTTGGGGTGTAAATAAAAGGCTACTGAATGCATTATGGGAAATGTAGGATCCAGTGTGCCCTGTGATGAACAGGCGACTTGTCTATGGTGTACCCCGCCTCTTGTCTCAGTGCCAGCCTCCCCCAGTCCAAACAATCCTGATGACGACAAGCGGTTACAGAAAATGCATGTATGGATGTATATATAAAAAAATAATATATATATAAAAATTGCTGCTGCACCCCTTTAAAAATGTGTGTAAAGGTCTCATTAACACTTGATATGAGGCTGACATGAGGTCATGAAGCTTTATTTATAAGTCAGTCATGCCAGACAGCCTCTGACTTAGTGGGTGTGCTGTTTTACTGTAATTAGACACAAATCCATGAGTTGGATTGCACTGTCACGAATTGATGCTTTTTATAATAATTAAATCAAATGATTTTGAATGTTTTAAATGTATGAAAAAAACAAGGTGAGAGCTTTAGGGCTGATTATCTCCATCTTAACGACGACTAACCAAACAGACACACAAAACATCTGACGTGTCGGCCTTAGAAACAAGCGTTAGTTTCTCATTTTTCTACGAAAATAACATACGTTGAATGAAAAAAGTGATGACAGCAGCAGACAAACACACACGCAGAGGGTATTATGGAGCAGCTTACCGTGTATCCTTTCTCCATGGAGCTGTTTTCTGAACGAAACGACGGGATCGACACTCTGACCGGATGCATTTTGGCTTTGAAAAACAACAAACCAGCTGTTTTTCTGTAGCTAATATTTGATCCTATGGCGCGCGCACACACACACACACACATCTACACACACACACACACATTGCTGGTGGTTTTTTTACTCCAGTTAGTCTGGCAGTCTGATAAAAATCACTGGACGATTCAAACGTGGAGGAAGTCTCAGTGGTGCGCCCTGGTGGAGCGGAGGATACTGCGCATGACGCACAGGCTGAGATTTTTATGGTTCCCCAAAGTATGGAGGCCAAAAGTGTCAAAATTAAGTATGCCATTATGATAACTAATAATTAAATTATCATATGATTGATATTGTTATGATTGATGATGACACACAAGCCTCAAAGTTGTTGTTCCTTATTGCTTATTGCTTATTTTGACTATAAAAAGGTCAGAAAAGTCCCATGAGTGAGTGCCTTTGCCTTTTCTCCCCCCAGAAAACTTGATATTTTCAATATCTGGCAGTTATTTACGATTCACTGCATATTATACGAGTGTAATAACAGTTTAAAATGAAGAAGAATTTGATTTAGTGGGGGAAAAACAATATAATTGAGCAAGAACAACAAATTGTGCATGTTAAAGTTGAAAATTTAAAAGTATAAAACTATTATGCAATAGAAAAATTGTGAGCTTTTGTCTCTAAATGTGCAAAAACAGGCCATAAAATGGAAAGTACGTACCACACAGGGCAATTCTCTCTCTGTCTCCTCAAAGTCACACAAAGGCCTCAAAGCAAGCAGCAACGTCTGTGACTATGAAGTAAAGCCTATGTGGAAGTGCCAAAAACTGCAGTTCATCAAAGGGCCACTTGGCGTTGGCTCCAGAATGCATCAGTCCCCGTGTTAAAATGACCAACTTCACAGCAGGAATAAACATGTTTACAGCCTGGTACAAAAACAGTTTTGATTTCTATAGCTAATTTATGTTCATGACAACTGTACTGAAGCTGATTTTAGTTTTTTTTTAACCCACCTCATGTTACAAGTTTAAAAATTTCACTGTAAAATAAAGTAATCAGTGTAGAAAAACAGAAATGAGTGATCTTTATTATAAGCAGAGCCCTGTAAACTCTGTAACCTGGCACAGTGACTGAGTAACTTGTTAAATGATTTAAAGAATATATTAAAACATTTTTATTTATTAATTATAATATAATGTATTTAATTGTCCTTAAAATAAAAAAATTAAAATAAAAGTTTGTTTTCAGGAGCACCTTGGTAGCTCACCTGATGTTCTAAGGCTGGGTCCTTACCATAGCTGCATGTCTTACCCCTCTCTCTACCCACTTTCCTGTCTCTTTCAAGCTGTTACTATCTAGTAAAAAGGAAAGTGGAAGTTCTTATTTCATAACAGTTCAACTTTTGCTGAAAAATACACACAAAAAAATCTGAAATTTTATTGGGTTTAAAGGTCCAGTGTGTCAGATTTAGGAGTCTCTATTTACAGAATAATATTGAGTTTATATTAGTGTATAATCACCTTAAAACAGAACTTTTACCTTAGAATGAGCCCTGTATATCAATAGACGCCGATGTCACTAAATCCTACACACTGTTCCTTTAATCCATTTGATTGGACACAGGTGTCCCAGTGGATCAGTTGAGATACTGATCCACTATGGACACCTTTATTTACATTTTTTCCGTGGTGTGTAAGTCTGTGTGTGTGGTGTGTGTGTGGACAGTAAGATAGAACAAATACAAGACAGGGAAGTCACTTCAAACTGAGCAGTCTAAAAAAGTATATCGCAACGTTTTATTCAACTAGAGAAGTTTTGGAGTAAAGAGAGTTTCTTCCGTTGCTTATAAATATAACAAATACATTTTCCTTTAAACAAATGGTTCATCGTAAAATTGTGATATAATTGATATAGAGTTAACAATGAGGACAAGCTCGTTTATGCTTGTATTCAGCTATCCTAAGCCTCTAATCCATTTTATTCTTTAGCTATATTACAAGTGGTATGAAATGCAAGCAGACAGTACAGAAGAGTCAAAGATACTAAGAGAAAAGAATCTACTTATCAGTAAGGAGACAAAGCGAAGAAGGATTTAACATTATCTGCTACTACGACGTCAGATGATTGCTACTCTTTTTTTTAAAAAAGTGTGAGTATTTTAAATTATAAACAACATCACTAACAGTTTAAAATTTATTTCATGATGTTTTGTATGCTTTCATATGCAGTCCTCTTCATTGTCATTTACAGAACATGCTGTGAATGACTGTCATCTCTTAATATCTGCAAATATAATAAAGAAAAGAACAAAAAAGAAACTGTGAGGATTCACAGAGGACACAAGGAATATCAAGAAACATTTGTCAGATGAGACGTGACACTTACGGTGACATGTGACAACCTGACACGTAGGCGTAGTTGCCAGTGTAGCGAACATCACAGCGCACAACATTGTTGCTGTAGTCACTTTCTGGGACGTGATAGTTGGGATTTACGCTGACCTGTGGACAGCAATCAATAAAATTGCAGCAAAGAATTCAAAGTCAGAAGAGTTCAAATGTTCAGGAATGAAATGTGACTCCGGACGACTCTTTAACAGTCTCAGGAGGTCTCATCTGGTATTTCGTACTAACCTTGAGGATATAGTTTCCAGGTTTCACATCTGTGATGTCAATCCACTGGCAGTCGATGTCTGCATTGTAGGTATCGTAACATCCTGGGCTCAGGCCCTGCACATTGGACAGCATTCATATAAAATATCATATAAACAATCTGATTATTAAACAATATGCAGCCTTTCTCGTACAGATCAGTAACTGCAACTTCACTGAAGACTTTAATGTTTAATCTTTCTAAAGGTACAAATAAAATGTTATTATCATAAAATTTGCATGAATTAAGACCGTATTTTTGCGTACAATCTCAATCTTCAGAAAAGAACGAGATGGAACGTGTCATGTCTTAAACAACTGGTCACAGATGTTCAGGCAGGTGGGATCATCTTACAGGAAATCATTAAATCACCATCAAAACTGGCCCATTGCAAAGAGGAAATACTGACGCTGTTCTCAGAAGGACGGCCGCCTCAGCGAGAGAAAAACAGGTCAGAAAAATCGTGCTCCTCCATTTTGGTTTGAGCGCTCAAACCACTCACTCATGCTTGAACAACATGTGGTTGTAGTTTTTGGTTATCTTTATATCTTTGTGTCTTGAGGTGATTTTACAGCAGCTGTATCTGAAATGGATCTTTTTTTTCCCCTACATGAGACACACGTCAATAAAAAAAAGCAGTAATAATACAATGAATGATGGCAGAATTAACGTGTTGACTTTATTAGTAACACGTGTGCTTTTCCTCCTGTCTCCTGCGAAAGGAAAACACACTATTTCTCTGCAGGATCTACAATTGTTTTGTTGGACAATTCATTTTTTGCCCTGATAAAATAATCCAATGGAGAGCAGAGTGCACAACTGTCACATGATTTTTTTGGTTAGCTAAATATTACAGCTGTTTACCTGTGTTTATTCACAGCAGCAGCTAGTCGGTGGGCTCAGAATCACTTAACCTTGGTGACCCCTTTCGCATACAAGTAGTCTAATATTAATATGAAAAGTTGATCAAGTGAAAACAACAACAACATTTCAAGGTGTCACTGAGACCTGGGTGTGCGCGGTGCAGGCAAACCGCCTGTAGTAGCCGTAGTCACACGAAGTGTCCTCCAGGCAGAAGCTGGCCTTGTGGCCCTCGGCCATCGAGTGGTGTGTGCTGGCGTCCAGCAGCTCGTAGTGGCTGAACTCGTCCATGCTGTGGAAGTGCCTGTGGATCCGCAGCAACAGTGTTCAACAACATTTTGAATCTGAACTGAGCGAGATCTAAATCAGTCCGGGATTGTTAAAACAACATGTCACCATTTGTCATGGTGAGCCACAGCAGGAACTGTTTTTGTGAGCCCCGGGCCACATTTCTACAATAACTGATTAACATTTAAATGCATTCTGTTGGACATTTCCTCGTCTTTATTCAAATGGCCGCAAGCCACTGTGGCCGAAAACATCGCAGGTTTATTTTCTTTTTAATTATGCGCATGTAAAACTGCAGTGATCTGCTTTCACTCCGCTATCTCGAAGACAGTGTTTGTTTAATGAGACCAAAACAGTCTGGATTTTAACATCTGTTGACTTTCAAAACACTGACAACAAATCTATACAGTCTACGTTTATTGGGTCGTTGCCAATTGCGCTCCATCTTGGGGATTAACAGAGTGGACTGGTTGTTTCACAACATAACTATGGACTGAGGTCGTTTCTGTAGAATCAAGGAAAACTAAGCACTTTTCCAAAAGCTCTGTAAAGGTACAAAAATAGCAGTGGCTTTCCTTTTTGGCTCATATTCGTCATCACACTACTTTATTTGACAAGTTCTGGCTATAAATTCACTGAATTCAAAGGTCATATGTCGTTCAGTCGCACAATTCATTTTGAAAGCCAGATCTTTACGCCGAGATTGTAAAAATAAAAGAATTACATCTTTAAAAGTCCTGATATCTGAATATCTACAAAGCAACAAAACAGCCAATAAAAACTATAAAACAGCCAAAAGTAACACAACTGTGGTTCAACAGGGGGTGCCATACCACAACTATAGAAGGGAAAAGGCAAAGTGTGAAGAGATAAACATGATCTCTTGGAAACAAATGGTTGTTTATGTCCATAACTGATGAACAAAACAGCTACACGAGATCAAAATATACCTTTTGAGTTTTAATGCATGAGGAAAATGTCCTGTGTCCCTTTAAAACTCTCATGATTTTAATGTTTTTGATCCAGATGCAGCACTCAGAGCTGAATAGTCCAGATCTGAGTGTGAAATCTTCATGCAACTGACTCTGATGCATTCAAGAGAACAGCCACGAGTCACGGCGTCTCTCCCACTGTGTGATGTGTGAGGTGGACGGCGCTGACATGACATTATACTCACTGGTGACAGCTGTGCCACTCCCAGGAGTAACGTGGCCTGTTGGGCAGGAAGTCTGCTGTCCCCTGGTTCTTGACTCTCTGGGGGAACCTCAGCAGCATGCGGGTGTCATAGTCTCGAACGCTGCCTCTATAGGCTGAGCTGCAGGCACAAAACAAAACAATAAAACACAGGTCATATATGACCACAGTTACATCACTCAGATTGTTTTTCCTCCTCTGAGTGGAGCGGATTTGTCAGCGTCTGAGTGAAGGCTGCCTATGTGTAAATGGTGGGTGGAAAAATAGCTTGAAGGCACGTGGTTGTTTGGGTAAGTTTTCAATAATGTGTTTACCATTTGTGCTTTCTCTCCCTGAGAAAACTATGATTAAACTTTGCATAAGTCCAACTCTCCACCCCCTCTCCCCCATCACTGGCCGGGATTCGGTTAATTTTACCTCATGGTTCCACTTGGTAGCTCTCACCCACAGACACTTTAGGTTGTTATGGCTCAAAGCCCTCTGAATCACACTCACGCTTGGCTGAAAACCCCATTTCTTCTCTCTCTCTCTCTCTCTCTCTCTCTCTCTCTCTCCATGCGCATAAGTTCAGACAGTAGTCTACCTTGACAAACAGTTTTCCTCAGCTGCACATCTCAGGTTGTACATGGGGACTCTCTGGGCATAGGCAGAGGCTTGGATGTAGTAGGGGTCAGGGACGAGATCAGGAAGACCTAGAACAATAGAACAACATTAAAACAGCGACGATGGAGAAATGTGGCAGCAAATAGAAGGTGGTAAAACTAAAAGGCAAACAAATAAACATGCAGGCAACGCAGATTAATTGATTCACTGATTGGTTGATTTGCATTGTAGCATCCTAAACCCTCTTTTGAATGTTGGCTCACCGTACTGATGGTTCCTTGTGCCATATCCGGGTCTGGATCTCGGCCTTGGTCTATCGTAAACGTCATAATAATTGTAATACGGGTTATCACTATCAATGGACTTGTAGGGGTCATAGGGGTCATCACCGACCATCATGTCTTCTCTCCTGGGTGGACTGACGGTGACTTTCTCCTGGGTGTCATTGCTAGTCCTCTGCGTCCCCGTGCGCTCCTGGGGATGCCGGCGGTGCTCCTGCCCTCTCACGAGCCGTTCGAGTGGAGGCGGGAGGCCACCGGGGTTGCGCGAATTGGACGCCGGCTGTTGAGGCTGCTGCTGCTGCTGCTGCTGTTCGGTCTGGGCCACCGGTTGGCTCGAGGCGTCCGATTGTCTCGCGCCCGCATCACGAATGATGGTGACAGGTCGCGCTTGCACTTGTTGTTGCTGTGCGCCCCTCCGCCTCGGTGGCTGATACTCCGAGCCCTGGCTTAAAATGCTAAAAACCTTGCCGTTGTGCGACCACTGTAGCGTCTGCCGGAGAGCCGCTCTTTGGCTATCTCCTTGCTGTGTCCCGGGATCCCTCTGAGAATGGGCAGCTTGCAGGATGAAAACAAAAAAATAGACGCACGCATATGCGTAAAGTGGCGTGCCAAATATGCGTAATCCCATCATGAAGTCAAGGAGATTTAACGTGACAAAGCGAATATTTCAAATGAGCCGGGGTCGCCACTTGAGTTAAACTCAAATATCCTTCATGTCTATATGAAGGATATTCAAAGAGCAGAGAGGAAAAGCTAAGTTTGAATGTATCCGTGTAAAGTCATATCGCTCTGCTCCTGCAGCCTGCAGATGCGCCCAGTGAGATGAGGAGGAGGAGGAGGAGTTCAACATTTGGAGGTTCTGAATCTGTTACACAAGTCTGGTGCTGCTGCTCATATAACCATTGGATACGTGATGTCTGATCATGCCCAAGTGTGTTTGATATCTCAGCTTAGTCTGAACCCCCCCCCCCTTTTTTTGAGACGGTTAGTAACAAGCAGAGACTCATTTTCTTCATCACAAAGAATGGAAACAGATGAATATTGTGGATCATAGCAGCTCTATCAAAAGCAGACAAACACAAGAACTGATTCAAACTTTCTCCTCCTGCTCAGTTATGATACCGTAGGAATAATATGAGCCATTTCCTAGAAACATAAGTATATTGTCTTCATGTTTTCTTCTTCCTCTGCCAGATCAACAAAATGTCATGATAAATAGCCTTTTGCCTGACTGTTGGATGAACTCCCAACTAAATTGCAACATGCTCTGCCAGAAGTCTCTGCACTCCACTTTCTCATAGGAGGATCTCAGAAACCTAAACATGACTCTTTGATGGCCTTGCAATATTTTAAGTTTTTTTTTTTTCTGGGAAACCATCTCCCACAAACCCCCCTCCATCCCAGCCGCGCCTCAGTCCTGTCTGTGCTGGAGCTTTCTGCTGACAACGTAAACGCCTCATCACACGCATCTCACGGTAATTTTCTATAAGGTCATAATTAGTCTATTCTGAGGAATAAACAAGATGAGGCTGCGTGGTGACACTCGATATCTGCATTACCGTGTCTGCTGGCAGACTGGTGACCCCCACGCTCCACTGCTGATAAATCTAAGTAATCCACTGCTGCCCGGTCAAATCACTGCCCTGCTGTTAACACCAGAGCTATAATGCATAGCTTGAGAAACTTAATCCAAGGTCCTCATTTTCTTCTGCACTGCAAACAAGAAAATTCTTTCTAAGCATCTATACGATTGACCACAAGAGAGCTGCTGCTAGACCACAGCGAGCAGTCACAAGGATTTGAAAGATTCTCAAATCACAAAGTTTTATGAGGGGCAAAGAATTTTGATTATACATGCTCAATTTGTACAAGCAATTGTAGAGCTGCTGAGTGTCTTCGCGAGTAGTCCACGAGCGACAAGTAATATGCAGTGAGTCTAACGTCGTGCGACAGATGCAGGACTAAATGAAATAAAGATCACCTGTGATCTAATAACAGCTCAATTACAGTGTCCTGTATCCTGACACTAGGGGGCAGGTGACTGCATATTGGAGAGCTGCATTCCAGTTTCTTATCAGTACCTGCGGAAGTTGTTTAGGAAGCAGAGGATTATGGTCTTGCTTAATACAACCTCTACATTCTTATCACATTACCTCAGAGTGTACACGAATCCTTGTTTTTAGTCTGCGAATGACTTCTGTTCCCAGAACCACATGGAAAAGCAGTTACTGATAGCGTCGGAGACACTGTATGGAGGCTGTGGCCGTGTCGTTGAGCAGAAAAAAAGTATAAAGAGTCATTTGTTGTTGTTAAGTAAACCCTGTTTTTCAGGGATGTCCTGTTCACACTCACACAGATACCCACATCCATCCATTTTCTGGAACCACTTATCCTCATCAGGGCGGCTGGGGATGGAACAAACAACCATCCACGCTCACATTCACACCTACGACCAATTTAGAGTCACTAAAATTGGTCGTAGGTGACACGCGGACACGGGGACAACATGCAAACTCCACGCAGAAAGGTCCTGCTCAGAAACCTTCTTGCTGTGAGGTGACAGTGCTAACCACTGCACCACAGTGCCGCCACCCCACATCCATCCGTCCATTTTCTGTAACCGCTTATCCATATCAGGGTCGCAGGGTGCTGGGGCCTATCCCAGCTGACTTTGGGTGAGAGGTATCCACCGTCTTGCTACTCTGATGTTTAACGCAATAGTTTGACATGTAGGGAAATCCACTTATTAGATTTCTGGCGGAGAGTTCGATGATTTATACCACCTCTCATATCTGTTAGCTTAGCTTAGCTCAAAGGCTGGGAATGGGGAGACAGCAAGCCTGGCTCTGTCCAACAGAGTAATAAAAGCTAAGATAACCAGCTGCTGGCTACAGCTTCATATTTAACAGACAGATGGGATCAATCTTCTCATCTAACTCCATGCCAGAAAGTGAATAAGCATATTTCCCCAAATATCAAAGTAGTCCTTTGATATTTGGGGAAAGGTGTCAGTATGTTTTAACCAAAGTGCTTGACAGATGGTTAAACAATGTCTGAACTCTCCAACCTTTCCGGTGTCAGATTTGGGGGGGGACCATTTCTGAAACCTACAATCTGACAATCACTCCCACTTCATGCACTGATTGGCCAGCTGTGTGGAGGTGTAGAAGTAGGCCGGGACTGAATCTTTCTGCCAAACTTTCTTTTATTTATTTCTCCGCACAACTAGTCCTGTCACTTTTTGCACGTGCACAGGAGTGCGACGCGGTGAACGCCTCCGAGGACAGACTGCGAAAATGTGCAACATCGTCCTTGTTTGAACAATTATGGAGTTTCACCCTTCTCTATAATGACAGGCTTGGCTGTTCAGGCAGGTCATAGTTTATTTTGAGCATCACTGTCAAATTTAAATGCCCAGAAAACTTAGCAATTTTAAGAAGAACAAAGTTTGAACAACTTTGGTTACTTTGGGTGGTGCACCAATTGGAGTTCATTTATGTTTGAATCAAAATCTGATAGTTGTGGGGCTGTTTGCTTTGTGTTGCCAGGTCATTATCACTCACATAGACCTGATGAATCAGATCATTTCAGCGTTTTTGAGTGTTAAACTCTTTAAAAGGTGCCCTGTGGAGTTTTCTTGTGAACTACTTCATCATATTCACCAAAATGTGTCACTGAGGTCTAACAAATGTGTTTTGTGCATTTCTTTCCTCATAAAACATTTATCCATCCATTTTTTTGTACGAATAGTGAAGCCAGTATAGGTTCAATGTTCACTTTTAAGCAGTCTTCTTCCTCCATACCTTTATTGTGCTGTGTGAAGCTAACGTGGCAGTGCTAAAAACTGCAGTTCCTCAAACGTCCACTTGAGGCTGGATCCAGAAGTGAGTCATTCTAGCTCCTATGTTAAAATGTCCAACTTCACAGCAGAAATAAACACGTTTACAGCCTGGTACAAAAAACAGTTTTGGTCTCTATAGCTAATTTAACATATATGACAACTGTACTGAGTGTGAATTTTTATTTAATTCACACGTTCGAATTATATTAAGGCTTTAAGTTATGCATAATTAACAGTGTGGTTGCTTTGATTGACAGGTAGCTTGTTTGAGCACCAAGGCGTCATTCAGCATGCCTCAGGTCCACCCACATCTTTTCCGATTTTTAGAGTTGGCGGAGGCAGGATCGCCAAGATGGTGGCAGTCAGAGCCAACCACACTCTTCAGAAACCATCACGGATACAATGTCCATGTTTTATACCGTCTATGTAACAAACAAGGCAGGGATCCACTTGTTCCATAACTTCTAGTGGTCAGAAACTCAACAGGCATCTTTAACTTTGATTGTTTTATATTTAATTATGAAATTTTAAGGTTATAGAGAAACCAGGTTTTTTTTAAGAGCTTTAAAAAAAACAGTGAGATGGTGTTTTATAGGTCAACACAGAGATTTACGATTCAGAGAAAGTCTAGTCCATCGAAACAGTAGCTGAGAAAAAGATCAAGAACAGAGAGCCGACTAAAAATACTTTATAGTCTGTTTAATGGTAGAAAATGCTGATTAAATCATGATGCAAATTAAAGTTAAAACCAGTTGTATTGTTCTTGGATGGGCACCCATCATTTAAGCAGTCTACATTTTAGCTTGTGTAAGCCATGAGGGGGAGTCAAAGCCAAGTGGTCGTGGAGAAAGTGAGTCCTCTCCTCAGACTTATTTGAGTTGTCGGAGACGTAAAGATGCGTGCGAGATGTTTGATCCAGAAACAGGATGAGGACAGCGCTGGCTCAGTAAGCCAGATAAATTAAAAGATGCCTTTGTGAAACTGAGAATAATCATCTCCAGAGAGTTTTAAAAAATGAAAGGACCTTTCAGATCATGGTAACATCAGCTGTGAATCTGGCTGCTCCTTTGTTTCCTGTTTTTTTCTTTAGAGATGCCCTCGAACGGTTTTATTCATTAAACTGTGTTTCCAGTGTAAAACATCTGTGGATGCACTTTTTTTTTTTTTAACACATACACGATTGTGTTTTTGTTAATGATGACTAACATACACTTGTGTGATTCTGCATACCAGCAGATCCTCTAGAGAGGGAAAGTATGCGTTGCTTTCTCTCTCTTCCCTGGAAAACCAGACAGACACTCAGAACCAGCTGTACTGGGTCACTGATGTTTTTTGCTCGTAATTCATTGAACTTTCTCCAATGCAGAGTCCTTTTTCTCTCGAGCGAGGGCAGCACAGTGTTCCCCTCACACGGCTCAGAGACACATCTGCAAGGAATTAGCCGAGTTCTTTTGTCCACGTTGCTGGAATTCACCCCCATTCCTGATTTTCTGGGCACTCGACTGAGCTAAAAGAATTTGAATAAATCCACGTCTGAGTTGCAGAATAAGTGGGGAAAATAGTGACCAGGCGTCCTTGCAAAAGTCTCGTCACTGTGTAAAGAGGGGAAGAAAAAAAAGAAGAAGAGAGATCTCCATCCTTTTCGTGATGCTAAATTTACCACACAGCCAGCATCCATTTTTCTAGTGCCATCACTGAGTCAACATCTGGCAGACATTTGGCATTTCGCTCGAGACGCGAAGCCTACAGTTAAGCGTTTACAGCAGCCAGTGTCTGGATTTAAGGCAGATATAGATATTTTATTAAACACGCTCTCGTGAGCATTTAATCCATCACGTGTATGACATGAAATGTCGCTTTCTCATACGAATCCTTAATATCCTGACAAAAATCCAGCTTCGGGAGCAGTTTGGAAATATTCTTCTCTGTGGAGAAAAATTTGCATTCAATCATTCACTTTCATCTCACCGTTGTGATCTCATCACAGTGAAAGGACCACACACGTCTCTCAAAAACATCCATGCCAAGGCCTTACTTCCTTTTAATCTACTCCCAAGACTGCTCTATCATGTCCCTTTACTTAAACCCCGCAAACTCTCTCCCATAACATCTCTACTTGTGTTAATCTCCTTCACGGGTTTTTACACTCTTAGGTTTGCACTCTTCCCCCTCCACCCATTTGCAAAAGAGCCAGCCTATACAAATATGGTCGGGTTCAGCTCAGCTCGAAGCTCCACGACAGAAACAGAAAATTCAAATATTTTCTCCTCTTTCATAAATACTGGGTTTCCATTACTTCTGGAGCACTAAGTTAAGGCTTGCACCACACACACACACACACACACACACACACAATCAGTCACCGCACACACACACAGTCTGGTGGACTACGTGGCACTCTGCACATGCACTAAAGACCAAACCAGGAGGAGGAGTGTTTTATCAAGACACAGCCCAGTAAACTTTACATTGTGCGATGATTCACGCGTATTCCCCTCCACTCCCAGCATCTCCTCTCGTCCCACGACCGCAGAGAGATGCAGGGAGTGATTCCAGTGAATCCAGTGAAGTCCATTCCAGTCCATTAAGACATAGTGTATGTTTGCTTTTCTTTGACTTGTGACGCTGTATTAATTATTTTCAGCATGATTTATGTCTTCTCTGGTTGCCAAGACAATAACAGAACATATGTAGGGGGTATCTTAAGACATAAATCCTCTTTTTTTTGGTGGAAGCCTCTAACTTTACCCTGTGATATGATGTGATTTTCAGCCCAGTTCAAACCTGCAGTATCTGATTTCTTTGGCCACTCGCCGGCAGCAGGAACAAGCTGTGAGCACTCCGACATATTATCATTATTTGAAGGAGTAGTTTGACATTTTAGGGAATATGCTTATTGGTTTTCTGACACTTTCTGGATCTACAGCCAGCTGACAGTTATCATAGATTAACACAAAGGCTGGAACAGACAGAAACTTGTTTCGAATAAGAGCGGGCTGCTTGAAGCCTTTATGCAAAAATAGGATAAGAGTCATGACTCACTTCATCCATAACTCTCTGCCAAGAAAGTGAGTGCATTTCACTAATTTTTATGAAAATTTGCACCTCTCAACAAGAGTTTAAATCTCAGAACCTTCCTGTTTAAAGTCTCTTCTCAGTTTCCTCTTGATGCCTTTCGCAGTGCGAACACGTGCAGACCAGGTGGGCTGGAGAATATACAGTAAGCTAACCACAGGTGTAAGTGTTAGTGTGTTAGTTTGTCTATCCTTCCCCCATATCCACCTCATGGTGGGATGGCTCCAGCCCCCAGTGACCTTTGAATCACCGTTAGTGAGGCAATAATTGAAGGAATGAATGTTTGTTAGAAAGTAAACTGAGTTGCTTTCTCCTCTCTGTATCTCATAAATAAAGTCTGATATTTGGAAAAGTTCCTCACACAAGAGAAAGAAAAAAAATCAGGAAACACAACTTTGCCAAATGATCGACTGATGTAGGTTGAAATTCACAACTTTGTGAGGAAGTTTACTCAAGAATTAGTCAATAAGAGGCGTACACAGGACAGCTGTGACTTCCATAAAAATACATGAAACAAAGGACTTTTAATGCCTACTGTTGTCAGGATGAGCCGGTTAAGTCACTACCTGATTCATTTATTTATTTCGTTTATAAAAGAACAATGGCTCCATCTACAGGAGACGTTCAGTACATTAAAATGATTTTCTTGTTGTTCCATGTGGTCGTGGGTGTCCCCCCGCCTCCAGGCAATGCAGCCACCACCACTCTGATGAGGCTAAGTGGTTATTGATAATAGATCATTACATTCAGATACCTCAAGTCAATATTAAAACAATGTCTTGTTAAGTATAATATGATTATAACCAGTGTCCTCCCTCAAGCACTGAATCAGCTCATTCTGAGGTCCAAAGAGGGCTGTGTTGTTGCTGTGAGGTCATGCTGTGTGTGCCATGCCCTGTTGTTGATCATGTTCTCACCTGTAATGAATCACATAATCACTTTCAGTGCTTTGGTGTGGTTTATATTGGTGCAACCTGTTTTTTTTGTCACAACATTGCAAATTCATCATCCCCACTATTTTTGGATTTGTTGGTGAGCTCATTGGATTCGTATTAACTCCCAAACCACTATCACTATAGCGCTGTTACAAGCTTATTTATTCTGAATCTTTTCCAAAGCACTGACCCATTGAGATTAAAGATCTCTTTTCAAGGGAGCTCTGGCCAAGACAAGCAGCAGCACAAGCTAAGAACGAGTAAATTAAAATCGATACTGAACAGAACAGACACATAACATCCCCAAAGGTGCAGCAAAATATGAATCAAACAATATCAGTTTAAGCAACGACTACCCCACGGTTCTGTCTCCAGGTCTTTGTGTGAAGGTCTTAGAGTTAGGATCAACTCACATTGATATATTTTTCTCCTAACGTCGAGGGTCAGTAAATTACATCTTGGCTTTTCTTCACCTCCCTATTTTTTGTGATTCACGTGAAAAAGAAAACACATGAACGCAATGTTTGCTGTGGCTCAGATTTCTTAGTTCATTTATTGAAAGCAAAATACAAGACTGGAAAGTTACAGTAAAGCAAGCCTCACAAGTCATCAGTGCAGAAAACATGATAATACTCCAATAGATTGCATGCTGTAACAGAGTTTAACGAACATGGTGCAATCATAATTTATTTTCATTGTTCTTAAATTATTTAGAATTATCTAAAAATTCATTTTACAGAAAAAAAATACAATGTTAACAGTTACATACATCAATAATAGATATTTCCTATGACCTGATCGATGAAAGGGGAAGTTCAGTGCAGAGAAATAAACTAAAGTATGCAGCTGACGGGTACTAAAGGGACGCGGTTCGTTCTGGAGAAGAAGTTTGTCACACGGTGTAAAGCAGGTGTCCTGAGAAGTAACTTTGGGTGCTCAAGCCGTAGGTCCCGTCTGTGGCCTCCAGCCACACTTTGTCTCCTTTGTCCAGCCGGATCACTGTGTCCCCTGATGCCAAGTGGCGACCTCCGAAATAAACCCTGAAACCACGCAGAATCGTCTTCTCGTTGCACTGCAGCTCAAAACGTCCCACCTTGAAGGACGTGCAGAGGAAGGTGAACTGATAGACACCCGGGATGACGCATGTAAACACGCCCGTCTTGGCGATGTAATGGCCCTGTTGGTTGTCGATGACCTGGCGGAAATGAATGATTTTCTCGAAGGATGGGTTGTATTTGCCCAAGTAGACAGAGAAGGCAGACTGTGGCTGAGAAGCACTGATGTTGTGAGCCGGCTGTCCAGGAGGGCCAGGCGGTCCTACTGGACCTGCAGAGAAACAAGAGTTC
This sequence comes from Nibea albiflora, assembly GCA_014281875.1. Taxonomy (NCBI): domain Eukaryota; kingdom Metazoa; phylum Chordata; class Actinopteri; family Sciaenidae; genus Nibea; species Nibea albiflora. Next base: position 14,040,028 of record CM024803.1, on the reverse strand, counting down.
ATTTCATTGTTATGAATTATCCAGAACTGAAAGGTATTTGATATATTTTGTGTTTCCTTTTTGTACCTATTTATACTTGAGACGCGTTATTGTGGCAGTATGCGTTAAAATCTGATATTAAGGTTCAACAAAAAGTCTAAGCAGACAGTGCATATAATAACTGAATACGCTACCTCGTTGTCCTCGAGGCCCTCGAAACCCTCGAAGACCTCGGGGTCCTCGGGGTCCAACTGCTCCACATGCTGCACGCGGAGAAGATGAAGAAGTTAAACTTATTTATTCTCATCATTTAAGGAATTTATTTCAAAAATGTGCCTGTATTAGTCAACCATGAATGGTTTCTTTTGGAGTGAGGACCACCTCCACCAAGATGACAAAAAGAACAACACGTGACAAATGATCTGACTGACTGCTAAGTGTTAGTACTTAAAAACCGACCTCTGCTCCACTGACTTCATTACAGCTATCACCCGGGCCTGCAAGATCAAACACCACATATAAACGAGCCATTTGCAAACAAGAGATTAGAGAAGAAATAAAAAACACCAGGTTAAACTCAGAATGTCCCTCCCCCACGTGTCAAAAAGGTTGACCCGGTGGTTTCACCTGAGTTCTCCGAGCAGATTCTCTCCCTCCAGGGCGTCAGGTTCAGGCTTCGGATGGAGGAGCAGCGGACGAGCCGGTTTGACCTTGAGAGCACGTCGAAGACTTTAGTGGGGACGGTGTTGATGCCTGTGTTGTCGCAGATGATCCTGGACAGGCTGGCGGTTGCCAGAGCGTTTCTCTGAGCTGGAGTGAAGACGCCCCGGTTCTGGTACCACAGCCTGATCAAACAAGAGAAGGAAGGAAAGAGGTCAGTGTCCACAGGGACTGTATCCGAAATCCTTGCAGTTGGGTGCAGAGAGGACGAAATGTCCCCATTGGTGGTATGTGGTAGTGGTACCACATTTATCTAGAAACAAAACATGCCATGTCTTCCCACGCCCGCATTTTAAACACACACACTGCACCGACCTGTCACCCGCACGGACGTTCCTGAACTGTCTTGCGATGAGGCAAACGAACAGAGGTCCCACACGGCCACCAGGGACTAATGGCTCTGCCACGCCTCCCAGCCAGACATCGATGTTGTCGGGGGTACCGTAGTGCTGCAGGAGCTTGCGGGCCAAGTTGCTGTTGTTCAGGACGCGAGCGAGCTCCGCCTGGTTCTTGGGCTGAGACAGGCCGCACATTTTACGCCAGGCGTTGTAGCCTAGGGGAGCGAACAACAAGTAAGCAAAGAGTAGAAGAGGTGACAGTTCGAAAAGATGCCCATTCAGAGATGATGGGGACGTACCAGGCAGGCCGTGGTCACGTCCTCTCTCCATGTTGAGAGACCCCAGATCCAGAGCCAAATGCTGCACAAACTGGAACAACCTCTCCCTCAGAGCGTCCACCATCATGTGATTCTGTACGTTCAGTTTAGCGGGACGGCCGATCAGACCACGGAGCAGGGGGTCAATGCCACCTGGAGAGGCAAAATCCAAATTAGAGCAACAGTTAAAGACAGAGTTACCCGATGAATCGCAACACTTTGTACGCTTGTGCGCGCTCACCTTCAAAGACGACCCTCCAGGGAGTGAAGAAAGCCTTGAACAAGGGGACACTGGGGAACTGATTGTTCTCCCTGTAGTTTGCATCCAGACGGCCTAAGACAGGCTGGATGGCCAAGTGGGCGAAGCGGTACGCTGCTGTCGCAAACACGTTTGAGATGCTGGGGTCAACGTTGGGATTGTAGCCACGGTAAGTACCGATCTGATTGCGCATCGCGTTGGGGCCCAGAATGTGTGGCAGATAGTCCCTGAACACAAACACCTGAGGGAGACAGAGACATTTATTATAAGTAAAAAAGACATTCAAGTAAAATTATGAATGCCGACTGACTCTGAGGTTTACCTACCTGTGTGTAAGCACCCATGATCTTGCGGGCCTCTTGGTAGAGGGTCTCACTGTCCCAGTGTGGGTTTATTCTATTCAGCGCACGAGCCAGGCGGTTATGCTCCCGCATGAACAGCGTGTGAAGAGACGTCAGGGCGATGTTCTCGTCCACGCGGCCATCACCTAACAGGCAGAAATGTAGTACCAATCAGAGACTTTCCTATTTCTACTAGGAGTTAGTAGTATTAGTAGAAACGGGCAAGATGACTAACCTGCAATGAAACAGGGCACCTCTCTGGCGTTGGTGTTGTTGGTGACTCTTGCGCGTGTGGCACACATTTTCGCATTTAGAGGGCTGAAGGGAAGCAGCTCACGCCCGTTGTCCTTGAACTGTGTATTTACGCGAAGCAGGCCCAAGTTACTACTGTTGTCGCGAAGAAACAGAGCAAGTTTGTCCTCAGAGCCGTACACCTGGCTGAGATCCAGGAAGGCTGTCAGGGCGTTAATCTGCTCTCTCTTGTTGGCAACACCGCCAAAATTGTAGGCAGAGAATCCCGTCCCGCACACAGGGGCGGATCTAAATGCAGGGATGCAGCTGTCCGGGCGGGAGGGCAAGCGGGGGTCACCGGGAGGAATCTGGTTATAGGAAAAGAAAGGTTAAAAGTTATGGAGATGATCTTGGTTAACCTTGGTTGAAACGACATCTGAGTGTTTGGGTGTGAGCGTGGAGACTGACCGGGATGGGGAGGCATGGCTCAACGCGCTCACAGCTTTCGTCACAGTTCACCCCGTTGCTGAAGGAGACGATGCTGGGGGAGAAGGGCGTGAAGGTGAGGTCGTGGTCGTTCCACTGCCCAAACAGGGTCACCATGTGAGTGAACTGTGGGTCACTGACCACGCCTGCGTCCGTTGTGCTTAGGATGTTGTTGGACACCTGTCGCACCTGAGAGCAGAAGATGATGCGCAGGTTTTTATTTTAAACGTGCATTTACATCGATCGACGTGAGCGTCTGGGACTTTAAGGTCGTACCAGTGGGAGCAAGAAGTTGTTTATCGTTTGGTTTTTGAAGCCCTTCGGTTGGGAGATGCCGTCGTCATAATGGGCCGGCAGCCAGCGGGAGAAGGGCGTGTTGGAGGATCCGAGGCGGGGGTTCTTTCTAACAATCAAAGACCACGACCATGTTTAGAAACGCTGCTTGAGAAATAAGAGGGAAGTTTGCACATCCTCTGCGGTGTACGGCCGTTTAGGTGTTTAGGTGCTTTTCACAAGAATTTCCTCTGGTGAGTAAAACTTAAGCAAAAGTGAAAGATAAAAAGTGTTCTCTTACAGGTTGTTGCACACGCTGGTGATTTGACGATACTTGTTAATGTTTGGGGTGAAGCCGCAGTTTGGGGTACTGATCCGAGGGGCGCAGCCAGTTATTTCAGCGAGTTTTTGCAGGTCCTCTCTAGAGAGCAAATCTGAAAAATGAGAGCGATACATTTGATTGAGTCACGGTGTGTGTACACGTCTGTCAACGCTATACATCCGGCGATTAATTATAGCTTTCAGGAAGATTTGTCAAAAAAAAACAACGTGAGCTCTGTGTGTGTGTGTGTGTGTGTTGTCTTTGCTTAGCGCTGCATGTCTGACCTGTTGCGTTGAGCGAACGTTTGTGCACATGATGCACCCTTTCTTGCAGCAGACGGAGGGTTTGCGCCATGTAGTCTGCAGATCTGACAGCGACGCGCGTTTGACCACGAGGCTGCTTCATAAAACGAAGAGTATCGTGAGGACTGACCACGTCCTTGCGGACTCGTCTCAGACTCCTGGAAGAGGAAGCATCACAGGGTTGAACAATAGTGTCCAAACTGTGGTTCTTTCATTTTTTCTCACAGTTACTGAGCCACAGGGTTAGTCTAATGAGAAAAAGCTCTTCAGTGAACATTTATGCTGAATTCATTTTATTTTATATTTTAAAAAAAAGATAGATAGAAGATAAACTCACTCAGCTCTGGAGTATGTGTAAGCATCATCCACGATTTTCTTTGCCTCCTCAAAACAGCTCTGAAGGAGAGGCGTGCCGAGATATTCTTCTGCAAAAAAAAACAACAACAACACACTCGTCAAACTGATAATCAAAATTATTTAAATCTTCACCAGTGATACAATACAAACAAATTCACATATAAAACAGGATCGTAAGCATGTCTGCCGTGTGAAGGTTGTGTCTACCTGCTTGTTTGGAGTGAGCAGGCACCAGGCAGACGCCCAGCACAAGGAGGACGGAGAAAAGCATCTCTGAAACAGAAGTCAGAAGTCAGCGTGAAAAAACTAATTTCAGTGTATAACAAAAGATCTGCGCACTAAAATAAAATATTCCCTTAACATCACGTAGAAAAATGCCTAAACATCCAAAATATATGTAAAATAAAGACTCCTTACCCGTGACGGTGAAGATAGCCGTGAAGATTTGAGATGCCTTAGGAGATCGGCAGTTAGCGGTGTTGTGTCAAACATCGTCACCTCCTTATATATTCAGTGTGATGCTCTGAAGCCTCGCCCTCTGGGGTTGTCCAGGTAAAGCTACAGTAAAGAGAAGTTCCTTCTTCCTCCTCTCTGCTCTGAAGGAAACCCGTTTTTTCATATCAGTTACTGTTTCTGGGAAAGATTTATAGGATTATATTGGACTGGACTTACTTCAAAAAATGATATCATAAGCAGCAAGACAAGTGCCACTAGTGGTTGTCACGGTGACAGTATAAGACATCACATTACAGGAGAGCATTTGTCTTTTTTAGTGTTTCACCGTGAAGCCATTTGAATCTTATTTACAAAGATGTTTTTAATAAATCTGAATATCTGCGTCTACTTTTTGGCATTCTTCTTCGATAAATCATACATACTGTTCATTTTTTTATTATATTATTAGACATAAATGGATCCAGTCTTTTCTTGCTGAGACTTTTGTAAGACCTTTTAATACCCGACAGTCGAGAGATGACAGGTTTTCTTTTTATTTGTTCACTGACCTTGTTTCTGATGACCTTTAGTGTTACCACACAGAAACTGATGTACTTGAGAAAGTCTTTTCAAAAAAAAAAAGAGGAAGAAACTTTTCACTTTTCAGAAAAAGCCTCTGAATTTAATCAAGAAATCAAATATTACTTATTTTGCAGAATGAGGCCAGGAGTTCAAACTAGTAATGCATTAACCAAAGGTGTTAGCCACCGAGCAGCGCAGGTAAATAAGTAATTCTGTGAGACATGGTTGTGCAATGAGGAAAAGGAAAGACGGATATTGTATACGGTCAAACATAAGCTTGACTTTGAAACTGTACATGTGTTTGGGTGGGGAGCCGTGTGGTTGCTTCACATACAATGGTTTCTTCATAGTTGTCATGCAAAATTGTCACTGATAACAAAACAGGGAACAAAGGTCTGAGAAAAGTCCATCAGCCGGTAAAAAGCCTGACTTACAATAACTAACTGATAACTGACAAAATGAACAGCATGCAGTGTGACATCACATGCGACAGACGAGACTTTAAATATTCTAATCTGTGAAAAAACAGCATTAAGGTGAAACATCTTCACGGATGACTGACAATCTGAAAACGAACACGCACGCACAGCTCAGACGACTGAATCTTGCTGGACGTTGGGTTTAATTACGCCATCTCCGACTCTGTTTTGAATCAGGTGGGGGCGGATTTGAATGCTTGATCAGTCGTCACAAGTGAGGTGAGACGACTGATCAAGTCAAAAGACTATTTTGGGGTTTTTTGGAACTTTTATTTTGATAGTGACAACTGAAGAGTGGCAGACAAAGGGCCACAGATCAGATTACAACCGTGGACTGCTGTGCCAAAGCCACGCTCTACAGATCAGCTACCAGGGCGTGCAAGAAAAAAAAGCTGCAAGCCCCCAAAAAACATACTGATGGAACGTTTTGACCAAACAAGGCAAAAGTCAGACAGCCTCTCCTGCTCGTGCTCACTATCCTCCAAACTTTATCTAATGTGGCTTCATTAGCTGCAGCAGACAAAAAATAATTCATTAAAATAACGTCATACACTTAGATAAACTAAGAGGGAGAATTAAAGTTCTTGCACATCTTGAAGTCCTATTATTAAAAAAAAAAGAAGTTTTCATGCAGAATAAAGAATATTTGAAATCACCTTTCCCCCCATTTCCCCCATCATGTAAAATGAGAAGTCAGTTTGTTTCCTGGCTAATAAAGAGCAGGGTTCACATTTGTGTCGAGCAAATCAGTGTGTTAGCAATCTCCACAGGAAAGTTGCACTAATCATGCTCAGGCCGCTCTTTGAAGGAAGTCAAAAAAAAAAAGCAGAAATTAACATTGTTAGTCAAGCTCAGGGTTTAGAAATTCAGCGGGGTACCACTTGTATTTGACTGAAGTTTGCTGTTGGGAAACTCTGCTTTTACAAGAAGTAACGCTTCTGCACAGTCATAAGAACGAGGATTTTCTCAGTAATAGATTTAAAATAACAAAGAACAACATGTTTAAAAGGTTTCAACAATGCCTCATAGTCCTGCTGGCAATTAGAGTAATTCCCCCTGGACAAGGAAGCACAGCAGTTTTGGACACTGCATGAGTCATTTATGCCATTTATGACAACAATAACTTGGTATACAAAGCTGTACAATCCAGAACTTACCTTGACTGTGATTGTAATAAGGAAACTATGTGCTTTGTGCAGGAGACAATAAAGCCGTGGCGTCAGAATGGTTACAGCAAAAAAGAATTTCCAACATAGAGGAACTTTTTTTTTTTTTTTTAATTTGATGACACCACTTGAATTAAATCTTAAAAGCCTGAAAACAACGGCGTCCGTCCACGCACGGAAAGGTGCAGGCAAACCTGCGTGCAAATGATGGAATGATAAATGCAGCTTCCTCACTTCATAGACGTCTCGTCTGTGCGCGTCTCGCCACGGAGACGGCGGACACCCTGAAGGTTAGAAAATATGAGCGTCGGATGCCACAAGCACTCCAGGGAGTTTGACTTTAGGAACACACGCTTGTATGAATACCTGTTTGTTTTCAACAACTCCAGTGCCATTGAACAAACACTGACATTGCATGTTTCAGTGTAAGCTTAACAACTGTGCTATGTGTAATATACGTTTCTTAATGTAAAATTCAGCTGAAGTTGTTGCATTCTTCTTCTCTTTTCTTTTACTACCCCTTTTTTTTTTTTTTTTTTGGAACATCCACACAAGGGTTGATGTTAGACTTATGTTTCCTGATAAATGAACAACTGGCTTGGTTTAATGATTGGTTGAACACTCACATAATTCACACACCAAAAAATCTGCTGAAATGTCGATCAAATTTTTTGTCACTTGTCAGACCTAAATGAATTTTTGCGCCATAATAAATGAATAGATAAATATTCTTCGGCTGCTGGTTTACTGAGTTTTCGAATCGTCGCAGTCTCGGCTTTCATGTGACACATCGTTTGTCTGTGTAACATGAAGCGTTAGAGCTCTGGCAATGGAAATGTGGTGAGTGGGTTGACTTTATGACACCGTGCAGATTTTGATATTTGGTAGTTCATTTGCTTGGTGTGCGTAAATATGGCCTACATGTGCAGGAGAGTTTCTCCTGTTTAATTCAACACGCGATATGTCTGTATTGGTACGTGATTAGTTTCATGTTGCGGACTTGTCACAAATTGTGACTCAGGAAGAAGCGGCGATGCGTGTGAGTGTCATTTCACAAGTTATGAGATGACTTGGACATCGGGAAGGAAGGAACAGAGAGGAAAAAAATGTTGTCATGGAATGACGCCTGCTATTATTATTCCTTGACAACTACTGTGACGCCAGTGTGTGCTTGGATCACTCAAGCAGCACACAAGCACAATGCAAAAACTTTCTATTGTTTCTCTCAGTACGTCTTGAGTCGTGTCTCCACTGCCCTTCCCCTCCGAGCTTGTCAAAAGCTGCTTACCTCACCGTATGCTCAACAGGAAATAAAAGCCTATGTTGTAAAAATGCTCAAATAACCAACATCAAAGTAAAGACAGAGATCAGTCTTTGTTTTGCACCTCAAGCTGGCTTATGTTACTATATATAGTGTACAGTTCCAGGTAGTCACACTCATCAATCATCATCATCAGAGTTTAAGATTACTGAAATGACACAGTGGCTCTACCATAAACTACTGCTCATACAGATAAGCCAGGAGTCGTAATACAAGATTTGGTTTGGGTAGGTTGTGTTTGAAGGTGGTGTGTTTGATATTTTCGATGTGAAACCACATCTGGTTAACACAGCAGACAGTTATGCAATTATTTGTGTAACGCTGGTTACTCTTAGCGTAAACTATAAACTTGATTTTGACTAAATTAAATTAGTTATCGTCTGTGGGTCAAGCAAACGCATGGGCGTGAATACTTTAATGTCCGTCTCAACGATAGGACAACTGAGCACCCACCAACATGTGATAAATTGTATCACTCCGCCATTACTAACAATCACCTATTAAAGGCAAGGTGTATTCTGAAATACAGGTCCTGTTCTGAATTAAGGAAAATAATACAAATACTTGAATGCATTAATTACATTATACCAATTCTCTAATCTAACTTTAAATTTAAAAATGTAAAAATAAAAATCTTACATTTGTATGTCATAATTTATAGTCACCATACTCCTGTGAGAAAGATGATCAAAGAACGGTTGTGAAGATTCATTTTTTAAAGTAAAGTCGACTTTTTTTTTTGTTATAATCCGTTACACCCTTTTCACTTCAACATTTTGTCTGTCTATTTATACAACGTTATGCTCATAAAGTGGAAGTAAAATATTTGATGAATCATGACATGATTGTGACATTGTGATTTAATCTTGACAGATACAGCGTATCTTCTCAAAACTTGATTGATCAATCTCTTCCAGACATATCACAGTGAAAATTAAACCACAATTAACCTGATGTGTCTGAAAACAAAATAATTCCAACTTCATGGGCAACAGTGGCTACCTATATAATTTATTATGCTTTATTTAATTTGATGTATCTATTTAAACATATCATTTAATTATTGGCAACAATTAAAATTTTATATATTTATTTTTTGGACCTGCCTCCAGTGTTTCCTCACTGCAAGACGATGAGATGAGGCTTCCTCAGTTTGTGTTGTGTTGTGTGTGTGTTTTTTTTTACAGGGTGGGGAGGGGAGCTGTGTCATGGACCCATGCCCTCTAGACCTCACTGAGGAAGTGGCAGAGAGGAGGATGTTGGCAAAGCTGGCATCATAAACAACTCCTCACACCTCCTGCATGAGAGCACGGAGGCCTTAAACAGCTCCTTCAACAACAGACTGCTACTCCCACCCTGTAAGAAGGAGCGCTACCACGGGTCCTTCAGGACTCTTTAACACCAGCATGACTTCATGACTTCACTCTATATATTTCTTGTTAATGAGTCATTTCTCATCAACCTTGTGAATACAAGCTGCTGTTAAAGTTAATTTCCCCTGGGTGGGATCATTAAAAGCTATCTTATCTTAAAGATGGTAAAGTTTTAGTGTTAGTGTTCTTAAGTAGTTGGATAGATTAAATTGCTTTGAGAGTTAAGACAGTTGTTTTTTCATGCAGACACACTGACAAACTAGTTCAATAACCAGAAACTGTAATTAGATGTTTGCAAGAAGCAGAAAGTTTATGGGCCTCTGTGGTTTGACGTTCCTCTGTTACCGTCAGTCATAAAATACTTAAGTACTTAAATCCTAGTGCCAATGGGACTGATACCAAAAAGAGATCTGTCTTTCTGTGCTGTACGCTGTAAAAAGACTCAAGTAACTTTACTCAATCACATCTGTGGTGTTTCTTAAGTGTATCCATTTGAGATAGAGAGTAATCAAAATGTACAAAAACGTACTGTACAGTTAGACGACTTGGCTTTACTTGGTTTACGGTAAAAACTTTGTAATCAGTGCAAACAAAGAAAATCAATATTAGTGCAATATGTGAAGGAAGAACAATGTTCGAGGGTAGTTTGTGTGCAAGCAGCAACGTCCGCTCTGATTGACAGGTGGGTACTGTTACAGATGAATTGTTTGTACCTCCAGATATCATACAGCCTGCCTCAGGTCCAACAATGAGGAGGTGGAAGAGGCAGGACAGGAGCCACCACAGTGTATATGAATATGTTCTCCATTCTTTATACTGTCAGTGCCTTTGTTTTGTTATTTGCATAGGTTTGCAAACTGGCCTAACTAAGCATCAAAGCTGCTGCAGCGCCGGCACCACCCAACAGACCGAACCAACCGAACAAGTCTCCTCAGGTACCAAGAAACAACAAAGCTGTCTCTGTCTTGAACATTTCTAGTTCATATTTCTAGGAAAGTGGTTGATTGAGGACAGAGTAGCAAGCCAGAGGGTTTCCATTCAGGAATCTGTCATTAAAATAAAAATGAATACTGATTGTGTTAGGCATTGTGTCCTTGTTGGGGAAAATAAGACACCCGATCTGTTTCCAATGCCAAGGAGGCGAACAGTGTTTCAGCTCTACCACCACTTGGCAGATCAGATAACTGATCTGGTTTCTCTTCAGCCTCGCACGGATGCAGCCTGCAACCACCCGCCCATTCACAAAGTGGTCACCAGAGTCTCTAAAAGACTGTTTTGTTTGACGGCCCCACCAACTATATTAACTTCTGTTGCAACATTGCGTTTATACCAGCAAGGATTGTAGGCTGTGTACCCAATAACAAACCCTGCATCACCAGCCTGTTCAGCCTCACCTCTACACTCCACTTCAACCCTCCTCCATCTCCTCCACCCGTTTGCAGCTGCACCGCCATACAAGATAGCAGATAAAGTGAGGACGAAGCTTAGGAGGCTGTGCCATGGAAAAGCAACCAGCCCCGATGGTTTGTATCCTGCTCAAGGAATGTGCAGCCCAACTTGGCTGAGTAACTTCAACATGAGTTTACAGATGTGGATGATTTTAGTTCTGTGGAAAACCTCAGGTCTTGTACCGGTACCCAAAGTACGGAGCTACATGCTCCAACTCTACTTGAGGACTCTACTCTACTTGTTCTTGTTTTCAAGGATCTTGAAGGGTGCCATGTCTAAGATGGTACTGAGCAGCACTGGGGCTGTTTTAAGCTCCTTTCCTGGCCACACCGAACACAGTAGACTCGTGCGGGGTCGTGCCACATCCAGAAATATTCTGATGATACTGCTATGCATCATGCATCAGGAAGGGGAGCAGAGAGGCCTGACGAAGAGTTTTTTTACTGAACACCTCCAAGAGATAGTTTTTTTTTTTTTTTACTCGTATACACACCAATGTGTCCTAAAATAACCAAAGATTGTTTACAAGTTGAATCATATTATTGTTTTGTGATCGTTCTGTCAGTGAAATTATTTGTTGACAATAAACTACACCGAGCAAAGAAACTCGAAAAAAGGAGGCCGCAGGTGGAGCAAAGGCATCACGAGCAGGGAGAGGCAGCAAAATGTCAAAGTAGCTTTTCAGGCACAAAGAATGACATGACAAATGAAGCATGGAAAAAGGAAATAGATTACAAGTCAGCTACAAACTATGCAAAGACAGGGTGTGGAGGACTGGATTTTTTAACCATGTTCAGTCATTTATCAAGGACACACAGTTTACCACGGGTTTGACGGGCACCAGGCCTGAAAAGAAAGCTGAACGCATAAGAATCTATCCGAGATGAATGATAGCTTAGGTCATAAAAGTGTATTCTGAGCACAGCCAAGGGCTGCAATCAAGGCCAACATTTGAAGTTTCAAGTTTATTAAAGATTAAAAATAGTTATTGCAACACAATAATCCTCCTCAGCACTGTAACTGTTATATTTTGGTTCAGCCTCTTTTCCAGATGCAGAAAGCAGCAGTTTCAGTGACAAAGCTCAAAACAGCTCCAAGCCACAAAGTTTCCTTGCTGAACGGCAGCGGACAGAAAGGAATACAAAGAGGGAATCCATTAAAAAAAAAAAGACTGTAACCTTGAAGGATACCACTTGATTTGACTAATGCAGCAGTGGATCGTGTTTGGATGGAAACAATTACAGTAGCCGATAACTTTTGATGTACATGTGGGCACGTATGTTGTTTTAGGACAGACAGTAAATATTCAGGAGAATAAAAAAAGATGAATATTCTCTTTTCTGAGGAGGAACTGGTTTGACCAACATGAACAACTTATTGTTATGGTAACAATGACGTGCTTATTGTGAGTAAGCCCACTTCAGACTAACAGGCGTGCAAATACGTAGCACTGTGGCATGTTCAATCACACCAGGAAGGTAATCAGAGAATAAAGAGACATCCTGTCTGACATAATTTGCTGCTCAGGTTTGTTTCTAAGGTTTCAGTTTTTTTTAGCAGCCACAAATTAGAATTTATTCTGAAGAATGAACAAGAAAAACATTTTTCACCGCAGAAATAACCAAAAAAATATAGTTCACAAATGTATCTTGTGCATGCAGCATGTTGGAAAAAAGGACCATGGAACAGAATAAATGTGTTGATTGCAACCTCCCTGCAGACCTCCTCACCAATAAAGACCTCCAGGCGATAACAACAACTTCCCAAGGATTACTATGTGCTCACTGATGATATTATTTATGCTGTGTATGTTCAGATTGAGAGGTGCAACAGAGAGAAGGGGAAAGACAGATATAACAAAAAGGACAGGTACATAAAACAAAACAAAATGTCAAAGTAGCTTTTCACAAAGTGATGTTCAGTGTGTGTAAAAGACACATTGAAAGAAGTTAAAATAGGAACTGCCAGTAGTTGCATGGTTTCCATAGGATGTGGTCATTTTTACAGCGCCCGCCTACCGCTGTTTACTTCTGCTCACATCTTACGATTTCAATTTTCATCAACAGTTTCAGTTCGACATTTTCTCTTTGAGCCTCTACATGTGTGAGATACATACAAATCAATTTATCTCCTAGTGATTAAATTATTAAATCCGGTTTATGACTTTGATAATGAATCATTTATCCTGATTTGATATCTATGCGTGCTGATCGTTTACCACTCTGGTGCTCTATGTATTTGTTTTTCCTTTTCTGATCTTTTGACTGCATGGACTGTGTTGTTTCTGCTTTTTTATAGATTAGAAAGTGAATTCAACTCCTTTGCCAGGGACTGCCGATGAAAACATTTTACGGTTTATTGATTCAGAACAATATGAAAAACAGGGAGGAACAAAGACATTGCAGGCAGGCAGAAACTGTGTAAATGTCAAAGTATCTTGTGAGGCAGAACAGGAACAAAGAATGATGCGGTGGATATTAGAGGTCAGCTACAGATGCTCGGGACCCATGCAGAGTTTTGTTTACTCACGACAGGACAGGAATACCGCCAGGCCACCGACGCAGCCTGAAAAGGAAGGGAAAGGTGTTAATGAATGATGGCAGAGCCCTTCAGGCAGAAGCACTCATTATCAACACAGAAGGGTTATAGTGAAGCGCTAAATTTAATATTTAAATGTATGAATGTCTGTGCAAAATTTCATAGAAACCCATCAAATATTGTTGGAATATTCCACCCTCGTATTGCACCCCCTAAAAAATGTTAAAGCCCATTTGTTCAGAATTTTCACAGCATCTTTAAACTTATACTAATAGTGAAAGGTTTTGGGCTGTAAAAACTTTTGCTATTGCAATTACAACTCCTGCACTCTGTGTTACTTGTAGCACATTTATCTCAGTGTTCTCAGGTCAGGACTACAGGACAGGGAGTTAGTTGCATGCATTGCTCTCTGCCACAAGGAGTCGCCAGAGCAGTATGTCCAAAAAGATGGCGGGAATTCACTTTATGAAGAAAACAACACTCCTTTTTTAGAGAAAAAGAGTGAAATCTTACACATTGTAGAGGCTTTAAATGCCCCAATAAACATTAAAAGTATAACCTGCAACCAAAGAGATAACAGTTAGGGAAGAATAAACATCAGCTTTATTATAATGGGTGTGTTCAAAAGACCTCCAATGATGAGATGATGCTGATGGTACTCACTGCTTTAAATGTCTAATTATGTGTTGCTTCAGTACAATTTCTAGGAAGTTGAGCGCGTCTTACGTTTCACTTCACTTTCTCAGACAAAAACTGAGATCAAGGATCAGCCTGTGGTGTTGTGAAAGAATTATAAGCTTCAATGTGGCCGCTTACATGTACAGTAGTAAATTTGAGTTTAAACAGTACTAGAAGAGAAAATGTACAGATCTGTTGCTGGCAAAAGAGCCACAGCAACAAGGCCTTTCTCACCAACTCTCACGCCACTGCACATTTTAAATCTAATTACAATACAACTGTATTGTGTAGATGACCAAGTTTTCACATCCTGGCGTGAGGAACTGAATATGAAACTTGACTAATATTAGCTTACTGAGGGACAGATAAAAAACAGTTCCTCTATGCTGAATACATCTCTTCATCACAATAACACGAGGACGTTTTGTTCGCCCCTCAAATTCTGGTTGGTGGGGGCAGATCAACTCAAATATAAGCTGCGCTCACAGCTCCACCGTACAGACGTCAGGAAGGAGCACGTTTGACTTGAAGCCTGCAAATCACAAAGGATGGCCTCGCTCAAGATTGCTCTGCTTCTCTTCGTTTGTCTCCAAGGCTGTGGTGAGAAGATGATTAACTGTGCTAAGAAAAGTGGATAGTGAAACAGTAAAATGATGAGTCGTATTTAAGGTTTATTAATGATCAATATTCCCTCCTGCAGTTCCAACTTCAGCCTTGAGTATCGACGGTTTGCAAAATGTTCCAAATGCCATGAGACCCGTAAGTTTCGACTTTTGATTTGTTGTATATTTTGCCATTGAAACGTAACATTACACGCACATTTTGATTATGATGGGCATGTTTGCATAATAAAACATGTATTATAAAGAAATTGTTGTAAGGATTCTTCCATGACGCAAAAATTCAGAAAGTAAAAAATCAAAGTAAAAGTGCATGTTTGGCTGCTGTGACCGATATATTATTATATAGAACATTTCTAGCCTGTTAGTTCTGAAACATCAGTGTGTAATTAGCTGTTGTAGCTTGTGGAGGCTGAACTATTTTATATACAGTTACACTAGATAGTTTAAACATGGCAGAAGTTTGGGTAGTCTTTGGTGGAACAACTTGGACATATGAAATGTTTTAAGAGGCCTCTTCTGCTTTAATCTTTACCAATGCATTGGATTTTGTAAACTGAATATACTTCGTTATATCTGTCAGATAAATGTAGTGGAGTACGAGTACAAAGTGGCATGGAAAGGAAATAATGTGCGCTTCTTTCATAGATTTGCATTTCTTCAAAATCAGGAAGTCATTTGAACTTTGCACGCTTTCACTCTAAGAAAATTTAAAAGTTCAAAACTTTCCCATGTTTTCCTGCTGTTTAAGTCCTGACATCTCCCTCACTTTAGAAGTTAGATTAAACACTGCAGATTTTTAACCAAAATGAATGTATCTCACGTATACTACAATTCAGAATGAGCCACCTGGCATGTGTCAAGCGAATAAATCACTTTAAGGCATTCATTTATTCTCATTATGTGACTTTCTCCTCAGAACGGGGACGTCTGCCAGGACTGCACCCAAATATTTGAACTCCTCGCTGACCTGTTTTCCAATCAGGACCTGCAGGTGAGTCGACTAAACAGCAGACACATTCCAGAGGATTAATGTTTGCTCACTGATATTATTCAGATCACTGTGCTAGCTATCTCAAGTGCTTGCTCAGATCTATGGCTGAATAGTTTTCATTAAATTCTTAAAAAAAAAACCCCAAAAAAACATGCTCAATTCCTGTAGTTCACCTGTTCTTTATCAGTTAACGCACATTTATCACATTCAGAGATGCAAATACTTTGAAATCAGTCGTGCATACAGTGAGCGTGCGCGCACACACACACACACAGATATATAATAAAAGGAAAGGTTCCTTTTTCTTTTTATGCTGAGCCACTTCCTATTTTCTATGTCTAAGAAAGCTGAAATGAAAATTTTACAGGCAGTTTCTGTTCTCACCTGATGTCAAAGATCCTGTTTTCTTCAAGCTCAATCTGGTCTGTGGGGAGTCGCATCTGAGTCCAAAGAGAGAAAACTTCATGTTAATTTCTGTATTAATTTTATTCACCCGTGTTATCGAATAGGTAGTGGTTAGTTCAGTTACACTGGTTATTGGACATTTTGTACACAGTTTTTATCTCTATTTCTTATTTCTCTAAAAACTTTTATTTCTATTTTTTGATAGTTTTCTATTTGTAAAATCTTATCACAGGTTTAAAAAAAAATCAGAAATGTATCTTATAGTTTAATTTAAATGTATGTTTGCATGTTTTGCATCTATCTATCTATCTATCTATCTATCTATCTATCTATCTTTTGTTATGCTGTGACGGCCACACAACATTGTACTGAGGCGATATGTTTGCATTTGCACTGTAATTTACCATTAGGAGTGAATGTAACTACAAACGGACATTTAATTATATGAACAAACGCATGAATGAACCAATAAATGCTTATATATAATCTATGATACATAATCAATACTCACCATCACATCTGGTCTCAGCCAATCACATTCACCATCTATCTAAACAACGGCTACCAACTTTAGCCAGTTAGCTCATTTTAGCTAGAGAGACATGATTTAAACGGAAACTACGACAATAAATAAACACGGGGTGTTTCCACGGAGCTCTGTCCTGACAGATGTTAACTACCTGGCCCACTGTCTAGTTTCTGTGAGACCAAAAAGACTATTTCTTTTGTTGTTGTTTTAGCTGCTAGCTAACTAGCAGCTAGCTGTTAAGAGGCATATGATTGGCTGAGAGGTGTGCAGGTGTGCTCTGCGTGGTGATAACACCATTATCATGAATCCTGGTGTATGTATGTATGTATGTGTGTGTATATATATATATATATATATATATATATATATATATAAATCAGTGATCATACTCTTGGTTTTACTGGTGTTTAGATTAATATTATGGTCATAACACACACCTAATACAGCTCTTTACTTCAGAAAAAGATCATGGATGGCATTGAAACTGTGTGTGCTCATCTGCCTGGGCCAGCCAGCAAACTCTGCAAAGATGAGGTGGAGAAGATGCTCCCAATCGCCATCAACTTCCTCACTGTCATCGTGGTGAGCTGCATGCTGGATGTATCGTCAGAATGATAATGTTGATGCTACCGGGAGGTCTAATCTCAACACATGTCGCCCCATCTTGTTCTCTGTAGAAACCAGCCGAGGTCTGCAAAGTCATCGGGCTCTGTAACTCCTGTGGCAAGCAGGAGGAGATGCTCCGGTACTTTGTCAAGGAGGCCCTTCAGGCTGCTGCCACAAGTGAAAATGTCAGTAAATTACAGCTTAGGAGAACTCATTTGAAAAGAATACTGTTACACGTGGAAAGGCCCCTGTCTGATCTCTGCTTGACCCCCCTCTGCCACTTTTGTCTGTCACGCAGGTGCAGCCCGCAACACAATGCTCCTTCTGCATTTTTCTTGTCAAAACTTTGGAGGACTTGCTGCCTAAAGAAAGGACTGAGGTAAGTCACACTTCATTGCTTACACAATGAAGGAACACATGCACACATAAACAAGCACAGTATCTCTTTGTCTTGCACGCCCACACAGACATAGGTGTAAGTAGACACCTCAACACCTCCAGACAGCACTGCGGGCTGCGTGGACGACACAATGCACGCTCACCTTTCTCTCTATTTCTTCTGCAGGGTGCTGTGATTCAACTGCTGGAGGAGATTTGTCACATTTTGCCCTCCTCCTACCGAGACCAGTGCGAGGCTGTGGTTGGCAAGTTTAGCAAGACGGTGCTGGACGCCATCCTGAGCTACGCCACCCCTCAGACCATCTGCACTCTCATTCACCTGTGCCATGGGCAGGACGCTCCCGTTGTAGGTCAGTCTGCCTCACCTGCAGTGATGTGGGCAGGGCTTCGTCTTCTTTGTTCATCGCTCAGTTCAAACGCAGACCTTGCTTGCAACAGGAAAAGCACAGGTTTAACTGGTAACGAGGTCTCAAACTTGTGTGCCCACACTGAATGCAGCGATCATTAACTTTATTAGCTGGTCCCTGTGAGAAAGCTCCTTTAATTTACAATTATATCAAGCACAATATATATAATCACATTTTTCAGAAGCTGAAACCACCAAATGTTTACTTGATAAAGGGTTAAATGAATACACTGATTCAAATGACCCTGCTTTTTCACCCTCAGACCCATGCACCCTGGCAACGTACAGGTGCAGAGACATCAAGACTGCAGTCAAATGTGGAGTAAGTAAACTGCTATGACTCTGTGAACCTGTTGAGTTGATGAATGAATGACTGAATGAAGTTGATGAATAACCCGTCTCCTCTGTGCAGACGATGTTTTACTGTCAGAAGTTCGCCTGGAAGCCTCTCGGCTACAACAACAAGTTTTAAGATGTAGAGGTAGGTGGAATTTTTTGAGAGCTTCTGATTGTTTAATTAAAAATGTAACACACAACAGCATGTAACGTGTATCTCAAAAATTTCTCTTTCAAGAGTGGGACTAAAAGCATGAGTGAACTTCTGCGCCCTCGTGGATTACCCAAATCTTTCAACGGCAAACTGCAAATATTTCTCTAACTGCTTCACAGCTTGACAGCATTTGTTTCAGATACTGATTTGATATCTCGCTCCATTCATTTTGTGATTTTCCATTGTACTGTACATACCGTCTGCACTGAGTGAAGGATTAAGCCTGACAAAATACGGCAGACAAAAGGACTATTTGGACTTCAGGAATAAAAGGAATGTTGAAAAGATATGAAAAGCTTGACTGTAGGATCAGAAAGTGTTGAAATGTTTAATCTGTATACCTGATAAGATTCTTCTATTTTTAAGAAAATTGTTTCTTTTGATTTTTGTATTAGCAAGCCTCTGTTCTTCATATAGAGTTTCATGGCTTCATTTGATTTAATGAGGTTTCTTCTTGTAATCATTCACACAGACGATCACAGAATAACGAACATTCTTAAATAAATATGGGCTGTGAAACTTAACTAGACCTGAGACTTTCCTTCTTTCTACTGGTGATGAATTGTCAGAGTATTTCACATCAGCACTCACTGTATTTTGTAAGCAAGCTGTATTCATAAGACTAAATCCCCAACCTAGTGATGAGCAGCTGCTGTGGTCGTATGAAAAACAGATTAGAAACTATTCACACGGTTTTGTGTCACTGAATTTATATTTACCCTGAGGAAGTGATCATCTTTACAGCCTTACACTGAATCTCACGTCTGTGACATTTAGCATTTTTATTTTCATCTATATTTTGTCACAGGTTGCTGTAGCCTCCACGCCCCCATGGCCGTGATGAGGATAAGCAGTTACAGAGAAAGAGGGATGGTTGAACTTAGAGTAAGATTAGATTGAATCTACTGTACGACCTCAACGTGGAATCACATAAATCCGCTTTACGATACAAAATAAACCGCAAACAAAGCCAGTGAGCACAATGTAGAGTGTTTATTTGAAGGGTTTAAAACAGAAACTGAACAACAAATCAGACTCCACAGTGGGAATTACTGAAGAGGGACATTTTGGTAAACTTCAGGGGAAGGTTCATAAAGGACGGAGTCAGATATTTGGGGGCAGGGGGTGGGGGACATTGCAGATAATGAGTAAAGGCACTTTTACACATTCAGGAACCCGCACGGACAGACTCACGTCTTATCATTTCAAAATGATTTAACGCTCCTAAACCTCCTCCACAGGAGACCGTGTAAACAGGCTGGTTTCTCTGTACAACACCAGCCAATCATTTGGGTCGCCTGTGGTTGAGATAAAGGATTCAAAGGAATCTTTGGTCGGGAATCATTTCACTGGAGGACGGAGAGGCAGACTGAGCGCTCTGGCTCCAGTCTGAGGTGGGGACACAGTGCCACCTAGCTACATAATGAAGACATTTTTTGGACACAGCAGGTATTGGATATCAACCTCACTCAGGCTTACAGCTGGCTTAGCCTCAAAGTCAAGACATACTGTAAAGTGTGTACTTACAGCATTTGATGCATGGAAGCAGTCTTTAAAAAAGGACAAGGAGAGGGGCAACCACGACAAACTCTGATTATTTCAAGCGTACTAATCAGGAGAAATCAGACTTCTGACATCCAATGTGGTATAGTTTTAAAAAACAAATAAAATAAATAAAAAAGAAAAGCTTCAGCAACAAGAGATTTACGCGTTTGGGAACTACTTCACAAGCTTTTTCCATTTTCAGTAACTCTCTTAATGTGCTGTGCAAGTCCAGTGAAAGATTCAAAATCCACAAGCATTAAGTAACATATTGGATCCCACGTCCTCATCTGTACAAAACTAACTCTTCTGAGAAGACGCCTTCAGTAATGCCACGTCTTACATTCACTAAGCTGATTGTGCGCTGCCTCTCATCTCTTTTCCTTCATCTGTCTGTGGCTCTGCTCTACATCTTCTTCCACCTTTCACATCATGTGCAGGTGAGACTGAAGGACCAAAAACACGAGTGGAAAATAGTTTGTTTTTAAAAAAAAAAAAAACATACAAAAATTTGTGGCACAAATCGTTCATCGCTGGTCCAATTGTTTACTGCCACAATTAGTCAAACGCCATTATTAAAATGAGTTCAAGTAAGGTCTGGCCATGTGACAATGGCAGCCCCTGCCCGGAGAGGCGACTGAGCCTGGGTTTCTCTGTAGTTACACCCAGAGTCACTCTCAGGCGGGGCATGTGCTGTACCCTCGACTTTATCTTGGTCAGTAGAACATTGACACATTCATCATCACTTGGGAAAAAAAAAATAAAATCACATGACATTTAAACCAACATAATAAATTATCCAAAAAAAAAAAAAAAAAAAAAAAGGGAGTGATTTCATGGCGCTGCCCAACATAACCACACAGTCATTAGCAGCTTCTGACTTCTCTGTAAAACGTCAGGAAAAAAATGGCCTGAAGGGACAGCACACATGAAAACAAATTAGTAGTTAGGGTCGAGACAAGTGTCTGACCCAATTTATGCCTCAAAATGTAAAAAGAAATAGAGGGTGAGGGCTGTGAGGGGAGGAGAGCTGGTGTTTGCAATGCTAAACTTCCATTAGCCCGACAAAATGCCACTGAATAAAAAGCAAAGAGGATGCCAACAACTGATCACGTCTAGAACTAAACCTCTGATTTTAAAAGCTGAGGAATGAGACACTTCTTACAATCACATCATTACTGGATAATACCGATCTGTTCCTTCTGGATTCCTGCAATAAATACGGTTAATAATACTCACAATACAAGTTAGTACACTTTTGACTGGTAGTGCCAGAAAACAAGATGCCTGTTAATAATACGAGAGAAACAACGAGGTGGGCTGGCAGAACAAAGATGAATAAACGCTGACCCCACTGCTCAAATCCGCGCGCACGATTTCCCCAACATGTCTGTTCAATTTAATATCTTGGCATCTGAAAAACTATTGGTCTCTCTTGGAGATGTAAACAATGCTAATAGGTGAGGAGAGGGCATCTTTTCATGTAGTAGAGGCTGTGGTGACGTGACTGTGCGTGTGTGAGGAGGAGGAGGGGTGAGGAGGAAGAGGAAGGGAGGACGTAGGTAGACAAAACACACGGTTATCTGTGGTACACCTAAAGGCCCGCTGGGAGATTAGAGGAAGGGGCTCAGTATTTCAGCTTTTTGGGCATCTCCCATGAGAAGTCTTCACGACCAAAGTGACCATAAGCTGCCGTTCGCTGGTAGATCGGCCTCTTCAGGTCGAGATCCCTGAGACAGAGATAAAACAATTTATTGAAACCCGACGTTAAATTTGTACAACTTAGCTGCATGTTAGCTGACATTAAACACCACAATACCTCACGATAACTCCTGGGCGGAGGTCAAAGTTCTTCATCACAATTTCCAGCAGCTCTTTCTCGCTCTTCCTGGAGGTGCCGTAGTCAAAGATGGAGACAGAGAGTGGATGGGCGACTCCAATCGCATAAGATACCTAAAATGATGCATACATTAAAAGCATTAGCTGAAAACTACAAAGCATGCATCCAATGCATATTAAAGTGGACCTACAAGAATGTGTAGGGCAGTCCTCGTAGACTCACTGTTGAAGATTCAGGCTCTAACATGTGATTTTTTGTTGAATGCTCACCTGGACCATCACACGCTTGCAGAGCCCAGCTTTCACCAGAGATTTGGCCACCCAGCGGGCGGCATAAGCAGCAGAGCGATCTACCTTTGTGTAGTCCTTCCCAGAAAAAGCTCCACCTCCATGTGCACCCCAACCCCCGTAAGTATCGACAATGATCTTACGCCCAGTCAGACCAGCGTCACCCTGTGCGAGGGGACACAGGACTTTGAGGTTCATGCACATTTAACACAAACAACTGCTGCATGATTTTGTCAATTTGGATTATTTAAGAGTAGCTACTTGTGGGAATGTACCATAATTTAGTTACAAGTTAGGCACTGTGCAGGAGAACTAAAGAGGTACAGGTTTAAAAAGGTGCTCCTTGTCTCACCTGTGGTCCGCCGATGACAAAGCGGCCACTGGGCTGAAGGTGGTATACGGTTTTATCGTCGAGGTATCCACTGGGAACCACAGCTTTCACCACCTGCTCCTTCAGACAGCAGCGCATTTCGTCCAAACTTATCCCCTCATCGTGCTGCACGGAGACCACGACCGTGTGGACACGCAACGGCACCATGGCGCCTCGATCCTGCTTGTATTCAACAGTCACCTGAAGGGGGGGAAAAAACAAACAAACAATAAATACTAAGTTTGTTTTGCCGTCAACACATTTGAGAAGGTAAAACTGTGAAAGCAGAGGTGCACTTTCGTCATCAAACCTGAGTTTTGGAATCGGGTCGGAGCCACGGGAGCGTTCCATTTCGGCGTAGCTCAGCCATCTTGGCATTGAGCTTGTGAGCCAGGACAATAGTGAGCGGCATACACTCCTCGGTCTCATCAGTGGCATATCCAAACATCAAACCCTGTGTGAGGTGCAGTCACAAATCACAGCATGAATAGAGGCCAAGAGAACACCACAAACTCTGTTACCACACACATTTCTGGCTCCAGTTACTCCTCCAGCTGTGGATAAAAACAAACATGTAAATAAATGAACCCTCCGACCTGGTCGCCGGCTCCAACGTCCTCCTCTTTTCGATCAAGGTGGACGCCCTGAGCGATGTCAGGGGACTGCTGCTCCAAAGCCACCAGCACATTGCAGGTTTTATAGTCAAAGCCTGTGAAACAAGACAAATGGGCCTCAGAAGACGGTTTCACCTGTCAATCCTCACTGCCTGGAGAGGCATCTCCTGAGCAATTAGCCTAACTCGTTCAGCATCTTTAAAAAAACACTTACTCGTGACATTTCTCACTGCCTGAAGCCTTCGAAAATGTAGCTTTACCTGTCTTCAGTTTATCTTAATAAATCACCCTGAGTGACATTATTCAAGTGTTTAACTGCATGAATCTTTAACTGAACTAAACCCACAGCTACCAACGTTCATCCCTGTACCTTTGGAGGAGTCGTCATAGCCTATGTGTTTGACCGTGTCCCTGACGACCTTCTGGTAGTCAACGTTGGCCCTGGAGGTGATCTCCCCCGCCAGCAGGATCATCCCCGTCTTAGTAACAGTCTCTGAGGACACAATGACATGCAGTGTGAGGGATGAGAATAAGATGAAGTATAATAGATCATCAAGAACGAGGAGGTGAGAGAGGGACACGGTGCACTTTTAATGTCATACTGGAGCAGGTCCAAAGAACACGCTGACAGGTATGCATGTATGTGTATCATGATTTAACTAAATTATTTTCACTTTATGATTATTTATCATTTATGATTAAAGGGTTGATCGTTTTCTCAACCGATGTGACTTACCACATGCTACTTTGGCGTCAGGGTCTTGACTGAGGTGTGCATCCAACACGGCATCACTGATTTGGTCACATATCTTATCTGTGAAGTAACACACAAGTATTTCTCAGAAATGTTGTCAACATACTGAGAGAGAGAGAGAGAAAGAGAACGTATTGCCGTAAGATTAATTTCACTACAGCTGCAATGGCATATTTATCCAGGTCAGATGTGTAGTGTGTGCTCATGCTTACTAAAATAGAGCAGTGTTTGTGTTTCAAACACACACATTTTAGTGCTAAAGTGAGTAAAATAAAGAGTTTTTTTCTGCTAGATCTGAGAATTAATAACATTTAGAAGTTATTATTTATAATAGATCACCGGTGGTCTCCTAGTTAGGACTCATAATTTGTGATAGCATCTAACTTTTTCCCTTAGTTCAAGAGCTCAGTGGGACGTAGCCCTGCAAGTATTCCCTTTCACACAAAACACAATTCAAGACTGGCATGAAAGCATTTCCAGGATGACTGAACCTGTTTGGATGTCTGTAAAATTCAAATGTAAAGAAAACCTAGCGAGATCGTAGAGATCTTCTAGTGTCCCGTAGCTATAAAGTACGTGGATGTGACTACATTACACCCACAGCTGAGCAGCAGCCCCTACAGTGACTATATATAGGTCTGCTGGTAAGCCTATTATCTGTTGGAATGGAGCGGCCCCCACCATAAGACTTAAAAGTGCAACCTATTGTACGGCAAGTTGCTGAAAAGTTCAATTAAATGTTGCAGGCTGGCGCTTTATTTTGGTGAATCTTGTTAAAAACCAATACAGTCAATACATCTACAATAAATCGTACTTTAACGGGGTTATCCTGATGATTTTTTTATTATATAAAGAGGTGTATGTTTGCACAGCACCACAAACTACAGCCTCAAAAATGAGACTCAGCTTTAACAACCCAAACCTTCATAAAAGTACGATTTATTACAGAGTCGTTGAGTGGTGTACCTAATAAACTGGCAGAGCACATTACAGATGATTGATACTTTCCATGTCAAGGTGCAGTTTTTAAGCTCAGACTTTGGAAGGCTTATTACTCACGTATGAATCGACTTGTGGTTGAGAAAGATAAGAGTTAAGCTGGACTTTATTGATCCCGCATGAGGGAAAGTCATGTGTAACAGCAGCGCACGGCTCAACACAAACAGAGGGCTGAACAAAAAATACACAAATAAATAAAAACATTTAACATAGAATAGAAATTCAGAGTTATAGACACTTTTATATACACCAACCGACCCTTTATTAGGTAGTTAGAGTACAATCCAAGACAACGACTCTAGCTGTTGTTGACTCTGTCAGAGAGGTATTAATTTAATTAATTCAACTATTACGTCTACTATTGAGGTTGTAGTATGCAGTAGTGTTAAACTGGACTGCTTTATATTGAGGTGCATACACGAGGGGGCCACAATATTAGGAACAGCACCCAGTACAATGCAGTTTAAGTGGATTACATTGGATTAGTACCTAATGAAGTGATATGTTTGATGGATCACTGTAGGGAAATAAAAGCACATGTTTACTGGATACACACATGATGTTTAGCATTTTATTAAAAATATATATAAAGATGCATTAACAAATATAAATAGATAGATTAATGGAGCAGCTGCAGAGCACGTGTCGCATGTACATCCTGTTATGTGATACTGTGATGATGCAAACGCGTTAGCTCGCCTCGAATAAAAGCGAATATTCACCGTGGTTAAAGTCGTGTACTGTTCGCCGGTTTGAACACTAAATACCGGGTCTCATCTCTGTAAATTCACGTGAAAAAAACCCACCACAAAAACCCACGAGGTGCTGCCGCGTGTGACTGACAGGCACCAACAGCCCAAACAACTAACGCGACGTTAGCATTAACAGCTAGCACGCAGCTAAATTAACTCCACAAAGTGCGCAACTAACGCCGCTTGCTGCTCTTTTAAAGTGTCTGAATTGCGTGCAGATACGCCACTTTTACACACGTTTTTCTTCTTTTTTTAAACTGTGTTGACAAGAGGGTGATGTACACAGACAGAGAGAGAGAGAGAGAGAGAGAGAGAGAGACAGAGAGACCAGCTGACGGACAACAACACGCTGAGCTAACAGTCACATATGACCTTGTTTGAGATGCTAACCGGATGCTATCAGGCTAATTATGACGTTCATAGGATAAAGTAGCTCACAGAAAAGGCTGCTGTGGGTTAAAACTTACCGGGGTGTCCTTCTCCGACCGACTCCGAAGTGAAGAGGAAGCAGTCTTCATCAATGAATGAGTTGTTATGGAAACCGTTTAGATGGCCGTTCATCTTTTTGTCCCCCCGGTAAACACACCGTGAGCTAAGAGGCTAGCCGTTAGCAGAGCTGCTACTACTTATAGGGTTTACAAGCCGGACGGGGTTTTTTTAAAACCACCTCCTGCTCTCAGTGACCACGCTGCTTCTGGTGTCGCCACACGCGGGTGAAGTGTAGCCTGACTCGGATTGCTGGATTTATCTGGTTGAACAATTTCCTGAGACCTCTCTCAAGTCATTTCCTCTGCGGCCAATGTTGTTGTTGAGCTCAGACCATGTGGTGCAAGTGGGCGTGCTCTAATTAAGCTCAGGCATTGACCCTGAGGTGAATCCTCCAACTTTAGTGTGTCAGATTAAAGGATGCTGTTTACATATTATAGCAGAAATGTAATATAATATGCACAGCTGTGGTTAGATTAGTGTATAATCACCTGAACATTTGTTGTTTTTGTTGAGACTTGACACTGAGGGTCCTCTTCCACAGAGCAGGCTGAGAAATGAAGTGCCAAAAACTGTAATTCCTCAAACGTCCACTTGAGGCTGGCTACAGAACATTTCAGTCTCCATAAGCCCCCATGTTAAAATGTCCAACTTCACAGCAGAAATAAACATGTTTACAGCCTGGTACAAAAAACATAGCTAATTTATGTTTATGACAACTGTACTGAGGGCGAATCTTTCACCCGCCTTAACAGCGTGGCTGCTTTTTGTCCGATAGCGCCTTTTGTCCGTTTCACAGCGACCACCGTAGTTTCTCCTTTGTGGTAGAATAGGCACACTTTAGGATTTAGGAGGTATCGTTTTTGTGGTTGGAAATACTTTGTAAACCTTTTTTTTTTTTAATCCCACTTTATAAAACCCGTAGAGACCTGAAGAGGTGAAAGTATCGAGTATTTCAACAAGAAGAAAAGTAGAAATGAAAGCATTTATTCTCTAATTTTCTGGTGACCCCTCAGATTTAGCTCCCTTTCTCTGGACTAGATGGGGAAAGTGAAAGCAGTTCTTCCTCACCTCTGCACAGAAATACAACTTACATTTTGTTCCTGCTCAGTATGCGGAAAGAGGAAAATGGCAATGGCAGCTGCCTGAGTGGATCTGTAATGACGATTGAGGGTTGACCCCTTAATTTTCTGCAGCGAGCTACACAGTTTTGGCTCCCCGTCAGCTAAAACTTACTGCTCAGGGGAGGATTGCTTTACTTTCTCTCATTGGTTTTAGACCAGCTTGCTAATCCAAAGAGTAATTATCTTGATTGCAAACATCAGGCCAAAGCATAAGCTGTGCACACACTTCAAGATCTTCTTTGTGTAAAGTGATTGTCTGGATGCTCCGAGAGACTGACGTCTGTTTTGTTACTTGCACTTGAAAAATGTCAGATTATTTCATGGCGTTTGATGAGGTGTTTCCAAGTCACAATGCTTCTTCTCCTTCACAGTTTTATGTATAATGTTTGTCCATTAAACAGTATTTTGTCAGTTTATTTTCCGATTGTTCTTGTTTTATTGAAACAGTCACACAGTTACATTAAACTTGTTTTCCTTGAAGCAGAACAAACACATTAGCCTAAAACGTCCACTCACTGATTTCTATAGAACAAGGGCTGTATTCACAAAGCCACTAAGAAAAAGAGCATTGATCTAAGATTACTGTTCAAGTCACGTGGTCACATGTACATTTTCAGATTGGCTGAGGCGGTGAAATGCTCCTAGCTCTATTCTTGGATGCATTAGATTTATTTTATGAATACAGACCAAGAACTATAGAGTTTAAATATTAAACCATCACCTGGTCCAAAATCCACACATTTAATTTATGTATTAACACATAGACCTACACAACTCACTACCCCTGCACACACACACACGCACACACACACATAAACACAAACAAACTCTCTGTTGTGAACTATGATACCATCAATATGTCTGGTCCAGGGTCCTTGCTTTGATAAAAGACTGTTAACGCTGATCGATATTGCTGTCAATAATAACTGCTCACATCCATCACAGGTTTACTCCGACTTTGGTTTCACATTCAATATGTTTGTTTATGTATGATATAGCTTATGAGTCTATAAAAGCACTTGTCATCAGGAGTTCAGGACACATCTTTGACTCCAGGATACACATAGTGTATGAGATGATGGTAGATTCAGAAACAGAGAGCTGCAGGGCTACAATGCGGAATGTTTGCAAACTACATTAAGAGTCATTAAATGTGCTGCTTCTACGAGCACAGTGACTTTATAGGATCAGAGCACGCTCTGAATGTATAGATATTGCCGTCGCTCTCCTCCTCCTTTTACCAGTTGAGGTTTATATTCTACGCAGTGTTTGTTTCCCCTGTCTTTCCTATCTGTTTGACCCCTGTGGGGCTAACCTGAGCTGGTCTGTGTTCACCTAAGATAGCAGCGATTAAAGCCTCCGGTGCAGTCACCCCACCGCCTGGAGACACAGGGCTGCGTGGGCTGAGCGGGCTGATGGTGGGAGACTGCACAGTGTCTGGGGAGACCAGTCGCTCCTTCTTAGCAGCAGAGCAGGGTGAGCGGCTGCGAGCCTGGCCTTCTTTGGAGCGAGGACAGAGGCTGAGGCCCTGCAGGGAGGGGAGGGGGTTGGAGGAAAGAGCAGGGACAGCGGGGCTGCGGCTACGACGGTGGCGATGGTGGTGTTTGCCAGTTTTAGGGCTCGGGCTGCGGGAGTTTGGAGCCAGGAGAACCAGAGTGCTGTCATCTTCTGAGCTGACGTCTGAGTTGTCGGAGCCATGTGCGGTGGGGCTGTGGACTGGAATCTTGATCTGTTTAGGAGAAGATAACAGCATGATGATATTTTTGTATGTATGTATAGCTCTTATAGACACGTTTGTAGAGTATAGTTCGAGAGCTCAGTGTGAGTATATTAAACGTATTATAGTATATTTTTAATGTAGTGCGCAAATATCTCAAAATTGTATTCAAGAAAAGTATTGGAGTCGTAGGAGCAGATATTCTCGGTCACAATGATATTTTTAGACTAGTAGTTGTGTGTGCTTCAACTTTATGGAAGTTTCCAGTTCCAGCCAACCGGCAACCTCTGTGGCTGTGAAGCGAAGCCAATGTGGAAGTGCCAAAAAAAAATGCATTTCCTCGAGTGACCACTTGAGGCTGACTCCAGAAGTGAGTCAATCTCCATAAGTTCCCATGTTAAAAATGTTAAAATGTCCAACTTCACAGCAGAAATAAACATTTACAGCCTTGTACGAAAAAAAGAGATTTTAGAAAGAGATATTCAACAGTCACATATGGCTGTCCACATACTTTTGGCCATGTACAATATATGTGGGTATTTAGCAGAGAGATAGCTCCCTTTGTCTTTTCTTACCTGAATTGGTGTTGACAATCCAACAATACTGTTCATATTATTACTGTAGTAACCAAGCATGTATTCACAGTCATCTCTGGGTAAATCCTCCTCTGCAAAAGTCACCTGGAGAAGAGCCGAAGAAGAACGGGAAGAAATGAACCTTGAATTCATCTTTGGTTTCAGAATAAATGTGTGAAGTTGAATATATGACACACCTGTGTTGCGTGTTCTCCTTTGGCCCATATGTACGCCTGGTAATCTTTGTGATGCCTGAATCCAACCTGTGGAGAATAACAAACGGCATCACACACGGACACCGGACGACACATTGTAAGATTTTATCCTGAGCCTTCGAACGATCACTGAGAATTACCTTATATATTGCTACCCAGTCCCATGAGCTGCGCTGATAAGTTGATGCAACAGTGAATCTGACTGTAGCATCTGAGACTTTACACCACTCCTTGTTTACGTGCAGCTCCACCAGGGGCATTTCCACCTTGAAAGGGAACTAGACATAAAAAAAGAGCAAAGACAGTTAAATAAAATATAAATCATAAATCTACAGCGTGTTTGAGTAAACGTGTGAAACACTGTCTCACATGCAGTGAAAACACAGCAGAAACAGGCTTGTGGTCACTGATGGTGTAGCCCATGTGACTCCGGTACACATGCTGCGTCACTTTAGTCGCCCCGCCCAACCACGAGGTCAGGCCACGCTGCAGTGCTGCATTGTGGGTCGGAACCGGGGAGCCAGTACGACGAAGGCGCCAGAGAATGCGGTCCGTCCAGGCAGGTTTCCTCTTCTTAGCGCTGACAGAAAAGAAGCAACATGGTACAGACTGTCACCGAAGGTCGGAGTTGAGCAGGGAAATAAAATGCGATGGAGTAAGTTGGACAAACCTGGTGTCGTACGTGTGAGTGCCCACATCAAACTTATAAGTAGGTGGGAATTTGAGTGGTCCCTCATTGAAGCCTTCCAGGATGGACTCTGTGTTTTTAGCCATGTTGAGCTGTAGAATAAAAAAAATGACTGTTGTTTCATGCAAAATATATAAATGTGAAAAATATGATCTTACTGACCACCTGTCATGAATGTGAGTCAGTGCGAAAGTGTTGGTCTAACTATGACTAATATTCAAACAGAACAGGCTTCATGATTAAAGTTTTTGTATCACGTTATCATGTCTGTCCATATTCACACGCTCTCTCTCTCTCTGTATCACACTTTTTAAATACACTGATGTTTTTAATGCCTGGTTATGATCGTCCGAACGGCGTGTTGATTTTTTTGTTGCTGCCGCAAGGAATTATAGGACGGCATTATCTCCTTTCCTTTTGTAAAGGATGGTCCGGTGTATCCTCTGCTAAAGGAGATAAGAAAGGAAGCAATGAAGCTCCTTTCCTTAACATTTAGAGAACTGAGACAGCTCTTATCATACGTAAATACCTCCAGGTCATTTCACTCATTTAGGAAGCCTCCTAAGCAAAACAGACTATCCGACCGCACCCAGAGAGAAACAAGCAGGTTGCATAATATGGATTTCATCCGTCATAACAGGTGACGTTCATGTAGTACTACAGCGACCCCTGTTGGTTGTGGTCGGTGCTCGAGGGGACAAACAGGTGGCGTAAAGCCTTTAAGAAAAATCACTCTGTCTCAAAGGACGAATGTTTTAAAGGTGCCTCACCTGATCACGCTCCCACAGAAGAGGCAGCTTGTTGCTGTCGATGGCACATTTCACCACGTGGATGTCGTAGTCTTCGATACGGAAGTTTAAATCCCCAAACCAAAACACGACACTGGGGACCAAAAAAATACAATTATAAATATATTTTAGTTTAAAATAAATGTAAGGATGTTATTTTTTTTACTTGACACATAAAAGATTAAATACTTTTAAGCCCTATCATGTCATAAGGCCTCCAAAGATTTTTTTATTTATCACTGGTGACCGGCTCCTGCTATTTATAGCTCAGATCAGTTCCCAAACATTTGGTGCAAATGAAAACTCAACCAAAATATATGTATTTATTTATGAATGACGGGGTGCATCACCCACTCGTGGTCCAGTACACCCGTGGCGGTCCCTCCATCAAACTGCTGCTGCTGCAGGATGCTTTCAAAGTCCTCCATCCGTTGCTCCAGGTTCCTCATGTGAGCTGGCAGGTGACAGTTGAGAAAGCACACCGGGTGGCCGAACATTGTCATCCTCGCGCTGACGCCCCCTTTATTCCCCTTGAGAGTGAGAAAAAAGGGCAAAGAGAGGACACGGTGTGAAGTGGATCCCTTACGTATATCATCTTTAAAATCAAATAAATCAATAAAATCAAAACAGCAGCACGTATCACTAATATCTCTGTTCGGGGACAAAGTCGGGATGTTTTTCCTGTCCCTGAATCACAAAGCCAGACAGCCTGCTGCTGCACTGACCTCAAAGAGAAGGAGACTGCACCAGCAGCAGCCAGGGGTGATGCTGACATCAACACGCACGGGAAGGTCATACACTGACATCATGCACCCCCCCGCATGGACATGCACGCACGCTTTACCTTTCAACACCACACCCCGCTCCTGTAAACCCACTGACACAAACCCACCACAAATGTCACGACGCGATTAATCTCATAGCAGCACCCTTCAATGTGCATCACGTACCCAATATCCCCCGAGTCCTGTGCGAGTACTCTGCGTCTGCACGCCTCTGAGGAACGGAAGATGGCAGAATTTAGAGAAAACCAGCAGCAGCACTCCCTGCATACGCTGGGACGCCACCTATATGGAGGGGATAGGTGAAAAACACTATATGAACACAGTAAACAGACTTTTGCGTAAACGGTATGTCTTTGACTGCGTACTGACCAAAACGTATCCAAAAGGACTGAGCGTGTCCATGCAACGTTCACTCCACTGGTCTGAAAAAAGAACATCCTTCAGCCGCTTGTTTATCATGGAGTTGACTTCCTGGAGTCTGCCAGAAAAGTAGAGGACCGTCGTTAACAAGTGACAGTTAACAGGAGGGGACAGTTCAAAATGAACACAGATGACTGAGTGGGCACTCACGGCTGTCTCCCTGGCACTGCTCAGCCTTGGTAGAAATAGTCGCTTACCCGATGATAAACATGTCAACGCTCCCATCTGAAACATTTGGTCCAAACAGAGAAGTGATGTCATCTGGCGGGACAGCTGATCCCACGTTCCATGTGACGATGTACACCCTTTTCAAAAGGACAGAAGCAGTGGAAAGGCTGCGTTAGATTTACAAACTATACACACAGTGGGCACAATCTGTGCCGTAATCCTCTTTTTCTTTTATATAGAGACATCAAGAGACCTCATTAGGGCTGCAACTAAAATTTGTTTTAATAACTAATTTGTTTATTGATTGTTTTCCTGATTAATCAATAAATCATTTTGTTCTTTGAAGTATGACTCCGTTTATTATCATAGAAGACAAGAAAAGGACATTTTAGCTCGAGGTCAAATGATTAAACACTTATCGAAGTAGCTGCCAGTTAATTCTCTTTCGACTGACTAATTACAGGCTTGCCCTTTCGTGATTTCATCTTTTTATCTTATTATTGTGTTTTCATATTCTTTTTATCCTTAACCAGTCAGTTTTTCCCTTTTTATGCCCCCATCTCATATCTCTTATTACTGTTTTGCTGTTCTTTGATGTCTCCGCTTTTAGAAATGAAAGAATAACCAGTTGAAATGTTTTATTGCTCTGGCTGTTTTCTGTGACTTTGTCTTTGCTGTGTTTTACTTCTTCTTGGTCTTAAGTTAACTTATTTGGCCTTCTGTCGGATCCTTTGCTCTGTGAAGTACTTTGTAAACCTCGATTTTAAAAGGTGCTACATAAATAAAGTGAATTAATAAGTGATTACAAAAAAATCAATAAATCACTTGAATGAAGTGATTATTATTCTAATTAATAAAATAACTTTTAGCACAGCATCACTCTTTAAATGGATGATTTCTGCCCTGACATGAAAACTTTTAGTGATATACATTTGTTTATAAATCCCACAGGTTCATTTGTAAGTGTAAAATTAACTTAAAGGACCACACTGGTGGTTTTGCTTTGTTAGCAAAGTAACTACACATATTTATTTACATTACTGCTTAGTTGCGTATCATATTTAAGAACGTTTCCATCCATTACAATAGCCCATAACACGAAGATCAATACAGAGTCACTGGAAACACTACCACCACTGTATAAAATATTCTTCTTTATTTGTTTTTATAAATATTCTGTCATCATCGTGCTCATTCAATCATTTCTGAGCACAGACTGTTTTGAAAACTCCCTGGCAAATCTAATTCATAAGAACAGCTAATCATACTTTTCAGGAGCAAACTCCACAACAAGAATAATGTTTAAAAAAATCTGTTGACAACAACATAACCTGATGGATTAAGTTTTCCATTCGAGTGGATTTTCCTACCACTCTGACATGAATGGATTGTGATTGTGATTTTGCAGTTTAAAGTAATGGAGTTTTTAACAGGTCAATTTAAAACCGATGCTGCTGTCTGACCTACATAAATAAACAAGACCCTCAGCGTGAAGGTTGGATATTTCTACATAGTTATTCTTAAATTCTGACACTGGGTCGGATTTGTTCGATTTCCCCTCAAAATCAATGAAACAAAGCATTACCACAGTATCATAGGGGCTGTCAGAATCAACACAAAATTCCTTCTAAGGGGTTTAATGGGCTATAACATCCAAATCCACAAGATTGGTCTATTACAATATGAGAGCTGTGTGTTTGAGTGTTGACGCTGCCATCTGAAGCCCTTCAGGCATGTCTCCTCCTTTATAGAAACACAGTCCCACAGAGATTTTTACAGGCAGTCGTCGGTAATGAGCGAGGAACATAACAAAAGTGTGCCTCTGGGAAGTCTGCCAACAAAATGCGGCTGTGTCACTCTGTCAGGTTCACAAAGCTCTCAGTGAAATTTGCAGCTTCGATTCATGTGACATGGTCTGGCAGACATCCGCTTTCTCCCAGCCGCTGACTGGAGGACAGCTTCTGCAGCTGTGTTTAGACATTCACACGCGAATCCGCAGACAAGCACGTGTTTAATAAAGGTGTGCGCATTTGTCTCACCTGAAGTCGTTGTTCTCTCCTGGCTTTTCGGATTGCACTTGGCTCTGTACTGAGCTCCCGGGTGAGGGGGTCCTCCGTGGCTGAGGACTGAGGCTGGGTTTGGGGCTGAGGCTGGGGTTGGGGCTCAGGTAAGGCTGGCTGGTGTAAGACTGAGGGCTGTGGGGACTCTGGGGACTGTGATGGGAGAGGGTGGACTCTGTAGGGGAATGCGGCAGGACGTTGGTGCTCTGAGGTCCTGGGATGCAAACTGGGATCAAATGTATTTCCTTGGAGGGGTCCAC
This sequence comes from Nibea albiflora, assembly GCA_014281875.1. Lineage (NCBI taxonomy): Eukaryota > Metazoa > Chordata > Actinopteri > Sciaenidae > Nibea > Nibea albiflora. The sequence continues at coordinate 14,005,129 of CM024803.1, read as the reverse complement.
TGAGATTCTAGTCGTCTTTGGAGCAGGTTTATTTCCAAAAGCCGTCGGCCTTGGCCGGCTTATGCTTGCCAGCGTTGCTGAAGTAGACCCAGACTTTGGTGGCCCTGACTGCAGTTGGTCTGTCAGTTTCATAGGTGCACCTGCAGCCTGCATGGGCCTCAGTGCTGACTGTTTCTTGAGCGCCTCTGATGTGCTGATGAGTGGAGGTTCCTGGATTGTGAGCTGTGGAGGTAAAACTGAACCGGCTCCAATCAATGCACAAGGGCTGGGCTGCACTTTGGGCCCACAAGGCTCAGGGCTGATTTGTTTGTGCTGCATGCGATCCATCGGCCTGCAACAGGCAGTGTGAGGAACATTAGAACACAACATCCATCCAACCATTTTCTGTAACTGAGAGATGAAGTACACCATGGACAAGTTGCCAGCTCTTTACAGGGCACATAGAGACAAACAACCTCTCACACTTTGGAGTATGGAAGCTAGAGTATGTGGAAAGAACCCACACAGGGAAACAGGGAGAACATGCACAACGCCACACAGAAAGGCCCCAGCCGAGGTTCAAACCAGCAACCTTCTCGCTGTAAGGCGAGCAGTGCTAACCACTGCACCTAGACCGCAACAATTTGAGATAAACAGTGCGGTTTGCAGGGATCATCTCCTAAACCTGCCTTCGCTTGGGTCATGACGTCAACGTCCCTTTTTTTTGTTGAGCATTTGCATGCATCGAGCAGAAGCGGAGAGAATGCATCGCATTACACTGAGCACCTGTCTACGTCACGCTCCCCAGGCATCACTGATGACGTGACCATGAGGAGGCAAGCGGGATGAGGCGGTGCCTGAAGAAATACTCTTGATCTTTCACTCAAGTAGCAAGTAGCAATGACACAGTTAGACCCAAGGATCAGCATCAAAAGGACACCCAAAACACCAAAAAAGGACTTACTACGCAAAATCTCAGAATGATATGAGATCGTTGGGTTCTATGGATGCATTCATGTGCACGGCTTCCTTTCTATAATACCAGACCACGATTGATTTGTTTGCATTAGTAACTGAATCTGCAAACCACTAAGTCCAAAGTGTGCTGAAGTATGAAGCAGCATTACATGCGAATATATTTAAAGTAAAGTGCTTTAAAAACTTCAGCAGTGAGCTGAGGAAACTAACTTTGGACCTCTGTCCTGGATTACATCCTTGTTGCCTAGCAACCTTAATTAGACCCCCTCCCCCAACCACTTCTTATTTAATACAAAGCAAAAGATAGAAGTGTTGGTGATCATTATGGGATCGTATCACATCGTTCAAATAACATTTGATATCTCTCTCACTCTCTCGGTTTCTGGATTAAGAAACTGAACTCAGGTCAGTCAGGTCAGGCGCATGAGACGGGACACACACACACACACACACACACAGCTGCAGATAATGGAGCACATCAGACAATGTCAACAGATACTGTAGGTCACAAGGAAGAGGATGATAGGAGGACAAGGGGCCTCCCACCATTTTGTTTATGTGCCCTCCCACACAGAAACGAAACACCTCTCTGCTGTTTAATCATTCATGATACGTAAATTAGCCCCTTCATTCATGTGACCATTGTAGTAACCCGCAGAAACTTTGCAGGGATGATGGTCAGACAGATCTGCGTTGAATTGACTTTAAAAGTGGAAACTTTTTAGAGCTTAATTGTCACAAATGGACAAATGGGTCATTTTTCATAGGGTGAATGGCAGCTCCATTATCCACAAAGGTACGAGCCTGGATTTGACCACAAAGATCTTTTTTTTTTTTACATGCAAAATCCACACCAACACGAAGCTGCAGCGACCTCGACATCACATCTGTCTTACCTTTCATGCGTTTTGTGTTTTTCCTTTTTTTTTTTTTTTCCTCCAAGGTGAACCTTAAAGGTGATCTCCCAAATTCACAAGAAGAGCATCAGTCTCCCCCTTTTTCGTCTCTCGGCAGAGATGTCACATCCAGGCAGATGAGAGAAAGACAGGGGAGGTTTGGTGGTGGGAGGGGGGCGGGAGGTGGACGATCGATGTTCGGTCCTGAGACGGACCGAACCAGGCAGCCTGCAGGACGGATACGACCCCGTCGGTGTACGCTGACAGCGGACGTCTCCGTCACGGTGCAGACCGCGCCGCAGGGCTGTCAGGACAGGAGGCGGTCACGCTTGATGCGCCCGGACTCTTGCATGTTGATCATGTTGATGTTTGTGCTAAAACACAACAGCTGGTTATCCCACATGCTACTCAACACTGTTGATCGGAGCTGCCGTGCACTTTTCGGTCATCACCATCATCACCATCCCGTCTGCATCTCCTGCACACCGGCCGTACACCGACCCATCACGCGCTCAGTGCGCCTCTCTCTCTCTCTCTCTGAGTGCACTCTGGGTAAAAACACGAGGGCACCTGAGGGGCGGGCCGAGCAGGAAAGGCAAACAAAAATCAGCTGACCAGAAATAATTGAGCAGCTGTCCTATCAGTGACGCATTAATCTGCCATTAGTGCGTCACTGATTGTCAGTGAATTGATCAGCACGCCAATAATTAAATTCAAGTCTGCTCCCTCTGTGTATCTATAGCAGCCGGGCGCCTTTAAAAGCTCTCCGGCTGGACACAGTGTCCATTTTAAAGGTGAGATTCTCCCAATTTTGTCCTGATATGGGACAAAATTAAATGAATTTATTGCAGCAACACTCCTCAACTAAACACACACACTACTTTTTTGTGACTTTTCTAATATGAAATAACAGGTTTAAAGTCACTTTGTTGCTGCACTGACTTGTATGCAGGTGAACGGTGTCACTTTCATTCCCACTTTGCACTGTGTGACTTTGTGCTCCGGGTATGATCACCCACAAGAAGAATGTGACTGATTTCGGTAAAACTGGATCGTGTTTTATGTAGAAAATGTTTTCTGATGTCCTCCGGCTGCTCTGACTCAACTCTCTGTGATTTACAGAGTTTCCTGAAGGACAGTGAAGTACACTGCTGCCAACTGTAGCTGCTGTTAGCCAATGTTAGCTCAGTTTGTCAGCTGGGCTGCCTGGACTGTGAGCTCAGAGCACCGGGGGAGTGTTAGTGTTAGGAGGTTTTCAGCTGAGCAAATGCAGACGGGAAGCAGAGCTGATGTCGTGCCAGAACCGGAGCTGGGAAAGTGGGCAATGTAATAGACTCAGCAGCCTCTATGGACGCAATGACAGAGGCAAAAAGACAGAAGGTAATGTTGATAGAGGAACCTAAAAAGTGACCAAAATACCAGTTTACACAGTGTTACTTTAAAGATAAGATGTAATTATTGTTATCAATAATATTATTATTCTCACTATTTGGTCTGGTAGTACCTGAGTACATTATTCAGCAGGTGAACTGTGCTGCATGTCAATTAGAAAAGCTTGTGAATTTATTAACTATTTAAAGAAATATTCCAACTATTTAGTTTTGTATCTCCGTGAAGTTTGTGAGTCAGACTTTCTGTTATAAATTCAGTTCACTCAGATGAAGCACTCCAGCATTTCATTTGACATCCTACGAGTTAAACCAAACTTTTAAAATCTAAACAATTTATAACAAAGTCCCGGCAGAATAGTTTTAAACAAACGTGTGGAGTTGTTGGATATGTCATCAGGCTCTTTACAGTGGCGCTTAGCTGAACCACCAGTTGTAGTTTGAAAACAACAGCGCGTATAATGGAATGGATTTTTATTAAATGTGTCTTCAATACACTGTCAGACGCTCAACGGCATTGTCATAAAACGTGTTCCCAGATTCTCTCCCTGGTGCTTATGACCGGGATTAATGCAGATGTGTAATCTCAGTGGAATGCACTGACCCAAAGTGCCAGCTGTCCACCGAGAGAGAGCACGTAGACACGGCATAAGCGCTACACATTGTGCGTTTCCATTCACATGATGTATCAGCCAGATACTTCAAATACATAATCCTCTCCTTAATGACAACAAAAGTGCATAATGTTATCTTTTCACCTCAGCTTGTTCTTGTGTGTATTAACTGTAAAAAAAAAAACCCAAATAAAAATCATGAAAGTCTACATTCTCTTTTTGGTTTTGACCAGGCCTTTCTCCACCAGGGAGCGATAAAACTCCTGGATGTACGTGTACACACACTTCCAGTCGGGCTCTTTCATCCGGACTAAGTCATCAGGGTCCAGCAGAGGAGGGCAGCCAGCCAGCCTCCTGCGGACAAAGAGCGAGTGTCACTGATAAACGACTCGACACACAGAACCATGAAGTCACTTTGTTCTTATTTGCAATGCACCGCTGGTGCTCGTTACGGACAAGATACATCTGTTTCTTCATATAAGGCATTAGAACTCACTCTGCGGTGCTGAAAGCCAGCTGGAAGTTATCCCTGGGCTTGTTGGGGTTGAGGATGGAGTACTCAAAGGCGTCAGGGAAGAACCGGTGCACCAAGGCGCAGAAGGCTATGCCATCTTTCCAACTTGAGGAGAAGTTCTGGATGTCAACCCCCTGTTCTCAACCAAATCGTGGCAGAGAATGAGACATGAGGAGGCAGAACTATGTATATATATATAGCTCCACAGGGAATAATTCACAGGCAAAGAAAGGCAGGGCATATTTACCTCATATGGCTCTGTTTTGGCCCTACACCAGTCCAGAAGCATCTGTTTGACATTTTTAGCGTTGGGTGCTGCAGCAGGAGGACATTTCTGGGCTGAGGCTTCAGCAGGACTGGCCCGGCTGAGGAGGAGAAACCAAGACGGGAAGATACACACCGCACGTGCAGATGAAGTAAGCTTTGCATCATCTTTTAACTCAGCAGATGCTTTGCTTTTGGGCTCGACAGGAAACATGCAAGAAGACTTTGCTTCGCAGCAGTCGGGAAAATGATGCAGACAAACTGCGATCTGAATCTGAATTGATATCATTAGTTGAAAAGAAGCCAAATACGTGGGCATGTCTGGGATTAAACGAATGCTTTGCCTGTTCATATTTATTCTTTTCGATATTTAACATGCAAACTTGATCATACAGCCGACTCACCTGCCTGCTGGTGGACAGGAGTGACCTGGTGGCTCTAACAAGGATGCAGATAATCAAATTAACATCAAGGAGCTCCCATAATTTGAATTAGACATCAAAATATCACCGGGTGTCGGAGAGCATCCTCTTCAACCTACTGTTCGCCGGTGGCTGCTGGTTCATGGATGCTCTGCCTATGCTGACAGCTGCGCCCGTTGTTCCTCCTTTGCTCAGGCCTTGCTGTTTCAAGTCCTGCTGCCTCGACCCTCGCTCCTGCTCCCGTTTATCTGATGAGAGACGGCGGAGAATTGAGAAAGCAAGCAAAGCATGATGGGGATATTATTATTACAGTCGTTTATGGGTAATTCGTGCATGGTTTTGATGATTGACCTCTCTTTTTCTTCAGCAGGTCCCTCAATGCGGCACGTATCATTCGTCTCTGATTAAAATCATCTGTGTTGTCCAGCTGGAAGAGACAAAGAGGTGAGAGATGAAGGAGAGACGCACAACTCTGGACAGCTTTGAAGAAATATCACACAATAACTGAACAGTTTCTCTCACTGGGTTAAAGGTCACCCAATTTTAGAATTCATGTCAGAAAATCATCAGATTTTTATGATAAACACTCAGAGCTCACCATCTTGTTGAGAACCTCTTCATCCTCAATGGCAGCCAGTTCTTCGCTGGTCAATGACGCAGCTCCAGCATCAGTTTTTGACTCCATGTCTGAGGAGTAAATCTGCAAGTAAAAAAACAACAACAGCAGAGCTCCGGTGAGAGGCAAGCAAACACGCTTAAACACAAAAAGAGGCAGATGTTTGACCTTCACCTTCCTCGCGTGTGCAAATACAACGATGACTTCGTCATTCACGTAGAATTAAGAATGTTTGAATTATTTAGATCCAACAGGCTGGTCGGGCCTTCGTCATACACCAAACAAATGTGCAAATGTAACAAACGGAGCATAAATCATGTCGCGGTAACTCAAACATAAACAGCTGTCTTTCAACAGACACAAACTGAACAGCCGTGCAGTGAAATATTTGTCTTACTGAAAGTACCCCTCAGCGTATCTCAGCAACAGGCTGCAGCACACGAGGGGCAAAAACACGTACAAATATAGTAATGCACCGTAACAGGACCACTACTAGAAGAATCTGATAACAGCGTAAAACTATGCGCTCAGACAAGGGAGGGAAGGGAGCTCTCATAAAGACTGATGGCACAAGATTGGGAGAGTAAAGAAATACAAATGTGAGGAATTGACAGTGAGGGTAGTGATGTGCAGGTGTGCTGTCACTCACCTGATGTCAGGATGCAAACTTGTCTAGTTGGTAGTCTAGGCAGAAGTTTTCAGTGCTCTCCTCTCCTCTCCTCAGCTCTTCTTTGGAGTTGTCCGGAGGCCTGTGCAAGCTCAACCTCGAGATCACATCTCACGTCGCAGCGCTTCATAAGGATGCATGTTTGGAGAGCGAGCGGAGGTTGCTTACATTAAGCGCCCAAGATGGAAAAGAGGAGGAGGAAGAGGAGGGAGAAGTCTCAGTCACCCTCAGCACTCTCTCCTCCTCTCGTCACTGCGTCCTGGATGATGTCATGTGAAACTCTGCGGCATTCCTTCAGCCAAACTCAGTCTTTTTTTTTTTTTTTAAGCTGAACTTTCACTGGGTTATGCCTCATACACTGGCCGCCGCGGACAAATCATTGGGGTGGAGAACAAAGAGTTAAAATTTAAAAAAAAAAAGTGAGGAGCACTGCCTTATTCAGGCAAAAAGTTGATCAGTAGCACCTTGTTTACAGAAGCTGAAGAATCTGTACCAGAGAGCCAGAGTGCGTGCTCGTGCGCGCACACACACACACACACACACACACACACAACACACACACACACACACACACACACAGAATTATATGGAAAAGAAAATGAAATACACTCTTCAGCTTGAACAGTAATTATCCAGTGTTAAAAGGTTAAGCAGATTTAGAGAATGAACTTATAAATCAGAAAGAAGACAAACGGCTCCACCAAGTGGTGAACGCTCAGCGCTTCAAAATAATCTCATAATGTATGACGTGCAGTAAACCATGACAGTGCGACCTGGACACTGACACTGAAGCAGCTAAATGGAATTCAGCCATTCAAGTGATTTACACTGTGTGTGTTACACATCAAAATAAGACCTATCCCTTTTTTGGAAAGGCACGTACTGCTCGAACGATTACTCGGTTTAATCGGGCAGTAGATTGACAGAAAATTCATCACCAACAGTTTGCATGATTGATTATAGTTTGGTGTTGTTGGTCAGATAAAACGCAGATTTAAAGACGTCACTTTGTGCTTTGGGAACTTTCAGTGCCTTTTTTATTATCATTAGTTGTGTTGCAGATTTATCTGTAACTTTTTTCTAAGAAACTGTACAGCTCATTTTATCTGAAGATTTATTTTACATATATTCATATCGGTTATATTTCTTATAAACTTTTTTATCTTCCTTATATTTCTTATTTTTTACTTAATGTTTGTTATGCAATACAAGCTCCTTGTTTAGTTGGCAATAAGCCTGATTCTGATTCAGTGTGTCGTATATGAATGATATTAAATGGTTTAAATGGTAAAAAAGAAGAATTACATAAAATGTGGTGTTGGTTTAGTCTCAAACTAAACTTTGGTACAGCACAGAGTGAGAGCTGAACATCACTCAAACATGCAGGAGGTGTGACAGTTTGAGAAACAACTCTGACTCGGTGATGAGGTGGTTGATTTTGTTATTATTTATTGTACCTGTCCATTTATTTTTAATTCAAGCAATTGCAGATCATGTGTATATGAATCATCCATTTCTTTAGCCCAGAACAGAAGCACCTGTTGCTGCTGTTGGCATTTTAGAATATTAACCAAAGTTGTTTTTTGACAAAATGACAAATCGGATCACCCCTTACTCATCTACATTATGTCCCAATAAGGCAAGAGGCAAACATTTCATCCTTAAACCAGCCACACGTGACTATAAAATACATAAATATATTAAAATAAAATAACTATTTACACCCGACTAGCTTTGCAAACAATCAAAACCAGTATGTACACAGGACTGTATGCTTTGAGGGCAGCGTCTTCGTACCTCGTCAGTGCAACAGTTGCTTTGCCCCACACGTGAAATCTACTCATGATATAGATGAGAACAAGCAGCCAAACTTCCACAAGTTTAGCAGAGGTCATAAAACGAAATAAGGTCCGCTGACGCTGCACAGATCATACATCAGCACGGGTGTTTGAAAATGCGCCGATCTGTTTACTGAACACAATAAAATCCATCATTCACATGCTGATGATTTATTGTAGCTGCTGAAAAGCTGCTTGATCTCAGCCCGATGGTTAATAATCAGTGAACACGAGGGCATAACAAGTCCTATTTAAAACAGCTGAGGTATTCAATAATGTAAAAACCAGTGAAATGATCTGCTGTACATAATCTCTGACCATGTTATTGAAGATCACTGACAACATAATGAGTATTATTTTGAAATATTAAACCAACAAAGCCAGTTAACAGACTGCAAAATAAAACCGGATTCTCGACTGACTGGATTTATGAACTTAGGAGTCGTGTGATATAATATAATAAATAAAATTACAAGAATGGCACATTTGAAGTGTCATCAGTGACGCATGTGAAATCTTCCAACAATCCCGCCTGCAGTTATTCTGGTGGCAAAGTATGCAGAAAATGTCGTGGGTGTCATGAGATAAACTTGACGTATGGCTTTGTTGTTTAACGTCGTGAGAGCTCAAACTGGATGTGAGGAGCGTGTCTGGTTACCGGCCGAACCAGTATGACCACGCAGTGTGACTGAAAAAAGCTTTCAAAGTAAACATTTGGCATATCAAACAGGTAGGAGAGAATAAGCAGGAGCAAACATCCCCGATCAGACTTTTCTCTTCGGAGCGAGGACAGGAAAGACTACTGCCGTCTCGTATTACACGTATGCATGTGCAAGACACTTGAGGACCAAAATCTACAGCGTTACAGAGCCGGTGATCGCCGTGGCCGACGGCCGTTCAAAAAAAATAAATATCTTCTTCCATGTACATATTAAAAAGGGGGAATAAAATCTGTTTTGTCACAAAATAAAATCAACTTTTTAAAAATACTGAGCGAAAAACATAACACTGTCCAGCAGAGGTCAGTTAACTAACTTTAAAAAAAAAAATGCACTCACAGGAAAAAAAAAAGGGAAAGATTAAACCAGAGGACGCTGGTTAGGATTCAAGAAGCAACCTTTAGAGGACACCTCAGTTTTCCATTCCTTCATCTCCTCCACGGGGAATAGAAAGCTAAAGTTGAGTGACACTCCTTAGAGAGCCCGTGAACCTAATTATCGAGGAACGTCGCAGGGAGCGCGCCGTTGTAAAAGGTGGAAATAATTGGACTAATTCTACAGAGACCATCGTTTCGAGCTGGTACGAGAACAGAATCTAGGGCTTAAGTGGGAAGCCACGCTGCGGTTCATAGGGGGGGGTGGACAAAAACACAGAGCTCGGGCCTCCTATTAAAAATGTGCTTCAATAGAGGAAAAGAGGCGTCTCATTGCACTGAAATATTAGCTTTGTCTGCCACTGTAACTTCTGCCTCTTAACAACTTTTCCCGCTTCACATACCAAAAGAATAAAAGCTGCCTAAAACCCAGTCCCTTACCATGACAGGGCTGGGTGAATGTCAGGTGACAGTACTAGTAATATATATTTTTTTCATACAAATTGTGCCCGTTCAGATTTGAGGCGGACTCCTCGCTAAGGCCTGCCCCACCTCAATGTCACATGAGGCTCTCTGCGACCTGCAGTATCCAGGACGGCCGCCCTCTGTAAATGAGAACGTTTTCACAGTGGAGTAGTGTGAGTGACAGTGTGAATACCTCACGAGGTATAGGATACGTTTAGTGTGCTCATGCATGCATATACCACTATAGGCTAAGTATGCGCGATTTACAGATGAAGGAAGCTGTCACTGTGACAAACGAAGGCAACCTTTTCCTCTCTGCAGACTCCACTTCTGTGTGACCAGAGGGGAAATAAATTGGCACAGTGAGGAAGTTCTAAAAAAACCAAAAAGAAATCTGTCACGTCATCAGTGACGACGGCGTTATAAGGTCACACTCTCTCCCTGCTGCTCTTGACCCTTTGAAAGACACTAAGGGTAGAGCACTCACGCTTCATTTTCAACATTTTATTCATCCCTTCACTTCAGTCTATCTTGTCTTCCTGTTTCCCGTCCACTCTCTGCTGATGATAGGTTGGTTCGGGCGCATTCGCTTTGTCCGAGTCCTCTCCGCTCGCGGTGGGAAAATCCACCTCTACGGATTTTTTAGCTTTGCGTGCGTCCAGGTAGCTGACGATAAACTCAGAGTTCTGATAGATGAGCATGCCGGACAATGTCAGCACGGCGCCCGCGCAGCTCAGGGCGGACAGCTCGCTGCCGAAAAGCAGCTGAGACAACAGCAGGTTCCCCACCACGCTCAGGTTGCCGAGGATATGCAGGGTGACGGCGGAGGTGAGCGTGATGACGCAGCAGCTGGCCAGGTTGTACATGACCGAGCCCAGGCAGCTGAGCAGGATGAAGACCCACAGGTGGCGGTCGTAATGCAGCGGTGACTCCAGCAGAGCCCAGTTCTCTAAAGCCAGAGCCGCCACGGCCAGGATGCAGAAGCTAGGAATGGACATCAGGTAGAGCAGGAACACGGAGTTGATTTTCTCCTCCTGAAGTAAGATGCCTGAGTAAAGAGAGAAACACCCTGCTGTGGTTACAAGCGTCAAGGGCATTAAACAAAAAGGTGTGCATTAGCAAAGCGTGTGAGGGAGAAGTAAACAGGGAAACTGTGACTACAACAACCCAGAGAGGGGATGAAAATAGACTGAGGCCGTAAAATACCTGAGTACACACAGAGAGGAATGCATAAGACCAGCAGAAAACTAAATATTTCTCTGACTGCATTTCCGACCTCGAGGAAATATCCGTCAATCTGAATCAGCAGCTCCGAGGCCGGCCTCATACTTCGAATATTTTGACATGTACAACATTTTTGTGGACTTTTGGGTAACACAAGAAGAAGGTGCATGTGTTTTTCATATTCAAAACAACAAAGACGGACTCTGCGCACTGCTCATTGAAATGTCTAGAACCAACTTGAAAGAAATCTGATAGGAAAATATCAGGACAATATGCAAAGGAGGCAAAGCACGAGGCTATAAAACCTTCTGATGTTTCAGCTCAGCGCCAACGCTCTTCACCTCACCGTACACGCGGTAAAGTGTCTAACGGCTGTATTGACATGCATAAAGAGACGCCGCCGGAGAAAAGCAAACTGAGAAAGTGAGAGAGGACGAAAATAGCTCGGTGAAACTTGACACAGCTGGTTTGGCTCCTCGAAGTTTTAGTCACGATTAAAAATAAAAATAACGTGCAGCAGCTTCGATCAGCTGGGCCTTGTTTACAAGTTCTCCGTAACCCTCGGGCACGTATTGAGTATCGTATTTTAATCCTAGTGTGTTTAAGTTTAAAATTCTGGTATGCAGCATTAACACCCTAAATATCTGCTTTAGCGTTACGTAACAATTAAATACAGGGCCTCTATATATTTTTAGAAACTCATTACCTTCTTTTTTTCCCCCTCCCCTTCTCTGACAACTACAATGTTGTGGAGACTAATGACGTTAGAGAGTCTAATCCACTGCATGCAGAAACCAACTTTAAAGCAATTCTTTCCGCAAATTGCTTCCCCGAGCGCGGAACATGAGATAAATGAGCACACCGGATAAATAAAGTCAAGGCACTATTCAGCCCCTGTGACATCAATTCGAGGAAGGAATCCGTCTCTTTCCCAGGACTATGGCCGTACGTTGACTCTGGAAATGAGTGTTTTGTTTACTGAAACTCTTTACTTCAGCGGGATAATCTCCTCTGTAACAACACACAAAGACCGGACACGTCATTATGCACTTGTAACGTCCAAAGTGATCTTATACAACAACCCTGCGTTTCTTTTGAATAATTTGGCACCCTATTTACATAAGTTAAGTTAAGATAAGATAAAATTGCTGCTTATGGTTTCAACACACACAGCGGACACACCACCACAGTCCTGGAGCTGAGAATTCATTTTAGCCGATTTTGACATCTAATTTTATATATTTTTAATCATTAAAGTTTGGCAGGGTGGTTAATAACGCTTTCCTCTTGGGTCTGACAAACATTCTTGATTTACACAGACTTTGATATCAAACATAATTGCTGAGTTAACACCTCTGACAGTGTCAACAAAAACTGAAACATTATGAGCGTCACAAAAGTCAAATTTATGTTTTATTGGATTGTACAGGTGTACCTAACGAGGTGTATGTAATAACAGGCATTGTTGGAGGGGGAAGGTCACATGACTGGTGGACTGGGAAGCACAGTTTAGTCAGTATCCTGACTGAGGTAATTCACTGTTTGCACTTGGTCTCTGAGTGTAATGAGTGAGTCGTTTCTCCTATTCAGCATGTGATGTTGACTTTGTAAAGTTGTTTATCTAAGCTGTCTCTTCATTATTATGATCCGTTAAAGTGGGGATGTATTGATGTGATTCACAGTCAGGATGGGATATGTATGCTTTCTTTCAGTTGTAGAAGTGCTACCACTTGACTGCACCTCCGTTTGACTGAAAGAAATCAGAATAAATGCTTTAAAATGGACCCTTCTCCTTTGTGCTCATATCATTGAAGCCAAGTCTGGTGGGTCGCTGTCATACAGCGTTTCTATGCCTCTTTGTTTTGGACTTTCTTGAATACGCTTTGTGGAAACAGTCTATTCAGAAAACAAAGCTTGTAAAACTTGTCTGCCAAAACTTCAAACAACAACATTCAGTCAGTCAGGCGTGACGGATCGCCGTGCCCTCAGGATGTGTAGAAACGCTGCCCGTTCTTGCTCATCGACACGTATTTGTTTGCATCAGGTTTCCCAGGAAACCAGAAAATGAGCCACTGTGACATTCCACCTTAATGTGTGGGTGTGTTACTGGACTGAAACATTACAAAGTTCCAGGACCGCAGACGTCTGCTATGTCTGAGGAGGGCGGGTGGACTAAAATAACCACACGTCTGCGTCACTGTGATTTGCAGTGTAAAAACTTTCAATGGCAACAACAACAACAAAACAAAATCAACAGCCGGAGGTGACAAGCGAGACAGAAGACACAGGAAACGTGGCACTTACTCTGCTGAATGGACTTGACACCCCGCAACATGGTTGCTGCGAACACAAAGAAGCAGCCCGTCTGATCGAACTGGACCTCTCCCATGATGCTGAAGGAGGCTCCCAGGCAGATGGGCATCATGGCCGTGTATTTGAGGATGTGATGCTGCTTGCCCAGGATGAGCGTGGAGATGGCCAGGGTAAAGAGCGGGGTGGTGGTGTAGATCATCTGTGCGAACGACAGCTGGACATAGTTCAGACCCATGTTGCCGAAGGCGATGCTGGCGCAAAACGTCAGACTCAACAGGAACACTTTACATTTCGCGCTCGGGGTCAGGTCCTGCTCTCCGGACCCCCTGTGACGGATCACCCTCAGTTTGATCAGCCCATAGTCCACCACTATGGCCGTCAGCATGTGCAGCGCCGACAGCAGAAGAGGGTACCTGAAGTTGTAAACAGCGAATATCCATTTGTTGAGGCTGGAGATGGTGGTTCCTGTCACCAGCCAAACAATGACGGCTGACAGCAGATGGAGCATCTCTGCGGGTGGCCTCCTCTTGCTGCTTGTGCCGCTGCCTCTGTCTTGCAGGGTCGCCTCGCATTTTGAGAAGCCATCGGCGTTGATCATGTTCGTATCATTGTCCTCTCTGAAAGGAAAACACATGTTGAGTCCGGAGCTCTCATCTTACGCTGCAAAACATGCCTGCGACACGCACTGTTTGCCTCCTCTGCGGTGTAAAGTCTTTTGCTGCTCGGTAAACCTGCATTTGTCCGCGCCGCCTACAAACACGTGTTTCTATTTTGCATGACGGGCTGGTTGTGTAACTTACCCTGCGCAGGCAAAATGACATATGCTCGGACCGGGAGGGCAGGCAGGCAGGCAGGCAGGCAAGGCGGACGGGGGAGGAATGAGGAGAGCTGTGCGGGGCGGGTTGGAAAAAAGTACGCGCCTTCTCCACACGACGGGGACCGAGAGGATTGGTTATTACCCCGACATGCAGCAATGGACCGACGGTGACGACTCGGTGTGATGCACCAAAAACCCCAGCAGTGTAGTAGTAAACATCATGAGGCAACAACTGTATCTAAAGCCAATATCAGCTCAGCTGCAGCAGGGGCTGCGCACCTCGGGCTTTAAATAGCAGCTTGCTTCACAGCCCGTGGAGATCTTGTGATTCCCTTTCCGAGTGCAGGAGCGGAGGGAAACCCTAATAACAACTCCCAAACACCGCACACCGATTTGGCGTTAGCTTAAACGGCGGTTACCGCTTCTTTCCGTGATGAATTAACGTTACGTCGACGAGCTAAGCGGCTCGGTGAGCGTTAACACGCGGTCCCCGCTTTTGTCTGACAAAAATAAAGGGGGTGAAGGTGGGTTACGTTAGCTGACCTCTGCTATGAACCGAGCTGTCACTTTGACACCGGAATCGTGTTACGGTTTAACGAGCGCCCGTGTTAATTGGAGACCGTCCGTAGTTACGCCAGGTGTTGAAACAAGAAGACACGTATCTGAAAACTCATGAATGCCTTCTTGGTTTATTTGTTTTTATCATTAACGTTACAATGTATTAAAACAAACAAACATACGTGATTCGTTTTTTAGTGTTTTGTTTGACCTCTTCGTGCTTTAACGGCCCTCGTAACTACGGCAACCACAGACGCTTTCCGCTAACGGTCACCAGTTAACACGGTCGCTCGTTAAACCGAAACACTAGCGGTATGTCATGCTAACCTCAGTTAGCGACCGAGCTAACAAAACAACAACAGTTGCCTTTTTGTTCGACGCGGCGTTAGCTCGCTAAACGTTAGCTACACCACGACAAGCAGTCCGTGATGTTTCCTCATCAGTGTTTACCTTGTTATCCGACGAGTACCTCAACAGCACTGGCAGCATCTCCCATATCTCCGCCAGTCACTCGGTCACATTGCTGTCATCCAAAGCCGGAGGCGGAGGACTCACCACGGTGTTATTGGATGGTTTATTTAAAGGGCAATGCCACTCAACAATGCAGACGGATCATAACAGTGCACCGTGCAAGCTGTGTGCAACCTCTCTCCTGAGCCTCCTCATGAATCATCCAATGATGAAGTGTGTCATCATGAGGTGTTCAGGGTGAGCTGGGGCACATACAGTAGATGGCAACCACTCAGTTGAAATATGCAAATAATTACCCATAACATATTCTTAATTACATATATATATTCTATATTCTAATTACATATATAATCTATAATATATTATACGTTCCAAAAAACTTGAATCCATGCAGAGATGCCACTGTGAGGGCATAGAGTAACCTTTATAGAGATAACCATCATGAAAATTGTCATGTGGTTAAGGTAGAAGTGACTACGCTGCATACTGAAATAGTGACATTTCACTCTGAAGTCTGCTAAACCTTTTAATAAATATATCAAAGCCTGTCCCAATGAGTTCAGATGCACTAAATCACCTTTGTATCACCTCTTAAAACCTGTATTTTGCTCACTATTGTGTCACAAATATAAAATATCATGTTGATATTATATAGTTCTGGGAAAGAGGCTGTGACAAAATAAGTGGAATATAATCATGCATTGAAGTCTATCAACATTTCCTTTATCATATTTCCAAACTGAGTTAATAAGTATTTTATTTCTTTCTGAGGCATTTCTGGCACTCATGACAGCAGCTGCCATCCAGCTTCAGCCCAAACTACACACACTGTTTGAAGATAAATATACTGTTGGCCCGGAGGCGTCATGTCAGACACTGTCTTCTGTGTCATCTGTGTGAGATGAAAGATTTGACAGTAAACAAACAGCGAGGTCGACGGCTTTATGTTTTTATTTGAGCTCAAAAATGTGAATATTCTTGAGATCGTCGGGCACAAAAGGTGAGTTCACATCATGTCATCAGTAAGAGTCTACAAACAATTAACTAGGTGAAGAGGCTTTTCACTACAGAAGTGCTCAAGCACTCTAAAACCATGCATAGCTACAGCATACATATGTTGCCATGGAAACTGTCGAGTTCATGTAGCATGTAAAAACGTAACATTGTGCTTTATTTGAACAACACCTTATTTGCATCATCAATAGTAAATACTGTATCTTATAAACTTTAATTATAATTTCATGTCCCGTACATCCTCATTGACTGGTACACAATCTTGACTCCATTAAAGATTATGTTTACACAAATAGAGTTTAAGTAGTGACCAAAGTGTGAATGTTCAAGTCGTGTGAAACCATATTCGCCTACAGTGATTATAAACGAGGTGTGCTCTATTTCTATTATATTATTGCTATATACAGGCCAAAAGCAATCAGGCAGTCGTACATGTTATAACACACAGTAAGCTGAAGACTATAAACTATAATATTATTGGTTATAGGATGTATATTTGCTACTAATGTACACCAATGCTTGCTCGCACATAAACACCTTGGCATATGTGCATTGCTAAGCCTTTCTCCAACTGTTCTCCGCTCCTTGACTGATGTTTATAAATCTTTACATAACCATCATTCAGCTAATGGAATACTGTTGGTAAATATAGTTTTTGTGCCGCATCATTTTCTGATTTGGGAGTATTTTCTTCTCGAGTGACTGTGCAGTTGTGTTATTGCTAACTTGACCAAATAATAGAAACCACTCATAGAGCTAGCCATTTCTACTGTTTTAACTAAGGGAGAAGGAGGGGAAACATGTTTGTTGCTACTTACCAAGATGATGAACCCTGATATTTGTTTACATTTTAAACAATAAAGTAAACGACTACACAAGAACTGCGAATCCTTGAAGATACAGTTTCATTTTAAGAAGTAGAATAGTAAAAATCCCCAAGAATCAGGAGGATCTATAAATCATGTTCTGCTGAGAAAAAGCCTTTTAGTGCGTGAAGACTGCTTTCTCCTGCTGCGGTCCTTTAAAAAGCATGGTGTCTCTGTCAGAGCCCAGCAGCGTGGGGAACATGTTGTTCCAGCTTTGGGGGAACAAGACATTCAGTCCTTGTACCACTCCTTGCCCCCAAGTTATCCCGTAACACACCCAAAGAAACACGTGTGTTTGTCGGCGTAGAAATAATTTCTCTGTAAAGCATATGCCAATATTTCAGCACCACACACACACACACACACACGCACACTGTCACACATGAGAACTCCGTGTACTCTCATAAATGTCTGCAGTGTTGAATAAGCGTACACAAAAGACACACAAACTGAGGCCATGCATTCTGAAAATATAATAGAGCAGAAGAGAGTAAGATTAGCGAGTGGAAGCAGGAGCTTGTTTTTGTGCTTGAAATTCAGGGAGTTGCTTTCAACAGCTGGTTCACTCACTCACACACACACACACACACACACACACACACACACACACACACACACACACACACACACACACACACACACTCACCAAAACTGTCCATAACTCACAGAGTATCCTTACATCAGGGGGTAATCACCCAGCCTGTGTGATGCCATGGTGCATGGTGAACTTTTGTCCTAGAAGATCTCAGGGGATTGGCTCCAGTCCTGTCTGTCTTTGGCCTCCCAGTAGCCGCCCCTGTAGACGTAGGTGCTTTCTCTCATTGATTCATCTGTCCTCTTCTCAAACCACAGTGGCTGGTAACCCTCAATGTCTTGGCCTGATGACACAGAATGTTGTTTTATTAATAGATGACTTGAATATGTACTATATTATCTTCTCTAACACTCTAACTGTTGTCTACTACACAACAAGGTGGTTTCCTTGTTCTCACCTTCCTCCAGGGCCTGATTGGCTTGTGCCTCCCTTCTCTTCCTCTCCAGCCTCTGACACTCCTCCAGACGCTGCTTCTGGACGTTTGCTTCATCCCACAGACCCGCCTCCATCAGCCGCTGGTCCGGCCGCAGGCGACTGTCGGTGGGCGCGACACCCTCTTCTGGTTCGTTGAGAGTCAGAGCCAAGGAGGAGAAAAAGTGCATGTTCTCTGCGTTATCTCTGGAGAGTGAAAGATAGAAGACACAACACAGTAAGACAAACGGCCAGACAGTTCACAAATGTGTGGCACAAATGTGTTAGATAAGATAAACATACGGGAGAGGATATTTCTTCCACAAGAGTTTGGGCTGAAGAGTCTGATAAACTGTCTTTTGTTTGCCTTCAGAGCCTCCGCATCCTTGGCTGCTGTCCACGATTTTGGCACTCTCCATCTTGTCGTCCCAGGTTCCTGAGAGGATGTAATGAGCTGTGCCCTCTCTGTCCTCCACGACTCCTGTCACCTAGAGACACCAGAGATGATGCGACGCAGAAAGCGATCAGTTTACATTCATGCTCTGACTGCCCGGCACTGACACATTCACAGCCAGGTACTACTTTACTGCTTACTTTACAGCTTTCTCGGTAGTTGCTGATTTCACAACACAGTCTCAGGAATTAGGCATCTCTTGACGGTTATCTACAATGATATGCTATCACAATATTAGGAAGGAGTCGTTCTACATTTGCTGAAACGATGCTGATTGTTGATACGGGCTTGTTTTGCTGTCGACTTGTTTTGCCTTCAGGTAAGTGTAAAACTGTGTAAATGCTGTGAATTTTGAATGAAGACAACCAACGAAGATCTGAAGCAGCTCATTACAGAATGAAAAACGCGCAGCAGACTTACTTTACGTGGGACTTCTCTGGAGAAGTAGCTGTAGGGGGAGAACTTGAGACGGCAGGTGTCCTTGGTAGTGTTGTTTACAATGTCAATGTCCCCAGACTGCCGAAAGCAACAGACAGGGAAACAGATGTGACTTCAAAGTGTATGATAACCCAAATTACTTTCTTCAGCAACGCAACACAAACACACCCCCACACACACACCTGCTCGTTGATACAAAGCACATTTCATTTAATTTCTGTCTGTCTGTTTGTATTTTTCAAGACAAAACTGACTTACAAACACTATTTCCTTTGTGTTGCCTTTATGTTTTAGGAGATCTCTGCTTACTTCTACATTACAAGTTATTCTTTTCACCTTTATAGCGCAGACTCACAAACAAAGTCAGAGGCAGGTTGTGTTTTTCACAGTTAAAAGCAGGAAAGCGTTCGAGAGGGCCACACCTGATCAATCCAAAGTTTTCCCACAATAATGTTATGCACCGTTGAAGTCACTTTGCTCCACACATAGTGGTTTCCGCTTGAGTGGAACTGCAGGTGAATGTTTCCTACAGTCAAGAGAAAGATCGCAATGTGCTTTACCAGAAAATGGTAAATAATTTATGTTGTAACAGGTATTCTTGTGCACATTTACAAATCATATCTGGCTTGCAAGTTCCAGACTATCACTTGTTACTTACCTAAAGGTACAACAGAAATATATTTTCCACGAAATTTGCTATCAATAGTGATATGCTGCCACAGGGTCCATCCTCGCTGTGACGTAACATGGTGGGCAGCAGCTGGTGGGTGATGACTGACCTGTGAGTAAATGGTATCAGCAGGTGTCAGTACAGACATCACACTGTTTGCTGTTCACTAGAGGGTAATCTTATCATTATACAAATCCAAGTGTGTGTATATATACAGTATGTATATGTAACCTGTGAGAATATGTGTCTGTTTGTATGTTTGTTCTGAATAATGTCCCTAATGGCCCCTCATATGTTTGTCTAACCTGCTCAGAGATGGAGCGATAACCATACTCGTCCAGTCGGTCCAGCTCGTAAGTCTCCCCCAGCAGAGGGTTGAAGGGCTTGGCTGTACGGTGGACTGTGGTGGAGTAGGAGGAGACAGAAAAGGCGGCCACCAGGCACATCTGCTCCAAAGAGGAGTCACAGCGAGCTGCTCGGTCCAGAAGCTCGCTGTACTCCAGATCCTCACTCAGACGCTGCAGCATCGACAACGGTTCGTTAAAATTCACCTGCGATCAAAAGCAGACAAAAGTCCACATTTAGAAAATCTATTTATTTAATATATATATATATATTCCGGCCAATTTGTACTACATGTTTTTCATTTACAGGCATGGGTATCTTGGACAAGTCTTTGCCAATACAGTTCTTCATGATGCTCCACAGGTTAAGGGAGTAATTTGGTTTGTCAGGAATACGACTGCGTCTTGTTCTTCCCTGCATGTGGTTTGTGCCTGAGTTGTCCTGAAAAGAACAAAAAGAAAAAGACTTTTGAGGACTTCTCTGTCACAAAGTTACATTTATTTAATATATCAGCCTGCTTGGGACCTACGTTCTCATTGTGAGTCCAGTCATTGGGCACTCCTCCGCTCATCATACTCTGATTACTCCCTGAGCGCCTGAAAGAAAGCAACATCATTTAAGTACAGTTCAAAGGGTAACTGTGCTCGTGACTCATCTGGAACGCGGCTCTCGTTACTCCGCGCAGAGAGGATGTCTCACTTGTGCTGTACGTTGCCACTAGCAGTCACAGTTATGAATGCAGGGGAGTCCTCCATGGCATCAAAGAACTCTGCGTCGTCATTCTCATCACTCGCGTCCCCCTCCTGAGACCGCTCCACGCCTGCGGCAACAAACACAGCGCAAGAAAATACGTGAGTTATGTCATTTGACTGGGCAAGAGTTATTCCATGGGTGCTGCTCTGAGGGGTCACTTTACAGGTGTTACAATAATCATCATCTATCTTAAATTGTTAAAACAAGCTTTGCACCACAAATATTTCCAGAACACACACAAGGGGAAACCATTTACTGCATGCTTCTGTTAGAAACTGAACACGATTAGTTACATGAGTAATCAATACACAGCTATTAATCAAACCAGCCGTCATACTTTACCTCGTATGTACATCATATGTTACCTAGTGTTTCTGTAGTGACAAAACATTACAGAAAATAAACATATTAGCAGATTGAATTAAACTAAAGCTCCCTGCACTGGATGGGGAAAATATTACACCACAGTCCCATTAAGAAATATGATGTGTTAACAATTAACATAAAAACGCATAATGAACGAAGTCATGCGTTAAAAGCATCAATATAATCCATAAATATAAACTGTATTTCTGTACAAACTTTACATTTTGTCGCCTCAGCAACTGAAGAATTTAGCCTGCAGCCTTGTGTCTACAACTAAATCACAGCTTTGCTGATACAACAGCACACAAATAATTACAACCTAACCCAACCCAATTACCGAAACCCATACGTGATGCAAAAGCTGTTTGATGCCCTGTACTTTGCTTTACGTCTAATAAAAATCACTTATGTATTAGTGTTTCTTTCTGATTTGCAGGGGTTGCCGCCTTAATTGCAGGTTTGTAAGTTGCAACAACAGTAAAATTATAGAGAATGTGCGCCAAACAAAAAACAGTGTTGACACTCACAAGAAAACCCACCAACACAAACTGGAAGACATTCAATGTGACATTTGGCCTTAAAATACGTCTTTAATTAGCACATGACATCCTCAGCTAAACAAATAATACTCTTGTCACTAAACTGGTAATTTAAGGGGGATATTCTGTTATATTGTTGTTCTTTTCCTGTAGATAAATGCACTAAATATTCAGAAATTCTGACTTTTCTGTGACAGATGTGCATCACTAATACTGGCCAGAAGAGGGCCATATTCATATTCGGTGAGACTACACCAAAGCGACAGAGAGTGATGCACCTCACCTGTATATGAGGTGGGATTCTCCCTCCAGGCTCTCTCTAAGCTGTTGTGCTGTTTGGCTAACTGTTCGATGGTCTCCTCCAGATGGTGACGCTGCTCTCTCTCATGCTGCAGGGCCTTTTGCCACCTCCGGCTGTGAGATTCTGCTACGTCCAGAAAGTCACGACAAGCCTGAAGGTGTGAACACAGCACGCATCAAAAAGGATGCAAGGCAGAGAACCTCAAGCTGCATCCCCTCATTAAAAGAGACATTTGAAGCACACCAGTCCACCCGTTTACGGCGGTTATAGCGGCCGAAAGGCACACGCTGTGGGAACTCACATTGATCATAGCATTGGAGGTGATGCGGAAAAGGGTGGCTCGCTCATTAACAGCTTTCACTTTGTCTGTGCTGTCAGCGGACCCACGCAGTTCCTCGAGTTCGCTGAGGGAGCGCTGGAGTGCGGCGCCGTGCTTTCCTATCAGCTCATTACAGGTGCTCAGGTCATCTAGCTTGCTGGCCAGAGTCTTGAGCACCCCTTGGGTTAGGGCTCGGTCCTCCTGAGGTACAGGGCCTTCATCTCCTGAGTCATCTTCACACACAATAAAAAAAGTAAAAGGCAGAGCACCCAAGATGACCATTAGAGACTGTAATTGAACATTTTGGGTGTTTATTGTGGTGAAATACTGTAGTACGAATAAAATAAACAAATCAACATCAGACAAATGGAGAAAGACATTTTAAATTTAGATTGAGAGAGAGTGTGTGTGTGGGGAAACGGATCTAGGATGATAATAACACTTCACGCCCTGATCCCCCACACCCCTTCCTCTACAAGATCGGAAAGCTGTGAATGAACACTGTTGCCCTGGAAACGTAGTCCTGTGCAATCAGGAGGCTCGGCTATTTTTAGAAGAAAGGGAGAAAAAAAAAAAGGATGACGCACTATCCTTTTCCTCCTCTCCTTCTCTCTCTACCCCTTGTTGGCATGAGCTCAGCTGTCAGTCTCTGGGATTTTAGAGGGAGATCAGATATACTGCACTGGTTAGAAGTCATCATTAAAAAATGTATGACATTAACTTCTGTCTGAACCCTATAGATTCAGTTTTTTAGCCTCGAGCTAAACCGTTAATTTGAGTATTTCTTTGTATAGCTGCAACATAAAATCCAGTGTGAACTGTACTGTAGATAGTTATATGCATAAATATCCTCGTACATATCTGGTACTAGACCCTGGGAGTCTCACATAATGGACCTGCAAAAGAGTTTGTGGCTTGGAGAGGGTACTGGAGCAAATTGCGCTCTATTAAAAGCCTCTTCAGTGACATTAGCTTTAAAATGACCCTGGACTCGAGACGCCTAAAGAGCTCTATTGTCATTAGTACAAATTTAACGGCTGGTTTTACGCTCTAAATAGCTGTGAATGGCAACACAAATAATCGTTCTTTGAAATGCAAACAACTGAAACCTTTCTAGGTCGAAACACTTCAAGAAACAGATTGTTTGTGTAATCCCAAAAAGCTCGCAAGCATGTTGACTGAATCTGGGCCAGCGTCTGCAGCGCCTGTGAGCGCTAAAACATGCGGACGCACTACTACACTCCAATAGAGGGGAAAGGAAATAAAAACAATCAGGACAAACTGGATTAACAAAGTCTCAGGAGGAGCAGATTAAAAATCCTTCAGGCATCTGTAACGGTTTCATGACCCATATACAGCCGAGAAAATGGATCTCACTTGACTTATTGTACTCGAGGTGTTAAAACACTATATTCTGAAATTGGACAAGCTGCGGTCCGACCCGCCGCTGTGGAAGTGCGCCTCGTCTTACAGCCGTAATAGACATCGATGGAAGGATGGCGCGCATACAGTGGGCGCTCGTCTGGTCGGCGTACTGATGTGTTGTTTTTCACACAGGACACTGGAGAGTCTGAGAGAAATTGGTGACTCATCGTTGAGTGGCGAAAAAAAACACACCCACAGGTGATAGAGAGAGAGAGCAACAATGTGGACACAGTGTGGGAGAGTTAAAAAATCAGGGGACGCACTGTAAGCTCCTGCAGCAGCGGATGAAGCCTGACTGTAATATGCTATAAAATATGCATTCACTGTCACACGCTCGCATGTTAAACTTTCATACCGATTTTCTAAAAGATGGTACACATGCAGTGTAGCGCTACTACAGTTATGGGCGCCTGATAACTTCTGCAGCATCCACGCTCTTCTAATCCAGTTTTAGCAAATTAAAATGCCCCACTAGGGTTGCCAATAAGCACATGGCTACACTATGCAATAATCTGTAATCACATCATGCACACTTTTGCACAGGTTATTCTCTTTGTAACTGTGTGAAGCAGAGAGTATTAGCAGTGTTTGTTCTGGAGTAAGACATGCCTTCACCAGGCTGTAAATTTATCAGGAAAATAAGTAAGACAGAACGTACACACACAATTTGTGAACGGTGGGAAACCTCAGAGGGAAAGTCAAGCTGTGTAACATCGAAATGTGCTCAGCTCCTTAAATCCTGTTAAGCATTTTGTCTCTAATCATCACTTTTCATAACGGTAGACGCAGCATACAACACCTTACACATCAGTCATGGTCTCCGTATGCTAATACGGTCGGAGTAACAGACAACACCGATTTGCATCTTGCAGGTACGAACCTTTTACTCAGCACTAAATGGTGCTTAAAGGCACACGCCTCTTAGGGGGATGACTCGTCTAGCAGCTGCATATATACAGTAATAATCCAGAGTAGAAAAAAGTAGGATTCAAATCGGCTGGAAACAAAAGACATGGATTGAGATTTGATGGTTAAATCCGGTTGTGTTGTTGGAAATTACGGTGCCCTTTTGATTACTTTAAAGCCAATTCTGTCACGTGAGAAATCCAGTCGGCAAACTGGAACAGATATTTGCACAGATTACAGCCAAACTTACTGAACTCCATAAACACACACACACTCTGCAACAACGACAAAGACACACACACACACACACACACATGCATTCAAGCAAGCATGCACAGCCTCTATCTTGATTCTTATTCTGCTCCTAGTAAAATAATCATCAGATTACTTACAAGGTGACAGTCATTTGAAAAGGCTTCACTCGTGTCTCCACAGAGTGTATGGTGAAAAATGTTTTCAATGAATATCCTCACACCCTCTGTCTTTTTTTTTTTTTTTTACCCCTCCTGCTACCAGAACGGTAGGAGGAGTCTGAGGGAAGGTCATTTCATTCAGCTCTCACTGTCGTCATACTGAAGGAGACAGGGAGGGGAGGATGGAGACGGAGTGGGAGGGAGGTGGTGTGCTTGTGCACTTTTATGGAGGGGAGAAAGAGGGAGGACATATAAACCGAGAGAGACAGAGATGGAGAGAGAGGGGGGAGAAAACCGACTGTGCACCTTTGCTCTGTTTCTTTTCTTTTAAAACGGCCACAAGGAACAAATAAGGCTAGACGGCAGCACAACAGACTCATAGAATAAGATATTTTGTGTTAGCATTGAAGTGGATATTGCATAAATGACAGCTAAAGGAATAAATCATTTCCAATGCAGGTTGCGCATCACATCCTCGCCCCAGTTTCACCACAACAGATTGATCAACACCGCCCTCTTGTGGCTTGTTGTTCACACAACGCTTAAAGCTTTTCAAGGAAATGTGCATTTAGGTAAGTGGGTCTCGGTTGCTTGAGGCTGCATTCAGGTTACAGCTAAAATTAGCGTGTCTAGCTCAGACGTTCTCAGGTGAACCATGTTGTTCTTTTGAAGCACGGATTCTGGGACATTTCTTCGCACCGGTACAGTGCCGTGCGGGGACATTCACCACACATTAGCACAGCTAGATTCACCAGTGCACACTGACTATCCAAACAAAGTGCCCGTCTGTCTACCTGAGTGATGCATCAGGAGAGTGGCATTGGCCTTAGCTTGCTGCAGGGCTGACACCCATCGCTGACACTCTCCCTCAGAGGTGGCCTTTAAGTGGTAGCTTCGGCCTCCGCTAGTTAACACCAGGTGGCAGGTGTCACCAACCTCAATGTGTGCCTTCGCCAGAGGAATGGTTCCCCGGCAAGTGTGTGCCATCTCTGCCTGTGTCCTGAGGGAAACAAACAAAACAGTTGGAGAAAAGATGAGTTGTTAATAGCGGCATGTGGCAGCAGGACAACTCGACTTCCATGTTGATGTGTGTCCCATTTATAAAATGGGACAGCTCCATTTTTGAATGACTTTAAAGAAGTTTTGTGTTAAAATAGCATCCCAGTAAGTCTGTCAAGCATTCCAGCCTTGATGATGACAAGCACCGGACTGTTTGTACTCTATATTTCTCCGGAGGCTTTTTAACTGAACACATTGACATTTTGTCCTGCATTGTTTTGGGCCATTTCATACAGTTTCATATATTAATACTGCTTATTTTAAGATAGCTTAGCATACCCTTATAGTTTGTACATGACATGTAACATAAAAAACATAGAGAGGATACTCATTTTTATCACGTAGAGAAAAACCTCTTTGTAGTCCATGTTTCTCTGGATGCTTTTGTCTTGTCTGATTACGGCCTCTTTCATACACTCATATATATTAATACTGGATATTTTCAGATAACTGGCTTATGCATGTCATGTAAGATGAAAAATGTAAAGAGGATATTAGCTTGATCACATCGTACGTCTTTTATGGAAGATTTACAAGCACGTTTCTTAGATTTTAACATGTCTGAAAATGATCTCTGTTTTACATTTATGTTTTGCAAGCTAGCTCATGGTTTGTACATGACGTGTAACATGAAAAACACAGGGAGGATATTGATTTTAGCACATTTCATGCCATTTATTTATATTATTTGTTGATTTGTAGGTTGTGCATTAATTGACTTTTCTTAGACCTCTATATTTCTTTTACACGTTTTGCATTTATATCTTAAGCATTGTGAATAAGTTAAACCCGTGCAAACAAATAGCTTGATACATACAATAACTACACAGTTTAGTAGTCTTGTATGAAATAAATAAAGTTAAACAAGTTCAAATACTGTTAAATGAACACATTTTAAATACATATAAGTTATGACTGGTCTTTTTTCAGCTTACAACTATGACTCAGGTGATTTCTACTGTTCACTCGGGGCACTCCCTCCTCGGACAGATGAGCTAAAAAGTTTAATTCCCACATTTAAAAAATTTAAATGAATCACTCTTACAAACATAACTCGCCTGCTAACACGATAATAGAACATTTAATCACACATTTAATGTGTTAACTTTAAACCGAGCGGGTTAACGGTCGCAGTAGCGGGTTAACGGCCGCAGTAGCCGTTAGTTACCGTTACCTGTAGTAGGACAGCAGGCCGTTACTCAGGACGAACCACCGCCGCTGGTAGCCCTTCAGGTAGTTGGTCCATTTAAAGAGCCAGCCTTTGTAGGTGTCCAAACACGGCAGGTGGAGCCCCGGGAGAGTCGGGGAGGGCAAACTCCTGACCAGTTCGTTCATTTTTTTTTTTTTTTTACCCTAACGGTTACCGGAGCTGGGATGGTCGGTGCAGTGTGTGTGTGTGTGTGTGTGTGGAGTTGCCTGTCAACAGCTGCACCTTCCTTAAGCTAGCTGCGTGCCAGCTGCACCGCACTGTCTCCTCCGCTAAAGCTAACTGTCACCGTTAGCTTGCAGCTGTTTTTTGCTGAAGCCCGGTCAGTTTAGTTTAAAACAACAACAACAACAACAACAACAGCAGCAAGAACAAAAATAAATTAAGAAATAAAGAAGCAAATCTAGTAAATGTTCGAGTTAAAGATGAAACACATCACTGAGTCAAATCACACTACATGAGCTGAGCCTGCACTTTGACTGCGGTGTTATGATAAAGCCTGTGGATGAGAGAGAGACAGAGAGAGAGAGGGAGAGAGAGAGAGAGAGAGAGATCATGATGACGTCCTTATCACAGGATTGTAGCATATGGGCGCAAGTCTGTGTGTGTGTGTGTGTGTGTGTGTGTGTGTGAGGCACACATAAGGTATCCACTGCCATATTGTGCATATTTGCAAAAGGCTGTTATAAAGGAAGAAGGAATTAATAATATCAATATCAGTGTGTGGCCACAAAACAACAACAACAACAAAAACTGTAGTAAATTACAATAAAAGCCAGAAATGTAAGATTTAATTTTGAGAAAAGCTATGACTTCTTATGGCTTCTGTAAATAAGATGTCAGATAAAATATCATAACGTAACATAACATAACATATGTGTTATTCCCACGTGGTGGGAGTTGCTGAATGAGCTGTGTAAGGCCTCCACAGTCTCATGCAGGAGGTGAGAGGAGACGTTCAGGATGTCTCCTCTCCCTCACTCCCTCTGTCCAGGACAGAGCTGGAGGACCTCATGGACAGTTTGACAGCAGACAGTGTCACAGAAAGTTTTAAACAGCGCTGCACAATCCAAAGAGGACCTCAGGCTACTCGGCAAGTGACACCTTTTTGTACAGGAAGTCTGGAGCCACACTACACGAGCAAGCTGTATTCAGCTGACTACAATCTGCAGCCCAGTCAGTGCTACATTGCACTAAATCCTGCACACTGATCCTGTGATCATACAGCATGATGCATTTGGCAGTTGCACCGTGAGGTCAACACCACCAGAGGGCAGCTTACTACTGTTTCTCTTCTTAACTGTAACCACGTCAGCATGCACAATAGTTGGATTTATTGATTATAAAGCAAAGAGTAACTTTATATTGTTGTCAGGATAAACACCAGAAGAAGACAAGAGGTCAGTATGTGGAAACTTTGCAGGCAGCTGACCCATTTAAGACTCAGACAGATTGACTAAGTAAAAGAGTGATGAGTTGATTATTGTTGAAGTCAACTTTCCACCAAAGTGAATGAATGAGTGAGCTCATGAAATCACACCGGACACGAGCACTTTGTTTGCTTGCTTCAAATTTTTATTCAACACGTCAAAATGGTAAAATATTAGACTCTTGTACAGACAATAATTTAAATAAATACCATGAATAATTATCGTTAAACGCAACAAGCAGTATCATCAAACAAAGAAGGACCTAAGGCTTCTTGACTTTTTCTGGAGTTTTTGATATTTTCTCTATCGATTACAGGGGAGGTTACGTATAAATAAATGCATTAATAAGTAAATAAGCAAACAGTTAGCTAACAGTTGAAGATTATTTTCATTTGGCATCATCACAGTCGTTAGTGAAAACTTTTCATTGTACAATCATTTCTGCAAAGTGCTTTGTGACAATATGCCTCACACAATGTGTCATGTTTCTATTCTCTCTTCAGATTTTGATGCCAGGTGGAGCAGCTTTAAACCCCCCCAAAGGCATCCCCCATATCATCATCCGAAATAAATCTCTATGGCACTACGTCAGGATGCTTGATACGGCCTTTGATAGATATTGTTGTAACATATTTGACTTTTACATTGCACCGTATAACTGTTTAAATACCATGTTGTAAATAATACGAAAACCAGTTTATACAGCACAATGCAAACAAAATATTTAAATCCACCCAGCTGGGGCGACAAGTAGTGTCGAGCGATAGCTCACCTACAAAATGAAGTCAATAACAGAACAAGGAGAATTTTGAGCCTCTGTATATTCAGAGGTTTGCTGGGTACAGTAGTAAGGCAGTCAGCACAGCCGATAACATTTTAAAAATTGTTGTGTTGAAAAACGCTGCTACAAGAGTCAATCCATTGTTTTGAAGGTTTGTTGTCGTCATCACAGTGTGAATTGTTCCAGCTTCCAGCATCCTTTCCAATTATAAAGTCTGCCTCCACTCCTCAATATGCAATACCTCAGAGTCCATATTTTATTTTATTATTTTTTATTTTTAAAGCAAGCCATCTTGTTCAAAAACGGAGGGCAGCAGGGAGAAGTCGAAGGGTACAAACTTGACACCGGTCCCGTGATAGAATTTGTTCTGAAACTCCACCCTGAAATCAAACGATCAAGCAAGCGAGAACATTTTAATGAAGGTGGAATAATGGTGAGGATGATGGATGCAAACAGGAAACTAAATAAAGCGGTGAGACTGAAAAGTGATCTGCAACAGACATTTTCTGTAAAGTAACATTATTTGTACTTAAATATGTGGCTGTTTCAAATAAAAAAGCCAAATCTTGACCGAAAATTTCAGTAAAATTCTAGTTTTTGATGTTTATTTACTATAAATTTAAGTTTTTTTTTTTTACTTCTGGGAGACTGTCATGGGCATTTTCCACTATATTTTGACATTTTATGGCCCAAATAGATTGCTTGGGGGCATATTCTGTTAATTACACTAGCTACAGTCAAAGCAACGTTTAGTCTCATATCACAGTATATATTCCTGAGCTGGAGAATGATTGTGAACATCCTGATCAGTTGTAGCAGAATGAGACCCACCAGTGAAGTCGGAGCGCATGGAGGAACGCCGATAAGCCTTCCATGACTAGTAGGATGGACACGGTGAGCATGGCAAAGAGGCCGAACACGGGGACCAGCAAGGCCACCCCGACTCTTGTGGTGATCCTCATCCCCAGGCGCATCACCATGGCCCACAACACCTCGGACAGCTCTGAAACCAAGACGAACAAAAGCCCTTAAAGATGCACAATATGCAAAGGCACACACAAAAATAACTTCATGAGTAAGGTAAAGAAATGCAAGTAGAAACAAAGAAGTACAGACAGCTCAGCGACTTTTAGGGACTGCACTTACGGGCGTGAGCCAAGCTGAGCGCCCAGAGACGCAGGTATGATGCAGTGTTGGAAATGCAGCCCAGGCAGTACTCTATGGTGTGAATGGCCTGGTACAGGAGCACATCTGCTAAGTCGAACTGCAAAACAGATCAAATGATGTATGTAAGCTATCACGCTTAATTTATACTGATGAAGATGATGTTAGTACAACATAAGCTTTTTCTTAAACTTTACAAAAAGACAACACCGGTGTTCAAAGGACCACTTTTTAATCGCAGTCCTTTTGCAATAATTCACTTTACACAGGACATTGCACAAATTACGTAGTGTTAGGTCGGGGCAACAAGCTGTAAACGTTACCATCTTCAAAATGCCTGAAATATTGTTCAAAAGCCAATTCTAGGCTAACAGCATGTAAACACACACGTATAAAGGCAGCTGGATCTCTGACCTCTTTGGGAAGAGCTTCTCTGCTGGGCATTTCATCAAGTCCCTCCTCTTCATCTTCTTCGTAGGATGGTGTAGTTGAATTGTCATCCTCACTGACGCGCCTCACCCTCTCATAACCCTGAGAAGACAGCGGCATTGATTTTTGGCAGCACTGACAAATAAACGGTGAGTGGTACGCATATTTTTCAAATGTATTTCAGACATACTCTACGTCTGCGCAGGCCTTTGCCTCCGCGGTACAGCCAGTACAAGTAAAGAGGTTTTCCTAACAGCAGCACAGGAACTGACAGCATAGCTATCATGACTAGGAAAATCTGCAACCCAGTCTGTGGAATCAAGACAGGACACATTAACGAGGATCAAAACACACCCGGAGGTGATGATACTGTTTCAAATGATATCGTCACCACATACCTGTCCTGGGTAGAGAGGGGTGAGATCTTTACCCTGCATGACAAACATGTTAATGAAGTGGATGAGGATGCTCGGAGCCTGGCTGGAGTCCCGTGCACTGTACGCCAACCACTTGTAGAAAATCATGAAGACCAGGTAGCCAAAGAGACAGAGCAGGAAGAGCAGCTCAGGAAGAAATAGCAGATAGACATTAAATTTCTGTCGGAAGTGCCTGAAGAGAAAGAACAAAGTATGGGAATAAAGAAAGTGCTGAGCGCTGTGGAGTGTGCCAATATAGCATGTTATAGCACACTTATTGGTACAATATTATTATTATATCACAGTTTTCATTAATCAAGAAAGTTTCGTGAAAATAACTATGTATGTATGTTTCAGCCACAAACGGCACTATTTTCAGCTGCAGATTTGATCCTCGAGGAAGTATTTATGGCAGCAGGTCAGTGCATTTGGGACTGACTCAAAATAAACTACCTTCCCTATGTTCATGGTAATGAATGAACATGCCAGTGCAATGGTGTTGCTCACTGGTGTACTGTTAGCAACATGGCTATTGGGACAGCCACGTTGGTCAGCAGTAGATCACTTTGTTCCAGACTGAAATTTGTTGACACCTTTCTGATTTAATGGATTCATGGCTCCCAGGTGATGAAGACTACCAACTCCATGCCACGAGGTTCACATATTTAATTGTCAAAATTTTGGCTTGTTGATGCCCAACACTAATTGAAACCCATTGCTGTAAGTACAGAACAAAAATGACTTAAGATTACTGACAGGGACTTATATATAGTCGAGTCACTCACAAGTGATTGAAGACACTCAGCACCACTCCAAAGCTCATGTGGATGACCCCAATAACAACTGACATCTTCATCTTGTAGGAGTTGAGGAAGGACAGCCGGTTCACCGCCATGCTCCATATCTGATCGCACATTTAAAAAAAAAGCATCTCAGCAATGATGATATGATGATATGAGTCCAATTATATTCTGCCTGTAATGTCTGAGTACTCACGGGATCAATGCCAAATGGGTACGGTCCACTGAAAACACCACTGACGTTAGGGTCTAACGTGAGCAACGCGTTTGTTTGGAGGGTTTTGTTTCTGCAATGTAAAATATGAAATATATTAATTAGAAAAATAACTCACTTAGAGACAAAAAAAGATGTTTATGAGTGTGTGTGTTTTCCTGATAACTCACGTCCATTGCTGATTTGTGAACATAGCCTTGACACTCCAGCCAGAGCCGAATATATTAATAGACTTGGAGAAACAGTCATTGTAAATCAGCCCGGTGTAGATAGAGAAAAGCCCCATCATTAGGATGATGTAACGTCCGTTGAAGAACGTCACCCATATCTGAGACCAACAGAGACACAGCCATCAGCTCAAACCAATTTACAATTATCAGACTCTGCATTATAGATGAGAGGAGTGACTCATTCCGACCTCATTACTGGATCGCTTCTTCTTCTGCTTTTTTTCCGTCAGCACCATCCACAAGGCAAAGAGGCTCATTACCAGCCCGTGCCCGAGGTCACCAAACATCACAGCAAACAGAAAGGGGAACGTGATGATGGTGTAAGGAGCTGCCAGTTAGAGAAACATATTTAACGTCCTACTCAGAACTTCCTACAAAGCCGAGAAAGGACAATTCAATGTTTTATTCTTTAGAAGACGCGGCGTGAGCTCTTACCTGGGCTTACCTCGCGATAGTCCCCCACCCCGTAAGCCTCCACAATGCTCTGAAAGCCAGATGTGAACTTGTTGGTTCTTAACAGCGTAGGCGGAGTGTCAGTACTTGGGATGCGATTCACAAAGGACGGCACGGTGGCATCGCCTTTTCTCTGTTAAGACAAAAATATAAGAGAACAGCATTTGTAGTCAAGACCAAAACCAGGGTGTACCGAGACAGAGACAAGACTTTGAGGGGGTCGAGATCAAGTCAAAACCAAGACCAAGGCTTTACTTTAAAGCCTGTGTTCATTATCTCTGAATTGTTTCTATTCTCTGCAAGTTTAAAGGTCCCATATTTTATACCTTTCCAGTGTTTTATTTCTTTATATATGTATATACACCTCAATATAGGTTTACATATGCTCTCTCACGCGTCTCTCTGGAGCACAAGTTTTGTATTTATACCACTTGGATGGACTTTTTGGACCAGGATTTACATGATGCTGTGTTTTTTCTTTTGGTTGCTGTTGATGAACTCTTTAACTTTTAGAAAGTAAAATTTTATTGCATGTTTGGCTGATTTCTCCTCACAGACAGGCACAATGACTTCTCAGGAGTGCATGTAACAAACATTTACAATTATAAATAAGGCAAGTTATTAGTTTCACTTGAAGCAGGAACTTCAGTCCAAACAGAGCAGAGCAACATCGGCGTAACACTGAAGTCAGTATAAACAAATGACGGTGAAAGCGGCTGAGAAATGGTTCAAAAAGTTGTTCCACACTCTGTTAGCTTTAGAGCGAACACCTGCGTGGCACAGAAAGGGAAGACGGGAGAGGTCAGGTCGAGGTTTAACCACAAGACCACGAGCCAACAGCTGCAAAGCTCCTCCGACAAATCAAACTCAGGTATTTTCTTGTGAAACATTCACAGGTTTGAGTGATTCTCTGGGTGACAAATTTTATCTGGAAAACAACCTAATACGCAGCCTGGAGCAGGAGGAGCTCCTGGCATACGCCACACTGCGAGAAAATGCTAACCAATGCAATAACAAGTGATAAATCCGATAATGAAAAAACAAACATGACAGATGGAGTGATTCAGGACAGGGAGCCATCCAAAATACCTGCTGCCAGTATATAATTAAATTAAAATAAATTGCAGGGATATAATTTGAGTACTTAACAGCTGAGCGACCCTTATAACCAGCTTAACAGAGCAAGCAACATCTGAAAAAAGATTTCCTTCTCCATCTAAAGCCAGGACTGTGGATAGAATCAATGTTTAATAGTGTCAACTAATAATAATCGCATAATAATCATCTCTAACACTTCTTTATACTCACCGAGCCTTCTTCTAGTGCCCCCCGCAGGTTTGCCAGGTCACTGACTGGACACCACACCTCGGCGATCAGACACTTGTTGGTGACGTCGAAGCTGCAGAGGTTCAGGATATGATAGATTGCCTTCATCTTTTTCACCTGCACAACCCAGGCGTAGGCCGACTCGGAGGCCTTCTGCAGAACCTGCCTCAGGTAGTCCTCAGTGCGGTGCAGCACCTGGATGAACGCAGCAGTTACTACAAACTCACTGAGAATGCACGTATGTGTGTTAGGCGTCCCTGTTTTCAAGGTGTCGTACATTGTTCAGGTCCTGGATGCGTGTCCTTAAGCTGTCCAACACATCTGCCCGCTCCTCATCATTCTCGGGGTGTGGATAAAGATGGCAGTGGTAGCTGAAGGCAACAAAGACAGACATGTATGTGGATAGCGAAGGAGGACAGGCGTTCAAAGTTAAAGTGACGACGTCGCTCTTACCAATCGCAGATTTTTTGAACTTTCTGTCCGATCTGGTCTCCCCAGAAAGAGATGAGAAACACGACACTTTTGCTTATCTCACCCTGAAACAACACAGAGCAGGAAGTCATCTCTGAAGCCCAGCTAATGACACATCCCCATAACAACAGGCCTTTTTCACAGCGGTCATTTTGTCAGGAAATACCAGGGTCAAGTCAGGTGTTTCCACTGATGCTAATCAAGGTTTTGCTCCATTTATTGTAACAGAGACTTTCCAGTGAGCTTACATGCACCGCGGCAGCACACTGACTCTGTTTAACCTGAATCATTAAAAACACCCGTGTTTACCTACTGTATCGTGTCAAAACGGCTGCTGTGAGAAAAGGTCTGCACTTTTCCTTGGGATAGTATAAAATCATCAATTCGCTGACTTACCAGCTTAATTGTGCTAACTTAAAATGATCTCTGTATTATGTTTGTATTCTTTGTGAGTTTATAGGCCCAAGTTTTGCACATTTCCAGTGTTTATATATTTGTAGTTTTCACTACCAAAGTCCATCTCATCATATAGTTTTACATCTCCCTCTCTCACACCTCTCTGAAGCTCTAGCTGGACCACCAAGAAGAGGAGGTTTTCAGACAAATGCAAACAGGGAGCCGAGCTGTTGCTGTGCCCTAACCGGAGCTGGAAAAGCTGGCAATGAAACTGACAAGACTAAATCTGGGACTGACTTTTAGTCGTTGGCGAGAGCTTAATGAAATAAAAGGCTGAAAGGCAGACGCCGAGCTCTTGGACGAGTAAGTTATATTAGCTGGCTGCTACGTCTTGTGTTGTGGCTTGATGTTTGGCTGTTAGCAAGGTTGTCGACTGGCTAGTTTTTGATCATAAGTAATCCATGGTACGTTTCTGTCCATCCATCATGAGGTGCCCAGTTCAACTCACGGTGTCCAGATCAGTGAGGTTCTCGTCCACTTCTGCATAGCTGAGGATGGTGTAACCCTTACACACTCTCCACAGCATGCGCTCAAAGGCCTCCACCTTCACCCGCTGGATAAGTCCTGACACAAACCTACAGCCAAGGACAAATCACATTAGGTTTAAGGTTAATTTCCTAATGATATTATGACATCCTGTTGTCTGGATATAAATGACACATGATCGCAGCTCACCCCAGCTTGGCTCCAAGTCTTTGCATGCCGGTGCATCCGGTGACAGAGTCTGTCTCCATAGTGGGGAACTCTTCATACTGGGGACCAAGAGCCTCATGCTAATTATAAAAAGGAGGATGTTTCATTCACGACAGCTTGCATGAACTGTTCCTTACATGCTTCTACACATAGCCGATGTGATGTTCACACAGTGGGATGTAATATGTAGTCTCACAAATGCCTGGCTCACACATTCTCTCTTTGCTGTATCACTTTCTTTCTTTTTTTTAAAGCCTGCATGAGTCAGGTGCTGCTCGTAACGGCTGCAATGTGACCGTGTCATTAGTTACAGTCTGAACCAGTTCCACCTCTGTCACAAAACACGTCAGCGACAAGAAAACAAGAGGCTGCCGGCAAGGTGAGCGGTAGCATCTTGCCTGAGATGCAAAACAAAAGAGGACATGGGGGGGGGGGGGGGGGGGGGGGAAGGGGACAGTACGTGACAAACGTGTGATAAATGAGCAGCTGAAGAGAAACACACTCACTCTGGAGCGGCTGTGTATGAAGGTCCGTGTGATCTTCAGCATGTGCGTGTACTCGGTGAGCTCCAGGAGGTTCCTGCGCAGCTTGTCTTTGTTTCGGGCCACCTCGCTCAGCTCCATCTCCAGCCTCTGAAGCTGCTCCTGAACATCACCACACATTGAACCACACGCGGCTTCAGTCTGAATCCAGCAGCTTAACAACGTTAAATAAGCCGTGAATCAACACTGAATGTGACTGATGGCAGTGTAAGGTCACAATTCCTCAAATTTAAAACAGAAAATATTATCACTGCAGATAGATTAAATAACAGAGATGACAAACGTGGCAGTATTTTTCATGGTGTTCAAGGATATTTCATTAACCTAAGAAGGAAACTTGGTGCAGTAGCCAGATGACAAAAAGGTAAAGTAGGTGATGTATATTTACATTTTTAAATATAGAATATAAAATAATAAAAGTAGCAACTCATTAGGGACAATTATAGATTAAAAAATGAACTAAATGTACAGCAGTATTTCAGTTATGATCCTTCTTTTCGTTCCTCCCATCCTGGTTTCAGACACCTGGACACCCTTATCCCAGTTTTGGGAAGCCTGAATTATGGATATCGTAGCATGTCATTCAGGCTTCTCCAGTCTCCAGCTTGTGTGCAGCTCGGGTTATTTAGCATCAAGTCAGACGAACAATACAAAATGTGATGATAAACGATGTAATCATGGCCTCCATGCTGAAATGCATGAAAGCGAAAGTCTGACATCAGCGGCGCAAACGATCAATTTTGCCGTCTGACTCATCTTCCGTTACTGGTGATTACACGGACACGCTGAATCTGGCAGGAACCGGGCCCATTCGCGCAGAGATAGCAAACATGTCAGACTACATTTGGGGGAAAGATGTTGAATGTTTGTAGCTTAAATGAAGCGAGACGATAAAGTATGTTTAGACGATGCCGTGAGGAGGCCAAGGAGGATGTGAATGGCACATCCGGTGATCAGAACCAGCATACTGTTTATTCATCTGTGGTCAGTTCAGTGAGTGGAAAGAAGTGCACGGGAGTTCAAGATGCCTTAAGCTGAAAGGTTTATTAAACTTGACCAAGGAGGCAGTCATCATGACATGATGCTGCCCTCAATTCTGAAAAAGCTGTCCTCTCTGTCTAGTCTATGCACCCTCAGGACGGTGACACATCTACTCTACGTCCATAAATAGTCAAGGTATTTGCCAATTAGTCTACAAACAAGTGGTCCGGCAGGCTTCTACATTATGCACGGTGCTATACTCTGACCTCGGTTACCATAGTAATGGTCAAAATGGTGCCTGCTTTCCTAAAGACAAACGTACAGGAGCTCTTTGAGCCGCTTGGATGAGAGGTGATCTACAATCAAGCCTCAGAACCTTCACAAACATACAGCTGCTCTTCGTCTCAAGGAGAAGAAGACACCACGACAACCTCAGATTTAACCGTATCCTTACAGTGACTTCAGGACATGTGTTGACATGTGACATGCTAGAACAGAAAATCAATCCCTCACATTGTTGTGTGCGTGTAACATATTTAATGAAGGAGCTAGCAAAGTGCACTTTTTAAAAATAAAATGTGGCTGGAATGATACTCACCATGATCTCAAGGACTTGTCTTGGGGGAGGTGCGAGTGGACTCTCATCCTCCTCCGGAACGGCTATGTTAGCCTTCTGAATCTCCCTCAGCAGGTAGCCTGTTCACACAATATGCTGATGGTTTGTTTCGTGGTAATTACCGCTGAAGTGTCAGAGCAAGCTGCGAAATCTAAACCTCTGTGGGACCATTTTACGAAAAGACACACTCAGCCATGAGCTGCTCATTACGCCCCGGTGATAATCCAGGTGTGTGTATGCCCGGGCTACACCCACATGATGAATCACCATCACCAGGTGCTTCTCTTACCCAGAATTCTCTCCATCTCCTCACATCGCTTGATTTCGCTGACGAAGCGCCGCTGGAATGAGCTGACACTCGGGTTGAGCTGAAACCAGAGGAGCAACACAAGTCAGGTGGCCGCAGGTCATCAGTCAAATCCCAACAACACACACTATCACGGCATCCTCACACACTTATTGTTTGTTATTGCTGCATCTTTGATTATTCTTTATGCACGTTTCAAATATAAAATAGAACCATTGTTGATTTTCTGGGGACTACTTTGCGCAAATTGTGGATATTTGACTTTTTTCACATTATATTGTCTTAACTTGTTTAAACTTGCCTTTTAGCCGTCTGAATTATGTTTGTTATGCACCAAAACACCATGGGAAATCCCTTGTGTGTTCAAGTTCAATGTTTAATTGCCACGTATAATCATTCAGGTACAGGTACGGTGAAATATATAATAATTTATCTGTAAGGAACCTGAATCTGACGAAATAATGTTAAAAAACTTAATGCACGTCCTCATAGACAGACAGACAGATTATAGGAGGGAAGTTCACCACCTCGCCTCCTCCCTCACCCTGCGAAATAAGGTAGACTCCGTTTATTCTGTCTAGGATGAAACACACACACGACCACAGACTTTTAAAATGAGTGTTGGCGCATCATCAGCCTCTCTTACTTACATCTCGAAACTCGACCAGCCCCAGCTCCCCGAGCTCACTAATGCAGTCATATTCAGAGCCGGACTGCAGAAACAATTGCGCCAAGCACATCTCCTCACTCCGAAACACCATCTTTATCTGCCAGACAGACCTCCTCCTCCTCCTCCTCCTCCTCCTTCTCCTCCTCCACCACCACCACCACCTTCTCCTCCACCGCCCGGTAATCTGCCTGTAGCCTACTGAACCTGGATCCGTTTACTACGAGCGAAAATAGGACATCGCAAAAAAAAAAAAAAAAATTCAAGCAGTCGGTGCGTGGCTTTAACCCCCTTAACCAATTAACACCCACCCTCCCCTCGAGGATTAATTGTCTATTAATAATGACGCTTTTCTCATTCTGTGTCTGCGTGTCGCATCGCGTTGTCTCCCCTCAGATCCGCCTGCTGTCTGTTAAACAAACCCCTGCATGAAAACAAAGACAGAAACCTCCCTGGTGCACCTTTTGCATCGAGCGAGCGGAGAGAAAGGCGTCATCCTGTGGACGCTTTACCTTGAACACCTGTCATAACCCCGCAAAAAAAATATGCACATATACATATATATAAAAAAAACACGGCGACGACGCAGCGGTGGCAGCAAAGAAACGAGCAACAGGCAAACCAAGCGATCAATCATCAACCAGCCATGCAGACAAATGAGGCTAAAGACAGCCTCGTGCGTTTAAAATAAGCCACAGTCAGAAATAGACATCGGCCTTTATTCGCGCTACGTCGCCCGGCAATTGACACAGATTGCGTCTCCGGGTTGCCAGATATTGTCGCATCCTCTGAAATAATCGCTGAGAGGCGTTAGAACACAAAGCTGGAGCTTTAACAGACAGATGCAGTTAGGTACAAATTACACCTGTTTTTAAATGTAGTTTCACTTAACCTGGAGCTATTCAACGCCAGTTATTTAATCAAATTAATGAGGCACACTGATGTTTGAGCCAAGACAAAGAAAAGGCTTTATGAGGACATGAGATATGAAAATGAACAAGAATACAAATAATTTATATTATTTATATTTATATTATATTATATTATATTATATTATATTATATTATATTACATTATATTGTTATCTAGGTTATTCATTCTGTATTAGAAATCTATCAGCAAATTCATCCTCTAACAAAATATCATTGTAAAGTTTATTAAAGATATAATTCATTTACATTTTTTGGTTGAAAAAATAAAAAAATCCTTTGTCTCCTTTTAAACTGTGCCCATGGTGGCAGGTTATGTTTTTATCTATTTATTTTAAAGGGGGTTAGCTGACAAACCTGGCAACCAGCGCATCTTATTCTGTTCCATCACTGAAAGCGGGCCGACCATCTGCTCTTCTTTGTGTATGAAATCCTTTATTTAGGCTGTTTTGATGTTATATGTTCATTTTGTTCATGATTTAAACGCATTTAAATAATAATTACTGTGTCCGCGACACTCACTGATTTCAAGCTGTTTAGCTTCAGCATTAAAAAAAATACCGTGAGCAGGCCCACATGACTCAACACAATCTGGATGTCATTGCGTTTATTCAGTTTAAAAATCAGAAACACGGTGTTCAGCCCACTCTGTGTGCTGCTTTGTGCAAACAAATATTCACATCACACATATTTTATTTTGACAGATGCTTTTGTTTCCCACACACGCACACATCAGGAGCACATAGGTAGTTTTTTAGGGACAGTGACAGGTTGTCATTTGACTCCTGAGACCTGTATATTACTGCTGATGTGCCCTGAAGCAGACAACCATCAACCCCTCGCTGATCAGACTGAGAGTGTCATAAAATAAGATAAGATAGACTTTATTGAACCCACATCAGGGAAATCTGTGTGTTACAAAAGCTCACAATGCACAAGAGGGATAAAAATTACTGATAAATAAAAAACAAAATAGGAAACAATCTAAGATTTATACACATATATACATACACATAGAAAGTTGTATAATAGGCGTACACACACGTGGTATGTAGCTCTGTCCTAAGATGAGTTGAAGCTCCAAGCACCAAAATATTAAACAAAACCCCCAAACCTGGAAACTTGAAATTGAAACTGAGGATGTACAAAGGTTTCCAGGGAAGAGCTCAGGGTGTTTTGTTAACATTAACATTAATTTAAATATATGCAAAGAGGAGTTGCCGGTGTCCTCTGATTGGAGGTTTCTCCTGAGTTATGTTCACATTTACATACATGGTACTGGTGCTGTTTGCCTGAATGTCACCTGATGAAGGCCTGAGGACCAAAACACTGTTTATGATGCATTGATGCATTTTATGAGACAGGTAATATCGGTCCACACCGAGCAGCATCACATCCACCATCTCCTGCACTGTACCTCGAGGAGCTGGCCAGGCGATGTCACTGTAGCTCAGCTTTGTGGTGCCAGCTGAAGAGCCCATTAGATTCCAAGCTATGTTGCAGAGATGTTGAGCCCCCAGTTTGCAGCCTTAGATCCTCAGATGTGGCCCTCCTGGGGGCCTCTCCAGAGTCAGGACTTAAATCTAAAAGGTGACAGCCATCAGGGCGCCTTGACTTTGGAACAAAAGTGTTTTTTCTTATTTATCTAATTTCAGAATGTCATGTTTCATAACTATAGCTCTCACCGTCCTTATCTTTTTTTCCCTTGATCATGTTCTTAAATCTAACTTTTGTCTTGCCTTTGTTTGGCATCAGTGTCCGGCTCTCGGTCGTTATTTTCCATGAGTATCTAATTTGTGCTTGTCTGAGCATAGCAGTAGTTCGAACATGAAATTTCCAGCCACACAATGGTTGCAGTGTTGTCCCCAGGTGTCACTGTCAGCCATTAATTGACAAAGTAGGCTAAATCTGTGTTACATACTTACTTATTAACTCAACAGGAATCTAAATAATAAAATATAGAAGTATTATTCGGGATGTTTTAGAATTATATATGAATTGTAGAACCTGCTCACGTGATGAATTATAAGTGTATGTTTTAACAGACATGCGCATTACAAACGTTTTTCACGACATGCTGTGCTGCTTCAGGAGTAAAAACACTGTTAATAAGGCCACATGACTCAACACAGTTGTCGTCTCAGATTTAGAGAAATCTGGATGTTCTGACTTTAATTGTTTTTAAATCAGGAATTTAACAGAAACATGTTGGATATTCTTGGATTATTTGTAAATACACAGACACACACACACATTAATGAGTTTTTAAAACACAATGTTTGCTATGATTTGCACAATGTTAAGTCCTCAGACTCTGGGCCAGTTTGTTGAGCTCCTGTGACAGCATAGTGACTGTATCCAGGATCCGCTGCTTGTCCTGCTCTTCTAACCGAGCTTCACATCGCTGAGCAAATTTATCAGGATGCCACAGCGCTTGCTGCTTCCGGAGCATTTTGCGAAACACCGGCAGGTCCTTTCGGTCCACGCCGTGCAGCATCACATCCACCATCTCCTGCACTGTACCTCGTGGAGCTGGCCAGGGGATGTCGCTGTAGCTCAGCTTTGTGGTGTCGGCCGAAGAGCCAGCATGAAAAGTAGCTGCACATCCCTCCTCGTACCTGCGCTTCTTGCCAAGCCGAGTCTCTTCCTCTTTACGTGCCGCTCGCGCCAGATACTCTTCGTGTTCCCTCTGCAGCCTCTCATGCAGCTTCTTGTTGTCGACCTCTTCCTGCTCTCTCTCTTGTTTGGTCTTTTTTCTTTTCCATCCAGAAGACGACGCTGCCAGTCTCTGAGCTTCAGCGTGCTTTTTATCGAAATACTCTTGTCTAATGCGGTCAGCCCAGTCACCGTAGTCTTCCTCGTCATCATCGAGAGGGAGAAAATCATCAGCTGTGAGACAAAAACAGCAGTGTTATCATCAAGTGAAGAAAGTCTAAATTAAATTCAGCGCCAAAGAATTTAATTTAAATTTACCATCATAAACTCCGAAGGTTTCAGAGAATTCATCCTCGCATTCACCAAACAGCTTCTCCAGCCACTCCTTCTCAGGGTCTTTATCAGATGGACGGCTCATATTTTTTGCAGTCTGTGAAGAAACACACACAAATTCTATGTAAATGTGAGCAAACACTGTGGATCAAACTGAGAACTGAGATAAATGAATTGAAAACTGTGGAAACCTGGAAACAAAGCCAACAAAATCCTCTAAAACACTTTGGTAAACTGACTGTAATGGTCAGCAGTTCATTTAAAGTAGATCTGATCCAGCATGGACTGGATTGCAACCCTGATATATAGTGTTATATAATAATAACACCATGAATAACATAAACAGATCATCAGATACAATGGTGGCTGTGGGTCGACTTTAGGAATGGTTTATTAGCCTATATTACATGTGACACACAAACATATTTTAAAGTGTGTAACATCTTTTATTTCAATACCTGTTGAAATTGGCAGATAATATCAGTTGTTACAATTAAAAAATATATATAAATACAGCTTATAGTAATAAGATAATAAATAATAAAAGTAGATTAAAAATAGTCAATTAAGTCATTATTTTCAAGCAATAATGCCAAACATTCCCTGTTTTTAGCTTTTCCCACATCATATTTTCATTATCAAATAATCTGCTGGACTGATCGATTATTCATTTTGTCTGTACACCGTCTGTAGATGTTAATCCCACCGTTTTCCATCGTTTCCCATCATCCACAAATGTGTTTATTTTATATATTTATGTGAATACTTTCCTGTCTATTAACTCATCAATTAATAAGCTAATAAATTCAGCTTCATTATGTTAAATTATGCTGAAAGATACCAGGCTTTTGATGTGAAATAATGACATTTTATAAACTTTTTTTATAGACTGTACAGATACACACAGTATCTGACCATATCATTGATTTAAATGTCTGTAGTAACCTTTTTATGTTTCATCCAGTTCAGCAGGTCTTCAGGTGTGACTCCAGCAGTGTTGGGAGCGCTCATGGCCTCCGGGCAGCTCTTCTTTAGGGGCACAACCAGGTCATTGTACGCTGTAAACAAAACAAAGAGATCATGAAAAAAAATTATAGTAAACGTTTATAATTCAACAACATCTTCTCCCCTCGTCCCCTCACCTATCTCCCCGTGTTTAAGTGCTCTGTTGAGGGCGGTGTGTAACGCTGTGTCTCCTTTACGGTCCTTCTTCAGCACATCGGCTCCGTGTTTGAGCAGCAGCCGCAGCACGGCGTCGTCTCCCAGGCTGCAGGCCAGGTGGAGCGGGCTCCTTTCTCTCTTGCCCTGGGAGAAGTTCACGTCCAGGTCCCGGTGCTTCCGCAGGTACGACTTCAGCTCCAGCAGACTGCCCTCCTCCACGTATCTCCACACCCGCCTCTGTTTGCGGGACACCATGGACGCTGACGGGGATAAATTAGGCTGTTTGTACCGACGTTAGCTTCTGGAGGGTTAGCATCGGCTAACCCGGTCCTTCTTAATAATAACTCCGACGGTAGCAGCAGTTAAAGGTTCCGGCCACAGGATGGTTCCGGTATTGTCACTAGGTGTCAGTATTGACTTTCTAGATTCAGGAGTGT
This sequence comes from Nibea albiflora, assembly GCA_014281875.1. Lineage (NCBI taxonomy): Eukaryota > Metazoa > Chordata > Actinopteri > Sciaenidae > Nibea > Nibea albiflora. The sequence continues at coordinate 13,960,440 of CM024803.1, read as the reverse complement.
CCAAACTTCTTTTAAAGAGGGCCAGATTTGACAGTGGGCCAATACTAACATTTAAAAATTGTTTTCAGTGTCACAATTTTCTTTTAAAAGAAGGCAATGTAACAAAATCTAAGCCAGTGTGAACAAATCTACAAAACAGTTCCTTTCTTTGACATCTAGAGTCAAATAACAAAAAATAAATCATATGCAGCGTGTTAAAGTTGCAGGAAGTTGAATCTTAACCTCATGTTCATTTTAAACATGACTCATTATGAGTAACGCAAAGTCCGTTAACGTTTAAGTTTAAAATGTATCACTCTCGCTCTTCTCGTTGACAAAATCATGCAGAAAGTAATATTTTCTGTCACATCTACAGATGTATAACACCAGCAGTTATGTTCTTAGAGGTTCAAATGCTTCTTATGCCAACCAAAAAATATATATATATATAAAAAAATCCAAATCTTCCAGCCATATAGTATCTGACAATCCTAGCAGGCCATAAATTATATAATGAAGCTTGTGCACAACACATATACAGAAAATCCCAGTAAAAAATGAAGGAAGTAAAGTTTAACTGGTGGTTTTGATTATTGCATCAGTGCCCGTACTTCCCACATCAATGAGCAAGGCATTGATGGGAAACAACGCCCCACTATTTATCCAATTTATTTATCTGTATCTGATATACAGTAGCCCACTGGGTGTGAGCTGTTTAATCCTACTTCAAAACAAGTGCACATACATGTGTTTATTACACTGAACTTCTACTGGTGTTGCATCAACAATCTATATATAAAATCTTGTGGGTAGTAGAGCTGTTTACAGGAAATCCATTTTTACTGAGAAATTCACTGGGAGATTTTCTGGTGATTCTCCAGCTTATTTCAAATCTCAGGCCCCCCTACACTTACTACTATTTTCTATTTCAAAATCTTATGACTTTAAATGTGGTGCAGCATCAACTGTTACAGCTGCCATGACTGAAAATGTATTTTACCATAGATTAAAGCTTGAAAAAATAACTAGAACTTATTATTTAAAAAAAATTTGTTCTCCTCATGTGTGGTCAAACACCACGATCCACAGAGCAAAACCGGTCAACGTGACGATTAAATGACACACAAAGAGGGGGAGTGTTAGCACGTTGCATCATTAAAAAACAAGTCTACAAATCTTTTTAAATCAATGAAAACTGTTGCACACGGCCTCTCTGGGTGCTGCTCTTGCGTAATTACATGTTTGCACATGCAGCTATCTTTACCTGTGATGCTTAAATCAGTGCAGCTGAGCCTCTGAACTGGCTCAGTCCTGCTGCAGATGACAGGGCACCCATTTAGGCCCGAGGGAGGAGAGGATGCACAATGGAGAGGATAGAGAAGGGAATGAAGGGACACTTTGTGCCCCGTGAAGAGGATGATCTTCTCTGAGACTTGACTACTCATATCCGGAGTCATCAAAAGCTTTGGCACTTCCGTTCTTCTTTTTGCTTTCGGAAACGACGTGTCTCCACTAACGATGAACGCCTTTGAAATGTGTGACATCTCAGGAGAGATGGAGTGAGAGGAAAAAAAGAGACATTTGATTTGTCACCTCAGGTGTTTGAGTCACATGCTTATACGCCACTATATATCTTTAACCTCCTTTTTTCCATAAGAACTTTCAGCATACATGTCACACAACTTTGGGTATGTCTAAAGCGCCGGTGTCCTCCAAGACCTCAGGTGGAGCGTGCATCTCTATCTGTTGGACTGAGGGCCTTAAAAGCAGAGATAGAGCCTAAGAAAGACAGGATATCCCCGGTCAGGAACACTTACCTTGCCCACCCTTTGCCTTTCCTGCCTGGCCTGCTAACTCCTATCCTGTCTGTGAGGTCTGTCATCCTCCTGGGACGTTGCAAGAAGGAGCGCTGCAGGACCAGGCGGCAGGAAGCTGAGGGCCCTCTAAGACGCTCCAGGGGTCAGCATCTCATCCTACCACGCTACGGTCGGAGCTCGGTCAAAGTCCGGTCTGCTGGCCGCGCTGCTCAGCCTCCATTGTTAGGACGGTGGAGAAAAGTGCGCACACTTCCTCTGTCTATTTTCTGCGTGGCCTGGTTTATTGGGTTCTGATTTATGACAGCTGGACATGTGCTTCTTGCATACAGTAGGCCTGGCTGCAGGCCTGATTTAAAACAACACAAAGGCACCGGCTGTTTGTCACCCATTAATAAGACAATGAATGAGTTAGGGTGGGCACCCCAATAGAAACTCGGCCTGCTTACCTTTGCTCTTAGTTTCTATTGATATACATCATCAGGTAAACAAACTTTATCCAGTCCAGTAAAGATTTTGGGTCTGACCTTTTCATGGTCTGTCTGAGGGTAAGAAGAAGGACAGGTTTCTATTGGGGTGCCCACCCTAATTCATTCATTGCCTCATCAATGGGTGACAAACAGCCTTTGTGTTTTTTAAATCAGGCTTGCAGCCAGGCCTTCACACCTCTCTGTCTAGACTTAAACGGTACATTCAGGAAATAAAACATGGTGTAAAACAAATATTCAGATCCTGTACTAATGCCACACTGTGAAAATACTTGTATACAACACTACTAAATTAAAAGTATCGAAAGTATTGAAACTACTATCTCTGTTCTGTAAGAACCATGTATAAAGTCAACTTTTCATGAAGTCAGAAAACCTTTGTGACAATGACTTTTCCAGCTGATCCAAGAGAGCTTTTAGATTAAGAAGTACAATCATTTAATCTTGAATAAGATCAAATTTAAAATCACCAAATGTTGAGATATGGACACTGGACAGGAAGAGTATGAGCACATCTAATTTGTAACTAGAAACTATAGCTTTCAGACAAATGTAGTGGAGTAAACAGTACATTTACCACTTAGATGTAGTGGAGCAGAAATATAAAGTTACATAAAATGGACAGTAAAGAAGTGGTACAAGTACCTCTACTTAAGTTGTTATAGCAACTTAACTACAGTTGTTTCTTGTTTCATAAAATAGCGGAATGGAAACCGCAGCTTTTCCCTCTGTAATGAAGCGGAGTAGACGTATAAAGAAAAGTGCAACAAACACACAATGAGTTGAGTAAAGCGGCTTATCTTTTGCAGAAATAACGTCCCTGTTATTTTCTGCAGACCTTATAGTTTGATCTGGACTGTTTCATAGCTGCAAAACACTTCAGATGACGACTGACGTTTTAAACATGTGGTTCAAAGCAGAGCAGATTTATGTTGTCAGAAGTCATAAACGACGGGTTGTTTCAGGTGTTGACTGTGGTGTCTACACGATACTATTAGTGATATAATTAGTGGCATGAGTTTGTCATCGGTTTTTATTTGATGGGTCTTTGATTTTTGTTTTCAGACAACACTCCTTTGCACAGACAGAACTACTGAAATTACCAATACAGTCACATTATCAAGACAGAAAACAATGCAAATGCAAAGTTTTATATGTATTTTTTTGGGTGAAGGACAGTTTAAATGATCATTTATTTATTTTTTTTAAATAGAAAGCTGTCCTAGATGCTTGTCATTTCTTAGAGAGGGAGAAAAGAGACTGTTTATACCCCGCGGCGAGCCTGGTTCCAGCGAGGACATACTTCATTTTCACACTCTGTTATTACAGAGGAATGAAAACATTTGTGTAATCATTTCTGAACAATCATCTCAGGCAAACACTCACTCCGTAAGGAGATCAAAGGGCATAAATCCCCTGTTTTCTCTTTGTCTCTAGCTTTAGCAAAAGTTCATGCCATGAAATCTTTGTAACACGATCACATTAGCTTCATAAAACTTAAAAACCCATGAAAATAATCTAACCGGATTATCTTTCACAGTGGATTTAGACTTTGATGCTGACAGGTGGAGGATAATGTGACAAGTCGTCCTGTAAAAAATAGCTGCTGCATGGAGTTTAAAGATGCACTGTATGCGGTTTCACCAATAAAACATGTCGTTGTGCAGACTCTTCGGTGTGTAATAAATCTACTTGAGTTTTCTTTTTTCCCCAGGAAATCTCCAATATAAAAATGTTTTCAACTAAATCCACGAGAAGATTTTGCTTGCGTGTGTTTCGTCTCGGATGAGATTAAGCAGGGCTGAGACAGTGATGAAGGAGACGGGGGGAATGTCGCTGCAGCTGTTGCACTTCTTTCGGATTTCACCTGCCTGACATTGAAAACACAGATGACTTTTTTTTTTCTCCCCCTCTCCGAGGAGTTCAGCTCTTGCCACATTAACCTAAATGTAAACTGTAATTGTCAGTGATTTAGACTTTAATGCATTCTCCATCACAGGTATTAGGCAGGGGGCAGATAGCCGTCGACTTCCACTACAAATCAGTATCAGGATTAGTCCAATCCTTCTGTCTCCTTCTGTTGCTGATTATATCCTGTAAAAAGCTCATTAGAGTCAAAATGGTTAATCATTGTCCTCTAATTTGAAGCTCGACAACACACGGTTAACTGTGATAGGCTAAAAACAACTTTTTTTTAGATGCGTTTTGGGATTTAGTGCTACAGGAAAGGAATCCTGAGGTTGTGGTAATTAACCCTGAGAAGACTTTAACACTTCTGGGGCAAAGCCAAATGTCCCGTGGCTGATCCAATTTAGAAACTTTTGTACTCACTGATTGTTTGTGCGAGCGAATTGTAAGGGGAGAAGAAACAAACATGCTCGGAGAGGGAAACAGAAGTCCAACGTGCATTTCCTGCAGACATGTGCTTTGATTTCGACCCTGCGAAACACAATAGCAGGGGGAGACTGCCTCCCCTCAGCAACGCACCAACAGGAAGAAGCACATTCACTGGATGGGAGAAAATACATTCCAGCGAGCCTTCAGCAACCTATCACGAGTAACAGAGTGAGACGAGAGAGAGAGGATGTTCGTGTTTTTTCAAAGCACCTTTTTTTTATTACAAATCATAAACATCAATTCAAAATAATGCGTATTCACAAAATGCTTTCATGTATTTGTCAGGAACGAATTCATTGTCACTCACACTCACTCACTCACACACAAGCAGGCTGTCAAAGCAGTCACCTTTTAATTGGCCAGCCTGAAAACATTTGTCAGCTGCCATCTGTCTGTCTGTCTGTCTGTCTGTCTGGGTATCCCAACCCCCCTCCTTCCACTATCTCCGTCTCCTCTTACAACACTCTTATCAGACTCTAACACATCTTATTGACAGACACGCCCTTCCTACACACACACACACACACACACACACTCACAGTCATACGTAACACTGCTGGTATAAATCACACCTCAAGTGCTTACAAATGAAAACAAGAACAGCAGGAGGAATACACTTCACCAGGAACTTGAGGACAGAGTTCAAAGCTCAGTGTTTTGCATAAAGTCCGCAAGAGAACTAAAAGAAACACGTGAGCGTGTAGTCCTTTTTTAAAAATACATTCCACTTTTATAAAACAAAATAAAAGTCTAGGCTGATGCTTGGTCCCTTGTAGTAAGTAGTACAGTTTTGCTGCCCTGCAACTGACGGTGAGCCTGGAGCTTGGAGTGTGGTCAGCGCCGACGGCCACGAGTCTGCCGGTCGTCTTCTGAAGTCCACAGAGTCAGACGGGATCCAAGGTGACACCCTGAAACTGACTGCAGAAGATCAGCCAGGTCAAGCACCCAAACGCTGTAAAGTTCACCTGCATTGTTCTGCATTGTTCACCTCTTTCCCAGCATGCACTGGGCCCTCAGCTGTCGTCACACCTTCGTGGCCAGAGACTGAGCCTCTGTCTTCTGAGAGGACAGGGAGCTGGCGGGGCTTGCGTGCAGGGACTTCTTCAGGTTGAGTAGGCACAGACACTGGGATCTGAAGCGCAGGTCGAAGAAGGCGTAAAGGAAAGGGTTGAGGCAGCTGTTGACGTAGGCCAGGCAGGTGGCGTACGGGTGAGCCAGCAGCAGGAAGCGCAGGAAGGCGCAGGTGTCGGGGACCAGGTTCAGGTAGGAGAGGGCGTCGGCGCTCTTCACAACATGGAAGGGTATCCAGCAGGCGGCGAACACCACTACCAGCGTGGTGATGATCTTCAGCAGCCTCCTCTTACGCTGGTCCTCTTTGCGAAGCGTGTTGAAGTGGCGGGTGACGGTGCAGCCGATGAAGCCGTAGCACACCATCATTGCCAAGAAAGGTAGGAGAAAGCCCAGAGCTGAGGAGGAGATGCTGAGACCAGCCACCCAGAGGTTCTCTTCCTCCTTGCTTGTGGCCACCAAGCTGAAGTCCATGGCGCAGGATGTGCGGTTGGTGTTAGGATCGTAGACGGTGGTGCGGAAGATCAGAGTCGGGGCAGCCAGGAGAAAAGACAGCAGCCAGATGGCTGTCAGGGAGGCTTGTGTGTGGCCTCGGGTACGCAGCTGGGTGCTGGACAAGGAGTGGACGATGGCCAGGTAGCGGTCGAAGCTCATGCAGGTGAGGCAGAAGACGCTGGCAAACATGTTGAGCAGGACCACGTAGCTGCTGATCTTACACATGGCCACTCCAAAGGGCCAGTGGTAGCCCATGGCTGTGTAGACAGCCCACAGAGGAAGAGTGACCACGAAGGTGAGGTCGGCCAGGGCGAGGTTGCCGATGTAGACGTCAGTAGCTCGCCGCTTACCCTGGGCTCTCCACACGGTGAAGATGACCACGCCATTTCCAGAGAGGCCGAGGATGAAAATAAGCATGTACAGCACCGGGATGACGGAGTATGACGGCGTCCACTCAGAATAGTCACACATGGTGGAGTTTTCTGCCTCATCGTAGTCGTAGTAGTCATCAGGATTAGGAATTGATTCCATCTCCATTTTCTCTCTTCTGTTGTTCAAAAAAAAGAAAATCTATGTTTGGTGCAGATAGATCCACGGGAGTTGCCAGCACTCTGAAGTGTGCTGAGTGTGAGATCAGCCCACCCTTATATACCCCACCAGACTTGTACCCTCCCAGCCAAACCCCCTCTCCCCTCCCACTGCCCTCCTCCCCTCCCCTCCCCTCCGAAGAACATGCTCTTTCACCGCGTACACGCCCACCTTTCTCTCAATTCATTAATGTGCACCTCACTTCATAATGTCACTTTAATGCATGAAATATAGGTTGGAATTATAAATACTTTATTTCTCAGGATATATTTTTTTCTTTGCTATTTTATGCACAAAATATCAGGAAATTATCTTCAGGGCAAAAATGAAACAGTTCAAACTATAAATGAATCACCATATATATGTTGCAACACTGTTCGTTAGACATGTTTGGACAGTAGCCAAAGAGTCAAGCCTGGGCATGACAAGTTTCAAGAACTGCTCAATTTTAATATCAATCGAGAGTCGTTCTGGAGCCCTCAGCTGAAAGGTGAACAGGCTGCACTATTTACATATCTGTGTGTCTGTGTTTTTCATGTCTGCACATGCTCCAGCAAGCAAAACCACAAACAAAATAAAGATGTGTTTAACTGTAAAGAAATGTAGGTTAGGTGACCTCAAACTTTAATTAATTGAGAATATACAATAATAAGAAGCCTTGACAGGAAGAAACAATGCTCAGAAACACGTCTAATATCCTTCAATTGAAATACTAAGTTGTATTTTTATTCCATAGAATTAAATAGAATTTCTTTTCCAGGAAAAAAAACTATTTTTATTAACCGAACTCTGTATTTTCTTAATAATTAATGTACACTGTTGCCCATAAAGTTGGAATAATTTTGTTTTCAGACACGTTCCTCTTTTCACCGTGATGTGTGTGTGTTTTGGGAAGACGCACTTTATCTGTCAAGAATGAATCATATTGTCACAATCATTTCACGAGAAGAAGAAATAAAAATAGTTTATTCCAACTTCATGGGAAGCAGTGTATTTAAGTAGAAAGCGTCATTACTTATCACACTGTAAACAACTAAACTGATAAATGGCAGCCACACTGATACACACTCATACTAATTAAGAGCAGGAGCATATGATATAAATAAAGAAATACACCAATGAATACTGCGAAAGAAAAAATCTGATATTTATTTATATAAAAGTCACACATTTAGATTTATCATGAAAACTTTAAAACCAAACAAACAAAACTATAATAACATGTATCGTGTATATAAACAATGTAATCTGATATATTTCCCTGTATTTGTGCCTTTTTTGGACTTTCTGTTGTTATGTTTACATTTACATCCCCATCACAGGAAGGGAGCATACTACTACTACTACTACTACTACTACTACTACTACTACTACTGCTACTACTACTACTACTGCTACTACTACTAATGATAATTTATACAAGTCACCACAAACTCATTTCAAGTCTCAAAACTTTATATTAAATTCTAGTGGAGATCCAAACATTTCTAGTCTAGAATATTTCTGTATGACTGAATGGTGCACATAAAAATATGGAGTCTTGGGCATATTTAACTAACTGTCTTAACTCAAAATGTAATACTGGGATGATTTTTTTTAAACTTTAAAGTTACTTATAGATGAAACAAAAGGAGAACACTCCTCTTCTTCTTTGGTGTCTCCTGGGTGTATTTGTTGGCCCAGGTGGGGCAGCTCAGTCTTCAGCCTGCTCCGTCTCTCACCAGAGGGGCAGCAGTGGCGCCGGGCACCGACCTTTAGACACAACTACTGTATCACTCAACAATGTTTTCCTCCACTGATCCCTTCCTCCAACTCTCCATCCCTGCCTCTTCCTCCCCCCTCCCCATTTATTTCTGCCTTCCTCTGATTATAAAGACGAGGATTGATTCCTGTCTCCTCCGCCTTCACCGTCATCCACTCTCCGAGAACTGTTTGTTGTTGCCAAATTATTGTGATCGTGATGAATGTGGCATTTTTGTAATCAAACTGATGTGACCGTGTTTGTGTGTCTCCTCCTGCACCCTGTCCTCCCTCGCTCTGCTTGATTGTCTGTCCGGCCGAACAGGAAAAGAGCAGAGAGAAGTGAATCAAAGCAGGCTTCCTATCTGCACTCTGGCAGGAGTGAGGTCTGTTTATAGCCGTGCTCGCTGACAGCGAGATGAATATACGGCTAAATAAAACACCAGCCCTTGATGAATGCAATCAATCCACCCACTCACTTTTCCCCAAAATCCCCCTTTTATTGAGCCGTTTTACAAAACACACAATCCAAGACGTCCGCTGCAGATAGTGATAGACTTAAATGAATCCGATTTGAAGAATGGAAACACAATTTTTCATATTTCTAACCGTCAGGAGTGACAACTTCCAACTGGAGTGACGTGCAGATCATTCGTCGTTTCACTCAGCATACCGGAGAACGTTTCTCCAACATTCGGCTTGTGTTTTTCCTCCTAATTGCCCACCTGTGACTCACATTGATTGTTGTTACTGTTGCTGCTGTCCTCTCATGTGTGGCCTCGTGCTGTAAACCACACACCATGAAGGCCTCCTGAAGCACCGCCACGGTGTTTCATCCATCCTTTATCCTTACCGTCATCCATCAGTGATGAGTCGTGGCAGACAGCATATCCGGGGGATATGGAAAAAAGGATGAATACTTGCTTCTCAAAATATATACAAAGCCAGAAAGACACAGTGACAGTGTGTCTGCAGGGCTGCAGACGGCCTCTTTGATCATTTCTCCTGGCTTCACGTGTTTATGAGCCTGTTTTCGGTGATACCTGCAGTGCCAAATGAGTGTGAGGTGTGTGTTCTTGTTGTTTAGGCGTGTGTGAAGGTTGGCGGGGGTCCGACAGTTGTTTGATGTGTGTGTTAAGCTGTCACAGACCACATGCACGGGCCTCCCCCTGTGCTAAGACAGCTGGTTCCTCCAGGCTTTATTTGTGAGCGACTCTTGAGTCAGACTTGAGCTCTTCTGAAAATTCATGATATCACACGTCTGACCTGATAGCAGCCTGACAGTCTTGATGATAAACAGACCCCGAGGGAAATGCCGAGTCCTCTGCAACAGTTACATTACCGATCACATCTAAAGTCTTATCCGCACTTTTAATTATCCGAATGCTGTCAAAGCCAACGCTTCAAGCACGGCTAGGAAAGCATGAACATTTGTTGCGCTGTGGCTTGAGTGTTCCCCCTTTTACTGTTTTCAAGCAAAGACTATGAGGCGATTAACACCAGGTTGTTAGACACAAAGGCCACCAGGATGGGAGCCGTTTACGCCTTTCCTTTCTGTTCTTAGCAAAGACTCATGTGGCTTCAGCTAGCTATTTTATAGCTGCTTGACGAACTCGTCTGTGAAGTGATATAACCTCTATCTTTGACTCCATCTGCCATAATCTTTGATAACTGCAGGGCTGGAGTGGGGCCACTTTTCAGCCCCGGAGTTTCAGGCTCAAGACCGGCCTACTTTTTCCATGGTGGTGAAAATTGGATTAATGAAGCAACAGTTCAGCTCATGTCATTTTTATTTTATTTTTTTACCATGGTTCAACAAGTTTAAATAACAATTCACAAAAAAAACTAGGCTTATTGGGGACATTATTGGGGCCGTCATTGTTCTGCATGGGTATCATATTGTTGTTCTGATCCTACTTGCTACACCCACTTCAGAGCAAATCTATGTTTATCATGCACTGCTGTCAGAACAGAATTAAGGGGAGTGATACATCTAGTTAAAAGTGACGTTATGCTCTATATGAGCGCTCGTGCAATGACTCTTGTCCAATCAAAATACTTGGTCGAAACGAACTGTTGTATAACACACATTTTATTAAAGCATCCAGACTAAAGGCGTGCTTAAAACAACATAAGTGGCGTAAGTTGTACTGTTTCAAGTATTGGTGACGTATAATCCAGTCCCAGTGCTCAAATCAGGTTGTCTGGGGTCGACAGATCAATACCAGATTTGATGAACGGTGAAGCCAAGTTGTCCCATGTAGACTATTTTGAATTTCAGGAGCTGTAGAGAACAGATTCACCCAAGAACTCCAACAACCCTAACCCTAATATCAATACAGATAACGGTGCACTTTCCATCCAGCACACAAGCGTAGAGTTCATAAGATGTTTTCATGACCTTACAGCCCCGATGACCCCACTGCACCACAGACATCCACTGCAGCAGCGGCTAACATACAGATGGATGTCCAGTTTCTGTTTAATGTTTGTATGCCAGTCGACCGGGGGACTTTGTTGATATAAATCTTCCTGCTTTCAACATTTTGTTGTCTTCTCAGCCAGCAGCAGCTGAACAGAAATATTTATGGACTATAAATGTGAGGACAGGGGAGGGAAATTCCTCACGAAAGGGTATAAATAGCTCACGCTTGCACTCAGGGTCAGAAGTGAAAATGTAACTGTTGGAGAAAGGCGAGGGTGCCACCTCATTTCTTACGCAGGAGAGCTGAGAAAAGAGGAAACAAAGGGAGGACGGTGTATCATTTATAGAAGCAGTGGGGTAAGACGTCAACCGTGGTCAGTTTACAAAGAGCTCGGAAGAGGTGTGCATCTTGTCTCACTTAGTAATTGTTACCACGCCAACACAAAAAAACTAAGACTTGGTAAACAATGCTAGCATTGTCATTTGCAGTGTCTCGATTTGGGCACTTCCATACTTGCTATTTTGAGTACACACGTGCATTCACACTGTCAGTTATGGCAAAATACAGTGTACTGTGAGTACCCAATGGTGCGCAGTCAAGAAGTTAAGCATGGAACGATCATCGACATTGTGAGAATGGCAACCAAGGAAGCTGCTGGAGCTGAAACCGCAAGCGTTTCAAAATTCAATATCAATATACAAATTTAGCTTGTACCTATTATTACCATATTATATGTCATGTTATATGTTTTATATTTGTATTTTGGGACTCAAGTGTTTGTGCTAATGCTCATGCTAAGAAGAAGACGCCATTGCTGGGAGGTGCACAATGGTCAAACTTGATTTGAGGCAAAAATGAGTGCACTAGTACAGAAAAATCAAAGCCAGTGAACTCACATGCAATATCTAGCTAACGTTTGCTTTTGCATTAGCTAACATAAGCTACTGGCCATACCAGATCAAGTAAGGGTATAGCTACAAAACAGTGTTACTTACTTAAATAAAAACTTTCACTCTATGGCTGTGAAGTTGTCAAAACTTTACGGTAATCTTGAGGCCAGTGTCGGTGGCGTTTGCGCTACATTACACCATATGATGTGTGAAACAGTTAGTCCTTTTACCCAGTTTCACTCTTTTGTCCCATGTAACGCCACAGTCTTTGAACAGAGCGCTCCGTCGCATACCAGATACTTAATTTAGAGCAATCTCTCAACAAACCTACCCAGACGATGCTTTAAAGAATTTAATGATGACCCGATCCACTGGTGAAGAACACAGATAAAGAGTGTCTCAGCTGTCCAAACACCAAAAAGCTGCAATAAAACCTTCAACCACATTTCCCTCTTCCTGTGGGGGGCATCCAGCAGGCCAGAAAGTTCCCTCTGCTTGCTGCATTACCGATATTATGAACAAAATCGTGCGAAACAGCGACGGCACAAAGATCTAGAGGTAGTCTAGAAACTGTGTGAATTATTCTAAAAGCTCTGCAGGATTTAGAAAGCTTTTAAGTCTTTTATCCTTCACGTGTAACATGAACTGTTTTATAGATTTTTATGGCTGTCTGAACTTCACAGAGTTTTGAAACACAAGCCTGCAGTTGAGTTTCAAGGCTGAGAGATGTGCGCACACATACACACACGTGCACAAAACACACTCTCCCTCCACGATCGTACAAGCTTGCCACACTGTGAAACACCCATGACTACGCTGAGTGCAATACAATAAGCTATTGTAACCTCAAACCTAAGGTCTTGACGCCCATATGCTTTTGTCATTAGTTTCAATTATAAAAGGCTATGAGGTCACTCGCTGATGTGTGTTAACACATACATCCCTTACTTTTTCACACACGCACAGTGCAAATATTAATGCAAAACTGAGGTTCTGGGTATTTTGTTGCAGCCAAATCTGTATCTACTAATGTTTTTAAGATTTATTGTTGATCTGTAAACAAACAAATAGGCAGCTTCGCTATTTGAAGGAGTAGATTGTAAGATTGGTATAGTGGTGCAATGGTCAGCACTGTCGCCTCACAGCAAGAAGGTTTTTGATTTGAACTGGGTTCTCTCTGGGTACTCTGGCAGGTTCATTGGTTAATTTGTAAAGATTTCCTGCATGTGTTAGTGGTTGTTTGTCTACAAACTGAATTGGTGTCCAGAGTGTACCCCCTCGCCCAATGGGGGTCTTGTTCACGAGTGACGGGAAAATGAAGCGTGAGATGGACCTGTGGTTTGGTGCTTGTACCGGACCGCTGTGGGGAAGAAGGAGCTGAGCCGGAAGGCAAAGCTCTCTATTTTCCAGACCATCCAGGCCTCATTCCAACCTCCACCTATGGTCATGAGCTAAATGACTACGGATACAAGCGGGCAAAATCCAAAATTCCTCCGCCGAGCATCTAATCAGATGCCCCAACCCGGGTTGGGAACAAGAGGGAGGAGACCACAGATCACTTCCAAAAGTAATTGCAAAGATCACATCATAGCCCCCTGTTGCACAGGAAAACTGTGTGCGTGCAGGGTTGCAACAGTATAGTCGATTTAAGTTGAACCAGGATGCTGGCTTGTGTCTGGTTTGTGTCAGTCTGTAAGGGATGTTTACCACGTATAGTTTGGGTGATAATTTCACTGTTTCTCTTTGTAAGTTTGGCTGCACTGCGAGGTTTATTTAAAGCCTCTATGATCATGTGACTGTTTGCGCTGGCCGACCCCGTCTGACTTCTTTTTAGCGACGTTGCTGCATGTGCGGATCTCATTTAATAACTCGGTGAGTGCAAAGTTATTGTTAAAGATTTAAAAATGGTTATAGTTATTAACTAAGATGTACGTTTTTAACTCATCAACTGTCATTATATGCTGCTCGTGCCTCTCGCGCTCACTATCAATACTAGCCTGTCCACTGGCAAAGGGTTATCAGGGCCAGAGCAGGACTGTCTTTCTCACTCTCTGCCTCTCACACGCACACACATAGATCAACCCACACACACACACCCCCCCCCATCCAGTGTATCCTCTCTGAGCTACTGGCTTCCTTGATGGGGAAAGAGGGGACTAGATGGACGGGAAGAGAGGGGACAGTGGGGATGTGACACAACAATGGCAGGAAGTGACTTCAGATCAATACAGATTAGTGCAAAACAAACCAACACAGACACACCGAGCCAACAAACATCCCTGGTGAAGAGATAAACACGTAACACAAACAGAGCCAAATTTATGTCGCAAGGCCCCAAACCATTTAGGACCGGGCCTTAAGCCAATCATAATGTGCTACATTGCTTCTTCTTTCATTACCAACAAATGAGGCCATGACAACATTTATTCTTTGGGTGTCTGATTTACAATTTAATTATGTTAAACATTAAACATGCACTTAGTAAATACCTTCAATGACTGTAATCATACAGTATTTTAAATCCTAAATGGTTTAGCCACAAAGAATTGCTGCTGCGGTTATTTAAAAAAGTTGCTCCATATTTCAAATGTGCAGACTGATAATACAGCGTGATTTGACAGCTTCAATAGGAACAACAGGCTTGCCTCGCAGTACACTGGCTGGCAACTGTTGGCCACACACAAACACCAAGGAGTATTAAGATCCTGGACAATGAAACATGAAGACAAATCAAGAGCTCTTAGTTGTTTGCAGTAAAGATGAACAAGTCAACAGTGGGTGTAGTTAGAGAGGGGAAAGGTTCAGAGGTCACAACAAGGTCCCTAAAACAGAGAACCCGATAGGTCTGTTAGGTTGTATTATGTGTAACCGGGCGCCTGCCTGACTTCAAACATACTGAAATCGAGTGGAAAGGAGCCAGAATAATTGGAAGATGTGATCTTTTACAAGTTCTGGATCAGCTGAGTGCATAACGGGCTAGGTACACATAAAGATCCAAGTTTGACAGTATAACAAAATGTAAAACTGTCTGGGTCTTTAAATACGATACGTTACGATACAACTTTATTGTCAGTTCACGCTGAAGTTCATTCTGCATCCATTGGGCAGCTCATATTGAATAAACATACACTTATGCCTGGCACTTTCCACAAACAGGATTTTGTTTAAAGGTCATCTAGTGATAAGGCTACATGTTGCAACCAACTGAATTTACCTCGTCTCTCCCTCAAACCACCCACCGAGCATGTGTGTGAACCTACCGACCAAGGGGCAACCTCTGTAGCTGTGAAGTGAAGCCTATGTGAAAGTGCCGAGAACTGCAGTTCCTTGACCAGCCACTAGAGGCTGGCTACAGAACAAGTGAGTCTCCATAAGCCCCCATGTTAAAATGTCCAACCTAACAAGGCTTAACGTTATGTATGATTACCAGCAAGGCCTCTGTAATTGACAGGTAGGTGCCGTTACAGATGGCTTGTTTGAGCACCCAGACATCATTTGGCTCACCTCGGGTCTTTTGATATTTAGATTGCCTGGGAGGTGGCAGAGGCAGGACTGTCAGATGGAGGTGGCCAGCACCCGAGATTTTGAGCTTCAAAACAGCTCTTCAGAAACCTGAGTGACATCACACATACTGTACATCGTCCATTCTTTGTACTGTCAATGATCTAGACGCAGTGTTTCACACAGCACTATACGTCATTTCATTGCATCGCCGCCTTGTCGTTTCTATTGTATAACTTAATTTATGGACCATTTATGTTTAGTTTAAAATGTATGTTGACATTTCAGTACTTGGGGAATCAATCAACTTAATGATCTTTTTGTTATGATCTTTTTAGCAGAAAATGACCCTTAGACAGGAACAATAACTTGGGTGTGGATCTGAGGTTGTTATGCAGTGTGCAATATAAATCAGTCTTATGATGATTCATCTGGGACTTTGATGTGAAGGAGATCAGGGGGATCCCCGGCTGGAACCAAACAGGTGTGTGTTATCATTTCCTACTATGTATCATAAACCGGTGTCAAAAAAGCCTGATGGATGTGAGATCATTAGTGCTACATGTCCAGCTACCGTTATCCTGAGGATCACCATAAAAGGACAAGCACGCATCCTGTCCGCTGTCCATTGAACGAGCATCTGTCTGACCTCTGACACCTTCCACTTCGACTTCACTTCCTGTCCCACACGTGCAGCTCGGCTACTTAAAACCTTTCATCAAGGCCTTTGTGCCAAAACATGGAAAAGTCCCAAACGGGGGCGCACAGTCGTCTGTTCACTCTCACATATAGACAGGGTGTGGACAAAATAAGGGGGACACATACAATAATTCAGTTACAATGTGCTAGAACCTCTTCATACAGACAGCGGGAACAGCTGCAATCCAGTTAAACCATTTAAACTATTATCAGTGAGTCACGTTTGTGTTTTTTTGTTTTGTGCCCCTGACCTCTACAGCTTCTAATCCTCCCTTTGGGCAGAGGGCATGATGGGGGATGGCAGGCTGGGGATAAAGGTGCAGACCCTCAGTCATTGTTACCAAAAAGCTTTAGAGGAGCTTTGCAGCTCATGTAGCCAGACTATAATCTCCCAGACGATTCACACATATGTTCCTATGAGATTATCCACCTCACTATACTCACCCGCTCCCCCATTAACAGCTACAGTATATAAACAGACATCACATGGGTGGGGGTATCTTTTTACACACACATACAGAATATGAGCTTTGGTTATACGTGCGCAATCGAAAATAGACGCAATCAGAACGTTTCTGTGGTAATAAAATAGAATCACCATAACTCCACCATAAAAGCACAGCAGATTTTCTGGTAGTTCAAGGTCAAATTTGAACCGGTTCAGGCTGACCTGCTGCTCCTGAGTGATGGTGGTGATTTGGGTTCATTGGTGGGAAGCAGGTGAGGGATGTTGTCCTCATAACTGCACTAATTAAGACCTAGATACACTCCAAAATGGACACAGGCAGCAGACGCAATGTTGTTTACACCACATCTGCATACCGTAGGCGGGGATGCTCAAGACAAGTTCAATTTAAAGGTCCAGTGTGTAGTACTTACTGGTGCAGTTGCAGATTGCAACTAAATGAATACTCTCCCACGCCTCACCATCTTCCTTCCAAGCATGTATGAAAAACTTGGGTTGCCAAATTGACATTAAAAGCAAAGCAACAGTGATTAGTTTGTCTGCTCTAGTCTACTGTACAAAAAATGGCTCCATGGAAGAGGACCCGCTCTCACTGTAAATATAAATGGCTCATTATAAAACAATGAAAACACTATTATTACTACTGTTATTACTATAATACACTAATGGAAACATACTTATAAATATTGTTTTCCATTGCTGCCAATAAATGAATCTTACACACTGTACCTTAAAACATAGGGAAGTTCAG
This sequence comes from Nibea albiflora, assembly GCA_014281875.1. Taxonomy (NCBI): domain Eukaryota; kingdom Metazoa; phylum Chordata; class Actinopteri; family Sciaenidae; genus Nibea; species Nibea albiflora. The sequence continues at coordinate 13,943,138 of CM024803.1, read as the reverse complement.
CTTCACTCATGTGCGGTCACTTCAAAAGGTTTTGCATTACAGACCCTTGCGGACACGGGAAGATGACGGGAATCACAGGAAAATTTACATTTTGCAGGTTCTAGCAGCATTGTGAATGGGGAAAGTTAAATTTGAGCCCGCTGGTTGTCCTGTCGACACTATTTTCTTGTCCTCAGTGGTCAGACAATCGCCTTTTCTCAGAAACCGTAGTCTCCTTAGGCTTTGTGATAACACCACTACATTGGGACAGCTGGGATCCCGGAAAAGAACTCAAGGTCATCAAACTTTTTTAAAAATAAATTTGGGTATTTAATGTCTTTATCTGAAAGTGACAGCGGACAGACGAGAGAAAGATGCAACCGCAACGTCGAGGTCAACTTTTGCTGCAACATCAGCCGACAATGGACTGCGCTGGCCGATCGAATATGTGCACTGGTAGATCACTTAGTAATGTGAACTTTCGTTGAGACAGAGGACACAATGATAGCTGCGGCGATGACTTCCCACAGTTGTAAAATCCTGTCGCACAGCGAGATAAACTGCTGTGTAGTGTTTCAGTGTCTGACGTGTCTTAAAAGTTCATGGATGTAGTGTATTACTCAGACTGGACCTCTTGGATCATATTTCATTGCACTTGGAGCACTTGTAGCAACACGTCCACATCAACATAGCCCCCTTTTTTTAAACACAGACCTATTTTCAGATTGAATGCGGCAACACGGACAGGGAGAAGTAACCGCTCCAAAGATGGGAGAAAATGCACCATAACACAACATGATTCAACATGATTATAGCGTTGTTTGTACAGTCATTGGTGTCATCATGAACCAGGAACACAAAAACAAACTTGTGATAGCGTGTACCCATGATGCTCTTGTGTAAAACGCTGCCCCAGCAACAAGCTATTCCGACTACGAAAGCTACAAATTCTGTTCTGCTCTTTTCTCAGTGTGCGGTTATGGGGGCACGTCTGGGTCACGTCTCCATAAAGCCAGTCTCCCATTACACCCCCCCCGTCGCTTATAGCGAATGTCAGCGTGCACCAGTGCGGGGAGAGACAGACAGGTGGGGGTAGGGTAGGGTAGGGTGGGGTGGGGTTGGGGGCGTGGCCGGGTTGGATTGAGGTGAAGGGTGGAGTTGGGTTTGCATTGTTTACAGACAGCAAAAGGCACAAACGGAGATGATGAGAGGAGGCAGAATTGCAAAAATGCTCTAATGATAAGCATCGTCAGACAAACGACACGCACACACACAAAAATCCTTCACAGAAATAGAGGAACGCCACAGTGAAGGCTACGGGGGAGACGCAGGAATGCGACATGAGGAGGATGAAAAATCTCAGTCATGTCTTCTGATTATTGGGCGTGATAAATTAAAATCCCGTATCCTGAGCGGATGTACGGAGACTGTAAGAATTCAAACCGCAATTATACGCAGAGGTATTCATCTAGTACTTCGATAAAATAAAACAGTGTTGAGGTCTCACTGGTTGGTAAATTAAAATGTAGGGGAGAGCATTCTTGGCTGTCATGTTCTTGGACTGCAGCTGAACCTTGTCGGGGAAGAGGAGGAGGAGGAAGAAGAAGAAGGCCTGTATACACGCAGAAGACTCCATTCAGAGACCAAAGGCAAATGGCTGAGTGAGGCGCTTTGGACGCTGCTGTGGGAATTCGCCCTATTTGAGATGCAAATTCCTCCAAGAGCTGAAAGAGCCGGAGAAACAGGTGTCCGAGGAAGTGTGCTGCTGCGTGAGGGCGGGTGTGAGGGTGCTGAATGATAACACAGGGGGTATTGAAGTCCCGCTTGTTCAGTCCAGTCTGTGTGGCACTGCTTCTCTTGTCTCGCTTGGCTTTGTTTCATGTTAAAATGGTAGGTAAACCAAGAGGGGTTTGTCGTCGTTGTGGAATGGGGGACACGAGAGATCTGCCAAAAAGTTTTATTGATTTAAATGTAATTTGGTATAAAACAGCTTGTAGATATGAGATTTCAAATCAAGTCAGCACACAGATCAGAAACAAAGTCCTAAATATTGACGAAACCAGCAGATTTACAAGCCTCAGCCAGGATCGGTGTCCTCTTGAATCAGAACAGTTACAATGATTAGTATAAAGGAGAATCTCCTGATAGATTGTATTTTACATTTTTTTATGGCTAACCACATCCTCTTCATCTTTCATATCATCACGTGTCACTGGATGAAGCTTAGTGGCACCATCTACACGTCAGTATAAAAGCTCCTAATAAGAAACTTAGCTGATGTTCTCTGCTACAGAAAAGGTTTAAAATCTGACTATCAAAAGCTTCAGGAGACGTGATGCCTCCTAACAGACAAACAAACCCGTAGCATACACGTAAAAAGTGTCTTATAAATCAACAAATACCCACGACTGATTTCCATTATAAAAACGTAGACAGCACATAATCTGATGTACAGTTAACACGTGTAACTGCTGATGGACTTGAGAGCGTTACATGTTGATTCCTTCTGAATTCACGCCCGGGTCACGTTGCAAGCGTGAGCAGTCCATGACATGCCCCGAGTTTGCTTTTGATAAATACAATACGCTAAACTCTGACTCGTATTCTGTCCACAGAAACCCAAAGGGGCTTTTAATCTGAAACAGATACAAGAGGTGTGAGTTAAAATAAGAGATTTATATTCTCACTACTGGTGAAAGATCACATGTTGCTGGTATGATGACAGAACAGATCAACAGATATGATCTATTTTTACTGAAAACTGCGGTAAAGCATCACTTCCCTGCTCATGCACTGCTGCTTTATCCTGTTAACATGGGCAGCAAAAAAAAACAACAACATCCAAATACGTTAAGCGATTCTTCACTGCTCACGCAGGCAGTGTCACCCAGGCGTTAGGAGTTCTTCATAAAACGAGTATCTAGACATACTGTTTGACGGTCATTATCGAAGGTTTATGGCTCCCTAGACTTTCAATCTCTTTAATAGCTGTTGCTCAAATGTTTTGTGACTTACACAATAATCACGATCACAATAATCCTTTTTGCATGGGTGCAACAAAAATCCTGCATTGTCACGCATTTCAGATAAAGGACCTAGTGTTTCAGTTAATCTTTAGCTAAATGATGCTACTAGAAAAGAGCTGCTTTAGATTATAGGTGTACATCACTTGTCAACAAAGACCCATGTCAGCGGGACTTCCTGGTTTATGGTGTAAAATATATATAATGATAGGGAAAAGTCACTTATTGAGCATATAAGCAGAAAACAAATCTCCCATTGTCTTTTCTTCTAGTCTAAGGACCCACAAACCTTGAAGCATGACGCGTTGTATTAGCATTCTACAAAATGGCATTTTACCATATCTTCTTCACGACATAAATATAAACCTAATGCTCTCTCAAACTGACAATCAAATACTGTATCACAATATGATTGAATAAACTGTTCGGACAACACAAATCTTTAAAAATATGCATTACAAATCTTTGGCTTAGTGGCACAAAAGTTCCCTGCACACACTTATTCCTTCATTTAAGTCTGTTTTTTTTTTTTTTTAACTCGCGCTGCTGGTCACTGCAGAAGCTGAGGCGATAATCTCAGGATGCCCTCAAGTGTTCAACGACTACACAGACGGACTCGTGGACGCGAGACTGTGCTAAATTAGTGCGAACGGCCGAGTGTCGCAAAGCAGGATAACTACGAATCTCTGCGTTGGCAATGTAGTGACTGATGCAGGCAGAGAGGAAGACTATAAAGGCAAGGTGCTCTAGAAAATACTTCATCGATTAAGACTTCATTAATAGCAAAGGAAAGAAACAGAGAACTGCTTGTCAGAGGTAAATAGCAGCAGTAGCTGTTAACAGTGAGTTAGCGAGTGTATACTCCCACATGTTCAGTCATATGAAGCGAACGGCTTCACGCTCCCACAGCCTCACAGACATGTGTGCAAAGGGCTCAGTCGCCACCTGGTGTTGCTCCCTGGCAAGTACAGAGTTCGGCTACATTTTAAAAATATATATATAATGTAATGCCAAATTTCCATGACTTAGTTAAAAGTGCAGCAAACAACCTGTGTAAATGAAATGACGCTGAAAGTGTGTTGGGTATTGGAGGCATTTGAAGCCAGCTTGATTACTTTCATGATGTTCGCACTATCTTTAAATGACAGAAGTTGTTTTTGTCACGGTTGTAAGAATGTCTTTTTACTAATCACGACAACGACAGACACAAAGTTCGTCATGATACTGACAACGCGGATGTGAGACTGAAACCTGAAACGCTGCTGTGTTAGTAAAGGTTGTGTGGAATGATGTATGAGTGTAAACTGGTGACACTCGCTCTGCTACAGGTAAGTGTCATGCTCTGCACTGCTCAGACTCTCTTTGGACCCCTCTATGGTCATGTGTTTGAGGAGAGGTGAGGGGTCAGCAGGAGGAAGGTAAGGATTGACAGTCTCCTGCTGCGGTAGGATCGTTTTCTCCTGCTTCTCCTCTTTAGTCTTTCTACTTTCCTTCGCGTCCCCTGCTTTCACCCCGTCTGTTTTGGGCACCAGGAGAGAATCCACGATGATGGTGGGCATCTGTTTCAGGTCCTGACGGCTTGGCGGCTCCGCGGCCATGATGGCCTTGGCGCCGTGCATCCTGGGAGGGGACTTGCAGTGTAGATCTCCGTGAGTCTCCTTCCAGCGCCGCAGCTGAGCATGGTGTTCCTTTTCAATGTCCTTTTCTGACACTTGTAACTCAATAACCTGAAGCACAAAGGGAAAAAGGGGCGTGATTCAGAAGCGCAACCACAGCAGGGCAAAGTCAAAGAGGAAGACCGCTGAGCTTGCAGTAGGTGCACCTTCAAAACAAACGACAACCGTGACAAAGTGTACCTCGTGCACGAGGAAGCCTTCTTGCATGTACTGTGGCTGTATAGCTCGGAGCAGCTCCATGGTTTCATAGAGACCTTGACAGGCCTTCAGTTTCTCTTGGGATCCCAGCATGTACTTCAGGAGAACCAGCCCCACTCGGAAGAGGATCTTCACTCCTGAGAACAACATCACATCACACAACATGCAGCAGTCTTTGCTTCTTTATCCCAAAATAAAACAAAAGCTGCTATCTGTCCAGCCATTGAAATAATAATACACATTCCTTCATGACCTTCATGACCTAAACTCTCTATATAAAAGGGATTTGACAGGTCAGGGGAAACCACTTTTAATATGTAATGTTTTTCAGCGAACTGTCTCACCCTCACAAAGGAACATGTCCCAGACACGCAGCACCGAGGCCCACGGCAGAGTCCGAGAGAAGGCACACATGAACCACTCGGTCATGTACAGGATGGGCTCCAGCTTGTGCTTCTTCAGGTGACGGTGGGCCACAGGAGACACCCGGCGCAGAAGAGCGTAAAGGATCTCCCCGTCCAGCTGGATCGCCTCCTGTGGAGGAAACAAGAAAGAGAGAGAGAGAGAGAGAGAGAGAGAGAGAGAGAGAGAGAGAGAGAGAGAGAGAGAGAGAGAACTTTCTATTCAGTTAATCTGATTATCCCGTCCTTGTAGCCTGGTCACCACCTCAGGTTGTTAGCATATCAGTGTCAAGCCAGAGTCACACTGATATCACCACCACGAGCCACATATTACATGTAGAGACTCTATAAACTGAAGGTAACTGTCAATTTTTGACACTTGTGTTTGGCCGACTAAATCAGTCTGTGATAGATAAATGCAAGGATTCGGTCCTGTAGTTTATGAGTGTCAGTTCAGATAGCAGATAATAATTGACATGCTGATCACAGTGAATATCTAATCCTGCTACAGGTTGTCGTCAGATGGTTTCTTCTAGTAAAGTGCCAGTAATGAAGGGCTAGGACTGCCTTTCGCCTGCTGTGAAAACATTTCTTCAGTGTTGGGGAAATAAACACCTGCTTGGCCTGCACCTAACCTCTGCCACTGTACGGCCAGCCTAACAGTGTCCATAGCAAAATAATGTGACTGTCTGTTTGGACTCTTACCAGCCCTGTACTGTAATATCCAGGAAGGTATTTCTCACAGATTTGGACAAGAGTCCAGAATGCATCCTGGGACAAAGAGAAGAAACGAGGGTTAGCATTTATTACAGTAAAATGTGACACTGAATGGCACTTTGGTGGTACAATTGTGTGCGCGTGTGGTTACCTCTGCTGGCATATGCATCAGGAGTACAGCAGCGATGGGAGCCTGAGCCTGACAGTATCCCTCTTCAGGACGATGCAGCGTATAAGCCTTCAACACACGGAACAGGTCCTGCTGCCTGAACGTATCAACACGTACACACAAATGATATTAAACACAACAGCGAGCATCATCACAGGCCTCCAGAAGAAGAAGGCTGTGCTTACCCGTGACCTCCTCTTGCTGCAAACATTTCATGGAAGGGGAATTGTCGATGGAGGTCCCTCTCAATAATATCCACCCATTTAGGATCTCCAGGCTGACTGTCAAGCTCCTAAAAACACATAAAACATATATTTTTTAGCCCATTTCCACCATTTCTTCCACCGAGTTTAAGTGAAATCACAAGCAGGGATCACAAATATATGACTTACCTGGAATTTGCCCTGGTTTTGCTCCCTTCTCACTTTCGCCCCAGTGAGGTAGAGCCAGGACCGGCCACGCAGGGATGGAGGGATCCCCTTCTGACAGCGCTCTTTCACCTGTTATTGAGAACATGCACAGTTACACTTGAGCCTGCAGACCGTAAGAGAAAGGAAGAACAGGAGGAAGGAAGGCAGACATCAGAGGAGGACGGTAGCACGGCTGTGCAATGTGATGATGTATGACGACGGAAAAATGTCTCTTGTTTCACATTATGCTTTTTTCGTTCAATATTTCCCGTCATTTGCATCACTGCTTGTGTCGCACCCCGTCACTCGTCACGGATACAGGCCGCAGGCAGGACATTTGCATACACAGACACACATGAACGAGTCACAGAACAGACGACACAAAACAAGGAGCTCGTGCCTAAACGAGAGTCAACTTCTGTGATATGGACGTGGTTTGGTTATAAAAAGTCATCGATCAGAAAGTTATGATAACGATACTTAACAAATTATGCCACAGACGCCACAAACTTCTTCTACCACCTACACAGGAATAACGTCAAACAGTGACAGGACGAGAGCCACAAACGTGCGGCCGAGTGCTCAAAACAAACTTCAGACTCAGATGTTGCAAAATGTTTCGGACGGAAAAAAAAATCACAAAGATGAAAGGAGATGATGGCTGCTGTTGCAACTTGTTGGTGCTGGGGTTGTTCCATGTGGTCATGTCATATAAACTATTTAAGATAAGATAGACTTTATTATAGCCACGGGCGAAGTTTGGCTTGTGCAATAGTGCTGCAATCAACTTAATAAAATACAGAGCCAACAACACAGTACAGTAGAGGTGCAGTAATAAATTACAGCCAACAAAAAGTAATAAAAGAAAGAAAGATAAAATACTGCACATGCCTCACGGGATAAAAGAAATCCACAGACATAAAGATGAGGAAATAAATCATAAGAACAATATTGATTCATTCCATTTACAGAAAATCTGCTATATCATGACATGTATTGTTATCTGGATATAAAATTCAATCAGGATATGAGATGTTGATCATGTCACAGCTGTAGACAGAACTGAAAACGCTGTTTTATTTTAAACACATGCAAAGTGTTTATTCTACAAAGAACGAAGGAACAAAGTGAAGTCAGATTTCATTCACGGTTTATAAAAGCAGACCTTCTTGTGTTTTTTGGCCATCCACTTGTCCCAGCTGTTGAGCATCTCCAGCCATTTTGCCTCTCGCTGCCTCAGCACCTCAATGGGAATTTGTCCGGCGCTGTGGAGATACGAGATAAACAAATTCTTGTCATGCAAACTGACAGTGGCGATACTGTACTGTGTGTAGTTGTGACAGGGGCAATCCTGTCACGAGAGGAGGCGGGACCTTGGCTCATCTCTTCCTCATCCACACAGGAAACCTAACCTCAGACGAAACGCAGTGAAACACTTGGCAACGGCAGCAAAGCACAAGGAAAACAGGAAGCCGTGGGAGAACTTTCCCCTTGTTCAGTTCCCTACGACGTCCTACGCAAAACCTACACCAGTATCTCACTTCACTACGGTGCTTCAGAGCTGTTGTGTTGTCGCTCTTTCCTTTCCTGATCTGCCGGGTCTACTTCAAACAAATTTAAGCAACTGACTGACATGATTTCACATGTAGGTTCACAAGCTGTCAATCAGTAATCTCTAGATAACAGGACGAAACCACAAAATGTCTTACAGCAGATGACAGGCGCAGGATGGCTGGTTTCCTCAGCTCTTCCTGTGTTACATTACAGTCATAACCAAAGTACTGTATGACTTTCAAAGCTGAGACAGATATACAACACAAACAAATGACAATTAATAAAAAAACCCACCCACTTAAACCTAGAGCCCAAAACAGCCTGCAGGTCAATAGACCTCACAGACTTCTAAGGAGATCTAATAAAAAGGTCAGTGATGTAAGAATGGGCAAAAACACAGAGTGCCCTAAAAATAAAACTTAATCTGCAACGACAGATGAAGAGGATACTGACTAATACGCATTCATATTGAATGACAGTGGTGAATCAGTGGTCAGACAGTGGGACTGTGGTTAGCACTGTCCCTTCACAGCCAGAAGGTTCCTGGTTTGAGCCTCGGCTGTGGCCTTTCTGTGTCCTTGGACATCCCTTTAACAGGTGAATTGGTGACTCTAAATTGTCCATAAGTGTGAATGGATGTTTGTCGCCCTGTGTCCTGTGATGAGCCGGCGACTTGTCCAGGGTGTACCCTACCACTTGCCCCAACTCTGCTGGGATAGGCTCCAGCCCCTGCAACCCCGATGAGGATAAGCAGAGAAGATTAACGGGTGGATGTGCTGTGGTTTTTCTTTACTTCTCTCTGATGGTTATATTCTTTTTTTTTTAAAAATAGTTCGATAATGACTTCTTTTATGAAGAAGTGACAGAAGTGAGTCCAGCTGCCCCAGATTGAACGCTTTCTGAAGAAAGATGACTTAGTTTCCAGCTCCGTGCTTCCCAAAACAAACCAATTTGAGAAGGGACCCTCACTCTTCTGCTATCTGTGGATAGGTAAAAGGTCAGGGGACAAGAATATAAGTTAAGATAAATATCGATCCTTTGTTTGCCTTCTTCCACACACCGACACAGTCAATTTATAGCTTTCTTCAGCTTCTCCCTTAGTTACAGTTACAGTAAACACAGGAGACCTTCTTGTGTTGCTGATCTCAACAAATCACAAGACTACAACTTACTACCAACACTGTTTATGAAGCTCCACTTACGAGTCTCCGGAGTACTGCTGTGCTCCTCCCGTGAATCCGTACTTATCCACCTGTTTCTCCCCGGGCACAGCGCTGCCGTTCACCTCCGGGTCGGATCCATGCGAGCTGCCTTTCCCATTTTCTGTCAGCTTCTCTGTGCCGCCCCGCAAGTCAAGTCCATTACCCTGCTCAGTTTTTGCCATTTAATCAACATTTACCTCAGCAGAAGCCGCCGGTCTACAGTCTGTTCACACAACTTTCCCCTGAAAGCTGAGCCGACACTTTGAAGCTCTCTCCATGAAGACGTCCGCTGGTTAGCTTACGGCTAGCTACGGTTGCTAGGAAGATTTGCTACTAGCTCGCTAATGCTATACAAAGCCGCTAGACAGTTTGTTTCGGATTAAACCTGCTCGTTTTAAGTCGCATAGCCCCTCAAACTAAAACCAACTGGTCAAACTATCAACAGACAAAACGCAGCCACGTAAACGGCTACGTAAGTACAGTATCTGCCTGCTAACTCCGGAGCTAACATGCTAGCATCACACAGCTGTCAGCTGACACACACACACACACACACACACCTTGTTTGAGCCTGAATCTCTGCTGTCAGCAGGAATGTGGGTTAGCTGCTGCTGCTGCTGCTGCTGCTGCTGCTGCTGCTGGCTACAAGGAAGCAGATTAGTAAACAAAACATCCGCGGCATCCTCCGACTCTCCACTGCCATCTAATGCTGCTGCTGGAAATCACATATTCAACATACGTCAACATATATAGACATCAATACTATGTACGGATCGTATATGTGTATATTAATCTTTTACTTGAAAATTTGGCTTTTTATATTTGATGATATATTTGATTTTTTACATTATACTTTTATTCTGTTTTATCTAACTATTTATACATTTTAATGACCTTTAATTTAATTTATTTGGTTGGTTTTGGCTATCTATATTTTATTGCGTTTTACTTTTATTCTATTTATTCTAACTATGTATACATTTTAATTAATTATTGTTATTATTATTATTAGTAGTAGTAGTAGTAGTAGTATTTTATTTTATTTTTATTTTTATTTTTGGCGCTTCCTCAGTTTGTGAGTTTTTTGTTTATAATGGGGTGAGGGTGGAGGGTTGGGGGTTTATTGTATCGTTATTATTGAAAAGTCTGATTGATTGATTGGTGATTGCACAGTGTCTGGTGTTAGATGTTAATCAGAGTGAAGGCCTGTGGGAAGAACCGGTTCTTATGTCTGCGGTTGTTTTGGTGCATAGTGTATATAGTGTAGTCTGTAGCGCCTCCCAGAGGAGAGAAGTTGAAACCGGTCGTGGTCGCAGTGACGTTTTCTGCCCATTTCCTGACTCTGGACATTCAAGTCCTGACTGGAGGGCTAGTTGGCACTGATGATGTTCTCTGCAGACCTGACTGTCTGTTGTAGTCTCTATGAACAGCTTCTTCTGGGCCTTTTTGATGATGGTGTTAGGGAGACACAGTGTTATTGATTATGGTGATGGGCTGTGGAGCTCCTCAGCTGTCACCTCCACAGTTTTGAAGCTCCAAATGTATTTTATTAGATTTTCACAGACATTGTGTGCTCATATAGCTTTTACACCTGAAATCATCTCCAGAGTACACATATGTAGTTTCTTTATAACTGTGTGAGACAGAAGATCACTCGCAGCAGTTCTCCCTCCCTAAAAATAACTCTGCATGTTTAATTAGCTAGATTTAAAAGTGGCTAGTCAGACTATAACTCACCACTGAAGTAGCATCAGTAAGAGGATGTTAAAAATCTATAAATCAATTACAAACTATATATAAATATATATATATATATATATATATATATATATATATATATATATATATATATATATATATATGGGTACTTCATGGGTAATTCATTTCAACTGTTTATGATCAACACATAAAATATTCTGCATTAAACTATCTAACAGTATATAAAGCAGTTTAAATTAGCCTCACCTTACATGCTAATGCATCAATGAACTAATATAACAACAGGAAGCACCAGTTTGCATTGTGCATGCTTTTACTGTTGACTTTTACCTGTATGGTATGACCAGTTTTACTTTTGCACACAGACTAATGAAATGTCCTGCTCAAGTTAAATTATTGTGCTGTAATTTCATCTTTTCTTCCTCATAACAGAAGTAAAACTAGTCATACCACAATGTAAAAAAAACTATTGGGTTACAGGGAAAAGTCCTGCTTTTTACCTTTAATTCAACAGTGTAATTCAACAACTGGATTACTGACGCATTCACATGTAAGCAGCATGTTATGGTTGTAGCTACTTAAGGTGGGGCTAATTTAAACTGCTTTATGTACACCTAGGTAGTTAATGTGTTTTTTTTTATGTCCAATCATAAACTGATATCCAGTAAATCAGTGTAATAAAAGTATAAGTACATAAAATATTTCAGTTTAGAAGTATGAAATGACAGAAATACTTGACCTGAGTAAATGTATGTCTGCAAATTTGCAGGCATTTATGCAAATACCAGTCATATACATTAGTATGGATATATGCAGCTTGTAAATGATTTGTGGATTTAACCTTTTTACTGTTTAGACAATATAGAAATAAGTGTAACCTGTTTATGCTTCAGCCTTTTGACCATCTAACAGCAAGAAACAAATACCACACAATTATATGTTCCATACATGTTTTGTCTGTACAAAGTGTTAAGACACTTTATTTTATAAGACAGGATGCGTCTTTTGTGAAGAGTTCATCTGTTTCTGAAACGAGGAACAGCATAATGAAAACGCTCAAGTGAATTTTAGTATAAATACTAGATTCTTTATTTAAATATTATACATATTTTAAAACATATTTACATAAATTAGACCTGCATTGTTACACTGTAGACATAGGTGTCTCTTTCATACACACACAAACATCGCTTGCTGAAAAAGACAATCATACCGTACAGACTGCAGAAGCACCTTGGAGAACGACTTTACGGGAGAGAAAACACGGGCACACTTCATTTACATCGAGCACTGGGCAACATGACTGAGACGAGACAAGCTTGCAATGACAGGAAAGGCCTCTTGTTACAGGTCTAGCTATTTTGTTAAGGCTGAAACTGTGTTAACTCTAAGTTCACAGCACCGATACCGATCTCACCGCCTCTCCTCCTGCATGTGGGTTACATCTCTCTGACAAATATAGGGCTATCCTTGAAGTAAATACAAGTTCAGAACCTTTATACACCATTTATAAACCATGTCAAAGTCAAGAAGGGACTGTGTGAACGGAACTTCGTAAAACGGTGCAGAGACGGAAACCATACAAAAAGAACAGAGCAGACGGTAGGACAGATTGTATAAATAATTGTCTTCATTATGTGTGTGAGGAAGAAACACCATGTTATCTGTACAGCAGGGCTTACAGTGTAGAACCCCGATCATGTGTTTATATATGGCTTTCCTTTTTTTTGGTTTCATAAACCTGTCTTATACTTTGTTACGACCAGTCACATATAACTTAAAAACCAAGAATATGATACAACATTTGTTCTGAAAACAGCAACAACAACCGTAGGCATAGAAAACACATTTAAAATGTCAGTCTGTACATTTCCACCCACACTTCATGGCCACCACACGAGATTCAGAGCACAAGGGAATTTACAGTATTGCTGCGTGATGTTTGTAAGCGTCGATTACATACACAAAGAAAATGTGTCTTTGGTGCACCTGCTTTTAAACTGTAAAAGACATTGTCCGGACCACTGTGAGTGAGCTGTGATAGAAAAAGAGACAGACTATCATGAGAAGAGCAGAATTATCCGTGTCTTTCATTAATGTCGTCTGATGCGGCACACGCACACGTCTACACCCATTACAATCCTCGTGACCATGTTCATATGAATCACGTCAAGTCATATACAGACATCTGAATTCAAAATGAGAAGTACCAAACCAAGGTAAAGGGAAATAAGGAACTGAGATTAAAAAAACAAATTTCTCTCTCCGGCTGACACGCACACCCACACGCACGCACACACACCTGATTCTTGTTAAGATAGCTGGATCTTTTTGTCATCCATCACCATAAAACTAAACAACGTTAAAAAAATACATATTTTCCTCTTTAAAAACTCATGCCTGACCTATCATTGCAATTGTGTGCATTCCCAGACGCTAGCTTTAGCTGTGTGAGATAACAAATATAGACATTAAACAAGCCACGCACACCTCTCACATGTATGACACACGCGCGCACACACACACACTTTTATCATCCTTCCTACCACACAACAGCGATCAATCTCAGCACACGGCTTCTTTTTAAATTTCAGCGAGTGGAAGTGTGGGATTGATAAAGCTCACGTCAAGATTAACATCCACGCGGGAAAACATATGTATGAATGCATGTGTGCGTCTTTCACGAGAGTAACGAAAGAGTCGTTTGCTCTGATGACCAAAGCAAAGACAACCAGAAAGGCCAGAACGTAGCCTAAAGAAAAAGAACAAAACAAAACAAATATTTACAACTTATCAGGATGCGCGCACCGACAGACCCTCCAGCCAAGTGATGAAACCTGATCGACATTCACATGGAAGCTCTAACAATGGTTATGTTTCCCTTTACAAGTTTCTGTGATCGCAGCAATTACTAGTTAGCTCTTCCATCGTTCACATTCCCAAAACCAAGACACTGAAACCCCAACTCTTAAATCTCACCCTTCCCCTCCCGACATCAGCTTCCTCAGTCCATCTATATGCTTTGTTTAAACACATTTACAACAAGGAACAGATAAACAACTGGAACAACAGACAGCTGGGTTCAATAGTCAGCTCCATGACTACTCTCTAAAGACTCCCAAACCATGGCTTACTCCTCTTTTAATATCACTTTTTTTTTTTTATTCACGGGGGCTACACAGTATTAAGGCCCTCAGCCAAACTGTCCTGCACTGCCTCTAAAATGTGTTAATGCCACACAATGAGACACAGGAGACCGAAAGGCATCCCTCAGACCATCGTACCATCTCTTCCTGTATCATGATCAACATGAAATTGTCCTAGCTGCCCGCTTTCCCCTCAACCGTTCAAGCACCGAAACAAAAAAAAACAGGAAGAAAACAAAATTGTACACGAGTGGACGTCAGGCCCTGCAGCGAGGAGTGTGCGTTGTGTCGGCGGGCCTCCCCTGTCAGCCCACGGGCCGCGGTGCATTTTCGTGGAGAGGGCTGCAGTTGAAAGACTCAGGCAGACGGGAAAGGAAGGACCAGCCCCGGAGAAGCACACACGCACTGTCACACGCACACTTTTTAGTCTGTATATTCAGCCACGATAGACAGCAGCACCGTGATATCATCCGGCTTCCCTCCTGCAAGACAAGAGGAAAAAAAAAGTGTGAGGAGCCCGACGCTGCAAGCTGAGAGAGTAACAGCACCTCCCTTTTGTTTTAGCTTTGACTCAGACAAAGGGAACCAAAGTGAAAGGCGTGAATGCAGTCAAAGATGTGCCTCCCACAGCTGAATTAGAAGTACTGTTTGTCGCCTTGAAGAGATGACGCAGCATCTGAAGCACAGTCTACTTACCTCTTACATTCAGCCCATTATCACAGGCAAACTGTGCAAAAGGAGACATATAGTTGGGGTCGTAGGCGAGGTCGTGAGCTTGCTTTGCAATGCTCTGTGCAGTCTGCAGGATGCTGTCGTAGTTGGTAGTCTGAAATGAGCCAGAATACGAAGCATTAAATGTGAAAGATGCAACATTTTATCTGCATATATGTCGGTTTTTACAACTATGTGTTACTATGTGTGAATGTATGACGAAGCTGCTGTTAGAAGGGGCACCTTGAGTTTTTTGAGCTCCTGAAGAATCATGTAGTCTGGCATGTTGTCAAAGAGGCCGTCGCTTGCCGTCAGGATGATGTCACCGAGCTGCACGTCAAATGAGGAGCTGTCAGCTGCTTCGGGGCTAGAGAAAACACGGAAGGGAAGAGGAGGGGGGGAGTAAGATCAGTCACAAGTGAAACAGGAGCATGCAGCGTCTTAGCGGTTTCCAGTATGGAATTAAGCAGGTCAGAAGTCACTCTGCCAAATCTCGAGGGTGGACACAGTGGGGGCTTTTAATCTGACAGCTGACTCGGAAGCAGCCTGCCTCTGTGTGTCCTTGCCAGGCGCAGAGAGGTCGTGTTGCTTACTGGCGCCAAAGACACAAGTTTATTTCCTGGGAGACTTTAACGTTATGTTCGTACTTCGTCTTGACCTTTTTTTTATTTTAAGGTGACACAACAGAGTGAATCATAAATCTACCTTAAAAGGGAACGCTTACTTGCTAAATCTTTATTTAAAACTTTATTTCACGACGGAAGAGCATGATTAAACCATTTTAATAACTTGAAACAAGGTTATAAGAGGATGATATCAATCATAAATCATTTAGGACAAAGATATGATAATGGGTCTGTAATTTTCCTATGTTTAAAGTATGTACCCGTACAGATGAGTGTAGTATTTTATTAGGTTGTGGTGATAATAAAAATGACATCATGTTCAGCCGTAAAACTGCTGAAATGTAAACCAAAATAAACTTTACAACTGCACACGAGGGGATTTTCCATGCGGGCGATAAACGAAAAGATGATATAGTATTTAAGGCGTTTATGCCGGAGCAGGTCTTTGTTTATCCTGCAAACACTGAAAGTTCATACTGCAACTATGTCTGCTGCCCAGAGAAAGGACAAGGAATCTTTAACTAACTGAGTTATCTGCACACTGATTTGTCTTTTTATGAAATATGTATTCTTTAATTGCCTTCACACATCATTTGCAAGGATATATCTAACACTGAACTACTAACCTGTCACTGAGGACCACCCCTTCAGCTCCCGGAGGAGCGATGGACAGCTGGAAGGGCGTGTTAAAATAGTGCTGCTGCTCGTCTGAGCGATGGACCACCTCTCCTCCCCGAACCACCAGGAAGCCGGAGTCACCAAGGTTACACGTGTGTAGCCGGTGACTCCGTCGATCCAGAACAACGATACACGCCGTGCTGCTCCCTGCAAAACAGAGCAGAGCAAAAGAACAATGAGGAAGCACATAATAACACACACAACAAAAATATATCTTCCCCAGTTTGGACAGAAGGGAAGCACACGCTGAATATGTTTCTCGCTTTACTTTATAAAGCGCCAGAATGCTGCCCAACCAGAACGTCAGCATCTTTGTGAACACCCTCCTTGTGAATTTCATGCTTCTATGGTGAGTGGGTGAGATTATCGTGCACTTCGCAAGTGGCCTTACACCAAAAGGAGACAGAAAACAAATCCGAGGGTCATGGATCGTGCCTGTCCCAGTGACTGCAGCTTTATGGGCTGCCTGAGTAACCTTGAGCAGGGAAGGTCAAGCACAAACCTTGTCACAGCTCCCAGAATACACGTAGGCCCCATTTGACATCGTGACAACACGGAGGAGGTTAACATTTAGCGTCAATGCGGGATATGGGTCAGGGATACCAAGTCTCGGAAGAAATGCGACCTTGGTCACGCGTTTGACATATGCATTCTTTTAAATGCTGCTCAACCCTCCTGCGGTGTCAGTTACAGATTCTTGACCTTTGGGTATAAGGCAAAACATCCAGCCTGCATGTTTAGCCCCCAAAAGCTCACGAGTCTCAACTTCCATGTGTCTGCATGACGAAATTCAGACTGGTTAAGTTACTTAGTTACCTCACAGGTGTTACATCACTGAGTAGGATGCAGGTTTAAGCCCAGATCAGTGATAAATAACAGGCCCCACACAAAATAACACACTGGAGGAAGCTGAAAAATCATCCATCTGATCACTATCTGTATTTCTCCCTCGTTTCATGCACCTTTCTGCCAGGTTAGAAAAAGAAATGTGGCCTGCAAATTAGACAGAGACAAGTTGTTTTAATAATAATATTAATAATACGAATAATATATTGTTGTTGTGCACCTTGCTAAGCGAGGCCAATACTCAGGACGGTCTGACGCATCCTGCAGCCATATTATTTAGAGTACGGCTGATCACATGGGAAGCATGACTCACCCCACCACCGACTGTGGGTGTAATATAGCATAATATCATCCGTGTGTGATGTCGTCTCGCTGCGTACTCACCGAGCAGGGGAACTTTGTTCTGCAGAAGCTCATAATAACCAGAGGTGAGGATACCCACTGGATTACTGGGAGTGAAGCGTCCCTCCTTCACCAGGCGCTCACAGGTTCTCATTAAGGTGGCGGAGAACTGAGACGGGTCGACGCCGTAGTCCCGCCAACCACCTACGCCATCTGCAACACCTGATGGGCAAAGAGGGGAATACATATGTTTGTTTAGTTGTTGTTCTGGTGCTCATCCATCCACATTGACTTGCTGCTTTTATTCATTTTGTGCGATACTAAACTGAATATTAAGCTCAGATAAAAACAAATGCTTTGTCAATAAAATCAGGAAAATAGTTAGAAGGACAATCAAATGTTGAAAATACATTAATAGTTCAAATAGTGAATAGGTCCTCCTCGCAGACACTGGTCACTCTGCTGAACATGGGTTTGTGAGCGGGTTACGTCAGCACTTTAACATTTAGAAAAACAAACCAACGATAAAATGATGAGGCTTTCTCATTATTGCATTTCATTCTTTGGCTTCTGTTTAACCTGTGCCCTTCAACAAAGCAGGCTTCTTTGCCTTAACAAATATATGCAAACATGATCTCTTTCAATGCCAGCCGAACCCTTTTAAGCTCAGCACCTGATTCAACACTCTGCACTTCACCATTATTACTGGTGGTGTAACAGCACACTGACTCTAATCCACATAAACCCAAACAATATGATATTCACAGTTCCACCTCAGGCAGGTTAGAAATGCTCATCACCATTGGTGGGGATTATCCTGAGATGAGAGAAACAAAACTCGACGTGGCTGAATTATTAATCATTTGCTGTGTTTGCCATTGTTTGAAGCACTTGCTCTGCAATTATCTCTTTCATTGTGTTCGGTTTTTCAGTTAGAGCGCCGCAGCTGGTCTCTAACCACACACACACCAAGATTAATCAAACAATGAGGGTGAATTGGACTCGGTAGATCAGAGTGCACCAGGATGACTGGGTGCATGACATTTAGCGGATAACTGCTCAGTGCATCACAACATAAGAGCCAAGGAGAATTCCTCTGTGGCTTGTAGAAATAAAATAATTCTTTATTATTTATCTTCATAGCACACCTTTACACACTTATTTCATGTACATCACTCTGTTGATGGGCACATTCACAGTTCACTCACTCAATTTGTGTTGTGTTGGAGCTTTGTTTCCATGCTCTACTTTTCATTTCATTTTCGACAGAGATGACAAAGCAGATCCCGTGAATCTGCTTTTAAACCCCTGCTTTGATAACCACCTCCAGTCCTCTGCAGAGGAGTTTACCACTTGAATGTGGAACACGTGAAGACCTGAGGGTGACTGCGTCCAGCAGAGCTACTTTATTTGCTTATTTATTTTACATCGCATCGCCAGCTTAATAATTTAACACGATCGAGCCGGTTAAGTCAAGCATTTTGGCCGCGCTAGCCCTCCTGTCAGCTGGGCTGCTGAGGACAAAGCAATTCCCACTCGGCTAAGCTAACAGGCTACACTATAGCAAATATGGCTGCCTCCATGCTCAACCATTCTGACCTTTACAAGAGTGTTAAATCTGAGAGGTGTAATCGGGCCCTTCAGAGCCCTGTCCACCTTTAATAGAGCTTAAATATATATGTGCTGGTTTGACATGTTTACTATCTTACGTTGCCGACGTGTATGCATGCGTCGGAGCCCATGTAGGTGAAAGGTCATTCGGCGTTTCGCCTCAAAACTACCTGCCAACTGCACATAATGACAGTTTATGCACAAAATGGCACGAATACTGATCATCTGTAAGGTTTTAGCCGGCGTCGTGGTAACCAAAGCTAACATAGAGGTTGCAAGGAGGACAAAAGTTATGGCTGTTTTTTGGAGAGAGGGAGAGGGGGGTGGGGGCTGTTGTGTTTTCATCCGAGGGGGTCGGTACACGTGCAGGGCTAGCTAACTAACTGAAGGTCACCGGAGCGCAGAGGGTGTGTGTGTGTGTGTGTGTATATATAACATGAAGCCTGCTTGTGTATGTGTGAGAGCTCACCCAAAACATCTGCGGTCCTGTGCCGGGCAATGAAACAGGCGTCATCCCCGTAGCACATCCCTTTCTTCAGGATCCCCTTGCGAAAGTCTTTACCGAAGCCATAACTGGCGCTGATCAGGCTGTAGTCCCGACCGTCAGTCTGAGAGAGTCCACCCAGGACAGCCCTGGCTACCAGTCTACCATAAGACAGTACGGATAACATCCCCTAGCAAGGAGCAACCCCGTCTTGTTTTGAGCACACACACACACACACACGCCGTCCCCCCTCTCTCTCTCTCTTTCACTTTCTACCCTACCCGGCCGCCTGGCTGTTAGGATACTTCTTCGGATCAAGTCGTCTCTTTATCCGTCCATCCGATCCCGACTGGCCCGCTTCCGTGAAATAGTAACGTGCCCTCCCCCCTCCACAAGCGGTTACGACAAACTCTGTCCGTCTGTCCTCTCTGGTTTGACGTGCAGTTTATGTTTCAGGTGTGTATTTCATGGGCGCAGTTCCTCCGCTGGGCTCTCTCCTTCCCGACATGTTTCCAGTGTGCATCGAACAGAGAGCTCTGCTGCGCGAGTACATACGGGTGCTGTTTGACAGTTTACAATCCTGACGTCACGGCCAGCCGATATCATCCAATCACAGAGCGGCCAGCGACCGAACCGTCCGTGACTACAGATCCCAGATCTGCCGGGCGCTCGGATAAACTGAACTGCGCAGGCTTCAAACGTGCACTCGTTTTGAATGCCTGGACGTAACGGTTGGTCGTTTGGATATAAACATCACAAATTTAGCCTACCTATAATTCGGTATTTGTGTTCATAATAAAGGTATTTAATAATTTAACGAGAGCTCTATAGTGTAAGCCGACCACTTATTTATAAACACAAACAACGACTAGCTTAACCTAGCTCGACCTAGCTCACTAACTAGCCACATATCATAACAAGTATAACAATTCAGAACAAATATAAAATAAATATATAAAAAAATTTCACCAAATATAACATTTTTTTCTTTTTATTTGCGTTTTTGGCTCTGTTTTTGGTGGTCACGGCGCCTCTTAACCCACCGCGGTGCTTGCTGTGCCTCAAAACGAGCTCACCCAATCCAGACGAACCCAACAACCGCAAGCCGTATGGAAATAAATGCGTCATGGCGTCACCTTCACGCAGACCAGCGTATGACATCATATTATGGCTCACAGAGTCCATGGCCTGCGCTGGTAACGTTCATTGGATGAGAGTTGGCAACAGTGAAACCACCCCAAGACACAACGGTGATAACGGGGAGGACAACAACGCATCATCGCCGAATAGCCATCGAAGCAGACACAGCTAAAGCGCCATTTCACGGTAAGAAATAATTTAATTATACGTAATCATGATGTTATATAAGTCTCTGTGGGGTGAATCGGCGAGAGAACAAAGCAAAACATCGTAATGTAATTCAGCGTCAGTGGCTGACGGGAACGGGCAGGATGCGGTCGTCACGCAGAGGAAAACACGCCTTTATTGGTTTTTATTGTGACTGGCATGTTGTTTTATAACCATATAATGATGAAATATTAATGAGAGTTCTCATTTGGAATATATTTGAAACTTCTTTTGGGTATTTATGAGGTCTGTGAAGAGACTATAATGCACATGGTGTTAAATATTACATCGGATGGAAAGATTCTGCTTTAGCTGTCATCTAATAACAATGGAAAAAGGGGCACTGAAAGCAAAATTCGTTTTTATAATGCTTTATGATCATTTCAAGCTGAAATCCTTTTCTCTTTAGGGACACGATGGGGAGGATTTGTGAGGTGGCTCTTGCCTCCATCCTCATTCTGTTTCTTCTGAACACTGAGTCCACATGGGCTAAAAAAGGTTCTAGCTTTGGTAGCGGAAAGAAAACATCATCATCTTCCAGTAGCAAGGGTGGAACGCAGTCAAAACCGTCCTCTAAACCCAAAAACGCCAACCCATATCCTTCTGGGGGATCTTATCCTCACCCAGGAGGAGGTAACGCTAACCCAGGTGGATACCCCAGACAAAACCCAGCAAGTTACCCAGGAGCTGGTAGTAACCCTAACCAGTACCCTGGTAGAGCCAATCCTGGAGGTTATCCCAACCAGAACCCAGCCGGTGGTTATCCAGCTGGTGGTGGCTACCCCAACCAGAACCCAGCCGGTGGTTATCCAGCTGGCGGTGGCTACCCCAACCAGTACCCAGCTGGTGGCTATCCAGCAGGCGGTGGCTACCCCAACCAGCGCCCTGGTGCTGGCGGCTATCCAGCTGGAGGAGGTTATCCCAACCAATATCCTGCTGCAGGAGGAGGTTATCCCAACCAACGCCCTGGTGCCGGAGGCTATCCAGCTGGAGGAGGTTATCCTAACCAGTACCCTGCTGCAGGAGGCTACCCTGCAGGAGGAGGTTATCCGAACCAGCGCCCAGGTGCCGGAGGCTACCCAATGGGAGGAGGTTACCCAGCAGCAGGTGGTTATCCAGTCAGAGGGGGGAATACAGGACAGGGTTTTGGTATGCAGCCTGGTATGAATCCAGGAGGTTACCCTGGTGGAGGGTATGGTGGTTACCCTGGTGGAGGGTATGGTTACCCCAACTGGAACCCAAATAATAAGATCCTCAGTCCCGGCTATGGAGCAGGAGGCTATGGTGGTCATGGAATGGGAGGGTCTCCTTTCTCTCGTTCCGTGCAGAATATGGGTTACCAGCCCAAGTCATCAGGTTTTGCCAAAAAAGCTATGGTGGCAGCGGGCGTTGGCGCTGTGGCTGGGATGGCCGTTGGATACGGACTCGGGCGTTTCCCTCGACCACATTTCAACTTTCGCAACCATGAAGAAGAGCAGAACTACAACAACTACATGTACCGCCGCTATGGCACCCAGTCCACCGATGAAAAAGATTACGGCCGTGATTACGTCTACAGGCCTCCGCCCCGGGCAGAGTCTTACGAGAGCTTCATGGGTAAATGTATGAACAGGACTGACCTTCTCAAAAATAATGGCAGCAGCTCCACCACTCCTAAAGGTCAAGGTGGAAATGATGAAGGTGATGACACCGTCAGCATAGAGGAGATCGGATACCCAGCCCTGATTGAGCAATTGAAGTCCCGACGCTGCATGGAGTATTTCATGGTCTACTCTGAGCGCTTTCTGGAAAAACAAAAAGCTGAGCAACAGATGCAGCCGAGTCGCAGCAGCCCCCTGAGCTACGGCGTGATTCAGCTATTCACCTCTGTCTTCATGCTGCTGTCCAGCATGCTCCTTCTCCAGTGAGCGCCAGTAAAGGGATTTCTACTTCCTCTATTATATCTGCACATCCACTTCCTACTAATGTATATTCTCTCCATTATACAAACCACAGCTGTATATTTGCTAGCTCTTTGGGTCACACCGGAATAGTCATTTATTATCGCTGGAGGAATTGTGCAAAAGTTAACAACATGTTTAAAGCAGTCAGTTTTTACATGTTTAGGCAGCAGTCATGTAAAACTGTAGTGAGGCGTGCTGCTGCACTTGTTTTGATTTCAAGAATTTGTTTAGCATCTCTGTTATTTTGCACTTTTCTACTCAACAGTACTGAGCACTGGATTCATAGAAAGGACATTCAGGTTACTTACAGTTCCAGTTTTTCGGACAATAGACGTGTAAAATAGGAATGTGACATTAAGAGTTTTATATTTACGTGCAGACACATCAACTAACCTCACTCCACCATTCATTTATCCTTCTCATCTGTACTGGACAAGTCACTAGACTGATTTTATGATCGGTTAAACGTGCTATAAATGAAATATGAAAAGTGCCACTATTAAATTTGGATTTGTGTAAACAGAAGCAAACACAACATGTAATGTAGAAACAACATACAATGTCGTTTTGCAGTGCTTTGCTGCACATGACGATTAATCTGTGCTGATGTTCTACTCTGCACTGTTGTGCAATCTAGACAAGATTATTTAGTGGTCATGACACGTGACGCTCACATTTTAGTACGAATTATAACAGGCTGGAACACGCTGCAATGCAGGGGAAATTCACTCGTTATAGTGGCTCACAATATACAAAGTGAAATACTCGGGACGCTGGTTATAGTAGCTCAGCAGGTAGAGTGAGCGCCCAGCGTTCGACATGCAGACAACAAGCAGCCATTTTGCTACCTGTCATTCCCCCTCTCTCAAAAAATATAGCCCCAAAAATATCTGAATATCTAAAAAGTGGTCGTACTCCTCCTCAGGTACGTGATACTAACACATTATTAACTGCCTGTATAACCCTAGATTGCATGTAATAGCTCTTGACAGTAAAGGGTGCATCTGAATCGTCGTGTCCTTTGATTTGCAGCAAATGGTGCATGTGGCATAGTGGCGTCAGTACCTTGCCTGCAGCTGTTTCAGAACAATAAGTGCATTTGTTGACAATAGCGCCTGATGCTTTTGGTCTGTGGTGTGCTAGCTTGGTGAAAACTGGAGTTTTCTTGAGGCTTTGAACATGTAAGTTCCACAAGAATTCAAGATTGTTGCATCCCAGCTCTTTATCTGCTTTATTTCTGTACTTCATCACACACTGTCTTTGTGTGGCATCTGTCATCAGTCCGACTAGATTAAAACTGGAAGTGGAAGCACTGACACTGGATTAAAATGGCCTGGAAGTTACAGCGAGCATTGCCTCACTGCTGTCGTATAGTGCTGTCGAGGATAGATTTGCTCCAGCCTTGAGCTGGTCAGTTCTACGTCTTCCTCTCATCACTTGAATCTTCCCCTAGCACAGTGAGATAGTCATCGGTCAGGTGTTGGCAGGTCTGTAAATGTTTGGGTTTTTTTTGAAAGTCACTTTAAATGGACTTTAAACTCCCGATAAGTTTGTGGGGTTATGTATTGTGAAGTTTATCTGTGTTTGGAAAATTTTACTACCCCAGCTCCCTCTATGTTTGGAACTTTGCACTTTGTAACTGTGTTTTTAAGAATGTAGGCTGTCAGTGATCTATTTTCAAGTAAATATTCAGTTTGAAGAAAAAAATACTACTGTTCTACTGTTAATTTCTGCTTTTTTTGACAGTGCACTGGTAAAAATATTCAGTTTGTAATCATTTATATGTAAAATCAAAATGAAAAAGTTGTCCACATTCTCATGACACAGCCTGTGCACTATACCAGGAGATGATTTTTTTTACCATGATGGCTCTATTCGGCTTTGTTCGTCTCCAACCAGTCTTCACATTTCTCTTTTATTTCCCAGCAAATGTATTTTTCAGACCACGCACAGGGACTTCCTGTTCATCGTCATTTCTAGCAAAATGTTTTAAATCGACTGACTTTTTCATACCTACTGTCTACCAAACTGTCGAATATCCAAGTGCAGTTATCTATGTTAGGATTAGATACTCTGTAACTGTGTCATGGAGCATATTGTTCATACTTCGTGGTTTTTGACCTATAATTGTTAACACCTTGGGTTACTCCTCATAATATTACTAATATGATACAGTATGTCATGAATGTTTATGTGATCAATAAAATAAGTCACACAATGTTTTTTTGTCTAGATCTGATCATTTTACAAACACTGTCACATCTCTTAAATCTTTTACACAGTTAAACGTATTAAATATTAAATAACATCAACAAGTATAGAATAAAGAGAGTGAAACAAAGACGAACTGATTCTGTTGTAGCCATTACCTGTTTAACTCTCACTGTTAGTCTTCTGTTAGGGACCCATTTTAAATATGCCAATCAGTAACTATACTCGAGTCAGCCAGTAGAATGATCACCATGTTTGTGTTTTTTATTCTACAGCAGGATACATTCTCCTGTGAGGTTGCGAAAGCTCAAGAAGTCCTCATTGGTAACATATATACAATTAGTAATATTACTATTCTAAAGATAAAACATGAAGAAACATAATCCCCATAAGGTAGATAATAAAGGACAGGAGAGAAAGTTTGTTCAAAGAAACTTTTAATTTATTTAATTTGATTTGATGATTAATCTCCCAGTGGTCATTACATATCTCTTATCCAGGCTGTTATGAGGAGAGGCACCACATATCTAAGTGTGACAAAGGTGTTAGTTACAGGAGCAGGAGCAGCTGCTCTAACAAAGGCCTGCTTGCTAGACCCATGACGTTCGACGTAGTAAAGCCGTTGGTCTTTCTCAGAAGAGGTCGTCTTATGCCCGTAATGTTTCTCAGATCCATGCTTTGGCTTACCGAGGAATCCCAGCCCGGTGCCGCCCAGCACCCCGGCCGCCGCAGCTCCAGCCCACTTCATGCCCTGCTTGGAGAGGCCTCGACCCTTGGAGGGGGACCCTTTACCGCTGTCGTCTTTTTCTCGACCCTTGGAGGGGGACCCTTTACCGCTGTCGTCTTTTTCTTTCCCCTTGAAGCTCCATCCACGCTTACTGTATGCGTACTGTGCACCTGGGCACAGAGTTGCCATAAGCAACAGGCAAACCCACAGAGAGATCAGCTTCTGCTTGACCATTGCTGCAGATCTGTACCCTGCAAAAACACACCTGCATGTGTAAATACAAGATTTCTTTTACCTCAAGTCACTCAAACGGATGTATGTGATATGAAAAACGTCGCTCTGCCTTTTTAGTTTTGCACGGTATCTTTATTCATTGGAGAGACAATAAGAGAGGAGGGCAGTCTGTTGGCTGTCGTTCAAACTGGCATTAAAGCTTTTGATTTTGCTCACTGAACTAAGTCACATGCTCACCAGCACTAACACAACAGACATCCAGAACTATCCACATGCTCTGTCAACACTGGGCTTAGCTGGGCATCATGTGTGTGATGCATATTTCTCCTGATGATGATTTGTTTTTCCTGCCTCTGATAAGCAGCATACGTTATACTACACGTTTCCACAGGTTGTTATGAAATATTAACATAACACAGATTGACAATGTTGTATGTGCAGCTGTATTTACCATTGCAGTGCATCTGGAAGGTGACGATTTAGAAATATTAAGCCACACAGGTAGAAAAGTGTTGATACCGTCCATTTTGCAGCGACTAACACACAATTATGAAGTATATTATTTATATTTTTTACCTTTCTGATCAGTCACACTGAGAGGCCGTGATCCCGGAGCGGCAGTCCTTTGTCAAACCACAACTTTTACAGTCCAGCAGGCATTTTGGTAGGCTACCAGTATCATTTCCATACCTACATCCACTCAATAGAGCCAGCACAGCCCCTCCCCACAACAAACCCTGCTTTGCTATTGGCTCAAGATAAATAATACAGTACAGGTTGAATGGTTTTAGCTGATGGTGGCATTTTACATACATTATACACCCATTATTCACCAAATGCAAAGGCTGGGGTTATTTTCCATCGCAAGTTTGTAGCAGCTTCCACCTGTGTGTTTGCACTTCCTTTTTTAATCATTGAAGAGTGATTTATGCCTACATGACTCTAATTCTCAGCAGTGGCAAATTATTATTTATCAGAAATGATTAAATTGTCTCCTTAGTCTTATTAAACTTAATGTGCCTGTTAGCTGGAAGGCCTACAGAAGACAGTGGGTCATTAATTTAACAGAAGCATATTCTCTTTGATTTTATTTCATGGCTCTTGTCATTGTGATATGTACAGCTACAGCCGGGAAGTGATTAGGCTCTGCTTGGACAGAAGCGTTCTCTCGGTTTGCTGGTTTTAAAAATGCATGACCACCAACCAGATCCCCAGACCTCAAACTCAAACCAGTTACTGCCCGTTTTCTTAACATCTCAGCCTGTGAAAGTATAACACTTACATCAATTCTGAACACCAGACAACCATTTATAGAAGCTCTTTAAGTCGCCAGTGAGCGTTGCATCTTTGCATCTCAATAAAGGTTCATTTTATTGTCCTATACATTGTCACAATTTGAAACTAATCATTATTTTTAGGAATCTAATTTACAAACGCAGATTATATATATAAGAGCCTGTTTTCATACGTGTTAATCATATATTTTCACTGTCATAGTTTGATGAAAACAAATGTTACTCTACGTGCTTCAGGCTGTGTATATTTATCAATATAAGGAAAATTGCTTATAAATTAATATATTCATGACAGAGTAGATTAACTGCAAAAGATCTGATGGAATGAAATAAACAAGCACAGCAGCCAAATTTCAAGACTTAGATCGTCAGATGGTCCAGAGGAACAAGAAGAACAAGAACAAGAGAGATGATTGTTCAGAAAAGACTCATCAGACCGGTCAAGACTGGGGGGAATTCCTTCAATTGATAGCTTAAAAACTATGAATGTCTATGTATCATGGGTAAAAAAAGATCCTCTTTGGGCAATTATGATGCTATAAAGATGTTAGTGGGTCCAAAGACTGTAGAACAAGAGAGATGATTGTTCATAAAAGACTTGACTGATTAAAATGTTCAAGATTAGGGAAAATTCCTCCAGGCGATATCATAAAACTATGCACACTTTGGATGTGCCGGATTGTTCAGTGTCACGCACACGTTGAATTCTCCATATTTCCAGATGAATGTAGCTAGTTGCATAGAACTTTGATGACATAACATCAAACATAATGCAACACATTTGATGCAATCATTTGCAAAAACATGGCATAATTATATATTTTTGCCTTGGACGGTATCTTGAAGAAAAGATTGAGTGGAGTTGTCATTTCGTGAAGGTATATGTTTATTTCAGCAGGTTTTGGGTCAACATGACAATGACTATCAACGGCTATCACGTTTACACAAAAATCTGGAGAACCTAGAAACATAATTCTTTTCTTTACAGTATGATACAGTAACAAACTATTCTCATTTGCCCAAGTTTCAAAGTGGTCAGCCTCTTGTTCGTGTTCAATGTGGTTCGCATCACATGCTTTTTAAAATGTTGGCCAAGCACTCATGCTCATCTGACGTTTTTTTTTTTCACATTTCCTTCATGTGCAAAACTAAAACTGTCATGCAAAGAAACATTTCTTCTTCGAGTGATTTGGTGCGTTCGGCATAATTCTCTGCATAGAACAGCTTGACAGGAGAAATAAAAGTGCCGGTTTGTATTAAAATGTGTCTGTCAAATGTGTTGCATGACCCAGTTTTGTCCTTTTTCAGGATGACTGAAGTTATTTCAGACCCAGAAGCGTGCAGCTGGAAGCACTGTGCAGGATTACTGATGCACGTCCGTCCACAGAAACTAGATAACGTTCTCAAAGAGCTGCATGGAAGCCATTATATTTTCATCCTGTTGAGAAAAGGAAACAGAAGATGTTGTTGTGGCACGAAGCTGCATGAACTCGGTCAGTCACCGTGTGGTAAAACTTGTCACTTTGATTCTGGGTTTACCTTTTGGCAGGTTTCTATGAATTCATCAATAGTCACGACTCCGTCTCTGTTCCGGTCCATTTTCTGAAACATGTCGGACGTGTCAAAGATGCTGTAATATTCAGATGTCACTGATTTGGCATTTTTGGGTGGGAGGTCACAGAGATAACATACCTGAAAGAATCTCTCCACGTGTTCGTAAGGTGAATCTTCTCGTACGCTGGGTAAGGTATACCTGCCCATCATGTCATAAATGGACGTCATTATTGCCATCATTTCCTGCAGGGAAACCAGACAGATATTCAGTATATCATCGGAAACAATGACACTTCAGCGGGGGTTGGTGTATTTGTTTGTTGAATGTACCTCTTTTGTAATGTAGCCATCTTTGTTGATGTCATACAGATTGAATGCCCATCTCAGTTTCTCTGTAACAGAGCCTCTAAGCAACACGGACAGTCCTATCACAAAGTCCTGTAGAAGCAATTGGAGGATGAATTAGTAGCCTTCTTTTAAAGTTTAAGCTATAAAAACACGCGCAGCCCCCAGTTAACTCACCTCAAACCGGATGGAGCCACTTCTGTCCATGTCAAACGCGTTGAACAAGAAGTGTGCATACGTGGTTGCATCTGAGAACACATACAAAGGTTTGGCTATGAACAGGAACTGGGCTTTGTTTCATTTCAATATTTACTTTTATTACTTATTATGTTCTTTCAGTTCAGGATGAACAAATAAATTCTAAAGCTCAAAGTTCTGAAGAGGATTAACTGCCCCAATTCTCATTTCCCAGACATTTCGAGATCAATGTGTGAAATCAAGTTTATGATTCCAAACGGTAGCAAGATTTACAGAGAGACACAAGCAGACTGGGTTATTGAGAGCTACCTTTTATATGCTTATGGATTAGTTACATGCTGTACCTCCTTGGGGGAAGAACTGTGAGTAAATGGTCTTAAAGGTTTCCTCATCCACGAGCCCACTGGGACACTCCTGGTGAAAGAGAAAAATCGTTTGTGCTTCCATTATTATGCAGAGATTAGATTTAGATTCCCCTTTGAGCATTTAAACATTTGCCATTTGAGAAATGATGAAGATCATTGTTTAAAACTGTGTCCAAAACTAAACCGGAAATGAACTCAGTCAGTTATTTTCAGCTCAGGAATAACATGCTGCCATCACCTCGGATCATTTCTGTCACTCGGGTTTGTTACATTGACATGAATCTTGAGCGTAAAATACCAAACAAACATATTATAGAGTCAGTCTGTCACAAACATGCAGTATGGCAACAAACTGTTGCTAGATGGGTTTTTTCCTTCTCTCTCCTCTTTTGTTGAATATCACTCATCACACTTCCGATGAACCCATTTTTCTGCTTAATAACAGACATTTACAGTTAGTGCAGTGCAGACATGAGGCCACTAGAGGGGCACGAAGAGGAGGATATCCACAAGCTTTAACAGCTGCACAGAGGAAGCTCTCTTCAAATTCTTACATCCTGTTTTGGTTGAAATCGAGGGGAAGTGCAAGTGATGGGAAACAGCACAACAACAACAACAAAAAAAAAGTGTAAAAAACTAGAATGAAACGCTTGTTTTTTAAGAGATGTCACTCAACAAAACATGGGAACATTTCTAATATCACAGGCCAAACCGAAGAGTCACAGGCAAAATGTCTTCATCCTCCAGGCTTCAAACGTTGCCAGTTCATTGTAATTACAAGTTTTCATTACATTAAATAAACCTGTGGCAGCCGATTTCAGAGTCTTTTCATCACAGACGTCCTGACAGCAGCGAGAGCTCAGGTGGAACTAATAACACTCGCTCTGCTTTTCCTGCTACGGCAAGTCAAAATGTTGCTGCTGCTGTGGAAAAGCTCCGTGTTCTTGATTTAAATGGGCCGTGCGGAGATTTCATTACAGTTTTGTTTACACTGAACATTTCTCAGCAAGAGCTCATTATGTGTGTCTTTAAGGTCTCAGAAACCCTCATAAAACATTTGCAGGCTTCTTTTCTTTGGAACTTTAAAGCCTCCATTGTTTACATCAGTTCTCCCCTTCTTCTTCGTCTCACGAATGGCAATTAGCTACCTTTAATGGCACATTACAGTCGCTAACTGTCGATATGCATTACCCGCCTCTGCAGTCAACACGCATATTAGGTCGCTCCTGTGCTTGTATATGTGTTGCTAGAACACAAAGTCAAACTACAGAGTTTCATTCTCAAATTTATGTGCAAATTTTGACTTTTATATTTGACTTTTGTGCTTTAGATGTGGGTAGAAATGTAACAATCATGTTGCTTTTGGTCATTATATCATAGTTTCACATTTAGATTTCACTTTTTTTTCCAACAAAAGTCCAACTGTACAAACAAATAGTTGCCGTGCAGTCATGTCTAATGATATTTGTAAAAATAAAAGTTTATCCTTTCAAATCAACCGGTGCCGATTGGGTTCATACATTTTTGAAGCCTCTGTAAAGCGACTGGAGCTCCTTCCTGGTGAACTGCGTCTGGGCTTGGAGCTGGTCGAGGCCCTCAGGTTGGTGACGCACCATGGAGAGTTCAAGGTCGGTGTCGCAGCTGTCTGTCAGTGGGAAACAGAGAAAACAAGGGAGGGGTGGGATAGAGGAGGGAGGAGGAAAAGAGGGAGGAAATAGTGGTAAGAAAGAAAGAAAAAAGAAAGGAGGAGTAGGGAAGGAGTTGAAAATACTCGAAAATCAAAAGAGATGGGACTCAGAAGGCTCACCATCTTTACACAAGCAAAACGTAAAATTGGAACAAAAAGTGGAGAGGTTTGAGAAGGAGAGGTGAGGCGAGGAAATGGGCGGGAGATAGAGAGTACAGTGTCAGATAAAAATGATGAGACAGAGCTGAAAGATGCGAGGACATTTTTTGATAGAGAGGTGGAAAAAAATGATAAGTAAGCATGAGTAAGAGGAACTTGTAGCTTGGAGAAATTGTTGGAAAAATATAAGGGTGGTTAGAGGAAATAAGCAGATATATAGTATAGGATAACAAGCAGGTAAGAGCAGTTTGTTGAGGAAAAAAAGACCTTTCTAATTGCGGGTGCTTTGGGAATAACTCCTCTTCCACTCATCCCCAATCCCCTACATGATAAACACACACTAGTTTACTCTATAATGAGGAATAAAAGTTTGGAGAAATTATAAGATGCACAAAACATGCATGCTGCTTTTTTTGAGGCCACTGTTGTATAAAGAGCATTGATTTTCACTGTGAATCCTGATACTTAAATAAAATGTTGGAAAGTAAATATAGGAAGCAAATAGGGCATCATAAAATCAGAGGTGTCACTAATTAACATTGATTAAGCTTCATTTAGGTGTGTAAGTGGGTTGATCGTTGAGCCAGTATGCATAACATCACACCTAAACCCAATGCAGCCATGTTTAATCGCATTAGTAACACCTGTGTTTGACAAGTCTGCAGGTCCGCAGTGAAAAAGCGGTTGCTATATCAGCCAAAGGGGCCAAACCGACAAGTTCAGTCCATTAAATTAAGGGGAGGAAGTTTACAGATACAGCTGGGATGAAATGAAACCATGTGCAGAGGAACACCACCGGAGGTACTCACCATCTTTACAAGAACAAAACGCAAATGGGAAGTTGAAAAAGACCAGACGAAAGGTGATGTAGAAATGAGAGGGGGAGAAAAGAAAGTTGTAGAGCCGTTAAAACATTTGGCTTGATACCCACAAAGTTACAAACATTTAGCGACACAGTTTCAAAGGACGGAGTCGCATTTTAAAAACATTTCCGCTTGCTGTTCACTGCAAATATGAACAACAGGAACAATTACAGCAACCAAACTTGTGTGTGATTGTTGTATCCATTATTGTCTTACAGCTGGTGGTTTCTCATCATTTTAGCATTACTATTACAGTCATCAAAACCAAAAAACAAGAACATTTTACAAAGTCATTGTTCTAATTCTTCTGCACCAAAACAAAGTTTTTAACACCCCGATGAGACTTCTTCAAACTTACCTTCCAGTGACAAGGGCTCCCAAATCCCGAACTGTTTGAGAACGACAACAAACAGTCCAATGACAACGACAATGGCAATTACTTCCATGCCATCCAATCCCATTGTTGCCTTGCATTAGATACCGCCTGTGCAAAAGACCCTAACGAAAACACTAACGAGTAGTTTCGTACAACTGATACTGGATCTGATCAGCTTCTACCATCCCAAAGATCATCTGCTGACAATCATCTCCTCCCTACCGGCCACCTCCTTTTGTAATCAGTGTTAAAGGAAACTCCTGACTTAAACCACTGACCAGCGAGGGGGGGAAAAAAGGACTAATAGGCTGACTGCAGAGCGTCCTCACTGAAGTAAACAGGTTCAAAATCCATCATGTGCAAACAAATATCAAATTCACAAAGTCCCTGAAAATCATCCAAAGCTATCTCCACTCGCAAGCGATCCATCTCTCTTACTCCTGGCCAGCATATTAAGTCCTGGGCCAGATCATTTTAGGATGTCTTCCACAACTCCATCACCTCAGGGGCTCCACCCCCACTCACTCCATCTCCTCTCGCTCCATCCTGAGCTGTGTATGTGGTGAGAGGAGGGGGGGGTGGGTGAGAGTTGGGGGGGTTATTACTGAAGGAATTTCTTTACTAATAGTCTTTGATTGACAGTCCATGCTGTCTTTATTTGCTCAGTCATTTCGAAGACGTAAAGCTGTAAAAACCAAGCATTGATCCACCTTCGCTGATGGCAGGGATATGAACAGCACTTAGAATAAAGGAGTCTGCCCTGCCCAGTGTGGCGCTTGCTTGTGTCTGCTGGTCGATGATGTGCATGGTCAATAACTTAAGAAGACTCACTCAGAGGCTGGGAAACATTGTGACTGTCGTGATTGTAAAAAAAAACGGTGGTTTGTTTATGACATGGTAGTTAAGTCTGGTAAAGCTGAAGCGGATACGATCTGTGCTGCACGCCTCAGACGCTCATTCTGTGAAACGCTCCTCCTTATAATGCACACGCAGTGCTCCGAGAGTCTTGCTGTTTGTGTTGTCGTCTTTGCATGATTGTGCTGTGCCGGAGGACAATGCGAGTAAAGAAGTATATTAATATAGTTTGCAACTGATGACTCTGCACAACATAATGGACTGAGTTTAAGTAGGAAAGGGGGGTGGGGAGGAAATCAATTGTTGAGAGCTAAAATATTGGTCTGGAACATGGAGAGAAAGCGGGCCAGAAATGCATTTGGATAGCCGGGGAGGGGTTATTTAAATGGTCCTTAATGTCTGAGTTAAACAGCCACTGAAATAAATGATACACTGAGCCGCTAGTGCCGCTCTCCGAAAATATCAAAAGAAATTCTATACTGGCCTTGCAGCAGACCGCAACGGTAGTGTTATATCTACATTTGAAATACGTGTCCAGCATTTGTACCATAAGAAGTTGTGGTTTCAGGGTGAGATTTGATGCCGTAGCTAGTTCAATAGTTCATTTTTGCGTAATTGATATACAAAACTAGAAGAATACCACTCAAGGTCTGTCAGCATATGAAATGAAATGGTAAAATGAGGCCATAGCATTATAATTTTTGGAGGTTTTTTGGAGCTGCTCTTTGGAACTGTTTTTAGACTTTCGCTAGTCTTGCATTGGAATATAACCCAAATTGTGACATCAGAGGTCACAGATCATCTAATAAAACGGTGAACCTGGTTATCTTTTGCATGCACGTGTGGACTTTTGCTGCGTGTTTGATGTGTGAGTGAATCCTGCCTCGCCAGACAGAAACACTGACCATTACACCTACATGCAAGATGCATGAGCTCATGTGGGAGCTCGCCTGCCATAAAAATATTGCAGCATTATACTGTTTAATGCACCCTAAGTGCTGAGCTATCCCCATTCTTCTATTAAATACAGACAAGAGTGAGGTGGCTTAAGCATGCAGGGATGCAGACAGTGCACCCATCAGTCTCACTATTAGGTTTTAATGACTGCAGTGAGAGCAACATTACAGCTCAGAGCCCGAGGCCATCAATCAAAAAACTATCACGCAAGTTCTTGTCACACAATTAAACACCCTTAACTTTGCTCTCTCTCAGCCCTTTTCTTCGTGCAATGCTTTAAACTCTTTCATTTAATCTTTTTTTGGCAGACATAAGCTTATTGGAGAGGCCTCATACACACATCTTGCATGATGCATCATCGAACACTGAATTGTTGTTTGGTTTTTAAATAAAATCCATTGTGTTTCCGCCATCTGCAGGCCATTCACAGTTCTCATTCTAACAGCTGATATTATTTGACGGAAAGCACAGATGTTTTCACTCTCTATAATAATGCAGGACAGTTTGCTTCCTCTCTTTTACAGTTATCAAGTGGAAGAACGCTCAGAAGGCCCAGCAGAAGCCACAATCACAGTTAATTCTACGTTTAAACGTTTTGCCTCACTGATCAGCTGATTCCTCTCGGGAAAATACCTTAGCTTCCTTTACGAATACCAAATCAGACAACAGAGTGTTAATCTCACTTTCATAACATTTAGTCATGTTGAATCGTTGAACCCAACAACCGTTTCCAGTATGTTTTTCATTAAATGTTAGGGATATATTTCTGTGAGTGCATTTTATTACGTCTGTACTGTATGAAAGTGACTGCAGACCACCACTGGCTCTGTGCCTCACCTCAGACGAAGTTTGGAAACCCCTCTTAGTTTATTTGCTTAGTTTTGCTCAATTCCTGGATCTTGCTTAGTCCCATACTCAACAACTGAGCCAAGATAGCTTAATATTGCTGTTTGACATAACTTTAAACTACACCAAGCACATAAAAAAGCGTTGTCATGGGACATTTATGAGTTTCTGACTCTGGAAAAGTGGGAAAAACAACATTCTTTAAAATTATTGTATCTGTGACCAAATCACACACTTCAGGCTATTCGATGTGATGTCCTTTACGTAGCTAATGTAGTACGCTTTGACTTGAATTCACCGAGCCTTCCCTGAATCTGCTCGAGACGCCCTGCTGCCTCCCACTTTATAAACCTCTACCTCTAACCTCTACCACCATCTAATGTATGGAAAGAGGGGATGGTGCAGGAGACGTTCAGATGCTATAATGTCCACACACCAGTAGATGGCGATCAAGTCACTATGCATTAGAAGAAGTGTGCTTAAACTTGAATAAATATTTCATATTTTAATAAGTAACAAGCAGTCTATATGAACAGAAGTGAGAATAATGATGTACATAGACCAGTTCAGCCCTATGTTAGATTTACTTAAAGGTCTCGTAATCAAAAGATCTGACCACACATTTCCTTGATGACGTCCAAATTAGGGATTGCTGGTATATCTAGAAAGCATGTCTACCCATTTTACAGGCAAAATACTTCAAAGCGATGGTTTGTCAGCCATTAGAGGATTTGTCCTGTTACTGTTTTCACCAGTGTCCTGTCCAAGACACTTGGCCGTCTGTCTGCTGGCAGAGAGAGAAGTCTGTCTGGATGACAGCAGCAGGTCGTTTCTGGAAGGCTCAGAGGAGAGATTTTGTCTGCTTGTTCCTCAGACTGATTACAGTATTAATGGTAAAAAATATTAATTCAAAGAGACTCTTTCTACATTCATTGAAATAAGGGGATTATGTGATATTTCTTGGACGTATTGCAGAAGTGAACATCACGCACACAGCAGACTATCTGCACTGAAGGACATGTCAATAATTTAGATAAGCCAAGAAAACGGGGACATGTGGGAGCAGTCGGTTGGAAGACAGTGTGCTCTTCATCTTCCTCTTTTGTGATACAAAAGCACGATGGATGGAAATCCAACAAAGCTATGCACGTTTCCATGACCTCGTTGATCGGTTCCATCATGAACTGCGTCATTTGAATTGCAGAGATTGAAACTAGACCTTCTGATTTCTCACAAGTGAGGCAGTCAGACAAAAAAAACAACAACGACAAGACAAGAGAGGGTGGGAGCAAACACTAGATGGGAGGGAGAAAAAGAGGGAGAATCAAGTGTGAGCGAAAGAGGCAGCGGTGCATTCATTGACTGATTAGCTGCTAAAATGAAGTGATGTTTGGTGAAGAGAGAGGCCCGCGCTGTGAACACTGAACGGAGGGAAAGGAGGGCGGGAACATATGAGGGCTGATGTTTTAAAATTCATGTATTCTATAGAGCAAGGGATTGAAGGCCTGCCCTCCTGCCGTACCTCCCTCCCGCTTTGCAATGCTTCCTTCGCCGTCGCAAACAATCAAGCAGATATTTAACACGCCGTATTACTGTTAAGGTGTTAGCCTGTGCTGTGGCGTGCCTGTACCTGGCCCTTGTTGCGTGGTACTGGCGATAATCCACTTCACGAGGCAACACTTCATCAGAGATTTACGGGAGAAGCGTGGTTTCTGCCACTTGGAGCCGTCTGTCTGTGCACCCGGGTTTGGATCCATCCCGTTGGCATCAGGCAGCAGACCGCCATCCACGACCTTCTCGTCCGCCTGAGGAAGACAGGAAAGAAAGCGCCCTCTGAGAGAGAACTCATGGTGCTTCTGTACTCTCAAAAGTCTTCACCAGGTGAAGAAAACAAGTGCTCCGTTGGAGGTTGTCATTTTTAAGCTCACATGTGAGGCTATAGGTTCCTCTGCCCATTGTGCTCCAAATATCAGCGTTTGAAGCTTCATTACAAAGAGCAATATGTGCAAAACTAACAGCATTCCTATCAGGTTCAGCTCAGCGCTGAACATGCTTCCATAAGATGGCGAACATGTTAAACCTCATCTCAGCGTAGCATCTACTGTGCCTAATTACAGCCTCACAGAGCCGTTGGTCTTAGTCTTGCTGTTGATACACTGGATTTATCGAGTTAACATTGTTCGTTTTTTGTTTTTTTTTGCAGAGCCTCAAACCATGTAATTACATCATCTCCAGTTCAAGTTCAGCTG
The DNA here is from genome assembly GCA_014281875.1 of Nibea albiflora. Classification (NCBI taxonomy): domain Eukaryota; kingdom Metazoa; phylum Chordata; class Actinopteri; family Sciaenidae; genus Nibea; species Nibea albiflora. The sequence continues at coordinate 13,905,435 of CM024803.1, read as the reverse complement.
GAGCTTTTGTTACAGCTCTCTCCCTCTCCCTATGTCCTGCCAGCTTCTCTGCGCTCTGTCTAAATCTCTCCACGGTCTCGGCCCTACATGCTGTTTATCTCAGAACTTCTCACCCCTTATAACACCGGCAGACCCCTCAGATCCTCCCACTGTGCCACATTTTCTGTAGCGTCTCCTCGGCTCTGGAATAACCCGCCAGAGGCCATTAGACACTTTTATTCTCCAGCTTTTATTTTCATTTAACTTTTTCTTATTTGTTCCCTTTGAAATGCGTCTAAACCTGTTTCTGCTTGCGTTTCATTTCTATAACCTCTGTTTTGCACATATGGGCATATGTCTTTATGCTTGTATGTGTAGACATGACATGCACTTTGGTGCAAAACCTTATTTGCTTTTAACCCATGGTTGCAAAAGCATGATGGGTCTCAAGAGAGTTAAATAAATGAAATATATATAAAAGGCCAACTCGGTTTACAACCTACCATCTACTGTCTGCTCTAGATCCTTCTTACTTTAATGTAAGACCCTGAAACAGAGACGTATTACATGTCTGATGAGGCAATTTCATTTTCACATTTTATAACTTCCCTATCTGCCTTTTAGGATGGACAAGTTATATATTGAAAGGGTTTAAATCGTATTAATGCAGCTCGATCTACTTTCCTATGTTTTAAATGGGGGAAACGTAGCGGGGCTCTTGTGACAGCTGGACCAGCAGCAGGAGTTACATTCAGACATCCAGCCAGGCAGCTGGTGAGTACGGATGAACCGATCAATATCTCAGTAATCAAACACTTCTCATTTGATATTAAATGGTGTAGATTTCAAACAATTATTTATCCTTATGCGACTGCAAAGCTCTCATAGACTCTTTACAACTACACACATTTTATGTATTATTCGAATAAAGAACTCTTAAAGGAGTTTAATGTGCTCATTTTCTTGGGAAAGAGCTAAAAATTCTTGTAACATGAGCACTTATGAGGAGAGAGCCATGCAAGCTCTTGTTTCCTGTTCCTGGATGTTCGTTCAGTGTTTCTATATTCAGATAAATATTACATGATAGCACTAATAATATCAGAGTTGATGAATTTAAATAGCACGAGCGCTCCAGGATGAGTTCTTTTCACTTCAAGTCTGCTTCCTCCGACACCATCTTTGTTGGACTGTGTTTTTCAGTCTCCTTCAGTACGTGTCAGTGTTAACGTAGCTACAATATCCTGTTCTGCACGCTGCTGCTACGTTCAGCTTCTTCCTCCTAATGCTCTTTTCTCCCTTTGCTCTGTCTCTTGCTTGCGATAACGGGCTTTATAAATAAAATAGCTTTCTTTAAGAGGCTGTTGAGAGCGTAATGTGAAGAGTTTGTAGAGAAAATATTCAGAGCTACTATCTGGGGAGCTTCTCTGTCCCCCTGGTTACCTATTTGAATATGAAGAGATGCCAAAGCATATAGAGCATGGAGAACATTGCTCAATAATTCACACTCCTTAAGACTACATCAATAAAAGATCAGAGCTGGATGCCATGTTGAATGATGACTGTGAGTAAAACACTAAGACTGATACTTGATGGATCATCTAAAAGCTGCACGAACAAAGACACGCGTCTGCAGACACGCTGTTACACAATACAATGAAAACAAACATGCTGCTGTCTCTTAACCACAGGCACAGCCCTCCAGAGTGTCTCAGGGTTAACCCTATGATAAATCAATCAAATTATAGAATATCAGTGATACTAAATCACCCGTGACCCTGATTCACTTCAGGAAAGAAGAAGAAGAAGAAAAGGTGATTTGAGGTCTTGACATCCAGAGTGTTGCATTATTAAAAGACCTGAAGCCATGTGTGCAGAGTAGTGAGACGCTCCCCGTGATCATCTAAGTCACTGTGGGCTTAGATGATCACGGAGCTGATCATCACACACACACACACACACACACACACATATATATATATATAGTATATATTACAAAATAAACATCTCAGTTTTGTAATCTTAATTCTTGGCAAACAAACAAGCACATATTGTGCATTTATGTTAATTTATACTTCAGTTTCAGAGGGAAATATTGTCAATTTCATTCCACTATATTCATATAAACAGATTTACTTTGCAGGTCCAGATTTTATACACAAAATTCATGACCAATAAATAAAATATAAGATAAGAAAATAAAAGTTTAATGTACCGAATAGCATTAAACATAACATAACATTAAAACGCTGCTCAGACGTCTATACAACATCGTAATAACATAATGCATTCATAACATTTCTGCATAGATAGTATTTTTACCGTAAGTATGCTATTTTTTTGCTGATAACACTTCTGTTCTTTATTTTGGTACGCAAAGTATCCGAGTACTTCTTCCATCACTAGAAATTACAGTGCATGCCTCACTATGATGTTTTTTTCTCTGTGACGTTCGGTTAAGTTTTTAAGACTTTCCTCAGGTCGTGTTAAGTTCCCTGCACAGTACCACAGGTATGCTACACTGTAAGCACAAACAGAAATATTACCACGTTTTGCGTGCTCGCCTCCTGCAGCATTAAGCAAACGAACACGTGTAGGAATGAATGTTTATTGTACCTGCATTGCGTCTGGAGTCGAGTTGCTGTTTTTGCAGAAAAGAAACAAATCGCTGCGATCCTCCTCACGCCGCTCACCCTACAGTGATCTGCAGCGCGGACACAAGAGAGAAAACAGCTGTTTGAAGGAGGAGCAGCGCTCACACGCCGACGACGATGGTGAGGATGAGGAGGAGGAGGATGACGAGGGGGAGAAAACACTATAAAACTATCTTCATCGCACCTACTGTACTGAAAAGGTCAGTCTGTCTGCAGGACGGTCGAGATGCACAAAGCTGGTCTCAACAAGTGAAGAAGAGGCAAACAATTTATAGAGCGACGTGTGCATGATGAGGTGTTTACATCGTGACAAATATTATTAGAAGTGCCAGACATATTATAACCTGCAGTGATTGTGTACGGGTCCAAACTCAGACTCAGGCGCTAACAGTGTGACTCTCTGAGGAAATTAAAAAGGATTGCTGTGTTACATGCTCAACATGCTGTCCAAACACTTTCTTTTATAGATCTGTGTGCTCGGCTTTCTGTATACATCATATTGATAATAACAGATTTATTAGATTTTACAGTCCTCCCTACAAACTGACAAGACAATATTGCAGACGGCCTGTGCCACTTTCTTCCAGCTGAAAAACTTGCACTCAGTTTGCAGGATCAAAAATATGTCAGACTGTATGTGTGTTTGTAACAGAGAGCTCGTAATGTACTATTCAGAGAATAGAATTCAGTATAATTGTAGTTATTTCAATGTTTTAATATATAGTTACTACAATGTTTATTGTGGTGTCTTCTTGCCAAACGTTATGCGACCACAGTGTCGAAGTGGCATCATGCCGCAAAATCTGACTTTGAGATTTGGCCCAGTTAGTGTACACTTTGTACTGGGCACCTGTTTCTGTCCCTGGTCTCACATTAACTTGAAAGGTAAATGAATACTAGCGCAGGAAACGGCCTCCTGTGCCCAAAATATGCTCTGACATTGCCTCTGCATCAGTTTAAAGTGCTTGAAAGAAACTCAATTCTTTGAAAGTCATAAGGAGGAGTTTTTTATTTATTTATCTTTTTATTACCGTCTGGGGGAATCTGACAGAAAAAAAACAGAGATGGAGACCAGCAATGAGAGAGAGGAAAAGAGAGAGATGGATTAAATGATGAGAAAGAAGTCAATATTTTGTCTTTGTCTGGACTACAAATCAGCCCTGAACTGTGCAAACGGTTGTTCCTAAACTCATCTGGAGGACTGGATGTGGACATGAAAATGACGAATAAACCTTTTGATCTGATGGTGGTGGAAAATGAGTCGAGGTCATTTGGGATGCTGCTAACAAGGCGGAAAAGCAATTTGAAGAGAAGTTGAATTTATTGTGAAATTCAGAACGTTTCATTCGCTAATCCTCATTTCTCAGAGAGCGCATTCATTGAAAATACTGTCCTTACCGCTGTTATCGTCATCGTGATCATCAAAACAGGAGAAATTCAATATTTTCGTACTGTCTGTCCTTGTGCCTCTTATCTTCCTACAGGTCTGTCTCACTCCTGCAGACACAGAGGTTATTTTTAGCCTCACAAGTTCCAGAGAGCCTCCAGTTTCCCTGGTGCCTTACACATCAGCTCAGGGTTTAATTGAGGGTGTGTGTTCAGTGCAGATGTGCCTTTTGTGTGTGAGTGTGTGTGTGTGTGTGTGTGAAAGGGAGTTTCTTTTATTTTCTATCTTTCCTCATAAATGTTGCATTTGTTGTTTTTTTTTGCCACAAACACTCACATGCATGGCTGCACACATTTGAGCACACACATTCACACTTTGTCTCCAGCTGTGCCGCAAATATCCACTGCTTCTCCTGCTTTTGTGTGATGAAAGTCATGGACGTAACCTTTCAATATAATGCAAAGCCTGTTGGTGAGTTATAGAAGATATGGACATGTCTGAAAGAGGGCACCTTTCTTGTTTAAACTCTGCAGTTATAACTCTTCTCCCAAAGGTGCAAACACAAAGCAAAAACATATGGCTATCCCAATAAACAAAACTATACAATACAGTCTGGTGCTATGTTGGAGCAACACACTGACGAAAGCCTAAGAAGCTGAGAAACTGTGTCTTGAGCTAAATGCTAAAGTTACCATGCTAACATGCTCACATAACATGCTAAGATGCCAAGCGGCTTTGATGTTCACCACATTCACCATCTTAGTTTAGCATTTTAGCATGCTAACATTAGCTCATAAGCACTAAACTAGGCCTAGGATTGTCATTAGTTTTACAGATGGGAGCATGACTGTGTGTAAACAGTTAAAATTAGTACTGAACACTGCCAAAACTAAATGCATTGCTATGCTAACGCTACTGAGGTCAACGTGCCTATAGATGGGATCTACACAAATTGCTTGATGTTACGATGTTTGATAATTTACTGTCTTGGTCTAGTCGACTGATTACATTGTCTCCGTGATGGGAAAGGGCATCACTGTTGGCAAGGAGTGTTGTAGTTCGGTCACTTGCTCGGTCATAACTGGAGTACTGCTGAGTCATCCGGTCAGTTGCTTCTGAAACAAACTTGTGTGTGTGTGTGTGCATATATGATTATCTTGGTTAACTGTGGAGTTATTCGTGCATACTGTTAGAAAAATACACCACCTCTTGTGTGTAGTACTGCTCATCCGGTAGTAACAACTGTTTGAACAAACTGAATCTTAAATATGTTTTGTTATTGCTGTTTTGCATATTCCTCATTTATTCATATTTGGTTTGGCTTTCTGTGTCTCTCCCTGTCACAGATTATTGTTATGTATTGTATTGTTACTTACTGTTTCATGTCGGTGCTTGAGCTTTTGCTGTTTGAGAGGTTTATTGCACCTGTAAAAATTTATAATATCTATAAATCCATTTAGTATCGAGCTTCTCGACTTTTATAGCTCACAGTTTTCACACTGGACGCAGTGCTGTTGAAGTTGTACTACAGTGTAACCACTTCATTTACCCTCTGCTGCACCACGCTCATTTTTTTTTTTTGACCCGTGAAGCTTACTGGACTAATAATGCTGAAGAATTTCAACAGTTTAATTAACTCAGCAAACCTAATCTGCCCCCTGTGTTAATTATGTATGTGCTGCTCTGAAGATGCTGTGATGGTGGTTTTTATTATGGACCACTGAAGGTTACAAGTTAATTACAGTGTGCCACCACTTCACTTAATTTCCGCTAAACCCCACTGCATGTGGAATATAGCAGATAAAAGTTTAATATCATCTTGCTGTACTTCTTGCCTGTATTTTACAGTAACTGCACACGTGCGCCTCATCAAGCCTGATTTATTGTAGGTTGGCATTGTACTCAGCAGTGTTTAACATGTGCTCGTTTTACCGTGTAAGCCTCATGTAATATAATGTATGTACATGTCCATTCCAGAGGATATATCACAGCTATCCAGTATATCTCCAGATATTGAATGTTTGTATGTAGTTGGGCTGGTTTCATTTACTAAAAAAGTATACATTTAAATAAATAAGGCAGTTTTATTTGTTGACTAAAAATTATTTATTTGCACATTAAAAAGATACAATTATGATATATACACAGAGACATTAACATAAACACACTATTACCGACAAATAATCAGACGCGTGTGGATACACTGAAGGTCCAGTGTGTAAAATTTAGTAGCATCTGGTGGTTAAGTTGCAGAATACAGCCAAAATGAATATCCCTCAACTCACCTCTCGTTTCAAACTGGACTCCGTGGAAGATGACCTAGAAAGAGTTTGATCAGTCTTTGCATCATGAAACATGTTTGGAAAAAGTTCTGTGTTTTGCATAAATATGAATCTGTGAAATTGTTTGTGATCACGTCAGACATGTTTCTCCACGGGGGCCTCATACCTGTCCGGACATGTTCAGCACCACAGACAGCTCCAGCAGCTCTTCAGCACCACGGACAGAATTCAGAGTTCACGTGATTACAATTAGAACGAGGCTCCGGAGACGCACATCTGCAGCACATCTGTAATCAGTCTGATCCAGAGATGAGCTACCACGACTGCTGCATCTGTTACACCTGTTTCAACTCTCCACCGGTTTATGCCTGTGCCTGCTCCATCGCGCTCGCCTTTATGAGCTCCTCATAGCTCTGTAAAGGAGGTCTGTGTGAGAGTTTCTGAATGACAACAAAGTGCACAGAGAGAGTAGATAATACTTACTCATCTGTTTTCGTCCTGCTCTCTGAGCTCCAGGGCTACTGTCTTACATACTTGTGATAAGTTAATGTATCGAATGTTTACCTGCTTTGTTTTGATGTTGTCTTTTTCTTTTAAGGAATTTGCCTTTCAGTTACTCATTTGTTTTTCTATTTTTATCTTTTTTTAATGTGTCAGGCTTGTGATGACTTGGCATCCTCTCCAGGTTGTACTGCGTCTCTCGCCCAGTGCCAGCTGGAATTGGCTCCAGCCCCTTGCGACCCCGATAAGGATAAATGGTTGTGGACTGAATGGATGCCAAATACTTTATAATCATTCATCTTTGTTTACTCTTAAATTTGGACACCAGATGTCACTATTGTCCACGACATAGTGTAGAGACACTTAAACTCTATTCAGGTTTTCTCTCAAACAAAGAAATCAAACCTTCTGAATAAACTCCACTAGACAGGATGCTGTATGCTCCCTCTCTCTCTCTCTCTCTCTCTCTAGTACGCTGATATGAGTCAGGACTCTTCTGCTTTGGAGCAAGTCGCTAAAAACTGAACTAGCATGATGAAAGAAGCTCTAGTTTACTGGACAGATGTTCCAGCCGTCAGGAAACAAGCTGTAAATATCTGTTAGATGGGAAAAAGAAAGTTCACAGGACGCCTGCGGTGTTTGTATTTGCCCTTGGTGGAGCGCTCTTCCTGCAGGACGTTTCTTTCTTTGTGTAAATCTCTTAATGATCTTGTTTACCCTTCTGTGATAATGATTACTTACTGGGCAGAGCGTGTTGCCATAAAAAGAAACAGGAAATCTGTTCATGCTCACAGACTTCTTGTCCCACCCACACACACACACACACGCTCAAAGTCACATAAAATGGATTTACATTTTTCTGGAGTTACTCCACAGCAGATTAAGAGTAAGTGCAGCAGGGCTTTCTTGCAGTTACAGACCAGACTTAAACAAAAAAGCCAAGGATAGAATATCCACGGTCCGCCTTGGTTTCCTGACTAAGACGTGACGTCAGTCTGGAGGGAAGAGGGGGGCCCATTGAGATCCCCTCACTATCTACTGAGGATGTGAGAGGCTGTGGCTGCGTCTGCGCCACCCCCTTCATTTCCCCACAATCAACAGGAAGACTCGAGGCCAAAGAGAGCGGCCAAACTCGGCAGGAAAGGAAGGACATAGCTGTACAGTCAGAACGAAGGAGAACAATCAAGGCAAAGGAATGAGCAAGAATCAGAAAGAAGTGAAGAAAATCCAGTCAGTTTATCTGCAGAACTTGGAGAAACTAAACCAGGGGATAAAGCCAGACAAGAAAAGTTGGAAACCAAAGGAAGGCGACTTTGCTGTGCAAACAGCAATGGAAAAGTTGCGACAGCCTCCCATAGCTGGAAAAGTAACCAAAAGCTCAGCGCACACGCACAGAATCAGCAGGGACCTCACCTGCTCCATCTGCTTGGATCTTTTCAAGCAGCCGGTGTCCTTGCCCTGTGATCACACCTTCTGCCGGGGGTGCATTGAGGGTTACTGGACCGGTCCCCGGGGCCCCGGGCAAGGAAACTCAGGCTCCTGCCCTCAGTGCAGGAAGTTGTACCCCGGGCAAAGCTACAGGCCTAACCGGATCGTTGCCAACATAGTGGAGAGCTACTGCAAGGGTCTTGAGGAGAGCGGGACTGGACCCTGCCTTCCAGATGTGGCGGTGACAGAGAGGGTTCCTGCTCCGGTCCCACGCTGCAGCAGACACAGAGAGGAGCTGAAGCTTTACTGCGAGGAGGACCAGGAGCTGGTATGTCTGGTGTGTGGTGTCTCCCAGGAGCACAGAAATCACACCATGATGTGTGTCCAGGAGGCTGAACAGAAATACAGGGTGAGTGAAGCTTTAACTAAATGTCTGTCTATAATTAATCTTCCAAAGGGTGCAATATGGTCACTGTAATCTGTCTGCAATGGTTGCAACTTATTTTTAAGTTGCACCATCTAAATTGTCATGACAATAAACACTGACCAGACAAGTGCTTCTTTCTTTTTGTTTGTTTGTCCTTTCATCATAGCTTGACACATGTTAACCAATCCTGCGCCTGCTTGATTTAATCTATATATATATATATTTTAGCTCCAAAGCAATAGATGTGACGTGTTTAAGTGAGAAGCAGGTCACTGAGCACTGCTGTTGTGTTTCTGCCCCGTCAGGCGTCACTAAACAGCTCCATGGATTCTCTGAAAGCTGAGCTCAACACAGCGCTGCAGTACGACAGGGAAGCCGAGGACGAGGTCAAAAAGCTCAAGGTGAGAGGATGCACATTTTTTTTACCACTGCTGTCCTGTGAATGCACTGCCTTAAAATCTGATTTTTAAAAAAGAAAATGGATATGCCTGCAAAACAAATGTGATTATGTCTCTTATTTCCAACAAAGATTGAGCTGAAGGAGCCTAATTCCTGCTTTAAATGTTTGTTTGTACTGTACAAAAGAGGTAAACATGACATGGATTTATGCTTCCATCTTTGTGGTCCCGCAAAACCGCTGTAATTCTTGAGAAAGCATGAAATCCTTGCTCCCAGTCGAAAAATACCCATCATCATCATCATCATCCTCCCCCTACATTAGGAGCACACCGCTGACCTGAAGCAGCGCATCGAGGCCCAGTTCAGCGACCTGCACCAGTTCCTGTACCAGGAGGAGAAGCTGCTGCAGGTGAAGCTGAAGACGGAGGAGCGGAGGGAGCTGATCCGGCTGGACGAGCACAAAGCCCTGCTGTGCGTGGAGATTTCTCGTCTGCAGGGAGCCGTCCACGAGATAGAGGACAAGCTGAAGGAGCAGGACCCGTTCACTCTGTTGCGGGTGAGCTCACATGGACTTCATGCACTATGAATGCAGTCCATCTGGAAGTTATTAGGAGTATGATGAGTCAGCTCTGGTGATGATTAAGGCGAAAAATGCTGAGATTTGATTTTAGACTGATTTGTTTCCAAGACTGTTTTTTATTATTATATTGAAACAAAGAGTAAAAAGGTCAAACCTGAGCTGAAAATGAATTTTATAGGTCAGTCTGTTGTGTTACAGACATGTGTTTCTCAGCTAAAAAGTTGAAGGGCTCCAACATCAACATCCAGGATTTAACTGAGCAGGGTGTGACCGAGTTTGTACACCACTCTTGTCAGCACTCATGTCAGCAGGCATTTATTTGAAGAGTGAACTTTGACGCAGTGATAATGATGCTTAACACGGCTGCAAAATTTTTAATAACAAAAGACTTGAGCGGTGTGTGTGTGTGTGCGTGTAAGACAGGATGTGACCTCACTCGTCGATCTGGAGGGATAAGGAGTTTTTAGCTTAGGCACAGGGCCATACTCAGGCCACGGCTGCGGGACTTTCCCCGGGCCACAGGGAGATCCCACAGGGTGGGATAGCGTGAGCTCAGACATTGATGTAATGTGGAAAAAAAAAGCTTTCTCTTCTTTCAGATATAACAACGCTAATCATCACTCGCTGTTTCTCTTTTCCTGTGTTTATCCACATGTCTCATTACAGAGCATCAAAGCCCTTCTCCAGAGGTGAGTGTGGGAAAACGTTTTCCTGTCTTACCCAGACACATTTGTGTTTTTATTATCTCCCTCGCTTCACTGTGCTTGTGTTGGCAGGCCTTCGCTGAAGTTTGAGAAACCTGCGTTCACGCCGCCAAGTCTGTGCGAAGGTCGATTTGCAGGGCCCCTGCAGTACAGAGTGTGGAAATCAATGAAAGGAAGCATTTATCCAGGTACTTTAAGTGAAATTTTGGCCCCATCCTCCTTTGTAAGTGTAAACTACAAGCACTGAATTACACAAACCAACACTAAGCATTCATTTTCTTGCTTTCAGTGCCAGCAGCCATTACGTTTAACTCCAGCACGGCCAACCCTTGGCTCAGCCTGACCTCCTCCCTCACCTGTGTTCGCTACCAGACCTTTAACCACACCGTGCAAGACAACCCATACAGATTCAACGCCGCCCTGTCGCTGCTTGGAAGCCAGGGCTTCACCCACGGACGCCACTACTGGGAGATTGAAGTCTACAGCAGCACGGTCTGGACTGTGGGGGTGGCGCGTGAGTCGGTGCCCAGAAAGGGAGTCATCAAAGCCCTCCCGGCCAACGGCTTCTGGACTCTCTCCCTCTCTTATGGGATACAGTACATGGCTGGCACTTCACCCCCAAAAGTCCTTTCCCTGGAGGAGCCGCTGGCCAGGATCGGGGTGTACCTGGACTACAAGAGGGGCCTCGTGTCCTTTTACAACGCAGAGAGCATGACGCACCTCTACACCTTCAGAGAGACCTTCAAGGAGACGCTGTACCCTTACTTCAACTTGGGCTTTCTGGATAAAGTGCATGAAAATGAGCCTCTCAAAGTTTTCTTACCAAAGATTTAAAAAAAGATACAACTGACAGGGGAACAAAAGATACCAAAAAAACATTTACACTTTCTATTGTACAGAATTAGATATGTAATTGTGAAATGTACATTAGATGTTACAATTATCTGTCCGTTACAAACATATGTATCTTAAATGGGCCTTGTGGAGATATCCCGGTTGTTATAACTAACGAAAGTTATGTTTACAGTCAGTGTTAGTCACCAAATTACATTGTATTTATCCTTGTGGTCTAACAAATATGTCGAGTCTGGATAAATTAGTCCATTTCCTTCCTCATAAACATTTGCAAAGCCGATGTTTGAAGTAAGCGTGCAGACTTCTTCCCTGCCCTTGTTGACACTGCAGCGTGTTACCACCACCTGTTGATCAGTGAAGTAGTGTAACACTGCGCATGAACATAAACAAGCACGGAGAGAGAGAGAGAGAGACAGGAAAAGACTCGACAAACCGGTCGAGAGGTGTCATCTCTGTCCTGGACTGTCCCCCCTAGACTCCATGGAGGAAGTGAGGGAGAGGAGGATGTTAGCACAGACACACACACAGACTCCTCTCACCTCCTGCATGAGACTGTGGAGGCCGTGAACAGCTCCTTCAGCAACAGACTGCTGCTCTGTCGCAGGTCCTTCGGGACTCTTTAACACCAGCATGACTTCATGACTTTCTTCTGTATATTTCTTATCAACCTTGCGTGTACAAGCTGCCATGACGAGTGAATTTCCCCGGTGTGGGATCATTAAAGTCTCTTATCTCAGATACGAGGGGCGAGACCCAACCATAGAGAAACAGCTCCACGGCTACTCGAGGTCTGAAACTCCACAGGAAACCTTGAAGTTTGTAGACTGGATCTACTGCCGCCTTACCTGACTGTTTAATATTCCGTTTTCTTTTTATAATTCAATACTCCTTATGTATCCTTAACAATACATTCATAACATAGCATAATCATACTTTGATTTTTTTATGTTGAAACGATGTTCATTATGTTTTAGTTGATTTTATGGTGTCATATCATACTTATGATGAATTTGATGCATTCAAGGACCTTTCGGTGATATCAAGCTCTTTGATTTGAGCTGGTTAAACGTTTAATAGTCCTTTACATGTTAGATACCTTGACTGTACCAGCTGTTTACCCAGGCTTCTCCAAGGGCTGATGCATGTTGAGTGGCACCCAGTGTCACACACAATTATTATGGGTAACATTTTAATAAAAGGATTTCTTGAAACTTTGTTTTCCCAAAATGTGCTTATTCCTACATAATAATAGATAAAATATCCTCACGGTCGTCATTTGATTACCTTGCACTATTTGTCTTCGTTTAAGACATCCCCATCAAAAGAAAGGTCTCCCGTAATCACTTCAATTTTCTGTATCTGTTTTTTCTCTGACCTGAACCATGTTATGTGCATCCTCTGAGTGAATTGCTTCATTTAATACCAGGCTGAAAAGTAATGTTTAACCATCCTCTGTGGTGTAAAGTTTAAAGTCGGTCGTCTGACCACACACTGAGTTAAATATGTGCTTTGTTACACCTTTAAAAACGCCCACCGGTGATGTCACAGTGTACTGACACCCTCCAGAGTACACTTCTATATCACTAGAAGTGATGCTGTGATTTGAAGCCAATGCAGAAGTGCCAAAAACTGCAGTTCCTCAAACGTCCACTTGAAGCTGGCTACAGAACAAGTCAGTCTCCATGTTAAAATGTCCAACTTCACAGCAGAAATAAACACGTTTACAGCCTGGTACAAAAAACAGTTTTGGTCTCTATAGTTAATTTCCACGTTTAGGACAACTGTACTGAGGGTGAATTTTTATAGAACTCACCCCTTCAAATTATATTAAGGTTTATATTTTGGATAATTAACAGTGCAGTCACTTTGACTGACAGATAGTTGCCATTACACGTGGTTTGTTTGAGCACCCAGGCTTCATTCAGTTTGCCTCAGGTCCACCAATGATTCATGTTTTTGCACATTTTTAGATTAGCTGAGGCGGACGAGGCAGCACAGACAAAACTTATACTGTCATTGTGGGGTAAGCAAAGTCAAGGTCTTCAGCTGGTGCTAAGCTGCTTTTTAAGGTCAGTGTAGAGAAACATTACTAATAAGCAAACAGTCTTAAATGTGAAGGGAAACTATTGAATAGATCAAAGAACATGGTGCAAACATCACCCGTTATCGAGCTGTTCCAGATGTTTGCTGCAAGAGAATATAACACACAGAAGGAGAGAGAAAAGGACCTCAAAATATACTGTGGGCGATGTTAATGCACTGCGAGGGACCAGGTCTGATGTCAGGAACAAACTGAGCTTTCAACATATTAAATGTGCATTTATCCAGTGATAAAACACAACAAAGTCCATCACGTTCGTTGGCAGTGGTCGACCTTTCGACCACAGACGGCAAAAAGTGACACAGTTGATATTACAAATTAAAAAAACAAAACAAAAACAAGGTAAACTATATCACAATATATACATTTTATATCTTAACACGGCGCTAATGAAGTAATCAGCTCATTACAGGCGGTGCGACTGAATTTACTCGAAAGAAATCACTGCAAGCTAGTCCTTGTCTTTCATCCTACATAGCTACATAACGAGGAAGAGTAAAGATGCGTTTTCTCTGCTCGGCTTCACTCTAACAGATGTGAATGTAAAGTATGTGGGTTGGTGTTTTGTGGCGTCAATCCATGCATTCACTCCTCGTCTGGAAATGGGTGTGTCCCACCAAATGTTAGGGGTGAAGTCTCCATTTAGGTTTGGGGTAGATTTAGAGTCACTTGCTTGCGTGTAACGTGTCCTGGAACTTTGTGCTAGTGTAGTGTACATGAAAGCCTTTTTTACTGATGCTGTCATCTGAGTGAAACTTTAAAAGTATGGAGTCTCCAGCTGAGTAAACATCCTCCGGGACCTGAGAAAAAGAAGAAGGTGCAGGAAAAAAGAGAGGTTTTTGAAGATGAATTTAGTTTTGACAGTGTTTACTACACAAGAGTGATTTTTTTAGCCTTACCCCAGATCCGCAATACCGTCCCAGCCTCGGAGACTTGATGTCAGCGCCGTCATAAAGCTCCACGTAATCATACCCGCAGTCGGCCTCCTCCTCGATCTCAAACACTTGGAAGATGATCTCCACTCCGTAACCCTTCTCAGCCGAGACCACCCACAGACAGTCAGAGCCGCCGGGGTAGTTGTTATCTCCAAACTGGGCATGAGAGTAGAGATCTTTTGTCTTGACCTCGGCTTTTAGGCTTCCTCCACATTCTGGGAATTCGCAACCACAAAATTAGAGGGGTCAAAAAGAGGAACTCGTAAAAGTGAGGAAAGAATGCAGAATTTCTAAACAAAGCAGAAAACAACCCCATAGTTGAAATGTCTCATTTCTGGTATTCTATTCTTTCACCAAAGTGCTATTTTGCTCATTCTTGCAGGATTTCCGGGGGTTGAAAAGTTACTTTATCATTGCTTTGCCCACCTGCACCGTATGAAACCTCAAAGCCTCTCTTCTGCACTGAGTTGTCTGAGAAAAAACGCAGGAACATTTTGTTGCCACTGGAGACGACCGGAGGAGGTTTTTTGGTGCCACAGAAACGTCCGAGACTTGGGACCTGCACGTCCCGCCCGTCGTAGATCTCCAGATGGTCGTAAGCACACTCCAGATGAGCCTCCATGTCGATCTCATTGAAAACCTGAGAGTTGTTTATAAAAAACTATGAATGACCTTTCAACACATAAAGATGAAGGCAACATGTGTAACTTTTCTATCATAAATTAACTAAATAATAAATAGATCTGATACTACACTGGCATATAATCAGGTGAATGGTTGCAGCCTGTACATCTGTCCTTGCACAATGTAACTTTCCGCCAGCTGCTGTGCATCAACTTCCTGTGATTTACTGCTCTGAACTATAGCTGCCGTTAGCTAACGTTAGCCCAGTTTGTTAGCCGGGCACCGGGGGAATGTTAGTGTTTGTACCACCGAGGTTTTCAGGTGTGGACAAATGCGACTGGAGCATATGCAGGCTCACTTGCTTGATATTTGGCTCTTAGCAAAGTAGTCATAAGTCATGTAATTATTACAAATACACGTGTACAGTGGTTTTAAAATTGGACACTGGGGGGGTTAAATCACAGAATACCAACTTTTATGCATTAGTTGCTTTAAATGTACATGTGCATGTATACCTACAAGTTTAATACGATGTCCTGGGGTCGTGGATAGAGACCAGGTACAGGCCTTCTTGCTGGGATATCTATCAGGCCAGTTGGGACTGCTTATTGTGCCTGACACGCTATTTACAACATGATCACATCCCGCTGGAAAAAACATAATGACACAACATGTCAGAGCAAAACAATGAAAGGCCCCCAGTCACATCATTTCCCCCTCATCAACACAAATGTCCTTTGGGTTATTTCCTTTGTAATGGCATCAAAAGAGAAGTCAACTGGGACTAAGAGACTTTATAAGTTATAAATAGCTATGCAATCCAATGCAAACCATCCGCAATGAGGCTCTCTGCTCCACCCTCTGTCCCCTCAGGGCGATCAACTCAAAGGACTGGACGAAAAAAGGGTGAAAACTCTGAGTGGACACCAGAAACAGACACCGTACCTTCCTTGCAGTCGTGCTTATTATCATGCAGCATGAAGCCGCTGCGACACTGACAGCTGTAGCTTCCGAAGGTGTTCACACATTCATGCTGGCAGCCTCCATTTTCTTTGGAGCACTCGTCTATATCTGTTGAAACATTAAAACAGCGAATATGTCACAAAAGGTTGCGGAAAACTTGCAGAACCGAGTTAACATTTTAGGCCTAGATCTGCTCGAAGCGCAAAGGGAGAATGCAGATGTGCATGTAAAGAGAATGAAGGGTTTGATTCAGGAAGCTAGACACTGAAGAGGGCTTCGTGAAATAAAAGGCCGAAAGACAGATGTGTAAAATTACTTATCAAGCAACTATTGAGTTGTGTAAAATTCAGACAGTCAAACTACACTGCCGAAAAAGAAACTGAAAACAGCTGCCTGCATTGTTCTTGTATCGGGGTCACTGTTTTCCCTCTTGTTGCATCAGGTCTTTCCATTATGTCATGCTTCCTAATTTCCTTCCTCGGAACTTCGAGCTTCGTGACTCACCGGAGAAGAAGTGGGCCTTGAAGCCCTTCTTGGAGACGGTGTTGTCAGACTTGAACTCAATCCTCATGTTGTTGTGTTGGGAGGTGATGACCTCGGGTTTCTCTGCTCCGCAGAACTTCCCATGAAGCCTTGAGTCCGAAGTCAACCCACTGCGCACCTCCACGTAATCATATTTACACACCTGATGGCAAACACTAGAAACTTTTACTTACTACAAAGGACAAAGAGTTGGCCTGTGAAACTGGCATGATTTCTGCAAAAACACTAAAATATATCACCCACAGACGGAAAAAAAACATCACTCCCATTGACTTACATCGTTTCCTTCGGTCTCGAACACGTCGAACACAAGAGTGATACGGTACTGAATGGGCGCCACCAGCTGCCACACGCAGTTCTTGTTGGGAGGGTATTCTTTGGGCCAGCCGGGGGTGGTGAGGGAACCATTCAGCTTTGTAATGAACCCACCACAGGCAGCTGCTGGTGGGAGAGTGCACTGATTTTAGTGGTAGAAGTGCGAGAGGAAAAACAGTTGCAAAACATAAATTACACAACCCGTTTGTGTGAATTCCTGCATTCTTTAAGCTATTCTTTAGTCTTTAATCCTGCAACTGCTGAAAACATTAAGAAATAAAGTGACAGCCAAGTATAATAGATGTCTTAGGACATGATGGTGCAGGGTAAAATTAATTTCTTTCTATAAAATCAAAGAAACAAACCTGAAGATGCACACAATTTTTATTGTTTGGAGGAATCTGTGCTGTTTTGCAGAAAGTGAGCACTGCCCTCTTGTGGTAAAAAAAGAAACTACCCAAACAACTTGCACTGAATAAACTTAAATTGGATATTTCTTATCCATCTCAGTCTTCAGTTCGCTGTCAGTATTGTGTTAGTGTGTCGGTGCCCTACACTCACTCTCACAGCTACGTCTATCAGCTGCCAGCTCATATCCAGGCTCACAGGCACATCTGTAGCTGCCCAGTGTGTTCATGCAGCGCTGCTCGCATTGGCCGTTGTCAGGTCTGGAGCACTCGTCCATCTCTGGTAGATGAAACATCAAAAAGTGAGTTCCAAACCTAAAGTTCTTTAAATGGCCTGGTTGTTTGTGCCTGAAATGACTTCCCCCACCTTTAAAAAAGTTGGCAGCAAACCCGGCTTTGTTGACCGAACCATCGGATACAAACTTGAGCCAGAGCTGGTTGGAGCTGCTTTTGATGTCGTCTGGTTTGTCGTAGCCGCAGAAACGCCCGAGCAGCGGGCTGGTCTCCGAACTGCCATCCCTCACCTCCACGTAGTCGTAGGCACAACTGTCATGTCGCTCAATCTACAGACATGGCAGCAAAAGAAACATTACAGCAGGGGATAGTGACGGGCTGAGATGTTTGAGCAGGCCTTTAAAGGATTGGGCAATTGAATACATCAAATCTAACAAGATACCTGAGGCAATACAAGGTCCTTTCTAGCAAGACTCATGAGCTGATGACCTTTTAACACCTTTCTTTTTGGTGATGGAGATCTTTTGGCCAGTTGCAGCCTGTGACAGCGTGTAATGTTCTCCCAGTTGGGCTTTTTTACCTGGATATTATCTTGTTTTTCTTAACCAACAACAATAAAAGCAAATTTACCTCAAACGACTGGAAGGAGAGGCCAACATCGAAACCTTCCGCTACTGTGATTTTCCACACACACACTTTGTTGGACTGGTAGTCATCGGGATAATTGGGCGATTGGATCTGGCCGCTGTCCCGCTTCACCTCTCCCCCACAGATGGCTGCACAGGAGGCGAGAGGTGAGATTGTACGAGATCGTAGGAAATGGAAAACCTGCTGCAATGAGGATGTTGGTATGTAAAGTGCCTATTAAAACCCACATATCGTCGGTGCTGTACCTTCATACACTGCTGAAAAGCCTTTGCCAACCCAGCTGCTGCTGCTTCTGAACTCAATCCACAGTTGACTGTCAGCTGAGATGATTGGATCTGGAAGTGTGTCTCCGCAAAAACGGCCTGCCAAAGCACATGAAAAAATAATGGACCCGTCTGTCAGTAACTGTTTCACAGGGCTTAGCGGTCGGTATATAACACAGGTGTGAGAGGTTTGTGGATGATACTCAGCGGGGAGAGAGGAAGTCTTTCGTAAATCAAACTTAAAGACCTTTCAGAGGAGCTTTTCTCCAGAACCCGTCTCGAACCTCCACGTGGTCGTACCAACACAAGTGACTCCTGAAGAGGTCCATGGAAGTAAAATTCAGAACAATCTAAGAGACAGAAGATGATTTTTATATTTATAAAATGCCAGAAAATGGTGAACTGGTCACAGAGGACTGAAGAGACTTTATAAATTTACATTTGAGAAGCTGAAATAAGAGAATTTGGACATTTTTTCTTGCAGCTCTACAAAACTGAACATCTGTCTAGTTTCATGAGATTCAGAAGAATTGAAAATGTCCAAACACAAGTGACAACAACAGCGTTTTCCCCCTTTGGGTTTGAAATCTTTGAGAAAATTTGAGTTAGCCATGTAGTGATAAATGTAAACACCTGGTCAAACCTTTCACTAAACATTTAAATCTGCATTAAATCTGTCTGCTGATATCACTGATGTTGCAGCTCGATAGTATCGTGATAAATTGTCAACCTCGACCTTGAAAGTTATATTTATGTTTTTATACACATCTGTGCATGATTTAAAGAAGTCATCAGTCCACTCCAGACTCTATAACTTCTTTAAATTTCTCACAAAAAAATAAGAGAAATGAGCATTCTCTTAATATTTTCCTATAACTTGTTCGTCATCCCTCACCTTCTCTCCAGGAGTGACAGAAATCCTCCAGACACAGTGACCGTATGCCGAGTAGCCGTTTGGAAAGCCAGGAGAAGAGAAGTTTCCAGCACTGTCCTGCAGGCTGTCCCCACACCCTTTAACAAGCACACACAATAACACACATGGTTAGAGACCATACAGAAAAAAACATTAAAGTCCCAGACTGAACAATTATATTTATTTGGTTTTAGCATTTAACAGATGTAACTCAAGGTGTGACACGCATCTTACTCGCACACTTGTAGAGCTTGCGGGCTTGTGCGATGTCCCCTTTGCTGAGCATGGTCCTCTGTCCAATAGGTGGCCTGGCTCCGTTGACATCGTAACGGGGCAGGATGGTGTCTAAAAAGATGCCTCTGTTTCAGACGAATCACAAACACGAGCAGTTCACTCTCAGAGAGGATTGAAGCGTTCAAGAATCAATAAAAACCCATCTTCAGACGAAACTGATGTGCATGAAAATGAAATGTGGCTTTTAAAGATTAAAGTGCAGGATATTTTTTGGAGGTTTAGGGGTTTAGAGGGGTTTAGATCCGACTCCCGTTCAACAGCTCGATACTTTATTGATTCTGATAATCTCTCACTGGGTTTGGAGCTCACTCATGTACAGTTCCCATGGTGATGCACCCATGAATGACAGGCATGTGCAAACAGAGCGCTGTGAATGGGGCCTTTTGGCGGTGCCAGCCGGCTCAGTGGAGCCCGCTTCTGAATGCCAGAGAAAAAGGCCACTCCAGCCCAAATTGTTCAACAAAGCCTGAACTGCCAGGCCTTTATTTAGCTTGGCTTGCCTCCATGACCCAGACCAGCAAAGCGGCGATGGAGGTAAAAAACCAGAGCACAGAGAAAAGCAACGGGGCAACAACATGCACGAGACAGAAATGAAAAGGAGACTAGTGTGAAGCCATTTCTGTGACAATAAAGGATCAAATCCCCCTGAGGTTTCCTATGGAGCTGGTTTAGCAGAGGCGAATAAAGGACAACAGCAGGTCAGTGTAGCGGCTCAGCTGATAATGCAGCATGATATTAGTGGTAGTTAGGGAGATACTTTCATGTGGCTGTGGCTGAATTTGATGCGCGATGAGTAAAATCTGTAGTAGATACTGTCAGTTCAAAGGGAAAATTCAGGCACGTAAACACATTTAGTGACTGAATTAAAGATATCAGCTGCAAGGTAGTGGTGATGGCCTGGGGCAGGATGGTGCACTGTATGTTGCCAGTTCAAAACTACAGGCCGGGTGGACAGAGTGAATCACCAATTGCTCGAGAATGAGGCTCTTAAGCAGAGCATTTAACCAATAACTGCCCCGGCGGATCTGTTCTAATGGTTTGTTAATCAGGACCAGAAGCAGGGTGGAGCTAAAAACAACGTGTGCACACTCAGGAGACTTTCACCAGGAAAATAAAAGTGATGCCCCTCCAACACAAAACTAACTTTAGGAAAGAAAATATGAAGCATAAGAAATCATCACACGCCAACCTGGAAAATGTATTTCTTGCATAATGCATGATGCTGCCAAAGTCGTACACCTCCCCGAGTGAGTCGACCTCACCTGGCTCCATCTTCAGGAAGTTATACTCCTGTCCTAGTCAGATACAGATAATCAATGGACTAAACGCAACAGGTACACGTGGAGCACGTTCGCGTTTTCAGCACACCTGAAGTTAACCGTACCTGGTTGGATGTTGTCTCTGATGATGCTTACGTGCTCGTCACGGTCCGGACGTGTGTGCTCATGCCAGAAGCCGATCACGTGGCCGAGTTCATGCACCACAATGCCGAACTTATCGCAGTTCTTTCCTATAGAGATGGCCTGAGGGCCGCCGCCTCTCCTCCCCACGTAGGAGCAACACCTGTAGGGGGCGACAGCGTTTAGGTTCACATCCTGGAGGCCCTGTTTTGAAGTTTTAAGTCCTTAGTTATGAATGAACTTTTTAGGATACAGGTTTTACAGTTTTAGGTTCTCTAAAACACTCAAATACAAAAAAAACCCCACACCAAACAAAATACACAAGTGTTGCATGTAGCACAGAGGATGATGGAGAATGCTTCATCAACATTAAAAAGTGATGAACGTCTTATAGCAGGAAACATATGTTTCCAAAACAGTAAAGTTGGCAGCTGAAAGGAGATAAAATGCTCCATAGGCCTCACTGCTTTTTATGTCTCTTGACCGATACTCACTCTCCACACAACAGGAAGGGTATGAGAGTTTAGTCTGTGAATCCACTCGGATAGCCTGAGTTTCAGTGACATTTCAGGCGGACTATGGAGCGGTTTGACTGGTCTCTGACGGTCTATTTGGCTGCCACAGCATGATGTCAGGTTGCATTTCTTCAGAGGCTGAAACTTCTCCAACTTTTTTTGGGCAACCCCCGCAGCCCAAAGCGTACTACCCACGCTCAAATGAATGGAAAAACCTGTTTTTGCAGTAGAGGTGGATTTAGTCTGGCCTTAGAGTCAGGTGATAATTTTCTGATCTGTTGTTAATGATGTAATGCAAAGGAGACTTTCCATATCAATCTGTGCTTAAAAAGTTAAAATATTTGAAGGTTAATGGTTATATTGACTTCTAACAATCATTATGCAGACTTGATGTTGACTTTGGCTAGCTCATAGAGTCTGCTGATTGTCTCTAACATCATATGAAAATGAATAGACATCAATGGATCCCTTTGAACAGCAGTATGATTGGCTCTAAACTGAAGACAATCTGGCCTCTTGTATTCCTGTGCCATCATGTGCAAATCTGCTAATTAATTAACAAATAGTGGTAATTAAAATGGCTTAATGAGCAGCCAACTCACCCACAGGGTCGGTAAGTGAAAACAATGTAGCTTTCTTCAGTCGTCCTCTCAGTGAACGTCACACAAGTGTGTTTCTCCCAGTGACGCATCGCCTGACGGAAAATGGCTCGCTGGCTGCCTGAAAGGGATTAAACTTTTACAGCTTCAGCATGTCAAAACCGCACATGGCAACCAGCACATTGTGGGTGTATAAAGCACACAACTCCTCTGTAAGAACAGATGAAAGATTTATTGTTTTCATTCAGGGCTCACCACTGAAATTCCCGCTGATGACATACGGGATGATGCCATCCGGCCACACTCTCTCAGGTCTGGAAGTGGCTGCTCTCCTCCGGCGACGGAGACTCTGTCTGTCTGCGCTCCTGATACTTTCACTGGAAGTGGTGCTATTAACTGTAAGGAAATCCGCACTGACTCTCGTCCTTTTACGCGAACTCACCGGACAGTTTAGTATAGTACAGATTAGTAAACGTGTTCCTGCTTTGATACCTGAGTCTGTGTGGTTGCTTTGTGCACCATCGCTGCTGTGGGCGTCTTTGAACATGCGGAGGTCATCTTCGTCGAGGGCGATATCTCCCAAAAAGGCAGCTGGGTTAAACAGAGACATACATCAAGCTCGAATAAAACAATAAACTCAGGATTAATGCCATGCTGCTATATTCTGCAACACATTTATACGTACTAGTATGAGTGACCCAACAGTAGGAATATTTCCAAAAGAAGACACATTAAAGGTTTTTTTTCTTATATAAGAAGGTTGATATCACTGTCATGTGTGTTAAACCCACAGCTTAGGTTAGCCTGGTCTCTGTGGGACTAACCAATGAGATCTAATAAAGTTAATAATGAGCTGTAGAGGTGCTGCTAGGTGAATTTTGTCATCTCTGTAAAGCTGTCTCCCTCTTTCAACATTTCTCGCTAAGCTAAGCCAACGTCTGCTGGCTGTAGATTCATATTTTACTTAACAGACAGAAAGTGGTATTGATCTTCTTTTACAATAAAGCTGGTTGTGTACAGACATTACCAGTGTTAACACATTTTTGAACTTTTAAACAAAGGCTTTTCTCCTATAAACACTCCACACTGCACGCTTTGCAGTAAGTGTATATCTCTGTCCTAAAAAGAGGCCTGAACTGGACTCTGTGTGTCTGTTTGATCAGCAAACACACCTGGTGAATACAGTTTGCACAAACAGCACACAAACTTCAACATACTGGACCGGCTGTCCAGCTACTGAGTCATCTGAGAGAATAAAGATATGAATGAATACTTGACAGGGCTGTAATCTCACTGTGCTGCACGTTCAAAAGTAGCTAAATAACTGCTCACACGGCCACCTGCAGCATAAATCAGCAAACCACTGTTACGGGAGCTTCATATGAAAGGCCTGTAAAGTAGATCTAGTCATGCTTTTCCATTTTATACAACACTGAAGTACTAAAGTGCTTCAGTCTATAAGCAGGGATGCGTTCTTTTCAAAATTTCCTAAAGTTTCTTTTGCATATTTGCTGCAGCAACAGCCTCTTTCAATAACTGATTAACCCGGGAGTGAAGTCCTCTACATCGGAGCAAAGACCTCTACATGCCCGATAAGGTGAAGTCATCTTTACTGCACAGAAGCTTTACTATATGGATTAAACATTCAGTATTTCTCTGTCGAGTTATTATGAAAGGACATTTATTATCTTCTAAAATGACTTGTGACCGCCCATCTGAATCGTGATTATCCACTTGAGCGCTACAGGATTACCGTGTGTTTGCTTTGTGTGTGTTTAGCAGCATGAAGTTCTCAAACATCCTTCTTATCTTTAGTACGAGGCCCGGCGGCGTACAGAGCAAACTGTGGATTATCACGTAGAGCGAATGATCACAAACTGAATCCTGAACAGATTTTGCCCTTTGACTTACAGACTGACTGAACACAAACAACCCCAGGTACCAGAAAGTGAGTGATGCCGATGGAGTCATCGTTCAAGCGGTTTAGCCGCAGCCTTGCTGTGCTACTAACACGCGAAACACATCTACTTCCAAAAGATGACCTGTGAGATTAACACACAGCAATATGCAAACAGTTTGACCTCGATCCACTCCAGCATTCAAATGCTGCTTACAGACAAGTGAGTGATCGTAGTAAGGAATGAAGGGAGCGAGTACATCAGACAAAACTCTTCACACGTTGTTAGTTTATGATTAAATATGATCTCAATCAATAAATGAATATAAAAGTATGTCTTCTTGAGGTGATTTCGCTGTCAGTCATTGGTATGTAAATATATATCATTCTGCCAGGAGTCATTCTACAGTCTGATTACTTCATCCACCACTTACTACTGCAGCATTTAATGTGCTGTTATATAATCAGTGTCGCTCCGAGAATGGTTCAATATTTCTGGAAAAAGTGTCTCCTTTCAGATAATTCAGCAGTTTAAGGTTGAAAGAAAATAACAAAACAATCATCATAAATCAAACCTGTCAAAAATAGGAATGTCTGTAACAGAGAACTGGACTAAACTGTTTGCCTGAATGATACCCAGAATTCATCCTGATGCCCAAATGTTCTGTCTCCGGTAAGACGAGACTGAATGGTAAACCTAAATCCAGGCTTCAAAACATCCTTTCTTATACGTATCATCACACACACATTGGGTCCATGTTTTTCCCCTCTATGGGATTAACGTTTTGTTGCCATTATTATGACCATACCTCTTATAAATCAGCCAAGCAGAACAGCTTCTTTTCCCATTAAATAGCTCATTTAGCCGTGTGATGTAACAACCTTTGAAAGTCCAAATGAAAAGACATAGCGGGCGCTGTGTCGGCCTTTGAAGTGAATTCACTCATGCAAAGGGTGACTGTAAATGACTGTCACCCCTGCAGTGTGCACCCCATGCCCTGAAGCCAGAGGGATTTCACCGGCGTCCAGCCGAGGACTGCGCTGGCACGGCCTCAATGACCTCTAGTCTCCAGGCAACTGCCTCGGAGAAGAAGAGTGGTGTGTTTTGGAAGTTTCAGAAGTCACAAGTAAAAAAGGGACCCCGAGGCCCCCTAGTAACCAAAGTAATTGTTTGGCATGTTAGATGATGGAAAAAAAAAATGCTGTGTCGTTGAAGTATCATCCTGTATATCTGCATCTCTATTATCAAGATGGCATGTTTGATTGAATGTTTCTTTTTCAAAGTAGATTAAGACGACTCGTTTTAAACACACGTATGATCCATTTATGTTTACTCATGTGCACTTTTAATCTGCTTGTACTGTGCTAGAGTACATATATTTAAGGCTACTTCTACTCCAAAGTGTTTCAGAGACAAATATCAGACAAGATAAATGTTTTACATACAGAACATGAAGTTACCAGCTCATAAAATATGATGAAACTACCTACAACTAAATCATTAAATAAACAGTAGAATGCACCACAATGAACAATCATTTTATCATACAAAAAGATAATAGGGGCCATTCTATCGCCTTATGAGTTTTATTTTTCACACATTTTGCTGCTGAGACTTTTATACTTCTACTTAAGTAAATTTGCAACTTTATGGAACTGCAAGTACAGAAGCGTACTTCTTCTCACCACTGCCTAAAACTTGAACTTTATCTTAAAGCAAATGAATAAAATCGACCGTCACAAAACCATCACTACAGTATAATTGTTGGACTTTATAACTAAACCAGGGTCAAACAGAAAACGACAGGAACACGCTAGAACAGGACAGAACGGTACGTATAGTATCTACAGTAACCAGGTGGAAAAGTCTGACAGTTTTCTAAAGTAAATCACCTGATTTCGAGTAGTACTTATTGCTGCACTCTTGTAGCACAGTGCTTATTATTTTGGAAGTGGCTTTGGATAAAAGCTAAATGACTAAATGTAAATGTGACATCTTTTCATTAGGCTACTACAAACAGAGCGGCTCTGCATGAATCTGATTTATCTGTCAGGGAAACATTGACAGTGTTTTCAGGTGAGCGCTGCTCTTCAGAGCTCTCACAAAGAAATGACATTCAAAACATCTAAAAGCAAAATAAAGCAGCACGTGAAAAGAATACATTAAAATTACTGTTAACAGATAATGAGCTACTTTGAAGATCAAGATTTTACAAATCATGATGCAAGGCGAACTGATGATGCTTTAAGTACATTTAATTTTGTAAGTAAAACTTTGGATATAATAATATTACATGAATACTTTTAATTAAGTAAAATATATTCTATATTAGAGAGTTAGGTATTTCAACAACTGGATCTACACTTTTGTACAGTAACAAACAATTTTTCCACACACTTACTTAATTGTTGCATTAATTGGAAGATATTTTGCATTTCTTTATCATGTACTCGCCTTTATTTAAATCTATTTTTTCCTTTGTCTTTACATCAACAACATTAAGAGCTACATGTAATTAATCAGCCTGTAAGCTCACAGTGATGAGGGCCTATAGGAGCTGTGCATATTGGCCGAAAACACATTAGAAAAGATCAATAAATTCATAAAGCAGCTAAAGCACGCCGTACCAGCTTTACACGGATCCTTGTAGTCGATTGCATCACCGATGAAGGTAAAATTAGTGTCCACAAACTCCCAATCAGCCGCCAGAGAAACGCGCAGGCAGACGCACTGCAGAAACAAAAATGTACGAGCGACTTGCATGACTTCTGTTCAAATCAATTTCATGCGCGTCCGTAATTTGTAGGAAGAGAGAAAGAGACAATGACTAAAAAAAAAAAAAAAAAGTTCCTCGACAGCGGCGGCGTGATTTAATAAAACACAGCGCTGGCTTCTCACGTCTCCATTCTGCTGCAGTGATTCGCTGACATACAGGAGTGCAGAGAGCAGGGCTCACACAGTTCACAGCAAAACACACATCCATCCATGTGAAGCCACAGAGGTGCTTCACCTGCTCCCGGATGGCTTGTGCACATTTAGATGACGAGTTACAAGTATTAAAACCTCCTTTTAATGTTTCTGTCCGTTTCACTTTCACTTTTTCTGGAGCATTTTGGAGCAAAATGATCAGCATCAGTTTGCACACAGCAAATATCCCAGGCTTTTTATTTTATTTTATTGAGGCTCCACCTGCAGGTCCAGCTCACACACATCCCTCCTGTAATGTGCCTCATTTAGTGCAGGAGCTGATTAAAGAACACAACTAAAGAACAATTGAAAAGTTGCACTTACTGACTGTGATGCGTTCAACGCCCCTTCTCAAACTCGTTTATTTAAACCTAAATATGAACTCCTGCATTTAGCGTAGCTTTTACAAGAGCTACTTCTGAGCTGCTTCACTGCTACACAGCTGCCATCCAGTGATGGCAAAGGAAGATTCAGTTTCCTCCATGAACTGGATTTTATATGCTGGCACAGGCAGACAAAGGATTAGTGACTGAAAGGCCCAACTACTGCCACTTCAGTTTAGTTGATTTGTTGTCAGCTGTTTGCTTTCTTGCTGTTGGTTAGATGATGAGAATGTTGATGTCACTGTCACAGCTTAGCATGGAAACAACTTATCCCGGCTCCACCCAAAAGTAACAAAATCTGCCTGCTGCCACTTCTGATGCTCTCAAATGAACATGTGCTGTATTCATCGTGTTATGTAATGTAGGATCTAGTGCCAGCTAGTGGTGAGGTTACAGATTGCAACCAACTGAGCGCCTCTCCCGTCAGTATTTGACAAATGAAATCAGACAGTGATCTCTGAAGGAGAAACTACGGTGGCCACAAAGGGATTTCAAGCCACAGTTACGTCTGTCTGTTCTGTACTACTGTAGAAATATGGCTGTTCAAAATGGCGGACTCCATGAAAGAGGACCCGTGGTTCTAAGGTAAAATCAAACAAACAAACAAACACAGCAAATCGATCGATTGGGTTCTGGAGGTGTGGTTCCAGTAACTGTGCACGTGATATCTTTTCATGGGGTCCAAAATCAGTGACTGTTTGCCTGGCAGCCTCATGCCGATGTCAAGTTTTTTTTTATCCGCTGGACAAAGCCAGGCTAGCTGTTTACCTTTCGTTTTCACTCTTTATGCTAAGCTAAGCTGACAGTCTCCAGGCTGTGGCTTCATATTTATAAAGTGTGGTAGAGATCCATTCTTTTAACTCTCGGCAAGAAAATAAATAAACACAATTCTCCAAGCATCAAACTATTCTTTTAAAACAATAAAGATGTAAGCACATGTGGCTTGCATGGATCTTATTGATCTTAGCTGTGTGTGAGTTCACTTGAGTTGACTTGAAGACGTGGAGGACATGCAACTACAGCCTGGCAATCTTTTTCTTTTTCCTCAGAAACTGTGCAGAAAATCAGTTAATCATATTTTCAGTTCTTTCTTGCTCACATATGTAACATTTCTTGTCTTTTGTGAGTCACTAAAGGCTTTAATGTGCTTGACATTAGAAAGTAATCAGCTGTTCCAACAGGTATGACATTATTCCAGTCTTCACTGAGGTTAAGTTATGTAAAAGTTAAGGCACGGTGCATGTGTTTACCACTAAGTGGCACTGGTGGGTTTGCAGAATGAAGTAAACCTGCATGAAAAGTGAGGGGGGGGGGGCACAAACAAAAGTATTTGGAAGAACAAATGTGTGATGATAGCCGTGGGGTCATTCAGACAAACAGATGACAAAAGCTGTAAATCACCCGCTAAGACTTTTTTTTCCCCGTTGATGTGATCTCATGGCACTGTGTGTTAAAGTGTGGAGCGAGAGAGAGGAAAGAAAGACCCAGTCCCACCAGCTTCAAGCTTCACTCCTCCTCTGCCAGCACACATCTGCTGCTGAGGAGATGGGACACTGATCCAGAGAGGAGTGTTTAATGGAGTTTGCTCTGCACAGCATGGCTGACTACATCAGTGTGCTGTGAGAGGGGAAAGTGGACTATAATCTCCAGCCGGAGAGTATTTCTCATTACCTTCTCTTTGAGCTGAGCTGGTGCTTTCTCTTAAACTTGGGGTGATGTCCCACTGCTGGTGCAGGCAGGTCCTGCTTGGTGTGGAACTGGGCATACTGGTGGCGGTCCTGGTGGCCGGTGGTGCAGGACAGATCCATGACAGGAGGGAAGCAGGGTCGTCCTGCTACGGAGGATTTGACCTATACTTTGTTTTGGACAAGTGAGTGCTACTTTTTTTCTTTTTTTTAATTTAATCACAGAGGAATGCTTTTAATATTGAGCACTTGGCTCATCTCAGATTGTTTTGAAGACACAGGTGCACTCAAGATGATCTCGAGGGGCGTTAGTCGGCTACTTGCATGAAAAAAAATCCGTGCTACTGTACTCCCTTGTGTTTATCCTTGTGAAGTCAAATTAGGACAGGTTTCGGGCTCGGCACAGACAAAGAGAATCATGTGAGAGTCATGTGACTTGCACATGTGGATACGTATGTTTATTTTGAGCGGCCGTTTGTTCAGATCTTTGTCAGGGAGGTCTGCTAAAGGTTAAATTAAAAGCAGTCAGTCATCTGATCTGCTGATTTCTTGCGGTCCGGCGTGTGTGGTGAGTATCAACCACAACATTTTATAGCTGCATCATTTTCCAGTTGTTGAAACTGAGGAGTAAACCGAGCCAGTAGCACTGCAATCCATTGACTCTCTACAAACTAAGGCTGCAACTAACAATTATTTACATTATTGATTAGTGGTTTGATTGATAACACTTCAGAAAATAGTGAAAAATACTCATCGCAGAGTCCCAGATGAAGTCTTAAAATGTCTTTTTTTGCGTCAAAACTTAAATATATTCACTTTGCAATGATATAAAACAGAGACCATCGTCACATTGCAGATATTGGAACCAATGAATTGTTGGTACTTTTGCTTTATAATGAATAGACACATCTTCTGTCTATCAATAAACAAAGTGACTAATTGCTTCAGCTTTTAGTTGGCACAGACATAAGGGTTACATTATCCAGCCTGTTAAACTGTCATGGAGCTAATGTGAAGCTCCTGAACGGGTCAGGTCATGTGCTCTTTGTTTTGTGGGTCAAGTAGGAGTAAACATTCAGTACGAGCAACTTAAAAGTAGTAACAATTAACAAGAGTGTGTGTTTACACACCCATGAGTCATTGCTTATGCATTCACTTTTGACAATGTGGCCACGTCTCACCGGCACGAGCCCAAATCTAGTACCAACT
Source organism: Nibea albiflora (assembly GCA_014281875.1). Lineage (NCBI taxonomy): Eukaryota > Metazoa > Chordata > Actinopteri > Sciaenidae > Nibea > Nibea albiflora. The sequence goes on along the minus strand of CM024803.1, from coordinate 13,875,346 downwards.
TCAGCTCTCTCTCTCTCTCTCTCGCCTCGGCCTGCAGAACCCTTTCTCCATTAGAGCCAGATGTTCCAAAGATCCCGAGTTTTTGGCTGTCTGTGCAGCGGGACTCACATCACAGGATAAATGAAAACATAAGCGAGAGAGAAGGGAGAGGGGGAGTGCAGCGTGAGAAGAGGCTGCAGAGGCTGCATATTTGCCACATAATTCTCTTTAATTGCAGACTTTTCCGTTAAAGGCTGCATTCTTCCTCTGATTGTTTGGACGAGCCGGCACCTGTTTTCAAAATCAGGACCTGACACAAAGCCGAGCTCATCCGAGAAACTGACGTGGCACTTCAAGTTTTTGTTTGGCATTTGAAAACGGGCTGCGAAAGCCACATGAGAAGAGGTGGAAATATTAAGCATCAGCACAAAGACGCACAAAGGCTGAAGCTTACTGGCTTTTTCTGTGATGAATACATAGACGGGTTCAATCAGTACAACGTATACAGTACATAAAATGATGACTCATGGCACACAGACAGCAGCAATAAACAACTTTACAGCGTAACAAATCAAAACTCCGCGCCCAAAACTGCAAGGAAGGCCAGTTTGGTTATTTAAACAATTTTGGATGGATGAGAAGTTGTTTAGATCAGAGAAATAACAATTTTGATAATCAATGAATAGTTTTCAAGCAAAAATACAAAGGAAGCAGCCCGTTCTAGCACCCCAGATGTGAAATGTTGCTGCTTTTCTTTGTCTTATATGATAGTAAACTCAATATCTTTGTGTTTTGAACTTTTTTCCGGACACAATTATAATTTAAAGATTCACTTTGGACTCTCAGAACTTGTGATTTTTATAGACGTAATGATTTGGCAGGTTAATTAATAATAAATACTCATTAGTTGCAGCTCTGTATTGGGCTGCAAAGTAAACGCAACCTACAAATTCGTCTTTAGTTTCATCGTTTGCGTTCAGCTATCGCCACAGGAGTCATGAAATGAAATGTAACGTAATAAAAATACAAATGGAGTTCAGAACAGTCGTCTTACGAGAGTTTCATGACACAACTAAACAGTTAACTGGTCTTCCTTGAATCTTCTTCTCAGGTCTGGCAGTGTGCAACATTACTGGAATGAGATATATTACTTTGTTGACCACCTGGCTCACAAGTTTATCAGGTAGGTCCACACAAAAATTCAGATTTGAAGAGAAATACGGCGGAATGCAAAAACCTGACGGTCACTTCTTCTTTGTCCAGCCCTCAGCTGCGGATGTCGTTCATTGTATTTTCAACAGAAGGGAGGATTCTCATGGCACTAACAGAAGACAGGTACACACATACATCTCTGCTGTTGTATTTTCTTATATTAGGCTTAATTTAACTGTGCTACCTCCCTCTAGTTTGATCAATACACATTTTTCTTTTATTCTCTGGGATACGTCAACGATCAGAGAGCAGATTCGAGCCGGACTGGAGGAGCTGAGAATGGTGCAGCCAGGAGGAGACACCTTCATGCACAGAGGTTTTCAAAGAGTAAGCCATCTGTTAAGTCAATGGGGAACTCATTCTACTTGTCCAGCAGTTCAGCATCAATTTAAAAAAAAATAAGACTCATTTAAATTTATAGCCACTGACGCCTCAAAACTTCTCCCTCAGGCCAGCGAGCAAATCTACTACGGCACTGGAGATGGTGAGCATTTTCCTTTTTAACACTTAATCATTCCTCCGCTAGAGGAGTCTTTATCCCTCAATTCAGACAGATGGAAGAATCATCATGTGCAGAAAGAAATAACAACGTAAACCCAGCTGCACTTTCCATCACATGACAATTATGTTCAAAACATCATCCCCCAAACAGCTCACATTGTTTCTTTTCTGGCTCGGACTTTCAGGTTACCGGACAGCTAGTGTTATCATCGCCCTGACGGACGGTGAACTGAGAGAGAATCAGTTTGACCTGGCACAAAGAGAGGTAAAGACGTCATATTAATTCACTATTAATGAGTCATAAATGAGTTAACATCTCCGTAAACCTACCTGCCATACCGATCATCATTGGAGAACTTAAAGGGTAAATCCACGCTGAGTTACATGCGCCGTATCGCCCTCTATGGGTGAAAAACAGCCAGCCCTGTAAATGATGTCACACCAGATGTTTTTCAGCAGCTGTCAGACAAAACATTAGCAGCAACAACACTGTCTCCCCGTTGTGCTTTAGCGAGCATTTGTCATTTAACTGTAATTTGTTGTTTGTTTGTCTAACGTCTTCTTTTAAATCAGGCCAGCAGAGCACGCCAGTTGGGCGCCACTGTGTACTGTGTGGGAGTGAAAGACTTCAATGAAACTCAGGTAAATCATTCTGACAACCAATAAAACCACTTAATCAGTGGGGGAATTAATTAATTATCCAAAACAGAGACATATAAAATTATTCTGTCACATTTCCTGACAGCTCTCAACAATAGCTGACAGTAAGGACCATGTCTTTCCTGTGAATGACGGATTCGAGGCGCTACAAGGCGTCATTGACTCGGTACGAAAGACACAAGCATGACACAATAATATCACGTTAAGATGCATATTCTTGATTAACATCACATGACTGAATCTGAATATATATTTTCCTTTCAGATCCTGAAGAGATCCTGCATTGAGATCCTCGCTGTAGAGCCCTCCAGCATCTGCGAAGGAGGTAGAGATGAAAAGCCTGCAACTGAAAATACATACAAATGTATTATATACCGAATACCGATTGATTGATATCGATGGCTGTAATGAGGCTTGTTCAAAAATGCACATTGCAAAACCTGCTGCAAGAAATAATCATATAAATGGTTCAATTTAATCCCTTCACTTCAGAATCTTTCCAGGTGGTGGTCAAAGGAAACGGTTTCCTTCACGCCCGAGATGTACAGAAAGTTCTCTGCAGCTTTCGCATCAATGACACGGTTACTATGAGTAAGTACAAGCTGCAAGGTTTTCATTCACAAACCTTCTCTATCTTTCTTTCTTTATGTTTTCTTTTTATAAACAGTGAAAGGAGTCACTCACTGTAGCAAATTCACATTGAACTTTCACCAATTCTGCAGTCCCTTAGCGCTACAGAGCATTTTAGCGTCTTTCAGCTCATTGTTTTGGTTTTACAAGAGCAGAGAGACAAGGTTAGCAACTAGCTGCTGTACAAAGTTGATCACCATACGCATGCCTTCAGATGCATAATGTTGCTTTGTGTCTGCTGGATGTGTAAATAGGCTAATGTTTGCCCGCATGTTCACTGAAACTGGAAAGCTTGAGGTCAAAGAACAAAACAAAAAGAACCTCACACACATCAGTGCATCTTTCTTTACTGCAATACAATAGTTAAGGAGCGGGTTTTGATTATTCTACATAATAACCTGCATTCTTGGTGCACAAAATATGAAGCTACAGCCACAGCTGGTTAGCTCAGCGATGTAATTGCAAACAGAGGGAACAGCTAGCCTGGCTCTGCTCGAAGGTAACACATGGTTTATTGGAAGAGAACATGTTGCATGTCGCTTGATGGAGGATAAAAGACAAAAGTGTAGAGGAAAGAAGAAGCTGTTAAAGTCATCATATAGTAAATATTACAAAGCTCCGAGATATAGTATCTGGACTACATCAGGTCATCCTAACAGAGGAACGTAAATGTGTTGAGCAAATTCATGCAATTCATCCTCTGCTGTCCACATTAGTTTGTGAAGTGATCGACAGAAGGCATTAACCTAGGTGTGTGAATCCAAACATCACATAAAATGTATCCAACTATTAATAGACAGAATAGAAAAGCAGCAGTTTTTGGGAATTCGTCCTTGTGCCAAATTTGTTTTGGCCCATCCAGATGGGGATGGGTGAGGGAGAGAGCAGCTCTTTGTGGCTCGCAATAATTTAAATCCCCGTCCTCCCCGAAAACCATCAGCACCATCTTCTCCCGCTTTGTATCAGCTGGTATAACGCTCAGCGCTTCTCAGATGTCTAAAGGGGAATGTGGATCTCATCAGTGACGAGCACTGTCTTTTGCACACACACTAGACACTCACTCAGCCAGGGTAAATAAACCGCAACCCTCCCTCATTTGCTTCATTTTCCATAAGGAGAGGAAGTCCAGGAATTTAATAACAAAGAGAATATTTTGAGGTTTGAATGTGCTGAAGTTTCAGGACTGCTAGAGAAAAGTAAATCTAAAGTAAACTTTTTCTTTGCATTGTTTGCACTACGTCCTCTTCCACAACTGAGCCTGACTTATTTTGTAATCTGTCTTACTATGTGCAGTATGTTCTCATTGAAGCAATCTCATGTCGATTCTATGTCCCCAGTGAAAAGACCATTGGTGGTGAAAGATGTCTACCTTTTGTGTCCAGCTCCTGTTCTGGAAAAAGAGGGAACGTAAGAAACATTTCACTAAAATATGAACTAAAATAGCTTTGTGCCAGGATCTCATAGAATAAGCAAACTATACAGTTTTACTGCACACAACAGTTGTTATTCATAATTGAGATTTTGTGTATAATCCTGCTTAAACAAGCATCTTAAATGAGCTCTGGCTTTTTCCCCACCAGGTGTTTTCTTTTAGCATTTTACAACTTCTCCAGTCTTTTATTGCCACAGTCCCAACTTTTTTCAACCGTGTCGCTTTTTGTATGAGTAACAAAACAAAGGGAATTATTATTATCGCTCTCTTTTTCTCTTCTACCTTTTCTACAGGTCCGCCACTCTCCACGTCAGCATGAATAACGGCCTGAGCTTCATATCGAGTTCTGTCACAATTACTGCGGTTGCTTGTGTGAGTACAATGTAGGACAACGCTGTACTTACACATTATCTTATGGCTGAATATATTCTGTGAACATCAGTCTAGTATTTGATTTTGTTTGGATGCTGAATGCTTCTTAGCACAGCAAATTATCTCTCAATGCATTACTGGCCACAGTATCACAGAAACACTTCAACACATCAATGGCTCTTTAAACGTGAAATCTGTATTGATATATACACTTTAAAAAAAACATTATTAAAGGTCCAATGTGTGCAATTTAGGGGGTTTATTTACAGAAAATGTCAGGCATGGAATCTAATATTGGAAAAGGAAGGTGAGGCGAGAGGTATTCAGTTGTGATGTGCAAGTTCACAGGTGGATGTCACTAAATCGTACACACTGGACCAAATCTTTGTCATTGTTACTATGACCATAGTCAGAAATCAGTAATTGTAATTCACCCTGTTAATGTCCTTTCCCTTTACAGTCTGACGGGACCTTTGTGGCCATAGCTCTGCTCATCCTGATGTTCCTGCTCACCATCGCTCTGCTGTGGTGGTTCTGGCCTCTCTGCTGCACTGTGGTATGACAGCCGTCTTGGATCCTCTGACAGTGAAGAACATGTGAATGTTATAGTTACGACACACCAGCCGCCCTTTGAGGTTTACAGTATATCCTTTTTCGCAGGTGATTCATGAGCCGCCTCCTCCAGTAATAGAGGACGCCTCTGTAAGTAGTTTTCTCCACCTTTTTAATGACAGCTGTTCTTTAGCTATAGTCCCAACTATTTGCTATTTGCTCGACTCTTTTAAACATGAATAATGTTTCCCTTTTCTCTTTAGGATGACGAGGATGGGTTTCCCAAGAAAAGATGGCCCACAGTAGACGCCTCGTACTACGGAGGACGTGGAGTCGGAGGCATCAAGAGAATGGAGGTAGAAAGCGTGAAAGACGACCCTGATTGCAAAAAAATATGCAATAATTATCAAGCACACATACTGAAACTTAAACAGTAACTACAAGAGTTATGTTTAGAACATTATTTATATATATTGCAATATTCATCACACTAGTACACAGCATAAATGAATCTATTAGAGCTGCAAGATTATACTATAATAGCCTGTCATCGAAGTATGACAAGACTGGAAAATCTCTGAAAATGTTTGATATCTCGCTAAAAGCAGTCCTATTTGAAACACACTTGAAAACTAAATATACTATCTTTTGTACATGAACTCAAGATCAGACCGTCATCTCATCATTCTGCTTGTTCCAGTATTTCTTATGAAATTCTTAACACATTAAGGGAAACTACTGTATTTCTGCATCTGTCGACCAGCTTCAGGTTCATCGATAAAACGTGGCAAGCTTGAATCTGTTGAAATACAGGAGTGAGATCAAACACAAATACAGCAGGAATACAAAGACACAGGAAGCGACTCATTCCCTAAAAGAGATGAGTAGGCAAGTCCATGGTGAAAGAGCCTGAGTCACTTTGTTGTTGCGGCTAGTTTCTAGCGCCAGCGAGGAGTTGAGATGAGGCCATCTGGCCGGCAAACTGCAAAGACGACAGATCTACCAAATGTTTGGTAGAAGCAAAGAATCTGACTGTTTTTTAGGCGGGGATCGTGCAAGCTTGCATGATTTGCCTGTGGTTGTCTTTGGTATGAATGTGTCTGTCAGTGAAATCTTTTGCAAAGACTAGGAATTTGCTGCTTGAATCTTCATCTCAATCTCTGTGAGCAAAAGGAGGACAAGCTGAGCAGTGGAAAGAAAAGTTCAGAGACATGACGTCAAGACATTTCTGAGGCAGTGATACCTGAGAGCAGCCTCAACAATAGAAATGAGACTGAAATGTCCACAGATCAAGAGAGACCAGATGTGACTGAGAGGAGGAAGGTCAAGGAGACAGAAATCACCTCCCTCAGTGTGAAGTGCTTTACAGACTGCAGTCTGAGCTGTGAACTTGGAAGCAGCGCCGCTTCCAAACAGAGCGATGGAAACTATGCACAACTTCATTTAAGTGCTTTCACTGCCAAGTTAAAGCCTTCGTGGCTCGCCTGTGGCAGTTGCAAAGGGAGTAAAGCTTCACTCCTGATGTGACGATCATTCATAACAGTTGCGTTAGCTTCTTTCTGTGTCATGCTGACCATCACGATAACTATGTTTTGAAAAGGCAGTAGGTGTCTTGTTGGATTTGGGGCTTTTATGTAATAAAACAGGTTCAAAAGTAATTGCAATGTTCTCTCAGAGGTTTAGGAGAAATCCCAAAATCTGAAACTATGGAAAATAAATCGATGCAATTAAAGTTTGAGGCAAGGGAGCCAACTTCTTGTGGACTAACATCTGGATATTCAAGGAAAGAACGACAAATTTAATGCAGGTTCCATTATCAGCTTACACTGACATAATAAAACTGAACTGGAATCTCAAAATGACAAGATTTAGGATTGTAATGAGAGTCTACAGCCATGCTAGCGCTAAAATTCGTGCTCACAGTGACAATGCTAACATGCTGATGTTTAGGTATAATGTTTACTATGTTCAGAGAGAAAAGCACAGCTGAGCCTAATGGGAATGTCATTAGTTTTCCAGGTATTTGGTCATAAACCAACGTATCGGATTAATTCTAACTTTGTGTCACAGTTCACTTCAACAAAATTTAACCCAAATGTAGACATGACGGTAGAGTGAACAAACACAGACTTTAACAACTTACTGAGGCTGGTGAACACGAAATGACAAAAAGGTGGCTGTGCAGCAAACTAAGTCCAACAATCCGAGATAAATCCAATAAACAGAGGCCCAAACAAACAAAAATGCTGAACTGAGAAAATCTTGGAGCATGGACACGATAGAACAACAAGACACATGAAAACTAATCAGGGTGGAACCGAGCAGTAATCTCCATCCAACATGAATATCCAAATAACAAATTTTATGACAGTACACATCCAATAGTTTATAAAAATCAGAGGATCAGTCATGAGGATTCATCATCTGGGAACAATGAATGAAGTGGTAGACCAACCAAAAGGTCAACATTGTCATTACAGCTTCACTGCTGACATAAACAATCTCGGCTTCCTTATGTAACCAAATATGATAATTGATTTTCAGTAATATTCCTATTCTCGACCCATTTGACTGTTATTTGATAATAACTCCTATTTGTCACTGATCGCACTGAAAGCTTCTGTGTCTGTCCAGGTCCGTTGGGGCGATAAAGGCTCGACTGAAGAAGGAGCCAAACTGGAAAAAGCTAAAAATGCTCGAGTTGTGATGCCGCCGGAAGAATTCGAGTCACCACGGCCGTACTACACCTCGCACAAAACCATCCGCCCCCAGAAGTGGTACTCTCCCATCAAGGTGCTCCAATTATTTATTGAGTTAATCCAACCCCTAACTGTAAAACATCTTGACAAACTTTACTATGCTTTCAACCGCATCTGATGGTCTTCCTCAGTTTGCCCAGCTGTCACAGCGGGGTGTAAGTGTCACAAATGTTAACACACGTATGTAATATTATTCCAGATGTTTTGAAGCTAGTTTTGACATTATAGACTTCTTCCTAATGATGATGTACATCCACCATGACCATAACAGAATATTTCATTTTTATTGTCTCTGGGAGCAACGTGTCACCAGGAAACAGTTAATAAAATTAGTTTCCTACCATATTAGTCAGCAGGATGCTGCTAATAAGAACCAGACATGAACCCAGCTAACCCCTGAATATGGAATCTCTTGAGCGGGTGTCATTCCTGACAAAATACATTCTTTGTTTATCTCCGTTTTTACTGTATAAAGCTTCCTATGCAAGAATCAAAGAGCGACATCTGGAGCACAAAGTGGAGCAGATACAGTCTGGCAGCATTAACTCAAATTTTTGACCTGTTTGTTTTCACTGTTGTCCAATCCACACAAATATTCTGTTGATATCCAGGTTGTCATCAGAGATTAATACCTTTTTTTTTGTGCTGCCATCTGTGATCGTCTTTCAACAGGGCAAACTGGATGCTTTGTGTGTATTCCTGAGGAGAGGTTATGACAGAGTGTCAGTGATGCGACCTCACCCTGGAGACAAGGTGAGACTTTTAAGCCAGATATAACAGAATAACAGTAAGTCAAGGCATGAGGCTACGGTTTTTCCTCCATGAAGTGATGAAAAACAGCAGCAGATAAGCACACGTTCTCTCAAAACAAAGCAATCAATAAGATTGGGAACCAACTATGTCAACTTTTGGCAGGCAGACATTTAGGGATTTACCAGAGCTCGACATTTTAGAAATGAGAGGGAAAGAGAAGTTTGGATCAAAGAACATGGTAGAAACCGAGTTGAAATCCTATCTGCGTGGCACTTATTCAGCGGACTAAACATTTTTATAAAAGTCAAAGCTGGATCAAAGCATGAGAGTAGTGACTTCAAGGAAACCCTCAAGTGGCATAGTTTGTAGACAAAGGTAGAAGAAAAACAACGGGAGTATTATCCGGAGGAATTCTCTTGTCTGCAGAAGTCATTAGGAAGTTGCCTCCGCTGCTCCCAGCGTCAGCTCGGCGGAGCTGGCAGGAATGCTGTTTCCTTCCATGACACTCACTAACAGAGGAATTTCCTCTTTCCATCTGTTGAAAGCGGTACTCTTCCAAACCTGACGATCGCCGTGCCACATTAGATTCAGGAATTGTTCGTGGAATACACTGCAGATTTGTGTCTTTACAGATTCACCTTTTGTGCACTGAACCAACCCGTTTGTTTTTATTACAGGGCAAGTGCATCAACTTCACCCGAAGCAAATCCTACCCTGCTCCTCGCTATCCCATCTACAACCACCCCTCCACGCCCGTCTACACTTTGCCCCACAGTTACCAGCGTCGCACATCGGACGACAGCCACCTCTTCAATTTGCCACCTTCGCCCACTTCGACACTCCCTCCGCTACCGTCCACTCCTCCCCCATCGTCAAGCACCCATCCCGGGTACACACCGCCTCTGAGCAGGGCCCTGCCCCCAGCCAACATGAGCCCAGATTCAATACCCCCGTCTCCAACTGGCTCCCTCCCGCCTCCACCTCAGGGTCCACCCCCATGTAGAGCGCCTCCTCCATCACGCCCTCCTCCACGCCCTAATCATGAGAACCACTGCTGAGGATGATTAAGAACCAAAGAGTTGAGGAGGAGGAGGATGTAAGCTCAGGATGGAAACCTGAAAAGACCTTCTCACTGTGCCTCTGTTTAATTAAGCCTGAACAGAGTGAGAGATAAAGTGACTTTCTAATGCTGACGATTCATCACCTGCACAGTGAAAACTCAACATTTAAGTCTTCAACAAGTGGCGTGTGCCATGAACTAAGACTTTTTTTTTTAAGTCTAGAAATGAATATTTAGTGTAGCAAGCACAGCTTTGGCTTTTAAATGCTATTGGAGCTAAGCTTATTCATTTTTTTCAGAACACTTCTTCGTAATATCAGAAATCAGACAAATTAGTCAAGCATTGCGATGTGCTATGGAGTAGTATAAACTTGCTTTTTAGCCTTTGCCTGATCAGAGACTAATTTTTCACTGCTTCCCACAGTGAATGATCATGAGTTTAAATCCAGTGGCTCTGCAGCTGCGTCATGTGTTTTATACATGCAAGTTTGTATATTTTGTGAATGAATATTCATTAAATCACATAAATATATATGTACACATCATATTGCATTAGAGGTCTGATTTCCGTGGAGTAAATGATTTTTTAAGGTAAAATTAGGAAGGTTAAAGTAAATGTTGAAAATTATTAACATGGACACAAATCCTAAAGTTGGACAGCCAGAGACTTTAATCCCTAAAGTTGTCTGCAGGAAGCTGTTAACCGCAAGAGTTACATCTTTTGGCAGCGTGCGCGGCTGACTGTCAGGAATTATTTAAGTTATGTGGTGCTACAAAATTTGACCTCTGGAAGATCACCCTGAGACTGATCGAGCCGACTGCAGTGTTGTGATAAGATGTGTTCATACCAATGTGTTGAGCAATACACGGAGAAGAGGAGAAGGATGGAGAAGTTGTTTTCCCCACCGTTTTTTGCACCATTCATCACCATGAATCCTCGTTGTGCTCACTGTCAGAGCCTTTATGAGAACTAAGATGGATCCACTGACCATGCCACAAAGGATTGTCTTTTTTTTTTGTAAATATGTTTTTTTTATATGTTGTTTTTTTTTTACAATTATTATCCCACAGAGATGCAAAATACAGAACATATGCTCCAAAACGGCTCCCACCAGGATATAAAGCACACTTGGGGGACTGTCTTTTAATGCTGGTGCTAGTCAGCGATGACTTTGAGTTTATAAGATTTAAACTTACAACCACAGCTTTGAAGGCTGCACACCGATGGTTCACATTCACAACTATATGTGCACAGCTAAGCGGCTAGCTAGCTGAACACACTTTCAATAAAGGTTGACGACAGCAGATTGCCTTTGAGGTTTTTATTGGATGACTGTGAAAGCACTCGAGAAACAGCGAGATTCAAGAGTTAAACCAAAGGTGTTTGTGTGAAAATGAGTTGCGTTAGCACAAAAACAAGAGAACTAGCTTTAGCTCTCAAATTAGTTGCATTGGGCTTAATTTGAGTTAAAGTACAACACATGAACACACAACGAGTCAGAAAGAGTATAAAGGTAATGAGAATAAAATACTTTTATGCTTTAGCGACACTTTAGCTCCAAAAAGCTGTCCTAGCCTCTGGCTAACTTGGTTAGCAGTGAGCTAATCACAGAAAAACTGAATTCTGTTTAATCACAAATCAACAATCACTAATCAGCCGTAATAATAAACCAACAAAGACATTTGGGAAGTACGCCATGTAAAAGACAGCTATCGTTATTTTGCTTGCTGCCTCCACCCAATCCAATGAAATTAAACACACAAAAGTATGAGCTTGAACTACATCTTAAACTATAATTCTATATTTCCCTGGGGCAGAGGTCTGACAAAATGGTCTTTTCAGACTGGGAGCGTTTGACTTCTACCAAAATTTGCAGCGAGGGACCATTTTTTGTGTGTTTCCATTTGTGGTATTATTTCTACTTTTGGTAGAGCGGTACTGACAAATCACAAGTGAAGCAGGATTTTAGAGGGCAAAAAAACTGGAGCTCACTTCACAATTTATCTTTTTAGCTTGTTTTATAGCAGATATCTGTTTACAGAGATTCCTAAAAATGTGTCTCTGCTGTCATTCTCACGCATCAAGTTACAAATCAGACTGCAGAGGAAGTCTTGGCCCAGATATTACGTTTTCTAGATAATTGCTGGCCACACCGGAAGCCCAGAAACAGAGACGATAGCCGATCCAGGACTGGGTGTATGCAGACTTTTCTGTTGGTTTTATAAGATTAATGTGTTGGAAAGTTCTCCCATGTTCATTCATCATGTAAATAATAAAATAACTGACGGCTGAATTACATACACTGAATTACATCGCCTTGGCATTGATGGGATGGCTCTCTTTCATAAAATGGAGCCATTGTTAATGTTATCAGTAACACCTGTGCTTTTCCTACCATGACAAGTCGAAACGTCTGCGGCAGGAATTTGTGAGGGCATTATGTGGTGCAGAAGTTTTACACTCAGAGTTCAGACAGGCTGGTAAACATAATGCAGCACAATGTAGTGAACGGGGAGGGATTTCAGACACAGCCCAGGACTTTTATTAGTGCATAAAGTTTGTTGACATGATGTAAAATCTTTAACTTGAGCAGAGGTCCAATCTGCAAGAATAATAGAAAACACCTGCGTGGTCATGCGAGGTCTTTGACTCCAGAAACAGTGCATGAACTTTGTCCTTACAATCGACCAAACTCAGGCTTATTTGCCGAGTGGTTAGCTTAAAAGACTGTGACAAGAGGAGCTGAGCTGAACTTCAGGTGGTTGTGCAGTAAAGACGCCCCCACATGTCTCCATATGGAGATACTAATGGGCACCACGGTATTTATGGAAAAACTGCAGGGAAAAACACGTCTGGGCTGCTCTGCTCTGCTTTCCTGGCTGGCACTACAGAAAAATGTGCCCACAGCTAGAATATGGATGGATTTATCGAGGGGTGAATTAAGTTAAATTATTTATTTACCCTAAAATGTTTGGAGCAAACACTTTCCATTTTGGGTAACCCATATCTGAATAAAAAAAAATGTAACTTGATATCAAAGTTTGGGATTATGCAACAGGCCATGGAGCAGCCAGTCAGCTGACTCTTATTCCACTCAGATCTACTAAAATAAACCCTGTTATATCTTTTCCATGTGTATTCCTTAGATTCAATTCTCTCTTCGTTTAGAAATGCTTTCACAGGCTCGACGCAGACGCACTCGCAGTCCTGTGGGCATTGCAGTGAGCTCATTGGAGGCGTGTCTGAGAACATTTGCCAGAAGCAGTTGGATAAAAGGCAGACAATAAAATCAAAATCCAACTATGATGCCACGGAGATCTGGAAGAGGTATTTACACGGCCTAGTGCTTCACCAAGTTCATCAACAAGCAGCAAAATTCATCAACAAGCAGCAAAAAGACAGTCTGCGTTAACAAAATGTTTTATTACACCTCCCTACTGAAAATGAAAGCAATATATTACTGGAGCTTAAAGACGGGGGAAGTTAAGTCCTTTGAGACTACTTAAAATTATTTTTGTCTTTCTTTAATCCTTTGTGTCTGTTTCCAACTTTGTGTTTCCTAATGCAAACCATCTCAGAACAAGACTTTATGCATGACAACCCATTTTGTTTTGTTGATTCTCTCAGTATGTTTTAGTATTTCTCATGAATGATGAAATGAACCTTCCTTCATGACTGATTTCCAGCTCTGCTAACCCGTGTTTTCGCCGTCTGTAACATCAGAAAACGTTCCTACAACACATTAAGATGTTTAACTTTAAGGAGGAGACTGTAAAAGAAATAGCTGCGGCCTCGACTTGGCCGCTGGCACAGTCTACCTTGGCCCCGCAAACAATGGCAATCACGGACGTCACAAGTTTATGAACCGCAGTGTCGCTTGCACGCAGCTTTGGACTCATTTACATACTTATCATTTCCATCCACGTGCACAAAAACCGACATGTTTACTGTGATGAAATGAGCTCATGACCTGGCTCAGTGTGCGTGTGCACGTCTTGTCCCAAATTCAGGAAAATGAATCTCTTACTAAATCTGAGATCAGGTGACGTACCACTGAACAAAAACAACTGGCTTATCTTTCACAAGGGCTCAACCTGAAGAAGACCTTTTTAAGTTGTGCTGGTTTATTGGAGTCTGACATAAAATAGTAGACACCTGTTTTCTAGTTTTAATCTTTTTGTTCCATTTTACCTCTGCATTTCTTTTAATCTGATACGAATAAAAACAGAAAGACAATACCTTTACCCTCTCAGAGACACATTTTATAAGGACAAGACTGCAACAGTAGCCTGTGGTGCAACAACATCTACAGACAAAGGAATAGGGACTAACGTTTGTCCCATCTTCGATGCAGCTTTTTCCAAAAGTTCCCGGACATCATATTTCCATGTTGTGTGCCTTAGAAGAGTGAATAATCAGGATGCCATTACGTTTACAACCCTTTAATAAAATACAGTTTCATTTTCACTGACAATCCTTCCTACTGTCCAGTATTCATCAGCCAGCTAATATAGAAATACACAAATATTGCAAGGGCAGCACAGTTTACAACAAGTCCTCACTGCGCCAAAGTAAAAAGCAAAATAAGAAGCATTATTTCAAATCTTTTAGAGAAACGTCTGGGCGGAGATGATGCTGATTTCTCTGTCTTTAACGCCTCTTGAGAATTCCTTTAAATGACGTTAAATGCTGAAAGACATCAGCGAATCTGAACCACAGACATGATACGTATCAGTTGAAATACCAAAGAACAAAAGACAAACAACATTAGCAGTTTCCAAAGAAAAAAATCCTTTCAAGAGAAATATAAAGGTCCATTAACACTGGTGCAGTTTGTGGGGAAATGGCAGCAGCAACCTGTGAACGATTATTAAGCAGTAAAGAAGGTAAATTGAGCTTGAAATCCTTCCAGTCTAAATCCTAACAATATACCGGTTTCAGTATAACGTTCTCTAGTGACCAGCCATTTGAGATTTTGAGTTAACTCGCCAGTCTTTTCTGAAAATGTTTATAAAACGTTTAGTGCTTCCTCTCTGTCGATATGAAAGTAATAACTTCATAAACATTTTTTTGTACTTCATCTGCCTGAAACACGTTTCACATCATTGCATTTCATTTCCAACGACTTCTTTGGCTTGCAGCAAAATGTTTGGTATCTGATGCTGAATATCGACCAGAGGCCAGCAAAATGATACCCTTAATGTTAAAGGCACGATCTCTAATCTAAATGTACATGAGGGTAAACAGCTAGATTTAAAATCAGACTTAGACTGACATGCTTTTAATACAAAGACTCAAACTGAGAACTTTATCTTCATATTCCTGTTTTCTAAATATTCGTCTATGTTTGTAAAGGTCTGCGTCAAACAGACGCATATATTCAATAATGTTCAATGAGAAACAGCTCATAGTTTTCATTCATTATCTGTTTAACAAAACCCTTTTCAAGATTAAGTCCGGGACCAATCCTTCAAGTTCTTTTTAAGAACTTCTCAGTTCAAGTTCAGACTCTTTGTAAAGTGCTGAAAGACGCACTCACATGACTGAGGTAGAACTTTAAGTTTAAACAAGCACATTATTGCATAAAAGGATCATTTTTTCATTTAATACTGCAGTAACAAAGAGTAAAACTACATGAGAAATGTGGGTAATACTGCAGGCGAACTAAACTTTGGCTCCTTCTTAAGTTGCAGAAAAAAAAAAACTGACTTGGCATATTTCAATCAAGGTTTCCCCTGAGAGTATCTTGGCTGAAAAGGTGCAGCAGTAAACGGGTCTTCCAGAGCTCTTCCCCCGATGGTCCAGGCATGCAGAGGCCCTACGGCGACTGAACCTACAGCGGCCTGCTGACCGATCCTGGAGACGACGCGGTGCACCACCACCGGCTGCTGGAGCAGAGGTCTCTCAGTGTGGACGTGGTGAGCGCGCATACCGGGACACTGAGGCGCAGGAGGAGATGATACAGGGACCAGGTGACACTGTTTGGTGGGTTGGATCTGCTGTGTACCAGACTTCAACATGTGAGGGTTACTGGGAACAGCTTTGGCGGTTTCCTGCCTCTTTCCAAACGGTGCCTGGAGGAAAACATCAGATGTCTCAGCAGGTTTACGAGACGCAGAAAAGGAGGAGCTGCTGAATGCCATCTTGCTTTCTTTCCCTGGTGTTTTAAAGGGAGCCAGCTGGAAGACATCAGAGGTAACTGGGCTGTCTGGGGGCTGAAACTGGGACACTTGGTTGGCAGGTATAAAGTGGACGGTGGTGGAAGTCGCCGGTGTTGTGTTGTGCTGTATGCTCCTTCCATCTGATGACAACATGTGCTTATTATAGACACACGCAGCAGCCGTCTTCTGCTCGATCGTCTGCCTTTGATTCTCCTCAGTGAACTGCACAGGAGCCTTAGCAGCTCGCGGTACATTACTGCTGAGCTCCCTCTGCAGGTCTGTGTGTGGAAAAGGGATGGGAGACAGTTAGATATGAAGACACAACAGCTTTGCTGACCTCTTGAAAATATAAAATATATATCTTTTACCATCTAACCATGACAAGAAATGTGAAGGAGTTTGACTGTACTCATGTTTGTCACCATATTTGTTCTATATTAAGCCAATTTCCTGCTGTGCTGGACAATAAAGTTAAAAACAGTTAAAGACACACTGATGCAATAATACTGGTCAAATGAAGTAACAATAAAAACATAGTGAAGCAGCAAAGGTGCAACATGTTCCTGAGTTCTCTAGCATGTACGTGACGTGCATCAGTACAACATGCATCTTTGATAAAGACCTTTTGAATACTGGCGAGTTGTGACCAAGCAGGACATTTAGAATTATAACTGAAAATTGTCAGCACCCTGCAGTGGACTCATTTATCCGTCAGGCTCTAGAAATGATCTCAACCCGCTCAGCAGCAGGTGCGTTCCTGATTTACGACTCCATTTTGGACAAGCGAATAATGACAGAGTCATGGCAGTCATGAAATTTAAAAAACACAAAACAAAAATGGAATGACATTCCAACGGAGCGTGAAGTTGACATTCTTACCTGAGTAGGATTAACCTGCTATTTGAGCAGAGTAAGAATTTGATTAGTGCATTACACAAGTGAACCTGCACTATGATTCAACCTCTTTTCATCCAAAGTACTTCATGCAGATATATATGCGCATGCAAGATATGCTGCTGAGTACTCCATCCATTTAGCATTGCACTCCTCGAACAATCTGTGACTCAGATGGACAGTTTAGAACAAAGAAAGTAAAAACTGAAAATGTCCTGGTCAAAACCTGACACCTACAGTACCCACGATGCAACCCGACCAACAACAGTTGTAGTGCAGGTAGCAACTAATGTAGCCTCGATCAAATTTTTTTTTAAAAACTCACTTCTTTCTAACTCCAGACAAACAGATTATTATTATTATTATTATTATTGTTAATATTAATAATAATAATAATAATAATAATAATAATAATAATAAAATATTTTGGGGGCTTTTTGAACCTTTAATTGAAGAACTTTTCCCATACAGCAGCACTATAAGTGGTCTGTGTTACAAAATCTGGAGTATAACAGTTCAAAGATCAGACTATGACTACAGTAAAATGTTGGATATACTTATAAATATGAATAAATTGTGAACATAATGAACCCAGTAATATGTTTAAATGTTACTATACTTGTTGAGTTTGAGTATTAACCAATATTCTGTATGGGAATAATGACATATGAACACCTTACAATCAATACTCCACACGTTGACATTCACATTTGTATTTTATTTGCCATCCCTTTATAATTCTTTAATTATCTCACAAAAATAGAAGGAGCACACGATACCACAGCTCTGACGCAGGTTTGGGCCATAAAGACAGGAGGCGTCTCAAAACACTCAATAGTATCAGGTAATCGACAGCTTTCATTTTTGGAAAAAAAAAACAAACCAAACAAACACGAGAAAAACGAGGGGCTTCTGTTTCACGTCGAGGACTACTCTTCACTGCCTGCTTGGCTTTTACCGATTTACAACAGCACGCTGGCGGCAACAGGGAGAAGAAGCTCGGGAGTTGCATAGGTTCAAACAGTAACTGCAGATGATTGAGTTGTTCAGAGGAAGGATCACAAAGAGGAGGATCAAAAATAAACAGGTGCCTTCGGTCGCACATGCAGTACCTACAGTAAATACACCGCAGACTGTTGCTTTGAAACCAGACACTCCTTTGAGTTTATTTCAAAGATAAATGGGTGAAATTTAAATCAGGGACTCTACTTTGGGGGGTTAGTGAGATAGAACAAAGACTTAAGTTTGAACCCATGTCCATCACTTTTTAATCAGCATGAAACATGATAGGTCACTAACTGTGCTCTGTGTGTTTGGCACTTTTCTCAGATTCAGTTTCAATATTATTTATTTTTCTGCCTTGACTTTAGTCTTTCCACAGGTGTTGACATTTTATTCCACATTACACGTATGAAAAGTGGAATATTTCCAACTGACGTGGCTTCCGTCAAGATTTGTCAGCAATAAATCATAATGTGACTCATTTATTATTTAAGATTCTCGTTTAGCTTCAAGAGAAACGCAACGAAACCTGATTCTTTTTTAATCTTATCTCTGAACTGCCAGATGTAGATCTCACGAAAGACATAGCGTACTATAAATGTTGTCTGAAATCATTTTCTAACATACTGACAAACTGAAATGAAAAGAGGTGGAGGTAGTCTTCCCACGGTGGTCATGCATGGGAAGCAACTTTGTTTGATCCTACAGAAACATTTCTATTGCTGATTGGAGCTGATTTTTTTTATTTCAAACCCTGGATTTAACGCTGCCCCGATAATCCAGCCACTGGTGCAGCAGCTTCACTGTAAAGCTGGCAGATTAGACACACACTTCACAGAGCCCCTCACACAGTAACCCATCAGACAAATTCCCTCAACTGTAATGTGGAGCGTAGACTATCCGGTGGACATCGAGACTGGGGAGCGGTAAGCCAATACATATCTGACTCTCAGAGAGAGTGACGTAGCTCTGACTTCCTGAGAGAATTTAGGGTGCGGGGACGGTTGGAGGAAGAGGAGGAGGAGGAGGATGAGGACGAGGACGAGGAGGAGGGGGGCTGTGCTTTCAGAAGAGATTTTAATGACAACGTGACCGTCGCCATGTTTGCAGCAAACAACAACACAAGTAGGCTACTGGAAAACACATCCAACAATTCTGACTCCACGCACGCACATACATACTGATCATAACACTGTATACCAACACACATGAACATAACATTCAACAACACTGCCATGCTTTTCGATATGAAGTCTGTGATCACTGAAACCGGTAAAGCAAAAAATAAAAAATTAAAACAAAAAAAGGCTTTACAAAGCACAAGTTCAGAAAAAAAAGAAAGATTTCTAGTTTAGCGATGAAATGAGACAAAATTCAAAGAGGTTCAAGCGCCGACTTTCCGGAAAACCGTCAACTGTTCTGAATAAAAATATAATCCTTCGTCAGTCCATGTAAACAAACAGAACACAGGCTCACGTTCTTTTCACAGAGGAGGTGGAATAAGACATGGGACTCAGCCTAATCTCCGGACTAGGATTATCATCTATACATTTGAATGTACCGACAATAACTGAGTAGATATAACCAAGAAAAGAAAGAAAACTTTCTCAACACACAATTCCACAAAGAGGAATGAAATATTTATATAGAATATTATTCAGTGATTATGGTGTTAAGAATCATAGATATTTTTTTTTTATTATAGACTAATATTTATTTCTTACATTCATTCTCTAACACTCTATTCATATTAACATTTATTAACAGGAAAACAATGTCATCTTTCATTCGTATGTATATCTATAGACATATAGATGTACATACGAGAGTTCACAAGTAAAGCAATATGTTTTCCACAAGTAAAGCTTTATGACAATGACTTAATATATACATGGGAAGAAGAACCAATTCTATGGTCTGGATAAGAGCCCGCGGGGGTTTGCAGATATCTATTTACAGAAATCAGGAGTAAACAAATGACAGGGAATGTAGGAAGGATTGCACAATGCGGGAATGAATGTTTGTGCTCATATCGACAAAAAGAAAAGGTGAGCGGGTGAGAATCAAGTTTTAAAATGCCACGTTGTTTGTGTTAGTGACCCGAATAGTCATGAATGGTCTCTATATAAACAGCTACTGCATTTTCTATTTCCTATTACTGCTGATTATTCAAATTATTTTCATGATTTCATGCATTTTTTATCTATTGATATGACATGGCACACCACTATCAAACACTGTTAAATGACGCCGGACGGTCATTTGATTCCAGAACAACCTATAGCCTGCCTCGCGGGAGAAAATGATAAATCCAGATCAAAATAACAGCAAATGAAGGAAATGAGAACAGGTCCTCGACCAGTAATCTGTTGTGTCGTTATATTTAGCTGAGCTCCGCCTGTCGGCAGGTGTCTTCACGGGTTATTTTATGGCACTTCACTGTTTCGCCTGATTAGAGAGACATTTAATAGCCTGCTCTTCTCTTCGTCACATTAACTTTGCGGGCGTTTTGTGGGGCGGTGTGATTTTTTTTTTTTTTTCTGTCTCACCTATAGCAGCTAGAAATTATTAAAAGATATTCCATAGACAGCCCTGACAGAGCGAACATTTATGCTACTGTGCAAATCAAGCTACATGACTAACTTTCCCTTTTCACAGAAGAAAGGAACTGACCTCATCTGAGCAAACGCTCGTCTAACTTCTCCACGGAGTCACTTTAAAATGTGCAAAAAAATCTGGGGAGGAGAATTTGAATTTAAAAGAAGGCAAACGACGACAAATTCACTTGTGCACCATAATAACTACAACCACTTATAACTATGCCTATTGTACATTACAACAATGATCTTCTATTGTTTGCTATTAGACATAATGCAATATTGTTCAAACAAACGGGATAGC
Source organism: Nibea albiflora (assembly GCA_014281875.1). Lineage (NCBI taxonomy): Eukaryota > Metazoa > Chordata > Actinopteri > Sciaenidae > Nibea > Nibea albiflora. The sequence continues at coordinate 13,854,477 of CM024803.1, read as the reverse complement.
AATATTATATCCTGATTGACAGAGAGATGGTTCGTCTTTAGAAAGGATGATGTTAGTGTGCTGGCCACTCTTTAGCCGATGGACGATACATGACGTGTGGAGACGACAACAAAGAGAAAATGAGAGGGTGAGAGGGCGAGAGGCGAAGAGAAGCCAGATTATGCAATCGATACGGCGAGAGAGGGCAGAAATGAAGAAGCACTGAAAGGCGAAGGCTGTTTCTACTTGTAGGAGCGAGAATGGAGACGGCAGCCGGGGGAGGGGGGGTTTGCAGGAAGCTAGCTATGACAACAGTGTTGATTGCCGTTATGCTATGCCAGTCTATAATCCAGTGTTACAGCTTCTACTGGGGGGGGGGGAAGAGAGGGGGCCGCCTACAAGTCGATGAGCTGGTCCACCAGCAGCAGGGAGCGGGCCAAGCTGGGGAGGCTGGATTCAGAGCCGCCACTGTTACTGCGCGAGTGGCCTCCTGAAACTGGCCGGAGAGACAAAGGGGAAGGGGAGGGGATGGAGTGGAATACAGGCAAAGAGGAGGAGAAGGAGGAGGAGGAGGAGGAGGGGAGGAGGAGGAGGAGGAGGAGGAGGGGGAGAAGCAGAGGAGCGGGAGTCACAACGAGCAAACACAGCAATCAAGGAAGGGGAGAGAGGTTCGAGAAAGAGAGAGAGAGAGAAGAGTGAGGGCAGAAGTGACCCATTTACTTCTACTGGTTTTAAAACATTTCATTAACTGTGAGGATGTCAAAACAGTGCAGGCACCTGATCCTGTTATCAGTAAGTTTCATTCATTATTTAACAAATCAGCATGCAACTGAGGGGAATCCAAAAAAACCCAAAACAAAACAGCCAATCCCCGCTTCTTTAGTGTTAAAGCCCGACCTGACTCACCTTGTGCAGAACGTAAAGACTCACCTTGGGAGTTCTTTCGGCCTGTGACGGGAATAGGGTCGAACTCATCCTCCGTGCCGACGTCCGCGCCGGCTTGCTGAGGCTCAAAGTCTGAGATCAGGAGAGACGAGTCTGCAGGGGACGAAAGAAAAGTGGGTTGTTCGCGTAAAAAGTACGAAATGTGCCACCCGCAACAAAAGCACACCGGAAGCTCTGCAGTGGGACAAAGCCTGTCTGATAAGATATTATGAGGCGAGATCAGTGGTAATTAGGCTCATGCAGCTGGTGCTCGCAGTCAGGCTATGATTCAGAGCTGGCACCGTCAACAAACAGTCAAATGCCTTCGCTCGCCAGCCGAGAGGCAACGACTAAACCACAGCTGTGGCTCGCTCATTTTGGGACGCACAATATGGTTTTATAGGTTATTCTAATGCGAAGAAGGACTTAGCTGTCTTTTAAAACTTCACGTGAAACGTATTTAAGCAAGACCATTGATCGACTGTGCACAGAAAATGTGTTTTTGTTATTTAATGTAGGAACTTTATGTTCCTACATTTAAGTTACGGACGATAAAGTTAGTTGAATGAATTGAGATAAATATGTTAAGAGTCGCTGGAAATAATTCTGCTGCCACCCAGTGGTTGAAAACTGTGCTGTGTCCTGTGTTCCATAAAAATAAATCAGAAACCAAGAAAGACGCCTCCTAGTTTTGCATTAAATTCTCAGAATACCGTTATTCTACGTGCAGGTAGAAGGAGAACTTGCTTCCATACAGCCGATCAAATCTTACATAAAGTCTACAGTACTACAGTACAGCCCCACTTTTGTCACAGAATTACAATTGGGAGTGGATACCCGCGTTTATGTAAGAGTCTTCAAATGCTTACCTGCTTTAGGCTGCGCTGAGTCTCCAGACAACAGGCTGAAATCATCCAAAGCAGAGGCAGCGGAGGTGGGAGCTGAAGAGACAGAGGAGGCGGCGCTGCTCGCTGCTGGAGGGGCGGACGGACCGGAGATCAGAGAGCAGCCCAGGAGAGAGTCGTCTGTATGGAGGTGGTCTGAAAGACAAAGGGCGACAGAAAAGAGGGCCAAGTTTGGTTATGGCTCAAGTACAAAGAGGACAACTGACACATGATTCACACTACTATTCGAACGAACGTTCAGCCTTCTGGCTTAGGTTTCCTACTAATTACAAAGCTGCGATATTTGAAAACATTTTTAGCTCTTAGAAACAAAATATCCAAGGTTTAGTGATGTTATCCATGATGATTAATGCTGTGTGGGTAAAGGTAGATACACATCCTTCCCTCGTGTTATTAACGAGAGTCCATAATGCAGACAAAAGCTGTTTTCTCTGGTAAACCCCCAATTAACTTTAATCTACGACCCCCACATGAAAAGCATTCAAGGTTTTTCTTTTGGGTCTTAAAAACAACCAGAGAAAGAAAACGAAATGAATGAAATACATTTTGAAACATGCTTGCTTGAAATAGCACACATACACACCTTTACCCTTTGCAGGCTCTTCCACGGCGCCACCGAAGGGATCAGACAGTGACAAGAGGTCGGGAAGCATGAGCGAAGACGTGTCTGGAGATTTGAGACCTTCGATCAGCTTCTCTAAAGTCCAGTGCAGAATCAGAGACGATAGCGGAGACACGCTTGAGCAAAGTGGCATGAAAATATCAACTGTGCATATGGGTGAAAAGTTTGCATGCACAGTACGGAGCCGCAGATATTCACCTGGTGTGTCTGACAGGTCGAGGGTACAGAAAGGATCAGGGACGATCAACAGTGACGCTCCTGAGTCCACATCAAGAATGGCTGCTGGCCTTTCAACTGAGAAACAGAAGCGGTGCTTTATTATAAAAATGCATCATGGGAGGAAGCTGTTTTCTTTCAGTTATAGTGTTGTCAAGGCCCATTACAGTGTTGAGAGTTAAGTGTGTATTTGCTACCTGCAGCTGTATGAAAAGGTGCTTTAAGTCTCGCTTTTCCAAAAGTATCAAATGTATTCACGTCTACACTGACAGCAAGTTACCAACAGACCCAAACCCAACAGACTAAATGAGAAAACTCTCTTGTTTTTAGACAATGAGGCTCTACAACAGCGACAGTTTTCCAGAATATAAGTGAAGCAATCTTGATTTTTCAAGACTTTTCTTTCTCGTTTTAAGGGCCAGTGTGTAGCATTTAGCGGCATCTAAAATCCACTCTTTAGTGTGAAGGAGAAGCTGAAGCTAGTGTTCAGTTTGTCCAATCTGGGCTACTGTAGAAGCGGGGTAGTTCGACATGGTGGACTCCACGTGGGAGAAGATCCACGGTGTCTGGTGATCATTTTAAGGTAGTAAACACATAGAGATTCTTATATTCAGGTGATTACACGTTGATGAAAAAATAGTTATGAATATTATATTCAATTTCTGCCATATTCTGTGAACAGAGCTCCATAAATCTGGCACACTGGATCTTTAAAGGCCAGCCAAAACTCTTCCATCATTCCCGTACGGTCATCATTTCTTTCTTTCTGACCCTTTCTTTGATCTATATGATGCACGCAGGCAGCACGGGCTTTCAAAGGCTCCTTAAAGCTAATAGATTAATGGATCAGGCACTTTAAGGAGTTTACATCTTGACATTACATTACATACTTACAGAATGCATTATGTGGCATCAGTGCACCAGCGATGTCTTACACCGTGGAGCAACTTATCAAGATCTTTTTACGGTAAATCTCCGTCTGAGCTTCCTTGCCAAAGAAATGAATCAATCTTTATGCTAGCGAGCTAATGTCTCACTGTTGAAAGGAATAGGGAACAGTTGTCATGTCAGTATCAGTCTGTACTACTGTTTGCAGAGGTGGCTTGAGTTTGAGATGGGTTCAAGAGAAACGCTCCTTCTAAAAGCATAAAGTGAGACATACCAGTTTCCTGGGGTGTATTATCCACGGTTGAGGCATGCAGGCCTGGTATCAACTCCTCAACTCCTGAGTCAGGTTTTGACTCAACTTCTGAAAGCAAGTCTGGACAAAAAATAAATAAATGGAAAAAAAAAATAAAATTTTTATCACATATTAAAAACATCTCACACAAGCACGTGCACACAAACTGTACCAGCAGGCTTTTTGTCCTCAGATTTGAACTCCTCTGCGGTGAGGTTGGAGAAGTTGTCGTCGTCAAATGGGTTCCACGCGGGCTGCGTGGAGGTGTTGGTGGCACCGCCAGGCGCGAGGACAGCGTCTCCAGCTTTGCTTTGGTCCTGTCCCGCGTCAGCAACACCGAGCTGGGCAGACGGGGCGGAGCTTGGTTGAGATGGAAGTGACCTGCACACACAAAAGAGCAGCACACAAAACATCATCAAATGAAACAAACAGGAGAAGGAGCTTCAGCTTGATTCCAGAAGACTTACTGGTTGAGGGTAGTTTCTCCATTAGCTCCTTGTGGCTGCTGTGAGGAGTCACTCACTGCGGCTCCAGCAACGCCGCTCGCTGTGGCGTCGCTCGGGATGCGCTGATGGCCTCGTTCTTCAGTTGTCTTTGGAGAAGCAGGTGGAGTCTGATCAGAAGAACGATTTTATAAAAATATACATTTCTTTTTTAAAATACAGAAGTTAAAGAAATATGTAATGGAAAATCAATCATCAAGAAAAGTAAAAGCCTCAAACAGAAAATGAGCAAAATGATTGACAGACTTAGAGTGTAGCAATCAGGGGTAGTAAATATTATTACAAACCCTTTTTTTCTCAAAATGATTCATGAGGCAAAATGAGGAAAACAACTGATGGATAGACAGATGAAGTGAACATCAGGCCACGCCACTTAAAAGATTATGGACCAATAAAAAGGGAGGAAAAGTAATTCATTCTGACAGATGACAGATGACACTGTTCAGACACTGTATGTCGCTCGATGGCGAGAACTTACAGTCTCAGCTGCTTTTTGGCTGACCTCGGCGGAGGCGGGCTGAGCCTGGGCAGCCGCTGGCTGTGTTATCTGCTGCTGCTGCTGGACAGATGCAGGCGGCTGACCAGGGGACGGTTTGCTGGGCGAAGGCAGCGCCGCTGCCTGCGGAGCCTGGCCGGCCTGCTTGCGGCGAGCCGGGCGCTGAGGTGGGGCCGGGCTCGACGGAGTCTGGGCCGCCTGCTGGGAGGTGGCGTTGACCACGGACGAAGGAGTGGTCTGTTGCTGAACTACCGGCTGTGCTTGTGGCTGCACGTCAGCCTTGGTCACGGGTGACACGACTGCTGCTGCTGTTGTACTGTCTGTAGCTCCAGCTGGCTGCACCGGCTATCAAGACAAAACGTGGCAGAATTTGTCGTAACTCAAGAGGTTATTTTTGGTCAAATGTGTGCATGTAAAGCTGTAATGCTCGAGTGTAATTTGTTAGTGTGTACCTGCTTCTGTGGAGTTGCAGCCTGATTTGAATTGTTTTGTGACTGGATGAGCGGCAGCACTGATGTCTGTGCCTTCTGTGACTGCAGAGCTGCAGCCGGCTGAGAGAGGTCTAAACTGACTCCTGCAGGATGTCACAGACTACACATTACTCAACAGCATGGACAGCATTTTTAATCTTAATACTTACACAGATGCACAGAAATATGAATATCATGCAACATAAAAAAATATTTGAGCTATTGAACATAATCTATAAAAGAGGATTACAGAATCTGTAAAATGCTGATAAAAGACGTCGAAGTGATTTGTAACAGGTACAAAGAGTGAGCTCAACAGAATCAGCGCTTCAGAGCGTGGATAAAATCATTACATAATCACTTTGGGCTCTGTGGTTAGCTTGCTTTAATTTGCATGAGTATTAACCTGCACGCTTGATCTGTTTCAGTCGAAGTACTGCAGCATTTGATGCGTGCACAAAGGATTAGACGGATGCTTGTCTTTATTTAGTGTCTTTTCTCCGTGACGAGGAGGAGAATAAGGACGGAGTGCTGTACGTACCCACAGGCGGAGCTGCACCACCAGGGAGATTAGCCCGCTTGCGAGGGGTGAGAGCAGCAGGCTGGATGGGTAGGATGCCAGCCGTGGGCTGGGTATGAGCTGCTTTGGGCCTCTGGCGAGGGGTGATGGAGGTTTCAGTGGTGGGAATTGGATCCGTCAGTCTGGCAACAAAAAGAGCATGTTGGCCTCCGTGTTAATCATGGCAAATAGCGTTAACATAATTATTTAATGGGTATCAGAATACTGGCTGTACCTAATTACTTCCACAAAATGTAGTGTTATTTAACGGTAATACAATGTAAGCAGGTCATGCTTGCCTGGGCTTAGTCTGGCTCTTCTTTGCTGCAGCAGCCTCGCTTGCTTTGATTGGCTCGGGAAGTTTAGAAGGAATCGGAGAATTCTGGATTGAAGGGAAACAAATGTTAAATCATTGAAGTAGCACAGGCAAAGATATACAGGTGAAATTTGTCATTCTTGCACTTGGCAATAATAACAGGCGATATATTCAGTGCAATCAAGCGTTTTCGGCTGCGTGGAGGTGATGATTTAGTGCAGATTTTCCCTCCCACAGCCTGACAACTGGCTGTTCAGGCGGGGAAGTTATAGCAGATTCCAGTGAATGCGACATGAAAATCAATTCCTGACGAGAGGGAGCCAAGCAAATCAAAATATTTCAGCTGACGATGGTGCTGAAAAAGACTGACCTTCAGATTCTGAACGGGGCAGGTCCGCTGAGCTAGTTTAAAAGCAAAGTAGGACACCTGGTAGATATCTGGTCTTTTGTCTGGGTCTGGCTCCAGCATGTACCCTGAAAAAAACAGAAACAAGAGAGTCAAAGACTCAGAAAAGCCAAAGAGTAGATAAATTCACATGTCAAGCAACAAGTGCAAACTGAATTTGGTCATGCTGGGAGAAATTATTAACGTTTAAGAGGCACTAACGAATGAGGCAGTGAAGATCGTAAGAGTAGCGGGAGTTATCGGGAATGGTGAAACTGCCATCACAGATGGCCACCTGGCTTTCACCAAAGGGCAGAGTGAAGAAGCACAACTTGTACAGCAAACAGCCCAGCGCCTGGAGAGGACAATCACGTGCACGCCCCGTCACACCAAACACAGACAAACAGAGAAGAAGAGATTAATATGAATGCCAATGCTGCAAAATAAATCACCCGACAAATACCGGCTGGTATGAGGTTGACAACAATGCATTCGGTCACATCGCAGAACCAAATGTTCTGGCTTCTTAGCGACAAGTTTGAACCTTTCTTTCTTAAGAACAAACTGACACAAAAACTCTAAATCTAAATCTGCTACTTAAACCTACAAGTGTATTTTTTTTTTCCTCTCGGAGACCTGCTTTATTAACCACAGACCAATATGTCAAACTATGTTTAGAGCCATGGAGGCTCCAGGGTTTAGTTTATATACAGATAATGTGGTACACTCCTGCGCAGAAATCTATCCTCTTCTCTCACCCAGATATCCGCTTTCGTGGTGATAATCTTGTTGTTGTAGAGGTTCACCATCTCAGGGGCTCGATATGACAAAGTGGTGTACCTAAAAGCAAACAGGGATGGATTAGTGGTACAAAATTAGACAGAAAAAACTACAGTTTTTTTAGGTCTGCACTGTATTATTGTGTTCATAAACGTGAATGAAACGAGCGACTTCATCAATTTTACATCAAGCAACATGTGCGCAGACATCAAAAGTGCTGCGCTGTGGAAGTCCACGCGAGGATGAGGTGAAAAATTAAATTAGTTTATCGAAAAAGAAACAACAACAACAAAGCTGCTCGTGAACGAGAAACTGCTGACAGTTTCTGCGCAGCCATACCTAACACGAGAGCTAAATATAACCAAAGGAGATGAAAAGAGGCACCAACTTTTTGATCTCTTCCTCCACGGTGGCCACTCCTTCGTTCTGCGGGCTCTGGAACTTGTCGGTGGCGCTGCCGAAGTCACACAGCACGTAATGACCCTTGTCGTGCAGGAGGATGTTCTCCACCTATAGATACGCAAAGAGATGAGCCTCACACACACAGTCGGTTGTTTGGAGTTGGTGCAGCAATAGACCCATTCTGGCAGGCGAAACACAGTTTCAGGAACATGTGTACGTGAGATAGTGATGAATACAAAAGTCAAAAGGTGAGACCAGCGTCACATTACGACACACGCTGACACACAGGTTTTCAGGTTATTTTATGCAAAGGATCAAAGGATCTGCACTGTGACAAAGTCATATTCCCTGATGGCAGATTAAATCTAGTAAGCGACAGTTTGTGGCGACCACAGTGCAGTCCACTTGGCTCCGCGGAAACCGAAGCATTTTAAAGTATTTTGACAGCTGACAATCTCCTCTCCCCTCCCGTTACAGCTTTCCATAATTAAAACGCAGCTTCGGCTGCACACAAACACATCAATCACGATTCTCCGAGAAACATCATCGCACTGCGTGGTGTTCCACAGTATGTGTTTTTCTCCTGGGTTAGCGCAGAACGGGCTGCCTGTCCCGGTCTTTGTACAGCGGAGCGTCGCAAATGGCAAAAATGTGTCGTCACCTTGAGGTCTCTGTGGATGATGGGCGTCTTGCGCTGGTGCAGGCGAGAAACGGCATCACAGGTGTCGCAGAAGATCTGCAGGACCTCGGCCTCGGTGAAGCCAGTCTGCAGCCTTTGATTCATCAGATTGACCACCTGCCCTCCTGCAAAATAACATCCAGTTGTACAATGGTGTACGCTGATATCGTCCAGACTTATTATGTAATAAATGCCCGCTTTGTTACAGCACACCCGTACTATAACACCAGTTCATCCTGAAACGGATAGTGTGCCCATCTCTCGTACAGCACTCACCCTTGCAGTAGTCCATAAGTATGAGAACCTCCCATACATCCCTCGATCCCATAGCCGTAATACTGGAGTCCAGGTAACCGACAATGTTCTTGTGGCCGACGAGGTCTTTCTGCAAGAACACAAGCACACGTTCAGGAGCGTTAACAAACCGCTGCACATAAAGTCTGTGACAAAAAGCTGGTGCTCAGCTGCTGCATCGTGCGGAGATAATATAGCAATACAAAAGATGTCACAGGGAGAACAGGAGGGCGAATATTTCCACAACCCTGTCACTCAGTCTGGTCAGTGTTTTTTGACGCAGTGCGAGGTCATCGCCTGCAGAGGGAGCTGCGATGGACAGCTGAAATCGGGAACCTATTAGGTAATGAAAAAAAATGTCAAGCACTGCAGCTGAAGCACTGTCTGTCTGTGTGTGTGTGTGTGTGTGTGTGTGTGTGTGTGTGTGTGTGTGTGTGTGTGTGTGTGTGTGTGTGTGTGTGTGTAAGAGAATGAGTGTGTCAGTGAGAGAGAGAGTGACTGGGATTTAAAGAAAACATGTCATATAATGAGGAAGCATGACATCAGACATCATATCTGGACCCCATTTTCGGGTGTGTTCGTGCTGGTTTCTAAATCAAAACGAGGCTCTCGGTTGTTACAATTCACCCTCTGAAATTCTGTCGTATGTTTGTACTGACTCTTTTTTCTGTAATTTGACCATCCACTGCTTCCTTCCTGCCTTCCAGTGTGTTCCTTCAGACACACAAGAACAAATTCTTGGCATTAGCTCCATGAATGTATGAGTCCAGCTACAGAAACTGCGTCAAAACAAAGAAATAACTTTGTGATTAGAGTCTTTTATTCACTAAACAAATCGCAGTTCTGATTTTTACCAGGTCAAGAGGCTTAATAATGTGTGGATAGTCTTCCTTTTCGCCAGCCAGGTCAGTTGTTGACAGCGTTTGTCATGAATCTGTCATGGGGAGTTACTTTTCTTTACCAATCTCACCAATGAATGCTGGGAAAAAAAACCCAACATCTCATCAAGAACTAGATGTTCTTTTAAGAAGTGATACAAATAAGCCCTGAGGAGAGCAGGACGTGTAAGGCAATACTATGAAAACAAAAACAAAGCACACCACGAACCAGATGAATAAATACAGAACAACCATCCAAACAACCCCGCTGCAGGCTCTGTGTGTCCAACAGACAAGACGACTTGCATCTGTGGATTGTCTCTGGGAATTTTCAGGCACAACTTTGAAAATGACACGTTTTGGGTTTTTTCGCATGTGGTTTTAACGCCCCGCAGAAAAATCGCACGAGCTCGAGAGTGAGAACGAGCAAGTAGAAAAATATATAATCTCAGTGACTCACCATGATTTGAATCTCGCATTTGCACACCTGCAGATCGTGTTCATTGTTGACATACATCCTCTTCAGGGCGCAACGCACCCCTTGATTTGTTCGCACTAGGAACACAATAGCAAAACCACCTGCAGGATTGAGAAAGAGCCACAATGAGACTGTAAAACCTCAGAGATGATAGACACGTCGCCAAAGCCTTGACAAAGAACAGCTGGGTTAAAAAAAAAGAAAGAAACACAACAAGACTTTTGTCAAACTCAACAAGCTTCCTTATGGCGTCGTGATTTTGAGCATTCAGCTGACATGCCAATTTTTACACCCAATTACTTCAACAACTGTTGCAGTTTGTGTCCATGCAGCCTTACATCAACACAGACCAAATGGTGCAGCCTTATAGCGTTATGTATTAGTCATGCCATTGCTGCAGGGTGTACGTAGAGGCCTAACCATCTGGTACAGCTCAGACCACAAATTCACTTTGCCGAGTTTAGCAGTGACAAAGGCATCAATTTCATGCAGGCACTGCGGCTTACTGTACGCCGGCACTTCATCCATCCATTCATACATTCATTTCAAAGGGAGGATCAGATCACTGATTGATCTGTGCTGCACCGGGTAAGGTGTCCATCATCCTCTCTGAATCACGCGTGTGAATCATAAAAACAGATAACAGGAAGCTGTGCACTAAGGCCTCTAGTTTGCATCACCGTATCCAAGATACATGGATGCAAAGCTCCATCACGCCTGTGGGGATAAGGTCCTGTCCCCGTCACGTGCATTTGGCTCGAGCATGCAGGATGCACACACACACACACACACACACACACACACATATACTCTGGCTTCAGCAGCATGCATGAAGATAAAAACAAATGGCATCATCTCAAATGTGCACCCACCCCCTCCCTCCCTCCTCCTCCTCCTCCTCCTCCTCCATCATCACCACCACCTCCTCCTCCTCCTCCTCCTCCTCCTCCTCTCACCTTCAGCGACGATCTCCTCTACAGTGACTTGGTGCCGCCCGACAGTGAAGGCTCTGCCAATGAAATTTCCGCCTGCATGACTGGACCCAGAGCTGCTGCCTCCTCCTCCAGAACCAGGCCCGGAGCTCACCAACTCCCGACGTGAATCAAAGAACTTCCTCATGTTGTCCACACACACACACACACAAAAAAAAAAATCAAAATAATAATAAAAAAAAAAAAATCAATCACAGCCTCACTGCTGCGTGAATTATTGCACTGGTATCTTCTTTCTTTCTCTAAACGCAGCTCAGTCGCCGTGAAACAAGTCTATTTGCAGCCTCACAGCGTGCAGCAGGGATGATGATGCCTCTGTCACTTAGGATGATGTTGAGACAACCCAGATCTCTGGTGGTGGCAAATTTCCCATTTGCTTTTTCACGAGCACACGCCAGCGTTGGTGATAGATAGGGGAGCTAGAGCGGCTGTGACTTGACTAGCTGTGTTATGTAAGTTGAATTACACCACCCAGGAGGCTAAAGCATCTCCGGAGAACAAGTATTTCTTTAGCTATCCGTGCAGCCGTTCATGGTCTGCCTGCCGCTGCTGCTGCTGCTGTTGTTGATGATGATGATAACATTAGGTCCTTCTCCATCTCGTCCAGCCATTACCAAGCTAGCTAGCTAAGTGCTAGCTACTTACGCGCTATGACATTTCGTGTAAGGTTATCCAGGTTATCCTCTGAAGATAATGTCTCCGACTGCGATGTGTCCGACGTGTAACTCGTGTGCTAGCGTCGCCCGAAAATACCTTCCCATCCTCGGTCAAGTGAAGCAACCCGTTTGACGGCACATAGCTGTCCCGTTTAGCTCATTTAATTGCTCCCATTTGCGATAAAACTGTGATTTTTCTTCAGCGGGCTAACGCCGTTAGCCAGCTCCGCATCAAACACAAACAGGCGCGGAGTCGACAGGAGGAGCTCGTCTGCCGTGACAGGAAGCGACAAACCGACACAATCTGACATCTAGCAAAACACATCAAGGCAGAGGTTTCGGACCCAGCAGCCTAATCTCTGCAACCACAGCAATCTTTGGCTGCCAGCGAAATCGCAACATCCTAGCTGTTGCTGTTGACGCGCGGACGGGATTGTGGGTAATGGAGTTCAAAGCGACAGCTGCAGCCGCCCCCTCCTCCCCCCCTCACGTATGTGGTCGTCATGTGCCACGTTCACGGCCTAACACGCTGCTCGTGTAGGAAGACACCGCCAGACTAGTTTTGCTAACATATAACGGGATTATGTGGACGTGGTGAAATCTCCCGCTTTGTGTAACGGACCACAGGAGAGACCGTAACCCTGCATAAAAATGGCCGTCCTTAAAATTTAGTGCTGGCTGTGCTTAGGCTAAATTAAAAAAAAAAAAAAAAATCACTGTTTGTATTTGGTTTCATTCGTTCCTTTACATAGTTTAGGCTATGAGTCAGTACTGTGACTACTAAAAAGTACTAATGCCACACTGCATTGAAGTATAATCAGGGGAATCAGATTCACTTTTATTATTCAGGTATGTGACAGATATAAGACATAAGAAAGAAAAACAAGGAGTCAGTAAACCAGCATCAAAACGACCTTTCTTCAAATTTAATTTACTGTAATTAAACTAATTAAAAAGAATATCACTGTTTGTATTTGGTTTCACTTCCTCTATCTGGTAAACATAATTAAAGATAACTTAGGCTATGTATGGTGTGAATATTTAATATATTATCTATCTATCTATCTATCTATCTATCTATCTATCTATCTATCTATCTATCTATCTAAAGCTGTCCACTTTTTCCTCTGATGTATTTTGGTTTTCTTTCTTCCGACATCCCCTGAACGCAGCAGCGGCTCGCGTGCACGCCCTGACACGCACGCGAAGGGAGGATCCTATTAAAGATGTGCGTCCCCTGGTGGGTGGGACCGTGAGAGCAGCTGTTAGTTATAACGTCTGGTTTCCTGGCAGGGTGACGCTTCAGCCCCCCTCTCGTCGGTCTCTGCACTCAGTCAATTGTCTCCAGGACAGGTAAGGTGAAGGTCACAGACCCGCCACTCATGTTTTGCGGTGTGTTTTTGTTTAGTTTTGTTGTTGTTGCGGTGTTTGATTTAACAGAGTCGAGCCCAGACGGAGACGGTTGGTACTCTGTCTGCAGGGTGTGCCCACTAACTTGAGTCCAAGTTCAGTTAGTGTGTTATGCAGCAGCTCTGCTTCCTGAACCACTCTCGATGCGAGTTTATCTTTGCATTTGAATGAATAACAGCGGCCAGAACATGGAGAAAAGTGTGTATTAGTGTGACTGTGCGGGATATATTTTAGTTGCAATAACAACTTTGTATACATTATTCAAGTATAAAGTTTTTCCAGTCTGATTTGAGGCGCGGACCGTTCCCACTATTGCTCAATTTCTGATGAATTTGTGACGTTACAGGCGTGTGATCCAATCACTTTCGAAGAAAAAAAGCTTTTAAGAATTGAAATCCACCAACAGGAAAACATTAATATACAAAATACTTAACCCAGATATGAGTCTGACAGGTTCACGTACTACACACACACACACAGTGTTGTGTGTTTAATACCTGAGGATTAACAAACTATTTGTTATTTGTTCAGAGGATTTAAACCACCAGGATCTACTTTTTCTACATCTACAAAAATGTCTGTGGTCCACACATGGTGTGAAGTTTCAGTAGAAGTCACCTGCCCTGTGTTTACATCACAAACCCCTCCACATAGAGGTCTCTTTTGTTGTCAAACAGCCACCCTGTTATTGTCTGATTAGTGATGCAAGCTGTCCTTGCGTCAGGAGGAATTGAAACATCTGTGCTGAGGACACAGTGGCTTGTACACAAAATGGGACTAAGTGCTTTAATAAAATGAGAGATGTGATGACTGTCTGTCAGCGGCAAGTCGATCCCTGACTGGTAGGAAAATCCCATTGCCTTTTGTCCTCAGTGCAGTAATTACAGGTGTGTCCAAACAAACGCGATCTTAATGAGATTAGCTCCTTGTACGCCAGAACAGACGTGGGACACGAGAGAGCCCATGACCCTCTCAGAGATGATGAACTGCATACAATATTGATCAGAGGTTAATGAGGGTCACACTTAAAACCAAACCCCCGTTTATCACTCCTAAAACCTGATGCCACAGTTTATTTCTTCTCGTGCTCCTGACAAACCAGCATGATTTGTTTGTTCTCTTGTAGCTTTCTGCTCCTCCGGTTTGGATATCCGCACTCATCCTACAATGGCAGCGGTAAGTCCGTCCCATAGTTGCTGCTTGCTTGTCCACCCGTGTGCACACAATTCAACACGCATCATTAACATTTGCATTTATTTGCATCATCAGGAAAGACTGTTGTGCTCGGGTTTTGAATATGGCTTGGCTTTCGTTTTTTAGTTGCCATGATATTGTGGTGATACGTTACTGTTGTGATACGCGAATGCTACACCGGGTGATAAAAGTCGTTTTTATCACCAGGTGATATGAAACTTTGTGGTATGAAATTTGAATCAACCCCAGAAGCACATGGTTCAGTTTTCAGCCAGTTAATTGATGCTGAAAGTAATACTGCAACACACTGATCATGTAAAACATCTTCCTGATTCTGATAGTTGTGGAAACTAATTCTCCTAATAGATGTTTACAAATTTGCAACGACTGGTCCAAAATGGGGACTCTTTCTGACCGATCAATCGATTAATAACTTTAAAACCAATAAAAAAGTTCTATACTTTGGATTATAATTAGATAAAATTGATTAAAAAGTTCAGTAAACTACTCACAAATTCCAGCCTATGGTAATATAAATATTCTTGGTTTCAAAGCTTTAACTGCTGGACAAAAAATGTCTCGCACACTTCACTGAGAAGTCTTTTCAATGACAGATGTATCAAATTTCTTCATCACACTTTTATAAATGCATGATCGGGTTGTGATGTAACAAAGTCCTGCTCATATGTGAACTGCTTCAACTCAGATTTAAATAGAAACTTGAGTATTTTTCAGCCTGGATAGTTTTTTTCCCCCCTGTGACTAATGTTGGACAATAGTTCCTGAAATCGGTCCAACAGTTGAGCGAGAGCGCTGCAGCCCGGCATTCACAAAACCGTCGGTAACGCAACCCTTAGTGCATCGTAAACATACATCCACTATAAGTGCTTGTTCTTGACGCTGACAGCCTTTGTTGTGGTTGTTTGGCAACCGTATGGAAAGAATTTCGACAGAGACAGACCTTTTATATGTTTAAGAGCGAGTTCACTCCAACACCAGACACCATTGAGTTGTCTCTATCGGTTAGTTTGCATAACTTTTGTGGTTTAACACTTTAATCCAGATCTATAAATCACCACACGAGTCGCGCAATAACACAAACCGTGTTTAAAAATACAGAAATGTATCTTCAGAGAAACTTCCCTGTTCAGTAGATACATTTGAAAACAGCCTTCTAGTGTCTCTGTGCGTACATCTTTCTGAACAAAGCTCAAACGCACAAGTGAAATAACAATAAGTGAAACAGCAAATCAAAAAATGGTCTTGTTTTTAACTTGTGTCCAGATTGGAAACCGTGGCACCGTCACTGAGGCGGCTGGTTTTAACCCAGAGGCAGATGTCCAGAAGCTCCGAGAAGCCATGAAGGGAGCTGGTGAGTGATCCAGCCGCTGACAGAGGGACCATCATTAGCCAAAGATATGTTGGACTGTGTAATTAAAACTTGGTCTCCATAGGAGGGGGAAAAAATGTAATTATTATTTTCCTCGCTTCCTCTCCTCCTCTCCAGGAAAGTTTGAAAACTAAAGCCAGTGTTGCTCGGCGCTTGTGTTGTCACGGCAGCCCTTTATTTTCATCGTCACTCCGTTAGGCTGAGTGCGTCTTTGTACTTTGCCTCACCTGTGCATAATGAGCTGTAAAAGTTCTTCTCCACTCCTGATATGGACGGAAACATAATCTTGATTTTTGCTGATGATACAGGAAGGACTAGTAAACTAAACCCTGAAACCATGTAGTCAGGTATGTACCACTCACAGAGGTACATCCAAACGCCCAGGAGTGTGTAACGGTCACATTTTGCTCACTGTCAGCACATTCATAGCGTGGAATGTTAATGCTGTTAGCTGGCATAATCATCCTCCCCTGACTCTAGTTTGAGCCTTAGTGCAAACAGATGGTTTCTATGCCGATACCAACAAAACATCTGTGTGTTCGGATTATCTCCAGGGCTGCAGTGCTTTGGATGAACCCTAGTAGAGCAGTATCCCACCCTTACAATTTTAGATATTTTAGAGGAGTATTGGTTAGTAATTCTATCTTGTGTTATTTCTTGCAGGCACTAATGAGGCAGCTGTCATCGAGGTCATAGCGCATCGTACCAATGCCCAGAGGCAGCGCATCAAAGAGGCCTACAAACAGTCAGTGGGGAAGGTGAGAGTGTTGGCTACTCAAAGGTGGAAAACAAAGTGAATAAAAATGTTTGTTTTTTCCATCATAAACCGACAAAACACAAGAAACAGATTATGAGAAGAATATGATGGAGACTTTTGGCAGCAGCAGCAGCGGATGTGTCATCCCTTAGCTTCTTATTCCACTGTGTACTCATTTTAGGTTTTTGTGCGCTAGCACAGTGCTGATAGTGTGTGCAAGTTAACCATTAACTGCAAAGCAGAAATGAATAGCACCTGTAAACAAACACCAGGACAGAGAGCGCCCTGTTCTCTGTAGGAAAGAGAAATGTGCCCCCTCTATAAAAAAACGTCCAGCGAACCCACAGAAAGCTGTTTCCCACTGATGTTTATTTGTCTAATGATTATATGGATCCACATATTAACTAAGTGGAAGTCCAGGATGTCACTTGTGTTGACATAAAAGAGATAATAAACATCCCACTGTCCGGTAAAATGTCGATAAAGTTATCTGAAAGTTCCTCCGAGAGAGCTGCAGTAAAAGGAAAGCTTGTGGAGTCCTCGCGGGCAGAAAGAGTGAGTCATGTTTGCACGTGGTGACGCCCACATGCGGCCACACGGCCGAGTTAATGTGGAACAGCTCCTCTGTTCACAAAACAGTGTCCAGAAACCACACCCTCTAGTGGAGACACAAGTGAGGAAGAGTGGAATGTGTGAAGTCATGTCTCATGTCCACGCTGGCAACACAAAACATATACATATATATTTTAAAGGATAAGAAGCTTTAACTACACGGCCACATTCTTACTGAGAATGACTGGTGGGCTGTTCTTCCCGTTAATGCATCTGTTCCCCTCCTCCTGCAGGACCTGGCTGATGATCTGTCCTCAGAGCTGAGTGGGAACTTCAGGAGTGTCGTTCTCGGTCTGCTGATGCTGGCGCCCGTGTACGATGCCTACGAGCTGAGAACTGCGATGAAGGTCAGAGTTTCTCATGTGCTTGTTTTGTCTTCACAGGATACGTCTAGTGACTGAGAACAAATCCAAAACCCCAATGTGTCCCAAGCCTGATCTGTTTTTTTCCCTGTGTGCCACTGCTGTCCAGAAACACACCATTATGACACATCATTGCAGTGGGTGACATGTTCCTTCGTTACAATGAACCTGGGCACTGTAGTTATTTTGAGTCAATCCCACGTACAGCTTTCTGCTGCAGTAAATACTCATTAGTGTGTGTCCACAGCTGAAAATAGCCCCCCTCCAGCAAATACACAGTTTACTCTTGTTTTAGTAATGTTTGCTGGGAAATGCGATGTTTTAGGAAATGATTTAGCTTTTTGTAATGTATGCGTGACATGTCTTCAGTTCATGTAGGCACGAATGGGCTTGAAACTGAGAGGCACAGACACGGCAGGGAGGGTTGGAAAGTATTGAGAGACAGGCTAACTCTTTGTTGATCTTGATCTTTATTGATTTTATTAGATTTGTTGACCAGAATAAAATCATAGAACGTTGCCAAACTTATCCTAAACTGAAGCTACCATTCATTTAGTTCACACAAACTTATCTTGTGTATTGACTGTCTCGTTTGGAACGTATCCGCTCATCACAGGGAGCTGGAACAGAGGAGGCCTGCCTCATCGATATCCTCGCTTCAAGGTCAAACGCTGAAATGCGAACCATCAATGCGTTCTACAAGAAAGGTAAGCGTCTGTGAATACAATTCCTGACATCTGGTCATGGTATGTCTCAGTGACTGCTGGCGCCTATGTGTTGTGTACGATATCTGATATTGTGTATCAGTGACAAAGCTTCTGTTCTTCGTTTTGAAGAGGCAAAGACCTCCATTATTAGAAAACAGTGGACGACATAAATTATTCATAAAAGCCATTGCTGCTCTCTGCGTGGCGGTTTATTGTTTGCTTATTTGTTCTTCTGTGGTTGCAGTGGCGATAGCCTGAAAGTAAGTCTTTTAAATAGATTGGTCTTTTCATGCATATAAATAAACTGTTATTTATGCTGTAGTGCTTTGTATCACTTACACGTACAAGTTTTTGTACCAATTATACAAGCACAGTTGGTCAATTTAGATCACACTGCAATAAATATTAATGAAACTGTGTTAAGTGGTGAATATTTGCTTTCCAAACTTTGTTATATTTTATTCATCTCATAGAAAGTTTGTCTCATAACTCATTTTCATCATTTGTCTCTGAAAGTGGTGGCTCATAGTGCACCCTTTTAGTCACTTGTTTTGGTTTTAAAAGACATGCTAAACATGCACCAAACTGGTTGAAGTGAATGTGGAAAATAGTTTAACACACAGTATAAACTGTAGGATGAGGGCACATGTACGAATGTACAGATGTATTTCTCAGAAGTTTGTGAAAACTACAAAAAAAAACAAAAAAAAAAACGGAGGAATATCATATGGTAGATGCTCCCATGGTAGCCAAAATTCAACATGTATTAGTAACATGTATTTTCTTTGTTCTGTTTCTCATGGCAGAATATGAAAAATCCTTGGAAGACGCCGTGTGCGGAGACACATCTGGAATGTTCCAGAGGGTTTTGGTCTCTTTACTCACGGTGAGCAAACATGAAGCCTTCTCCTCCTAGTCTGTATCTAGGTCAATGTTTTAATGGAACATTATGATAGATTATATGAAATTTAAATTCTGAATTTTATTTTGCAATGACAAAGAAATGCAGTTCACTTACTTTTATCTTTCGGAGAAACTTCCTGTCAAAATTTAAGTATGTTGAAATAATTTATCTGATGGTGACTTGTGAAAAGTCAGAGAGAACGCTGGCTGACTGTTAAAAAAACTTAAGAGAAGAAGCACAACAGCCACATCTGTATCATTTTAAAAAAAACCTTTTGTTTCATTTCTTTCTTTTTCTGTCCTTTTCTGACACCTGCTTTCTTTTATGCTGCTGTGTCTTTGCAGGCCGGACGTGATGAAAGCGACAAAGTGGACGAGGCCCAGGCTGTCCTAGATGCCAAGGTAAGAGTTCAGGTTCTTTTATATGATAGTGAAATGAACGTGTTTCAGTTATGACCCTCTATGACCCCCCTCTTAATGTTCGTGATTATAGGACATCTACGAGGCTGGAGAGGCTCGATGGGGCACGGACGAGGTTAAATTCCTCACTGTGCTTTGTGTGAGGAACCGAAACCATCTGATGCGAGGTATTCTCACTGCATATTCTGACATTTAACACCCCTGTTTGTTAGTGGTTTGGGTCACATGAACATACTTCCTCTTCTTAACTTCTGCAAGTCATGCAGAAGGAATTGCGAATTTGCGCCAACCGTTTGTGGCAGCTTTAGGAGAAAACGCTCACTTTCATCTGAGTTTAATAATGTAAAATCAGTGTGTGACACCCAGATGGGTGTGTTCTTGAATGGTGTCATTAATCTTATTGTTTTCCTTCAGTGTTTGAGGAGTATCAGAAGATTTCTGGAAGAGACATTGAGGACAGCATTAAGAGGGAGATGTCTGGCTGTCTGGAGGACATCTTTCTGGCCATAGGTTTGTCTCTGCTGCGACTCCTGCAGTTTTCTTTTTCCTTCAAATCTTAAAAGATTTTGGTGACATCTTTTTCTGCTGTTGAAGCTGAAAAATAATAGGAATACCCGTTTAAATCAATGCAATCGAACAGACTTTTAAAAGCACTGAATTTACTCTAAGCATCGCAGCTCATGTGCTTTTGTTTTTGCCTTCCAGTGAAATGTCTACGGAGCAAGCCGGCGTTCTTTGCTGAGCGATTATACAAATCAATGAAGGTAAATATTTCATGCTTGTAATGAAATAAGAGGAGCAAACTGATGTTATCGTACTGTATGTCATAAAAACAAGCCGGGACAAAGTCTAGCCAGCGGTAACAGCGGCCACTCTCTCTTGTCAGGGGCTGGGCACTACAGATAGTGTCCTCATCAGAATAATGGTCGCCAGGGCGGAGATTGACATGTTGGACATTAAGGCGCAGTTCCTGAAGATGTATGGCAAGACTCTGTACTCCTTCATCAAGGTGAGACACCGGGGGGGCGGGAAACTGTAGTCAGCGAAAGCTTTTACGTCAATACAGGCAATACATCAACCGTGATATTGTTATAGTAATAATGAACTGTTAATCTTATTAGCTAAAGTCATGTCGAGAGTAATATTGTCTGTTTTTTCTTGGCATCTGAAGAAAAATATCCGCGTTTGTTATCAGTTTGGCTTCATGACACTGATTGCAGTTATTCCCTATGCTCGTCCTATAAGACATTTCTAATGGCCCTTCAGTAAAGAGGACTGGATTCAAAGTGTCAAAGCTGAAGTTGAATTTATTATTCTTGCACAAGAAGGAGCGTTTAACAGTGCACCACACAGAAGGGGTTACAGAGAAAAGGGCTCCCCCGCGGAGCTCTAACAGCTCTAACGGGAGTCTAACATCTCGGACCCCCACCCATAGATGCAGATGGCCTCATAAGCTTTCTTAATTTTCTTTTAATAGTTAGTTTCCCCACTTTAGATGTCACCACTCTGACCTGTCCCTTGTTCTAAACTTCTTCTATTTACACATTAACCTGGACTTTACCCGACCTTAGCAACAAGTCACACTAGAGAGGTGAAAAGCACAACATGTGAGCGTGGGAACTCACGTGCATGTCACACCTTTCGAGACATTTGAAACGCAGTATAACACAAATGTTTTGCAAGGGTCTCACTTATCTGTCTCTCGCATGCAGGGAGACACGTCTGGGGACTACCGCAAAATCCTGCTTGAGCTGTGTGGAGGCGAGTAAAAGAAACCTCAGAACAAAAAGCAGCTATCTTTATTCTGCAAACCACATTATGAGCTTCTTCGTCTTCTTCTTCTTCTTCTTCTTGTATTGCCTTCACATTTCACAGATTGACCACGGTGCTTTGTTTTACTGTTTGTACTGAAATACCAATTAAACCAAAGACTGTTGACCTTTTACACATGTCTGTGTTTTCGTCATTGATCCTACGTTTAAGGATTAATCAATGGTATTAGTTACAGAGAGTGAGATATGCTTCTCGCATCATTAAGGACGCAAAGGATGAATGTTATTGCCCTCCAGCTCCCGGTCGTGTTACAGCGCAACATTTTCATCATTGTCCAGTCAGTGAAATCCATTTGTTTAATTGGTAGCAATTCCTCATTTGTTGAGTCAGCCCTCGACTCAATTACATTAACGGGCTGCTAGCTTGATTTGGCAGGCAGTAAAGTGTGCTCTAATCAAGTTAAGGAGGATGTCCCATAGCTCATGCAAACTTAGAGCACCATCTCGGAGCAATGAGCCTGGTAAATGACGTGCAGCGGCCGTACTCAAAGTGACCACCAGGTGGAACCAAAATAATTCTCCATAAAGTTTGTTTTGAGGCTGCTGCAGTGCAGGAGAATCTGATGTTTGTGAGAAGTTAAACTGTCGCTCCTCTCATGTTGTTTCTTAGTAAAACTGACGTTCTTCCACTGTGCAAGGGCAACAGGAGCCTGACTCAACCACACCACATCTAATCTCTTGTGTGGTGGCAGCTGGCAGTGCTGCGTTCACTGTAAACACATGGCTCTTGGTAGATAATGACCCAAACACACACACACACACTTATAAAGCATAAAACAGAAGGCAAATATAGTTGCATGTACACATTTCTTACCACCTAGCCTCCCCGTCCTCACACGCACCACACACACACATATATACCCAGTTTCTTTTGCTGCTGGACCTACATCTTTGGCAAGAAACAGGAAGAAGAAACAACATCACTAATCTCTCATCAGACTGACTGTTCACCACTCACCATTCATATCTGTCTCTGGGGGGGCATCCACCCTCTGTGCCCATCTGGTTTATTCAGTCAAGTCATTTCAGAGCATTCAGAGGTTTTCAAGGCGGCTGTGCAGTCAAGCCGGGCCTCAGAAGGTTTACACAAGGTTTTTGT
The DNA here is from genome assembly GCA_014281875.1 of Nibea albiflora. NCBI lineage: Eukaryota > Metazoa > Chordata > Actinopteri > Sciaenidae > Nibea > Nibea albiflora. The sequence continues at coordinate 13,832,077 of CM024803.1, read as the reverse complement.
CTCTATATCCTCCCGTGTCACAACTGTAGTCACCGCTGTGCAAACGCTTGACAGTGTATGACATTATCAAAGGAGAAACATTCAGCTGAAAGAAGAAAGAAATCCCTTTTACAAGCACCTCCATTTATTTAAATTCATGTCAGGTCGATTTGTTAGACACAAAAAGGATTTGTTTTTTTCATAGCGTGCAATAAACCATGATCTAATGAACATAAACACTTAAACAAGAAGAATGTTTCAACAAGACCCCCTGAGAGAGAAACCACTTTCTCCTTCAGCTATTCCTGATGATAATTTGAAGAATGGGTTACAGGCGAGATTATTATAAGTGTTTTATTTAATATGTCTGTTGGCTCACTTCTGATTGAACATAACATGCTGTTTGCTCAGGTTTGACATGTGCAGGAAATGCTTGATAAGTGTAGGAAAGGCTTAGCTGATGTAATAAAGAAGCGAGACAAAGTGCGTATAGCAGTCAAGAGCTACAAAATACTGTAAGTGAGGACACACTGAACTTATGAATATCCCTTAATAACCCAAAGTCACTGAAAGAGCACAATATTGCAAATGTTACCATGGCAACAGAAATAAAACATGATTAAAAACACATGTTGTGATACTGACGGTACACTCAGCCTTCTGGTTGCTGACATGTGTAGGTAGTAAGGGATGATTAACATCATTAAAACAAAGAATATGTCAAGATGACGACTGTTATTTACTGTCATGCAGTGAAATGCGTATATAGCTTCAAGCTCTGGAGATAAATGAAATGTAAATGTAAACAGCTTGTACAACTCAGGTAAGAGACTGTGGCTGAGAATGAAATGGGAGAAAGATGCAAAATAACATTTGAGTTTCCAAACTTCAATCTATTATTACATTTTTTACAGCTGCCCTTGTTTTTTTTCCCCCAATAGGTCATCTCTGACAACATGGATGAAGTTAATATCTGATACTAAAAGGTTAATCTAATATTTGTCCCACTAAGAGAAGCAGACCATAGCTGGCTGCCCTGTTGGCCCAGACTGAAATATCTCTACAAGTATTGAGTAGATTAAAATGAGATTTTATTCAGACATTCGTGTTTTGCAGAAGATGAATCCGTCTGACTTTGTTGATACCTTCACCTTTCTTCTAGCCCCGCAGCTGGACTGACATTTATGAGTAAATGTTTAGTGCTAATAAGCTAATTTTGTTTAGCTTACACGCTGAACTAATATGTGTTAGCATTTAGTTCAAAAAGGGCCATCATACCCTCAAAACAGCCTCACAGAGCTGATATGCATAACTGTTGAATGGTAGGCCGAGTTATTTTGGGAGTTCCCATTATTTTCAAGATATACTGTTTCGTCTCAAGGAGACTCTCGAAAATATAAAATAAAATGTATCCATAATAAAGTCAAAGAAAATGACATTTTTTTCCTCCAAGGAAAGAGAACTCCTTCAGGAGAAGAATGCCAAACAGTGCCAGCATGATTAATCTTTCTTATTAATCATATACTGTACCTCCTGGCTACTTTATTAAGTACATCCATATAACCTAATGTAATCCAGGACAATATATCTGATCTCTAATATATTGTTCCTTTACAAAAGTTCTAATTGGAGGTAAAAAAAAAACTTGTTATTAAGGATACAAACACACATTTATAGCTGAGCTGATGATGCAGGTGTACCTAATAAAGTGGCCACTGAGTGCATATAACAACGGACAGAGACAAGACAGTGTGAAAGTGTATGCCTCGAGGTAGACTGGAAGATCGATGCTGGTCTCATAAGTGTTGTGTGAGTCAATATGATGCTGGAACCAGAGGCAGTTAGCCTAGCTTAGCATAAGGTCTTGAAGCCGTCTGTCTGGCTCTGTCCAAAGTTAACAAAACACGCCAATCAGCACCTCTAAAAGTGTTAAAACAACAATTCTCAGTTTTATAGGGACTATTTCTTCTTCTACACGATCGCACAGAGAAAACACAGGTGGGTAAAATAGGTAACAAGGTCTCCAGGATGAAAACCATCTGTTGAGGTATTGTACAGAGGGGGGAGCACATGGCGGAGGGCAGAGGAACAATCTGGGAAATAAAGTGAGACAGAAGACAAGCCCTTGTTCACATTACAGGTGACAGCAGAGAGCAACAAGAGGTTGTGCCGGTCGGTTGAGGTCCGTAGCGGTGACCCAACAGTCCACAAGGGACAGGGCAGACTTTACAGCTTTCGCCACAATGTGCTGCAAAAGTCATGAATATAATTTACATGCATTTAAAGAAATCAGCATACAAAAAGATTGGACTGTTTTCTCACATTAAATAGTTTCAATCATGAACATGAAGTCCAAAATCCACATTCAGGTAAACGATTACAGTTTTACATTACTGAAGAATTTTTATCTCCAACACACACAGCAGCAGCAGCAGCAGCAGCAGCAGCAGCAGCAGTAAAGGTGAATGTGAAACAGAAGAACCAAGGGGAAGACGTCAGTGATTATGAAAGGCATGCAGAGGAGGATGAGCAGCATCCACACATTAAAAATACTTCTCTCTCTGTCTACCAGGTCAACCAAACACACATTAGTCTGTCGTGACACTGAGAGAAATGTCGCACGCAAGTCCTTCAGGAGAAATGAATCAGACTTTAGTTCTGTAGTGTACATCGGAACACCTGCATAAGATCGAGCCCAAAAGGTATAAAACCAAATTTAATGAGGTGATATAAAATGGCATAAAAGGTGAAAAGATGAGGACGGCCCGGAGGGATAAAGAGCTGCTGAGAGGAGAGGAGTTTACTGAACAGACTGACTCTCTTTGTTTTGTCACAGCACACGTTTCAACTTGTTGTTGTAGGAAAAGCACACTTCGATCAGATTAGATTAGATCAGTGTAACACCGCATGACAGAAGGATTTAAATCATATCCAACTTGGTCAGAGGGGACTTCACTAATTAAAAAAGCCAGTGTTTTCTGCATATCAACTAGACCTGTTTATGGCATCGAAACAATGTGAGAATTTATGGGTCTCCTTGGTCACGTCAGGGTGTTTGCTGCTTGCCAACGATGATGAAAATGCCCTGCAGTTTTACTTCTACAGATGTGCGCTCCTGTGGGGCGCAACATGCTGCAAAAATCTAAAGCAGGATTCACTGCATATATTCACCTCCGTGTTTCACGCATACAGAAGTCACAAGTCATTTAAATCCTGATTTAGTATCCCGACTCTTAGAAACAAAATGAAATATTAATCATGAATCTCATGGGCTGATGTGAATCTGTACTGCAGCTCTTTTCTTTGAAGAATTTTATAACTCCAGCATGTACCGTCGCAATGAGAGTTTTTGCTCTGAAATATTGGATTGGATTTTAGTAGACTATTAGACTGCTAATGGGATGTAATACCCTATAAACGCTTGATTTGTCATAGTAGGAAAAGCATAGGTTTTATTGGTACCATTAACGAACGTTTCAATCTATTCACGGGTTCAGTAAACCGTGACAGGATCCTGAAAGTGAAGCAGCTGAATTGAACAATTCATTTTATTATTTCCACCTGTACATGTTTAGTATGGATCAAAGTTGAGTGGAGGGGGGAAATGTTGAACTTTTTTGAACACTTTAAACCTGAAGTATTAGACTTTTTTGGTCCTTTGAGGGCAGGTCAGATGATCACAACACAGCAAACACTCACCTATTTACACAGCCAGTGGAGCATGGTTAGCATTTAATCATGTTTTGACCACCTGATGAATCTAAGTCCACATTCACAGATTTGTTTTTGGTCTCTTCTAACTCCTGAAGGAAATATGTCGTTTTTTTTCTAAATGTTGAATATTCAGCTTCAAAGCTTATTTTTAATCCTGATAGCTGTTCTTTCAATGTCATGAAGTAAGCTAAATTGATATTTCGCCCTTGTTTCACCCTCTTTTTCAGAGAGACTATAATGACTTTAAAGCTCTTATAAAAATGGTCATTTAAACAACAAATGCTTCCACTTGGCAACATCTTCCGTAAATTTAACACCATCTGTCACGCCCGCCTCAGTACTATGGGGAGTAGAGCTTTCAGTTGCTCTGCTCCCCAACTCTGGAATGCATTACCCCCTGACATCCGCAATATTGACTCTTTACCCCTCTTCAAATCTAGACTAAAAACTCATTTGTTTCAGTTAGCCTATGCACTTTGACTTTTAATCATTTCTTTGTTTTATATTTTACAGCCTGTGCTTTTTATTGTGTATTGCCTTTTTAATCTTTGTATTTCTATTGCCTTTTGTCTTTGTGTAGTGTCCTTGGGTGTTTTGAAAGGCGCTTTGAAATGAAATGCATTATTATTATTATTATTATTAAATCCACAACACCGGGTGAAACGCCTTGAACTTGTTGAAACACACATTCCTTCAGAGTTGTAGGGTAATGCTTCGAGAGAGTTACCACTCCTCTTTCTAGTCAAATAAAGTCACCTCATTAATATACACGGAGCACAAGTGTGGTATAATAAGTGATTACCTGATGGTATTATGTAATCTGTAACGTGGTCCATCATATGTGCTGCCTCATTATTCAGTGCCTTCCTTCACCTGTTGGCCTTGAATCCATTCATATGTTGAGTGGGCGTAAGATGATTTATAACAAAACCTTAATAGTCTTAATAAGTCTTTTTTTCGTGCGTATTAGAACAAACTAACTAAAATATGAATTATTTGATTTCAGCTATTCAGATTCTCCATCAGAGATAAATCAACACATGCAATGTGTGTCATGAAAACAAGCCTGAAGACACATTTTCGTTTGCTCGTAGCAGCTGGAGTTTATCTTGTGATTCAAACTTCGTGTTTGACTTCTGAGAGATGATATAGAAAATTTGCAGGGGTGCAGGAGCTCCGAGTCATTGCCGTTCAGCTGTCTTTTCTTTGAAATTGTGGCTTTTTCTGAGCTGCTGTCAGTGACTCACATCCCGTCCTCGCTTGAGAAAATCATGCATTATCATCAGCAGCAACCTATAAACTTTGTTTCAATTCACATATTCTTGTTCTTATAAATTCAGTTGCATTATAATCCATCAATATTTAGTGGACATCTGATCATTCATTCCAGCTGTCAGTCATTTTATAGATGGTCCAAATTGGAGCTTGGCCGATGGGCAACACAGCAAATAAGTATAAAATCGCATTTCCACAGGGGGTGATAAGTTAAAAAGATAGTCAGAGAGAGGCACTGTGTGAGTTAGCCTATGGGTCAAATCCCATGAGGCACGTTCAGTCCCTGACTGACTGACTAATGGGCACAGAACTACAGATAAAACCTTCATCAATATGGAAAAGGCTCTGGAAAAAAAGTCACACAGGAAAGCCAAAGCTATTTTTGTGCAGAATGAATGCAGTGAAATCCGAAGCTCAACTATTGCTGCCGTGTTGCAGTGTAATAAACCGGAATACAAATGTTGTAGCAGCTATTTTCAGACAGCAAGAGAAGAAGAAAGACTTGATCAAAATCCCATGACAGAGGCTGGCACACGCTCATATTCAGAGACAAAGCCTGACACTTGTCACGTGGAGTCTGTCAGGGTGAAGCTGACACACATACATATACGACACATAAACGCCGTCGACGTTGCTTCAATACAAAACACGTCTTCACTCACCTGGACAGCCGTTTAGAGCTACTTTCCATCAAAGAAGCACTCCCTTTTGAGCTCTGTGAATTGTTATTACCAACACTAGAGGGGGATTTTGCTGATGATTGTTTTAGTTGACTTTTCTCATTGAACATTGAGGAAGACATCAGAAACATGAATATCTCAAACCCTCAACAAAAAAGACAAAGCGTGCACATCCTGTTAGTCCACGCAGATGCTTCAGTCAAGAAAAAAGGCAAAAAGAAAAAAAAAAGACGAAACCTCTGTGATGAAAAGTGTGATAAATTGCTATATTTGCAATTTCATGGCCCCAGTTTCAAAGTGCATCTCCACTGTCATAAATATGAACAGTTCGCAGTACGCGTGTATTTGTTATAATTACATTACTATCATCAAAAACTAGCAAGCAGCAGCCAAACATCAACAGCCAGCTAATACGACTAAAAGTCCCAGATTTCCGTCCGTCCGGGCTCCTCTCGCTCAGTTACTTTATCCTTTTCTTTAGCTTCCCCCACCAGGATCCCCTTCAGTCTCTTTGCCTCTGTCATAAAGTCCATAGAGGCTGCTGAGCCTGGTTACATGGCCCGCTTGACCAGCTCCCGTTCCGACATGGCTGGCTCTGCTTCCCGTCTGTATTCCCTCAGGCCCTGGGCTCGAAAACCTCCTCTTCCCAACGGTCCAAAGCGCCTAACATGCCCTGGTGCTCTGACCTTCCAGTCTGGACGGACTGGCTAACTAACCGAGCTAACATTAGCTTTGAAGTATTTGATTTATTTTTTAACTATATAACGTAGTAGATTGAAGATTTTTAAAAGAATGATCACAGTGGAACCGGCAAAGGCCAAGAAGAGTTTTTCATTGGGAACAGATCACTGTTACAGCTGAAAAGGTCATGACAGCGTAGAGTTGCACTTCTTTTGACAACTTCAGCTTCATATTTAAAATCTTTGGGTCTCTAAAATACCACCGGAGGCAAATGATGAATTTTTCTTTCTACTTCTGAGATTTAGTAGAGGCGACCTTCTAAAATACTGAAGCATTCCCTCCCCTGTGACACTTTCTGTCTTCCCTTCATCAGTATTCTTGGGTCCATCTCTTCCACATGTCACCAGCTACTTACCGAGCTTGTTTACAGTCGTGTCTCATGCGGAGATTAGACCTTGTGTACTCCAGATGGCAGAATGAGTTTTAGCTACATGTAATAAAGAAAGAGCTTGCCAGTCTCGTGTGGCAAATGTAAATGTGTGTCTACACCTTTGGGGTTACGTCTCGACACAGAGCACCGCTGTGATCATCGAGGCTTTGAAGTCTCTAAAGGAACTGCGTTCAGCGGAGCATTGTAAAAATCTACTGTGCTGTAGCCCCCTGTAGCGTTTGAACGTGCGTTCATTAGTCTCAGCTATCGGGCTGCTATCGGCTGCAATGTGGCCATACATGACAACATATGATGTGATAGCTGATATGGGCTGCACGGGGGCTATGAACACAAACCATTCCTACCCTTTAAAGGACCACTGTGTCGAATTAAGTGGCATCTAGTGTGTGTTGTAGTTGCTGTCTGTTCCACGGAGTAACATAAGCATTCATCTGTAGTGTTGTCACGTTTCTCACCGCCTGGTGGACTGATCTGATCTGTCTGCTGTTGGTGATAGACTTTTTTTTTTTATTTACTGAAAAAACAACAATACTCCGAGAGCCGTGACAGCAAGGAAACAGTCAAGTTGGAGCCAGAAAACCAACAACAGGCTGAAATATTGATACACTCTGCTGCTCAGGCTGTATTTCTCTGTAAATTCATTACTACAAGTGTCACCTTTCACTTACAAGTGGTCAATCGCTTGATGTAAAGCTATAGATTATAGCCACTTGAATAAAAAGATTTGGGTTTAGATGCCTTATTATGTTAACGGCTCGCTGGCCTATAAATGCGGTAGTAGGAAATCATATATTTTGTGAATGCCAGCTCACACAGTTGGAACAGAGCATTAAAACTCAAGTTAAACCACGATAACGTGAAGGATTTGAGGATTTACATTTCCAAGACATCTAATTACTGGCCTGCTGAAATGAGTCAGTCCATTATACACATTTCAAGATGATAGATATAAATGCTGAAGTTTATGTAATTAGGGTCTCTCGTTTGTCGAAATACTTGCTTGAAATGAGTTTTTCCACAATGAATTTGAATTTTGATAGTGGAGTGGTCTCCTTGACTACTGATCACATAATGTTTTCTCTCAGCCTAAATACTATGTATTTCCTCTTAGGCAGCTAACTCCACCCGGTTTATGTATGTCATTATCTCTGCAGCCACAGGCTGGATGAAAGCACACTGGCAGATAAACATATTTGTTTCCTGCAACCCCGTCCTCTAAACCTGTGATAATTTTGTGTCTGTGGATAGATTTCTTCATGCCCTTGAGGAATAAATTGATTCCTTTTCTCTTCCGAGTGTCTTGGTACATGCAAAAAATACATGCATAAGACATTCCATCATTATGCATGTAATGTATATGAAATGAGGATCAGAAGGAATAGCCACACTGTTTTCTCATTTGTGAGCCCGCGCGCGGATGGATTTTGTCGTCTATCTTCACACTGCGAAAAAGGGGTTTGTTGCATCTGGGAGGTCTCCTCCGTCTTTTACCTCGAACTGCAGACAGAACTGTGCGCCTTTGTCTCTGAGAGGTTTTATCCTCCTCCTTTTGAAATTTTGGGCAAGTTTCCAGCTGGTGCTCACCGCTGTGGAACAGGAATGACTAACTTGTGTTGTGCAGGGTTCTTGCCAATTAATAGAAAGTAGAGGGAAGAGAAGCAGACTCATAATGCCGCCTGACTTCCGTCATTCACTTTCCATCTACAATGAAAAGGTCATTTTGTTGTCAAGAAATTAAACATTGAGGCATTACTCTGCCATTTGGAACCTGTAAATCACAGTGCACTTTAAAAACCTTTTTATCCAGCTGAAGTGTTTGCACAATGGAATTACTATCACCATGCATTTGTCGAGGTGGGATTTTAAAAAAAAACAACCATTAAGCTCCACACGCTCTCCACGCCGCTTGCACATTTTGTTTTGTTTGGAACAAGGTTTTACAGAGACCGTCAAGACCATCAAGTTGTTATATGGGGTGCAACATTTTAAATGCTACTGAGAATGTGTCAGAAATAGCATGTTCTGTTCTTGGAAGGGCATGCAGAGACATTAAAGGTGATAACATGGTGAAATCTCACAGTTATAAAATTGTTTTTAGGTAGTTGGCAGGTCATGAAAAAGCTTGTTTCATGTCCGCTTTCATCAACTCTGTCCATAATTAATAATTAATGTTCAATTTCAGAACAAACAGCACTTCAATACAGTGTTGAATCAGAAGGCTGCTGCCAGTACGTCTGTGCAACACACAAACAAGCAAATGAAATGATCAAAGCGCTGCCAAACAGAGTCCTGCACAGATCAGTAATCACAGTTACTGTCACTGTCCTGAGGTCTATCCATCCTAACGAATCAGTTCAAGATCAAACGTCATCGTCAAGTCCGGCGGAGACGTGAATCTTTTTGGGGGTCTCTGCCATTTTATTGGCTTCCTGTCATTTCCACAGACATCTCCCTCCCTCCTCCCCTCCCTCTCTGCCCCTCTTTCTCCCTCTCTTTCTAAAACTGCAGCAGTTTCAGCTCACTCACTGTGGAGACGCGCACAAGGACCCTCCGCTCTTCGCACTCATTCAACTCATCTTTGCACTGAGAAGCAACAACACAGGTTAGTCCCCGGGTGATTTTCATCTGCATTTGTGTGTATGTTATGTACTCATTTATTTTCTGTGATAGTGACGTTTTTTCTCCGAGATAGAACAAAACAACTAAATAAAACACAAACACAATTACTATTTGATTTAATAAGTATAAAGTGAATATATTCTTCTTATGCACTTTTCACATTATCATCCTTCAAGTGTCAATTATTTGTGTGAAATATTCATGTCATATGTCACACTGTTCTGCATTTGCATGTAATGCTGACAGCATTGTTTGGCCTCATATTAGATAACAGAAGGATTTATTTGCATACTCAGGATTTGCATATACATTTCAAAAAAATGCTCACTTCTTTCTGGTTAAATCAGTCTGTATTGAGAGATATATTAACAGGTGCTAACAGCCTTTTATGCCAATGCCCTGTTACGTAAGACGTCCACACATTATAATCCGGAGACCTATAGCTAGACTTCAAGAATGTCAGACTATAGTGTAGGAGGTAAACGTGAGGAAAAAGCTTCAAATGATTGGGACGGTACAGAATCTGTGAACGTGAATACAACACAAGAACGTTGTTGTTCTTTCATTTATTGTTCTGTGATTTATTTTTGCACTAAAACAGTTTCATATCTGAGCATTTCATTTCTGCAGATGATCTTTTGAAGCAGATTCAAAATTGAATCGTTCCACTGATGAAACAGCGGTGGTTAGTCTGTAAGATGAGTTAATAAGTATGCATTAAATGGTATTATTCTCTATATGTCAGTGTAAGCCCCCTTTTTTAGTTATAGTCATATGAAGTGAGTACATTGTAGAATTTGCTGTCAGTCAGCAAACAGAGGGTGAAACTGTTCATGAATATTATGATTAGCTATTAGTGATAAGTTTTTTTTTTTATAAGGAAATTCCTTTATGTATCACAGTCAGTCACACTAATTAGCTGTGTGTGTGTCATCTGTAACAGAAATCTGACGAGAGCTGTAGAAAACAGTCAAGCAGTCGCTGTGGATGCTGGAGTTGAAAGTTTTTCAATATGGTGAGGTGTAAAGGTCCGAAACAACTGAGATGAAATTATGCACAAAAGCACAGGAAAGCCATACAGAAAACAGGAAACGTGCTCACAAGTCGACTCCCGCTGACGCTGGCTGAATGACAGAAAAGCAAAAACCAACACACGTTTTGGCTGTGAAGAATTCAAAATCAGGGACTTTGCTATAGGTTGACACCACAGAAGTATCATTTTGTTTCCGTCCCCAACGTTGAATACAGTAATTCAAGTTTAAGTCAACTTTATTGTCAACACTGCCATATGTACAGGACATACAGAGAAATGAAATGTTGTTTCCATCATATCCCTGGTGCAAAACAAGCAATAAACATGAAATATAAACAAATATAAGTGTAAAGAGATATTTAAAAAGTATGTAATCTGATTCAATCTAATCTGATTCAATCTAATCTGATTCAATCTAATCTGATTCGTATGACATAGAATAATTTAAAAAAACAAACATTTTTATTAAATCAGGTGACCTCATCACATGTAGCCGATAACAGTAAGAACGTTACTTCGAAACTACATTTATGTACCATATAACCATTAGATGTATATGCACGTATACCATCACTTGGTAAAAGGTGTTATTTATTCTTTATTACTCTTAAGTGTTTTTCCACTGGGGATTTAATATTTTAAAACTCTCCTGCCAAAGGGAATATACTGTTACAGTTTTACCTTCCTTTAATTCTCTCTGTAACTCATAATAATAATCAGCATTTAAAATGTATAAAGATCCAGCACCTCAGTCATGATGAATAAATGTTCTGCTGATGCTGAAAAGTGCTAGAGACTGTCAGCTGGGGTGTAATTAGAACAGAGTGCTGTACGTCCTGTATGATATTTACTGTCTGTGCAAGGATGCACAATGTTGTGCTGCTCATCTTAGCTATTCACATTCAAATGTCTCATGATTATAAAACCTTTAATAATATGCTCTTTGCCTCTTACCGGGGAGAATATGTTGGCGTCAGTAAAAGCATTCAGTAATGGCTTCGCATTTTGAAAATGTCATGACTTGTTTTCATCTGAAATGAATTAAATTCTGCGTTCATCCTTGGATTGAATGCACTAATTTGACAGACAGTTGACCTTTGGTAAAAAGGTGTTAATGTCCTGTCGTAACCGCTGCAGACCTGTGTTTCTGTGTTTTTGGACAGTGCAGGTACCAACAGATTGGGTCCGCTGTCATGGAGGGTAATCAAAGTGGCTTGGCTGGAAGCACACAGCCGCCTGTGTCAGGAGAACAGACAGATGGACACATTTATGAGGTTGCGGTACAGAACAACTCCAGCAACCGCAGCTCCCAGTTTGCAGATGTGGCTCTGCTGCAGACGTTCAAGCCTCTCATCATCCCCTGTTACGTGCTCGTCGTTGCGGTGGGCGTCTTTGGGAACTACCTGCTCCTCTATGTAATCTGCCGAACCCGCAAGATGCACAATGTCACCAACTTCTTCATCGGAAACCTGGCCTTCTCTGACATGCTCATGTGTGTGACCTGCGTCCCCTTTACTCTCGCCTATGCCTTCAATCCACGTGGTTGGGTATTTGGCCGCTCTATGTGCTATCTGGTGTTCCTCATCCAGCCAGTCACAGTCTATGTTTCAGTCTTTACGCTCACTGCTATCGCTGTGGACAGGTGGGTGGATCTCTCTGTACTGCCAGAATTATGCCACTCACATCTCAAGTGACATTTTGAATTCTTTTTAAAGGTTTTTGTCCTTCATTTTCAATTCTCTTGCGTGCCGTCATTCTGCCCAAGAATCTCTTATAAAAAAAAAAAAAAACTGATTTAGACTTCAATCAAGCTCAACATCCTGATTATGTGAAGTGGATTTCCTCTTTATATAATTAATTTCCCATTTTACAAACCTCTGTGTAGTGGACAGTATAGTGGAGTGTAATTAACAAGCCAGAAATCAGAAAAAATAAGAAATTCTGTCACCACCTGTCATTTTTTAAAATGCCATTTAGAAATGATGGAGATGAGCAGACTGATTAATGAATGCTTGCTTTTTTTGATAGACACTTTAATAAACACTTAAATTAAATAAATTTATTCCTAACAAAAAACATGACTCATCATGATTCAGTGCAATGTGGCGTTGCTGGGGCTTAATATTCATCAATAATCAGGTTTTTGGTAGCTCATGTAACAGACTAACTTTAATTAAGAGTCATACATTATTTAGCAATAGTCAAGCTCTTATTTAATTTTCACAATTTTGTCAAGCTTGCAAATTGTAAGTTTGACCTGCAGCAGGGTGTTTCTAATGGGAGCAGACGGAAATACTGCACGTACCTTTCAGTCAGGTAGGTTTGTGCTGCAAAGACACATTTCCCTGTGACCACAGATCCACAGGCTGTCTGCAGCTCACTGTACCAAAAACTCAAACGACTGCATCCAAATCGTCCCTGTGCACTTTTTCAATCAAACTACCGATTCTGGAGCAGAGAACAACAACGCAAAAAGATCCATTTGTGAACTTGCCTTAGCCTTGCTTTCGCTACACCATTGTTGTTTTGTATTTGCCTCTATTCAATCTATAAAAGTTTGAATGATTTTCCCCTTTTTTTGTTGTTACAGTTAAATTGCCTGCTCTGTCTTTGCAACTGTTTTTGTTTGTCTTGATAAAAAGGACATTGCACTCCATGAAACGTGCACAGGCTGTGAATTCAGGTCATGGTTATGCAGTTTGGTTTTTGAAAAGGAAAATAACATTTTGCACAGTAACCAGTGTAAAGCTGATAAGCTAATTTATTATTTTCTTATTCAATATTTATACAATACATCATTAAAAATGTGCTGCAGGACTCTGTGATAAAGTACAACTCTTTCTTTATTGTAGATATTACGCAACAGTTCATCCCCTGAAGAAGCGCACCTCTGTGGCTACCTGTGCCTCCGTCCTCACTGGCATCTGGCTGCTGTCCTGTGGACTGGTAGCTCCGGCTGTCACTCACACCTACCACGTAGAGTTCAAAGATGAAGGCTTCACCATCTGTGAGGAGTTTTGGTTGGGCCAGGAGAAGGAAAGGCGCGCTTATGCGTACAGCACCCTGTTGGTCACCTATGTCCTGCCACTGTCGGCTGTCTTTGTGTCTTACCTCTGCATCACTGTCAAACTGAGGAACTGTGTCGCACCGGGCCACAGGACACAAGTCCAGGCGGGCGCTCAACAAGCTCGTAAGAGGAAGATCTTTCGTCTGGTTGCGCTCTTGGTGTCTGCCTTTGCGGTGTGTTGGCTTCCCATTCATGTATTCAATGTGCTGCGAGACATAGACATCCACCTCATTAACAAGCGCTATTTCTTACTCATCCAGCTCCTGTGCCACCTGTGCGCAATGAGCTCATCTTGTTGCAACCCCTTCCTCTATGCGTGGCTGCACGACCGCTTCCGCGCCGAGTTGAGGAAGATGTTCAAGTGCCGCCATCGCATTGGAGTGCCTGCCAATCACTGTGCTGCCAGCGTGGTCCTGTAATTACGCAGTGAAGGGAATCCTTTGTTGTTATTTCTTTGTACGCTGCTGATTCATCTTGAGTACGGACTGAAACTTTGCTGTGTTGCCGCCAAATTAATGGAGTTCATCCCGTGCGCCATTATCACGGCGAGGCAGCCAGCCATAAGTTAGGCCGCGCACGAAGATGACGGATTCTTGAGACACGAGCGTAGATGTGTTCACTCAATTTCATGGCAATCTCATCGCAGTTAGGGATATGCTGAATATGAAACTTTGGTCCTGATTGTAGCAATTAAAGGACGGTCAATTGGTTGATGCAATGAGGAGTAATCATCCCTGTAGACCATGAACATCTACAAAACGTTTGATATGTGTAAAAATGTGATAATTTGATCAGAGTGTGTAGCAAGGGGAAAACTCCAGAGAGGGTGCGTTTGTTTTGAAGCAAGACTGTGCCCAGTAGATTTCAAGGCAATTTGCTGCTTGTCATCAGTATATATGTAAGAAGACTCCAAGATGCTTTGTCATAAACTTAAACAACCAGGCAGGCTGAATGTGAACGTAACTTTTTGCAACTAATTCACAGTTGATAAAATACGCCAGTAAAAACTGAAACAGGTCTGAGAAAGGACTGTGAAGATAGAAATGCTTGTGTATCTGAAATATAAATGTAATGTAATCCTTGTAATGAGAAAATAATGACCCTCTGACATAAAAGAGACAAGATCTTCTTTTAATGAATGAATGAAGATTAAAAATCCAAAATGACCCAGAAAGAGATAGAGCTGGGTGTGATGAACAAAGTGCAGATCTGTTGGAAATGAAGAGAAAATGAGGCCGTCAGTTCAAATTGTGCCTGAAAATGCTCGCAGCACATGCGGTTGTTTCCACTGGTTCACTCATGTCAGAGCTAATCCTCGGATGTTGCGCCTTCTCGGAGCTCTGTGGAATATATTAAATTCATGTACCCGCTGCCCTGGGCTTTAATTTTCTTAAAGCCCGTAGTTGATGAATATGCACCATAACATATCATTTATCATATATATTATTATATCTTATATTATTATTTCTGATAGCACTTGGTTGTACAGAATCAAAGTGTTGTAATGTTGTGGGTGGTTATGTGGAGCTACTTGTACAACTGTTTATTGTACTTAAGTACTGAGACAATGAAATGCAGTTTAGCATCTAAACACAACTGCAAAAGCATTAAATAGTATCGTGCATACACAAATGTATTTATACAGTGTGGTTTAATTAAGCTAACATATGTACAGTATTAACAGTAATTATACAGTGTAAATACAAGTGATTAAATTGGTCAACATTATATAAAGAATAAGCTAGATATAAATACACAAAAATACAGTATATTCAGCAGCATATGAATACAAAGTGAGGCGGTATCAATATGTATGAGGCTGTAGGGGCATAAATAGTCCAAATAAGTGTGCAGTAGTCTGGTGGTGGAGAGGAGGGTCAGAGGTGGAGATGTGGGAAGAAAAATAGTTCAGTCCTTGGAGGGGCTTGGTCTTACTTGGGGGGAATGATGATCACCTCGGTGCAGAATTTAGCAGGATGACGGCCGATGGGGGAAAAAAAGAATGAGAGAGAGGCCAGTCACTGTTGTGTAGTCTGCAAACATGATGATAGCGTTGGAACCATGTACAGGTGTGCAGTCGCGGGTGCAGAGGAGAAGGCTTAACACACAGCCCTGTGGGATGCCGGTGTTCAGGGTGAAGGTTGAGGAGGTGTGGTTGTCTAATCTAACAGACTGCGGCCTGTTGGTCAGAAGGTCCAGTATCCAGTTGCAGAGGGAGGTGCTGATGTCGACGTCGCTGAGTTTGGTGATTAGACTGGAGGGGATGAAGTGAAGTGGATGAACAGCATTCTCACATCGGTGTTACTGCTGTCCAGGTGGGAGAGGGCAGAGTGTAGCGCCATGGAGATGAATTACAGAGAGTCCAGTGTGGGTGGTGGGCTGGTTATGAGATGAGCCAGGAGCGGCCTCTCGAAGCACTTCATGATGATGGGGGTGAATGTAACAGGAAGTCATTGAGGCTCGCTGCAGTTGAGTGTTTAGGCACCGGCACGATGGATGTGGTATGTGGGGACGACTTGGGCATGTGACAGGCTGGAGATGTCAATTATTTGTACAAAATGTGTATGACTATATTCATGACTGACATGAGTCAATTTTAGTACTGAAATAATCAGAATATCCACACCCCGTCCTCGACGTGTTGTCAAGAACTGGTAACAACTTGACTGGATGTTTTCAGTCTTCATTCCAGATCCATTATTTGCTTTGCATTATAGCTGTCATGCCAGCTGTATTCTCTGTATGCATATTTATTGCTTTCCTGCAGGCGAACAGTACAGATTCATTTCTGCAGCAGTTATAAATCAACTAAGCCGACATATAAAGCGCCACTGTTTCTAAAATAATAAAGCTTGCCTCCTTTTACAGTGGTATAAATGTAAAATGTGTTTTCTTGTTTGAAGGGACTCACTGATTGATTGGTTTCAGGTGCGCACTGTACACGGTGTACTGTTCTGTCCCAGCTGTGTGTAAATTATGTATATGATTTGTAGTGTGACATGCAAAAACGGTATCAATTGATCTGTAGCCTGTACTAACAATACACTGTGGAAAAATGCGAATAAAATACCGTGATCAAATGACCCCTCTACTTCAGATCAATCTCAGTGACTGGCGGGACGTGGAATGAAATGATATCCAACTTGGTCGGAGTGCAGTTTCACTTTGGATTTCACTAATTAAAAAAGCTTCTGCAAAAAAAAGAGAGATGTGAGAATTTATGGTGCTCCTCCGCGTTATATTAACCCTGTGAACAGTATTTCCGTTCTTCACGCGGTCACTTCTCATCTAAAAGTCGGCTTCATGCTGCAAAACCTTGTGTGAGACTTTTGCATTTTACTTTTCCGTCTTAATGCTGGATTTGCTGCATATCTCATACCCCTTATACTCTGTGGTAGGTACAGTAACACTAAATCATGACCTATTATCACTCAAAACAGCCAGAAACAAAATGAAATATTAAACTTCATAAATCCAAGGGGCTGATGTGAATCTAGCGTTGCGTATTTGCTCTTTTCTATGAAGGATTTTACAATCATATCATGTACCGTGGCAATGGAAGGGAGTTTTTACTTCTTTTCAAAGTTTTGAATTCTGAAAAGAATTTTAATAGTGTAATTAGTTACACAATACTCACACGGTCGCGCTGACATTTTCAGTGAATTTAGAAATGACAAAGGAACTTTTATTAAAAACTTTTTCAGGTGTCTACTTGTTGGCAGGGAGACATTTAATCAGCACAGTGAAGGCTCGGCATAATAGACTCCGAGGCAGACATTTTGATTTGTCATGGAAGGGAAAGCAAAGGTATTACTGATAACATTACAAATTGATCAGTTCTACTCAAGTGTCTCAGCAAACCATGCCGGTGTGACAGCGTGCCAGCACGAACAATACCAGGATTCTGAAACTAAAGCAGCTAAATGGAATTCTGCGATCGTTTGTTTCATTATTTCTTTAATGTCTTCCATAAAAAAGATCTATTATAAAAGTGTGCACAGTCACGTTTATTCATTCTTACATTTCATTAAATTCGAGGCATAAAATAGTCACGTTGATGCCACACTGACTTTACTGTAATCAGTTGAATGGTGTAATTTTCACTGTGCTTTGTATATAACTTTGCTCCTCGAATATGATCACCTGCAAGAAGTACACGATACTTTAACGCACATCACCAGATATTTCACTTATTTTGCTGAAACCGGTTCATATTTTATGGAAATGTTTTCCGTTTTCCCTCTGATGTCCTCGAGCTGCTGTGCATCAGCTCTCTGTGGTCTACAGAGTTTTGTGACAGCTGCTGTTAGCTCAGTTTGTTTGCCGGGCTGTCCAGACTACGAGCTCAGAGCTCCAGGGGAGTGTTTGCACTATCTGGAAGAGGAGGTTTGGCCTAACGCGTACGGGGATTTGTACCAGAACTGGAAAAATGGGCAATGGAACCGTGCTCAGCAACCTCAATGGACATAATGACACAGCAAAAAAGACTGAAAGTGACACTGAAGGAAGTAATGAGAAGAGAAAAGGAGTGATCGAGGTTGCTGGACAAGATGATACTTTTTTTACTCGTTGGTGAGAGCTTTAAAAGAAAAAGTGAGGATCCTTGCACTGCATTTTTCACTTATTGCACATGTCCGGTAACTGTTTTATTTGTGAAAGGCAAAATTAAATATACACAATCTCTTTAAATTAAAAGTGAACATGTAAAAAAAAAGGTAAACAAAGGCAACAGTTCTTGTGGGCTGTAACTCTCTGTAAATCTCTCAGCCCTCCATCATCACTTCCAGGCATATACATCCATGTAAATGATCTTGTATATCTCTAGGTGTACTTCTACTTAAATCTGCCAGTAGTTTTCATTCATCTCACATGTGCCCATCTGTGTCCAATAACTTGATTTTTTTATCCTTTCAAACAAAAGCTTTATCTCCACGTAAACAAAACTTTAGCAGCAAAATGAAGCCGAGGAACAAAAATACCAGCGTCATTAGAACAGGACTGCAATTACAGCTCACATATCCTGTAACCTAAGAAGTAAACACTGGTCTCTCTAAATATCTTGCCATGACTTCTTGCTCTCGGGCGAGAACAGTGTCTTCTGTAAGAGTGCAAATTCTCGAGCTTCCCGGGGAGTACGGATGTATGAGTCAATTTCACCGTCAGATATTTCCTCATCACCGGTCACATCCTTGAGTTCAGTTCGCTCCACTCTGCGTATCTTAGCATGAATTACACACGGCGGAGCAAACAGCAGTCTCTTCCCCCAGTTTGGTGCAGGACCTTGGCTCTCCTGAGTATTACTGCGCAGCTCAGGTACTGTGCAAGCATTGTCTTCTTCTCCTGGTTTGGCTCTTTCAGTATTCAAAGATGTACTTCGAGTGTGCTCTGTAAGCTCAGATATTTCCACAGGGGCAGTGTCCTCAGTTACAGAGTCGTCACAGCTGTCCTGTTCCTCCTCCAGCAGAGCCTTGTGGGTTCTCATGGCCCTCCTCAGCAGGGCGTACCTGTGCTTTAGTATATCTTCCGTCAGCTGAACAACATTACCTGGATTCACTGCTTCTGTGACCCAGGGGATCTCCTTACCCAGTTTACACAGCACCTCCTTCATCTCCGTTATTCTAGTCATAGCAGGCTTTTGCTTATTCACTTTGGCAATCTGACAGAATTTATCTAGGGTGAATTTCAGGCGTCGCTTGCTGGGCTTCAGGGACTGCCAGGCCAGATAGATCGCCGCCATCATGATGGGGATGTGCCTCCGGCCAGACACGATCCAGGCATCTGCTGCCAGCTCCACCAAGGCCACGGCACGCTTGGTCAAGGCCCTGTAGTCCTCAGCCAGTTCTTCAGGAACATGTTGAGAGCTAATTTTATACCTGAAAGAAAAACATTCTCAGTAACCATGGACGTGTTGGGTCTGACTTAAAGCACCGCTGGTTTTCTAGTCTGCCTGGTAACAAAAGCACTTATTTTAAATTGAACTAAACCAAATAATAATAATCTAAAACTTAAAATAAAAGCTAAAAATTCCTGCTGAAGGCAATTTATAGTATAGGCTGTAACATTAGTTTAATGAGTGTTAGTGTCACATTGAGGGAAAATTAATCTTTGAGAAGTTTTTTGAGAATAACGTCTGTCTTTTGTGTGTCAGCCGAGGTATCTTCTATCAGAGAAAATTAAAGCAGTTCCAGGATGTCTGAGTCAATAACAAGATGTTTTCAAAGCAGCAGCTGGAGTCCAGCGGGGGAGATGGTTTTCTCCAGCAGGCAGCTGAGACCAGAGTTCAGTCTTCATCAGAAAACGACAAACGCTCGGTGGGTTTTCTATAAAATGATGTGAAAGGCAGTCAGACTCCACCTTTGCTATAATCTGTTGTGCATTACGTTGTTACTCTGCACTCTGCTGATATGGCAGCATCCCACTCGTACAGTGACACGACCATCTGACAGACACATAAACCCATTTGGGACTCTTCACTGTGTGGTTTTCTCTCCAAAAAAATGCTGCCCACAGCAGCTTCCCTCGGCTTTTCAATAGGAAGCATCCAGGAGTAGAGATAAATGCTACAGTAGTTTATGGACTGTCAGGAAAAGCTTAACAGGCACAAGTTATTCAGGCAAATGTAAGAAAAGCAAGTCAAAGTGAGATATTGTATTGTGGCCTCCTAATATTCCATCACATTTTAAGTCGAAGCATCATCTGTACAACACAGGACTTAAAATTCAAACTATTCTTAACTTACTCCTGACTGTGCGCTTCGATTATATCAGTGACGCTGAGGACGGGAACAGTGATGCTAAGAACGCTGACCATCTCTTTGAAAACCGCTCCCACCGCCGTCGGGTCAGCATCCAGCAGGCAGCTGATGGTTGTCAAGGTGACGGGCCAATCGTGCAGTCTGCAGCTAATGAGCACAGAGCAAGCAGCGAGAACTTCTTTCTTTTCGAGGCTCACGTGGAGGAAACTCCCGTGCTGATAAGCCTGGGTGTAATAAGTCTGGGAGAGGTCCTCGATCTCTCTGGTGACCCTGAGAATTCGACAAATGGCTGTCACGCGCTGCAGACCTGCAGACATAAAGATGAATGAGATGAATGCCCTTCGCCCTCTAGTGGACCATCACAAGACCTTAAACACATACGGCAGTTAACAGCAAGAGACCATTGGTATCGGGCCATGACTTACACGTTTGTCAATTTAAATCAAGTTTTAGAACGAGGTTCAAGAACAAGTGCCGCACCTTTAACTCATCCCATTTCTGCATTTTTCTCGTGGACCAGTTCTGTGATGTTATGTATCTATGTTTGTATTCATGCAGAACGAACTGTTTAAGCATAAGACCGTGAGAACATCATATCAGAAAGACTACACACCCAGAAGTCACGGAACCGACATCACGTGTTCAACACTAACCCTCACAGCGCTCACCGTGTCCAGACTTGTGGTGATTTTCACCTCTTTGATTACCTTTCCTGTCACCCTGGACGAAGGAGTCGAAATGTGTTAACTTTTTTTGACGTGACAAACGTCATGTGTCTCATGGCACAATTCTGGATTGGAAAACTGGATTAAAAAAAATATAATAAGTCCCACGAGGGACATCACCTCTCTGTTATCACAGCTGTTATCTAACGACCAAAAGCTCCAGCTCCAGAGAAGATCTCACCTTTTCTCAGGTTCGCACAAGGTTTTTTGGCTACAGCTGTGGTGCGACGGTAGCTGACATCTGTAAAAGAAAAAAAAAAAACACAATTAAAAAGCACACAGAGTCAAGGCAAAGACAAAAACTAATTTTAGCTACAAGATTCACCGTCACACTCTCAATCTCACATTGCTTTTCCCCCCAGGGCAAAGCAGACAATGTCATCACAGCCCCAGAACCCTTAGGGTTCAATGCTCATATAATAGAAATGGACCTCAGGGTGATTGCTTCATTTTTACCTGTCTTCTAGTGTGCCCTTTGTCAAAATGTACATGGTGCAAATTCATAAATAAATCTGTCTTTAACCAAATTGCCACTATCAGGGAGCCCATGGGTATATTTTACCTCAGAGGCCTCTGGTCATCGTCACTTACCTCTACGGGCATCTAGCCAGACAGTTTCAGATTTATTTGCAGAGATGTGTCTCTAAAATGTGTGTCTTCACCTCGATAAAATGAAGGTGAATAAGATTGCAAAGGCGCTTACACTTCGGAAAAATGACATTTAACGAAATAAATAGCATCTTTTTCACAGCTGCTGCTGTTGTGTGTGTCATTATCCTACTAAATAATGTCAATACAACAGATTTAAGAACATGATGAACCCACAAGAGCACAGAGACCGCAGCGAAGCGCGTCCACGCCGACCAAACAACATAAAAGAAATACTCCAGACTGATGTCTGTCTGATGAAGAGTGAGAGTTCTTCTGGAAAGGTATTTAAGTATAGGGGCAAATGTTAATAAAAACCTTGTGTTTGTCCTTGTGGAGGGAAAGTCGATATGGCAATTGTGTTTGTGTTGGTTTCCAGTGAAATGTCTTTGCAGTTTTAAGGCCATCAGCAAGGTTTTTTGGCAGAGACTTCAAAGTGCAATAAGTTGTATTTGTATTAATAAAGATCCAGACCACCTTAGGAAAATAAAATATTATATACAAGTTGAATTGGATTAAGCCCTCCCAATATAGCTTTCTGTGACACAGCAGTACAGATCTTACAAACAAACATCATTTTTGGCCACCAGGGAGCAGTGACACGTCGATTTTTAAACTGTGATATGTCCTGCATGGTAATTATTTTTATATTTTTTATAATTATAAACGTGTCACCACACAGACACACACACTAACCTTCCAGGTGAAAATGCGCATTTTGTGTTGTAATGGTCCTTTACAATAAATCCAAGCTGTCCTGTGAGCTCAGATCTTTATATCATGAAGCTCTAGAGTCAGATCAAGTCCTATTTAGGCAGAAATCACCTTTCATTAACTGCGTTTGGACTTCAATCAATAAATCTTATAACATCTCAGAAAGTTAATACAAGTATCCTCGAGTTGGGTGAAAGAGTATTTTTTAGTTATCTCCAGGGTTTGTAAACCGGACTCTGCTCTTCATACCTGAACCTCCGCCCGGTTCGTGGGTCAGCGAGCCCTCGGCCACCACAGAGCCGCAGTCCACGCACACCAGCTGGGTCTCCGCGTACAGGTCGTCCTGCTCGATGTTTGAAGACCCGCAGCCCGGGCAGCTCAAACCCGCGCGAGGCATCTTACAAATAAACTGCCGCCGCGCGCGGACAGCGGAAGACAACTAACGGTAAAGATTCGATTGAAAAAAACAACAAAAACAGGTGATAATTAATGTTAATTAATGTTAATTAATTATGTAATATAACTAAGAAACACTGCAACTCTGTGTCAGCAGTCAAAATATTGAACAGCTGATCAACGACCAATAAACGTTTCTGTGGCCGGTCTGACGTGTGTGAGGAAAATGTGTCCGGGCAGACACAATGTTATGAATGTTGATGGTTCCGCTTGGTCTTCTCATAAACGTATTTACACTCCACACTACAAACCTTCAAATAAATGTATCAAAATATAATATATAATATAAAAATATATATATATAAAAAATACTGGCACAAAATGGTGGAACAGTCCAATTTTTGTAATGTACACAAAGGTCTGGTGTTTGAACCCTAAAAGGAAGAGCAGAACAGGAAGTATAATGTCACCATATCTAAACAAAACTCCAGAAACAAATACAAGTCCTGAAAATACTACGTTATGTTTTGTGCATTATGTAGAAATTTGCTTTCTGTCCAATTTCCCAGAAGATAGTAGCTGGAACAGAACAAAAAGGAGCTGGATCAGTGGGAACAGCTTCTGGTGCAGAAAATGAAGCGTCTATCTCACTCAGCTTTGCTAAAGTGTTACAAAAGTGTGTTTTCAGTTAAGAAAACAAATAAATCATCTTTTTTTCATGAATCATGGGGAAAGTATTTTCTTATTTGTTTCAGCCCTGTCAAATATTTACCAAATGCTCAAAAGTAATTGAAATACATATGACAGAAATAAATTGTCATTTTAATTGTCAATTAGTAAAACAAGAGGACATTAGAAACAGTTAACAGGTAAATAATGAATTGGGAAATAACAAGATGTGTTTTTACCAGAACGAGAAAGAAATTTATTTTATTTATTTTCATTTTTATTTTTTTACAGTGACCCCAGCATAGTGCAGTAATTCAGTGTACATAATGTTAAACTAGGTAAAGTGCCGTTTTGAGATTAGAACAATCATGTAAACTTCAACATTTAGTACAAAGGTTTCTATCTACATGACTAGTGCATAGGTTTGACAGTAATAGATCTTCAGAGGACAGGAAGACAGTCTTGGCAACATTCAACATTTATCAGAGGAATTTCTGGAAAGAATTTTATGATTAACATGAAAATGGTCATGACACCTACACAAATTTGGTTGTTCTGATGTCACATACAGTAGCAAAGCGTCAAAAATATCACAAAATATTTTCCTTATTAACATCTTTGATTTCAAGTTGATATAATCCCAAGTGAAAGGCTGAAAGTGCAACAGACTCTGCAAGATTTTAAAAAATATATATTCGATCTTCATCATTATTTATTTGCTAGTATGCTAAATCTAAACTTTACACTGTTCAAACCCTGTAAACATAAGCATTAACACTCCATAGCTTATTTCAGAGAGCTCAAGGACATGAGAATACTTGGTTTCTCTTCCATGACACGCACAAGCAGGTTGTCAATATACTGCTCCAGCTGTGATATCTTTTTGTCTCTCTCGGTCATCTGATTTTCCTGTTTAAGCACAAGAGAGATGAGCTCCTCCCGAGTCAGCTGGGAGTACGGCCCCTTCAGCTCAGTGTTATTTACCTGCGAGAGTGCATAACATATGGAGATGAGTATGCTAAACACAAATGACATATGTCGCAAAGCAAACGTACATATAAACACAGAAGTTAGACAGACAGAAAATCCTTGAGCCA
This sequence comes from Nibea albiflora, assembly GCA_014281875.1. NCBI lineage: Eukaryota > Metazoa > Chordata > Actinopteri > Sciaenidae > Nibea > Nibea albiflora. The sequence goes on along the minus strand of CM024803.1, from coordinate 13,807,575 downwards.
TCAAAAGAAAGAAAGAAAAAATACCTTTCGATCCTCCTCAACTTCACCCAGGATCTCTGTGGATTTGTTATCTGTTTCCCCTCGAACGACTGAGGCAGACTGCTGTCCCAAAGGATTAAGGGGTTTCACAGGTTGAAGCCTTAAATGACAAAGAAAGAAGGAACGTGGGGAAGAAAAAAAAAGATTTAAAAAAAGGTACTGGCTCGGGTGCAATGAAATGTAATATTTGTCTGTGCACTGTTCTGTGAGATGTAGTGTGAGGGAACTTTTTCATGCTTAGATTGTTATGGGGACACTGACTTCAGAGCAGCTGTATGTTTGTGTTTAGGAAAGCGGACACCGCGGTAACGGAGGTCAGAGAACAGGGCTGCGTCACTCCCTCGACACAACAGAAAGGTACATAACAGGAGCCTCAACAGAGTCAGATAACAATGTCAGACTACAAAGGCAAGGACTAATGACCAACTGCCTAATACCTTATACCGTAGATGCATTGAGTATGACATTTATAGACATCAGTTGTGGCAGTGTCCTGAGGGTGTATAGACGAGCCAGAGAGGACAATATCTTCAAAACTGAGGCAAGCGCATTAATAATTTCTCCATTCTCCTTCATTCAATAACACTTTCAGAATAAGACATCTTGGACTCCGGTGCGCTCTCTCTCTAATAACTGAACCATTGAGGAATAAAATTCTCCACAACCGTTCGCAGGCACTGCTCAAAGAGAATATAATAGTTTGTATTAATGCTGGATTCACCCACGGTAAACCTACCACACGATTAATAAAACAAGCAAAAGTGAATGAGCATAAATGATGAATGATCAATGAGGATGAGTCGTAGAAGAAATGTGCAGATGATGAATCTTTCTCTGAATCTCTGAAAAAACGTGACAGCATGATATTGGGAGCTCGTGGAGGTACCAGATCATATTCATCTGTCTCACCTGCGTGAAGTTACAGGAGGCCCATCCTTCTTCCCACCTGCCTTCTCCACTGAACTCTGTGCCGTCGCAGCCCGGGTCTTCTGGGCATGCTCCAGGTCACATGGTTGGGTCACACTTGTATCAACTTTAACGTGTCCTCCTTCAGTGTTTTGGTTGATTAAAGTGCTCGACGTGGAGGCTTTGTTCGCAGGGAGTGGTGGTGCAGGGGCCACCTTTGAGGATTTGATTTTTGCTTGAGAGGTGGCATCTTTATCAGCACCTTGTGCCACGGCCGGAGGCCACTGCACTGCGCCTGTATTCGTTTTTGAATCATCTTTGGCTGTACGCTCAGTTTCATTTTCATCATCTTCAAATGGATTCAAGCCATAAACAACCGGCTCCTGTTTTGTCTTTGAGCCATGTTCACTGGAAATCTTACCACCAGAAGACGAGGCCGTTTTGGGTTTAGATGATGGCCCTTCTTCCACAGAACGAGGTTTAGACGGTGCGGGACGTTTACTGTTCTTGGCTACATTCGTTGTTCCTTTGGTTGTGCTACTTTGTGTTGTGCTCTTGGCGTTCTTTGCATCTGTGGGAGACCTACTCAGTGGAGCAATCACTTGCACGGAGCGCTGTGGGTGAACACTGACAGTTTTGACATCTTTGTCTTTGCTCTGCTTGTTAATTTGTGCCAGATGTCTTGTATTTCCGTCCTGCTCCCTCTGACTCTGCCTCTCAGCTTGAGTTTTTCCTGGCGGCTGAGGAGCCAATCGCTTCTCCCGTTGAGTGCTAATAAGATTCTTTTCATCAGCCGAAGCCTTGCTTTCCAACAATGGGACGGCAGACTGACTCCTGCAAATGAGGCACAGAACTACATGACATTTAAGCCGACTCAAGCATTTAATTAAAAAAAAAAAAAAAAGAGAGGCTCCAAAGGGAATACATAATACAGCAAGAAAAAATATTCACAGACAAAAAGAGCTTCTCCAGCCTTGAATAATCTAAAAAAGAAGGTCATTTAAGGTAAGACGTATGGATGGAATAAAGGAACTTTTAATATTCAAAACAAATCTCAAATTACAATCCACCTTCACTGTCACCCATCGTTTCAAGTCATTTTTACTCCCTGTTTATACGACACCCGATGTAATGACGTAAGACTGTGCAATGAGCCTTCGATCTCAGCTGACAAAAGAAACGCGTCCTTCCTCGCAAGCGCGCATGAGTCTGCACGCTTATACCATCTCTAACACAAACACACGCAAGCGCAGCGCTATGCAATTTTCATGATGGTGTCACCTTAAGGTGGTGTGTTGCGTCTGTATGTCATGACTGACTGGAAAACAAGCCAAACTACACTCAGATAACACTTACCGCACATCTAAATGACTGACTTCATATCATTTTCATCAGACATTCAAATTTAGCTTCGTCTGTCATTCTGCTCCTGGTGACTAATAACTTTAGCTGGTTAACTAACGCCCTGTGTGTATTTCATACAGGCGCAGTTGATTCATGAGAGTTTGAAATAGCAATGTGGTATCTTAATCCATCCTCTGACTTTTCCCCTAACTTCACCATGAGTTTGACATTTGTGGTTTTGAATGAAACTATTAGTGGATGAGGGCTGATAACTAAAATGTTTTTTTGAATGGGGATTGAATCATGGTGAGATTTTCATCCAGTAGTACAACACATGTAGGTTACTTCCCTTGTTTCTTATATAATTTGGGAATCAAACAAACTGTCACAGTGTTTGTGATTCATGTAGTGTAAGATGACGTGAACAAACCTTTGCTGGACAGTTGACACGTTTGCTGCAGGTGAGTCTGGAATCTCATCGAAAGGATTCGTTGAAAAGTTTTCATCAAATGGATTAGTAGACGTGGCCTCGGCCCGGCTCTCCACTGTAGGTTTGGTTTGCGTTTGATTTCCTCTCTTCTTCTGTTCTTCTGCATCTCTTTTTACTTCCTCCAGCTTCCTGGCCTCCTCTTCTCTCCTCATCCTCTCCTCTTCCTCCTTTTTCATCTTCTCCTCTTCCTCAATAATCCTCTTTTCTTCCTCTTCCCGTCTCCTTTTCTCTTCCTCCATCTGAATCCTTTCCTGCTCTTCCTTTCTGATTCTCTCCTCTTCCTCAAGTCGTCTCCTCTCCTGTTCCTCTTGTCTCATTTTTTCTTCAACCAGTCTCTCATATTCTTCCTTCTCCTTCCTAGCCCTCTCTTCCTCCTTTCTCCTCACCTCCTCTTTCCTAATCATTTCCTCCCTTTGCCTTTTTTCTTCCTCAATTCTCCTCCTTTCTTGTTCTTCTAGCTTCATCTTTTCCTCAGCTAATCTTTTAAGTTCTTCCTCTTCTTCTCTCTTAACCCTCTCCTCTTCTTCTCTCTTAACCCTCTCCTCTTCCTCTTTTCTCCTCCGTTCTTCCTCCACCCTCATCCTTGCCTCTTCCTCCTTTCTAATTTTCTCTTCTGCCTCAAGCCTTTTTCTTTCTTCTTCCTCTAGTTTCCTCTTTTCCTCCAACAATGTCTCATATTCTTCGTTTTCCCTCCTAGCCTTCTCCTCCTCCTCTTTCTTAATCCTTTCCTCTTCCTCCCTTTGCCTCCTTTCTTGTTCCTCTAGCCTCCTCATTTCCTCATGCTCTTCTTGTCTTCTCACCATCTCCTCTTCCTCTTGCCTCCTCCTTTCTTCCTCCCTCCTAATCCTCTCCTCTTCCTCCTTTCTAGTGTTCTCTTCTTCTATCCTTCTTTCTTCCTCTAGTCTCCTCTTTTCCTCTTCTAATTTATGCCCTTCCTCTTGTCTCCTAGCCCTCTCCTCTTCCTCTTGTCTCCTAGCCCTCTCCTCTTCCTCTTGTCTCCTAGCCCTCTCCTCTTCCTCTTGTCTCCTAGCCCTCTCCTCTTCCTCTTGTCTCCTAGCCCTCTCCTCTTCATCTTGTCTCCTAGCCCTCTCCTTTTCCTCTTGTCTCCTCTGTTCCTGGGCCCTTTCCTCCTCCATCCTAATCCTTTCCTCTTCCTCTCTTTTTCTTTTTTCTTCTTCCTCAAGTCTCCTCCTTTCTTGTTCTTGTAGTCTTCTCTTTTCCTCTGCTTGTCTTTCATGCTCTTCTTCTTCTCTCTTTGCCCTCTCCTCTTCCTCTCGTCTCCTGCTCTCTTCCTCCTCCCTCTGAATCCTCTCCTCTTCCTCCTTTCTAATTTTCTCTCCTTCAATCCTTCTTTCTTCCTCCTCCAGCCTCCTCTTTTCCTCTGCTAATTTACTCTCTTCTTCTTGTCTCCTCCTCTCTTCTTGAGCTCTTTCCTCTTCCTCCCTTTGCTTTCTTTGTTCTTCCTCAAGTCTTCTCTTCTCCTCAGCCAATCTCGCAGCCTCTTCTTCTTCTTGTCTCCTAACCACTGCCTCTTCTTTTCTCCTGTTCTCCTCCTCCATCCTAATCCTCTCTTCTTCCTCTCTAAGTTCACTCACATCCTCTTTTATGCTTTCCACTTCAGCCGTCTCCTCCTCTTCCTCTGTCCAGGGTGAATACTGCCTCACTCCCCTGAGTGAATCAACGGATGGAGGAGAGCTTTCAGGAACATCTTCCATGGAGCCATGACCTGAACTGGCCAGACTGAAGTTTGAGCCGATGCGAGAGGTCCGGCCCTGTGGTTCTTCGCAGTATACATGACTTCCATTGATGCACAAGTTACTCTGCTCGGCAGCACCATGTTTTTGGTGAACAGAGGAGGAATCTTTGCTGTCCGAGCTGCCAGAGCGCTTGTGTATCATGAATTTGAACTTCTTTTTACCTGGAGGGACATGAAGGAGATTATTTAATGACACAAAGAATGAGAGAAAATAAATGAAATAACTGAGTAAATTTTTCAAAATTGCAGCCAACCTTCAGAAGAATCCACATTCAGACCAGAAGACTGGCTGCCGCTCAGCGTGGAGTTCTTCGCAGGCAAAACAGACATGGACTGAGACATGTTCTTTTGCAGATTAGACTTGGTAGAAAACAAAGACTTTATCTTCTTCTTCTTCTTTTTCTCTTCCTTGCCTGCAGCTACCTCAACATCATCGTTTCCCTCCTCCTCGCTGTCTGTCAGAACCTGAGCGAAGGGCTGCACTATGGTAGACGAAGTATCCGAATCCTTTTTCTTGCCACGAACTTTGTCCTTGAACTTGCCCAGGCGGGATCTGGATTTGCCGGCACCAGAAAGGTCAAACATGCTGGCGGTCATGTTGTTTCTCATGAACTGGATGTCCACTAACACCTCCCCTCTGTCTTTATCTGCCTTGCCAGTCTTGTCCAGCAACTTAAACCATCTGTAAAAGAAAGGCGTCTTATTAGAATTTATATATTTTGAAGGTGTGCGCACAGATGTATAATGTAACACTTTCTATATATAATTCTGCGGGCATCCTGGTAGCTCAACGGGTAGAGCGTGTGCCCCATACACAAAAGCTCAGCCTTTGCTGCAGAGGCCCAGGATTGGAATCTGACCTGATTCCTGTTTCAGCGTTGAATCCCTGACCTTAAAAACATTGTTAGACCTGCAATAACTGATTTTTTGGCCACCTGAGGGCAACAGAAACAAGTTGTAACCAAAAAAATGTTCTTTTAAGTCAAGTCTAACAAATCTAGCAGTTATGGAGCAACATGATCATTTATTTGGAGTCTTTTACCATGTCGTGAATGTAAGTCCAATACTGTTTTTGATCTCTACCAACTCGTGAAGGAAATATCTGACTGCTGAACTGTGTCTGACTGCTGTTCGTCATTTCAAACAAAACTGTTCAAATCTGTAAAAAAAACCGAATCACCGTCTTTTATCATCATGATGCGTTTGCACTGAAAGTAAGGAACAATAATACTGAGTCAATGATAAGCCTGTGTTCATTCAGCCTTCTGCGTATTTACACTCACTCCACTTCCTTTTAAGATATAACGTTCCACACACTATCTGCAACAACAAGATGTCGCCCACAGAGTGTGATATTAATGAAGCATTGTTCCACTATTATCTGTGATTCACAATAATGTCATCTTCTGAACGGTATCATAGGCACGGTGAGAGTGAGATTCATGTACAGTACGTTGATGTTTCGTCCTCTTTAGTTTCTTTGTGGAAACTATGATCCATCCTAATGGAGAGTGACTCAGCTGCAACTTGAATGTTTTTGGAAAGTCTGTGAGGATAAGAGCAACCAGCAAACCGACCATGAGGGAAAGTTTTTTTTAAAAATAATATTACTGCCTGAGGCTGCCTCTAAATGGGGAATTTATGAATGCTCGTACTGTGTATAATTTTGTCTCGGTATGTGTCAACCTACATGAAGATTTCCTCACATAATTACATCCTAATAAAAGTTCTGCATCAGACTCAGATGTGTAGCATAGTTTTATACATAACAGGCTCTCTAATAGCTCGTGATCCACTATGCCTTGGAGACGTGTCACGCTAGACGATGCTTGACTCAATCCCAGACATCTAACCCTGCAGACAGACAGTCAACAGGCCGGTCGACTCCCCTGAAGGAGAGAGTTTTTATCTAGTAACAAGATTAGTCTCTGCTCCTTACAATCAAGCTGCTAATAACCTCATGAACATCCCTTCGTCATACTGTAGTGCCAGAGGGAAAGAATCAGTGACAGACTTCTTAGCAGGGTTAACACCAAGATGACAATCACAGAAACCAACAACAACACTGGTAACAACCTCAAACTAGAAACCTCAAAAACAAAAGCCTGAACAGACTCAGGAAGGCTTGTCCATTGAGACAAGATAAATCTGTACCCGTGTCACAGCCCTTTACTAACTGAACAGCCTCAGAACAAGCAGAAGAATTTAACAGAACAACGAAAAAAAAAAGAGCAGTCAGCATAAAAAGTGCCTATCGGGCAGAAATCTGAGGTCAGCTCACCACTGAACAAACAACTCCAACTGAAATCTGAATTCCTGGGGAAATGAGGAAATGAGGAAGGGGCCGTGTGTGCATGAGTGTGTGTTTGTGTGGACAGAACACATTTCTGTGTTGTGGCGGCATCTGGAATTGTTCTTACAAGAAAGTTAACTTAAAATTTAACATATTTGTCTCAGAAATGAGGAAATTCAGGAAATCATTTTACAGATGATACTGATGTGTATTATACCCAACTGAATACAGTGCCTTCCTCTCTGTGGTACTTCATCAGATATGTTGTTAAGATTCACCCTCCTCCTCCTCCCCCCTCAGGAATGCTTCAGATGCGTGGCACAAACAAATTAAGATGATGAAGGTCTTTTCCTGGAATTTGTAAAATGGATGAGACTGCTGTCACAGCTCCGCTGCCTCCTACTGCTGGTGAATAATGGGATGTGTTTTGCAAATTTCAGGCCTCGACATTGATAATATTTCACTGTGCGACTACTTCACGACCTGTCTGATGGATGCCCTTCAAGAAAACACCGCTAGACAGATCGTATATTCATTTGTCATGTAAATGAAAGGAGACCTTAATACAAACATCTGCAACTCTATGGCAACTTGACAAACCCTCTAATCCTGCGAAACGTCACAGACCTGAGAGGAACTGCAGCCTGGTGTTAACTCTGAGTTCATGACTGTATGACTTTCACATATAAGCAGTCCATTAATATTATAATAATAAAGTATAATATTAAATTAACTACAGGTGTGTTAATTACTAAATCTGTAATTAAAACGAACAAACAATATAAAGTAAAAAGAATAGAAAGTAAATATTTCTTATGATATAATGGTATACAGACACACACACACACATAACACAGTATAGTATTAGTATGCTATACTGTAATATAGTATAGTATAACACAATATAAGTATGTTGTATAGTATGATGCAGTATCAGTGTTTAAGTAAAATATAACTGTATGGTATTAGTATAATTACAGTCAAGTACTGTATGCTTGACGGTGCTATATTGTGGTATAGTATTAGTATAGTACACAGTTAAGTACTTTTATATACCAGAATATATCACATTATGTATAGAATGAGTATAGCACAGTATACTGGTGTCAGTTATTAAAGTGTTGTACATAAGCACACTAAACTATACTAATGCTGGACTATACTATAGCATACAGTACAATATACTATAACACTATACTGAATTGTACAGTATAATCATAATTCAAACTATTGAACAGCTTCCACACCTCTGATGGTGACACAATGTCACCAACAACTACGTCACGCATGAATGAGTAAAAAACAAAAGAGCAGAAGTAAGCTAGTTCACTTTAAACAGAAGGGAAGTTGCAAAACTGTTTGGGCGTTAGCTGGTTGAGGTTGGTAAGCAGTGTGCAGGAGGAGGAGGAGGAATTAAAAATGCCTTTCACTTTAACGCCTGGATGATGTCTTTAAAACCAGTAATCTCACACCCTTGTGAAGAGTGGAGAGTGTTGTTGCTCTGCTGCACAGACAAAACGCCGAGAGGATAATGCATGACTCAACATTTTGTAAATTTATTCTACTTTCTGCACACACACATCCTTCCTTATGAAGCCCGAACTACTGATAAGACAATGCCCTGTGTGGTTGAAGCAATTCTTATCGCAGAACGCAGCTGTGTGAGCGGGAGAATAGCTGAGTGAGTAAAACAACTCAACTGCGATAATGTCCAAGGACCAAAACCGTCCAAGGCTTAGTGTATCAGTCCACATCTATTTGTTACAGAAGCCAAAATGAAAGCCTACCTGGCAATGGGTGCCTTCAACCTGTGCATGAACCTTTTGATATTGTATGTGTTACATCAAGGAAAGACACAAAACTCTTGGGGGACCTTGAGGGCCAAATGGTTACAGCACATGTCACCAACCCATTTCCTGTCTGCCTCTGTTCCTATTCAATTAAAAAGGTCAAAAATGCCCCACCAAAATAAAACACAGCAGGTTTCTGGATATCCTTACTCAGCTCTCTCAAGTAGGGTTGTATTTTTCTGTATTCGGGGTGGCCTTGAGCCTGACCAGCAGATTTTGGAGGTCCATTTAGCTGCTGGCACTGCTCATGCTGGTTCAAACTGTGAGGACTTACTGCGACTCCCTTGAATAGAACAGAGCTATTTTTAATGTGTATTTCCTTCCTGACACCTCAAGTCTACCTTTTCTTACATGAGTGTTTCGTGTCCCACTATCACATTTGACTCGTGGGCTTTTCTCATCTTAAATAGTAAATATGGAACTTTCTCAGTGGTCTTTCCTTTGAAATTAAAAGCAAATAATGATCTGTGACCAACACTGTACACTCACAAAGTGACCAAATACTTGTCAAACACATTAAAAGTCTTCAAAGTGATCCTCATTTCTACCCGTGCCGTCTACACGATACAAACAGCAGTGCCTTCACATGTTCAAAATAGAGCAAAACCTGGTTGAATCCAGTAAACACCTCTCCCCTAAAACAGTGGAGCCGTTGTGCTGGCAGCTCGTGGAACATGTTTGTCTTTTGCAGGGGGGGTGGGCAGTACAGGCACTGTGGTCTTGCTCAGGAAAAACTGACCTTGCTAGACTGTCACTGTTGCCATCGCTGTTTGTTTTTCGTTGATAAAAAAAACAGTCAGGAATGCGAGGCTAAAGGTGGATTTAAACCTCAGAGGCAAGGTGCACTGAGTCAAGACACCAGAAAACGGGCCGGACATTTACTCAGGGCTAGCAACAAGCGTGTTAGCGGATGAGAAAATTATTTTTCACATAATGCACGTATCAACATGCTGATTTTCTGCAGGGTGCTGGGATTCTACATGCCAAAGAGCAAATGTGATCAGAGTAAAACACACACACACACACAGCAAACCTGTTAAACCGTGTATGATTAATCATGGAGCTCACAGCCAGGTGAAGTTCAGTTCGGCATACTGAGAAAGTTGGACAGCGGTGTGAAAGTCATTTGTGACCAAATGTATTTTAATCACAGCTCATTCGATGCTCTCACGTCTCATTTTAATATGACTCTTTCACTGTGACAGTCACGAAAAAACTTTCAACCCGGGTCGACAGCTTCTTCTGTGTTAGAAAAGGTCTCAAATACGAACGGACAGCAAACGTATACTGTTTTATGATGAAGAAAAAGGGGCAGTAATGAACCGCGACACCAAATCCAGACTTGGTATGGATTGCATTGACCCGAGAGAGTCAGACAGAGCAGACAGAACCAAACAACTGCACACACACAACTCTTTCAAAAGGTGGGAGAAGGAAGTGTGTGTGTGTTTAGGTATTCAGACAAACAAGCAAAAGGTATGCAGTTTTTTTTTTGTGTAATACAGGTCACACGGCAGGGGACTGAAAATGCTCAGGAACAGCTTAGCCGAACAAAACATCCTCCCCTTCTTACTGAGCAGCAGGCATGGCTGATGGGTGTTGCATTAATTGCATCAAAATCTGTTCTTTGAACACGTGAAGAGCATGTTCTCTGCTCAAAGGAGCAGGTATAATCGTCCCTACTGACACCACAGCAAGGCCCGTGAAACCTGATCACTGCCTACAAACTTAGCAGAGATGGACAGCAAAGGCAGTCCTCACCTTGCTCAGTGTGTGTGCAGCTTAACAAGAATTTAAAGCTGTGTCGTTTTTTATCTTAGAGAGCGGTACAGTGGCATAGGGAGGCAAATCTTGTGTCCTCTTTGTGGAATCAGTCAATGAAAGAGTGAATCCCGTGACTCGCGTCTTTCGCCTCGGGAAGTAATGCTGATTGGCATCCTTGAAGGCCGCTGCCAGGGGAACAAATCCCTTAAGCTGCACTGGAGCATGTGGGCAACATTCACAAGGTCTGTGTAGTGATGCGTGGCTGTGTGTGTGTGTGTGCACCCTCAAATACCTCACCTTAGTGGGGGGAAAGAAAGTGCAAGCACCACAGGGAAACCCTACGGACTTCCAAAGAGTTTTTACAAACGCCCGATTTAAGGAAAGCATATACATAATGCAACATTGGCCCGTGTTTTACACAGATGGCGCATAATTGATGACAATTAAAAAGTGTGTAATTATTAAGGATTTAAAAGGGGGATTATGAAGGTTTGCCCTGCAGGACAAGCAAGCTGCAGTATAAACCAGCAAACAGTTGTTCCCCTGTGGCGTAGATGGAAATCAGAGTTCTTTATAATGCCTTCCATGATTTCCTCATTTACATGCAACTAAAAGTGAAGCGTACCATCTGGCCAAGAATTAGATACAGCATACTGTTGTGTGCTGTGGAGTAGAGTATGTGCAGAAACGCTCGTACACAGCGATCATGAATGAGCAACAATTTATTTTTAATTTATTTTTTACTTGTCTTCAGGGTCTGAATCATTCGACTGCTTCAGTGGATTTGAGTCATTGAACCACTCCACAAAGAGACAAGCTCAGTCATGTCTCCTTTAAGTTAATATTTGTTTGGTGAATGCTCAAAGACTAGTTGATTCATTGATTACTTGACTGACCCAGGACTGTTTTCATTAAAAGCAGATAATGGCTACATTCATTAAATATCTTTTGGGGGTTGTACTTGGTTTAAGACATTTCTGGACTTTAACAGTGGGGAGTTTGACGACTTGCTCACACATTTAATCGATTAATCGAGAAAACTGTCTGTAAATGTATGTTTTGACATTGTTTTATAGTCCCTGCTGTGCCACTTACTCGCTCTTGTCGCGGGTTTTGTCCTCACTGAGCTGCAGCACGTTGATGACAGCCTGTCCCAGCAGTTTGTCTGGACCCACCAGGGCCCGGTGCAGGACGTGGACATGGAGAGTGGACCGGTCTGTGCTACCTCCACCTCCACCTGCGCTCTGCGGCAGGTCGAAAGTGGCCTCCTCTTTCCACACCGGTGCCACGCTCTTCTCCGCCACGGAGGTCTGATACTTCTCCTTGCCCACTTGCATGACCGCGTACGCATCGTTGGTGCCGCTTTTCCCCTTTATCCTGAGGCCTCTGGCTTGGAGCACCGTTACCTGGACGCTTGTGGGACACCACAACTGATCCGACAGAGACATGCTGAGACACCACTTGTTGCTGGTTTAACGCCGCACAAATCCAAAACACAAAACGTGGAGGTGTCCACCGTCCAGTTCACCGCGAGACTGCGCTGGTCTGGTCTGGAGAGAGGAAAAGTTTTTTGTTTTTCCCTTGAGCTCCGATGAATTTGAGGAAACAGCTGATTGGGGCGTGGTTACACCGACAGGGGGCCTCGGTTAAGACATAGACACACCCCCCGGATTACATGACCTGTCTACCAAACTTGACACTCATCTTGTCGAGCCCATTCACGCCACGACAATCACTCATTGGAGCCAATAGGCCACACCTGATCCCCGGTCAAACCAGCCAAAGTGCATCAGTGTCAAACCATCTGCACACACACGAGGACTGATTAAGAAGTAATCATCCAGTCCTTTGATTGTCTTTTCATCGAATATTATTAAGAACTTAAGAAGATGTTACTGTGCCCTGTTCCTCCCCTACCTTAACTATGTTTCTGATCTAGACAGGAAACCTGACAGGCCTGGGACAGCTGATAGGGTTCATATGGTTGGAGTTTCAGGTGTAGCTCCACTTTGAATCTTAATCAGGCTGCCGTGTCAAGACCAGGTAGATTGAATTCTCTATCTGAAATGTGTTTGTGTGTGTGTGTGTGTTTGTTTTAGCCTCCTCGTGGACTGAATACCTCATCAGACTCCATCAGATTGCATTCTTAGCAATACAAGTTGGGCTAAATCTTCAATGAACCGGACTGGAATAAGGTTCTTATGGAAAATGTATGTATTTTAGACAGTTATGTGCCTGTCCAAATCAGTCTGTTGGTTTATAGTTGAGTAAAATCTCATTCTCATGCCGCAATGAGCAGGATGGTTTATGATTGAACACCGACCTCTGCTGTTTAAGAAAGGGAATTCAACTACATGAGCATCATTTCTGCTCTTTGAATCACTTTAAACCTCAAATCCTCTTAATGAAGGACTTTCCTAACATCCTGAGAAAACCAAAACCTGCGGTATCACACACAGCCTGAAAATGTTTGATCTCACTTTATCCTCTCCGTGGTGCCAAACGAAGATTAAAGGTGAAGGTAGAAAGTTGAGCCAATTAGCACGGTGACGCACAAAGTGTTGGCATTGCACAGTCGGTGTGTTTTTGACTGCGATTAACCACTGTAGTACTAGGCACTTTCTTAATGGCTGTGGACCTAAAAAAGATATTCAGAAATAATTCAGCTTTTTAAAAAAAAGGTCATTATGATTAGGAGATAATGTTTTAATCAGACACAGCAAACAATTGCATATGGTATTAAAAAGGAGGCAGAAATAAAGGTCACAACAGGACTTTGATCATAAAAAGACAAGCTGACCTCTTAGCAGCATTCAACGTTTCTGTACTCTAAGTGCAACTATTCTGCTAACTTCAAATCATACAAATAATGTAAATAAATATAGATTTTACACGGTAAAAACATAAAAATACTTTCATTCTGATTCTGGTAAAAACGATACAGTTACAGGAATAATCAATATAAATCAATATAAATTTCTACTTCTGATAATTCCGTCACCATCATGTAACACATGCTGAAAAAGAAGTAAGAGTCAAACACTCGCTGTGTCCTCATTGTCCTTCTGTTAAATCTTGTTGGCTTTTATCCTCCTCTGGATTTTCATCCGCTAAATGTTTGTTGTCACTTCGGCCCCCCTGGTCCTGCTCACCTACAAGAACCTTACTGTAAAGTTTCTGCTGCTCTTCTTTCAAAGCATCTTTCACTTTGGCTCGTTTCAGCCCTCCATCCCTGACGGAGAAGAGGCATCACAGACAGACACAGACGCAGTGTCATTAGTTACTTTTTTCACTAACAACTGACGGGAATAACAAAGACTGGCCATATGAATCACCTTCAGGATGAAGCTCTGCAGTGTTCTGTCAAAGCTAAAATACCAGTGACAATGTCTCTTCTTGATCAACATCTGTCTCTTTCTATCCAATTGTTTTAACACAGATTTTCATTTTGTGATCGAAAGAACGTGAGTAGAAAAACAGATGCAAAGATGTCTTTACAGATTTTTAAGCTGAGGTGCAAAAACAAAATGTGACAACGTGCAATGGAAACAACGAAAAGGGCGGCAGACAAAAACATCAGATTTGTGTGAAAAGGCGAGCAGACTGTGACCTTCCTCAAACGAATATGTGTAAATTTCCATCCTACATTTGTTCCCACTGTTTGAGGTTTGGCTGCCACTCTTCTAGTTACTTCATCTTGGAAAATTAGTGCCACCTACTTATTTGCTCAGCAGTTTCAGATGCATAAATAGTCTTTTTCTGGCCTTATTTCTGAAAATTCTCTTAAAATGTGCTCTGCATTTGGATGAAACCTAATGACTCACCAGATGAGATCCACTAATCCTCCTTGTGCAGCTATGGCTGCTTTCACTCTGTTGGCAAACTGCACTGCATCCTCCCCTTCCTATACAAGGACAATAAAAAACAACAGGCTAAGAAAAGGTGGGGAAAAAAACTGATGATCTGAAAGTTCAATCGCTGATTTTGATGATACACACAATATTTCTCTGTAAAGTTTTGCCAAAGAGCTTCACCTCTCTGTTCATAGGTGGCAGGTACCAAACACTGCAGACGATGGCCCAGCTGCTCATCATCCTCAGCAGATAATTCACTATGCCAAACTTACTGCTGTTCCAGAAAGCATCCCCAAACCGAGGATCGTACTGCAAGATGGAGATCAGGTCATATCAAGCGTAGGTCAGAAGAAAATGAGCAGACAGGAGGAAAAGGAGCAGCTCCTACTTTTATAGCAACTGGATAGACGGTGCAGCCGATTTCAAAGCTGCCCTTTTTGAACATCATCACTGATGTGTTGTTGATGCAAGTACCTGTAGAAGACACAGTGAGAAGCTTGTATCAACACTAAACAACAAACCTTACAGGCTCTAGGTGTGCCTTTCAAAGAATTACATCATCGTATACACACCCTCAGGGAAGATCAGGATGGGCTGTTTGGTTTTGTCCGCAACATGATCGCCAAGTCTGAAACGACAACGATCAAAATCTTAGTCTTACTTAGTCTAGTGACTTTAAATCCATTCCGACAGACGTACACATGGTCTACATCACGTTCACTGAAGTGCTTTTAAATGACATGAAATGTGTGCAATTAAATGCCATGCTGCCAGGGCTGGTATCAGTGTATAAACTACTACTAAAATCTATGATTAGGCAAGTACACAATAATCCAGTTTTAGGTTAGACAATGATTACTCACTGTTAAACTCATCGTTTGATGGCAGCCATACATAATCATACACTATAAACTAAAAGCACTGAGGTTACTGAGGTCAAACATTTTTATTATGTCTGTGCAATTGCACTACAATTGCACCTTAAGTTTAAGTCATTATGTGCTAAGTGTGCATAGGCCACAATCAAATGTTTTAACCTCACCACCTGTCATATACAGACATGAACAGGCATGAACAGCAGCACTGACAGTAATGTAACTGGAAGAGCAATGAGAAGATGCGCTGTTACTTACCTCTTGGCCACTAGGTGTCTGTCTTTGACTTCTGATCTTTCAAACCAGATGTGAGGAGAAGATTTGACCATGGCTCGCTGGATCATTCCCATCAACCCTGCATGCACCTGGCCGACCTGAGAGACGAGTTGAACTCAAGGTCAGCTCAAAAACATCTAGAGCAGAGTTTTTTTTTTATAACCTTTCATTTTTATGAAGAATGAACGTGCACTCTCACTCCCACAAACACATACAGACACAAACTTTTATACCATGGAGTAGCAGCCGTCATTGGCCAAGATGATGACATCAATGGGCGTTGTGTGATTGGCCACACAGATGCCGCCATTCTTTGGTTTGTTCTCGCTGAAATGGAAACACAGACACACAACTCGGTGACTAACAAACATCCAGTCTAACACACCAAACACTCACATTACATTCTCTGAAAAAGAGACATTTACAAATAGCTGTTAAGAGCTCCGGTAATTAGAATGTATTCAGTGAGTTAAAGTGTCTGTGAGGGAAGCTGATAACGTTGCTGAATATTAAACATGCTGTACCTGTTATGATAGGTGATGATTGCTGTGAGAGCTCTGACAAAGATGCGGTAACACATTAGATGAACCTTCTCACTCAGGAGGAACCTTAGCCTGGAGACATGCAGCATAATGTTACAGCAATTACTGCAGTACAGCGACGACGCACATGTCAAGGTCAATCAAACAAACAAGGTACAGAACAACCACTTCTTTTTTTTTTTTAAAAGAGCAGAACCATCAGAAAATGTTATTTTAATGCGTACATCCTGTCACTGCTGTAGCTTCCTACTCTTATTATTGGGGCCTAACTTTACATGCCTGCTCTTACGAGGGGAAACTTACTCTGTATTTGGTAAAAGGCCCACTAAAGTGGTCAGAACTAGCAGCAGACTGATAGCAGTGACTGCCAGAGTAACTCTGCAGAGAAAAGAAGATACATTTGACAAGACTGAATCAGTTCTTCACCCATTTATAGATTTTGTACTATGAGATGAATCTTTCTGTTTTTTACCGCATCCTGTGCGCTGTTCTGACCTGAGTGGCAGCAGAACGCCGTAGCGGATGAGCACCCCGAGGCCCCACAGCACAGTGAGTCTCACACTTATGTGACGGAAGTTGTAGTTGCTTCGAGTCAGCAGGTTCCAGCTCTCCAGTTCCTGGGCTGTAAAACGCTTTGTCACCTCGTCATCCATGATGCTCTCCACACCTCTCCGGCAGAAGTAGAAGATGTCAGACATCTCAAACTCCGGCTCTGAGCGCAGACAGCTGGCTAAACCGCGGAGCTCCTGGATCTCCTGCTGCAAAGACGACGGTGGTTCTTTGGCTATGATTCCTACAGTGAGAAGACATTTGAGTTAATGGTAAAAATAAAATAGACACAGTGAGCATCCGTGATGGAAAAACTTTATTCCTTACCACTGCTATTTGGCTTATAGAGGTGCTCCTTCTTTTCCTTTGCTCCCTTCTCCATTCGAGAGGTTGCCCACTAATAAAACAAAAAAACTGTGATGAAGTAGCACCTATGGAAATAAGCAGCAGTGTAACCCTCCAGATTTCATTCATTGTTAGAGATTCAAAGAGAATATGGGCAGTGCAGATGATCAGAGTGATGAACTTAGGCAACACAGTCCCTGAAGACTAGTCCAGTTTCTGTTTCAAGTTCTCTACCCTTTGTCTGACTTACTCGAGCATAAATAGGTCACACTTTTGATGGATCAGGCCTCTGTGCCACCTCGGCCTGGAGAGGGGACATTTAAAGAACCACTGCCCGGTGTGGACTCCAAATAAAACACTAATGTGTATTCCCGAGAGGGGCTGTAACCCATGGAAGAAAAACTGTTCACAAACAGTCGTAGATAAACACACTTGTATGGCATCAAGTATATAGTCCACTGGGTAAGCATGGACCTGAGCTCTCTGGGTTGAAACTAACATTTAGCCGGTTTGCTTTATGCCTGGACAAAGCAAAGAGAGACTCGGCTGGAGGACCATCGACATACACACAGGAACCTGGACACTGCAGGTTTATGATGGATGAGGAGAGTCTGCAGCTCCTCCTACCCTGCAGGCAAAATCCAGCAGGACGACAGTCAGAGCCCCAAGAACCAACTCAAAGGGTGGCACATCTGTCTTACAACAGCTGTCAACTGTCCTACAACTTTTGCTATGCTCCTGTTTGTTCAGCTTTAACTGTTATCATGATATCATGTGGTACACTTCTCTTTGTTCCAGCAGTGTAAATTCCCTGCAGTATCTACACCGCCTCAGATGTTAGTCCCATGGCTAAAGGCTCACTCCTCCCAGGGGTCTGCCCTAAAATCTAACTCCCCTCGAGGAAAGGGAAATGCTCTGTGCTTCTAACGGCCCCTCTGAGCTTGGAGAACCCAGCGGTCCCATCTGACAGGGAATGCATTTTTTTTTAACACTGCAACTATTTTGTGTCTCTAATAAAACACAAAGAAACATTTTCAGCTGACACACATTAATACAAAATAAACACCAAACTCACCTCAAAGATCTTGAGAAGTGTCCTCATGTAGAGTCTCCTGATACCAAGAGAGACTCCGAGTACAGCTGGCACGATTATGAAGACAAATAGAGCAGACAGCCACGCAGCGATGGCGGTGCTAAGACACCTGCACAGCAGGTTGTCAGCAGGAAATACAAACCAAGTCATGACTCTCGACTGCAGAAGAGAGAGCAAAGACACTGCACGCCACAGCGAACACGCTGTCTTCTGGTCTGGTTGAAGTCTTTGTGTTTGAAGCTGATGCCGAAAATTTGCATCAGGTGTAGGTCATCGTCTGCGTCTGACGGAGACAACACAAAGTATCAGGATCAGTAAATATCTCACATGTTCACTTTCAAGTGACTTTTTCGTTATTGTGATTGGCCTTTTTAGCAACATCATGCTTTGCTAAGTATATAGTATTTTGACTCACAGGGCAAGAGAGCCTGCAAAAGTATTCAATAAGCCTTTAATACATAGTCAGCAGAAGTTTTTAAGAATGATTTGAGAGCACCGTGTCACTCTCAACCCATCCAGAGCACAGAGGTCTGTTTGTGCACAGTCGCGATGAGATATCTCGACTCTGGCGACTCTGGTTTCGAGTGTAAGCGTCCAGTTTCCACTCAAAACCAGACTATTCCAGAGGACGGAGAGTGTCTCCTGTGTCATCTGGCAGAAGATTAAAATGAAATACACTTTTAAGAAGGTGTAATGCTGTAATGCCTAAAGAGCAGGGTTGTGTTTATATTTCTGTTCTACATTATTATTATTATTATTATTAACTCAGTGGTCTACTGTTTTGAGGGAACTTCTGTTACTTAGGGACTTTATTGAAAGAAAAATGACTTTCTTTACGAATTTATTGACTTATTTGAACATCTTGAATGAGTATGTTGCTCACAGGTGTGTCAGCTGTTGCTTTACTGTTGGAAAAACTGCACTAACTGTACTTCATGGTGTCAGAAACAGGTGGTGAATTCATGGAGGGAAATTACCTGTTGGCTGGTTAGCATCTTGTATAGCTGTGTACATGAAAATATCAGAATATTTTCAATGATGTTTTTAATTTTTTGTTGTTATCACTAAAAGTTCAAGATGTTAATGTTGGAGTTAGTTAGTACAGACTAAGAGGCACCGAGCTCATAATTAAGAATTAAAGCTAATTAATTGGTCATTATGTAGTTTTAGTTTATAATTTAGGAACAATGCTTTGTCATTTAACGTCATAGCTTGAATTTAAAGAAATAATTGTAACTTTAATGGGCTCACGTTCAACTTATGCGTCTATCTTCTTCAAACGAACAGTAAAGTTACTGATTACTGGGAAGTTTACGCGGCTATAAATGCTTCGTAACATGCTAGTTTCAACATGCTAGGTTAATTAGGTTGACGTTCATCACGAGTCATGTGTTTGCTGTAGCTGTTGCTGTAGTAACCGCTCGGCTCTTACCGTCCCGTTACCCGATTTAACGCGACTCCTGTGCCGGGGGAGAGTTGAGACGGCAGGCGGTCAGATAGCTCTCCATCTGTGGACGTCTTCTTTACTCTGTGCTGCACTGAGCTCCTCGGGATGTTAGCAACATGCTACAAGTGCGGTTGTGTAGAGTCGTCATGGCAACCGGTCGGCGGCCAATGAGGGCTGCTGTCACTGCAGTGTGGGCTGGACGCGCACAGTAAATCTGATTACAGTGAGGTGGTGTGAGGTAAATCTGTGGCCTGATACTGACACACTGCAAAAAATGACTCAAGGAAATTAAATATTGTCATCATAAATCAATACCAGTGGATAAAAATGCTCAAAAATTCTGCACCCAAACGTAATGAACAGCACATTCCTTCCTTTTTCCTGTACGGGTCATTTTGATCAAGCTTTGTATTGCTAAAAGTTTGCCATGTATTTGTTCATTTGTACACGATTAAACTTTACTGTGAGTTAGGTTCAATAAAAAAAATTGCATTAATTGAAAAAAAAGTTTCTGTAAGTCTAAGATCTGTAAGTTTTCAGTAATACATTTGGTTATATTTTATAAATTCATTTGTTATGATCTATTGTAAAAAATTGAATCAAAAACACTCACCAAAATAAAAGAAAGTGAATAAAAATATAGATATCGACAGTATGTAGAGAAACTCAGTTGAAGTTAAAACTAAAAACTCCCAAAATGACTCGGTTTGACTGGAGGCTGTCCAAAAACACAAAATATTCACTTCATCTCTTCTTAAAGTGAGAACATGAGGACTAAGACTAAGACTTTATAGTTTCTGTAGTCAGTTTATTTACACGAACCTGGACTTAGACAACTGACGGAGTTTCAAAACCTCTATACCCTCTATACACTTTATCAACAATCAAATTTGCAAGTAAAGGGAGTAAAGGTCTGCATGTGCTGTTTCTGTTAAAAGCCAAGTTGGCTCTTTCTCAGCAAAAGTCAGTAGAGAAAGACGTTTGTGTTTATAGTACAACAGAAGACTTGCCAGTTTGCTACTTACGCAGCTTTTTGTAAATGTCAGAACTGTATTTGTCCTCATCTTTATTTGTTGTTAAGAGCCTCATTCCACAGTTCAGCAATTTATTCATTTCAATAAACCACACTGAAATGTTTGGGTTTTGAGACTGAACATCTCAGACAGTCAGGAGCAAATCCACTTTATTTTGATCTCAGACTTCATTTTAAAACATTAGCCTATTTTAGCATATGCTGTTGCTGATGCCATAAGCTAACTGGTTGCTAACCTTTTCCTAAACACTGAACTTTATTTGTGTGGTGGTCTAACAGCGGAGCAGCGCTTAAGCCACATGATTCTATTTCTGTAGTTTTCATCAAATGTTTTTATATCTTGTTTTATTTTATGTTATCTGTGTGATAAAGTGGTAACAACAACACAGTAGGACATAGGACAGAAACGAGGAATAGTTCAGGTTTTTTGAAGTAAGAGGTACTAATGCATAATTAGTATGTCACCTAGAGAAAGCAGCAGTCAGCACACTCCCAGTTTTGAGTCCCTGCACGGATGCAAAGCAAAGCACTGCTGTGGACAGGCTCAGGAGAAAAACATGTTTTACAGCTCGTCATCAGTTAAGGTGTACAGTGCTATAGTGAGCATATTCTCACTGCTTTGCCTAGCTGTCCGATCCATGGCATAATACGCCATCCATGTGCAGCACAGCTGGTCTTAGGTGTAGGAATACGTAAGTACTTCAGTTGAGATAATGTAGTGGCAAGGGAAGTTTGCTGTTTCTTTTCAATGAGTAATCAGTAATTCATTCACCTAACTCTAATCTTGAAAACTAGTCTTCACCCCAAAAATTTACTTGGTTTACAATTTGGGGACCAAGTGTTTGTCCCCACATGGGAGCAGAGCCCCTATCAGGTGACTTGAGGACTCAAAGGACACACAGCTACAAAAAACATATTACAGACCAGGTTTTTGTTCTCAAGTTCCAATAAAAACCTTTATTTTGATATATTCTGCTACAAATTTCAGTAGTTTCTTGCATGCATAGT
Organism: Nibea albiflora; assembly: GCA_014281875.1. Taxonomy (NCBI): domain Eukaryota; kingdom Metazoa; phylum Chordata; class Actinopteri; family Sciaenidae; genus Nibea; species Nibea albiflora. The sequence goes on along the minus strand of CM024803.1, from coordinate 13,786,111 downwards.
TTCACACAGTTAAGACAAGTAAAATCACAAAGTAAGATTTCCCTTTAGGAGAACAATCTTTACTTTATAGCATGCATATATCCCCGTGTCCATTTATAAACAGTCAACCAATAATTTAGCTGCCCCGGGAACCAACCGGCATTTGAAGCAGCACATCTGAAAATATAATCCAGTGGATTATAATTTCTAAAACATACTGCATACACTTACTACACTGAATAAGACTCAAATAATATTTTTTTTTGTAAACTTTCTTTGGCTTTTTGCGTAAAGAAGCTAATGCTGCTTCTTTACAAATATTTATGATGAAAGTAAGAGGGTAGAGAAATTGGTATTAGAGATTATGTTATGGGGCAGTTCATGGATGAGGTTGATTGTTCAATTCATTTTGAGGTATTAATGTTCAAAGTGAAAATCACTTCGGCGCTGTTCTGTCGACTCACAAAATCCCATTAAACAAGAACATTTATCAAAGCTTTGATTTTTTTTTCTCCAACATCATCTACCAATGTGAGTTAAGGTATAGATGATCAGTTAAACTGCACATGTATTCATGCAGAATAATATTCAGAATTAGTAGAACATACATGTCATTAAAAAGGCCTATCACAGTAGCAACTCACTGCACCCAGACAGGATTTCCCTCGAGAATTTTTGCAGTTGGAGGAGTCTTATGCACACTGAAAATTACATATATATATCACAGTAAGATAGGCAATATGTATTTAAAATCAGAAGAACTTGCATCGGTGCTACATTACACATAATTACAAAACAAACATCAGTTCGCTTTAACCAGGGTTCTGACAATAGTCTTAATGGACATGATAAATCTACATTAGAGGGTGGAGAGGAACAACAGTATGCACAAAACACAAACACACAGCTTTGACAGGATCACATGAAATGTTTCCATATTGCCATATTGTATTTGTGCTTGTCATGTCATACTCATGTCATCAGTGTTAGAAAAAGAACATGTGCTGTATTGGTTTTCAGTTTTGCTGGCATACTGCTGTAGCTGAAAATATTTTCTTTATGACTTTGCTACAGTTATGAACATAATATAGTAACTCCCATTCCCCTTCACCCAATGAGTCAACAGCCACATCGGCATTCGAATGTGTTATTACTGTTGTTTTTTTTACTAAAAGGAAAATACGCTTTTTTAAAATATACTTTGTAAAAGTCAGAAATGCAGCTGTTGGTTTTGTTTATGCTCTAAGAAAACAGCAGCAGCATATAATCAACAGTGTTGCTCCCGGCTGTAGGACGTCAGCCTTTGTGCTTCAGCATGGCAGTTTCAGGGCAGGGTTGATATGTTTCTGTTTTCTCGTTCGCCGACAGTTCAGAAGTTCAAAGTCCATCAGTAGTCCTGTGCTGGTCTTTCTCCTCATCCTCACGTAGCGACAGAGAATCCATGTTGCGTTTTAAACATGTCTCTCACTCTCTGTCGGGAACTCATCGAGACATCATCCGGACAAACTCTGCGCAATGAAGAAAAGGACAGGCTGTTTGACAAAGCTTTAATTAACAAGAAATATTCAACGACATTCCTTAATATTCCAAATTATATTTGAGGGTTTGTATCTCTGGTGTGTGGGTGTGGGTGTAGGATCGAGCTCCTGCTATCCCCACTTATTTAAATGTCACTAATAAGAGCCTTGTTGACTTGGTAAAATAAAAACCGTGCGATGAAATGTTGCTTTGATGTTGTTACTGATTGCAAGAATAGTTGCGTTAATGTGAACAGCAGCACTTCCTGATATTTTCATCCCTCACACCATGTATGCATCTTATTCTCTGGGTAATCTATGAGGTGCCATAATCCCTTGGTATGGAGATAATCTGACAGACAGACCTGCTGCCTTCATCCCCTCACCTCACTATCAGCATGGTATTTGGATATCAGCAGTACACATGGTGGGATTTTGCTCATACTCTGAAATGTGTGTGTGTGTGTATGTTTAGTAGAGAGTCAGAATGATGGAAATAGATACACACCAACACAGAGGGATGTTGTGTAAGCATGTTTCCAGGCTCTGGGCAGAGAAATGTGTTGTGTGGTCTGAATTGCAAAGCACACCGTCACATACCTTCGAAGTCTACGTGCCCGTCTCCGTTGAGGTCAATGTCTCGTAGGATGTCCTCCAGGTCTCTGTGTCCAACCTGAAAAAGCCGAGGTTGTGGGAGAGGTGTGAATGTCCGTGGCATGATACACAACTGGAGCAAACAGACGAGATTCAGACAGACACGGTTGATTGATGGAGAACTACAAAGAGGAGGACAGACTCTCCCAGCAGCTCTGTACCTGTTGTCCTAAAAGTTTCTTCATGGCTTCTCTCAGCTCTGCTGTGCTGATCTGGCCGTCACCGTTAGTGTCAAACTGAGAAAAAGAAACAAATGAATAAAACATAGAAACTCACCATTGCCACCATCACTTAACTCCAAATATAGCTGCAGAACATCCTCAATATTATTATTATTATCGTCGCTTGTATCTGCTGTTGTATTGCCTTTGCATTGGCATGGCTACCATTCCTGCAATCCTCTCCGAAGATAGTCTTTCTATAAAGTAACACTCTCAGTAATCTTCACATACTTATTTATATTTATATTTTACCTCCCGGGGTTTAAACTCTGACAGCTTGGTGAGCTTGTTTCCATGTATTTCCTCACCTCCTTGAATGCATCCCTCAGCTCTTTCACTCCAATCATGTCTGCAGTTTCAGCCAGAAGTTTGGGCCCCATGAGTTCAACAAAGTCCTCAAAGTCCACATGTCCTCCCACTATTGAACAGATTCAAACGAGGAAGCTGGGTTAACCTTCAGAGACTAAAAGACTGATTTATTTCCACTCCAGCTGATGAAGAGTGATGCTGAAGCCTAAGCAGACTATTGAAATCACGAGTGTTTGATTCTGACAGTTTTACTTACGATTCATGTTGATCTGCTGGCTCAGTTCTATCAGCTCCATCTCCGTCGGCATGTAGCCCATCGTTCTCATGCAGTTCCCCAAATCTTTACAGCCGATAAACCCATCTTTATCTTTGTCGAACTCCTTGAATGCCTCACGCAGCTCTGAGAGCAAACAAGACAGGGTAATGAATGTGAGAGAGATGTGAAAATTACAGCTTTTTTTTTTTTTCTTTATTTTTCTAAAATATAACATACCATCCATTTCTTCTGGCCTCAACTCTCGGTCCTGTGAAGGATCACAACACAAGGTTAAGAGCCAAACACTGCTGATATTTTTAAAATCATGCCAACATGCAGCATTGCTCACACAATATGATGCTGTAGAGAAAAAAAAATAATTAGTAGGCAAATGCAGGTATGTGACACAGAGTGCCAAGAGTCTGCAGGTTTCCTTCCATCCAAAGAGGAAGAGCTCATCAGTGGGATCACCTGCTGAAGGAAACATGCAGACTCCTGGCACCGTGTGGAAAAATAACACAGTAGGTACTAGGATAAAAGTAAACTAGCGAAAACAAGATAAAATATAAGATCTCGTGGCATTTCTGCAGAGAGGAAGCTGAACCATTTACGTATTTGTGGCGAATTCATTTTTTGTTTAGGGAAGTTGTTTGCATTTCCCGAGTGTGGAGATGCAGAGACGATGCAACAGTTTCCTTATTTGCCAGCCCATTGAACTGAAAATGACCCAATCTGAACCCCTGCATCCGTTTAGGAGCAGCCGGGTGAGAGCTCGTCATCGGAACAGTCAGTAAAACAGCGGTCGTCTACGCTGATGTTTTCTTTAATAACAAGACTTGTGCTGTCACTGCTGGGAATAACGGAGAGGAGTAATCATCGTGTGAGGAGCATTTCTTCTGTCACCATAACCGTGCTTCAATAATCCTCCAACCTGCTACAAAAGTCCACCATGTTTATGATACAACCTCATGCATAAACACACACACACACCCTTCCATTCAGCATTCTTGCTGTCAAAAAAAAAACACCACCCTCTCAGCTCACCACGCTCATTTACATGCTGTAAGTGCTGACGTTCATCACACACATTGCTGTTATTGTGCGTACACTGCATTGTGCGCTAATCTCTTGGCATGCATGCACGTGATATTGTCTGGACTTACGTACAGCCTGCCGGCTCTCAGCGAAGCCCTTGCGTAGAAAGATGCATGCAGGCCCCAGTACGTTGTGCATGTTGGCTCCGTTCTGGGCCAGGGCCACTAGCGGCTCAAGATAGGCCCCCCCAGAGCCCCCCTCCTCACAGGACTGCACTGCTTTGTAGTTCTTCTTCTGGTCCTGGAGCCGCATGGGGGGGGGCCAGATATGGGAGCAGGGGCAAAGACAGGGGTAGAGACCGTGACTCAGATTGTGGCAGCATGGAGTCAACAAGGAGGTGGGATGGGTGTGGGTGGAGGAGGGGGGGATCAGAGGCGACAGACATATGTCTGTCAGTCATAGAGAGAAATGTGGTGTCAGGTCAGTCATGATGGAGGAAAGCACCTCAGTCAGAGGGAAGAGGTTGTAATTTATTATGACAAGAGCAACTGATGCCATCCGTGAATCTGCCCTGTAAGCCCAAATCCTGCACAACAAAACACCACCAAGACCTCATATCGTGCGTTACGTGTCACGGCATAGAAAAAAAATGCTGTGTCAGACACTGACAGCCTCACATAACTACTCTTTATCCATTTTCTTTTTACAGTCTTCAGCCGCACACTTTCTTGCCTTAAAGAAATTTTGATTTTGAAAATTTGCTCTTAGATTTGAGCAAGTTATGAAATTATTTCCATAAAATTTAAACATTTGCTATGATCGAGGAAAACAGCAACATCGCTGCAAAAAAGTCTGATGGAGCAAGCAGTCAGATGACCGTGCAAGTTTTAAAGAACTTCCCCAGGTTAACTAATCCTATCTGGAGGAGAACAGCGTAATCATTACCTAAACTAAATAGAGATCAGAGGTCACACTCCAACATATTTGTGCAGTGAAGGGTTGATATCTGATTTTCAGTGTTATCTTTTTGATTACCTGACTCATTTGTAACTTGTCTGCTCATCCGACTGCTCATGTTTCAGACTTTGTTGTTGCAATGCTGACTTTGGTGAGTGCAATATGATCACGGACGATACCAACAATAGCCAGAACTATAGAAATAAGACTCAGGTTGTAATAAACTGGAATAGTACACCAACCAACTGCCATGTTCTAGTAGTAGCGGTTGTAATGTGTGTACACAGAGTACACAGACTCATTCTGGGATAGTTACTTGAATGTCTGTGTCGAGTGATGAGTTATTTTGTGCAGATTGCAAAATAATCGTGTCGTCCAGAAGAGGAGGCTGAAGTTCAGCCAGCCATTTAATTCTAATTACCAATTAGCCAATCAACCAGGGGGTCCTCACAGCAGTGATCCCAATTACAAAGAGAGCTACAGGTTAATTAAAAGCACTGCCTGCCAGTGAATAAAGTCAAATAAGGTCCAACCATGGCTCTGACTGAATATTTGAATTAGAGAGAGGAGCAGCCTAATAATGAGGCTAAATGCAAAAGACAAGAGATGGAAAATGACTCTTCATGCTCTGTGACAGTGAGGAATGGGTATATACTCTTAATGTATTTTTAAAGTGTCCTTTCCAGCAAAGGATAAATGTCCTGTGCTATAAAAAAAAAAGTGACCTGTGATTTCACATTTAGCTCAGTAGTATTTGCACGTTGTCACTTAACTGATGTTGCTTCAGTTCAGAGAGCAATGATCATTAGGAAAACAACATTAGCCGGGCAAGGCAACGCCATAATTATGCATTTTGAATATTAAGCAAGTGTTCCTTATTCCTTACTCCATCTCACCATGAAACTATGTCATGGATTTGCCATCCTAAGAAAAAAAATCAGCTCAGAGAACACTACTGTATGATGCATCAGAGGGGATTTAGAACTGAGTATACCGATGCTGACATAAAAAATAAGTAGCACTACACCACTGCTCCTCTGCACAGTTCAGTCAAGTGGAGAGTTTAAAGCAGTAACATTTCTTATTGCTAATAACACCCGATAATGTTCTTCAATTGCTGCCGTGTAACATCCAACTCAGTCGAGGAAAAGCCAGCTAAAAGTGAGCTGACTTGCTGTCGCAGCGAATTACCGAGGGACCATTTTTGCTGCTGCCTCAAATCAAGAGCTAGTCCCTGTCGTCTTTTTACAGTAAACGTATTACATCTACATCCGTACATAATGAAAAATTAATATGCATACATATGCTACACGCAAATATACACAGTATCACGCTTTGCAATTGACCTTCACACTCCATCTGTTACCATGCCAGTCCTGATGCCAGTTCATGCATTCCTACAGTCTCCACCACAGGAACGGATGCCCACTGGGTAATCTGACCAAGTGATGCATGGAGCAGGGCTGTCTGTGGGTATATCGTGCCAGAAAAGTACTATGAAGCCACGTGCTAGCAGTTATATAACCAGAAAAATAAAATAAAAAATAAAAACAAGAATCCTGAAACAGTGTCAGAGAAAAGCTGAAGTCAACCGAGAACTTCTCCAGCACTCCAACCGTTTTGTACAGATGGCATCAACAGTTGCTTGTCATATTGTGCTTCCTCAAGGATGCGCAGCTGCTGATATGAAGGAGAATCTATTTGTGGGATTGTCTGCCTGCTACACTAAGAGTCTATTCAAGCATACATCGATACAAAGAGGGCAGCAGATGCGAGAGATGTGTTGTGTGAACGACGGTTGCCTCCTTGAGCCTTTGCAAACATGGCTCTGAGTGTTCTCCCTTCGTCGTCCCTCAGTTGTGCGTTCATGTTGCGGTCTGAAAGCCTCAACGCCAGTGGCATGTAGGTCGAACAGCACACCTGTCTGCAACGTTTCTACTGACTGGTCACAGCCCACAGGTGCAGGTTCAACAGGTTAGCATGCTTTGCTGGCATCACTGACTCTAAAGTTTGGTGGCGTGATCCAAATTTGCTGACTTTACCTCAGTCAGCACCAGCCAACTCCTCTCACCGCCATCTAAACAGCTAGGGAACGCAACCAGGCGCCAATGAGCACAGGGAGAAGTTAGAGGATGCAAATGTCATGCGCTGTGCAATTCATAAGGTCCTTGCATAACAAGTTTTACAGGAAGTCCTAATCAATAATCAAGCTCCTGTTGGTGAACATGAACTGAAACTACAGCAGTACTCTCTCGTGTGCTTAGTGAGTTCAGCAACACAAAACACGGTTCAAGACAGCCTGTAAGTGAACAGCCACTCAGTCAGCACACAGGGTCAGTCAAATAGCCCTCGGTCAGGTTGGGGACACATCACGAGACGAAACATGCAGCAACAGTCAGGGGAGACCACAGCAGAGTGAAAAACCTCAGAGCGGACCTTACCTTCTTGGTGAAAATTTTAAGCGACTTTACAGAGTTGCCCATTGCAAAAAAAAAAAAAAAAATCCTTCTTGTTTTATGTTTTTTCTCTAACTGTGTCTGTGTTGGTGTGGCAGTTTGCAGGTGTACGTGTATGCATGTGTGTTTGCATATGTTTCCAGGCATGCATGGGAATAGGAGTGATTAGAAAGGGAAAGGAGGTTCAGTGGGTCACTGACTAATATAAGAGGACATTTGGGAAAAGGAAAAAGGAGAGGAGCAGAGGTGTCATAGGAAGCAGAGGAGATAGGAGGAAGAGGACGAAGGGGTGTACAGGGTGGACCTAGAGGCAAGGACGCTGGGAGGTATGAGGGGAGGGACACTGAGACAAAGGAGGAAATGTGTAAACAAGAACAAAGGACAGATCGGAACAACACAAAGATAACCAAGGCAGAGGAAGCATGCATGTGATCAGAGCGAGATGCAAGCGCCAGGAGTAGAAAAAGCAAGATTGCTTATTCATTCCATCCTCTCTCCTACAGTGTCTCTCCTCCCTCCCTCCTCTCTACTCTCTCTCTCTCTCTCTCCGTCTCTCTCTCTGCCCGTGTCCGTCTGTCTGTCTCTTGCTCTTTTCTCCTCACTCTCCCTCTCACGCCACAGTTTTTAAACCATCTATGTGAATGTGACAGAAGAAGCTCGTTCGGACATGCATATTACCTTCCCCTGAGCGAGGCGCTGGAGACACTAATCCAGCACACACACACACACACACACACACTTGATTAAACACACATGGATGTGGGGCTGTGGAGCTAAAAATATAACACACGCATACTCTCCCCACTCTTACCCCAGCATCCATCCATCCCCCCCCCCAACCCCTCCATCTCTTTCCCTCTCTCTCTCTCTCTCTCTCTTTCACACACACACGGACATAGAAAGAGAGAAACACACACACACACATGTAGATGCACCACAAAGTCATGTTAGGCTTGAAGGGCATGGACACAGATCAAAGGCAAAATGTGCAAAAAAAAAAAAAAAAAAAAAGACCACCAAGGATGCAAATGCAAACACACATACAATTACTCTCTGCCATCAACACAAACACACACACATACACACACACACACACACACACACACACGTCTATTGTAAAGTACTATGACTGAAATATTGCACATCTTAAACGCTAACAATACACATGTATAATAAAAATGTATAATTAAGAGGAAATTTACATCTTATGCTACTTTCTGAGAGAAATATTGCACTTGATCTTACAGCTATATTTAATATGGATTTCGATTTTACACACTAACATATGATGAGCTTGGCACATTGTTATATTTTAGTGTACCAAATGCTAAATGATGTTTTTGTTTCACATCAAAACTTCATCTGTTGGACACAGGATGTCTCCTCCTCCACTGAAAAGTCCCCCGGAGGCTTCAAGTTTCCACTTTAAACTTGTCTGAGTTGCACATTGAACCACGGGTGGCTTCCAAACTCTGCGTGCACATACATGTTTTACAGTTAATGATGAGCGCGGCGAACATCACTCTGCAGAGTGAAGATCAAGCATCCAAAGAGGAGCAACAATAAGCCAAACTTTCTGAAACGACAGCGCACAGCGTGAACTCTCACTTCGGCTTTCCACCAGCCGTGTTCTCTCCTGAGGTGACTTTAGTATGCAGCCATTGCAACACTAATGAACATCCTTATTTCCCTCTCCTGTTCGACCTTGTCTGTTCCCTGCTATTTTAATAAACACATTCACGCCGAAGTCGTTTCACATCTCGCTCCCATTCAATATCTCTGCGGCTCCTCTGTGTTGCTCTGCGGATGATTCATCCAGCCTCTCACCGGAGGCTCATTGTGAACTTCAGAACACATCAGACGTCAGACACAGGAGCCGTCAGCTCTCATAAAGTCAGGCCATAGTGTGCACGGGCATGAGATCCATTCCCGCCCCCCTCCCTCTCTCTCTCTGGCTGTATCCTTCTCCCTGACCCTTTCTCACTCACACAATTCACTTTACACATTTACATAACTGCTTACACACTACATACCAGGAGATTCGTCCGAATATGTGGGGATTATCCTGGTCACACAGAGACTCATAATATGTAAAGTGATGCAAAGAAATATACGCGCACTCGACAGGAAGCTCATTCCAGGTGGGAATATATAATAATTTGCTTTTTAATGAAGATTTCAAGGTCAAATACAATCCTGTTTCACCCGCAGCCGTCAAGTGTGTTAAATGGGCTGAGAGATGTACTGTAGGTGTGGGGGGAAGGAAGGGACTGATGTAATAACAAGCTCTTGTGCATCATCAGCTTTGTCTTCATCAAAATGAGAACGTTCTTTTGCTTTTTACAGGGAGGGAACATTTTGTATCTTTTCCCATGTTTTGCAAAGTGGAATAATCACCTCGCGAGCAAGCGTGGCCATTTCTCTGAAGCTGCTGAGCTTTGCCTCTGTAAATACGGAGACAATGAGATTTTTTTTTTTTTTCGTGCGCACATTTCTGTCGTCACTGGAGGACGTCTAGGCATCGAAACGGCACACTTGCGTCATCTTCTTGTGCTTGTTCATGGCTGAGATGTCACAGTTTTATTAACTCAGTCAGACAGTAAAAGCTAAATCATTCGTTGGGATTATTCTGGTATTTCTGTTTTTATTACAGACACATGTACAAACAGTTACGTCAGCAGGGGGGATATTGACAGGTCTCATTTCAGTCAATTAAACCACTGTTGTTGCTCTTCCTCTGACTCATCTATCCCGTCCTCTTTCTCGTTCCTCTGTCTTGCTGTGTCTCTCACTGATTTTTTGCTTTCAGCCTCAGGTCTCCATGAATATTTAGCATCGCCGCGCACGCGCGTGTACTGCCGCGCGCACGCGCGGGCTCTTACATTTCACTGCCTAATCCTCATCTCAAAAAAAAAGAAAAAAAGAAGAGGATTTAACCAAAGAGTGAATTTTCCACCTCCTTCTTCACCAGCACAGATACAAAAATATCCATCTGTGTCTAAAAATAGCCTGTTATACTCTAGACATACTGGAGGCATATGCTGTGGTGAATACGATGCTGCTGCTGCTGCTGCTGCTGCTGCCCCCTTCTCCCTCTCAGATTTTTCTCCTTATTTTACTCACTCTCTTTTCATTCACTCTCAGACGTCATCAAGGTCAGTGTGGCCCCGGCAGAAGAGAAGAGGGAGAAGAGGATGGGAGATTTTGTAAGTGCAAATGCAGGCAGGAAACGTCACAGGGTTTGAACAGGCAAGGAAGTGATGGGCTAATCTATGTTTTAAGACCTTTCCTGACATTGTCTTCAGAGCTGTCAGGTGGGAGCAGGGGAAGTGAGAGCTAATGAGTGTTTGTCTTACGTAACAATCATCAGGTCTGCCAGCAGACTCACTCTCTTCCTAGTTTATTCTTTGTCCTCTTCCCGGTCTATCCGACTGCCTCGCTTCCTTTACTTTCTTCCCCTGCCCTTTCACTTTTCCTGTCTCACTGATGTGACACACGCTCGACTGTTAATCTCTTCCTTTCTATCACACACACACACACACACACACGCACACACACGCACACACACGCACACACACACACACACACACACGCACACACACACACACACACACACACACACACACACACACACACACACACACACACACACACACACACAAACACACACACACACACACTTGGAGTTCAGACCCATTAGTGCAAAATGGTACTTGCTCCCTCTGCTGGTTGTCACACATCACACTCTCTTTCATCCAAATTTAAATGTGGAAAAAAAAGAAAGTAATTTCCTCAACAGCAGTAGATAACAGGAGGATTTCAATAACAGGTCAGTGCCGAATCACCAGATTTCCGGCGAGGGTTTGTAGCGCAAGGTCACTGAAGGTCACGAAAACCGAGGGATGTGGCGATTGCTCTCTTAAAATAGAAACTAAATTTCTGCTGGGACAAAAAATAAATAAATAAATAAAAAAAACAGTTTGTGCTTTGCCCTTGATCAAGGTGTCTGGTGTAACCTGGATAGTCTGAAAGCCTGAATGTGCAGAAATCATGGGCGTTTTGTTAAGTACAGTGCACGCCCGCTTCGGGTACATTCATTTTCACAAAATCCTTGACATAATGAACGATTGTGTCACAACCTTTCTATAACGGTGAAACACGTTCAAGCAGCTAACCACATTTCACATTTGTTCCTATTCTGAACCCCCCCCCCCACACACACACACACACACAGTCACACACACACACACAAAAAACACACTAGCCTTTTTTGGTACTCATGATTCATCTTATGAATATGAAAGCTTGGAGAAAACGTGTCAACACAGGCTGGAAAACAGCTCCTTTAATAACAAAGTTTTTAATATTTGCTTCGTCAGGTAACATGTTTGCCAGGGGATTGGAATATTTTTACCAAGACTTAAAAAAAAAAAAAAAAAAAAAAAAAACCTCTGCCCTCCTACAGTCTCTCATAATCAGGTCTTGATGAGCTATTTTTAGCTTCCTCCACTCAGAGCGAATGAGTCCTGTTGGGATTGAATGTAGATCTTGACGTTACATAAGAATTTATAGAATTTGTAGTGTGTAAAAGCTCAGACTGCATTCTGCGCCGCGCTGACTGCCGCATCTATTCAGGGAGCACTGAAAAAAGGCATGATATTATGACTGCGTGGTCTCTCAAATGAAACAGCTTGTGTAGCATGCTGAGAAGGTGCAAAAAAACATGCATGCACACACACACACACACACACACACACACACACACACACACACACCATTTTGTCCACTCTTGTGTCGTCCACGCACAAACATCAGCCGCCCTTTCTTGCCCTCTTTTGTGCACATCAGAGCAGCTGTCTGGTGTGACTTGCACTGCACAGTGACAACATCACGGAAAACAGGCTCAACTTCTGACAAGCCAAACTTAAATGTAAGCTGAGTAATCCTGTTTCTACTGTGTACACCCCTCTCACCAAAAACTGCAGCACCATCTGTTAGCATAACTATTGAAATATACAACAACACAACACTTTCCTCACTGGAAATTGTTAGGATTTATCAATTTTATAGAGATTTAATGGAAATGCCTGGTAGCTGATATTTCCACACACGTCAGCAGCAGCTCTGGAGACTTTATATAGCACACCGCTGCATGGATTTTGCCTCACTGGAACCCGTAAGACTGATTGAAGCTCTGGCCTGGATTGAGAGAGAGTTATTTCTGGAACACATTAGCGTTCGGGGAGGTAATTGTCTCCTCTTGAGCTTTTTTATCACAGCGAGAAGGATTTCAATGAAACCAAATGTAAAAGATGGGAGGGAAGAAAAACCTCCCGCTCTGTAGACACACGGAGCCGGAGGAGAAGCGTGACACCTCACAGGAAGCTGGTGTGTTAGTGGGTGAACAGGTGACGCAGGGAAGAAGAGATACACCTGTGATTCGATGTGCTAGATCAGCACAGTATCAGTTTGAGGTGAATATTTAGAGTGTATCACCTCATTGTGCATCAGTATATGAATGGTTCACTTACCTGCTTGTGTGTGTGTGTTGTGTGAGTGACAAGCTCTCATCACTGTAAAGTTTTCCACACAGCGGGAAAGTTGATCCCCCTGCCGTTGCTCAGGTGACAGTCACAATGAAAGCGACTGTATTCATATTGGGATGCATGACAGACCACCTCTCCCTCTCTCTCTCTCTCCCTCTCTCTCTCTCTCTGCCCCGCTGTCATGAAACTGATGGATACCAGATAGATACAGGAGCCAGATTTGGACTGAATACATGCATCCATTTTTAATCTCCTCAACCGGGGTCACACACATAACCCATCAGAACCGCCTCAATAGGTTTCCGGCTTCACCTGCACATCACCTGTGAACCTCCACCTACCTACTCGACTAATCAACTCTGCGGCTGCGATACGCTTTTAATAAGCGCTCACGCTACAGTGAATTTGGCAAAGAAGATATTAAATGTTTCACCTCGTTCCAAATATAACATAACGTTGACTGGGTGAGACGAACACACCTGGCTCCTTTTATGCGGGGATTAGTGTGAAGATACGGAGGATATTGGACTGGATTATTTTTGTCCTGTACTGATGGCTCTCTTATTTTTAGTTACTTTTTCCCACCTATGGCTCCAATTGCACCTCCAGCTGTCCGTGGAGGCGGATGTCTCTTTCAATGGGCTCTCCTAAAATTTTCCACCTGTGTTAAAGTCTTTTTTTTTCTTCTTTTTTTTAAAAGCCCACTGAGTGAAATAAATGACTACAACATATTGATAACTGTACTTGTATTATTTTTGTTTGGACTGAATGAGCTTCTTTTATTTTATATCAAACAGGTCTGAATTTATTTCCTTGGACAAGAAAACACCTTAAATGAAGTTTAACACTCATAACTGACATTTGTGCCACTGCACACCACTGATTCATGATACTGATGTGCAGCTCGAGATTTTGCCCTTTGCGTGTTGTGACATGATAAAACACTGCATGAGTGAGCTTTGAGCCAGGATACTGTTTAAATCGACTTTCATGGGAGAATGGCTCCTCTGACCCTCATCTATGCTTTGAATCTACTCTTTTAAAAGTTTAAAGTCATTTTCATGCCCACATACCTGCCCAAAGACTGATTTCACAATGGGATGAAGACTGGAGTCATGTTCACACCCGGTCGCGCTCAGTCTCTTGGATATGCGCCTGGCTGCGGGTTGGACAGGTGCGCTGCTCGCAGGTGGGTCGGAGCTGAGACTGGAGGATGACCCGGTGATGACTCGCTCCCTGTGCTCGAAGAAGAAAGCCGCGTCGTCCTGCTCTTTTGGATAAGATGGAGTTGGAGAGGTCCTCTTGTCCTGCCGGGAGCCGCCCTGGTGATGCGCTGCAGGAGGCATCTCACCTCGGGAGGAGTCGTGGTGATGATGTTTGGATCTGGTGGACTTGCTGCGCTCTTTCTGATGCCGGCTCGTCCTGTGCCTCACATCCTCCTGTGCGTAACTATCATCCATGAGGCTCGCCTGCCGGTGAGAGTGGCTTTTCTGTACCCGGTGATCACTTAAATTTCGAGAGTCGGCGTGTCTCGGTTGGCAGAGAGGTCTGCGCGCACTCGTCTCGCAGTCCTCCGTCCAGCCCGCATCATCGCTGCCTCCAGCTCCGGTGGGGTGATGATTATGGTGATGGTGAGCGCGGTGGCTACGGTGCTCCCTCGGAGCGTTGTTCGGGTGCCCGGACCTGCGGTTGAGCCCCGATGATCTGAGGAGAGAGGTGGCGGACTCGCTTTTGGGGAGAGAAGTACTCATCGTCCGCTTTCCTCTCGCTTGGCAGGCGAAGTGATGGAGAGCTGCTGGAGGCTGGAGGTCGAGTTAAAAGCAAAAGAAGGCAGTCCTCCTCCGCCACGTGCAGGTGCTCAGCATCAACACCCCAGCTCTCTAATACACATCCACACACTCCACCGTCACTGTCACAGCCCGCGCTGATGAAGCAGCAGCAGCAGCAGCAGCCACCTGACTGAGGATTTGCAGTAGAAGTGAAGTGGAGGCTGATCTGGCAGCCAGGCGGTCAGTCTGACGCCTCACAGGGGGCTCCGCTAAGTTTGGATGACAGCAGTGTGTGTGATATGCTGCTGCCTTCAAAAAGACTTCTGTATGATTATTGTATGTTTAAAAGCAATATATTTCTCTCTCTCTCATTATATATATATATATATATATATATATATATATATATATATATATATATATATATATATATATAGGAGTAACAAAAAACATTATGGAAATAATCCATGTCACCTGACACCAGACTCCATTGACAAAAACAGGAACTTTACTTTGCAGTTCATCAACAATCTACCAGAACATGTCATCTCTTATAACCAGAGTCATAATCATCTTCACAAAGACCTCCCAAGAGGTCAGTTTTTTATTGTCAGCTTCATTCAAAAAGACATGCACACCGTTCCCGATGAAGTTGGAATAAAATACTTTTATGTCTTCTCGTGAAATGATTGTGACGATGTGATTTATTCTTGATAAAGTGTTCTCAAAACTTTACTGATCACTCTATATGGATCAGTTTCTTCCAAACATCACAGTGGAAATCAAACCACACTCAAGCCGATGCGTATAAATAGGAATAAAAAGAGAAATGTGTCTGACAACAAGATGATTCCAACTTTATGGGCAGCGGTCTACATATTGCAGCTGGTAAACAGGTCATGTGACTCTGCACATCAGTTCCTGTTGTTGTTTTTATCTGATCCAAACTTGTGCGAATAAATAATATTCACGCTCACTTAGCTTTCCAACCTTTCCCCGCATGAGTCAAAAACATTTTCATGGTTGCATAATGCGGGTATGACTCTGGTGCCAAGGCGTGAATAAAATGGAACATTTGACTGTGGGTTACTCAAAATAATAACAGCAAAGCTCAATAAGAAAGAACAACGCCGAAAACAAAAAGTGTGAGATCTTTCGCTCTCGTCCCATCTGCACACCCAGGGTCATAATTCTCACAGCAGATGTCCAGGGACGCAGGGCAAAAAAGTATGCAGTGATGTTAATACACGGAGCCAATTAGACACTCAAACGCTCATGAACCGCGTTTCACAGTGCGAAGCTGAGAAGTGAGCAGATTTTGCCCTCCTCTCTCTGGGGATTTTTTGTTCTCTGACATCTGTGTCTCTGCCTCTTGTGCTCCAGGGAGAGGCAGAAGTATCTTCACTCCATCGCTCACATCCTCCCCCACTTCAACGTCGGCCTGCTTTAACTCGTCTGCTACCTTTTTTTTATATACTCTGTGCATCTCATCAAGTGCAGGCAAGTGTCTCCGATGTTCAGTCCTTATCAGGTGTAAGCCTGCCAGTATTGCCCACATCCTCAAATCAACACTCTCTCCTTTTTTTTTTTTACGATCCCAATGTTTGGATCTTCTCTTTGGAACGTGTCAATCTTATAAAACGTGTGAATCATTCCTTAAAAAAATGTTTATATGTTGCTCTTCATATGCTCCTCCCTCTCTATTTTGCTCTCCCCTTCTGTAGACATTGGGCTGCGGCAGGGGACATAAAAGCCTCAGGGTGCAATATGGCCCATTTAATGTCCAAAACAACAGGAAAATGAGTTGAGCAGGAATAAACAAAATAGACAAGCATTAAAAAAAAAAAAAAAGACCAACAACATGGAAATAATGGAAATAAGTCAAAAAGATGTCACTGGAGTAGTGCTTTTTTTTCTCTTTTGGGGACCATGTCACTTTCTATTTTTGCATTTATCCCCCCAATCCCTACCGCTCAACACACAGCAGGGTCAGATGGCCAAACAAACTTTTTATGGCGAATCCCGTGACGCACGCAGCTGCTGCTCTGCACTCATAAACAGCACAAATACTGGAAAAATATGTCACATAATATTGTGATGTATGGTTGATATCCCGGGTGATGAATCTTTAGTTAGAAAATCTCAACTCGTTAGTATATTTTATAAAATATAAACATTTAAAGAAAGTGGTCTTCACAAAATGCCCTGAAATAGCAAACAGTGTAATAAAAAATGTTTTTATACTAACAAACTGACAGCTGTGGTAATAAATACCATATAACTTTTTCTAATATTACGGTAAAAAGACATTAGTACTGTTGATTTTACATTTAAGGTTGGTGTTTAATTACATATTTTATCCACATTTTTTTTTCCATGAAAAGAAACACAAGAAAACACCATATAATTGATGTGAAAGCAGTATGAAATAAAGATTTTGCTATGACATATTACAGTGTTTCACTGTATAATAATCGTTTATTATTATACACAATTTATTGTGTATAAATTCCATTAAAATGCTGAGTAAATAAAGCTTTTGTCATGAAATATGACGATATGTGATGAGATATGTTTATAGGGCCCAACTGAGGGTAGTACAGTAGTATGAAGATAAAGCATACCATCAAAGTTTTATGTGGTCGTTCTTTGAAAAATATCAAAACAGGAATTACCAAAATTGAATTATGCTTTTATTTTTTGCTGCATTCTCATCATTTTCATATTTAATGCCAGTAAATCACCTTTAAAGTACGACGCTGACCTACACATCCTGTACTCTACTTTCTTCTGTGACATGGGACCGTTTTGTTTCCTTCTCTCTGACTCTTACTGTATCTCTCATCACATCTTGCATCCCTATTAACCTCGTCCCGTGGCACAGTTTGGTATTCCTGAAACATTAATCAGCGGGTTAAATAATTAACCGTGCGGTAGCAGCTTGGGGGCCTACAAGGTGAAGAAAGAGCTCCGTCATCTGAATCATCAAAACATTTTTGCCCGCTCATCTGATGACCGCTTGTAATATTAACAATAAAATAAGACAATCAGGAACCAGCATGAAATCGACACTTTGCTGTCATCAACAGGCTGCTATGAGAATAAAGTAAACGCTCCAGTGAACACAGCACAGCTCATTTAATAATCAAATATTCATTCATGAATGTGACCTTAACTGTCGGTACAGTTTGTACCTGAAACTTGAAGAAGTCTTGCAGATGGATGTATCTATGTAGCTCCACCATGTGATCAGTGCTTAAACTACTCAAAGTAACAGGTCATCACAGTTCCTTTGTTTATAATGGAAATATTGTCATGATTTCAGAACTTCTCACAGAAACATTCCAGTGAAAGTTTCTCAACATGAGTGGACAATAACTATTCAAATTAAATGGTGAGATATAAATTTGTCAAAACATACTTTTCTGTGTTTAGGTGTTTATGATGATGTTGTGTCATTCCTCAGTTCACAGGTCTGGATCTGTCATGAAGTGAAATTTAACACTTTCTTTTTATAGTGCAGCAGCTGACACTGACTCGGAGTCAGACTTTCAAACTGTGTCAGGATTTATTCACAATACTGTTGAAGTAAAAGTTCAGAGATTTCCTTATCAACTCGAAAAAGCAGTGTGCATTGTCTTGGGCTTTAAACGTATCAGTAATTATCAATAACAAATCGTTTTGCACATAAACATAAAGCAGGGACAATTATAGGATGTGATGTTTTCTTGAGTGTTTACTTGATTATGTGCAACCGGTCAGAGGTTAATGACGAGCAGTGAGGTCTGGGTGCCATGGGATGCCTCATGTATGTGTTACTCCTCTCTGGTTTCCTGCTCTCTAATGTTTCCCTTTTCCTCTCTTTGTAATTTCCCCGTTAGAGAAGACCTGGAGTTGTGTTGTGTCATGTCACATTATTAAGTAATCAATGGCATGTTGTAATCTTTGATTTTAAAGAGGTTTTGTTTGTTTTAAATACAATTTTAAATACAATACAAATAGGGTAGCAGAATAAGTAACTAAAATAACTAACTATAAATAACTGTCATTATTAATACGGTACTTTGTCAATGTTCCACCCAGGACCAGACCAGAGAAATGTCAAGGAAGTGAATCAGACAAAGTCCAGTGTGCCAACAATTGTTAAGATTTCAGTAATATTTACTGTTTTACTGTGGAAGTTCATTTTAATGATCTACTCATGCTTCCTTGATTGAAATGAATAACACCCCTGAAAGAACCGAGCACAGGATGGACGGTTTGCAACACATGGTCCACAGCCATGCTTCATATTTACATTCATCATTCACAACATAAAGTTGCCATTTATATTTAAGGAGAGTGGCCTCCAAAGTGTGAGTAGCAAACAACTTTTTGCCACCAACAGGCTCGGATTGCCTGTTATTCCAAGTTAGTAACATCCTTTTTGGTTAGGATGTGCTAGGTTTGTCTACTTGTCTGCAGTATTTAGCTCCAGTTCACTCTTCCAGACTCTTTCGCCAGTTTGTCTTCTTTGTTGTGGATGTACCGAGATACCCTGCTAGCCACGCTGAGCCTACCCTCATCTGCTCGTCTGTCCTCGTCATCCTGTCCTGAAGTTCTCGTTATTAGGTCTGCATTGTGGGTTCAGTGTCCTGCCAAGCGCAAGCCTACTGTAATATTTTTGTTTAACCAGAAACTGCTGTCCACTTGGAATCAGACTCAAAACAAAGACATCAATTTTACTGGACAGAAACAAAAACCATCTTTGTTAGTCTTTCCGCTGTTCCGAGAATCAAACAAGTCAGTTCAGTCTAAAACAGACGTCGATGAGAGTCCTTTAGACGTGGAGGGACTTATTCATGGCCATATTAACAACACACACTGTTGCTATGTTGAGCATTATGTTCTAAATATTGTATAGTACAACAGTGTATAGACTTTGAGAAGTTTATTCCATTGTTTTCTGAGATGCGAACACTCCGGTCATCTCTGCAGCAGGTTGGCTCCCGTGACGACGGGCCTGTCAACATAATTATATACGTAATATTTGCTGCTGCCAAACCTAATCGAAATAAACACAGGCAGTGTGGGGTATCATTAAATTTGGTTTCTTTTACGTTGGAGTGAGGAGTATAGTTGACAGTAACTGTTAACTGCATCACACGGCAAGGAAGATCCAGCTGAGACCGTTCTGTAACACAACAGGTGTGTTGCAGTTTAATCGATAGCGAGTTTGCTAGCTCGCTCATTAGGCGTGAAAAAAACAAAAACAAAGCGTCAATTTTCTCGAAGTGGTTCACTGAATGGGCGGCATAAGCACACGGTGATGCTTATTTCCAATCAGACACAGCTGTATGAGGGAGATGTTAATTCCTTTGAGCTTAAACTGCTTAATTTCCACCCACTCCAATAATGGTTTCATCTCTGTAAATGGAGGGTTGGTGCGGTTCAATCAGTGTTACGGTTACCAGGCGCAGCAGGTGTGTTTCACTTTGAATGTGCTGGATAAAAGGAGCGAAATAAACACTGCTGGTGATCTTTTTTTTTTTTACACATGAAAAACAAATACACTGAATGCAGCTGCGCATGCAACATGGACTCATACATAAAATCTGCAATTTAAATGGCTGGATTTCATTAAAAAGATATTTTTGATCAATCGTCCAACCACCTCTGCTCCACCCTCACTCTAAAATTGATCTCTGTCGATTTTTGGATTAGCAAGGAAGCAGCAGAAACCCGTGGGTGATATCACACATACAACATCCATTTTTTTTGTACAGTTTATATGGTTTTTATGGTTTTTGCACTAGCTCTAGCAGTTTTAATGTTACCATAGAAATGGCATAGTAATATTTATTGTGTGGTATGAATAGGATGTTCTAAGTGTCTAATTGGCCAATCAGATTGCTTAGTTGAAACTACTTGTATAATTCCTTAGTAAAAATATGCATCCTATAATTTTTATTAGCTTGTATATTTGTGTCTCAAGCTGTTTTTAACATTAGTTGCAACTGTACGGCAACAAATCATAGCTGTATAAATACACTGCACTGACTGGGTAGGAGTGCATATTTCATATTTTTGGGATGATGCATGAAATCCGTGTGTAATCCAAATGATCTTATATGTACTCTTCCATTGTTCCCCAGCTGTTACATTTCATTCTGTCTTTCTGCTCCTCAGGGGTTGACTCAGCCCCAATGAAAATGACTATTTATGCCTCAGAGAAACAAATATTTTGATCATATTCTGATCGGCCTCCAAGTGCATCATGCTGGATTTTAGCAAATGGATAATCCAAACTCAAAGATAAAACAACTCTGAGGGGTCGTGGATCATCCCTCTGAAGAATGTATAAGATCAGAAATATAATACATGTGTACAAAAAAGTCTTTAATGGCAAGGCAATGGCACTATGTGTGTAATTTAGTGTTCAAATTGTTCAATAAAAAAAAACAGAAAATGTCTGACTGAAATTCACTGAAGGTACTTTGCACACATACTGTAGGATGGTGGATTTGAGTGAATAGGGGCTGGCATGGGTGGGTGGGGGGTTTGGTTTGACGCAGGGAGGGCAGAATAATAACTGTGCACTATTTATAGGATCACAGCGACCTACAGTATGGTATCCTTGCAAAATATGTTCCTGCACCATCCCTGAGTGCTTTTCAGCTGATATAAATGATGACAGATTGACCTGCAATTTTAATTTAGGAGATTAAATGGCTTCATAACTGAAAATAAACTAAACGATTCAACTTCTTTCATTAATTTAAACCCTTACATGATGAGAAGAATTTGTCTGTGACTGTGAAACCGAGCTAATGCAACATTAATTAACATAAATATGCATATGTTTTCTGGCTATGTTTGCTATTTACAGGTCATTTAAAAGGTCATTAGCTACTCTTTAATATTCCTGCTGTGTACAAATTCAGCTACAACAGATGCAATGGTATACATTTGTCTCACAGAGACGAGAGATGAGTACTTTTTGTATATTTTTGTAATCTCATATTAGATATTTAATATATTAGACTTCCTTAGAAATACCAGCTACCAATGCACAGTAAAATGTGTCAAATTTAGCCCAGTATTCATGTTGTTTAGTCCAAGCAAAGAGGATAGAGCATGGGCCAACTAGCTCGATAGGCAACTTAAAGTAACTGCCCTCTCAGTTTTCCAGCCATCACTGCGTAACTAGTTCTAAAGCAGCATTGGGTAGAAGAAGCTGTTTTTGTGATTTAGCGCCCACAGTTTGACAGTGCAGCTAATTAGGTCAGCTAACATTACTTGCTAGTTTAACAACAAGAAGCCCAGCTTGGCATCTGTCTTTCAGCCTTTTATTTCACAAAGCTCCTGTTCTGGCACAACACCAGCTTGAAAACCTCTCCCAGTGGTTCAAAACGCCTGTGGTACACACTCCCCCGGACAGATAATGGATGGATGATATCAAAATGAAGTTGTGTATGATAGGGAGTGTATGAGGTCCTCAGGTTGGCATGGTGAGCTGGACCCACAATGCAGCAAAAGGCTGCAGGCTGGAATCAAGCCACTCAAGCAAGGACTCAGCCCTAGTTTATGCGTGTGTGCACTCTTTACCTGCACCTACACACTCAACACAAACCTTTGGAAGGTTATATGATATAACCCTACCTCAATATCACCAGCTAACAGCATGCTATTCAAGTACAACAAGCTAGCCAGTATGCTCCAGCTATATCATATTAGCAAGAAACAAAAGCACGCACTCTCACTGTATGTACCATATCACGTTAGAATAACAACATGCCAAGCTAACTATGCATACCGAGCCACCAAATGAACCAAACAAGCTGTTAAACTAGCTAGCATGCTAACAGCATACTGCCTGTGCCATCAATTAGAACAGCAGCCAACCTGCATGCTAACAGCATGCCATGCCAACCAGCATACAACACACTGCTGTCTACAGAATCATGAGTTGAACATTTCTGCACTTACCTGTCCTTGCCCCCAGTCACATACCTTTCTTTGAGCCCACAGCCATTCATTGTAAATGTTTGCAGTGTCAGCCATGTTTCTCACTGCCTGCTGGCTCCTCCTTCCTACATGTATCCAGTTCAGTGAACAGGGTCAAAACTGATCTGCCAACAAAACCCTTCCAGTCATCTATCTTCCACTAGGCAGACCTTAGGTTTCCAGCCTCTGTGCCAGCGCTTCATATCTATCTCATAAGTTATTTTCTCCCATGGTACCGTCAGCTCCGAAAAATACACAAAATGTTTGACAAAAGCTTATCTAATAAGGGAACTTGAACTGCATTCCCACATCGACTCTCATTGTTATGCCTTTAGCTACTCTACACCTAATCAAAATGCCTGACTTCTTCACTTCCTCACAGACAAACAAAATCCTATCTTGGCATTCAGTGAGTTTATTTACAAGTGCTTACTCTCAGTGGCTGCGGATAGACCCTTCAGCATGTCCCCACTTGTATTGCTCTCGACACAGGCTTGTTTTACACCCTGACTCAATGTGCTGAAGTAAAGCTTTACCTGAACAAAAAGGGCATATTGGGTGCACACCAGACTTTGGTGAAATGGAGGCACATCCTACATTGGAGGCACATCCTACATTGCTCTTATCCTGCCTGCTTTCACTCCCCACACTTTCCTCCAGCCAGTTTCATTTTTTCATACACTTCCCCAACTCATCACCTGACTCTGCTTTTGCTCTTGCACATCTTGCAACCTCCTCTTGCTTCATAATCCAATTCTAGCCCTCTGGTTCTCGGCGCCGCAGCAACCGTGGGAGCAGATCACACTGCAGGCAACCCTGTTGCCTGGAAGGCCTTGTGTCTTTATTATCTTAATGCAACACATTACTGCCTGCATCAGCCCCGTGCCTCTGCTCCTCATCACTGAGAGCTGCATCATATCACCTACCTTAACTTATAACTGGCTTCTTGAACGCTTGTCTATATAAAACCACTTACTTGAAAGCACTACGTCTTGAATTTTATGGCTTAGTCTGCATCCTCTTTAACCAGCTATCTATGTTGCCCAACTCTGTCTACAACCTATAGATTAGTGATGATGCTTCACTGGTGATCGCATGAGCGGAGAGGTTTACAAATGAAAATGTACACCATCTCCCCCTTGTGTCGAAGCTTTAACTGTCCAGTTAAAGCAGTACATTTGAAACATGCAGTACTGTATATACTGTCTGCCCATGGCATAATCTGCACTAAATCAAGTAGAAGGAAGAATTTTAAAATCACAAATTGTTGTAATTAG
The DNA here is from genome assembly GCA_014281875.1 of Nibea albiflora. Lineage (NCBI taxonomy): Eukaryota > Metazoa > Chordata > Actinopteri > Sciaenidae > Nibea > Nibea albiflora. The sequence continues at coordinate 13,762,149 of CM024803.1, read as the reverse complement.
TGCCAGTTAATTAAAACAACTTGCTGATTTAATTCAAGATCATGTTTGAGGCTAAAATAAATAGCAACAGCAGGAACAAAGCTGGTCACTCTCCTGGCACTAGAAATGATGGTTTCCATGAGACCCAGAGTTGTGGACAGTGACTGTAGATGCTACCTTTGCCAGAGAACATTGAGAACTCAGTGACCTCCACATGGACCAGACCACCAAGGGAAGTTGGACTAAACTGCATGCTAAAGACATTAATAATCAGTGAAGTGTAACAGCCCTTTGGCTCTGTCACGGCCTGCAGGTTTGTGTCTCATCCTGCCTGGGTTGCTGCTTGTGTTTCGTGTCTTCCTTCAGGGCCAGGTACTGTAGGTGGAGATTATATTAGTTTAAGATCAGCTGTACCTGCTCCTTTCTCCTCTCTCTGCTTACACACATCCAACCAGCAACACTAATCATCCACTAATTTAGCATGTAGTTAATGTATTTTGTTGCATTCACCTTCCTTTCTCGTGTCATCATAGTCAGGTCGTAACAGTAGCCGCAGCCATTCAGGAGCTTAAAAGGGAGCAGAAAGATCAACAACAGTGGGTTTGAGTTAGGCCCAAAGAAAACATCATTCATGAGATGATCTGACAGATTTGCACATTACACAGAGAGACTTCGAGGACAAGCATGAACACACTGTGGTAAACTGTTGATATAGCAAGTCCTATACCAGAACATTCAAACATATCATATCGTATTGTACATTTCCTTGACAAGCTAACCACGGGTGATCATGTGCAATTAGCTGATGATTATCAGACAATGTCTACCTGAAATACCAACCCGTTATTTTACGAGTTGGGAATGAGAACAGGTTGACTTCCCGGTGTAGTATAAAATTTTATGCTAGTTGCTAAATCTTATGTGTGAGTAGTATACAGACACATTTAAACTAGAAGGTTTTAGTGTGAAACATATTAATGTGTGACTTGTAACGGTGTGAAACATACTGTATTAAGCTTCTTTTAAACATACAATAAGAAGGTCATATGACATAATGGTGTAAAACTTAGCATTAAAGTGACTTTTAAAAAATACTGTAACTACAAGGCCAGAATCTAATGGTGTAAAAAGTAATAAAATAGGCTTTTAACAAATACAGAATAGAAAAAGTGCAGAACAAAACATACTGGTGTAATATGGAGAAGTGTAAAACAAAAGAAAATATAGTAGGCCTTGATAGACCACGATAGACTGCCGCAATGAGCGCGGCAAGTGACACCATTAGGAAATGGAAAATCCCCAAAAGACAGGCTTGGAAAGTCCGCAAAAGACCCACCTATGGGGCTAATATACCATTATGTTATATCAAAAGTTGGACGTAGGCTGAACGTATACTTTGAAATTTGCATAAAAGGTATACAAGAAAAAGGCTGACTTAGCGAATTCAGTCTATCCATGGATGACTCGGGCTCTTGTTGTCTGTAAAGATAATAAAGGGCTCATTATGTTGCCAATCCTGATGAATCCTGTGTGTTATTGTCTACTGAAGTAGAGTAACACTAATTGGCCAAGTTTGAAGCTGGAATAAGACAAATTGCAACCAGCCTGCAGAGCAACAGCCAGGTGGAAGATCGCGAGACAACACGGGTTAGCTAACACAGCTCCAACGATGAGGCACCTGTTGTCACCGAAGGCAGGTTGAATGAGATGTCAGGCGGCATCATAAGGGCTATTAACAAGCACAAGACGACAAGACAAACGCGAGAGCACCCAGAAAAACTCTCTGGCCGGGTGGATTGGAGGAAGTTACATTCGACCACGAAGCAGACAGAGAGCCGCTATCAATACAACAATAAAACAAAAGAAAACATTGAGATTGTGGCCACCATTCCAGAGAAAGAGGATTGTCTGCTTGGCAAGACAAACTTTGCAGATATGGTAGGCAAATTGAGATTATACAGTGAGAACTGAAAGGTTCTGCTGTATTCTTCAAAAACATTACACTGAATTGTTTTACCACTTTCTGTCTCTGCGTGTCCTGCCATGAGCTGGCCACCTGTTCAGGGTGTATCCTGCCTTGTGCCCTGAGACCCTTTACATGCAGGATTCATCTAGGTTTTATAGAGCTTAAATCCTTAAAAAAATATAAAGAAAAGATTCTGCTGTCCAGTTAAAAATCTTAGATTATTCTTTAGTATTTTGGGAGGATATGGGGACATTTTATCCCCCAAAAGAGCTCCTTGGCTTCAACTTAAGTCCAGATTGATTCATTTTAATTATTTAATGATGTGAGAAATTGAAGACTGTTGTGGGAATTTTTCAAAAGTGACCCTTCAATAACAAAGAATGGATTTGAAGCTTCAAAGTTTAAGATGAATGTATTATTCTTGTACAAAAAGGAGCATTTATAGTTGAACTTAATCTCTCCCTGCCAGCCTCAGCAAAACGAAGAGGAAAGGGGGAATTCACACAAGATGCAAAAACAGATTCACACGTTGTATGAGTTAAAAACACTTGGACCCCAGTATAATCCTAACAAAGACGGAAGTTGTTTTGAGTTGGAAACAGTCGGAGCCATGATGGGAAATGATTCTGGCTGGCTTTGCAGTTTCATTTTGAAGCAGTGTATTGCGCAACATCACTGGAAAATACCATTTCCTGAAAGTATTTGAGATATGTAGAATAATGTAGTCCTTTTGAGATAACTATATAATAATAATTTTGTGATCAAACTGTTATGGGATATAATTTACTCGACATCTCCTTGATTTGTCCTAATCATGAAGCGATAGTGAAGGGTTGTCACTACATACATTCTTGTTTCAACCATCTCTCGAGGAGCAGGAAGCTTGGAGAAGATAGGGAAAGACCTAACATACTGGTCAAGAGGCTCGACAATGCCCTGTGCTGCCCCGAGCATGCACAGAGGAAGTGTGGCAGAGGAGGATGTAAGCAAAGCTGAGCCTCTCGCCTCCTGCATGAGACTGTGGAGGCCTAAAACAGCTCCTTCAGCAACAGACCGCTGCTCCCACCATGTGAGAAGGAACTCTCTCAAAGCTCTTCACAAAAAGAGTAACGATAGTTATTATTATTAATTATCATGACCGATTCTCAGGTATTTATGAAGGTTGACAGTCACCTGATTCAATAACATCTCCCAGTGAGTTCTCAAGTGAATCATCACGACATCATCATACTTTCTCCTTAGCTGACTTATAGATCAGTGTTTTTCAACCCTGGTCCTCGGGGAACACTGCCCTGCATGTTTTAGATGTTTCCTGCTCCAACACACCTGATTCAAATGAGTGGCTCGTTATCAGGCCACTGCAGAGCTTGATGACGAGCTTGATGATGAGCTGAATCAGGTGTGTTGGAGCAGGAAACATCTAAAACATGCAGGGCAGTGTTCCCCGAGGACCAGGGTTGAAACACACTGTTATAGATAGACATTTTCACATATGGGACAGTAAACAAACGTTAAACCTTAATTAAGGAACCTTAATTATTATTTCAAGTCAAAATGGCTGCTGTGAAAAATGTCTATTGTGAGTCTAATATTGCTGTGTTTTAAATGCAGATACAGATTATAGGAACAGTCCGGTGTGGTCTCTGGAGGACTTCAGTGTCTGGTCTCATGTCCTGTCTCCTCTGGGTCAGTGACACAAAGGTCACAACCACTGTAACAGTACAGCCGGGAGCAGGCTGTGTTTCCGAGAACTGTGGATCGGAATCGTGGTGGGGGGCAAACGTTTTAAATGTTCAGCAAGACTGAAACTTACAATGATTGAAATCTGCATTTCAGTAAATTTACCGGATACGAGTTGCCTAACACTTAATAGCATACTCGTGTATTTACTCAGCCTCTCTGATAGGCTACAGATTCAAATGAAGTCATAATAAAATAAAAATGAAGTGAATTAATTAAATTACGCATAGTGAGTTGTACTCGCATCGCAAGTTAAAGGTCCTATGAAAAGTGGCAATGCTGGTGACATCACGGTTATTCCCACACCGGGCAGATTAAAAGTGTAGTCATTATGACTCGTCTCTTGGCTCCGCATTTTGCATAGCAGGAGCGGTGCTCATCCATCGTGTGTGCGCACTGAGCGGCAGCAGCAGCAGCAGCAACAGTTCCTTCAGCGCAAAGTTTGCTCCACAGAAAGTTTCCTCCACAGAACATTTCCTCCACGGGCAGCGCGATGGCTAAATATAAGCTTAAACCCTGGCTGGTGTGCTGCTTTATTTTGGCTGGTTTGATTTGCGCCGTCGCTGTCGTCTGTCTGTGCATCGTCTTGCTTATGGACAGAGGATGTCCCGGCGGCAGCTTCAAGCACGCGGCTGTCTCCGCAGACTCGCAACTTTGTTCCGACATCGGCAGGTAAGCAGATTTTTATGAGACTTTCTCCAAAGAAAAAAAGAAGGGGAAAAAAAAGTTGTTTAATGATGAAAAAACAGAATTTGCAGATTTTTTGCTTGGCAGGTAAAACTTGAGCTAAATTGAGATGTTAATTAATGTGTTATTAGACATACGCATTTTCTATCACGTGTCTTTCTTTAGTCACAGTGTTCACTATCGTCCCTGTGTCCCTCCTGTGTCTCAGATAATAGTTAAGCAGTTTAAGAGATTTGTCAGGATGTGTTTGCACAATAGAGATAATACCTGCAGAAAGATGTGCACACGGCTACTGATTCTTCTCACCTCTTGCGTGTTTACCTCCAGACTGTCCTGTTGGATGTGTATGTCACTGATGTTAATGTTCCTCAGTAGCCTTGGCTCTTTTTCTTATGAACTCTCTGATGGCTGTTACTTGTTCAATGTCACAATGTGAACCCAATCAATCTATCATGATACATCTTAAAACACACAAAAGGGTTTTTTTTTGGACTGGAATGTTCATGTAGCTCATCCGGCTTTTGTGTTCAGCGTAGTTTTTTCGTCCCGTGCCAAGATTTGACAGAGGGTCACTTCCCAGGAAGACCCTTTGATTTCTTTGACCGCTGAACCAAACTGAACCAAACCAAATTCTTCCCGTAGGAGAAATTTAAGCAAAGTCTTTGGATTTCATCCACTTAATTATTCATCTATTAGTCAGCAAAGAGCAAGAAACTACTGATTAACCACAATTACAACTCCCAGCATGCTTTCTTTTCATTATGTACGGACAAAAGCACATCCAGCAAAACAACCAGCCTGCATTTATCTTGAATTTGTCATTTAATCTTAAACTAAAACCTAAAATCATCTGCATAACACTTTCCTCAACGCTCATAGGTAAGGAGAGAATAAATAAGTAATAGTAGTAACTAAATATACACAAAAATAAACAACCTATGCCAGATTCTTGTCCCTCTTTTAAAATATCATCGGTTTAAAAGATGAAGCACATAAAGACATAAACTAGTATCAACGACTGTATTCTCCTTCATTTTACTGATTATATTTGAGCCCATTAAACCCTTCAAATTACAAAACAATAAGCCGACTGGACCAAAGCATTCCTACCACTGCCCGCTTTTGTTGCTGAGTGAGCATTTTTGACACCATGCCACCTTTTCAGTGAAAAGACTCATTCAGAACAAAAACAACCCAGATCTAAGTATTCATGGACTGATCAGGTAGGATACACATAATTACAACAAATGTTTCTTTTTAGAGAAAGAAAATAAAATTATACTTTCTAAGGAAGGTAATTTACCTCAGGTCTTTTAAAATACAAAAGCACTACTATGGCCAGGAACTTCTTGGCACGTTACTAAAGCATTAGCACACGGTTTAAACTTGCCTCTTGGCAGCACTCGTTTTGAACAGTGATGCGAGTGATCTGAACAATGAACCCCCGAGGTCCACATATATGCAGCTAGTAAAAAAATGTTTGCACATGCGTCTGTGGTCGGGCAGATATGCGAGAAGAAGTGAGTCTTACTGAGAGTTTGCTCATAAACTCTAGTTTACATGATTATTCTTTCAGGAATATGCTCCAGCAGGGGGGGTCAGCAGTAGATGGCGCCATTGCAGCTCTTCTGTGCACCTCAGTGGTGAATCCTCAGAGCATGGGGATTGGAGGAGGGTCTATATTCACTATAAGAAATAAAGCAGGTGGGTCTTCTTGTTCATTCGTATGACTTAAGTTCTGTTTCTCCCCACATAATAATGCCGATTGATTCAATATTTTTTCTCTTTCCACGCAGGCAATGTTAAAGTCTACAACTTCAGAGAGACTGTCCCACAGGCTTTCAAATCTAACCTGTTAAATGACTGTCCCAAAACATTCAGACTGAGCACAGGTAGGCGGAGGTGTCCATCGACGTAAAGTGGCTTTTAATACAGATTTCATAGTCATGTTTACTTTTGTATTCATTGCAACGCCGGCCCAGTAACTGAGCAAAATGTTGGCTCATTTTCAACATAATATATTGCATTCGAGATGTCCTTTCACAGTCTATTAGGCATTATTTTGCATTACATAAGCACTATATAAACATTTCTCAAGGTTTATGACACGCCGAGGACACTGAGGACATTTTAAGTATTTATAAAAGTGACTTCAATTTGATTGATACCACCAGCTATCAAATCAAAGGAAGCTCTCGGTGGACATCGTGTCTCATTGCTGAGTTGAGATGTTGTTTTCTAGCATTAAATTGCATTTGTTTGTCTGAACACAATAATTTCCTCCAACTGAACTTCTATTGCACATAGAGTCAGCCCACCTGATGTTTTCCATAATTTGTTTTATATGTTCACTGCAGGCGCCCAGTGGATCGGCGTTCCCGGAGAGCTGCGAGGCTATGAGGCAGTTCACAAACAATATGGCAAGCTGCCTTGGGCCAAGCTGTTTGAGCCAACTATTAGACTGGCCAGGGAGGGCCAACCTATGCCACCATACCTGGCATATCTCCTGGGCATGGTGAAACCTCATGTGGAAAAGTCCTCTCTTTGGTACGACTAAAAACGACTTTGTAACCAAGTTTGTAACCACGCTGATAATGAACTAAAAGGGTTTGTGACCTTCACTGGAGGCTTTTCTCATCATGTGTTGGAAACCTTGGTGCGCTCCTATACTGTAAATCTCTGGTTTAATGCAGTTCAGGCTGGTTTTATATAACCCCTGGGTTAACTTTCAGGATTTCCAGATTGACGCGCACATTTGGAATATTTGTGAACATTATTGTTATGTTCTCGCAGCACAATGACATTCTTTCAGGTGCTGGGTTTTACTGGCCCAGAGAGAAAAACGCAGTGTTCCCCTTCTTTTCAGAAATGTTTTCTCCAAATGCGAGCTGAAAAGGTGTCAGTCGGGGGTTAAATGTGGTGTGACAAGTCTGAACGAGTGCATCTGTTTCTTGTCAGCTTCCACAAAAGTGTGGGCACGGATGCAGAAGCAAATTCCTGCAGAGCATTTGAGAATATATATATATATATATATATATATAAGTGTGATGAAGGGCAAAAGATGTAAGTGATGCGTTGAAACGGGTGCCTTTGTTAACAAAGTAGCCCCGCAGTGCAAGTATCTCTGTTTTTAATTCCTGTGCTCAAATATGTCACATGTTCTTTTTCATGTATGCTTTTTTTCCAGTCAAGTTTTCTGCAATAAAAACAAAACCATCCTGGGCAAAGCGGACACCTTGAAGTTTCCTAAACTTGCAGAAACCATGGAAATTATTGCAGCGCAAGGGGCAGACGCTTTCTACACTGGCAAGATAGGACAAGACTTGATCAAAGACATAAAAGAAGCAGGTTGGTGCAATTGCAAGATAGGTCAGCCAAGCTGGGGGTGTATATTTGAGCAGACAGAATCAGAAAACATACTCATGTGTCATGAAAAGGTAGATATATACACAGACAAACTTATATCTTTCTCTTAGGCGGGACATTGGAAATGGAGGATCTGAAGTCTTTCCGGGTGCGAGTGGAGGACGCATGGAAAGTTCCTCTTGGAGATCGACAGATGTACATCCCTCCACCACCTGCCGGGGGCGCCTTGCTTGCCTTCATTCTCCAACTGATGAAAGGTTTCAAAAACTGCCTCATGATTCGCCAGTGATCTCTTGAGTTGACCTCCTGTATCAGTCGGATTAGACTCTCGTCTTTATTAAGTGCTCTGACTTGCGAAGAAGTAAATTCACGAATGATCGTAGAGTTTTAAAGTCGGTTGTTCTCCTTTTTCCACAGCGTTCCCCTTGCCTGCAGGCTCCCTGGATGGTTACCAGAAGATTCAGATGTACCATCATTACGTAGAGGCAGCTAAATTCGCTAATGGACAGAAGAAGAGCATTTGTGATCCTCTCTTTAATAGCAACAAGGTTGGGATCTCTTTCATTATTATGTAGGGACAAAAGATATTGCAAGGAAAACAAGTTCATGCATTCAAAACACATCTTACTGTAGTTCAACAGGTGTTAAAGCTCACCTGATTATAACCCAATTCTGCATTTACCCCTGAGTGTTATGCAGCGTTTTACATTCTTTCGTCTCATTGTTTTGGTTTGACATCCTGCAGCCGTTTTTGCTAACAACTTTGCGCTCTAAGTTTTTTACTGTAGGTTGAGTGGTTATAGGAAAAGTTTAACATTTTAGGAAATATTGATACAATTCTTATGTCTCTTGTCTTTGTCTGATTTGCTGATTTCACTGACCAGACTGGAAACACAGAAACCACTAGCCTGGCACTGTGCAAACAGCAAAATCCGCCTACCAGCACATCTAAAGCTCATAAAATCGAACTTTTCTAATTCATATTTCAATCCAGATTTTAATGTGTAAAAAGTGGAAAAATTATGGTTTTATTTCAGACAGTTTGAGAAAGCTCAGGACCCAAGCCCTGTACGACTCCACTGTCCCTGGTTTTATTCTGTATGGGGACCTTTGCCTCCCCCCATGCTTCCTGTGTTTATTTACACTGCAGGTTACCCACGTTAGATTAGAGAAAAAGACAGAAAAATAATCTGAGGTACAGTCTAGTTACATCTCACCACAGCAGGGGATGTTATTATTTTGTTTCACCAGCCTCATCACGATATTCTTCTTTCAGACTGCAGAACATTTGATTGATCCATCCTTCATTAATCGCATCAGGGAGATGATTTTTTCAAACAACACCCACTACAATATTAGTCCCTCCACTGATCACTTTGGGACGACACACGTGTCTGTCCTGGATGAAGATGGACTGGCTGTCTCGGCCACCAGCACCATAAACCAATTGTGAGCAGGAAGCATCTTCAAGCAGAAGAATTCTGTGTCTACTTCATATGATGTGATATTTTATCCACTCAGTCGACTGTGCTTTGTTTCGTAGATTTGGAGGAGCCGTTTACTCTCCGCGAACAGGCATCATCCTCAACAATGAGCTGTGTGACTTCTGTAAGAGAGCAGACAGAGTGAGGGCAGGTAAAGTCACTGCCTTCCAGTCTAAGGAAACTTAGTTAGAGACATTACTTATTGGAGTCATTTAATGTCTTTTCAGTCTGATATGAAGTGTAATTGTTGTCATAGGTGAACAGCCTCCATCTTCAATGACTCCAGTAATATTGGAGTCAAAGTCTGGGGGGCTCCTCGTGATTGGTGGATCAGGAGGGAGCTTGATCACGTCAGCAGTGGCCTTGGTAACTTAATTGAACTCTGTCCGTATCTTTGTTTGTCCGCTTATTTGTTTGCTTACATAATTCTCTTTTATTCTTGCAGTCTATAATGAATCGACTGTGGCTGGGCATGAATCTGAGAGACGCCATCGCAGAGCCTATAGTGTTTGTCGATTCAAATAACGACCTGAATTTTGAGCCTGAATTTAACCAGGTGAGATATTCATCCTCGCTGTCCGTTACTGACGTTCAGATTCACTAGACTGTGACCGTCTATCTAATGAATAACATTTCTATTTATGTTAATGGGTTCTGATGAAGATTACCAAGATGTAATCCTACAAAGTCCGATTTAATTTACCTGTAATTAGTTTTGAAATCTGAAGTACGGAGAAATTTCAGTTTGTGTGTGTTTATGTGCCCTCAGACTGTGAAAGATGGCCTCACAGCTCTTGGACACAATCCTGGGACCTGGCCATATTTCGTCAATGTAGTCAATGCTGTGGAAAAGGAGAATGGATGCATAGTGGCCGTGTCGGACAGAAGGAAGCAAGGGATGTCAGCTGGATACTGACCATAGAGACCACGAAGCAGCGCCAACTTCCCAGTAAAATTTGCCCTAATGACTGACAGAACCTTTAGCCTTAAGAACAATGAATGTGCTTAAAACATGAGAACAAACTGTGGGCGCACAATCTACTACTAAGCTACTAAGCTTAAAGGACAAGGAGGACTCTTTAAAGTAGCGTATGGAAACATAATCCAATAACATAATCAGACTTTTTGCGTTATTTTGACTTCCTTTTTCACATTTCTGTTGTTTCAGCCACTGACAGTATAAAGAATGGATGTTGTAGCCGTGACTTCACCCACAGGTTTCTGAAGAACCGTTTTGAAGTGTGGTGGCTCTGGCTGCAGCCATATTGGCAGTCCTGCCTTTGCCCACCTCGGGTCTACCAGAGGACCTCACACCCGGGTGCTCAGAGCAGCCACACCGTTAATTATCATAACTTTAAGTTAACCTTAATATCATTTTAAACAAGTGAGTTATGTAAAACTTTTAGTTATGTCTAACATGTGGACGAAACTACAAAAAAAAAAGACTGACTTATCAATGGGACCGCTCCATTTATACGCATTTCCAGCTAGCCAGGTGTCACACACGCACTATTGATGTCATATGACTCGAATGAAATGGCTGTGCTCCGAGCACACCATGAGGCAGCTACTCTTACCGCTGAGATCTGGTTTTTACGATGATACACGAGTGTGCCGTTTTTGCAGCATGAGCCAGAAAAAAAAAAAAAAAAAAAATCAATAACCTACCGCAGTAACAATATTTTGGTTTATATTTGCCTCCAAGTGCTGTGTCATGCTCTTTAGTAATGAATGTTAACAGGACTGTATTCTGTAAATGAGCCGTGTTGTAACCCCTTTAAAGTCACACCCTGACTAACGTGACCTTAAAGATGTTACTCTATGTGAAACAACCTTATTCAGGTCATTGAGTATTGTGATCTTTGTTTAAAGATTAGAGAAATGCTGTAAAACTTCATAAAAAATAAACCATAACAAGTAGAACATTTGTATTTTCATACCACTGACATATTTTTTGTATTTTATGTTTTTATATGATTTTTTTAAAATAACTATTAACTGTGAATATCATTGTCACAATAAAACAAGACGAGCACTCTTGAACTTTGCTTGAGCTGATGCTGTTTTTCCAACCCAAACAATTAAAAATGCTTTTCAATGTACACTACGGTTCTTTAAACATATACCCTTTGTTGTTAGTCTAGTATGATCAGCAGTAATCTGTTTCATGCGTTCCTGTTTGCCTTGTTTCAGAGCAGCACTTTAGCACTGAGACAAAGGAAGCAGTAATGAGATACATTTCAGCAGAGCGACTTATGAATTAGTAATGATTTCTTAAGTGGATTCTGCTCCCGTTTTCCTTTGAGGCACTAGATGTGAGTTATGAGAACATGCAAATGTGTTTTATCTGTGTGAAGCACCACTGTCTTTGTCGTATGACAAATGAGTTCATCTGGATAACTTCATAGCTTCAGTGTCGTGATATTAACTGACATTTAAAGTAATAATCATTTTACAGAAAAAATATAGATAGAAAAAATAATCCCGCGATGACGCTCTGACTTCCTGTGGTGGCGCACTTTCGGTCACAAAGTCCCTTGATGAATCAAATGGTCTCAACAGTAGTTATTTGATGTTATTATACAGTCATTCTGCTTGCGTGCGTCATCGTTTCTAACCGTCATAAAGCCATGCAAGGCAGTGGGCTGAATTAAAACCACCTAGGCGTTGATATACGCAGAGATTTTTTTTTTTTTTTTTCATGCCTGAAGGGTGTGTAAATTGGCCTGTCTGAGTTGCATAACTTTGAAGTTCATTATAACTATGTGGAAGTGAGATTGTGCCTAATTGGACCTTAAAGGGAAATTCCAGTGTGACTTGTTCGTTTTTTTTGCCTCTGCCATCTCCTTGAAAATAATTGTACCCTCACCAGGTGATGCAGCTGAATCATTTAATATTTCAACATCACTTTTGAGGTGCATCCTGGTATGCGAGAGTGCTAGGACACCTACTATGTAATGTTTGATTATCTGGTTTAACCTGGATTGAGGACGTTTCATCCCTCACTCTCTCTCTCTCTGCATTCTCTGTCACTTACTGTCAGCTACTGTCAGTTTCACCAAACAGAAGTTAATCATTACTATAAATGAAGTCAGCAAACGTATTGCGCAGATCCAGCTCAGCCGGAGACACGGTATTGACCTTTCCTAGCAGACGGATACACATTTAGATTTGATGGAAGAGGCTCTGCTCTGACAGAAGTGATCCCCGCTGAATGACAAAACACATCCAAAAAAATCTATACCCGAAAATATAGCCCAACAACATCATTCGTATGAGCGCATAAGCAGAGTTATAGCGACAAGTATCAGGTTAATTGCCGCTCTGTGCAACTAATTATGATTGGATGTTACAAGTCAGTGATTATGAATGCTTCATTACAGTGTGCTCCATCAGAAACACAACAAATTAAAAGCCAAAAGTAAAGTTTAGTTTAGTAGTTTTCTTTTTCTTTTTTTTTCACCGGTTGATGATGATGGTTCTGCAGACTTTATTTTTTCTTCTGACATTGTCTTCCAGGAGCTCTGATCACATTTCAAATACTTCCGTAGGTAAATTTCTATGTAGTACACTGTGTACTGTATGTACGTCTTGGCATAGTGCACTGATTTTGACAGAGTAGTGTTGTCTCAATTTCAGTACTCCCGTTGTGCATAAATATTGATCGCAACATTTTACCGCTTTTTTCCTTCACTGAATTGTAACCAAACATAGCATCAGAGGCATATAACAGCATATGACGGCCTAATTATAAATAAAAAACATATTTCAACCTATGTTTGTACACTGCAGTATTCACCACAGCTCCACCAGCTTCCTCAGCCGCCAGTGGTCCTTCACCTTCTGCTACGTAGCCAAAAAAGCGACCGTTGAGGCAGAGTAGTATCATCTCACACTTGACTTTTTGACCATTATGAGTGCACCACCTTACTGTGCAAACACTTAAGCACTTAAAATATCAAGTGTATTGTAAGTGCGGAAGTACACAACTTGAGACACAGTCTTTGTTAGCACATTAGCATTAGCTTACATACTAGTTAACATGGCTGTGAACCATTAGCTTAGGTACATCTATCATTCAAACCAGACACGGTGGGTATCATCAAATTATCAAAGTGTGTTTTTAATAAAAGTAATTACAGTCCATTTAAACTCCAACAATGTACTGTAGTTCAGTAAAAAACTCAATGTTCAAGCTGTGATTGTCTGTCATTTATTTTTAAATAAATATGTGATGTAAAATAATAAAAACAAGTGTTGAAAATGTTACAGCACTTCTTTAAAACACTTTCTATCACATGAGAATTATCACCTGTAGCGAGAAGGCAGTGTAATTTTACACATTTCTGTAATTATGTAACACATTTACATCCCAGCTGAGAAAATAAGAGCCCTGAATCCCAGCGGTGACGGTGAGCAGCGGCGGCTGTAATGTAATGTTGTTGTGGGGTCATTATAGGCCATTGCACTCTGGTTTGTGGGAAATTACTGTATTAAGTACGACTGCTTGTCCCTTTCCTGCTTGTTTGCCGTCACCTCATATCAACACTCCAGGTGAAATATGTTGTCATGTTTAGTTTTAAATGACTGAAAATTCATATTTTTAAGTCTCTCTCTTGTTTTTCTCTGTGGCTATATCCTTAATTTATAGTTTGATGTACTGCAGATGGCACATGAAATGTTCAGGAAACAATGATTTACAAAAATGCCTCATAAATAGTTAGGAAGTGTACACAGTTATGACATACAGTGTAAATAAAACAGTTTCTTCAGTGAAAGAAATGATTTCAACATTTAAAATGTAGTTTTGTGATTGTTCAATTTAAAATGATAAAAACCTGACCCGATGGTAAATTTAATCCTTCAAAATACTCAACGTCTTGTACATTTCTGAATCACATAACATGACAGTGTGACATGTGACACATGAGAGTCAATATTCAGATTTTCAAGGATTTCCATGACGAATAAGTCAATGTTCTGCTATCTGACTTAGTCAAGTTACTCTAACTTAATGAGAGAACAATTGGTGACCAAGTCTCTAATCTTTCAACTCGTGTCAAGGTCCACATGGCTACAGCCTCTTTGCATAATCAGAGGTGCGTTTATGAGCTCAGTACCCTGCAGCGTACGCCCACTTGCGAGGATCTGACTGAGCATTGAGCCCGTCATCATGACGAACCACTGCCTGCACCACAGCTCCTGACGATTTGAGGAACTCTGTCGTGTGGTTCTTTGATGCCAGCCCGTCCAGTATGTCCTGTAAACAGGAACATGTGTGGATGAATCATCAGCATACGGCATAGCTAACAGCTCCAAACCAGAATTCAAACCCAGCTGAAATAAAGTGGAGATCACTTTTATTGCTTTTACGGCAGCAAATGATTTTATGACCCAGCGAAATGAACAAATCGGAGAGGCGGTATGTGAATAGACTCTCTATGCAGAGGGTTTCTACCACATGCAGTGTGCAAAGATGTGATTTTCTGTTCATTACCCTCAATAGCATATTTAAAATATATTATATTATGATGTGCAAGTGAAACCTGCAGAGAGAAACCGTGTTCGTCAGCTGGTTTTCTGCTTTTATTTTGTGATCAGAGGCAACCACATGTAAGATGAGGTTGCTCCATTTTTAGGCAGACCACAAATTAGACTATTACCATACCAGCACAGAAATATGTTTCACCATCATGCATTATACACATCCCTGAAGGTAAATATAATGAACAGTGTCCCCGGTGCTGGATATGACTGAGGGCGTAGTGTTAGCTGGACCTTTGGTTTGAAGGATTGCCTCCCTACACACCACACCACCCTGCCATTAGTCACATACATCAGTACTGTTTGCTGTTTGCGACACTCACTCTGTCAAAGTCAGGCTCTGCTACAGTGGTGTTGGGACTCAGCTGGTTGTGGAGCCTTGGATCCGTCACGGCTTTTTCCAGATCGTAGTTGAAGAACAGTACGTTCAGAATCACCTGCAACAACGCGGAGAGCCAGAAAGTAACTAGTTACTTTACTTAACGATAAGTATATTATATTAATGGTGCTTTAAATGGTTACTGCGGCTTGAGTCTTACCTGAGCGATAGAAGTGGTGATTTTTGTTCCTCCCGAGCCTCCGACCACCATCTTAACTTTGTTGTCTTTGTCAAAGAGGATGGTTGGACACATTGAAGACATCGGCCTTTTTCCTGTTCACAAAATGTAACGGTATGAAAGAGGTGTACGTCCTGTTGGAAGGTTTCATGTTTCATTATTCACAACACTGAATCAAAGTAGATTTAACATGAAACATGAAGTATTGTAAGTTTTGATCCCATATTTTAGTATTACAAAGACATTTTGTCTGTGATACATTTGCATGGCTTATGTGGAATTTATGTTTTTAGTGTTTTTAATCAAACAGGGTGTGTAAATTCATCAGTCATCATCACATTGGCTGCAATATTTAAGAGAGCCGCCACACGCTAAGCTTCAGAATGGCTCTTCAGAAACCTACAGGCGACGTCATGCATTCGCTGTTTAGATAAGTTTAAATGCTCACCAGCATGCAATGTTGTTAACTACACAACATTTCCTCGACTGCAAGGAATCCAGTCACGAGTGAAACACTACTCCAGGCTCACGTCTTTATTGGACTCTATTAGCTCTCTGTCTAATCTGACAGTGGAACGTTAGATGAGGACAGAAGAGTGTTTTATATTGATGATTCGTCCCTTTGTAGAGATCTGTTTTCATTTTCACGTTAAAGGGTTGACAATCTGCCTCGATTCGCTTTTGTTTAACAATAAACGATGAAACCTTCCAAAGAGGGCGTACATATTTTTAGTATGAGGGCGCAAAAATCCAAAGCATACAGCACAGTGTCAAGAATGACAGACTGACTTCTGCGTAACCTTCAATCAGCCGCCTATTGAACAGCCAATCTACGGTCCATTACATTTTGACTGCTTTTGAGCACCCTTATGTGTTTTTCAGTGTCTGCGTGCGCCGGTCTCAATATAACCTGGCCTGATGAAGTTGTTTGGTGAAGGAGGTACTCCGAAGCCGTTTGTGATGAGCGGGGAGCTGAAGTCGTCCATCTCATTGTTGAGAAGTATCCCCGTCGATGCCGACATGACTTTGGAGCCCAGACTGCAGGAAAACAAGACAAACAAAAATCAGGAGAGTTACAAAGACAAGACTGATACAACATCACATTGAGTATCCGCCTCGGTCAATTAGGAGGCCAATTACAATTGGTTAATGGTGCTGGTGGCGGCCACAGCGCTTCCATCTTCTGCGACGACTGAGACGTGCGAGGTCCCGTGGTTTTCAGGCAGGTAAAACTCTGGCTCGTAGTAGTTCATGTGATGCGTGGTGTCATCTGTGATCTTTTCACGGAGGCCGTCGGCAAAGGAAGATGAGGTCATATTCTGGATGAGCTTTGGAAGAGAAAGTGGGGCAGGAAAACAATGAAGATGAGCCAAGCTTTTAGAGCCCGCATTGCATAACAGACCTTAAATCATGTTGAGGCTACATTGACTTCTAATCAGGTAAATGGTGCCTGTGTCATTCCCACTCTGTGTCCTGTATGTCTCTTCTTGCTCTTGGCCCAACGGCCTCTATGGACATAATGTCCGAGGCGGAGAGGCCGAAATGTACGTTGACAAAAGAAGCTAAGAGGAGAACGGTGTGTGACCGAGCAAGAAGCCGCCAGACAGGAATAAATCTGAGACTTAGACGCCGAGCTGGACTTCTTGTTGTTGGACTATAACATTAGCTGGCTGCTATGTCTTGTGTTATTGCACTTTTGTTTGGCTAAAACAAAAAGCAAAGTCAAAGGTTGTGATCATAAGTAATGCAAGTGGTATATTCTAAAACTTGGCGTGCTACATAATGTCACCTTAAGTATGTCTGTGTGTGTGTGTGTGAAGTTAGCCCCCCAGCTTAGCCCATGTCTTTTATGTTTGTTTTTTAATTATTAGTCCTCCAAGTGTAATTGTGTCCTGAGATCACTGTAGAGACTTCTCTCCTCGAGGTACAGAGCAGCTGCATGTTTGTTTTTTGGAAAGCAGGCACCATTACATTACTGATCATTACTATGGAAACCGAGGTCAGAGGATAGGGCTGTCTCACTCCCGAGACACAACAGAAAACAATGACCTTAAGGGTAAACATATTTCCTTGTTTGTAGACTAATGACCGACTGGCAGATACCTTATTCTGTAGATGTAGTATGACCACTTAGATACAGGTTGTGGCTCTATTCTGAAAGCGACCCAGAGAGGACAGCTTCTTCAGAACTAAGAATAAGCGTATCAATAAATGCTCAGTTTTCATCTCTCTATTCAAATTACCAAGTAATGTTCACTGACTATGGTTTTTCTCTGTTCCTCTCCGTTTCCAGTCCTACCAGCTGTGGCTGAGCTTTTTCATGGCATTCAGACACTGACAGCACTTGGTTAAGGTTTAGGGAAAGATTTTGGTTTACTATTAAAAAAGTTAACATTGACCTGAAGCCTGAGACGGGACGTGCTCCTTCTTATTAATATTTAACTGAAACTGCGATCTTTCCTTAACCTCTCTCACCACTTCACCCACTGAAGATGTTACTGCTGACGTCCATCGGTTTAACTTATCACCCTGCTGCAGCGATGTGCTCCAGGACACCATGACATCACGGCTGGGTGCGATTACAGGCACAACGGAGCACGTTTCCAGCCACATACGTCACATACATAAGACAGATGTCGTCAAAGGTGAGACAGGTTTGACGCCCCTCAGCAGTGAAACAGTGCTTCTCAGCCCGGTGTTAAGTTACTCTTTAAACCTTGTTTGCACGCGTGAAAACATTTATTTACAGCTATTGTGTGTAAAATTTGAGAATGTCTGTAGTCAGTCGTATAGCACGCTGCACACACCAAAAGGAATACAAAGTATCAGGCCTAAGAGCTGATTTTTACAGCTACTTCCTTACATCTGCTGTCTGTGGTTACTAAACTAAAAACAAGTGTTTTAACCTTTTTAGCACAGACCACGAGCTTACATCTGTGATGTTGAGAAACGCCTGATCCCCAAGCAAGGTCCTCTTTGCATAAGCAAAACGAAACGCCTCCACGATGCGATGGTACGTTAGGATCTTTTTTTCCGTGCCCACCACGCTGTCTGGGGTGAAGTTGTACCCTGTAGGAAACATAGCAAACATCAGCAACTCAATTGAAATCCACTGCTTCACTCATCTGTCTTAATTCAGATGGCTGTTCAGGTGGGAGACAGCTAAAATGGACTTGACCCAGCCAGTTCCTGTGTTTTTATTTAGTCTGAAAGCTGCTGTGACCAGACCACGGGTATTAACCTGCGCCGACAGCCACAGAGGGAAACAGGAGGACGGCTGAGGCAACCAGAGAGTTTCGGTGATGGGTTTCAGCTGTCGGACAGAGACAGGGGTCACAGTAAATCAGCGAGATGAAAGTTTTGGGTAGTCGCTGAAATATGTGCATGAAGCTTCCACCACTCGACTGTGTCCAATTAGAGGCAAATTGGCGAGATTAGTGTGTGAGGCAGGGAGGGGGTGCGCAATGAGTGGGTGGCCAGTCAGAGGGAAGGAAAGGTTCAGAGAGATTAATTACTTTAGAAGGAAGTTTCTCATCTAATTCTCAGAGGCAGACAGTGTCACTGTACTGAGAAGTAGCAGAGACAGTGTCTCTGTGCAGACACAGATTCTCTGCAGCGGAGTCAGCATAGGAGGAAGTTAAATCAGATTACCGTGCACACAGAAATGATATACGACCGAAATGATGATGGAGCAAGGTAGCGCTGATACGATTAGCGACATGTTCATGACCTTTGCTGCTCAGACTCGGAAAACAAAGCACACAGCAATTATCTTTGGATCTTAATTACTTCAATCAAACGAAAGCTCTTCAGGGTCGGGGGAACAGAGCTGTGGCCCCGGTGGTTTTAACTTTCTCCTCCGATATTGCTCGAGATGTTTGTGAGGCACCATCTGTTAGTGTTGCTGTGTCAATAATTCAGTTTGTCATTGTCTGTTATGTCCTCATGAGGTCTGTTTCTGGTCTGTCTTAGGAGAGAAGTTTGACATTTTGGGAATGAACCTTTAGACAGAACCAGCTTGACTTCCTTTCCGAGCATTCTGCTTTTAATAGCAGAGAAAAACAATTACAGCTTCCTGGCCGAAGCAACCACAACCCCCAACATACAAAACAGAACAGAGAGGCAAGGTAGAAAATGTTGTCATCATGGAAAAAATTACAGTTAAAAACAGACAGATTTGCTGGAAGATAATAACCATTAATACAGGCAACGTCAGACCTCATTTTTTTCCATTCCTTAGTTTTCTTCTTTTTTTTTTAACTTACTGCAGAGCAATTGATACTAAGTTTATGTATGCACTGCTACATGTTGCTCATGTTTCGTCCTATTAAGGAGGAGGAAGAAATATTTCATGATAAGGTGTGTGAACATGATTATTGTACGTTCCTAGTGCATTTGTTGTTATGTGTGTTTTTAAAAACAAACCATACATAACAATATATTGGACAAATGAAAAATTTGACCTGACGCTGCGAGGGAAAGTCACGGCATAATTTAGTCATACAGCTCATCCTAAGTCTGGGAGTAATGCCGAGGGAAACTTCTTGGACATGCATCTTTTTTTTCTTTTTTACATTTGTTATTATTTATTTTTTTAAAACAATGTGAATACAAATATTGCTGTTTTTCCATAATATCACTGGACTGACTAGCAAAGCCACAGCAAGTCTGTCTACCAAACAAACCTTCCTACTGCCAACACTGACTGTTAGGTGGAGGGTTTCTTTTCTAAGCATAGTCCAACAATGTCAACATTACTTCTTATATAACATATATATAAAATCATTTATTTCATGTCCTATATTATATCTGTTGCTGTCACAAATCATGTATGTTGTTATGTATGACTCTCTATTATAGTTACTACTTTCGTAAAACACAGATCTATGTTACAAATGTGGATCTGCGTTTGAGAAAGTAGTTCAAGACGGTCTTAGGTAACTTTAAGTCAGCCAAGGTTTTTATTTTAAGCAGCAGATTTGCTGTACAGTAGATCAACATGCTGCTCACAGCGGAGTCCTTTCTGAGAGAGAGTGACTGGCAAAGTGAAGGCAGCGCACATTAAAGCACATTCTCTCCCACTCGGTGTGTTTTTGGACAAAGCATCAAGGCTTACCATTCAAGATGTTTAATATCAGCGAGAGCACAGGGCCGCTAGCGGGGGCATTGGGAACAGCCATGGTGTACTCCCCCACATTCACCCTCAAAGGGTTCTCATCCAAGACAGGCTCATAATCCTTCAGATCCTCCATTGTGATGATACCGCCTAAACACGGATTGACAGAAACTGTGAATGCACACTTGGACAGAAAAGGAAATACAAATCCTCCTTAACATGGAAATTAGATGTGCAGAGAGAGAGAGAAGCGTGTTGGTATATTTTGTGATATGGCCTGAAGTCTTTTAAGCAGATGATTTGTAGCGATAATGGTGGGCGACGTTAATGTGCTTCGTGGGTACAGAAAGATGATTTAATCAGCGGGGAAAAAAGCAAGAAGTTTGGTATTTGGAATAAACTAAAAACATGAAGAAGCAAACATTGCTGTTGCTACTGTTTGTTTGTCACGGCTTGCTTTTTGCTGATCACTTCAACACAGTAACTTCAGCTTTCCTGATATCCTAATCTGATGACAGCTGGGGCAAATAAAGGAAAGCAGATTTTCAGTGTTTAGTCGATTTAGTTAACAAAACAATAAAAACACACTACCTGCTGCCTGAATGTCTGCCACGAGGTTCTGAGCCAGCTGCCCATGGTAGAAAGCATCGGGACCCTCTTCAGCTATTTTCCTGTAAGTTTCTGCGAGCTTGGGGAATTTGATGGTGTCGTTTTCTCTTAAGATGTCACGATCTGTCCCACAAAACACTTCACTGAAACGGAAGGACACACGATTTAAGATGGTGATGGCCACGTTTTAATAATTCATTCTTTACTTCTTTAAGTCGCGGCCTTTCACCATAGGGCCGCATCCTCGATGATGATTTTCCTTTTTCCAGACAGAGCTTTTGCAAGTGCCCTGCCCAGAGGGAAACCTTTCTCTGCGAGATCAATGCTCGGCTGGAACAAGTCTCTCCAAGGCAGTTTGCCATGTCGTTTGTGTGCCATCTCGTAACCTCGAATCTCCCCTGGTACAGCAATAGATAATCCTCCTACCAACAAAGGAAAGAAAACACAGAAGCACTGGTACACATACAACTACTTTGTACAATCACAGGTCAGGAAAATCTATAATCTAATCTCGCTTTTGTCTGTCACTATCAAGGTCACCCTCTTTCATAACAATGTTAACTACAGCTTCACTCCCCTCATTTCCTTGTCTGATAGCACTGGTTAAATATTACCTTTCTGGGAGAGATCTGTACTGTTTCCAAACATGTTCTCTGACGCGTTGCGTGGTGCCGTCTCCCTGGCATCAATCGTCTCAGTCTTCCCTGTGTGTGAGTCACAGATTGGGAAATGCATTTAGGATCCAGATGATCAGGATGTTGTGTAACGGGGCTGTCAACAACAGAAGTAAAGGTGTACCAGTCGTTGCGTTGTAGATGGTGAAGAAAAGTCCTCCTCCGATGCCCATACTGTGAGCGTTCATAAGTCCAACGCACAGTAAAGCAGCTATAGTGGCATCTACAGCAGTCCCTCCTTTTATCAGTATGTCTCTGTGGTCAAATTAAGAGAGGGAAGAGGGAAGGGATGAATGACTAGTTTTTACACTTAAGATCCTTCAAGATCCTGCACAGGCAAAGACATAAGCAAGCTGTGTGTTTGTGCAGGGGTATGTTCATGTTGCTCTTACCTGCCGACCTCTGAACATGGCCCAGCATCTGCTGCCACAGCTGCCACCCAGGACTGCTCACCCGGATGCGTCCTTCTCCCCACACCAAAGAAGACGCCCACAAAAGTGGCGACGGCTGCCAAGATGAGCATCGTCAAAGCCACAACTATCATCTTCTTGCCCATTTTCACGGGAACAATAAATACTTTATTTAATACCTGTAGAGAGAGTTAAAAAAAAGATTTGCTAAGTTTATGAAAATGCACCTGCAACTCATCAGTGTCTGACATGAGGAGTGTTGGGAGTTTCCTGAACAGTTTATGACCAGGAATCTGCGTGTGTGTGTTATGTTACAGTATGTGCCAACATGTGAATGATGGGAAGTTAGGATGGTATGTAAGTAAATAAGTAACTGTGAAGGTCAACAGGCCAAGTGAGGCAAACGTTAGCTGAGGGTTTCAAAGACTCATTGGCTCGCAACCACTCACTAATTATCTTTCCTATTGCAGGACCTGCTGGAGTCACTTCTGTCAATTGTGAATACACAGATAGCATTTTTTAAAAATAAAACGGGGAAACAACATACTAAAATATATCAAGGGGCTTAAAAGTGAACTCCAATTCCATATATTCAGGTGCGTTATGTTAGGAGCAGATAATGTAGCCTCACACAGAGGTCTGATGAGCTCACTTCTTGCCATCTCCACATCAGATTGTTTTCATTTTCAAACTCGTAGTCCTCAGCCCTGACTGATGCCGACCCAAATGACATCTCTTGAAGCAATTTATCAGACTTCAGGTGTCACAAAAAGCTTCATCTATATGCAGTAACACCCATCAAAACCTGTGAATCTGCGATGGTAGAAATAAGATTGAATGAATATATATATATATAAAATGGTATTCTTTATCATTTTCAGTCTTCTCTCTCCACCACAGACTACAAGGTCAATCAAAGTCAATCAATTAGCACTCGAGCCCAATCAGGATCTCAGTCACTCGAACACCAAGCTGCCTAACAGCAGTCGAAGTCAAAGGATTTAGCATCCATCAGCACCATATCATATTCCTGACTGACGTATCCACAACAAACAAGTCTAAAAGTAAAGCTGAGGTTAGTGTTGCACAAAGTGGCCTGTTGGCAATAGGTCAAATTATCTATGGAGCCCGTGGGCAGCAAGACCAAGGCATCACTTTACTGTAGATTGTTTAATTCCCTGGTCAAAAATAAGTCACAGACAAACCTCTGAAATAAAGATAATAAATAATAAAAGAAAAAGCCTCAAGTATTATTAAGCCTGCTGTCACGCAGATTCTTTGGTCTGCTGAAGGAATGAAAGCAGATTATGTAACAGGCAGTGATAGTTGCACAGCATAAGAGATATTGTTGGACGTTATTAGAAAAGCGAATCCTCGTCTTAGATCTGGATTCAAAAACACCTGGATGACTGAACCTTCCCAAAGATGTCAAACAATTTTCTGTCTTACCTTGATTCCTCCGTGGGGGTCTCAGCACCAGGCTGCTCACTGCGCACCGTCTGCCACGATCTACAGCAGTTGACAGGTAATATGCTTACTGAGGTTCTCAATATGTAACCATGACAAAGACATTAAACTTTAACCCACCCCATCATAAACACCCATCATGTGTTACGGAGGGGAGGGGGGAAACAAAATCCAGACAGAGACAGAAGAAACAGCTTGAGATGATATTCCAAGTTACCAAATAATTTGTCACCTGTGCTCAATTTTCACATAACTCTCTAAAATACCACATAGCAATTACATGACCCTGAAACAGGGGAAAGTATACTTCACTGGATTATTGGCTCTCTATCTGCTGTGGTGTTCAAACTTATCTGCAACAAAGTAACAATTCACTAGACGGGGAGCTCTTTATCTGCAGTAGTATTTAAAGTTATCTGCGGCAAAGATTAACTAACAGTAGCGTCAGTTTGATGGCGGTTCGTTTTAAATAGATGACATATGATTCAAAAGCCATCAGGCACTTTCACAAAATGATAAAGTAGGGACCTGTTGCACAACTCTAAACCCTGACGCAATGCAGCTCTACAATAAATATTTTCTTTGGCATGACTGTTCGGAAAACGTTTGATTGTAAAGTTTTAAATAAAGTGCCTCCTCACCGGGAAAATGAAGGGCTGGGCTGCTGCGAGGGAGAAGATCACATCTGCCATGAGGCCATGAGGAATGAGCGCTAAGAACAAGCTGCAGTGTGAAGGGGTGCTGAGCTCAATGAGAAAGGGTCAGCTAAACAAGCAGCCAGGCCAATAGGTGGAGGGCGACGGGGACAGCACAGATTCTCAACTTTGACACTTATTGCAGTCATTTGGTCGCCGTATTAGACATTTAGTCACAGCTGTGATAACACCGTCACTTTGTGTTTTCACAGGTGTCGCCCATCAGCTGTGCTAAATATCCGTGGTTGGATAACAACTCAGAAATGGGCACTTATCTGGGCAGCTACAACCTGACAAAACATAGTTAACCACCATTAAAAAGCAAACTAATCCATAGCTCCATCTTTCATTTCCATTTTACAAGACTCAGAGCAAGCCAACGCCGCTTTATGCTCAGCCTGGACGGCTGCCCACAAACATTAATGACAAAAGGTTTGATATACAGAATATGTAGTCGATATCTAAAGATATTATGTCACATCATTTAGTCATTTAAACTGACATCTTAGCTCTGTGCAGTGGACTCATCATTATCGTATGGTCTGTTTGATTTTTGTCCCTTTGTCCTCTTGTAAACACAAATTATTTATAAAGGCCGCATGTCAGAGCCTGACAGACGTGGATCATCGGCAGACCTGAGGTTCATTGCAAACAAAGCAGCCACACTGTCAATACGGCTCTGAAACTTTAAGCCTTAATATAATTTGTATAGCTCAGCGCAATGAAGGTCGTCTTCCTTCCTTATTTTTGGTAGTAATAGTACAATGAGTTAATATATTAAAGAATAAAGGCACAAACCAAGTAGTGAATGTTTTATTGAATTTGTGTTAATGTGAAGGGTTCAGCGGGGAATGAGGGGAGACCAGGCCTGTAAAAGAGACATTCAGTTAGTGTGGTAGCCCGAACAAAGACGCTCTTTGTGGTAACGTGCGGCTAAAGGCGTTTGATAAAAGCTGATGTGGAGTATTATAAAAGAAATGTGTGTGTGTATGTGCAAGCCACTCACCTGTGTCTTCTCTCCAGCGCGTTCAGGTGAAAAGAGGCCTGAGGTTAACTGAGCAGTATTTGAACGTTCCGGATCATACCACGAGCTGATTGGTGTAGGGGGGAGTGCACCTCAATGAGTTCTTGGAAGTTTAGTAGACTCTTTGGTCATGTTCAGCACGGGTAGAGCATACAGTTTAACTTGTACTATCATAGAGTGTGAATATATTTAAAGGTTTTTGTCTAATGTTTGTTATGCCGAGATGTAATGGGAGGGGCTGAATCCCCCAGACTGTGTCAGGGTCTAAGTTGGCAGCAGCAGCAGGGTATATAAGGCTGCCAGTTCCACCACATGCAGCTGCTGGTAAGACCTCTTGTGCACCCGGTCCACAGTCTGTGTTTTAAGTCTGTATATTTAAGTTATGTGTCAGTGAAATAAACACCTGGTTGGCTTGCACACAACCTCCGCCTCAAGCCTCCTGCCTTCCATGTCAAGCCGCTACATGGCCATCCTAACAATCTGCTGTGAAGTCTGTACAGTGAGTTTATAGAGAGCGTTTGTCTCTTTAAACGTCCTTGTGTTCCTCTTTCTGTTGGACTTGATTTAAACCATCCCTCTGAGTAAGATCAGTCAGGACTGTGCAAAGCTGCTACAGTACAATAAGTCAGCCATCAAAAACAGCAGGCACCACATCACATCAGTTCTTGGGTTCCTGTTTCTTTCAACCCTCAAATTAAACAACCCCCATCAGCAGGACAACATTTCGTACTGTTACAAATCACAGCTGGAAATCTAGTTTTCAGATCTGACACCGCTGTCTTTGAGGTTTGGATAGATCATGATTTGTGATAAAATAACTACTTAGTCATGGTTGGGGAGTGATCACGGTCTTGAAATGGAAAGCAAACAGTCATTTTGTTGACCAATCTGAGAAACCCAACCTTTGTAAACAAAGTCACACAATTTTCTCCTTTGCTCTGCCAACAAGAGTCATGTTTCTGGGGCGTCCTTTAGCTCAGTGGGTAGATCATCCGCCCCACAAAGGCTCAGTCCAGGGTTCGAATCAGTCCTGCGGCTCTTTCCTGCAGGTCATTCCCCATCTCTCTCTCTCTCTCCCCACATTCCTGTCACTCTTCAAACTGTCTCTGACAAATAAAGCTCAAAAAGATGGAAAAAAATATCAAGAAAAAAATCAAATCAAAGCCTTTTACTGCCCTTCAGGCTTTTTATCACTTGAACATAAACATTATATTGTATAGGGGGAATGAGGACAGTGTCTGCTGCCGAGTGGCCGTACGAAAATCTGCCTATGAGGTGCTTGACAGCGGCTGGGGATCCATACAACCCAGAAAGAAACATAGACTGAAAACCTGCTCAAATCCAGGGTCAAGAAAAAACAAGACACCAGGCAATCCGGGACAGCATCGACCCTTATGTTGGCGGTGAAATCCTGAAATCCAGACAGGGCCGGTGAGAGCCATTAGACTTTAGTACCAGCATGATGGGGATGCAGCAGGCACCAGGGAGCCGCTGTATTACTCTGCTCTCTAACAGTTCACCACTATTTCAACGGCTTTGCATTTAGTCTGGGAGGTGATACAACTTATTACACTTAATCACACGGTGATATAAGAGGGTTGTTATATTATAGAGGGTTCTCATGACTCATCTCACGGCCTCGTTCCACTCCGTGTGTTTATTATAATGATCCATCTGTGTTAGTGACAGTGAATGCAGGTTAAGAGCGTGAAGTAAATACGGGCGTGTCGTCTAACTTTGCGAATGTCATGTCAGAGTTGCCGAATGAAAGTGCACATCAGGTTTTAGATACCCAGATCATGGTGGGATATCTGTTTGTAGTATGTCAAAGGCAACAGCCAAGCAACTTTAAGGGATGCAGTTGTATTTGATTCAGCAAACTCAAACATTCGGGTGCTGCAACCTTTTTTCTTGGCCCTCCTCTAACCCCGTACCCTCCTGTGATCCCCCTGACCCTTAAAAATATCCTCAAAGCAGCATTAATAGTGAATTTAGAAGGGGTATGATTAAAGAAGCATGCAACAAATATATTAAAAAGCGCACAGATATGCATACAACTTCCCTAATATAGCGCAGTAATAATAATATTGTATTTGTATATTCGCCCAACTCAGCCAAGAGGACAGAATAAGAAACAAAAAGGAAAACTCTCCACACAAAACTTTAGAGCTTGAGAATGGTGCTCAGCCTGACAGGGAGCTGTTACCTGACCTAAGCGAAGGGAAGCTCATTTCTGTCATGGTGAGGAATCCGTGGTAGGAAGACCGTATGACCTCTGTTTGTCTGCAGCAATCTCACACTCAGCCACCTTTTCCATGATCTGCACCACCGTCCCGGTGCCCCTTTTTGAAAGTTCAGTCAGGACCTGCTTAAGCAACATCACTGGAGCTCCTGCCTCTGTTTTATATGATCATCGGGCTCTCCGGAGGGTGCCAGTGAGTTTAGGAACTCAACGGGAAGTGCATTTTTGTGGTCATTCTCTGATGATTGTCCTCACTGAGTTCAGCTGAAAAGTGAGGCACACAAGGCAGTGAATTATCTGTATATATATATATATATATATATATATATATATATATATATGTAATTATATTCTGTGACTGTAGTTAATAGAAGAGCAGAAGAGTAATTTACCTGTAGTGTCAGGCGGCTCCAATGAGCTGGAACGTAATTTACTTGAAATGTAAAGGTATGCACTCGAATATGAATGAATGTCAAAGAATATAAGATTATGTATGTCAAATGATAAATGTCGATGTTGTTATTGTGGGATGAATCTGCTAGACAACGGCAAACAAGTATACTTCAGATGTTAGTGTAACTCTTGTTTGTCTTCTTAGTAGAAGTAGTAGTTAGTAGATGAGTATTTAAAAGTGAAATAACACAGATAACAAACACAGGGCCCCCTGCTAACAAATACATGAACACACAGACCTCGCTCCAATTATAGAAGTAGGATATCTCTTCCCGGTCCACTAGCTTTCTGCTCTGTGCGCACTGGAAAAAAAAAAAATCCAGTGGTTGTATACAGTGCTGGCTCTGCAAATGGGAAACACACAAAGTGGATCAGACTTTTCTAACTTGTTATGCCAGTCAGGATTTTCGTGTCTGGTAGTGTTGCCCACGAACATCCACCTCACTCTCCAGTTCGTCAAGATGCTGTGGATGTGTTGTTAGCTGTAGTAGCAGGAGAGTTGCGAGAGTCAGGGTCTTTTGCACCTCTAACCTCGCCCGACAGTGATGTGACAGTGTGCTGGAGTACACTGTGACATCACTGCAAAGTGAACTACAGGCAGTCAGGAAATATTTGTGTACTAGAACATTATCTGCTCTTTAAGTCACATGTCATGTGTTCACAGGACGGGATCCTGTGAACTTTAAGTTCAGTTTTATACATTTTCTCTTCCTTTTGTCCACTTTGTGCTTCTTGTGTGTGTTGCTTTGCTTGTTATTTCTCTTTTTTGGGTCATCACGCTGTGTGTGGTACATGTATTATCAGCCTGGATTCAATAAACATATTTTCAATAAGAAAACCGGTGTTTCTCTCTTAGGTTTCATGTCTAACACCCGACAGTGGTATCACCGTGTACTGACGCACCTTGAAGCACACCTCTACAGTGCAGTAAGGCAGAGCAGTTAAACCACATGAGGTAAGCTGCCATTTGCCTTTAATTGTTAGAGCCTCTCTCCGACTCGAACTTACAGGTCATGTTTTTCAGTATCTGATTAAATCTGTCTACCAGCTTATTTGTCTGGCCTTGATCAATACTGCTCCTGATTTAATGGACAGCCAGACTTGAGCTCAGGCAGCCTGCATAGCTGATGAATGTACTTTAGCTCAAGGCTATTTTGCAATTTAAGCAGGGGTAGTTTAGTGTTATTACTCAGCCTCAGCACTGCCCATCCTACAGGTTCGTACCTGTCATCACTGGAGTCCGGTCCAGTGTCCCCCAAAACCTCTGAACATAATAATGATAACTTAAACAAAGTGCTTTACAGAGTAGTAGACCAAACAGAAGGCCGCACAGGATAAGATCCAGAAAAGTAAAAACATAAAAACGTAACAGATTCAAAGATGATAAAAGACACTGATGATATTTTTGGGCCGACAGGCTTTAAAAGAAATCAGTAAAATTTTAAAAATCAGTCCTAAAACACGGAGTAAGCCAAACATGTTGAAATATTAAAAGCCTAGCTGTTGCGTTCCAGACAGGTGGAATAAGTGTGCATAGGTTAGCTTGCCAGCATTTCCAACTCTTGAAATATCTTCATCGTGCATGTTCCAACCAAGCCAACTTCTAAGCAATCATAAACTGCTTATATGAGGCCTGAAAACATGAGATCCTCCTTACATGGGTGCCTTTAAAATGCAATTCAAGCAAGCTGCAGTGTCCGGTGCTTATATCAAGTGCCCATTTAGGCAAAATAACAGAGTCTATTTATTTATGAATCCATTTATCTGAGTTTTATGTCAGACTTTTAGATTATGAAATTGTTAACCTACAAATCAAACAATAATAACACTGGATTAAACAGGTCTACTCGCTCTGAGTGACTCACAGTCACATAAACAACCTGTGCGTTGGGATGTGGGGCTACAAAAAAATAAAAAAAAATCAAAGCTGGAAGCAGTTTCCTACACGACTCTCGCTCTCGGGCTGTGCTGAGAATCACGATCTGATTGGCTGAGGAGCGCACCAGCTCTGAGTAAAGCAAAGGATGCCAGAGTGCTCAGGCAGTGCATGGACGGATGCAAGCGGGGGGACGACGGCGATCCCGGGCACGCATTGTTATGATGATGCTTTTATAGTTCGGAGTAGCCTTGAAACTTTAAAAATCCTCTTTTCCTTTGAGCAGAAATCAGAAGTCATCCCGCACATCTCCGGCTGCGAATGAAAGTGTGATGTTTTGGCCGCATGTTGTAAAATCCCTCTCACTACCATCGACACATCCTCTCAGGAGTGATGGGCTCTAAGTTGACCAGACAGAGAAGTCTCGATTTTGACAGCAAATTGTCCAAGAGGAGACGCCAGCGGAATGACACCCCGGGAGAAGGCGAGAGAAGTGGAGGCAGAGGCGGAGGAGACTTCTTGTTTACCTCCTTGATGCTCAAGTCCGACAAGCTCCCGGGGATGCTGCGGAAAACCAACCACAGCCCGTATGTCAGGCGGGTGGCGTGGATCCGGGAGATCCAGAGGCTTCTCCGGGAGCAGAAGATGGAGCAAGCAGCCGAAGTGCTCAAACTGCTGAGAAAGGTAAGAGACTGACATTATCCTGGGTCATGGATGAGTTTAATGTGCTATGTGCTTATTTATGAGCACGTGGGTAAAAAGTTTGTTTTTATTCACGCTCACATAAGGTATTCATCAGGTATTTTCGTATCTGGAAATCTTGTGCAGATTATAATATTTACTGTGAAACTACAAGTTGAGATGCTTCATATGAATAATAAAACAGCAGTCTTTCCAGCTGTTTTCTCTTGTTTATGACAGCTGTTATGCCCAGAGGTCTTAGCCATGCCTCCTGTAACATATTCATAGCATTAACTGAATGATTTATGATGCCTTCGTTAGAGGAAATCACACTTTTCACGGAGCACGTGTATCAGCAGGTGTCAGCGTGTTAATCATTTTTGCGAAAGTCGTTTAATCATCTACTTTTTGCAACTTGTCATAAATGTTTTACAGTTCAGATGTCTCTGACTGACATAAAGGACATGCCCTTGCCCTCTGTTGCTTTCTTTTATTGCTGCTGGGGGGTTAGGCAGCACTTATAATGAAGCTTATGCCTCATTGGGTGAGACGCTGGTCTGAATCAACCACCTGTTTTGTCTGAAAAGGAATGGCTAGGAAGCCAGCTAGTTCATGTTCTGAATATTCAATCAGCTCCCAATAAGACAGAACACTGAGTGTATTATGTGTCTGTCCTTTGAAATGTACTCAAGGAAGTCAAATGAATGAATATTGCGCCAAACTTTGTGATCTTAAATGAAAGCCCCATGATGTATAGCCTATAGATTCTCAGCAAGAAGGTCTTAACTGAATGGCAAGCTGCGCCTGCTCTCCTGTGTGAAGAAGGTTAGACATATGCATGAGAGAGAAATATACAAATCCACATAAAGCAGTTTATACAAACTCGGTTGACGCTCGACTGTGGGATTGTTGAAAAGCTCTAATCCGCTCCCCGCTGCACAGCATTGTGCAAACACGTCTTTGTCGTTAGCTTCAGAGCTCCGGTCTATTGGTATGGTAGGTTTCTTATCTGTTATACTTATCCCATATAAACACCATCCCTGGTTTAATCCTCGCTTTCTGATTCATCCAAACTAGAGAGAAGGAGAGGGGGAAAAAAAAGTTTTTAAGAGCTCAGCTTGAGCTTTCCAAACGCCTTCTGGTAGCTGCGGATTGATCAAAGGAGATCACTTCAGACAAAAGCACTTCTGATCAAGAGGGACCCCCTGTCATGAAAACTCCCTGCCCATCTGTACACTGCCATAGAATAAATTATACAGATGTGTGCAGATTAAAGCTGGAAACAAAGCCGAGGAGAAGTGATGGGCGTCTGAACTGAAGGCAGATTTGTAGGTGGGCCTTTTCTGCTCTGCACAGAAACCATTAAAGGTGTGGCATGAATTTAAACGTCATATTTGTGTGAAGCAGGAGGGATATGACTAATGCACAGCTTCCTTTAATGCCCCTGTTTATTAAGGCAGTCGGTCATATCGTATGAGAAAAAGGATTTCGAAGATCAACATGTACATTCATCGGTCGTGAGCAGGGGCAGCTTTTCCCCCGTAGCTCGGCATTAAAACTGCTCACGAAGCACAAATTACTCTCTCTATCTCTCAGTGAGGTGAAGCCAAATCGGCTGCTACTGTTGTATGTCGTTGGGGCTGAGGCCAAGTGTCTAACTAACAATACTTCAACACTTTAAAATAATAAAACACTGGCAGTAGATCTCCTGTTGTTGTTGTCCTCTCGGAGACGGACAGATTTGGAGATAATCACCTTGAGATGATGGATGCTGGAACATGTCTGTCTCACACTGAGGAAGTCATTAAAAAAGAAGAACCAATAACACCAGCCCCTACGCTGTATCTCCATCACAGATCTGCCTTCTGGGCCATTAAGTTAATTAGTTTGGGATCTCCGAGATATTCATTAGTAAACAAAGAATCAGCAAATGCTCATATCAATTACACCCTCCAACATACGCACTGAGAATCCAGTGTGCGGCGATGGGGGAGACACTAATTAAAGGTGTTTTCTGTAGTGTATGAAAACTAAGGTTAGCTGTCACAACATTTGTTCATTTTATTCAACTTTACAGCTGATGCAGTGTCTCTCTAAACATCCAGTAATATAACCAGGATCAAAATATGTATGTTTTGTTGTTGCATGTCCTCACCCTCTTTCTATTTACTGTCTGCCTCTCTGTACGCTTAGCATAGAAAAGATGCTCCACGAATATACTTGTGGCTCTGCTTAAAATATTTTTTAAAAAACACCAGAATGTCAAGATTTTTTGGACAGGCCGAACAAACAAGATACAATTTGTCATTCAGGGGTGTTAGCTGTTTCCAGTCTTTATGCTAAGCTAAGTGTCGAGGGGTTGCCGAAGCATGGAAACAGGGGAAAGACCCAAGTGCAGACAGGATTTATTCATTAAGAAGGCTTATAGGCAGGAACAGGTCCAGGTTGGGTTTAGGTTGCAGGAGTTCAGAGTTTTTGAGGACGAGCGGGAATGGGCTGGTTAAGTCTCTGCAGGGCTGACGAGGACGTGAGATGCAGGTGAGGAGGTGGGCGAGGTGTCAGATGACTGCAGAGCGGCAAGGAGTGGCTGGAAGTGGGAGTGAGAAAGGGGAAAAGGGATGACAACTCGAGGATGGAGTTAGCGTTGAGTTAGAGGAAGGTGTACAACCTGCAAGAAGAGAGCAGGCGATGGAGGCAGGGACAAAGAGATTGAATGTAAATATCCACCCTATGGACTGAGTCCTTGTGGACTTCATATGTACTGCGATGTGCTCTCCGTCATCATGTCAAGCCCGCGGGGGCGACTGAAAGGTTACAAGTCGCTGATAAACAAGCCTCACATCTGTTTCGTTCATTTCTGTGGAAACTTTTGAACAGTCATACTTCTGTGTCATCATTTCTGGTCTACATGATTCAAGGTTTTAATGAAGGAAATGTTCTGATTGTTTTTTTGTTTTTTGTTTTAAATCAACGATTAAAAATACTACCACGTCACATCCATATTACAATGAATCATCTTTAATTAAACCAGTGACGTCTGGGGAGGTCTGCACCTCGGGCTGAGCTCTGGAAGTCTGCAGAAAGCGAGGCCCCTTGTGGGCTGCATGAACTGCAGGTT
Source organism: Nibea albiflora (assembly GCA_014281875.1). Classification (NCBI taxonomy): domain Eukaryota; kingdom Metazoa; phylum Chordata; class Actinopteri; family Sciaenidae; genus Nibea; species Nibea albiflora. The sequence continues at coordinate 13,728,461 of CM024803.1, read as the reverse complement.
TGGACGGGTATTAGCAGACTTGCAGGTTTTCAAATGCACTTACAAACTCGGCGTAACCGCAAGAGCGATGAAGTCCGAACATTTGGATTCATCGACAACCCAGAGGGCTGAGGACGAGAGAGCGTGGCTGAAGGGACGGACGAAAGCAAATAACCAGATTTCCCGAGATGTGATGAGCTTCGGGGAGATCATTTGAAAATGTGAGAACACATTCAAGGGTCAAGTTTGTGGCAGTTGGTTTGTGTGGCCTGTAGCTACAGCATACTGGAGTTATTAGTGAATTATATTTATTTAGATTGAAAACTTGGTTTAAAGTACACTTTGTACAGAAAGTTCCCCTTTTTGGGGGGAACAGGTCGCGCCAATGAGCCTGTAGCAGATAGAGATGTGTCCTGTCCATGTACATGCACTCCAGAAGAAGCCTTGAAGGAATCTACGTCCTGCCACATACGTACTGTATGACTAAGCTGACATATCGACTGACTGTCCTACTTGTTGTTATTGTTGCTGCCGGCTGCAGCTTTCCAGTACTTTTTTTTAGTTTTGCCTTCACACCTTGAGTTTTGCGTAAAAAGGTCACAACATTTTATTAATCCGGTAATCCTTCAAGTCCAAGAAAATCAAAGTGAGTAAACAAAAGAAGCAGAAAAACGGCGGCACCGGATTTGTCACAGTGTGCAGTATATTTAATTGGATTCTAATGAACTGCATGTGTGGGATGATGTTCTGCAATGCCGAGTTCATCGCTTTATTCAGACTTTTCGTGTGACGTCAGATTAGATATGCAGCTTTCACGAGGACATTTGCAGTGGGTTCGTCGGGCACGTACGCAGGCATCCCGTCGGCGACAAACAGCACAACATTTCATGCTTTTATGATTAGGACTCCATCAGATTAATCTGCGGGATCAGATCTCTGTGTGTGTGTGTGTGTTTTTTTTTTTTAATGTGCTACGTTTTCAGACGTGAATCCCTCACAAAGCCGCATATCTGATGCCGCAGCTGCTTAACACTTCATCATCATCATGAAATAATCCTCTAATTCCTCCGTGTTTCCATTTATGAACACACGTGGTATTGCCAAATGAGGTTTATTGAAGCGGGGAGCTGGCCTGCAGGATAGTCCAGCGTCAGGGAATCCCACAGAGCTCCGCTGTAATAAATCAACCCAAAAGCTGGAGGAGGAGAAAATGCTGATGGGAGTTTTCCTCTTTGCTTCCACTGTGCCTCTAAGTGTTAGGTCTGTCAGAGCGTATAGAACATGCTTCACACAGCGTCAACCTCCGGCGTCCTATTTCAAAAGCTTTTCTATTCATATAGAGCTGACAGTATTTACCCGTCAGCTCCACGGCTTCTGGTTTAGTTTACGTGACAGAAAACACTGATCAGCACGAACAAGAGGATGCCGGTCCAGTAAGACGTGCTCCTTTTTTTCATGCATATGTCGGCGGCATAACAGTATGCATGAGCAGGGGAAGACATCTTTTAAAAGTTGGGGTGGATGAGGAGGCAAATGCATAAAAAGAGGAGATTTTCTTTGACTTTCTCTCCTCTTACACCCAACCTTTCATCATTTTCTTTCATCTGCTTAGTTTCATGTCTTCCCTGCTGTTTGTTGTTTGCTTTTTTTTGCTTGTGTGTGTGTGTGTGTGTGTGTGTGTGTGTGTGTGTGAGGTATCTTCCCTGAAAAGGTGGTGGATGTGGCATGCTGGAGCGACTATTTGATGTGTCTTAGGAACGTTACTTCTCAAACGCCAGCCTGCTAATGACGCGTCAGCATCACCTGGAGATGCGGCTTGAACACATTTACATCGCAAATAGAAAGACGATACAAATAGCATCAATCGCTGGGCATGCGTCCTGGTTTTATTCAACTGTTCTGCTCATAAACACAATATTTTACTTGAATGAAGAAGTACTTTTAAGCGGAATCAAAAGATGGTTCAGTTGTTTTCCGAACCTACAACTGAACCCTGCAAATGAGATCAGAGGAACAAGAACAAGTCTCTTCACTGGAGAGTATAGCTGTACTTAAACTTTACTCTCAACACACACACACACACACATATGCACACAGTCATCCTCACCTCTAATCAAATGCACTGGGTTTTAACACACAACTCCGGTGGCAAAATGTTATCAGCTCGCAGCGCGATAAGAGGACACGATGAAAGGAGCTGAGGCTTATAAACACTGACTATCTATTTTCATTAAAGTATCCATGAAATGTCACTTGAATATGAAATTAATTGTAGCTCATACATGGCTGCCCTTAATTAATTTCTGAATTCCTACTACTACCTGTTAACTCTTAAGTTAACTCTCCTCTCTCTTTTTTCTTTTTCTCGCAGGACTTGGGACTCCAGGGAACGTCGCTCAATGACATCTTGTACAAGAACGCCGCTTTCCTCAACCTGGTGGATCCCATTTCACACGAGCTGCTGCTCAGTCTCGCCCGGGACCTGCAGTGTCCAAAACGGGTACGGCGTCCTAAATATAGCTTGTTATGTTCATGAATTATGAAACGGTGTGTTCAAAACATTCACATTCATTAACAGGACAAGAACTGGAGAGGCAGCGTGTCCGCATTTATTAGCCCATGCCCAAGTGCGTGCGTCGTACTTCTTGTCACGCTGTCGGGACGACGGTGAATTGTCAGTTTTTGTTATCGCAAACACAGAAGCATGTGAAATTATACTGCAGAGTAGGCGGTTACCCCTGAGCGTAATGGATGACTGTGCACATCCTGGTGTCTCTAATATGTTCAATATCAGGTAACACATTAAGTTTTACTATGTAGGAATCCCGCACACAGATTGAGCAGGAGAAAGCACATTTTAATCTTGTCCTCCCGGAAAATTATTTTACAGCTACGAGAGTCACTGGGGACTAATTAAAGGAATGGTTTGATTCCTTAAGAAATACATTTTGTTGCTTTGAGCTGGACGAGAAGATTTATCACCACTACGGTAGAGTGCCAACAACCAGTTACCTTGGCTTACCACAGAGGAATGGAAACAGGGAGGAAACAGCTAGTCTGGTTCTGTCCAAACATAACAAAATCCACCTCCCAGCACCTTCAAAGCTCACTAATTAGCAAGTTATTTCTTGTTCAATTCATGCGAAGGCTGAAATATAAAAAACACAAGTTGTGGTTTTATTGGACGATGAATTTCTTGCATGAACTACTTCTGCTACAACTACGTCTTGCAATTAATAAAATGTATCCAAGAAACTGAATCACTAGCACAACAATGTGATAAACAAGCCTTTAAACAAAAAAAAAACGATTCCACTGGAGGGTTAACAGCTAAACCTCAGGCTTAGCCACAAAGGGGGACACCTGCATGCCGTGGCCTGGATACAGAGGTCAGGCATGAATGGGAGGGCCTATGGGAGGCGCTGGGTCAGGGTTTGACTCTGCAGTGGCACCGTGTGGCCTGTCTTCCCCGCTGCTGCCGTGCTCTTTGGGCACAGAGGCAGGTAGCCTGCAGCCGTGCTCCAGCACCTGCGGGTGCGTGACATTATCTACCTCGGTTGCATCATATGGAAAAGCGTGGGCAGGTGTCCAGCGGTCGTCACGCTGAGGTCAACGCGGCCGAGGCGTTTCGGGCAACGCGGCTTTGACACTAACAATGAGAGCATTTTGAGGGCTCTGACAGGTGGCAGGCGGGATCAAACTGGGGGAGCTGCTGCTGCTGGAGTCCACTGAGAGCGGTGAAGTTTGTTGTGAGACTACAGACACCTCTTGCTGTTTTCAAGGGAAACTATGAAGGGGGGTGGGGGTCAGAAAAGGTGAATGGTGCTATAATGGTAATTTTTCTTTTGGCTGAAGGTCAGGTAGGTAGGAAATTAGTCTTGACTTTTTTGAGACAGCAGGAGTGGGTGTATTTTTTTTCTTCCTCATGCTAGATTTATATCCTATTTCAGCTTTCTTTGCTAACTTTATTAGAAAGGAAGGCTTGTTACATGAATCAATCCATCTTTTTTTATCCTCATCGGGGACATACGAGGGGCTGGATCCCAGCTGGTACTGGGCGGGAGGCGGGGTGCAGCCTGGACAAGTCGGCAGTTCATCACAGGGCCGACACGTAGAGACAAACAACCATTCATGCTCTAAATGGGCAATTTAGAGTCACCAATTAATTTGCATGTCTTTTACTGCGTGAGGAAGACGCACGGACACGTGGAGAACATGCAAACTTCCGGCTGTTGTATCCAGGTCAGGAACCTTCTTGTTACAGTGCTAACCACTGCACCACCATGCCGCCCCCACATTAAATCAATAGTTACATTACAAAGTTGTAGCATCTGGCAGCATCAGGTTTTTCAGCAAAACAATGTATATTCATGTTCAAATCAAAGCCTTCTGGTGGCTGTACGCAGTAATAACGATGAGAGCAAAAAAGGAAGTCAGGTGACGTTTGATAGTCACATTTTGACATGGTGGACGGACAAATCGTGATGTTTTCCTAAACCTAACCACGTAATATCTGTACTCCACATCAGAAAACTGATTTATTTCTCAGTCTTATTTGTCATCAAACACATTTGTTAAATTTGACCTGTTAGTTTGACATATTTTGGGGAAGACTGAGTCAAGAGGAGGCTTCAAAGAAAACATTAATAACCCTGAAGAGGTTTGCTTTTTTTACAAAGGGAAACATTAGGTTCAGCTCTGCTCACCACTCATTTCAGTACAGTCCCTAAAGATATAGTCCAAATACAAAGGGTTAGAACAACATCATGATTCTCTTTTTTTCATCGTTAAGACAACCTACTCAATTATGCTCATGAATTATGTTCAGATATATGTGATCAATAAAATAAAGGACTGTTCTGTTAAGATATAAATCCTTGATTTATCCAGGCTGCGTGTCAGCATATCCACTTGTAGCATGGCATACAAATCAGAGATATTAAAATTCAAATTACATTTCAGACTCAGGTATGAGGGTGAAGACACCCACAGAAGCAGCTCAGAGTGGCTGTAAAAAAAAAAAAACAAGAGCCGGCAGCCACGGTTATCTGTGGTTATCTGAAGTCTGCAGTTATCTCTTTTGGGAAGAGATGGTTTGCCTTGAGATAAAGTCGCTGTGGTCTCGTTTTTACTTACCGAGTCCAGATGATAATCGCCTGTAAGAAACTCTAATCTTATCGCTGTTTGCTTTGGGGAGGAAAGCCCGGGAGGAAGGGAGGGAAAGTGAGGTAGCTGGGAGCAATGTTCTCCTGAGTGGCTGGCGACCCGTGGCGGGATACTGTGTCAGACGTGATGAGGATGTAGAGGTGCAATGTGCTGGATTTAAGGCCTGGCAGCTGCTGTCCACGGCCGGTGTGTTCCACCACGCTGATATTTATTCACATCATATATTCAAGGACATATTCAAGGCTGAATTTGGGAATGTTTTGATGTTTGTGGACGTCCGTTTCAGACGGTTAATGTTGATGCACCCAAAATTTACAGACCGGAGATTAATGCCTCCATTAATTTATTGACTTTGTTGATTCTTCCGGACCACAGATTCTGATTTCCCTAAGACTACTTTCATATTGCAAAACAGCATGCGCTGCTTTAACGTCATGCTAAGTCATCCAAGTGGCTGAAACAGCAGCGCTGGATGTTTTGAAGTATGAGGCATGTTTGTTTGTCACCCAAGAAAAGAAGTGGCAGCGGGAATGGTTAATCGCCTTAAGGTAAATTGCCCCCATCTTTTCTCTCTCTCTCTCTCTCTCTCTCTCTCTCTCTCTCTCTCTCTCTCTCTCTCTCTCTGTCGCCACACTGCCTCTTTCTTGTTGTGGTGTTGTACCATTAATTAGATTTACCCTGCTCAGCACAACCCATTCCATTTAACGTCTTTGACGGAGGTGGGAGAGAGAAAAGACAAGGCAAAGAGGAGGGGGAGGAGAGACGCGGAGGAAGAGGCAGGCAAAATAAATTAATGTTTCGATGTGGAGAATGTTTGAAGCAGCTGTATTCAAAGGAACAGAAAGAGACACTTTGTGGCCGTGTGAAAATCGGCACATCTGTACTTTGCAGGAAGAAAGAAAGAAATCAAGAAAGGGAGAACAAGCATCCAACATTTATAAATGACTTTCACCTTGTAGATATCTAACCTTTTGAAACCAGCTGAAATAAATATACAGCGCATTGGCTTGTTCTGTTTCCTCAAACGTGTTCAGGCTCAAATGCATTTATTCATGAACACCTACTGTTTGTTTTTGATTTGCCGCATTAACTGGATTTCTATTTGTTCTCCTCCTTTTTTTTCCCCCGTCTTGCAGGAGACCGACTCGATCAAGTCCACCAACAAGATCTGCCGTCAGCTGATTTACCACCTGACCCCTCACTCCAAGTGGACGAGACAGAGCGTGCCCAGGAGGAAGTCTCAGGCCTGGTGAGTGTGTCCTCTCTGCTGCCGCCTGGATGGACAGTGGCTGCCACGGGGAACACATCCTTACCAGAGAGCTCCTGGAGCCTCTCGAAAATACCAGTCTGACTTCAGGCAGATGATGGCAGATTTTCCTCCAGTAGTTCAAGGTTACATTTGTGCTTGTGTGTTAATTAGGGTTGAGGGTTAAAATTATTACCTCCTGGGGATATATCACTATTTTTGCAGGATTCCAGAGAATGAAAACTGATTTTAAAAACATAAAAACATCGTAATATTTTTTAACAATTTTTAACAATCCTCTGTTTTATATCATCATTTTTATTTCTGAGTGGTTATAATGGCGAGTCTGGCCGTCTTTACAGCGCTGAACTGAGGTTATTACTGCTGCAGCGGCGTAGAGAGGTGGAATATGCATTGCACTCAGACATTTCGGTGTGCTATTTCAGTGAGGGAACAAGAGCATTGTTCATGGTTAGAGCGATCTTTTGCACTCGGTGTTTCACCTGTTGAACGCCACTCTGCAATCAGCCCTGCAGGCTCTGATTAGGGTTGGAGGTCTGCATATCTAATTAAGTCACTCATAGTTTAATTTACAGCTTTTTCACTCAACTTTGTTGATTTCACCTAATACTATAATAATGTTTTGCAAAGTAATTGGAAGGAACGGCTGCAGAAAAGTTGATCCAGGTATATTACTGTAATAATGTTACAGAAGCTTTGATATTGAGGTTTGGAGAGGATCTCTGCTTCGGTGCATACAACATTCTTCAGTATTCACACACACATTTCCGGGATCGGCAGGTGTTTTTCCTTTAGTAGGTTCATTTCCCACAGATTTGTTCAAAAGGTCAACAAAAAGGTGACTCTGATAACTCACAATGCAAGGATGGAAAACAAGACTATTCCAAACAAAGATAAATGCAGAGCAGGAACACAGGAAGAAGCACAGAGACAGAACAGTGGACTGGAGAACTGTCGCATTTCATTTATATTTATGTTTAAGTTGATGCTTTTGTCCAAAGCGACTTAGAAAAAAGGGGAAACTGTGAAGGTAATGACGCATAAGCAGAGAGCAGAACACATAAAACACAAACACAGTGACTCAATACAACAGTCAAGGCAAGATGATGAGACACGGTTAGAAACTAATCAGGGTGGAACAAATAATCAAAAAACAAAGGCAGGAAGCAAAACCTCAGACACGAAGAGGGAGGATTACAAAATAAAACATGAAAAACTAAACCGTAAACCCCAAACTGTGACGTTATCTTTGTGTTTTGATAAAATAAATGTCTAAACTTACTTTTCTTTAATTCAGTCTTTTATTTGTTTCTTAACAAGGTTTCTCCTCTGTACCTCTAACTGTGGTCTGCCGAATCAACAAACTGTGACAGTGATCCGTTTTCACATCAGCCTCTCGACCGCAAACACAGTGTCCCACCAACATTGTGATTAAAACCAGCTTGAACACTGCTCGTAACAGATCGCATGAGAGATTTTACCGTTGTATGTTAACCCCCGGGTGTAATGTGTACTCCAGGAATGATTTAGAGGCTTGAAACAAGAACCTATGACCCGGATTTGAACTGATTGGAGAGAGGAGAGAGCAACAGAAAGACTGATTTCAGCAACCCTAGAAGCGGCGTGTAAACTAAGTAGAAACTAGTAACAGGTAAGTTTGTGAGGACGTTATGAAAAGAAAAAAAAAAGAATCTCTAATGATGATCACGAGGCTCCGACTCCCTGAGCAATTAACCCAGATTGAAAGATTTTTCTGACAGCTTGAGTTAACTTCCCGGCCCAGTCTCTCGGTTGCAATATTTTCGAAATAACATTCAACAGAACAACAAGGCAGACCCTCCCCGTGTGCTCATTAGCCAGCTCTGTCTCTCACGCAGCCTTCCACTGCAACCATCCAGCAGCAGACAGCAGCACTTAGTGTGAGACTGAAACCAGGCCGTGCGAATACGACGTTCACCAGCAGAAATTAATGTCTCAGGATCAGATGAAGCATTAGGACACATTTTTGCACGGTTTCAAATGCTTTTCTTTTATTGATCTTCTCATTAGCCTGATCCTCTCTTCCCTTCTTTCCCTCAGTGTGTCTCCTCCTCTCCCTCCCTTTTTTTTGTTGTTGTTTCTTCCCAGTCCTTTGATTTCTTTCCTATTTTAAAATCCCCCTTCCTTGCATTGATTTTCTTCCTCTCCTGTTTTCCTGTGGGGATTTTTTTTTCTCTCCTCCTTGTGAGAGTCCATTTTGTTCAACAGTTGCCACACAGAACGGTTCTGCAGTTTGAGCCGAGGCTCTGGGGAAACGCTCTGTCAGACGGAGAGAGAAAAAAAAGGGGGGGAGGCAGAATCACTGCAAGGTTGCCGATTAGAAGTCGTGCATTTCCCTCTTTCTTCCTGCCTCGCTTTGAATCGATCGCGAATTTGATCTCTTCATATTTAGGGGGGCTGGAAAAAAAGCATTAGCTATCATATTGCATTCGTACATTTTTATTTTCTTCAAGTGATACTGAAAAGTCTATTTGATCAAATCTCGAGATGTGCTGCAGCCTGCTCTCCAGCCGTGGCTCAAATTGAATTGTCGGAAAATGAAAAAGAAGGGAAAAAAAAAAAAAAAACATGCAATTGGCTGCAGATCTCGCAGAGAGATAACACATAAGTCATGATTCGCGCTTTATTACTCCGCGGCTCTTTGATTTTATAACACAGTCCCTGCAAAGCATGTGTGTCACACTTAATGTATCATCAAGGCGTTTTTTTTTTCTTCCCTGCAGCTGCACGTGCCAGGTTTCTGAGAAGTTCAGTGTTGCAGAGTCCCCGGAGGAATGTTTAATGTTATTGTAATTGGTATTGGATTTCAGATTAATCAAGCTCATATTTTTTTATTACACTAAAATTGCCCTTCCAGCACATTGTGAAGAGATTGGACTCCGATTGCAGATGCTCTTTCATTGCTCGTCTGTACTGCGAGGCGGTAATTGATCCGGGGGCTCTTAAAGCAGCTTTTGCAGACATCTTCAATACATTTAAAGAAAGGAGTGTGGCTCAAGAAGACGGCTGAATTCTTGTATTCGGTGTTACAGACACTGAAGGTGCTGAAGGATATTTATTTGACTCAGCATAGAAGACACTGCTCAGCAGAGTAACTAAAAGGATTTATTTAAGCGCTAATGTTCGGATGTGCACTAACCGATGATCAGAGCGAAAGGAGTCGTGGCTGTGACAGCTGTTTGGGCAGGTGTAATCAGTTGTGGGTGAGCTGTATGAGTCCTGATATTTGACCCAGACCTCACACTGTTCAGACTAAAGTGCCTTTTCCTCCCACAGCTCACACTGCGAAGGCTGTCCAAAAGTCACTCCACTGCTTTCTTATTTATCTTCATATAAAGCTTGATGGTTATTGAATGCAGGGTTACTGAAGTAGTAACAAACAGCTTCCAGCTTATTTCTTTATAAGCTCGTGACTCATGATCAACTGCCTGCGAGCAGATCTGTATCTGCGGACTGGTGTTTGTAAGAGACGAGTGCATTTAAATAATAAACACTCCAGATTACAGTCTGAAGACAATCGCTCTGCTCATCTCAGCGTCAAAAAACAACATCTGGGACCATTTAAGATTATGAAAATGTTTGAAAAGACATACAACAACGATAACCTTTAAAAATAAAAGCTGTTGCACATGGCCTCTCGTTATCTTCTTTATTATGAAACCGACGATCAACAAAACTGTTACGAAACAGTTTACGATAAAGATCGGGGCAGAGAAGAGTTCTGTAAACAGACTGGTCTCCGATCTACGGTAACTGCTCTCTAAATTTTGTTTAAAACCCCTGCTTGATTTCTCAACATGACAAAAATGCCGTTGCCATCTGCTTTTCTTTTCTATCAGCAGTGACAGCGCCACCTTGACCCTTCTTAACGCTGCTAAAGGCATCCGTGCACTTCAAACGCGCCATCGCCAGACATCATCTGAAACATCCACCACCTAGCTGCTAGCAAGCAGTCTCCTCTTCAACAAAGGACATATAGAAATGCATGGAGAAATGTAAAACTTGAGAAAAAAATGGCTGTGTTTCTCATAGGAAGACTCTGGCTGGCCACGTCAGCCCATTTTTTTGCCTGAAAAAGAAACACCACCGCCACCGCTTTCCTGACGACCAAACTTACAGTCTGATGGACAGAGTAAGAGTCAGAGTTTGAACTCTCTCAAGCTCTTTACATTCTTCACACTAATATTGCTGCCACTCTTCATGCTTTGCGCATGAAGAGTGGCATGTTGACCCCCCATGTTGACGGCAGGATGTTTTGCATTTGCTGTAAGCAAAAAGGATGTACAAATAGCTTGACTGACGCACACTGACGCCTCAAGAATCCTGATGTGACACTAGATAAAGTCTCTCAAGGTCAATGTTGCAACTGCAGCCTAAAAACTTGCAGGACTGCAACATTCTTCACCGGAGATTCATCTCTTCTTCAAGTTTAGAGTAACTTCACAAAGTCTAATAATCTGTTTTTTTTGGAACTAATGACACCCCATGCAGCACACATCAAATACAACCACAGCTGTGATGTTGGGTGTAGTTTAACAGAAAGGGAAGCTTGCTTTGTATTGCTCGTTGTGTTGTTGCTGTTAACTTTTGTGTTCCAGGTAGCTTATGCTGTTCAGACATGAGCTGTGAGCTATCTAGCAATCGATCGTGTTTCAGAGCATGCCCGTGTGTTTTCGTTGAGCTCAACCTATTTCTGTTACCCCTGGATTCTCCCGGGCACGGCTCGGCGATGGCACACTGGTTTGTGGGACGATTTGCTTGCTCAGATTTTTTCTTTGGTTTGTGTGCTTAGTAGGCTACATAGTTAAATCATTTCCCTTTCATCTGTTTTTATGTGTTTTATTTTGAAAATATTTCTCGCCGCCTTTCCGTGTCTGACTTACAGCCGGCTCGATCAGCTCTGTGCTGCTTGACGCGGCTTGTCGCGGCATCCATCAAAAATAAAACAACTGCGTATTCTCCGCGGAGCGTGGCATCACAATCATTGTTTAACACGGCCACGATCAGCTCCACCAGCTGCAGCACAGACTGAACCGAGCGCAGCCATGGCTGGTGAGAGTTAAAGGGGCATTCCCTACCTTTGCCCGCAGTTTTTTTTTTTCTTCAATCTCCACACAGTTATGAAGCAGATTTAAAAAAGACATGGAATATGCATGAATTTCTTCCCATAAGATGAAACATTTTCACATTCCTCTATCTAAAATACAGGGACGTGGGGTTACTCTTTAAATCAACTCCTGTCTCAACTATCGAAACACACTCCTCGCTCGGCTCTCGAAATATTCACTTCAGCCCCAAAGGCTCGTCCAAAACCTTTGCTGTCTGGCTTGTCATCAGCCTCCCAAAAAATTTCCTGTGGCTGCTCAGATTTTCAGACTCGTCGATGCTGACAGGCTGCTAAAGTTGCCACAAATCAACACCTACAGGCCACTGCCCGTCCTACACGCCAGACTGTGACCTGCCGTTGTGTCATCAAATTTGCCTCTTTTTTTTTTTCAACAAGATAATCCTTTTTGCTCGTAGGCTAAAAAACTCATTTCCTCAAGTGGCACCTCAAGTCTTCCTCTCACTTCTGAATCATACCCCAGGAAGCATTAGCTAGTGAAAAGCCGTCTTCGGCTATAACTATATTTGGTTGAGAAGTGAAAGTTTTTTTTTTCGTCTGTGTAATGGTCTGGATGCTTATGACCATTTTTTCAACTGCAATTTCAATGACTACATTTCTGGTTCAGCTTCCTCGAAAAGGCTTTTCACCGGCTAATCACCAGAAAAGTGCTCACTGGGATTCTCTCTCCAGTTTCCCTCTGCTCTGCTCAGACTAATTTGCTCTAATCTTTAAAGAAATCCCCTCTACCTCTCCTCCTCGCTGTTATTTTGAGCCCATCTCCCTTACACGATCCTTCCAGGGCCACAGCAATATTGTTAAAGTACGACTCCTTCCACCTTTGCAGTCTTCATTATTGTATGTGTTAGTGACACCTTGAGTTTATTCTTCCGGCCCATCAGTCAAGGACATGTCTACATTGAGGTAATTTGAAATCTATCTGAAGGACTATTTTTATTCTTTCCGTCCAGGACAAACTGCCTTATTCAGCCCAGCTTGTTAATTGTGCCAGGTTTTAAAAGAAATGTGATAGACCAGACATTTCCAGCATTTTCCTTTGCGTTTTAAAGCATCTGTCGACAAAAAAAATGGAACAGGTTGTGAATTTCAAAAAGAATTTCAGCCCAGCATATTAAAGTGTCAGACGTGGGTACATTTTTAATACCAGATGTCATGCTAGTTTTAATTTTGTCACCCTTTACCTCAGCCATGATGACAGAGTCTGTGAATGGCCTTTTCTTCTGTGCTAAGATCCAGTACACACAGGGAAGGGAAGCTTCCATGAAGTTGTGTACAGACTTTAATGGTTCCCAAACCATATACTCGAATATTTTTATACTTAAGTGAAATGACCTGGAGGTATCTATGTGGCAGAAAGGTGCTTCCTCCCTTCCTTTCTTATCTCCTTTAATATATAAGATACACTGGACCATCTGTTGCAAAAGGAAAGGAGATAACGCCATCCCACAATTCCTTTTGGCAGCAATATTCAGTGTTCATAATCAGCATATTAATGGAAGTCTTTGAAGAAAAAGTCTATAAATTTAAGCCAGATGTTTGTGATACTGCACTTCATTTGTCAGCCTAACACACATTTTTATAGTAATTGGGATTCATGTAAATACATTTGATTTGAGTGGACAGGATGCGGGTGAGCGCCTCGGTCCATGTTTATGGAAAAAGACACAAGGCAAAGCGGGCTATCTATGCAGTTTTATTTATTGATTTATTTATTTAAACATTTCATTAACAAGCAGCACGGTTAAACAATAATGAATACCAGGGGATCAGTGCTATCCTGGAATACATATACATCTTGTAACCCCGTGTCCTTATCACGGTCTCAGGGGACTGGAGCCTGTCAGCTGGGATTGGGCTGACAAACACATTCACACCAATTAACCTATTAACTATGGGAGGAAGCCACAGACGTGGAGAAAGCCTTCCGAGGTGCAAGCTAACAACTGCATCCTTTCAGAATGAAGGACTGATTTAATGTAGTCTGTTGTTTGATTTCACTCTCAAAAATTAAAAAGGATCTGAATGGATGGAGCCTATGAGGAAAGGATTTACTGCATTTACTGCCATTTAGCAAATGTTTGCAGGCTGAAATGCCAAACATAGTAAAAAATTATATCTGCTAAACAAAACAGCATTTAGCTCAAAGCACACCCCAGGTTTTTACAGGTTTGTTGGGAGGAGTTTAATGCCAGTGCGACTCTCTCTGAGAGTCCGTAAACAACCCAAATTTCTGGTTTGTCCTGATTGAGCTGTAGAAAATGTAGAAAATTCTATGCCATCCATAACTTAATGTATAAACTGCAGTTAAAAAAGGCATCTATTGGACCTGAGTCATCAAGAGACACAGCAATGTAAAGCAGTGCATCATCAGCATAGCTATGAACATTTATGACGTGTCTCTTGATTACGTTTCCAGGTTTTAGCATATAAATGTTAAAAAGAGATCTATCACAAATTAGAGTTAAATTCTGCATGTTGTTAGATCTGTTTACAGTTAACACTGACGCGACTCGACCTGTTTTGAATTATTAACACCTAAAATCACAGGGCTGAGGGTTCAATTTTTAGCGCTTTTTTTGTACAGGATCAAAACAACCCATTTTGAATCAGTTTATACTGTGTAGCATGGCCACAAGGTATTTCCTCCAGTTTAGTGTGTTCTTACCTTCAGGTGATGCCCCCATAATAATAATAAGCTGTCACCAATAATCTGATTATGCCTGCTCTCTGTTGCACTGCTGCTGCGATGTGTCTGCAAAACGAGCTAGATAATTCTTCTTTAATGCGTGGCATCTGCACTCTGAGTCATGTGTCATCTGCCTTTAACAAGTGTATGACCTATTTATGGAGCCAAGTCCCCACTGAGGTGTGCGCTGCCAGGCTGGACAGGCTCTGACTCAGCAGGCCTGACCTCTGACTAACCTACAAGGTCGACTCGTATGGTGCAGGCAAAAATCTGACAACACGAGGAAAGGATAAGTGGAAAAATATGAAAGTTTTTTGAATACACAACTGCAGATGTCTGGATTTGTCTGCTTTCTTTGCTCATATTTCCATTCAGATATGGAATATCTCACTTGACTGCACGCTGCACTCAGTCTGCTCAATCTGGTTTATATTTGACCTCCACTTTTAATAGAGACTTAAAGATCCAGCCACCATCCTCGTGCATGAATAATTGAGGGCTTCCCGCAGCACAGACTGAGATCCTGGAGGATGAGGGGGAGGAGGAAGAGACACTCAGTATCCATCGCTCCAATCTTCAGGCCACAGGGTCGTAATGAAATAATTAGCGAGATTAAATGTGTTGATCGGTAAACATGAGGTTGGAGGTGTTCTTAATCTCACAGAAATTTAAAAGAAAACTTGAGCCAGGCTGCTTTAAATAACAATGCCGCAAGGATCTCTTGGCTTTTTTCCAGGGATTGAACCTCTGTTAACCTCTCATTGATTGGATTTTAACTGTAAATCTGAGATAAGGCAGCTGCTGCTTGAGACTAACAGAAACAAGGATTTCTGTTCCTCTGATGTTGTGTGGGTCTCGTTCCTTTAAGGCTGATCCAGATCACTCCCCACGATCAAGCCCCTCGGTCTGTGTTTGGAGCCCTGCATTTTAATGCCGATTTCATAACTGTGCCTCGACATAGTATGGCAGACACATGCGTACTCCTCCATGATATACAGTTATGTAATGCAAACTGTTTTCTATGTGTTCTGTCGCTGTATTCTCTTCTCCTAAGCGTCTAGTTTGTCACATCGAATCAAATCATGGGTGAATTTATAGCTCACCCGCGGAGTACATTTTGTATTTTACATGCTGCACAGATGCATTATGGTACATTCTGTACCAAGAGGTTTTATGATCATTGGCACAGCACAAATATGCTTTTATTGATGGTCGGAGGTCACATATTATTTAAAGTAATCCAACAAATCCACGTCGGGCTGTTACGAAACTGTGACTTACAAAAGAAATAAGGACGTCTGCGTTCTTGTATATTCTTTTCGCAGTGTACAGTGCATCTTGTGCTCCCTCTTGCTTTGCCCTCCTTCTCACTTTTTACTATGTTGTGTTTTGCATCAGGAGTAAATCTCACTCCTGTTTGTGCTTTCTATTCGTGTTCAAAGAGCCCATGAGATTTATATGATGGAGTAAGATTTACTGCATTCACCAGCCCAGCTCTGTCTTTTTTTTTTTTTTTTTTAATCCTTTTCTGTGCTAATTAAAACTCCACCTTCACACCTGTACACAAAAATGGTGCTACAGCTTAATGGATTTGACGAAACAGTTTGGGGTATTTTGCCCATCCTTTAAATAATTTGTGTCTTCTTCTGACAGAGTCCCATTACTTCCCTTTTAAAGGTACATGTGCTGCTCTTACTGTTGCTCTCAGCTCACTCCGTGTTGACATCAACATTGCTACTTTCCTCCTCCCCCGAACTCTGAATCTCTCAAAGTTTCCAAGAACCGAGTGACTGATCTGAGATGTCAAAACACTGCACAGCCTAGAGCTGCTCCATTGACGACGCACAATAGAGTAAGCCTTAATCAGCCCATTCGCTAAATGTTTCACTGAAATTTAATCCAAATCCAAATGAGCTTCGGGGCTATTTTTTCCCTCCCAGAAAATGTGCCATTATCCTCATGAAACTGGAGGACACTGGATGGTGCGTGCAATCACCGCTTTCATGTTTCCCCCGTACATTTTCTGCAGAAGCGTAGTATCTGTGTGACAGTTGCATTGAGGCAAAATTAACTACATTTTTTTTTGCTGTAAAAGATTCTCATTAACATGGGCCAAACTGTCCCACGACATAAGAGTCACATATTTGATGCTAAAACTGACATGACTTTAACAAACTGGTTCAGGAAATGTTCAACACTTAGCCCACAGTCACGGCCCTGAAGGCACATCCATTCAAATAAAAGACAACAAAACAGAAATAAAGGAGCAGTCTGTTACCAGCTGCTCGCTTTTCAAGGATGAGTTTGTACATTCGACCCTCGTAGGCTCTCCCACGGCTGTGCTAGACTACCGAGCATGTATTATACAGATGCCTGGAGGCAAAACAGCTTAGATCGATCCGAGGAATAAACAGGTCGAGACCAAAGCGTTGATGAAGCAGACATTGATCTGACCAATCCCCCGGGTCTGTGGAACGGCGTCCACATCCAATGTTTCTCGAGTGCTTTTATTTCATTCCCCTGAAATGAGTCAAGTGTCTCTCTGCAGGCTCAGCAGGAAGTATATTTGTAGTACAGAGTTTGTCCTCACCGCTGAGAAACTGCTGGATGTATCTCATATGCAGGTTTTAACGTATGGGTCATAGATATTGTAACCGGACCAAGCAACCATGAAAAATACTTGTACAAAATAAGAAAATATCATTCAGTTGCTTTAAAAAAACTTGTCACAAAAGCCTTGAATAAGAGCATCTTTTGGGTTGGTGCGTATCCTCCTCTCGCATTAGCATTTGCAAACTTTAAGTTGCTTTCTCTTTTTGGCTAGCTGCCTTACTCGTCTGCAAAATGTTGAAGAAATTGTTCTTTTCTTTCTTTTCTCAAGTTAAATATGAATCTAGAGACAGTAGCCAGTTAGCTTAGCTTAGTAAAAAAAAATAGAGACAGATCAGCTGTTTCCAGTGTTTACGCTAAGCTAACCTAACCTAGCTTAATTTCTAACATATTATGTAAGATTACATGATTTTATATGAGATCTTCACATTTAATGCTTGGCAAGAAAGCAAATAAGTATGTTAGTTGGCTTATTACTCATCTATAACACATAAACATGTGATTTATAAATGTTATAAATGGAAATTTTATGAAGTGTGTCTCATTAAAAATGGGTACCAGATCATCTAACTGCATCCTCGGCGTCAGTGAAGTTTCTTTGATTATACAGCAGTGCTGAAAAAGAGCGTGAACGCTCAGTCTCAGTCTCCTAACACTCATTGTTACTGCATGATGAATCCCACCGTAGATGAACACGAGGAGAGAAAAAAACTCAAACACCCCCCCCTGTCTCTTGATGTATTACTGATTCATGAGAGTAAATGAAGGGGAACATGTATTCTATGTGGGCGAACAGATTACAAATTTCTCATGCCATTTGCTTTTAACTCTCACCCTTGTGGCAGACTATTGAAGGGTTGTACAATTCTCCTTGTAAAAATGTCACCGTGTATTAATCTGGAAGAATGCACATGTTGGCTCTACACTTTCAGCCCTTTTTTGAAACTCACCTCACTGGCCCTCCATCTCTTTCAGGTTAAGTGTAGAAGGAGTGTTTGGTTGCATTTGAGTGGAAATTGATTAGCAGACCGGTGAAGTAGGGAAGCTGCAGACCAACTCTGATGATGAGCACTTAACTTTTATAACATCAGAAGAGACAACTAGACTGAGTGGAGACTAACCTGACAATGAGTCGGGTTAGAAAATGACTGAATACAGAAATCAATGGACCTGCCATGACCTTTAATGGAAAAGCTTTCATCTTGGGATGTATAGCACAAAAGGATAATGGTGGAACAATATAATAATAATAATAATAGTATAACCTTTGTTCATATAGCACAAAAAGCTCAAAACACAATTATTAAGAGCGTAACAGATGAAAACAAAAAGGATTAATATGGGGGGGGGGGGTATTTAAATTAAATCACTGAGGTAACACATTTCAACAGAAAGTTTGGAGTTTGGTGACCCTGACAGCAAAAACACAATTTCCTTTAGTTGTAGATTCAAGGGACTGTTAAAGTTTTGTTGCAGGATTTGAGGTTGTGTACAGGCTCAAAAGCTCAATATATAAATATATGTTGGAGCCTGACTGCTTTAAAAGTAATAAATGAAACCTTAACATGAATTTTAGCATTTTATTTGGCAACCGGTGCAAATAAAAATGGGGGTAATGCGATATCTTTGCATTGGTTCCTGTTCAGAGTCTCACCACAGCATTCTGCTTTGCTGCAGGCAGGTAAACAGAGAGTTACAATAATCAATTCTGGAAAAGATGAAAACATGTCAGGGGATGATAAAAATAGATTTTTTTGAAACACAAACAATGAAAATAGGCAAAAATGGAGGTTATGTAAGATGTAACATAATAAGCAAACGTAAGATTTGAATTAAAGACAACTCCTGAATTTATGATGCTACTGTTAGGGTTTGATGTTTCTTGTGTTGGAGGATGTCAGTCATGCAGTTGAAAATGTTGAAACATAGAGTTGTATGTCATCAGCATAGCAACGAACAGAAGTGTTATGATTACACATTATTCTCACAAGTGGAAAGGGACCCAGTACAGAACCCTGTGGTACACCGCAGTTAACAGGGGCAGTAGATGAGGTGAAATTTCCAAGAGTAACTGTAAACTGTTTTTGAGAAGTAAGAAATTAAACTTGAGAGGATTGTCTGCAAGTCTTTCAATGTCTCTAAGATGATAAATTAAGATATTAGGATCTAGTGTATCAAATGCAGAGCTGAAGTCAAGTAAAACCAGTGCAGACCCAAGGAGGGGATCATTGGTTGTCTTAAGTAGTAGTTGACACGTGAGCAATTAGTTGTTTGTTGCCAATCTTTTCTAAGATCTTTGATAGATGTGGAAGTTTGGGAATAGGTCTATTCATAAATTTCATATGGTAAACACTGTGGGGAAATAACAAGAAATTAGAGGTGTACACTGTAAGCTACTTTTCATACATATTCGCTCTGACTGGAAAGAGACTGCTGTAGCAGATGTGTTTTGTGTGCAGTCATTGCAGTAATCACTGGGCAGCTGAGGCTGTCTGGGTAAATCTCTGTATCAACACTGGCAGTCTGTGAGATAGTTCAGGCCACTGCAGGTTTGTTAGTATGAACTCTGTCAAATGCAGTTGAAATACAGATTGAATCACCGACTCATCACTCAAAAATGAATAATTAAAAGACATTCTCTTGTTTTGTTCAGACCTTTCTCCTTTCTCCGCCTGCACTCCATTTCAACATCACAAACCCCAGATGTTTTAGTGCCTACCTCTAAGGTTTAGACATAAAAAGGCAAGGACCCCTGTTCAGTGTGTAAAAGTTAACAACATCCCTGAGGAAAAACATGCTATGAAAAGCAATTAGAAAGTCTGCCTGAACCCACATTTAAGCAGCCAATAGTTTGACACATGAGAGTCAGCTCTTATTAGATTCCTGCACCGTTGTATCTGTTGCTCCAGAGGATGTCAATAAATGGATTTCCCTCAGTTGTTTGCTTTTAAATGAGTCCCAGTGCAGGGGACGCACTTGTTCCGCATCATGTTTATGCAGCTAGACTCTCCTTTGAAGTTGTTTGTGTCTTAGCTGGTCCAAGAGGATGTGCGCCGCTGCCTACAGTACAAGTATTGTAGCCACATCATAGGGAGCGAGATGAGGCGTTTTGTTGTTTATGCTGTTATCATTTCATGCTGATGGACTATAGCGTACACTGTGGCTTTAGAAATGGTAGCTGTGGCCCTGGGCCCACAGCCAGCAGAGCAGCAGGTGGGTGGAGATGTGCCCACAGAGCCAGGAGGCAGTGGATTTGGAAGGAAGTATGAAGTCGTTTTTACTCCGTCTCATTAAAAGCACATTAGAGCCCACCCTCTCCCTGCACAACCTACTCAGCTGCAGCACCAACCCTGCCTGACTTTGACTCTTCCTACACAGTCATAGGCACACAGGTGAAGCTGGAAAACCCTCCCGTAAATAAGTCGAAAAGAACAAAAGTCGATGCTCATAATCAGATTCATTACAGTAAAGTGGTACACTAAACCTCCTGAAGTCACAGGAGTGTTCGAATGTGCCAAGAAGCTGCAGATGCTGTTAAAGTTTCCTGGCATTTTTTTAGAAGCTACAGTCAAAATCAATGAGTAAGACTCTAATAGTTTCATGGTTTTATAAGTTGTCTTGAAGCAAAGGTCAAACATTTACTTGTACTAGTTATGCTAATTATGAGCATTTGCTGCTTACTGTATGTCAATGTGAATTTTGTATCCGTGTTTTTAACTGTTGGTCAGAAAACACAAGTATTTAGCACCATCATGTCAACATGATCATTTATCCATTACTTTGGTTTATGACTAAATACCTGCAAAACTAATGTCATCACCTCATCCCTTATTATTGCCAATTAGCAAATCTCAGCATGCTAACATGCTAAACAAAGACTGTAAACATTATAACTATGCTAGACAAACATTTCCTATGAGGCACAGCTGCTTCACAAAGCCTCTAGCATGGCTGTAGACTCTTAGTCTTGTTTTGTTTGTCTTGTAACAGGTTGCAGTTCAGTGATTTTTTTTTTCAGTCTCAGACTGTCTTTCAAAGGACCCGAAGGCCAAAAAAAAAAAAAACAAGACTAGAAAATGTAAAAGAAAATAATATAATTTTGTGCAAGTGAAATAAATCTTTTCTGCTTTTCTACCCTGTTAAGCATCTCATAACCCCTCAGATGCAACACTGTAGAGCTTGCTGGGTTGGGAACTATTGGAATAAAAGATGAATTAATTGGACTGCTACAGCGCCACAGGTTCCATTCTAGCCCATGGTCCTTTGCTGCATGTCCCTGCAATAAAAGGCCCCAAATTATTAATGAAAACAATCGTTATTTGCATTATTATGATGTTTAATAAATAGATGAGGAGAGTACATAGACCCATGAAAAATGATCCGACATTTTCACCTGTGAAGAATCAGCAGAGGCTCGGGTTGCTAGATGAGAATCTTATAATACGCAATAAGCCATTACAAAAAGAAAAATGAACATACAGGTGCTTCAGCAGATCAAATTCAGAACAAGAAAGGCAGTGAGATTACATGAGAAAAATTCAACGGAAAGAGGTCAAGGAGCAAGAAAGGGAGACGCGGTGAACAAGAGTGAGGAAATGAAGGAGGGAGAAATGAATTATAGCCTACTCCTGGAATCAATAATCTTGCAAATCACAGCCCCGGTGTGCTACAGATCTTTTTCTTTCCCTTTACTGAGCAGAAAGGGTGACAGATGTAAAGAGTACAGCCTGAAGATTTATAAGGCTCCCAGACAGACCAGAGAGCAGAGAGAGAGAGATGTGGGGATAATCCTCGCTGTGCCTGAGGAATCAGAGGGACGAGTAAAGGCAAACGGGACAAAGACAAAGAGAGGATAAACTTTAACCCAGTTAAACAGAACATTTTCCCATTTGCCAGAGTTTTCAAACAAAGTCTCCCACGCTTCCATCTCATTATCATTTGTGTGACAGATGCCCTTCCCCCCTGACTTCTTCCAAGTGTGCATGCCAGTAAAAACAAAAGGAGTTTAAAGCGCTGCAGCGGGCTCTGTCTCACTCTCCAGTGCATGACATGCAGCTCGCTTATTGCTCTCCTATGCATATTTAACCACATTCTGGTATAGAGAGAACACTTCGTTTCAGATTGCCCGGTGCTATCAGAGGCAGTGAGGGATACAATGATCCGACCTGACAGGTGTGATAGTTATAGTGGTATTTTCCTTAAGATGAATTCACTTCACACCTGTTGTCTGAAGTCATTTGGACTGAAATAGATTAGCGCTCGCCTTTATCACCCTTGTAGCTCGCCCATTTTTGTCCCTTTATACTGTGTTTGTCCATCCACCGTCTATGCTTTTATCCCCGTCTGTTCTGCATAGACGAATATCAAACTCTGACAAAACCTAAAGGAAAAGTTTGTTTTGGCAACTGTTTGTATGATACATATAACTTAGCTTAGCACGAATACTGAAAGCAGGGGGATGTAGCTAGCAGAAAAATACATACAGAAACTGAAGTATAAAAACAAAAATTCGACATTTATAGGCCATTTTTGTGCAGAAATATTTCCTGGCCCGGACCAGTTGCCAGGCAACAAACGGAGACTCCAGGAGGTTATCGGTCCCTCGATTCATTGTGTTATTTAGTAAGCGTTAGAAGTGCTGGTTTGTTACCTTTAGACAGAGCCAGTGTAGCTTTTCCCCCTGCTCCCAGTATTTATGCTAAGCTAAGTCAGCCAGCTGCTGGCTGTAGCTTCATGTTTAATCCACCGATTAACTTCATCGAAGTCTGTTTGAAGGTCTTTTGGCCTTTTGTGGCTCCGGAGGGAGCTACACAGTCTGATGAATTGTGAAGTGACGTTACCTGGCAAAGTTAGTTGAGGCTGCTAGTGAAACACCGCCAAATCTCCCACAGAACTGTCGGTGATCGAGATGCATCGTGGGTAATGTAGGCGCCAGGTTTTGACAACGAAAAAGAATAATTAAAAAAATGAAAAAAATATGACATATCTGGTTCTGCTGCACTGATTTCGATACTTTTTTTTCAAATGTCCATCGTGAGTTAAATCTGTTGAGTTGTCTCGCTAAATTCCACCAGGCACAACTGCAACACGTCGACATTTCAAAATAAACACAATAAAATTATGAAATCGAAAACAAGTTCACAATGGAGAACAGATGAAGGACGGACCAGCATTGTGGTCGCCATGTCGTAGTGCCGTGCCTTAAATCTCAGAATGAAAGTGAACAGACGTACCTCCCAGAATGCTACAGCATTCCTTTAAGAAAAAAAGGTTCTGTGCGATTGCCTAATTTTAATATTTTCCAAATTGCACTTGTTGGATCAAAGGAGTTACTCCAACTTTTCTACATTCCCTGACCAGATTTTCTGCCTGTTTATAATTGAGACTGTCTGGTTGTTTGGAGCAGGAGTTCTCATGAGTGACACCCGAAGCTGAAAGCAGCTGGTGCCTTTCAGTGGATGACATTCAGCCCAGGAGACTTTGAATTTGTTACTTGAGGGGCTCAGACCGAGACACATTTAAATGCAAATTCACTTCTTTACATTATTGATTGCCACACTCTGCACACTCTACTGGTGGGTGCTGTTTCTTTTTTGCGTACTTTGCAGTTCCCCTGTACTTGTGGGACAGTGTGGAACCCCATTATAGAGCCCGTTAAATCAATAAGCTCAGTATCATTAAGTAAAGATCGTTTGTCTTTACACTCTTTTGGAAATCTAGCTGCCAGTGCTGAAGAATTAGCACAGCTTTAATACTGTCTGAAACAAATGAAACAAAGTGATAGAAGTTTTTGTCTCCTCTTTCAAACAGTCTGAAGACCACCCTGAAGAAGAAGCTGTCTGGTGACGTGGTCAACCTGTCAGGCATCCCGCTCTCTGGCAGAGATGTCCATCGCGTGGCTTTCTACCTCCAGAGCAGCAGTGACGCAGTGTCGGCCGTGGACCTGAGCTTCACCGAGCTGCAGGACGAGACCTTACGGCTGCTGCTGCCGCACCTCGGCTGCATGCCGAAACTGACCATACTAGCCGTCAACGGCAATCGTCTGACATTGGCCATCCTGAAAGACCTGACAGACGCAGTGAAGGATCCGAAGAAGTTCCCCAGCCTGGCCTGGGTCGACCTGGGCAACAACGTGGACATCTTTACGGTGCCGCAGCCGCTGCTCGTGGCTCTGCGGCGCCGCTTCGGCTTACGTAGCAGCCTCCCCACCATCTATGAGTACAGAGAGGCGCAAACATTCGGTGGCTACAACCCAAACATGGAGACATCCGTGGAGGAGCCCAGTCTGTACGAGGAGGGAGATGGAGAGGAGGATGATAGAGAGGAGGAGGAGGACAGGCTGGAGCTCCAAGCCTGGGGCTTTGGAGAAGAAAACATGTCAAAAAATGTGCCAGTGCACTTCTGTGGGAGGTGATCGCCCAGAGCTGCTTTCTTTTAGACTGGCTGCCCCATATATCCATCAGTATCACCTCGCCCTGAGTTTCCCGTGTTAGCAGATGTCATTGTGGCAGATGCTTACAGTGACCCACATGTTTCTGAAAATAACATTGAAATAACTAACTGTGTTTTGTGTCCCTCTGGACGCTCTGACTACTGGAACTCAATGTGATGCAGGCAGCTCTGTGGTTGTACAGACAAATTTATTTATGGATTGATTCAGCCTCCGTTTATCCGGGAGAGGTTGAACTCAACATGTTTGCTGGTGTTGTTTTCTCACACCTTGATACTTACCCGTTAATTGCCACCGTACACTGGAGCAGCTGAGGGTTAAGTGCCTTGCACAAGGGCACCTCAACAGTAGAGGTTGAGGAAAGTGGGGGAGCGATACTTATTCACATTCCCTGAGTACATTTACCCCGCTGGTTAGATATCCCACTTAGGAAATTAGGTTTTTGCTATGACGTACATGTTTTTATGTATGCTTCCATTCTCTTCTGATGGGACACAGCATTTATTTTAAATTAAATGGTGAGTTAAGTAAGTAAGTGAAGCTTACTGAATCCTTTCTAATTTAAATTCCCAGCACTGATGCTTCAGTAAGTGTTGATCTACTGATGCTGCAGCTATACGAAGCAGAAAAGCCTCGGCTTGATGCAGACGACACACACGCACACGCACACACACACACAGAGTATTTGAGCTTCTGATGAACTGATTACCGCCCCTATCAGGCCTCGTTAGACCCCTTCAGGCACAGATGGTGAGCAGGGGGATCTATTTTTTTCTCAGCAAATAGGACTAGCCCCAGATAATTTCGACCACTGGTGGTTTATGATTGATTCTATTTAGGAATCAGACCATCGAGAAAGATGCCAACTCCGTTTTTTTTTTTTTTTAAAAGACGTCCACATGAATTGCAAACAGCTCTGCCTGCGTCCTCTCTTCTGTGGTGCTGCAGCATGCACATGGATCTTTGCTGTTGCATGAATAAACTGCAACGCTTTCTTCTTCTTCTTCTTCTTCTATTTTAGATGTGCAGTTTTCATCCTTTTTGTATTGTTTTTAAGAAATGGGCATGACTGTTTACTGTAGATCCCACACAGAGAGAGCATGTTTACATGTACGTTATCATTCCAGTTAATTTGAGATTGTTTTTTGGGGGAGGTGGGGGTATTTCATAAAAATTGCAGCATGTGAACACAACTGTACAAGCCCACATTTTATCCTGCCTACAGATGTTAATGTAGTCTCTTCTTTTACCATGCTATTATTCAGGAAAATCTGTTTATTTGTGTCTACAGGGATATTAATGAACAGGATGCTTGGTTTGTCTGTGTGTGTGTGTGCGTGTGTGTCTATGGGAGCATAATTAGAGTGTGTGCCTGCATGCATGAGTGTGTTGTGGACATGCCGAGTAAATTACTACCTTTGATGGTCGAAATGAAATGTTTACTCATTTGCACTTTAAGGACAACTCCGTCCCCGAATGCACAAGCTTTGTTTTTATGGGTTGTTGTTGACATAAAAACAACTCACTGGAGGCGCCCACATCCGAAAATACATGTTTTATCTCCTGATTTGATAGATAAATCACCAACATTCATACGAATGAGTTGTAAATTTACTTTGTTTTTCCATCTCATTAAACCACGGTCGGCTTTTAAAGTTAAAGTGACGTCTGCCTGCTGTTGCTTCGAAAAATAAACATGATTTGAGTAACGTTTGAGTTTTGTGGATATGTTGCAGTCGGTAAATTTTAAGGGGATGAATCATTTTGCACAAAATTTACACTGTTAGTGTTAGTGACATACATGGAAGTAAACTGAGAATAGTGACGTGTGTAATAGTTATAAAGCTCCTATATTTCTTACTGCTGCAGATAATAAAACCTCGTCAATGGGATGTATGAGTGAGTAAAAGCAGTGTTCACTTGCACTGTGATTTATTAATTAAAATATTTTATCTTGAAGTCAATAATTGAGTTATTGGTAAGGCTAAAAGTTAAATGCGCATTAGCTGATTTTGTTAGCGGCAAACGCAATGTTGACATATCATATATTATCATGTGATATGGCTAAAGTTGCTTTCCTCACATCCAGCAGATACAACGCTCGTGTGTCTGCCTGCCTGATGAAGACAAAGTCTAATTTTCACTCTCCTTTTAGCTCCGCTTTGGTCTCCACCGACCCCTGAGAGAAATATCTGGCTCTTTAGCTTCTAAATGCTCCACAGTGTTCACCAGTTATTATTTCTACCCGACGTTTGGTCCCGGGCTGGGTGAACAGCACGTTTTTAGAGCTTTAAACAAACACAGTTTAATGATTCAGTTCAAACAGAGTCACGGTGTTGCTGTTGGCTCACCGGGAAGTCTCTGCTCCACTAAATGGAACGAGACGTTGATTAGTATCATTGGAAACATATGCGTTGACCGCGTGAGCGTGTCATGTGGAGGCTGCGTGCCTCCTCCTGTCCTGTTGCGCGTGTCACTGGGCGTGGCCTCAATTCACCTCTCACCTGCTCGGTTGCCTCTTCACCTGTTCCTCATTCACCAATCAACCGCTGCAGAATAAAAGAGCTTTCCCTCAACAGCTACCATGGCTATCCATGATTTGGAAAACCCCGTCTGCCATCCTCTTACCACACCCGGCTCTGTTTGATCCCACAACTGCACCTTTTTGGATACCTTTATGCACCTGCCCCACCCCGGACACCCTCTGGATCGTCCACTCACCTTGACAATACTCCCTTTGTTAACACAATAAACTGTCTTGAACTGATTCAGTCTCCTGGTTTGTGTTTGTGTGAAATCGTTCAGCCTAACAGGGCTACGCCTTTCATATTCCAAGTAGTCATTTGAGACACTGTAAACATAAAAATATTGATAGTCTTTAATTCTTCACAGGATGGAGCTTGTTTTATTTTGCAACTTCTCCACAACATGCTTTTAAGGTTTTAGTTGTACTGAAAATATAAATGTAATCATCACATATGTTGCATGTTTATTTTTTTGTTTTTTTAGATAAAGAAAGTTGCTTTGTTCCGCACAGCTGTAAATCACACAGTTTGGTCATAAAGCCCTCAAAGTTAATATTTTCTCTCATTCTTCAGGGACACACGAGAGGAAGTCTGATGACTCTGGTGTTTTTCTGCAGCTGGTTTCCATGTCAGCGCTTAATATTGTGTGTAACCAAGAACAGTGCCCTGTACGGACCTGTCAGGGATAGAATAATATCAACATCCTGCTGACTTGTAGCTGCTCTGCTAGCGAGGCATTTTCATGTTCACGAGGGGGAGAGCCTGAGGCCATCTATCTTCGATCCTGATTTGTCCCGCTAAAAAAATAAATGGGTGAGCTTCAGATAACAGATCCTGTCTTGGTTTGCAGCCGACGCTGAATCACCCTGCAGACACTTAGCAGTTCAAGCACTTCATGTCTGTGCAGGAGTAACAAAGTATATTTACTACAGTAATGTAGTATGAACAGCTCTGAGGTACTAACCTTTGGAAACATAACTCTTTTATTTTGCAACATTTGGAGAGAAATACTGATGGTAATTAGTTTCTTTGCATGTTCTTTGTATGTGTCACCTTTTTACCTGTGGACATGACATGAACTTTTTTTAGTCTTTCTAGCATTTAAAAACATTTTCACACCTGTTTAATTTTTTCCTTTGTGATTTATCACCACGCCCCTGACAGCCAGCATGCATTCTTTCACGGTTTCAGCATCTCTTCCTTCTTCTTTGCCAACGTACTTGACAGCTCTCTCTTGGATCGTGCATGACCACACTAGTGAAATAGCTCCGATGCATTCACAATCTGCACTCAAATCAAGACGTGGACCATCAGTGCACCTGATCAAAGATGCCTGACTGCTCAAACAAGACATCTGTAAAGGCACCCACCTGTCAATCAAAGCAGCCACGCTGTGAATTCTATAACTTTATATAAGCCTTAACATAATTTGAACAGGTGAGTTAAATAAAAATTCACCCTCAGTACAGTTGTCATGAACGGGGAAATTAGCTATAGAGACCAAAACTGTTCTTTGTACCAGGCTGTAAACGTGTTTATTTCTGCTGTGAAGTTGGATATTTTAACATGGGGACTTATGGAGAGTGACTCCTTCTGTAGCCAGCCTCAAGTGGACGTTTGAGAAACTGCAGTTTGTGGCACTTCAGCATTGGCTTCACTTCACAGTTATGGAGGTTGCCGCTTGTGTACAGCTCTCAACAAGGAATGAATACAGACAGGAATTAATTATAACTACATAATTTTAGCTAGACAAGATATTATAGACTTGAACCTCCACTAAAAACAATAAAATGTTGCTCACGTTAGTATATCTTTAATTAAACACCCAGCTTTGAACTCTTACTTACTATTTGATACTGTATTGTTGCTCAAGAGTTGTACTTCCCACACAGACTCTGTCATCACAGATTATGACCAGTGTATTTAGAAGATTATGCTTCTCTTTTAGTAACTCAGCAGTCCAGCCAAGTTTTTTTCACTGACCTGCTTGTTTGACATTGCTGGCCACAGGTTATTACACTCTGTGCCTCAGTGATTTGGGAAACAGAGAGAATGATTTCATTTATTTCTTCTCTGTTTCTTACTTCCTGTAGTTGGACCTCAATAAAAAAATCTCTCTTCTCTTTATGGCCACGAGTCAGTTAATAACTCATAAGGCTTTAATTCAGTCTGTGCTGAACACAAAATACTTCATTACAAGTAATCATCCTACATTCAAAATCCTAAAGAACATATGTATTAATAACTAAATGTTCTTAAAATATCAAAGATAAAAGTAGGAGATTATAAATGCATCGATGTGTAAGCAGCATTTAATTGTTGTAGCTTGTAGCAGTGGAGCTAATTTTGATTAATTTATATACAGTTGGTTAGTTTAATTGTCAAACTGGGGGTCAGGGCCCTCCAAAAGGTCACAAGATAAATCTAAAGAAGCAAAGTTCCTCTATAAAAATCTGCAACAGACAGAAAATCTCACCTTCAATTGCTTTTTTGATTTGTTACATGACTTTTTTCTATGATGAAGTATGACATAGTATTTAGAAGTATATACATTTTTGTGTGTTATAGAAGTGTGAGAGAAAATAACGGCAGACCTGTGTGGTGGAAAGTACTAAGTACTATATTGTGTTTAAGCACAGCTTTAAAGTCCTTGTACTCAAGTATTTCCGTTTTACTTTACTTTACATTTCTTTTGTGTTACAAATTCAGATTAATGACACAAAATACGATCAACAGATAAATGACAATGTTTTATTATAGGTTAAAATAAAAACTTCCTTGGCTCCTCAGTTTTAGCTCCACTTGTGATATACACATTAAATAATGCATCATCCATAATGGTGATCCAGCAATAAATTCTACATTATTCTGCATATTAAGTCCTTATTTAAGTATATTTCTGAATGCAGGGCTGAATATTTGAATATTTCTACACTCTTGGTGCTTTTCTTTTTATCCAGGTAAAATATCTGGGTACTTCTTCCACATCTATGTTTTGTAACAGTGTACAGATTTCCCAGTAATGGCAAACTGTTTCAGTCAGCACAGGCGGCACTCTCTTTTTGGAAGCATACATGCACCATCTACTGGCACTTGATGGCAGCACAGGGCAGCTCCCAGCGAGGCTTGTTAGTACAAGCAGCGGCTGAATGTCTAACGTTAAACTCCCATTAAATCCTTCACTCATCTGCACTGATTAGGGGCACAGAGCAACAGCCAAATTCACCTTTAATTGCTGGAATTTAAAACACAGATAAAGGCACAGCATAAAGCCAACACACACACGGTTGAGACTTCCCAGGAAAGTTGTTGCTGGAGTGTGTTGGGTATTTCACTACATCATGTGCGTGTATGGAGAGGGTGGCTGGGAGATGAATGGGAATGATCATTCAGTTTTTTCTGTGTTTCACAATCTTGGAGACAGATGGGGGTGTTGGACTCATTCCCAGAGCTTTACAATCCAATGATCCATGCATAGTTTATACTTGTCATCTGGTTCACATCCAAAGTTATGTTAGTGACCATAAGCTAACCCCCCAAGAAGTGCGGGGGATACAAAAAACATCCCCTACAAGGTGCTGTATCCTGGTCCTGATTTCACTTTCTTCCAGGAAAAAGATGTTTTCTGGTAAATAACTTTGAAAAAGAAAGAAAAAAAAAAAAGGAAATAAAATTGCATAAGTAGAAGCAGACTGAGTGAGTGATAAATTTAGCTGAGTTGTGCAATTGGATGAACACGAGCCATGGCAGCAAAGCACAGATACTAAAGGGAGAGAGTGTGGGAACTTAATGTTGGAGACATTTTTCTCTCAGTGTGTTGCACAAAGAAACAAAAATGGTGTGCAAAATGCAACAATTTTGATCATTAAATGTTTGCGTATCAAAGATTTGCTGCCTTCTGTGCTGTTGAAATCTAATTCACTGCAAAAGCTTTAATTATATTGCATTTGGATTTACTCTTTCTCTTTCCCTACAGTTTATTACTTGTCTTATCTTGCAGCTGTGATCCATTACAAGGGTCAGCCAGGAGTTTGGGTAATAAACTGTGTCTAGCGTAAATATTGGTTTAATGAATTTCTCCTTCTTTCATCTCTTGATGACCTTCAGGTCCGATTCTTCATCACGGGAGGAGACTTCTGAGAATTGACTGGACAGGACAAGAAGTCCTGGTCACTGTCAGACTCTAAATTACTTTGTGTGTGCAAGGATCTCTGACCTTCCAGCTGAAATACTTGTAACTTGGTATTCTTTGTAAGGACGTTCTTACATATTATATTTGCATACTTATGTTGTCTTTTTAACCTTGTTTTATCACTCACTCTCACTCTGTCGAATAATTAAAGACAATATTGGAGTAACTTTGTTTATTTGTTTGTCCCTCACGGCACGTTTAATCTTTTGTGTCGCTGTAACGTGGTGGAAAGTTGCCCAGACTTCTACGTGACTGTGTGATTTGAGGGATAAAGTTATGGTTGATCATTTCTATCCAGGTTCAATGATACGAAATGTGACTGATGTCTGACTGGACATTGTATTCCAGCAGTGGGACACAAAGTTCCTGTTTGAAGACAAACAAACGGGATGTCCGCTATTTGGACAGAAAAAGGACAGTGGCAGGTCAGCTTGGGTGACCAAGTGGTTGATTCAAATAAAAGTCTTTATTGATCTGATGCCTTAGCCTCCATAAAATGTGACTTTGAGTCTCAGATGCAACGGTAAATTTAACATTTTGTGGTTTACGACTGACTTGATCTCTGGGAAGTAAGTCACAACTAAACCAATGTGGAAAGTTAAATGGACCTTTTTTTTTTCTGATGATGAAAGCTGTTTTGTTAAAAAGCCGATGATGAAGAGGAAGGTTTATTTTTCTGTGAAGCCTGACAGGAAACTGGAAATCTGCATGGCTGAATGAAAACAAGCAAATGTGCAGGAAAGAACAGAATGAGCAAATGAACAAACAAAATGACCGCTGGTAGGTCAAGACCAGTAAACAGAACGTGAGACAACGGATGGATTTCGATTAATCCAGACATGTTTACCGTCTCTGACTCCCCCCCCTCCCTTCTTACTCACTGTGTTGTGTCTCGCATCGCCGGTTTGGCAGTTTTCTTTTCTTCAAACTCACTGATAAGATTGTTTCACCACTCCGCATCAACTCGTCATCTGGAACCAGCAGTCACACCACATTCAAAGTCACTCACGTCACTCTGACTTCAGACTTTATACTTTATTAGTTGTTTCAGAGCTCAGTGGTGGGCTGTGTGTGTATTTGTATGAATACACTGTACTAATCTGTACTTGTGGAAGTACATTTACTCAAGTACTGTACTTAAATACACATTTACTTGAGTATTTCAATTTTATGCGACTTTATACTTCTACTCTACACCTCAGAGCCAAATATTGTCATTTTTATTCAACTACATTTGTCTGACAATTTTAGTTACTCGCTACTTTTCAGATTACAACCAGTGAAAACTCAAAATTTGGTGTTTTTTAATTCAAATTTTCTCATAAACTGAAGCATGAAATGTTCCTTCATGTGTTTAGAAAATTCTCCGACTTCCAAAGCTCGGATTAGCTGAAAACAGGACTGCATTAAAATTCAACTCTTTGAATGTTACTGGATTGTATTGCAACTTTATTCAGCTTTTGGATATAAAGTTATGAAGTTATGCAGATGTATCATCTTCAAGAGGACAGTGACGCCACAAACAGATGCATTGCTTTAGATTAAAGCTGACAGGATATAAAGTAGTACGAAATTAGTGCATCTGCAGCAGTAAAATGCAACGTACGCATTAATGCAGCAGGAGTATGAATACAGAAACATCATAAATCACTGACAGGGACCGTTTGGTTAGGTTAAGCGCCCATAGAATAAATGCGAGTCAATGCAGTCTCCTCCAGAGAGCCAACAACAGCATGGGCATGACAAGGGGCTCACACTTAACTGACATCCTCACAACCAAACTACAAACAGATAATAAGATTGTCCTGATCATTTCCATCTATAAGGTTTATCTGTAAGTTTGCATTATAAGCAACGTATGTATGATGTTTGCAAAACGTTTATATAGTGTCATGTAAGCCTAACGCTGAGCTCAAATTAAACGGTCAGCTCGCTCAAACCATTAAAGATCCAAAGTATCCACGTTACTACAGATAATCCGCTGACAGTTTTCACTGGATCTACTTTCTGCTGAGGAAATAGTCCCTATAAAAACTGTGACAAAGACAGTGAGCTGCGTGGATTATCCAGAGAAATTGGGACACTGTTTCTAAAAAAAACGCTGTTTGAACCAGAACCTCAGTTTCATTTACCATCACTGTATTTGGGTGAAGGCAGAAATCTCAGATATATATGTTAAATTAGAGTAAACATGAGCACTGTTCGCTAAAGATCAGATCAGATTTTTAATGTATGTGTTGGTTATTTTAAGGGAGAGCGCACATTAATAAAACATTTCTGTAAGTGAGTTATCTAAGAGGCTGTTTGTCATCTGTAGTCCCTGCACTCACCCTAAAAAAACAAAATATACAATTGAAATGAAGTTATTGAGACCATTTAAAAGCATGCAGAACAAAATCCATCCACCTGTTCTCTGTAACCCTCTCATCCTCATCGGGCTTGCTGGGGCTGGAGCCTGTCCCAGCCAGCACTGTGCAAGAGGCAGGATACAGCCTGCACAAGTC
Source organism: Nibea albiflora (assembly GCA_014281875.1). Lineage (NCBI taxonomy): Eukaryota > Metazoa > Chordata > Actinopteri > Sciaenidae > Nibea > Nibea albiflora. The sequence continues at coordinate 13,694,918 of CM024803.1, read as the reverse complement.
ACCAGTTCATCAAACAACCACAACTACCTGGAGAGGGGAGAACATGCAAACTCCACACGGGAAGGCCCCACACAAACATCATTCAGGAAAGCCATAAACCACGTACAAATCCCACTGCTAATAATGTATCTGCAGGTCCCAAATGTGAGAAACAGTTTTCCACACTTCCATCCTCCAACGTGACGTTTTGAACACCGTGGAAAAATATTCAGGCCGAATCCTGGAGCTCCAAAGTGTGTCACTGGTGGCCTGTAGGCCTCTGCGGATCTTTTAATGTGGCTGTGTGAAATGAATTCAACGTCGTAGGGTCACAGTTTGATGCATTAGCAGCGTGACGCCGTGCAGTCACAAACTCAAATGCACTTCTGCTGCAACAGCTGCATAACTTATGAGCCCCGCTGTATGGTTTCGGCTGCATTGTGCATAACGAGCAGCGTGAACAAACTTCCCTCCCTGCGGCTCGGTCATGTCTGAATGATAATAAAGTCATGGCAGCGCCGTTTGCCGCCCCCTGCGGGCTCACAGCGGTACTGGTGATGTAAATGTAAGAAAACCCCCCCTCTGTAATCTCTTTACTGCAGCCGCACAGTCACAGGATGCACACACACACAGACACACACACACACACACACACACACACACACACACACACAGGCTAAATATGGCGGGAAATAAGATTGTAGCCGCATTTAGTTTTGGTACCAAGCGTACAGAAATAACTCCGCATGTGCTGGAGCTGAGGATAATCTCGGGTTTTACCTCCTGTGACTGAAACAATACCGTGAAAAAAAAAAGTGATTCTTCAAGTTGGTTTTGTCTTTTCATCTTAAATCAAGAGCGCAGAATATTTTATGTGATGTGAAATAAACCGAAGAAAACAACCCAGGCGCGATGCAGTTAAGCTGATCAGACACCTGCCACACTTATGAGAAGACAAAAGTAAGTTGATTGTGGGGCGGTGAAGATGGCATGATGCGTCGCCGTCGGTCAGGCTCACACATGCGTCTTTACGCACGGCGCTGAACGCCCACTCCGTGCGACGTGTTAAGGCGGATTGGCTGCTAAAGATACCAGCGGCCGTGTGCGCTCTGTGGTTGGCTGCGGCACTCTTTGGCCATTACGTTATGCTTACTCCACACACACAGGCAGCTGTAGAGAGGGAAGACGTAATGGTTTGATTCCCTGTGCACTTGCAATGGTCGTCGTCCTGACATTACTCGGCAGATTCCTCAAACGGGAGGTGCAATGAAGGTATGTGATCGAGCTGCAGGTTGTGCTTTGTGGTTACGATGCAGATTTCTGGTGATTTACGCACGATGCTGCACCGACAGGCGGGGAATACCTCCTTCTTAATGGCAATTAAACGTGTTTGCATGCACTTAGATGCATTTACATCAACAGGCTTGCGTTTAAATGCGGGATTCACTGCGTGATTTCAACTTGTCGTCACATATTTCCTCGCCGCTGCCCTTCCAGCTCTGTCAGTCTGGGTTTTTTTTTTCTCCCCCTGGCGAGGTTGCAAGCTTGGAAATGCTTCCCCTGCATCTCCAGCCGTCCCAATAAACAGTGGGTACAATGTGTAGCCTTTTTTTAATGAGCCTGCTTTGACCCCAGTGTGATAGTTCAGTGGACTAAAGCCGCTGGAGCGACGTCCATTCATCGTCAGGCTCTAATCCGCTCTAATGAGATAGAGACTGCGGTCAGCGAGTGAGTGAGTGCGGGGATGTTTGGGGGACGTCTCGGTGCATACACACAAACACACACACACACACGCACGCAGAAAGAGATTCACCTCTCAGGTCCAAGCTCTGTCAGGAGTCTCCTTCCGCTCCGTGGAGTGTGTGTGTGTGTGTGCGTGTTTGTTGTGTATGCGTGTGCTGCAGCACAGGGAAGGATGCTGTCTGGCAGCTCAGGATTGATAATAACGAAGATGATGATGGCGATGATGTCATTGGTGCTCTGGTGGAGGCAGGAGTCACGGTGAAAGGTGAGGAGGTGGAGGCAGACAGGCAGGCAGGGCTGCCACTACAACCACCCCCCCACCACCACCACCATCACCACCACCATCATCATCATCATCATTACTGGCACCGTGCACGCACATTATGAAGAATGTTTGGGGCAGTTAATGACTTGTTATTGCAGTTGCACTGAGGCTTCTTCCTATTTGAATGCAGCAGTGAGGGCTATGAAAGGTGGATGCCCTCAAACCTCGAAGCCACTCAGTACATTGACTTCCTAGCACCGGTTTGGACTACATTTCACCGTGAAATATTGTGATTTGTGTGCCAGGACGAAGGGTTTCCCCAAAGCAAGCAGCTGCAAGCTAAATAGGTGGCTGCGCAGCTCTGGCTGCTCAGGTATGTTTCATATCTAAATCTCATCTCTGCAGGTAAGAGAGGAGAAAGATCATTAAGACACGTGAAAGTTTGTTTTTTAAATGTGCACTACGCTTTGGAGCGAAGCCGCCCGTCTGTGTAGGTTTTTATTTCAGGGTTCAGCCTGTTATATAATGCTCAACACCGAGCTGATTGCTTCATCTCATCTGGCTGGCTACTCAAAATGTTTGCCCTCCGTTTAACATTAAAATATGCAGCCACCGCTCAATTTTATTGACGTGAAACATACAAGGAGCTCACGGGACATGATGCATTGTGGTGGAATAAACACGGCGACACTATATGAGGCATTCGGAGCAGCGTTTCTCAAACCTTTTACATCACGTACCACCTCCAGAATATATTCAGTTCAGCGTAAGGCCGACCCTATTCCGCGACAGACGGCTCACGCAGGAGGAAGGTTATTATCGGCTGTTGTTGAATCCTGAACCAGTTCAAGCTCCAGAGCTACTTGGGTGGAAAAGGTGTACTCCTAATCCACATCTCTCTCGCCCATTTGGAGTCACGATTACAGTGTTTTTGGCCCATTTTTTTTTACCCCCATCACATTTTAGCTCATAACTAATCATGGACGTATGCGTGCTATGCAGGAGTTACAGGAGGTAGAGTGTGTCGTCCATTAATCTAAGATGATTCCTGGCTCCTCCAGTCTGCGTGTCGTAGTGCAAGATACTGAACCCCAAATTGCTCCTGAGAGGCATCGGTGTGTGAGTGTGTGTGAATGATTTGCTCCCAAAAACTGATGAGCATGCTGAATGTATGAACATGTGGGAGATATGTAGTGTCAAAGCAGTCTAAGTGTTTAAGTGGCCAGAAGACCAGAAAGGGGCTATATTCATTCTAATTCTTGTAGTATTGTTGGTGTGAAATGTTTCCAGAGTCATTTATTTAATTAAAAACATATATTCAAGGATTCCACTCAAGGAAAGGGAAGGTACCTGTGCCACAGTTTGAGCACTAGTGATTTTAGAGTCACTACTAATGTTTTGTAGGTCGCGATCACGTGGCTGTTTTTCTGCTGCTCCACAGAAAGTAGCTTTGATCACACGCAGTACAACAATAACGATAATTCTTCACCGTTGATCAGGCTGAGTGTGAGTGGCTGTTTGTCTTTGTGTCAGGCTTGTAACGAACAGGCGAGCTGTCCACGGTGTACCCTGTGTAACCCACATTAAACATCAATAAATATAAATAGCTTTTAAGTTTAAGTTGCATAAATATGATTTCAAAAGTTGGAATCGCGTAATTTGACGTTAATCCGTCGAGATTGATTTTAAATGTTAGCACAACAATGATTTAATGTTGAAAGATTAAAAGTATGCCTACATAAATTCATGTAACCACCCCTTTAAGGGACGAGTCACAGCTGCGAGCGCACCTGAGAGAGCGAGCAGCGAACAATTAATGGAAAAGAAAACTTACTAAATAATAATTCTGGAGAGCTAATGCTAAAAACGTAGCCATTTGTCATAAACGGTTTGCCTGTTGGTGTTTTTTTTGAGTTTATGATTGCTGTGAATGTTATGGAAGTGTTATGTAAAGATATGTTCAGTGGCACTGTAAAACATTTATTTGTGTAATTTGAAAGATTTATTTTGTCTATGACCTGTTACACAGGTTTTGGTCAGGTGCACACACAGGCGGGAAACAGTGACAGGAGTGTCGGGATTGTGAACTGAACTGGGAGCCAATTATTACTTTTCATTATTGAACTGAACCGAACTGATTGGAAGTACTGTATCATACTTTTATTGGTATCTTCAATCATGATTTTGAATGTGCGATCTACTTGATTGATGGATTTGATTTTGATATTGTAAAACAAAAAGTAGAGTTAACTCAATAACTTTAATTACTTTTTATATATAGTATTAAGATCTGCAGGATATTTTCTTTTGTGCTTTGTGTACATTAGAGCCTAGAACTGGTCCAGTGGCGCAGTAAGTGGTGTGATACCGGTGCTAAACCTGCCTCTCATCCACTGTCAGCTGGGATAGGCTCCAGCCCTCCGCGACCCCGATAAGGATAAGCGGACAATGTTGTGGAAGAGTATAGAGGTGCTTAACTCTTGTCGGACAGCGCAGTTCATTTTCCTAAGGCACATCATCGCTCACGGTGTCCCAGGAATACAAAATGGATGTGATTGAATAATCGGGTTTATACTGAAAAGCAGCTTTTCTGCCCCTGTGGAACAGACGCCGTTAGCTGAATTGTGTAAGCACGCGTCACAAAACAGGGAAGACTGCTGCACGGTTCGTGTTAGTGATGCTATTTTAATCAGGGATAGACCGGTGACTCTGCATTTCAAAATGCATGCTCAATTTTTTTTTTTTCATACACTTACTCACAATCCCAGCACGTACTGTACATCACGGACTCCCAAATCTCTGATGAAATTATAAGATGTAGCACTGATGCTGCATAGTGGATCATGATTATTCCAAATGAGGCTAAACTCACTTAGGGCTGACTTCTTAAGTAGATGAAGAAGCTATAAAGAGGGTCCAGAGGGCACAGCGGATTTGTGGTTGTGCTTGTAAAATAGTCCAGTCATGTTTTCATATTGCAGGACAAATTCTGCAGCAGTCTATACCTCTTTTGTATTGCTGCACCAAAAGTAAATCCTCCCCGAGTCATCCTCCGCCTTTGGAGTAAACTGTTTAAATCTGTTATTTTGCAGACACAAATCCAAACTTAGCTGGTAGCAGCTTGAGTTTTATTTGAATATATCTTTCCAGACTTGACTGGATTTGACATCTGCAGGCTCCACAGCGGACGTCACAGCATCCCTGAGATTAAAATGCCCGATTTTTAGATGCAATATTACATCTATTCTCATCGTATTTTTTGTTTTTTAGACAAATAAATTAAGGGCAGCAATGAATTAGTTTTATTTTCAGTGGCAGCCTTTCTCTGCTGTCTCAACGGTGAGGGGCAAATTCACTTCTCACAGCGTGAGTGACATTTCCAGTTTATTCACAGGAAAAAAAGGGGAAAGATTGAGCAGAGAGAGAAAGAGGAAATGAAATGTGAGAGAGAGAGAGAGACGGCGGCTGACAGAAAGATGACTGTAAGATAGGGCACAGCTGTGTACACTGAAAATCATCATAATACTCTCTGTATATTATTGATGACTATAGCATGCTTGCACATGCATACGCTAGGGACGATCTATACCAGAAGATGATCAGAGGTTTTGTTATTGTTCATACAAATATAGATATCATCATATTATGTCTAATAGATCATAGTGGAGAGTTTTACAAGTCATTGAGCAGGACTGCTTTATGTATTTACTGTGTTTACCATCAGTTCAGGTGGTAAATGAACCAAAAACATGTTTGTTTGTTTCTCAGTTGAGATTCCAGAAAAAATCCAGTTCAGTTTTATTTAGCTATGTAGCGCCAAATCATAATAAAAGCTGTCTTTCCATATAGAGCAGGTCTAGATCAAATTCCTAAAATCACAGAGACCAACAATTCCCACCATGACCAAGCACTTTGCACAAATTTCCTCGAGCAGAACTGAGCTCATCTGCCGCGACTGGTTGACTTAAGGGAGAGGGAGAGGGGGGGATGGGTATATGTATATGTATATGTATATGTATGACAGGTATATGTAGTGAATGTCAAGCAGGATCACAGCAGAAGACTAGACCAATTGCAGATCTTGCTGTAGCTACAGTCCATGAGAACCTGTGAGACGAGACGGCAGGAAAACTCCAGGGAAGATGCTAAGTTAGTAACAAGCATTAATAGGACCTGAATGTGTACGGAGGGAGAGAAGAAGAGCTCAGTGCATCATGGGAAATCCCCAGACAGTCTAGGCCTATAGCAGCATCACCAAGGAGTGGTTCAAGACTCCTTTTGAGGAGGCCCTAACTATAAGCTCTATCTAATATACTGCATATCCATATCATCTGCACATATCACAGACTAATACAAAGTAGTACTCCAGAAATGTAGCACTGAACTTTGATTAAGCTGGAGAACAAGAGAGAAAGACAGACTGTTAAAGGTCCAGTGTGTAAGATTTGGAGCCTTTATTTTTAGAGTAAGGCAGACATGGAATATAATATTCATAATTGTGTTTTCATCGCCTGAAAATAAGAAAAGACAACACTTTGTGTGCAAACAAAAACTTAAAATAAGGAACGAGTGGATTAATCACATCAGTGGATTTGATCTGGGTGTGTTTACAGTCGTCTTCTTGCTGTTGTCATTTGGTAAACTTTATGGTGAACTGTACCGCAGCAGATAATTCAGTAGAGGCCCAGAACTGTACGAAAAGTCACTTGATGAAGTGAAGTCTTCCAACTTGGTGTTATTTCAGTTCTAGTTAAACGCTCCAGTCTTCACATGACCCATTTAGACTCCGTCTAGGCTCCCACATGGTTACACTTGTCTGTGTCGATGCAAGTTTTGAGATTTGATCCTGAAAAACTGAGTTTTATGAGGTCAGACCGCCATCAGTCCGCACGAGGCGCTGAGCATTGCTGGGTTGTTTTCCCCTCCTTTTGGCGTTTTTCTATTTAAATCTGCATCTTAGTTACTTTTTGCAGCGTCCCCCTCTCTCTCTGTTTGTGTTTGTTTGCGTGCACACTGGTGCCGGATTGTTTGCTGACCCTGTTTGGTATTTTGAATATGCAGCAGCAGTGTGAGAAATATCTTAAATATTTGGCTGGAAGGTGACTGGAAGGATTATGAAAATGCATGTCCCCAGGAGGTTGAGGTGAAGTGATGAAGCTGTAGAGAGAATCTCAAAACTAAAGGTAAAAGAAACAAAACAAAAAAAAAAGGACTTCATGTGATGTTTGCTCGTCACTTGTTTGTTTGGGACCCCCCTGCCTGCAGAGCTTACAGTGCGCTAATTGAAGTGACAGAGGGAACTCGCGCTCCTGGCTCAAATCCAGATGAGACTGATTTCACGACCAGACTGCAGCGGCTCCTCATCCTGGAGAATGCAGTAAATATTCCTTTTAGCGGTTTCACTACCGTTTGTGGCAGTCTGAATCTAACCTGAGAGACTTTTTAGCAGCTGAACGTCAGGTCAAGTTTATGCCACAGGCAAATACTTCCGAGTCGTTCTGCATCATGGTTTTATCGTGCACATAAAGCTGGAGGAATATATGTCGGGATAAAGATGAAGTGAGCTGCTTGTGGAAGACTTCACACCAGGAATGCACAAAATATTTGTGCAGAAACAAATTAACTGAGTAAACCTTTAAGTCATTTAGGAAGCGATGACACCAAACATCCACTGCTTCCAGCTTCTCATATCTGAGCATTTGCTGATTCTTTCTATCAGCTTTTCAGACAAAAGAAGCTATTTAAAGCTGTTACCTTGGGCTGTGGGTGTGACAGTTAAAGAAACCATTCATAAATGTCCAGTTTTAATGATAAGAAAAAAAAAATCCACCCTGACTGTCTCAGTTCAGCAGGGTCAGACCCTCCTCCTCCTCGCCGTGACTCCACATAGAGCGCCTCGTTCCTCGGATTACATAACGAATCCCTAAGCAGATGGGTGAGGTCGGATCACACGGTGTTTGTGACAAGTCGGAGCAGAGCGCCGCCTTAAGAAGAGATGTGGCAGGACCCTGTGAATTCCATTGTTTTCCACATAGAGCCACAACAACCACAGAGGGCCTACATTATGCTCATGTCAGCTATTGATTCTGCAGGCTGGGGGAACAACAGAAGACATATTCTCTCCTCGCCGTCCTCCCCTCCTCCCCTCCCCGTCTCATCAGTATGCTCCAAGGAGCCGTGGCTCCCATCACGCCATCTTTGCTCCCTGTCTCTGGCCCGTCTCGTGGTCAGAAAACACATCCGACTGACTCTCGTGTGGACGGACGTTCTCTTTTGACTTTAACAGGCTGAGTACTCTTAAAGCTAGTTTCCTCAGGACATGCAGAGGCTGCATCACGTCCACCTCTTCCTTCCCCCGTTTGACTCTCACCAGATATTCGTTGCGTGGCCGAGACTCTTAGCGCACCCTCTGCTTCTCTGAGGCTCATTTGTTTATCAAGTTGTACAAAATAATGCAGTGACTGTGAAATTTAACCCACAGCTCTCTTTGGAGATTGTCATTAATAGGAGCTTTTAGACTCTACTTCTGTCTAATTATCTCTAACCTCAGACTCTGACAGAGCACGCTCAATAATGTATTGCCCAGCATCTCTCCCCGTCCTCTCTCTCTTTTCATCCTTGTATTTTCTCAAAGGAGATTATCTCCATAAGTCGTTTTTGGTGCTATTGAGCAACGGACTGTGTGATATGGTTCAAATAAATATCATGATATTAATAGGAATAGTTTTTTTCAATTGTTTTGTTGATATACAGACAATTAAATGTGAATAAAATGCTTCCACACGCCGCACAAGGAGTCACTGAATTTTGGGGAAATGTGTATAAAATTATGAACTGAATCAAGGATAGTAACAGTACAGCAATAACAATCCGCCTGATATCCAGAAGAAGATGTTTGTCTGTCACCGATGATGTTTAAATGAACTTCTGTGCCTGTTTTTCTGTGTGTGCTCTGCAGGCAGGGGCATCGTCCATGTGGGCGTCATGCTGTGGGCTGCTGAACGAGGTGATGGGCACGGGCACGGTGCGGGCGCAGCAGCCGGGGTTCGGAGCAGGGGCGGGGCCCTTCCGCTTTGCCCCCAGCGCTGGGTACTCCACCTACCCCCCCACCAGCTCAGGGAGCGCCGGACAGCTGTGCAAGGCCTGCGGACTGGCCTTCTCTGTCTTCAGACGCAAGGTGAACGCAAGGTTCATGGAGGAGGGTCCATGAAAAGAGCACAGCAGCATGTTTTAGCCTCTTAAATGCAAATGGTATTCACTGTGCGTTACAGGAGAAGCTGCCTGCTTTCACTTCATGTCAGTGCGATATGAAAATCACCCTGCAGAGACTTGCTTGAGTAATCTTTCACAGTCAACATTCACCCAGCTTCTTTTTTTTTTTTTCCTTTTTTTTTATGTCTGAATTATGTAATCATTGCGTGCTGTTGTGAGCCGGGACTCTACGGTGCACTCAAGGAAACTGACATCCATAATTTACTCGCTGAACAAAAACCTCTGAAAAGATATTGATTTGGTTAGCACATCATTTAGCTTGTCTTTCAGGGTTATATAACCGACAACGTACGGCTCATTTATTTCATCTTTATTTATTTAGATGATTGGCTGAACATTCATTATGCCACCTTACAGCAACGACCTGTCAACAGTTAACAGAAATAAAATAACAGGAACAGACAGACGTTAATAGAACAGAATAACAGCCAGTAAACCAGGCGCAGGCTCAATTAAGGCCACCACGGGCACATCGAGGATGATAACGTCTGTATAACGTAATAAATATAAAGATAGCTTCAGCCGTACTAATATAAAAGTAAACTGATGTCTGTCTTAAAGTCAGTGATGGAAAGTAAATTTACTTTACTCAGAAGTACAATTTTGAGGTATTTTACTTCAGAGTGGGGTGAGTGCTGTGTCATCATCTTCCTCCTCCTGCTCCTCCTCCTCCTCCTCCTCCTCTTCTTCTTTCTCTGGTCTCAGGGTTTCTCTCGTGGGTGACAGAGCACCTTATTTACAATTTATGCTGCTTTATACTCTACTACATTTGAGAGTTACTACCTTTCAGATTAAGATTCGCATAAATAAATAAAATATTCTGAATTTATTGTCTAGCCTAGAGCAGTGAAATCAGTAGTTAAAGTTTTTGTGATTTAGCGCCCCCAGTTTCAGTGTTGCACCTCTGTCGTAAATATGGACAGCTGTACACGTGTATTTGTTATGATTACATGACTTATATGACTACTCGGCAACTTTGCGAACAGCCAAACCTCAAGCAAGGTCAGCAACACAAGACATAGAAGCCGGCTAATAGTCCGACAGCAAGAAGCCCAGCTCAGCGTCTGTCTTTCAGCCTTTTATTTCACCAAGCTCTCGCCAACGAATAAACAAATCAGTCCCAGATTTACTCTTGCTTGGTCACTCTCTCTTATTCTCTTCTCGGCCTCCTCTGTCAACGTCCTGTTTGCCTCTATCACTGTGTCCGTAGAGGCTGCTAACCCAGTTACATTGTCCGCTTGCCTGGCTCTGGTTCTGGCACAACACCAGCTCTGCTCCCCACCAGCATTCACCTCAAAGCCTGAAAATATGTGTGGTAGAAACACTAAAACTCCCGTGTGGCTCTGAGCTCACAGGACGGGCATCACAGCTGACAAACTGAGCTAACAGCAGCTAACAGCAGCTGTAGTTCACAGCGGTGCACTTTACTGTAAATCACACAGAAAAGTTACACATTGTTGCTTTAACAATCCAATAATCTCATATATAATAATACATACATTTTGTTGATAATACTTCTGTTCCTTTTTATTTAGGTGGGATTTTGGATAAAGGACGTATTTGTAATTAAGTATTTTTTTTTTACATTTATTGACACAGTAAAACATCTAAGCACTTGTTAAGTAAAGTTGTGGTTTGTTTTGAAAAATGATCGGCAGCATTTAAAAAAAATAAATAAAAAAATCTCCGGCATGGACCTTTTTAAGAACATGCACCACATGTATTCATGCTGGCATTTCCAGGGTCTCTGCACAGCTGAACGTGTCAGAGTTTAATGGCAGAGTGTCAGGCAGTCAGACGCACTGAGAAACTGATGAAAATGCTGCAGTTAGCGGCTTCCTCGCTGCTTCAGATCGCTCTATCGTCATCACACACACACACACACATTGTGTGTCAGCGTGATATTTTCATAGCGTGAAAAAAAAAAAAAAAAGACGCTGTGGGATTAACAACAAATGATTGAAGAAAAGTATCTGTTGCAGTTGAAATGCGCTTCTGGTGGACCGGAGCACATTTGTGCACGAGTGATAAGAAAATGTTTACAGCCGTTGCCGACCTGTTTTCCTGCCCATTTGAAGTGTCAATCTACTCGGCTGCTGTGTGTCAGGAGACGGTGTTCAGACAGTAAAATGTCAAACAGCAGCAGACATAGTTTACTCCTCTTTACTCTTTCCCTGATGAGATGACTGAGCACACAGGATGTGAGCGACCGTCTCAGATGTACTTCTTTCTCTTCATCCCAGCTGGGACACAAAGCTGCAAGACTGTGCTGCTGGTTTCTCTCTGATATCAACTATTTATTTCAGCGAATCAAATAATCTATTAACTAATTAATCATAATCTCCCATGAGGCGTCTTCAGACTGTTTGTTTTGTTTAACTGGCGTTCCAAAAACCACAAAATATTCAGTTTTCGATGACTTAAATTAGTACAAACAGCATTATTTCCATCATCTGGCCCATTTCCAGAGCTCAAATCTGTGAAATCTTTTCAGTAGTTGGTTGATTTATTCATCAAAAGTGATATGAAAGATAATATGCTAACAGAAGTCACACATCAGGGCCTATTTAGGCATGTTGAAAAATGGACTTTCTTAAATGAAATGTGTTCATAATGTAGCTCATCACATCACGTCTGTCTCTCCTCCCTCCGACAGCACATCTGCTGTGACTGTAAGAAGAGTTTCTGCGCCCTGTGCTCGGTGCTGCAGGAGAACCTGCGCTGCTGCACGACCTGCCACCTGCTGCGCGGCACGGCCTTCCAGAGGCCCCGGCTCATGCAGCTCCGAGTGAAGGACCTCCGCCAGTACCTGCTGCTGCGCAACATCCCCACCGACACATGCAGGGAGAAAGAGGACCTGGTGGACCTGGTGCTCTGCCATCAGGGGACGAGAGAAACCCCGAGACCGGTGATGGAAGAGGACGAGGAGGAGGAGGAGGAGGAAGAGGAGGAGGAGGAGGAGGAGGAAGAAGAGGAGGACACGCGTGAAGAGGAGGAGGAGGAGGAAGATGAAGGGGGAGATGACACAGACAGTCTGCACTCGCTCCCCCACTCGCACGCCGCCTCGCCTCCCTCCGCCACGCGCTCCACCTCTGAACAGTCGGTCCTCTCCGCCTCTCAGGGAGACGTGCTCAGCCCAAGTGACAGCTCAGGGACCACCAGCCAGGTTTGTGCGCACACAGCTGATGTCGAGTGTGCGTCTGCATGCCGAGCTAACACCGCGTACTGTGCAGCCACACATATGCTCTCCAATTTACATACGCCGCACTTCTTTCACATCTGTCCCCAATCTATCCGGGATAATTAATTTCAAAGGTGAAATCAGCTTATTTACATGTGTCAGCGAGTCTGCGTGAAGTCAGGGGAAGTCTTTCAACTTCCAGACAAACAAACGCCCTCTCCTGCATATCTTTAGATGTCAGTCATTCGTTCAGTGTGTTTCATGCTTGATTCTCCCCTTTGTGCTGTCCTCTGTGTTTGTACGTCCTCGTGGTGCTTTGTTTGTTCCCTGAAAATCTACTATTATCTACTATCTACTATTGTTTCCCCTCCATTGATACTAAAAACGCTCAGATTTGCAGCGCTGGTCCAGTGTTCAGCAGGATGTGCACGTGACAGCTGAAAAACAGCTGTGCTGGCTGTGTGTGTCTGTGTGTGTGTGTGTGCAGAGCTCTCTGACCAGCCAGGGATGCAGCTTAAGCCTGGTTACATAGACTGAGTCTGTTACGTAACAGGCACACAGGTTGACAACCCCCCACAGCGTCACAGCTGCAACCGAACAACAGAAACACTACAGTACATCCCTCCTCTCTCACCCCCCACCAGAGATTATCTCTTTTTTTTCCCCCCTCTTTCTTTTGCATTTAGCTTCAAGACTCATGAAGGTTATTTGTGTTTACAACGTGAGATGAATATGTGGATGTACACTGCAAAACACCTTCTAACAAACAAGCAAAATATTATGAAAAAGGGACAGTTGTATCAAGTGATTTTATAGTATTAAACCTGTAAAATCTGTCAAAATTGGGGCATAAATCTGTTTTTTATATCAGAAATCTATAAATAGATATAAGATTATTCTGCTTATTTATGTACAGTATATATTTTCATATAGTTTTTGTTGTCTGATGCTATGCTATGCTATGCTATGCTATGCTATGCTATGCTATGCTATGCTATGCTATGCTATGCTATATTATCAGTGTGGCAGCCACCCACTTTTTCTTTCGTCTCTTATCGGCTCCAGCTGAAAACTAATATATAACTGTGTTATGAGGTTTATATTGGAGATCTTGGATTTAAATCAGTTAACTTGAAACAGGTTTAATATTTTATTTTTTAAAAATATGCAGATGGTGATTTACGGATAGGTAAGGAAAAGTAACTGCTCATCCTGATCAGGGTCACGGGGGCCTGAAGCCGATCCCAGCTGACATTAGGTACACCCTGAACAAGTCGGCAGTAAAAATAACCTCTAATCCTCCTGAAATAAGACGTTATTACTTTACTGAAGGGCTATTCTCCCGGCATGCAGGAAACATGTTAATGCAAACAAATATCTGGTCGTGGTCCGGCTTGTTTTTGTCATGAGGATGTCTCAAAGTATTTCTCCTGAACTGCCACTGAAATCCGGCGCGTGTAACCGGCGGTCGGCTCTCGTTGTGTATATTTTTTAATGCATGCAGGTGAAAGATTTTCTACTTATCGCGCAGCCTTGACACAAGTCCGCACTCTCTAGCACTTCCTCATGTTTGAAATGCTTGAATGAAACACACAAAGTCAGAGAAACTTCCAGAGAGGTTTGGCACTTTGTCGGAGCTGCTGCTTCTGTTTTTTGCCTCTGAGGAGTGAGAGCAGGCATGTAGCACCGCCACGCTGACTGATGCATTATTAACACATCTTCATACGGAGGGGGTCGTCTGCTGGAACGCGCTGAAGCAGAGGCAGACGGAGGGTTTTACTTTTTACAGTGCAGGAACGGAGGCAGCGTGGTATCACACGGTTTGAGCCTTTTTCAGCCTTTCGCATGCTCTCTTTTGTCAAGCAGATAAGAGAATAGAGAGACGATATGTTCTCTTCAAAGCATTAGATAAAACGGAGCTTTACCCTCCTGCAAAACACCGTCTGCATCTCCATTTATTCTCTTTTTAATCCTGACCTCCACCTTCAAAGAGAATAATTAACCGCTGTGTTAAGAGCAGTGTTTAAACATCTCTGTTCTCTGATTAGATATCCGAATAGCTGCAGTATAAAGAATTAGAAAACAGAGAGCTGCGAAGTCATTTGATGTCGATACTCATATGGAGGTGGAGGAAATTCTAAATTGTAATCAGGCAGAGCACACCTTGTGGTCAAGTAGGCCAAATCTGCAGTCTGACGGAAGTATTGTAAAACAGAGGTTCGTTGGGTGAGCTGTGTCGGGCCACTGACTGTGTAAGTCGTCCATTCTGCAGTCTGTCATCCAAACCACCTCAAACCAGCACACAAAGGCAAATGCCACAGCGTCAACTTGTGGCTCAAAGTTCAGCTTGTCATCAGTGATGGCGCCAAGGTACTTGTGCTGCTTCACGATCGTGTTGAGGAACGTGAAAGAAAACAAACTCGGATCACTTTTAGTTTGTTTCTTGTCGGTTCAGCCGCCTCAGATCTGCGGCTAGGAGGCTTGTCAAGAAATTCAAGGTCAAATCTTTTAATCCTAATTTGACTTGTAGCCTTGTGCTGCGTGCTGCACGTGGAGTGATTTGTTGCTTCTTTTACCCAAACAGGAGCATGAGGACACGCCAACAGCGTCTCTCTTGAACCTGGAGCCCACTGAAAATATGATGGAGGTACAACACTTATTTTTATTGCACATTTACAGGATAAAGCACTGGAGGATTGTGGACTGACGAGGCTTTCAGATAATGCAGACAGCTCCATTTCCCCCCCCCTGTGGATTGTAGGTCAGTCCAGCGACGCAGAGGCGGATCAGGGCCTCGCTGTCTGATCTGGACAATGAAGAGGCGATAGAGAACCTCTCCGTCCGCCAGCTGAAAGAGATTCTCGCCAGGAACTTTGTCAATTACTCCGGCTGCTGCGAGAAGTGGGAGCTGCTGGAGCGAGTGCATCGACTCTACAGAGAGAATCAGCAGAACAGGAAGTCTAGTAAGCTTCAATCGGCTTTTGATTTGACGCTTTGTTGTTTGCATTTGATGTTTGATATTCTGCGTTATTAAAAGAAAAATCTCTTTTTTCTTCTAGTGGAAAATGTGAGCATAACTGCAGGTAATTATTGCTTTTTGATTATCATATTTCACAGCTTTAAAATATGACATTGCCTCTTAATGTGAACCAGTGTTGTAGTGCTCGAGATCGACCACTTTCTGAAGGTCTCAGAACCGAATGCTTTTTTTTTACCGTCTTGTCTCGCTCTCGGACAAAGAGGACTTCAAGGCTGGTCAAGACTACCGTTGCGGGGCTGTCACCAGCGTTTCCACATTATTCACAGTTTCATAATGAACTGAAAATACTTTTACACTTTAAAACATTGTTCCACATTCTGTAGTTATAGAGCAAACACAGAAAACCAAAGAGGGGACAGGTTGACGTTTAACCACAAGGCCACTAGCCGACAGCTGCAAAGTTCTTCAGTATTTTATCAAGCAGGTCATTAAAAAAAAAAAAAAGAAATGAATATGAACTAGGTAAACTATGTTATGAGCACAACTGGACTTGGTCTTGATACACTCTGGTCCTCTGTCTCTGTCTTAGCTGGTCTTGACTACAACACTGACATTAACGTATAAAATCAGTGCAGTTAGCTCTCTCCTGTAATGTTATTTTAGTTTTAATTTGCTTGCTTTAACATTATTTTTTTCCTAAACTAATCTTTATCACTGCCTATTCTTATCTGTACAAGTGGTTGCATATCCTCCACCTCTCTGCAACAGTGGAGTTGGAGGTAAGATGTTTTTATTAAAAAAAAAAAGCCACTCTTTCCATCTCTTCATCGTGTACGTCGCAGTAAACAGTAAAGGCATGCTGCAGCCCACTTGACTCTTCATATCATCCTCCATATTATCATATTATGGTCACTCCAGTCATTATCCCCCGCCTGATTCAGTGCCTCCTCATTCTGTCACTCCGGTTTCTTTTACAGCGTGCCTCACGTCGTTTTATTCTGAAGGACAGCCTCTCGTCCTGTCATTAATGCACTCTCTAAGAGCTTTTACCTCTTGATGAGCCATCACATTACCTCAGTGGCAGCATGTCTCCATCAGGTGTAATTACATTGTCGAGCTTCTTAGAGGCTCTCTTGTTGACATAAAGGGCTTGAGGATCATATTAGCCCACTTAATAGTCAGACGTGTAGCGACGGCAGACAGGCTGCAGACGAATTGGCTTTTTCTCCGTCGTACAAGACGTGAGCAGCAGGAGTCCGATTTAAGCCAGCGAGCTATCGGCCAGCATTCAGGCATTGAAGTCCTGGAAAGCACTGACATCATCGCCTTTGTGGCTGGTTTGTGTGTGCTTTTTTTGTTTTTAAGTAACAGGTCGGTTATTGTGAGCATTTAACGTATCTGCAAATGTTTTTGCACCTTTTTGGAAGACAATATTTTTACTCTTTATTGCAATCATCGTTTAATTAATCCTAAAAAATAATTAACTGAATAATAAATATTTGAATAATTAAAATGTAATATTCAATAATAAAGACAAGCAATAGTCACAAATTATTATTATTATTATTATTTACTTTTTAGGTAAACATTTTAATCATTTTACTTTTTACTTCAACTTTTCCTGAGATGACTTCATATATTAAATGAATTAATTACAGTTGTAATAAATGACAAATCAGGTGTGGAATTGTAAAAACCTGATGGATTGTAGGGATACAGAATGTACAGCTCATGACTTAACATGTTGGTTATTCTCAGACTGCATCTGTACAACATCACCCAACTCCATAGAGTTTAATGAGCCCGCGGAGAATCACTGTGACGGAAAAAATGTTCATATTTCCATCTGCAGACGGTGTCAAAACTCAGCTGGCGGCTGATGAAAACTTGTGTCGCATCTGCATGGACGCCATCATCGACTGCGTGCTGCTGGAATGTGGCCACATGGTAACCTGCACCAAATGTGGAAAGAGGATGAGCGAGTGCCCCATCTGCAGGCAGTACGTGGTGCGGGCCGTGCACGTCTTCAAGTCTTAAAACTCGCGTGGTCCCTCCCGAGCCCTGAATTTATCACCGAGGATGAACTGCTGTGCATGACGTCTCGCAGGGCCCAATGCTGCAGCAGGCGCGAGCAACTTCCCGGGTCTTTGAAACCAGACTGTTTGCTCTTGCCTACCACGGTTTGTTTCCTTCCCCAGCCCCTCCTTTTACTAACTCATACTCCAGTCCCACTTCTCCTCCCTGGTGGACCGTCATCAGCTGCACTGGGACACTCACTCTTTCTCTCTTTGGTCTGTTAAACACACAGCAGAAACCCCTGCCATCACTTTCTACTGTCTATTCTCTGTTTAGATTTAACTCACAGGAGAGGGGAGGAGGCGGCCCCGTGGATACTTGAAGTGGATTGAGTTGTTCTGTGTGGTGAAGAGATGAAAAAAAAAAATAAGATCCCAGGGTTAGAGTCAATATGGTTTACACAGTCATGCCACATGACATAGTGTTATCTCCCTCAGTCTTCTTTAGGATGTGCAATATCAGAAAAAAAAGAGACTTAACGTGTGTTTCTAGAAACTGTCTATTCATTAATCCGAACACCACATTGCACCGAGTCATCTCGTCACACACAGGAAGGTGCAAAGGTGCCAAACGTCATGCCTTTGATCGGTTAAGATTTCACAGTATATGCATCTCATAACCAGCAAGCTTGGTGTGATAGTTTACTCTCTTTTCTTTTCTTTTTTTTTTCCTCAAATGAACTTTTAGGGAATAAAGTTTGAACACTTGCTGTGTGAAAGATCTGCTCATCTAAAGTTAAGTTCCTGCTGAAGACACGAAGAGTAAAGCGGTCGCGCCGCACTACATTCCTGTTACATCTGAGAAGTTAAATCGTCCTTTTGGAACAGCAGTTTCACACAAAACAAATAAATAAATCAAAAGAACTCAAGGCCCACTTTTTTTTTTCCTGGTCTTTCAACCATATTTCACAAGCTTCATCGTGCAGACGCTCATTAATTGTCGTGGGTCATCTTTACATTGACGTGACCCGAAGTGGTCGTATATGACGGGGAGATCGCGTGAGTGGTGTCGTCCTTCTCCTGAGGAAGACCACGAGATGTAGCTGAAAGCTTCAGAGAAAGCTAATAAGTGGACCTTGAGTGTTTTTGTTTTTTTTAAGACTTCTTCCTCTTTTAATTTAAAACAACTTCCACCAAGCAATACCATTTAGTTTACCAAGTGTCTTTCTTTGATTGTGTTGTCCGTTAACTCATCGAATCTTAGGTAGGTAACAGGTGCTACTTCCTCTATTTTGACTGGAACATCAACATTTTTTTTTTTTTTATCGAGGCGTCCTTCCAAATATCCATCACACAGCGAGAGGTAGAGGAGGCCTGGTTTACTTTAACCTGTTATGCAAATGAAAACACACTTTGTTTTTCTTGTCATGAGATCCAGTTAACTGAGATGTCACTAAAATATCTGTGTGTACAGTATGCCTGTGGTATGTTTAAAAAAAAAAAAAAAAGAAAAAGAATTGCTGTTAAGTGAATCGCATAGCTTCTATTGTTGTTTACTGATAAGTCATTAAATGTATATTTTTCCATTTACTTCGGAGACGACCTGATTTAAAGTTCTACTTATTCTGGAGGTTTAAAAATAAAAAATATACCGTTTTTTCAGAATGTATTTCTTCTGCTGGTTTCGCTGGTCAGACGAGTTCCTCAGTCCTCTGATAGTGTCACATCTCTCACCATTAAAAGTTTGCGTCAGTCATGGTCTTCGCTTTCTAGCACTTTTTGTCGTCGTCGTCTGCTTCAGATCCAAAAAGGAAGAAAACAAAAAAACTAAAATCGACACTGACACCATGCACTGTAACAAACACTGTAACTCTGTAAAAGTCTGTTTGTTGATGCTGCTGTTTCTCAAAGATGTCATTCATGGGCAGCTACAGTATTATCAGAGTAGGAGGTTATCATGAGCACTCATAATCCTGGATCTTTATATTTTGGAATGTTGAACCTTTTTATTTTGGTAAACAAGAGAAAAATGATTTATTAGATTCAATAAAATGCAGTACTACAAACCAAAACGTTAAACCCTGCTCTTCATTTTGTAATCGGTCATACATTAAACCTGGTTTTCTTCACTTGGGGTGAATTTTCACTGATAACAACAGTAATATTTCAGCATGAACCAAGCGGCAACCTCCATGGCTGTGAAATGAAGCCAATGCAGAATTATTCAAAAACTGCAGTTCCTTAAACGGCCACTTGAGGCTGGCTACAGAATAAGTCAGTCTCCATAAGTCCCCATGTTAAAATGTCACTGCAGAAATAAACATGTTTACAGCCTGGTACAAAAAAACAGTTTTGGTCTCTATAACGAATTTCCTCGTCCATACCAACTTCACTGAGGGTGAATTTCTATTTAACTCTCCTGATCACTTGGAAGAGGCAGAAGAGCCAACATGGCGGCTTCAAAACAGCTCTTCAGAAACGTGGATGATGTCACTCATTGGATGTCCATTCTTTATACAGTGAGTGGTATGAACGTATAACCACGTTTCTTATTTATGCTTCAAAAATCCATTGGATCAAACGCACACAGCTCAGTATTTAAAATGAATTTAATATCTCAAAGGTTGACTTAACTTTTCCTAGAGACTTTACATGTACATTATGTACAGCTTTGAACATTTACAGTGATGTACTAAAATATTTCATGGAGACATGGTTGTTTCATAATAATAATAATAATTAAAAAAAAATCAAATGTAAACCCATCCACTGAATCGTGTCAAGTGCTATTCAAAAGTTACACAAAATCCCATTTTAAAGACTTTATTTCTAAAAAAGTTTAGTTCTTGAGAAAAACAGAAACCTATCAAATCGTTAACCTGTCGAGTCTGAAAGTTTTAAGACAAGTTCTGATAGCAAAAATTTTTATATAACTTCACGAGATAAGAACAAAAGACCTTTTTCACAGCAGCCATTTTGCCATGGCACAGTAGGGTCAGTATTAGTATCACTGGTAACACCTGCGTTTACCTACTATTTCATGTGAAAATGGCTGCTGTGAAAAAGGTACACGCTTATGAAAATACTACTGACGGACGCCGTAGGTTGCAAACCTTTAACTCAAAAGTCATGAAAAATAAAACATTACAGAAAACAACCAGTGGTAATGAGTGTCTGCTTCAGTGGAATCTTTGACGAAGAATGAAAGAACAAACAAAATCCATCTTCAAACATTTGCACAGAACGTTTGAGCTTCTTCTTCTTCTAATGGCACAGGCTGAATGACACGTACATATTGAGCTGTGATGCTCTCGTACAAATCACTGTATGTACTGTATTTAGTCTCAATCTTGTGGCCTGCAGCTCATGTCTGGAGATTCACTGACACTGGCTTCATATGTTAATAACACAGAATACATCAGTATGTTGTATTCAGATTTCTAGCGTCATGGGAATTTTGAAATTTACGGTACAGTACTGTACTGAAGGTTCCTGGTTTGAACCTCGGCTGGGGCCTTTCTGTGGCTTCGTCCCACAGTCCAAAGACATGCTTAACAGATTAATTGGTGACTCTAAATTGCCCGTGATTGGTTATTTGTCTCTATGTGTCAGGTGAATTGGTGACTGTGTACAGTGGTGTACCCTGCCTCTCGTCAGCTGGGATAGGACCTATCGACCCTGATGAGGAAAAGCGGTTACAGAAAAATCGTTTTCATTCAGCCTCTTGACACCTTCACCCTTAAAGATTTATGCAGATTTAAAATCCTATTCCTGGACTTTGTTTGTTCTTCATTTCTCGCGTGATTCGTCACCAAACCTCGTTTTTTTATCATATGGAGTTCAGCTAATGACAGATGGTTATATTGTTTAACAGTTACTAAATCTACTGACTGTGGTGTAAACATATTTCTTTGCTGCATGCAGAGCTAAAACGCTTCCTTTCACAAAGCACCAGTAATACTAAAGAGTGATGAGAGACGAACGTGTCTTAATATAACCCACTTAACTAGAAGCCGTTAGTAGAATTAGCAGAACATTTTAGTGTTGAAAAAATAAGCTTTATACACTGTACACTGTATAGTGTATGTGTGAATACATTTGTGTATTCGTATTTACTGTATCAGTGCAAATAACTTTTTAAACTCTTCCTCTACACATTTCCTCACGGTGTCATTATATGGAAAACAAAATGTTCAGTACCTTTGATCAGAAACAGGGCACTGACACACATAATATAATAAAATATAAAAAAATACCCACACAAACACAAGCTACCATCCTACAGTTTGGCAACAAACCATCAGACCTTTGCCTCTCCACAATAAAGAGCTCGATTGATTATCAATTTCAATGGTATGATACCGTACAGTGGTGCAATACTGCACATAAATGTATGAAAACACTTTCTGATACAAAAATATTACTCTATAATGCAATAAACTTTGCATTGGAACAAAAAATAATCTATAAACACCAAAAAGATAATCGTGATACAATACACAAACAATCAATATAAAGAAATAAATAACTTATAAACAGGTGCAAACAACAACAAAAACATTTTTGCAATATTGCCTTCACAGGACAAGATTTCCTTTTTTTTGTTTTTTTTACATTCTGGCTTAGCAGCGCAGCTTCCCTTTACATCCGCTTTCACAGAAACAGACGCCGTCCTCACGTCTGTTCACTCGTCCGCGCACAGTCGTCTGCTGCCTCCGTGTGGACAGTAGTTTCACCACTTGTGCGTGTCACACAGTCTTTTCCCTTTTTTTTCCCCCTCCTCCCCTCGGGCCTAACTGATCTTTTGCAGCAGTTTCTCTTCTATCAGTTCAAACTGTACGCTGACGGACATCTCTGCGATGAACTGGTCGCACCCTTCCTTGGTCACCTGTTTGCAGTAGCGCAGGTCGATGTGACATATGCTCCCGCAGCGCTTGAAATAGGTCAGCGACTGGTCCGTGACCCTGTTACAGACTGCGGGGAGAAACGGGGTTAGAACAAATGATGTCTAACGGGTCACCTGCGCTGACATAAACTGTGCCACACGCGGTTTAAGCAACACTGGAGGAGATTCTAAAAAGGCCTCGTTGCGATGAGCAGAGTTTGCCAACAGGGAGCCGAAATGCGTTCAGCTGTTTTCTCATAATGGCTCATTGATTCACGGCTTCTAACGTTTAATGGTATTCCAGAGAGACGCCGAGTACAAGATGAGGACAGGATTAGCATTCGTGCACTTTGCAATAAATGGCTTGGAATGATAAAAATTCTATAAACATTGATTTTACAATTTTTAAAATCATTTCACGCCTCTGATAGAAGAGGGAAATAGCATCACAATGTAGCCTCTCTCAGCCTCTTTAACACATTGTTGTATTAGACTGCAATAATTTCACGTGGTTGTTCGGTGGTTAGGACTGTTGCCTCACAGAAAGAAGGTCTGAACCTCGGCTGGAGCCTTTCAGTGTAGAGTTTTTAATGTTCTCCCCGTGTCTGAGTGGTTCTCTTCTCACAAACTGGCTATAGAGTGTGAATGATTGTTTGACTCTCTGTGTCAGTTTTGTGATGAACTTGTCCAGGGTGTACCCCACCCTGTCACCCTAAGTAAGATGGGATAGGCTCCAGCCACCCATGACCCTGATGAGGATAATGGATTTATTTCTTACACTACCTTTCCCTTCAAGACAAACTTTGGATTTAAAATCATGTACATACAATACATAAACTCACTGGATGTATAACCCACTGTGGACAGATAGAACAGTTCAATACATCTGATAAATTCAGCCTTTAGGGGGGAGCGAGTCAAATGCAGGCAGACTTACAGCCAACAAAGACAGGCTCCTACCTGACAGGTTGATGTCAGTGAGCGAGTCTCTGGTAGTCGTCCCCGCAGCGGTCAGGATGTTGACGGACTGGTCGGTGACGTGGTTGCAGTAGCTGAGGTCCAGCTTGGATAACGAAGGCATGTAGCGTATGATGAGGCGCAGAGACGTGTCGGTGATGTCCAAGCCTGCCAGACGCAGGTCCTCCACGTTACGCAGCTTACTCCTGTTGTCCAACTGACCTATAAAATATAAAAGGGTGAAGGAGATTAACAGCGGCACGGAGAAAAACCTTCAGAATGAATTAGCCTTGTGCAAGAAGACAGAGAAAATCATAGTAAAGGTGTTGTTTTGCAGTTTATTTCCCCTACATTTGAAATTTAAGGGGTATTAAGTATTTCTGTGTATGTAAAGCCTGATACAGCTTATTCCTTATTCAAAAACACATTAACTGCTGCACTGTTCATTATGATAAACATGAGCGCTGTTGTTTATTCTGAGATAATCTCACATACACTGTTCTGCTGCTGAAAATAATCACTTGAGAAAAAGACACATGTGCTTTGATCTGCCAAATTTACCAAATCTATATATTTGAGACCCATTTTAACCCTAACCCCATGTCTTTTTATGAAAGCACTGGGTTTGGGACTGAGTTGTTCAGTATTAAGAGACTGTGTATGCTTATTTGCGAGAAGTCCTGGCTACACAGAGACTGTTTTGGTCTTTTAATTGGATTTATTGCTAATAAGAACATCACATTTGTTCTTTAAGTTTATGTTCTCATCAGCTGACAAGCTGACAGCTGAGGATCGATGTCTTTCCACTGTCGAAGAAGCCATTAACTTTAAACCCTTTAAGATCTGAAAACATTTAAGGTGAAGAACCACAAAGCATTCAGCCACTCAGTCTGTTTAGACAGCGTGTGTGCATGCTGGTACCTGGCCTGTTATCTGTAGGAGGCGACAGCAGGTCCCTCATCTGTGCATCTTTCAGTCCCTCGACCCACTGGACGTCCAGAGTTCTCAGAAGAGGACAGCTGGAGGTGCAAAGAGCGGAGACGGCCACCCAGGAGCATCCTGACAGCAGCAGCACGCGCAGACCTGCAGGAGAGAGCGAGGACATCGAGAACCTCGTGTTTTAAATGAAGCTACAAAAACTATTCATCTTCTGTAAATCTCCCCTGCGCCGCCACGATCAGCAACACGCCCGAGCTAAATATACTGCAGACTCGCATTCGGTCTGTTGAGGAAAATGTGCCCTATTTTTCCGTTGTTCTGTCTCCAGAGTTTTAGTTAATCTGAGGTCACAAAATAAACCAACACAGAAGCAATCAGTATTCTTATCTAATTAGCTGAGTGATCCAGCAAAGACATTTATAAGAAGCAAGCAGCTAAAGTAAACCGTCTAAATTCAGGAGTCTCTGGGGATACAATTATCCAGATGGAGTAGCCATATGGGAACATGTGGGGATTCAAACTTAGTAAAAACTGCACATGCTACACTTTACACACTTCTTTATCAATACTTGAAACTGTAATCTGTTGTAGTACATGCAGTTTTGCAGGCTCTAACGTCAACATTTCCCTTTGTGTTTGGCTCGATTGCTGCATTTTATTGCGAGGATGATACTGGAATAACTTTGCAGTGAGTTTGCGTATTTACCTGGCAGTCTGTTGATGAGCCAGCTGAGCTGCTTCTTGGAGATGTTGGTCCAGCTGAGGTCCAGTGCTGCCGGCTGCCTCCGGATGATACCGCTCAGCATGAGAGGTGTGATGGACTTGCAGCGGTTCAGATTGATGTGCTTCCAAAGCCTCTTGTCACAGCACCTGGTGAGAGAGAGAGACACACACACACACACACACACACACACAGCGGATATTTACAGATGGCTGCTGCATGATGATGAAGTGTGCGAAGGTTTTTCAACTCCACGGTACATCTTGTACTCACCATCTGTTCCAGGTCCTGCACACGCGCATGCAAACGCAAAGATCCCTGTGAGTGAGGTGACTGAATACCGCCATCCACATCTCTCGTCGCATCACGTGAGCTTCGCCGTCGTTCAGGAGCAGCCTGTCTGGCGGGGGGCTGATGGGAGGGGGGCGGATCACGTGGCGCTCCATTTGGATGCATTTCGGCGGCGACCTGCAGGGGAGCGGACGGGGACATATAGACGTGATCTGGGTGCTTCTGTTCCAGCTGAGTGGCGAGTAACCGCGCGGCATCTCGTTCACCTCCCGCCCTCTGTGTCGCAGCCAGTCACCCAGGTCGCTGCTGCCGTTATTGAGAGCCCACCTCGGCTTTTGGTCGTGTTCTTCGTTCTCAGGCTCGGATTTTACAGGCCTGTGGTTTTGATTGGCCAGACTGTCCTCTGTTTTCAGTGGCCGTCTGTTTTGATTGGTCAGGCCTTCCTCCATTTTAAGGGCCCTGCGGCTCTGATTAGTGGTCGAGTCCTCGGTTTTTAGTGGTTTACGGTTCTGATTGGTCACAGAGTCCTCGTTCTTCAGTGGCCGCCGGTTGTGATTGGCTGGGCTGTCCTCCGTCTTCACTGATCCGTGGTTCTGGTTGGACACGCAGTCTTCTGTCTTGGGAATCTCCTGGTTGAACTCTTTGCTCAGCTCTTTGTTGGGGAGGCGTCGGCGCTGGTGGCGAGCCTTTAGCAGGACAGAGCTCCTCTCCTGAGCGTCTCCTGATTCGCTGCTTGGTCCAGCTCTGGGAGAGTTGGAGGAGGATTGGTCACTTTCTCTGACAGCCGGTGTTCTTAGCAGTGGACTTAACAAGACCTTGGCTTTGTCCTCTGCACTGCTATCTCTCTCCTTTTTCACCGTCTCCTCCTCCTCTTCCTCCTCGTCTTCTTCTTGGTCCTCGTCATCGTACTCGTTCTTCTCCTTCACGTGAATCCTGTCCAAGGAAAATCCGTCATCGTCATGATCCTCGTGGTCGTCGTCTTCATCACCGTGATCATTCTCGATCTTTATTTGCCGCAACAGCTTCGGAGCCAAGGGATCCTCCAGCTTTGAGAGCTTCTTCTAAGAAAGAATAAAAGGAATATGATCATCATCAAGAAACTCTTCTATGGTGTTTTGTGACTGAATTTGTGACAAAATGAAACTTTAAGGAAGTTTAAAGTCACAAGAATATAGTGGTATGATTGAAAGTGACTAAATGCACCTTGTAGTGAAGTTATTTTATCAAATTAATCATTTATTTAGACCAATTTCTTTTCCTAAAGGCAGCCAAAGCTGAAACACTAACTTAAAGCTAAAGAAGTCAACACTGTGATTCATTTTCACGTCTTGGCAATAAACCCAAATAAAAATCTTACTTTTGACTCAATCAGCTGTTCCTGGAGTACAAATCTTAAACCTTTCCAATTAGTCATAGTCTCACAGGCACACTGTTTGTCATAACAGACACTATCTACAAATAGATGGAGGTTTTACCTTCTTTTTCACAATGACAGGTTCATCGTTGGTGTCAAAAAGTTTCCTTTTTTTCCTCAGTGGGTTGTCCTCGAGCCTCGGTCGGGGCGTGCCATCCAGAGACAGCAGGGGGGGACGTTTCTTGGGAGGCTCTTCCTCTTTCCTCTTTGGGCATTCTTCCCGCTCTGCCTTTCTCTTCACAGCAGTCGTCGTAGTCAAAGCGGTAACAGTTGCTGTAGCCACCATCGGCGGGTCAGGCTCCTCTTTTGAATCACGGTTCACCCGTGGTTCTTTCAGCAGCGAGCCAGGAAGGTTTGATGCATATTTAAACCCTGGCCCCCTTTTTTGCTTTGAGGCCAAAAAGTTAGAAAAAAAGGAGAGCACAACTTTATTTCTCTGGTTCTGACATTCTGAGTCACAATCAACTGATTATAATTGATATAATTATTTTAGGTTCAGAAACGCACAGAATGAAGTCCATACAGATACTTACTTTCCCTGTTTTCCCAGCATGGTTGCATTTTGGACATTCCCAGCAGTTTGGCAACTCATCGTTGACTACTCCGTTTGAATCTTTTACCTGCACAAAAGGAGCACATGGAGGAACAGAGTTACGAAGGCTTTTGCACTTGTTCTTCAGACACATTTCTTTCTGCATTTACATTTAGTCGTTCAGTTCAGTTTTGATAGGTTCAGCTGGAGGTGGTGGTGTATCTTCGTCCATGTAGATATGTTTGAGACGCATTCAGAGATGACAGATAGAGCTGTGTGTCATCTGCATAGAAGTGATATGAGAAGCCATGCGAGCGGACGACTGGACACAGAGAGGTGGTGTAAATGCCGAAGAGAAGGAAGGATCACACAAACTAAAGGACTGATTGACTGCTGTATGTATTCTCTTGTTTCTTTCTTTGTGTACATGAGAGAGATAAAAAGGGTTACTTTTGCTATTCAACAATAAACACGTTTGGAACAATTCATCCGTCACTTTGGCTAAGATCGAAGGGGAGAAAAGAAAAGAGAGAGCTCGGGACAGCTTCTAAGCTGCTCCCAGCAGCAGGATCAGCCCCTTGGAGAGCACCACGGCACTCAGTCCTGACATTTATACTACAAATGCTACTATAATGCACAAAGTTAGCGGTTTGTGGGTCAGATCGTTGACTGATGGATAATTTTGTGGGTCGGGCCGTGCAGACTGACTCTCGTAACAGGTCGGGTGGGTGCAAGTCTTGAAAAACCCTGACCTGTGCATCACTAAACCTCCATTTTCTTTCATTTCAGTCCTGTCTCATCTTGCCACAAAAAACATTTCGTCATAGTTTTCATCATCAAAGATCTATTTTTAGCGTGCCATCATCCCGTCTTGTCACGGAAAAAGACGAACATTTTTCATCATCGTTCTTGTTAACAAATGCTGTGAACGGTGTTTATGAGCTCTCTTTTACTTGCATTGTGTGTCTGCAGGTTCAGTACCAGGTGCAGTTTAAGCTGACTGCAAAATGAGCTGCTGTCTTAGTAAATCACACAGTGAATACACACACACAGATTGCAGCTGCAAACTAAACAAAACTGCCTCTATTTTATTAATACATTTAAATCAGTAAAAGGAAACAAACAAAAGGTCAATCACTCTACTCCGGTTGATCGTGACAATATGCAATACCGAATTACATAATGAGTATTTTACCTTAAGACAGTTAGGATGAACAATCTCATTGCAGATGGAGCATTCCATGAGCATTAGGTTAAACTTCTCCTCCTCATCCTCCACTGTGTCTTCTTTCCCTGCCTCTCCACAGATGAGACACACTGCTGTGTGAGGCAGGACAGGCTGGAGGGAAAAAAAAAAAAAAAAAAATACAGACGCTTGATGATGAGGCTGCTGTGTCAAATCGATACCCTCACTGGGAACAATCCCTCACGGTCACAAACTAGCTAACCCACAGTTCTGTCACTCACAACAGGTTCAATTACAATGCTGCACTCGAATTAGCGAGTTAGCTATCTGCGATGTGTTTTGTGTACATTGTGACAAATATACACAGACTTTTATGAATTTAGCTGCCGTTGGTTTGTAATCGCCTACTCAAATGACTCAACTAAGAGACCAGAAAACAAAAAAAATCCAAGCTGAGTGATGTAATACTAATGTGTGTGGAGCTCCAGCAAGTAAAAAGCCATCGTTTAAGTCTAGCCTCTTATTTTCTATCAATGTGAGAGCCTGTTTATATAGCACAATGCTTTAATCTCGCTTCAATCATTGCATTGCTCTTAAAATCACTGAAATTGTTGTATTTCACAGTCTGCAACTGAGCATTTTATCTGATTATCTGCGCTTGATTATATTCTCTATCAACCTGTAATTTGTTAGTGGCTTACAAATGGGCCAGTGTGGCCCAGCAGACAGTAATGAACTGTAGCATATACTTAGCTGAAGATGTATTAGGGGTAAGTGAACAGCAAGAGTAGGTTACGCATATTGGCATATCTTAAAAGTGGGACACAGCTGCTAAAGAGCTTAAGACCGCAAGTGTGGGATATTGGGACAGACGCCAAATCTCTCTGGCTCTCTTGTTTATAGTGGTCAGTCATTCAAACTGACTTGCTGTCTAAATACAGTATGATGCAGTCAAACAATCAAACTCGCTGTCTGCCTCTCTGTCCATGGTGCTGAAACGTTCGAACACAGTCTTTGTCTCTCTCTTCGTCGCCCTCTGTGTGTCTGCTGCTACAGCTGCTGTTGCTTTCCACCTGGAAACAACCTAACGATCAGCCTGTGCTGCCCTGGCAACCATGTTGGACACCCTAGCAACAACCTCACAGCCGCATGGACACGCCCAAAATCAAAAATTAAATCAAACCATTATACAACCATTTTGAGAGAAAAAAAATGGATGCCATTCTCATGTCTGTACTTTAAGTATGAAGTAGAGCCAGTAAACAGTTAGCTTAGCTTAGCATAAATACTACTAGCCACACCTACCAACACCTTTAAAACTCAGTGACTAATGAGTCGCATCTCATTTGTTTAATCCCCACCAAAAACAAAATCTAAAAACAATAACGGGGGATGACATGATGGATTTCTTGGCCGGGTGCAGTGACTTCCTAAAGTCTTGTTGGTTGCCTGGCAACCTCACAGCAACGACAAGAGGACACGAAATCACTATAAGATATGACATGTTAATCAGTGAGCTTTAGAGGTGCTAGTAGGCAGATTCTTTCACTGCTGGACAGAGCTACGCTAGCTGTTTCGCCCTGTTTTCAGTCTTTGTGCTAAGCTAAGCTAACCTCCTTCTGGCTCTAGCTTCATATTTAGCATACAGACATGAAAATGGGTTTTATCTCTTAATTTAAGTCTCTGTAAAGAAGCAAATATTTGAAAAAATGTCAGATAATAACATTATTTGAACTCACTGCAATGCACTGCCTCATGATGCAGGACTGCTTCATACGACCCGGCCCACCAAACTTCTTCATGTCTTTACAGAAGTGGCACTCTCCACACTCCGTCCGCAGGCATGCCTCGCACTTTCGACAGCGAGTCCTTCTCCTCCTGGCACCAGATGTTCCCCGACTGGCTGACAGCTTGACTGCTGAGGCAGGAGAAGCTGCCATCTTAGGTTTCGGCCGGTTGGGAGGCCGGGGCTGAAGGGATGAAGAGGATACAGTGTCAAGTAGCTAAAATGAAAAGGCAAATATTTCACAAACACACATCTTAAGGGCTTAAATGAAGAAGAAATGTAGCAGTGTTATGCTATATATAAAGCATACAACTCGGATATAGTAAAGCAGTGGAATATGTGCATTTGTTTAGTAATTCTGTGTCAAAGGCAGCAAAGGCTTTCACTATTAGCTTTAACAAAGAAGACTTTTGAGCCTACAGAGGCTAAAATCATTGTCACTAAATACTAAATCATCAGTGAGCTATTATTTATTATTAATTTCACAACCCAGTGATAATTTTTACCAAAAGGAAGGTGTTACGCTCTGAAGAGCACCTCGGTCTAATTGCCTTTAATATGGTGCTATGGCACAATAATACGCACTTACAATCATGTTATGTAATAAGAAAAAAATTCAAAACATCCTATAAAATTCAACAGATGTGGATGTGGGCGGCACTGGCTAATCCTTTCTTTGCTCCTTGTGACTCCGGGGTCAAAACACAGACACGTGCTACAAAAGGAAACATATCATCCATATCCACGGACCCGATCAAAACACAACGAGTTATAAACGCTCATTTTTCATGGCTGTTGGGAGCACAGTATCCAAGAGACAACAAACACATCAAGACCGTCCCTGGAGGCATCTTCCAAATTTAGCACTTCACTTGCTCGCGTGTTTCTACTTCAAAGAGAAACTGTACTTATGGCTACATTTCACACATGGACCCATTATTCTGTGTTTAAAGAGGAGGGGGGGGGGCACACAGGCTGATTTATAACAGTACACAATAAATGTGCTCTATTTAATGAAAACTGGGTAATGGAGATGAGACGCCTTTGATCCTCCGTCATTATTATTGTTCTTGCGTTACATATTTCTGCTCCTTCTCCAGCTCAGAAGGCGCAACCACAACAATGTATAGCCGGCTTGAAAAACCACATGTCAAAATACTGCCAACCGTGGCACGTGAGGGAAATATGTGGCAATGCGCGAGATGAAATACACAAGCACAGGGAGTGCAAAAGACTGCAGCTCTTGGAAATGAAGATCGGATTTCTTTAGTTACATCGGCAGTGCAGATTTTTCCTAGCGTCAGCATAGCAACAGCCACGTCCCATTCCCTAACAGAACAGTCTATGACACACAGACTTGTAACCAATAAGAACTGTAATGAGACTCTCTAACAGAAAAAGAAAGCAGGCTCAATCTTAGGCATATTACAATAATTTATTCAAACAAATGCGATGAAACAGACTTACATAGGCAGTCAGATATGTGGTTACCAGACAGGATTAGGAGTGAGATACTGGGAAGAGAAAGAGGGAGGAGGAAGAGGGGGGATCTGCAATCTGTACTGGACTGTTCTGGGGGTATTCATGGGGATTAGAGATAGGAGGTCTGTTCTAGAGGAATTGAGACCAATACCCCAGAAAAAGACACAGTGATGTGATCTGTAACCCGGCTTTTATCAGCTCCTACAAGCAGGGTCAGACTGATCAATCTGCTGATGTCAGATCACATTAAATAACAGGTAGGGACTTCATTACTGATTACATCTCCCGCTTAAACTACAAGTATGGACAGCAAATGAAGAGATACTCCAGAAAGCTGTCCATATTGTCCCCTAAATCCCCTTTAAAACCCCCCCCCCCCCCCTCTCTCTCTCTCTCTGACTGCTAAGTGAGCGATCTCTAAAGCAGATATCCCTCTGATGCTCAGAATTAAATAACAGGACAGGTTGACAACAGCACCACAGAAGAAAAGCTGCTCCCTCTGTCTCAGTAGCTGCCCTTTGCCTCAGGCACAAGTGTTTGTCATGCGACGATATCTAATAAATCTTGAGCAGAAAAATATGTCACAGGTAGCAGTTTGAGTAGCTGTTGCGCTCACACCTCTTTGCAGCGTATGCCACATACTGTACATGTGCCCTCTTTTGTAACCAAGTCGTTTCTTGGCTCTTCGCAGCTCGTTCAGCTGGGAAACATTATGAGAAGCAGATTCATTGACACAGCTTTGGGGCCTCTTGAGCTGCTGTGAAGAACGGTGGAAATCAATTACTGTGGATGTACTTAACATCACCTTAAACACACATTGAAGACAGCGCGTAGTAAGCACAGGCTGCGGGAACAACAGGATGTGTTGTTTTAGCAAGATGGCAATACACACAACATACTGACATAAACCCATTGATTTATATGATGTTTTTCAAATTATGATTAGGATACACACTTCAGGGGTAGATGTGGAAAGAAATGACTGAGTTTCTGGAGGATTATTTTCCTGTTAAGCTTTCGAGGTGGCATATGTTGTGAAGCTACAAACCTGCGAATGCTCCAGCGTTTATTAATATTTTACATATGACCAAGAGTTAAGTTAACTACACACTCTGGAGGTGTGTAGTTACTCAGACGCTGAGGAGAGTTTGCAGAGCATGCTTCGGGGATGTTGCATGTGTGCTGGACAAACAGGCATTCCTGCAGTTGAATGAAGTTGTTCAGACTGACGTGTCTGACTTCAAACTTACTACTTAAAGATGTGTCGCACACGAGCCCTGACCGTGGCTCACGGATGCTCACGTGGCTGAGCCGTGACACAAAAAGCAGCTGAGTTATAAATGATGTGATATTTTTCAAGAGAGAAAAATGGTCTGCAGTCAGTGTTTGGCAAATCCAAACGTGGCCTGTGAATTAATACAGTAAAAAAAAGGGGGTGTGGTTCAGAGTTAAGTAAGAAGAAATATTTAAATTACACCTGTCTTGTTGGGTAAGCGACTCTCATCTTTAGCTATTTGTAATGAGCGATATCAGAAATGTCTTTCATCACTCCTTTCTCGTAAACGCACACCTGCACCGGAACAGTTTACTGTCACACATATTGTGAAATGTGCATCTGATGTTTTTACAATCAAGCCATTAAAGATTCATCTTCTGCATCTACGTGAATTCCCATTCCTCTGCCTCTCTGCTTTGAAACAACCAATAGCAGCCCCGAGGCTCTGAGCTATATAAACACAGCCTTCTCCTATTGCTGCTGTCTTACCTGACGAAAACACACACACACATGCACACACACACACGCCAAACAGAAAAAAACAACCCAAAAGGGCAAAAAATCAAACGCCAAGCACAGAAGGTGGACTGAATCAATGCATTTCTCTCCAGGTAGCTCCATTTCCTCGCTGCCCCTGTGATGCTGCACACAGCTCTGTCTGGCACAAGCATTCCTCTGGTGGCCTCACTATGCCTGCCTGCCTGCCTGCCTGCTTGCCTGCCTGCCTGCCTGCTTGCCTGCAGGGGTTCGGTGTACTAACCTGCTCAGAGTCTGAGTCGTAGTCCTCATCATCAGCGCTCAGCGACATGGCCATGGCTGTTTTTTGTTTTTTTTCACACACCGTCCAGCTCACAGCAAACTGACATGGCTGCAGTCTCCTCCTCCTTCTACTCCTGCTACCGCTGTCTGGCCTACAGCCCTCCCCTCCTATTCCAACGCTCCACAATACCACAAGCAGATGTAGGAAACACAGACGAGCCTGCCTCATTAATATGGATCGACTCCCCCCGAAGATGGAGGAGGGGTGTTGGGAAGCGCGGGGCCAATGGGAGGCCGCTGTGCATCAGAATATTTACCGGGGGGGAGTGTGCCTCTATCCAATGAGGAGAGATAATGCAGAAAAGGTGTTGTCATATTCATGATGCGTATCACAGGGAGAGAAGAGCAGGCAGCGCGCAGCCAATAGAGCCAGATGGCATCTCATTACAAAAGGCAAACACAAAGAGGCCCCACAACCAGCAGCTGGCCTTTTAGAGGGACGGGTGGGGGTGATCCAGAGGGTCCACGAAACCAGTAGAAATCACTTCCATACATCCATATATAACACATCCCATCCTCCCACTTCCTCTTAAGGTTTCTCCGCCTGTCACACACCTCATACATTTGTTTGGATAATAAATGACTACGTATGTACAATATATACTGATACAGTTAATGCGGGTAATTAAAATTTACATTTTGTCTTTTTGGGAGCACAAACTGACATTATATCATCGATCAGTGCGCCACATATTTAAATTGTAACGCAGTGTAAGTGAGGGAGCACTCAAAAAAAGTGTACATCTGTGTATTGTTTAATTAATAAAGTATTTTGACCTTTTCATAACAGGCATCAGGGGAAATGGAAGAGTTAATGATTTCTTTTTCTTTTTACCTTCAGCCAATTAATGTAAAAGCCTTTACTTTAACCCTCTCAGCAGCTCCTGCTCAGCTCCAGTCATGACGAAATCAAACGATAAACGATGCAGCCATTCGAAGCACTTCAAGACCGCCTCGAGCAGCTTTTTACGCGCCATGAAATCTCAGTTTCACATGGACTTGGTCTGAGGAGATATTTTGTAGCAGCAGGCCGACGCTCAAAAGGCGCGTGCATGCCCAATATACTTCATTGATGACTGAAAATATCTTTTTCAAGCCACAAACACATTGACTCACTACATGACTACTACTGCATTTCTGTACATATTCATTCCACTTGGTGTAAAATGTGATACTATTTCGAGCCTGAAGTGTAGCAACAAACATGCAAGGTGTGAAATCTGGTCTGGAAAATGTGTCATACGGTAAACAGTGTTTTATGTCATCAACAGTGTGTTTAAGTGTGCAAAATACTGAAAACCTTATTATTTACTTCATTAGGCAATACTGCGGCCTGTTAAGTCCAAATTATGCAAATGAGCACATCTACCGCTGTGGGGAAGGAGTGCAATGAGAGCCGGCGTGAACGAGGGGAGTTACTTAAGAGTAATTGCAATTGATGAGCGGACAAGAGGAGGAAAAAGGTGAGAACAGTAAGAAGAGAAAAGGCTCCTCCCATGAAAGGTGGAAGTGTAAACATTGATGATGATGATAATCAAAAATACAGATCAGTGAGAAATAAATTGGCTCGACCTGGCTTCAAATAAAAACGTAAAATTTAAATAACATTTTAAAAAGTGATAAAACAGTTTTAATTCAATTAAAATTCAGGATTGATATTTACTCTTCTTTGACAATAAGTCAAATGTATCAAACACAAAACTGTGTTTGCGGTTCATTTTTACAGTTTGACCTCAAAGTATTCAAAGTTTCGTGTTCATGGTTTTGAGCTGCCACTGCTCATCAGCAGGCTGTTACTCATTGCAGCTCCTAAAAAAACAATAATGGACTACAGAGACCATCTTCTCATGACACATCCATACATGTATTAATACTTGAAATGGCTGCACGTCGTCACTTGTGTCAACTGTCCATCAACTTAATTTGAAACATATAGGACAATATTTCGTGTAAAAGCATTCGAAAGTCAAACCACAGCTGAAATATTCTTACCTTTATAGTTTTCTTAGGCCAGCACACCACAGGAACTCCACTGATTGCTAACTTTGGGTCATCATCGGCGTGTTCTTTCAAGACAGCCTAGACAACCACAGAGAAGAAGTACATGAGAGCTCTGCCGTGTCAATTAAATGGTTTACATGCGTTGTGTGTCGTCTTTTTGTTTCTTACCTTCATGTCTTCCAGCAGCGCCTGTGGGTTCTCTATTCCATCAGGTACGCACTTCTTATTTTCGGGCAGAGACTCCAGCTTCTCGACTAGTGTCCTGAGTCCGCTCAGTTCAAACTCGGTCAAATGCGTCCATTTACTCAGCGACTCTGAGGCCGGAGAGTCAGAGGGGGTTTGGGGAAAATCTAGAGAGGTGGAGCCGGGATTACAGCTGTCCTCAGAGTCAATAGATAAAACAGCTCTGAGGTGTTGGCCCCTCCGATTGTCGGGAGAGCAGGAGCCGTCCTGAGCGACTTTCTCTGATTTGTCACCCTGCTCATCCCTGACCTGAGTCTCACACGAGTCCTCGTTCATGTCCTGGCTCCTTGAGTCAGAGGAGGGGCTCCCTGTGTTTGCCTTTGTCTCATTGTCTGGAGGAACAAAATGAGAGAAAAATAGCTATATCAAATTACTTATCATGTCTGTCCATTGTATTTTTCTTTGTTTTGGAAGAGTGCCATGAGCTGCAGAAATAATGTATCTGCCAAGTGCAAAGAATGACCTGCACGATCAAAGATGAACGCGTGTGACTGCGAACATAAGAGGTAATCAAAAGGTAGCACCTATTTGTGTATGTTCATACATCTGTGGGTATATTCACAAGAGTTAGCTGGGCTTTAAGACACACGTTCTTGTGTCTTCCAGCAGAAACGACTCCGAAGACGCCTATTTTTTCAACGCACAAAGATATTTCCATCGTCTGCACATTCCCCCTCCAAATCTAATGCTAACAGCTTCATCAGACTATCGTAGTCTTAGAACAACACGTGTGTCTAAAATGTTGCTGCAGTCTGCTATTATACAGCCAAAAAAGTCATTTCTTAATACATTTATAAGATATTTAATGACCTGAGGGAGAACACGGTTTTTTAAAACCATCCAGGGATACACAAAGAGATATTACAGAACAGCTGCATTACTTAATCTCACTCACCCGTCATTACAGGCTCTTTGCGAATCTCCTGAGACAGGTAGGACCGTCTGGTCAGGCAGTGCAGGTACCTCTCCAGGACGTACCAGCAGATCTCATAGTAGAAAGGGAAGCGGAACTTGGAATGAACCTGAAAGCAAAAACCAGCGTCAGTGAAACATCGAAAACTTTCTATGCCACTGTGGTGGCATCTGTTATATGCTGTGCATTCGTCTGCCGGGGAGGGAGAAGCGCAGAGAGAGACAGGAAAGGGCTCAATAAAGTGGACCAGCTCTGTCCCCCTAGACTCCATAGAGGAAGTGGGGGAGAGGAGGATGTTAGCAAAGCTGACATCCATCATGAACAACTCCTCTCACCTCCTGCATGAGACTGCTTCAGCAACAGACTGCTACTCCCACCATGTCAGAAGGAGTCACAGGTGCTTCAGTCCAACAGCTGTCAGACTCTTTAACACTAGTACGACTTCTATTTTTTTTTTATTTAGGAGTAATTTCTTATCCACCTTGTGTATACGAGCAGCCGTGACAAGTGAATTTCCCCAGTGTGGGATCATTAAAGTCTATTTTATCTTATTTACACGCACTCTTACTTGGAAAACCTCCAGTTTTCTCCATCAAAAGGTGCTTTACACACTTAGATTTCTGTAAGGCACAACCTGATGTCTTGCCTATCTACGCACACATTCTGTGTGTCTGTGTTTGCATCGCTGACAGCGCCAGCAGAGTAAAGAGATGACAAGCTTAAGAGATTATTACTCATAGCAATATGCTGTGCTCTGTCACTCCAGATTCTGTCCTCTCATGTACACAAACAAACATGCACGCGCTTCTGTGGGAGCAATCTCAACAGGCAGGCTTAAGTTCCTCGAGATGATGTGATTATTCTTCTTTTCGGATCGTGCAGCTTTGAAACAGCCAAGAAGACGCTGACGTACGACGCAAATAAAACAGTAAACATGATCCGCGAAATCCTCCAAGAAAGAAGGAGGTCATATTTTGTACTTGGGTCTTGGAAGATGGAGTTTGGTGTGTACTATAATCTTAAACAACACACAAATAAGTATTCATTTATAAATATAACTTTTAGATTTATATCGTCTCCCATTTATATTACATTATATTACATTATTATACATTCATATCCCAAATAATTTGCCACTTTCCCTTTATTTCTATCCCCCTCCATCACATCAACCCCTCGCCTTCCTCTGGTCCTCCAAGATATTAATTCATCCCAGGCCGAGTTTACTATATTGCAGCGCAGGTCAGAGGTCACACATTGGAGGCTCCTACCTTAGTCCTGTTCTCTATCTCATGAATGGTGAGCTGCATAGGAATGTTGAAGCTGTGCAGAATGTTGCCTCCAAACACCAGCGTGTCCTCGGGAGTGTAAACAGCATGGATCCACCCTGAATTTACAAAAAATATATATATAAATGAGATGAGGGCGCATAAAGAGAATCCATGCAAGCTCACATACATACTGTATATTAGTCAGGTAACGCTTAGCATTACTGCTCATTGGAGGGGCAGCTAATCTTTTCCTGCAGGCTACTTGCCATACATGCCAACACACCAGATGGGATGAAGAAGGTGTATCCTTGCTTAAGCTCCACTCTCTGGCAACCATCAGCTCGATCTCCCAGGAAGATATCACTCTGCTTGCCTGACAGGACCCAGTCCTCATAAAGGGCAAGGTTATGAGGGGTTGGAGGCACAAGCCAAAACACCTGAGGAGAAGCAGAGATTTTTTTTTTTTATTTAGAGGTTATACTGTCAGTGCTGACAAGGGTAGGCGAATTACAAACTCTTTTTAGAAATATTAACAGACATTTTCTCAATTTCTCCTCGCAATGTTTGCCGAAAGAAATACTAATAAATTCAGATTTTTGCCAGAAAAGATCAGATGAGTTAAAAGAGTAAAGATGAACTTACTTTCCGTCCCTTGAATACATGATACCAAACGGAGGTTCCCCCGAAATCGATGTGAAAATCTGTGTAGCAGCCCTTCACACTCATGAGACAATACCTGCAGCAGAAAAGGAAAAGATGACTTAAATCACATTAT
This sequence comes from Nibea albiflora, assembly GCA_014281875.1. Lineage (NCBI taxonomy): Eukaryota > Metazoa > Chordata > Actinopteri > Sciaenidae > Nibea > Nibea albiflora. The sequence continues at coordinate 13,655,992 of CM024803.1, read as the reverse complement.
AGACAAACCGCTACCAATGAAAAGACACCACCAGAAATCACTCACACGAGAGCTAGAGCATAGAAAATTGTTCACAATAGGACATCTCTCCTCTGGAAATTAATTGAGGAGTGATTAGCACTCCAAGACATAAACGATTCGGTAATTCGGCTACATGGGAGCAGCTCTATTTGTCTGAAAATATCTAACCAACGAGGTGTACACAGAGAAAAATACGCACTGGAGAGGAAATCAATAAACAGTATTATGTTGTGCCTCCTACAGAGAGATGATGTTAAACAAATGGAGAGCTAGTTAGCCACTCGACTGTAGCCTACAGTGCAAAACAAACAACAAGCAAACGTTACGATGCTGAACGGTGTGTTAAACGCATGGATGTGACTTGGCTTATAAGCTACTGAGAAGACATTACATTTATTCAAACAACAAGAACAGCTGCCCAGATTTTATTAACTACAGATTGGAATGAATTTTCTATTTTAAAACGTCTTTAGTGCCTTCACTTCTAAGAGCCAAAAACGTTCTTCACATTGCTTGTTTGGTCCAATCAACAGTCCAAAACTTAACAATAATTCTGTTTTTAATCACATGAGACAAAGAAAAGCAGCAACTGCTCTGACTCCAGTATGTTTGGCATATTTCCTTAAAAAACTAAACAAACAAAGGAGAAAAACACAAAAAACACAAAAGGCTCTATCTGATGCCAGTGTTTAGTTTGTCCCCTCAGGGCTACTGTAGAAACAAGGACCTACAGCGTCTGTAGATATAAAAGGTTCATTCAAAGGTAACAAAAACAATTCTTATTTTCAGGCGATTGTACGCTGATGAAATCTTTCACACTGGACCTTTAACTGCCACGTGATTTTTTTTTCTAAATGAATGCAAAGAAAACATAAATAAAAAAAAGCAGCAGTGACAAGGAAAAATGTACAGGGAACTCTGCAAAGATCAGCCTGCTCATGGAGAAATTAACAAGCACAGATGTTTGATGCTTTCCACAGCTAAGCACACGTGAACAGGTGAATAAGACACTTGCAAACAGCATATTTCTTAGAGGCAGACACTAATATGGTGTCTGGTTCCTACATCATGTCATAATCAGCCAACCACTAACCATTAGTGGAGACACTGGTTTCAGTATTAGCTTAAATAATAATAGTAATTATTTATTACCGGATATCTGCAAACACTGGTATTTATTTATTCCATTAGGTGCAACCACATCCGGACCACCAGGGCTTAATTAACTTTGAGGATTTCCCATCAAATATATTTAAATTAATAAAGTCAAAAGGGCCAGTAGGCAATTGAGGTTAAAAGGGAAGCCACATTTGGTTTTGACTCTTATGCTATGTACAAGTGCTGACAGCTGATTGGCTGAGAGGTGTCTGTGCAGTCAGACTACAGCTGTTATAAAACCATCCTCCACCGTGGAAAACTCTGCTGCCTAGCAACAATCAAGAGCACTTACAGGAGATGGATAACACCAACAGTGTGCAGCGCTCTGCAATGATGGAGCGATACGTTCAGATGGGAGGAGAAATTGTATTTACTTGCCAAGGAAGCAGCAATTTTCTCCAAGTATTCTGACGTCAGGCTCAAGAGAGATTGTTCTTATGAGAACACAAACACAATCAGGTTATGTCATACCTTTGCACTTTAGGGTACTTCATCTCTGAGATTATATTAGTGGCTTCTGTTTGGCTGTGTTTCAGATTAGGAGGCCACATGTTGTCCACCCAGTCCACTTGATCCACCTGTGATCAAAACGGCACTTTTAGCCACCAATCACAGTGTTATTAGTCATACTTTCACCCTCATGAATCATGACAGAATCATGCAGAGAGCGTTGTGTGATATTATTACCACTGTGGGCCGCTTGATGAGGTTCTCCAGCTTAGTGTGGCTGAACTCTAAGCTGATGACGTTGAAGAGTTTGTCCCGCTCTTCCTCTGGTGTCTCGTAATAACGGACAAACTGGGCCATGCTCATTTCTGTGCCCTTCTGAGTGCTCACGTCCATGACATCCACAGAGCGACGACTGCCTGTGAGCCACAACAAGGACGCGAGTTACAGAATTATATCGACACGCTGATGTGAGATTTACAGAGAATGTGGCTTGTATTCCAGAGCTTATAGCTGACATGTGTAATTCACCATTTCCCCCACTAGATGGAGCAACTACAGCCCAATATGTATATTTCATGATACACTTGACAAATGTTGTATTTAAATGCATCAGAAAATTGCAGTTGAGGAAAATCTGATTTATTTTGACATAATAATAAAAGCGCAAGGTAGTAGATCAAAACATATTTAGTTTTTAAACAAGTACTTGGAAAAGCCTGACAGACATGAACATGCATACTACAATCACGTGTCATATATCTAAAAATGTTACATGACAAACAGACAGGCAGACAGATAGATGACAACCAGTGACAATAACATCACTGTAACAATAAGATACAATATTTATGCAATATGGATATACTGTGGCTGACTTTTTGTCTCCTCCTGCCTCATTATTTTTGATAATACATGACAGTTTTGGTGCTCACTTCTTCTTCTGCTGGGTGCAATATTTTACAAACTTTTATAAACTTTTTTATTCCACAGTCAAAGTGTGTGTGCGTGTGTGTGTTTTACTGACAGAGCTGAGCCTTTTGGCTTGTAGTACACGTTGTTGAACTCTCTAACCCAACACACCGCAGTGTGTCATAGCCGAGGTAATTTGATCGTGTTTCTTTGAAGAAGTCACTCCTCACAAACTGTGCTGTGGATGCAAATATGGCTAATGATGAGACTTCAAACACTTCAGATCATTTTAAGGAGGGTTGCTCCAATCAGTGTGATTAATCTAGCCTCTCACGATTGTGTTTTATTACAGAGATATTACAGAGTTATCTGGCGTCTCCATAGCATCCATCCATTTTCTGTAACCACGTGTCCTCATCAGGGTCCACAGTGGGGTTGGCGCCTATCCCAGCTGACTTACAAATCGCCAGCTCATCACAGAGCACATAAAGGCAAACAACCACTCACACTTGCATCCACACCTAGGCCAATTTAAAGTCAGCAGTTAACCCATTGACCTGCATGTCTTTGGACTGTGGAAGGAAGCCTGAAGAGAACCCACGCAGAGACAGAGAGAACATATAAACTCTGCACAGAAAAGCCCCAGCCGAGTTTCAAACCTTCTTTGCTGTGAGGTGACAGTTGTTTAACCTCTCTAATTGCTACATCAATAAACATATGCACATATATTTGTGTGTGTGTGTGTAGCATTGTACTTACCAACTAAGCCTTTAATTTCGCTAATTGAAAACTCTGGATCAGGCATCCTGTGTCAATTAAGAGAGAGTTAATCTATTACATGTGTGGCCAAATGGTTAAAAAGATAAACATACAACAACAAATATAAACTTCTCAGCATCCTGGGCAATAGCTCACGCCCCCTACATGACCTCTTGATCAAGCAAAAGAGTGTGTTCCACTGTAAAAGGGACCGCTACAGGAAGTCATTGCTGCCCGCTGAACTAACAATTTATAACATCTCCCCTCTGTGCAAGGAGAGGAGACTCATTCGGTGACATGGACATTAATACATAACTTGCACTGGGTTACTGTGCAGAGTATGCCTGTTTTTGTGTTGTAGTACATGCAGTCGTAACACAAGAATTTCCCCTCAGGGATCAATAAAGTACTCTATCTATATTTATCTATATATATTTTAAAAAGTGGGTTCAATTAACACCACGAACACTGTCAAAGGTTAATCTTAACGGCTGTCTGTACACAGAAACAGCTTCTCACCTGATCCCTAGTCCATCCATCTCTTTAAAAATGAGTGGGATCCTCAGAGCTTCCCTTTGCACATATTCATACGAGAAGTCTGCAAAAGCACTCACAGGAGAGAGACACATTTATTGTGGCTGTTGCCAATCAAAAACAAATCAAAATATATAATAATAAAACAGCAATTACGGGGGAAAACGGACGTGCTGTGCGTTACTTTACCTTTACCCTCCAGTAAGTGGACAAATTTTGCGCTGTAGCTGTCACTGGCGAGCTTCTCCTCCACACTGAACCCTCTGATGTTTGCAATTTCTTCAACATCCGACAGATCCTCGTTTTCGTCGTACATCCTCCGGCAGATGGAGCGCTGCCATTGAAAACCAGATGATTTACATGACACAACTGTAACATGCGTGTGCACAGTCAACTCTTTTCTGTGCACACAAACAGCCGAGTGTGGCTGATGTGAGACGATTTACTGAGGGACCTAACTTTAACTACTGGAGTCGGTTTATTTAATACAACAGTGGGTTGCTGTGATAGCGTTTTATTGTGCAAATGTGGCGTCAAGTAGAGTGAGCGTTTAACGACACTTGTCCTGGGAACGGACAGCTGCTGGTACGTTATTCCACAGCGTTAAAGGTAAAATGTTTACTGATGTGTATGTTGGTTTATCTTTGAACTAAAGTACGCTTGCTAAACTATTACACACACAAGTGGAGTCATATAAATACACAGTGCCAAACGTGTCGTTTTCCCGACCACACGCTCTAATTTGAGCATCTTTAATGACTTGACAAATGCCCAGTTGCAAGCGTTAGCTTCAGCTAACTAATTAGCTCGCTTGCCAATCTCGCCTCATAAGCTAACGTTGTAAAGACGGCGGTTGGTACACACCAGCCTGCGTCCGGATTCAGCACACGTTTCCACGGCCTGAGCCATCGTCTCTTTATGAATGTTCTCCGGTCATTCAGTCTCGGAAAAGCATCTCGATGCGGCAGTGATAGTTAAAGACACACTTAGCACGCTTTTTCAGGTTCAAAACAAGGGAACCATGTTTTTGTGTATTACGTCATCGCCAGGAACCAAAACATTGTTGGGCAACGTCACTGCAACTGATTTCCAACTGATTATTTTTTTACACACGCAAAAACACGCTTTAATCCCATCAGAGAACAATCAGCGTCGTTGTTTATGATCGAAAATTAAATAAAAAACATTTAAACTGCAATTATAATATGGTTTAACCTGCCATGTTAAATAAAATAAGCATTAAAATAGCTTTTTCGCAACAGAAGAAGCAGCTCTTAATACAGTTTAATTCATTCAAATGCCGTTAATTAGATTTCTGTACGTTGGAACGTAACGTGCGTCACGTGGACGTCGTGTAACGAGGCGTTTGACCGCTAGACTTTGTTAAAAAAAAACGTTTGTTTTTAATCGGTCGTTACACGGTTAACGTGCTGGCTGGTCAGCCTCCTCGGCGTTAACTCGAGTCTGATTAGTGAGCACGTTAACCGAGCCAACCGACGACCGACAGTTAGCGGATGTTCCCTCCGTCAGAGCGCGCTGACTTCTGGGTAGTGTAAGGTGCAGGCAGCACAACACGCCGCGGTGGGAAAAGACGTAGCTTCCGCAGTTTGTTTCCGCACAAGTGTACACTAGTGGCATGTTGAACGTTTTCTTCGTGACCTTAACAAGATAACTGACGTTACGTTAGCGCTGCTCGTCCACTCCTTTGGTTAGAAGGCGCAACATGAGTCTGAACGAGCACTCACTGCAAGCGCTCTCCTGGAGGAAGCTGTACCTGAGCCGGGCTAAACTGAAGGCTTCGAGCCGGACATCAGCACTGCTTTCCGGATTTGCTATGGTAACATTGTGCTCAAATCATCCATTCACTCTCCTGTGGGTTAATCAGTCATGTTACAAAGTGTATAACGTTGTTTCCTTTTCCCTCCAGGTGGCTATGGTAGAAGTGCAGCTGGACAACAGCTATCCTTACCCACCTGCTCTCCTCATTGCCTTCAGTGCCTGCACCACTGTGCTCGTGGCTGTCCACCTGTTCGCTCTGATGGTCAGCACCTGCATTCTGCCCAACATAGAGGCCGTCAGCAACGTCCACAATCTCAACTCCGTGAAGGAGTCTCCACACGAGCGAATGCACCGGCACATTGAACTGGCGTGGGCTTTTTCTACAGTCATTGGCACTTTGCTCTTCCTAGCCGAAGTGGTTCTACTCTGCTGGGTCAAATTTTTGCCCATTAAGCCCAACAAGTCCAGCAATAATACAGTCTCATCTGGTGTGGCAGCTGCTATTACCTCCACCTCCATTATGGTTCCCTTTGGTTTAGTCTTCATAGTGTTTGCTGTGCATTTCTACCGCTCCTTGGTCAGCCACAAGACTGACAGACAGTTTCAGGAGCTCGAGGAGCTGTCTAATCTCACCCGGCTACAGAACGAGCTGGACAACAGAGGGGAGTCGTCCATCTTGCAGTCTCCGAGCTCACATTTCCCATAGACAAGTATAATGGATACACATCTATGGTGGACTACTTGGGATTTCTCCAAGCCAGAAGCTGCAATATTGGCTTCTGATTTTTTACAGGAATGATGATGTCTCACCTCTTTTTTTGTGAAGAGTTTGTATTTTTTAGAAAAAAAAAAACATGTTTGGATCAACTGTGAACTCACAAATCTGCCATAGTGCATGTAACTTGAAATTGGGGGGGGGAAAAGTCTTAACTGTGATAGTTGCTTGATTTATCATCCGAAAAATAACGGGAATCTGTCTGTTGCCTGCTGCGTCGTTTAGTTACCCGTCTGTCAGTGAACACTGTTGATTTTATATATATATATATATATATATTGGCTTGTCGTGTTTTGTAAACCACAAATATTTAACCCTCCTTGTTCACTGTATACATGATTTCTCGTAACGTTCACTATTTGTAATTGTAATGCCTGACATTTGCGTAGACTGACTGAACGGCAGCCAAACTACAGTATTATAAAAGAATATTTGACTGACATCTGTAGCACAGGCTGTGGTCTTTAAAATAAACAGATTTCTACCAAGTCACAATCAAAGTTTCAAAAATAATCTGGATGCACTCCTAGAAAATGTCTCTAATGTTATCTATGCAACTTATTTTCAGTCGGCACAAGTTAAAAGAAGATACTGCCAATGTTTTGACTTAATACATGTTTTCACCGATCATTTCATTGGAAAAGCAACTGAGCCAATCCTGTCTGATTGTGTATTTTCATTTCTCTTCTTGACACTTTAATCTGACTCATCACAGACTGCATTTTGCCCGCTGTGAGGTATTATTGTTAAAGCCTGAGCTCGCCACTTGTCTCACATATCCTGAATTAGCATGTCGCTTTCATCATTCACTCTTCACCCTCATCCTCGAGCGCGTCCCTACCAACTTATGTTTATTCAAATTTAATTTAACTGGAGTTGGGGTTGGAGATGAGCTCCGAAGTGAAAGTTAACATGATGATAGGTGACTAGCTAGTGTTTTTCTGGATTATTATAAACTATAAAGTTTTCTTACTGAATTATGAAGTGTGGCTTGTTTATCTTATACTGTTGAGTGTACAACTACTGTGAGAATGCAGTGTATAGCAAATACAGTAGAGCCAATATTTTATCAGTCCCCGTGAGGGAAAATAAGGACGTGTCCTTTATATATTTCATGTACACTAATGTTGAATTTATCACATGACAAGCTTCGATGACTTTTGATTGTGAGTTTACACATTCGGTACTGTTGTTCTACACGTATATAGTTTGATGATGTTTTAGAAACGTTGAGAACTGAATTGTTTTATTATGTCATAAGAGTTTGCAGCAAGCCTTTTATTGTCATGACAGTTACAGTGTTTAATCATCTGTGTTGGTAATAAACTGGATTAACATGTTGAACTACAACAGCACTCGGAGAGCACAGACCAACGCAAAGCTTTGTTTCATTAGCATTAGCAAGTTTTCTTCTATGTTTAGTCATAGCAAACAATTCACTTTAATTATGACAGGCCTCGATGAAATGTAATGGGTTCTTCTTTGTCTTGGACTACACCCTTCCACAAAGTTACGTGAATCAGGCCAGTAGTGATCCAAAACATGAACTCCTCAGAGGGATTCATTATATCACTATTGTTTTCAGCTCTGAAATGCTGAAATATTGATTAATGTTTTCATTTTGCTTCACTGACGAGGACAAATGATTTGAATGTGAATGCTCGGACAAACTGAATGCCATCATGCCTTTTATTTTCCTTTTTATCCTTTCGCCCTGAGTTTGATGGAGTGGAAACTTGCTGTTCATCCTCTTCTTACTGTTCTTCAACACTGATCAAGGTAGCCTGACTGGGCTTCCCTTAAAACCGACTGCATATCCACCAGATGTACCTTGAAAAAAAAAAAAGATATGTTTATATTTTAATCTGCAATAATGCATTGAAAGCAATTTGTTGTCCATGGTTATTTGATTGTGTCACATAAGTGGTGACAGACCAAACTTAACAGTTAAGTACCAACAGTCAAAATGTTGTACCTGTGGAATTGGATACTTTGTCGGTGTTGGTGCTTCATCCCTCCCAAAATCAGACAAGGTACCACATTTTGCTACTCCATCCACCCAAAAGCCTTCATAAAGCTGGCCTTTATCAGGATAGTAGAACTTCCCATCACCGTTCTTCTTGCCATCTCGCCAGGTGCCTTCATACCAATTTCCATTTGCTTGGACACAAGTTGAAAAGTCACATTTTAAAAAATTGCTCCCCCAACTCTATCTAATCTATTTCAGGGTAAAAAAGTACATAAACTTCTCTTACCAAACCGAATGATGCCCTGTCCGTGAGTCTTATCCTTCATCCATTCTCCTTCGTAGATATCTCCACTCCCGTAGTACATCCTTCCCCAGCCACTCCGCTGGTCCTCACTCCACTCCCCCTCATAAACAGATGAGCTATTGTAGAAGTATGTCCCATACCCCTAAAGAGATGCAAAATATATCAGAGTGTACATGCATATGGATGCAGTGTGCATGTGTAATAACATATAAAATACATACGTGCTTCTTTCCATTTTTCCATCCACCACAGTACTTCCTTGCGTACTCTTTATCTGGGAGTAGCACACTGCAGCTACCATATCCATCGCGCTTCCCAAATTTCCACTCTCCACTATAAATAGCTCCAGACTTCTTCCAAACCTGGATTCCCTTCCCTTGAAAAAATAGCAAACAGCCATTTTAGCTATAGTGTCTCTAGATTAGTAACCAGGTATCTACATATTTCTCAGTAGTTGTAGTGGAAGCTCACACCAAAACAGCATCTCACCATGTTTCTTGTCGTCCTGCCACTCTCCGGTGTATTCATTTCCACTGGCCGAGAAAATTGTGCACCTCAGTCCACATTTCTGTGACCTAATATCCTTCAGTACGGACAGTGGCTGCTTTATTTTAGATGTTTTCATATACGGCATGGCTGGAGGATAGCCTGATCAAAACCCTATCACATAAAAACACCAATATAAATACTGTAGATAACATACATACAAAATATTTTAGATGTCATGTAACCTTATATTAGTGTGTAAATATCATTAGAGTATGTCTGCAAAACAAGACAATAGATAAATGCACACATTTAGGATAACGTTAAAATGAAACCACACTGCCATCTGACACTAGCAACATATACAGTGGCCCAAATATGATGTCAAACACTCGTTTAAAACAAAGTACTTGTACCTTAGCGACGTGTCCAAGCGAATAACTTCATTTAACTCAATTCGCTTGTAAACTCAGGCCATGTAGCCGCCGAATAAATCAAGGAAACATGTTAGAAAGCCAGCTAGCAGTGTAAACTTTACTAGCTTAGCTGGGAGAGAGCCGAGCATTCGCTGTATCCTAGCAACAGTACTGTGTACTGTAGTTAGCGCTGTGAAAATTAAATTAAAGGTACATTTGAAATTTATATTTTAGATGTCTAGGAGGTCCAGCTAACGAACGAGTTATTTTTTAACTATTCATTTATTTATTGTTTAATTACTTGTGACTTTTCTTTCAACTCCGTGTTGTTGACCCACAGCGGTGGGCCGATGGCCTGAGTGTTTTACGATGTGCGCATGCGCCGTGCAGCCCTGTTAAAAAGGCTTTCTGAGTGGCCGGTCGGTGTTGAGGAGAGAGACTCGGGGTGTAAACCTTGGTGAAGCCGTCCTCTTTTCGCGACATCCTCCGCTGTACTGGACTGTACTGTACCACACGATGTCCAAGCCGAAGTTTCAGACGGAGTGGGAGGAAATCGACGAGGAATATCAGCAATTACAGGTAACAGGAAAACAACTAACACGGGCACATCATCTTTGTTTGCTGTAGCTTGTCGTGGCGGTTGGCACTGACAGCCGTTACTCTCTAGTGGCTGCGTTTAGTTTGGATAGCACCTCTCCTATTCGCCATTCATTCTCAGGCCGGCCGTAAACGCAGCATTGGGCCAACAACTACTACTACAACTACTACTCTTGGTAGCAATATCCGATAGAGAGAGAGGTGTGTTTTATTGGACGTTTGTCATCTCAGACTTCTCTGTAACATCCCAGTGTTACAGCTGCTAACGTTAGCAGGGTGCTAGTAAGTGTCTTATGCGGCTAACGTGCAGCTACTCTAACTTAGCTAACACACACACACACACAGTGCACTAATGTAAGATTGATTTATCTGCTGCTAAAGTTAGGTCGTGCAGGTAAGTCCACGTGTTTGTGTCCGCTGTGTTGCCTGCGTGATTTATTTCGTCGTCATTGAATGCATCATCATACATCATCATCATCATCATGCCACTGATAGCTAGCTCACGTTGGCTAGCTGGCTAACTTGAAACAACAGTAGAAGTGGCAGGTAATCGGGGGGAGAATACAGTTCACTTTGAGGTGTATTGAAGCATCATGTGGGGCTGTGGTGATGTGGCACGATCAGCCCCCCCCCCTCTCTCTCCTCATGCAGTACCAGACAACTGAGACGTGTCTGTGATGGCATCAAAAAATTAAAAATCTGGAGCTGCTCCGCAGGGAAAAATGATGATGAAGGTGACTGTCATCTGTTTGGGGATTTTTCTTAAATGAAGCTCGCATGTTCTGGTCAGCCTTCCGCTCATATTGAGTTGATTTTCCCCATTTCTGTGGCATGTCCTAACTCTGCGGGTTTGTAGAGGCTCCGTGTGCACAAACCTGACTGACCTGTGGTAAACCTAAAAAACAAAACAAACACATCCTTTTAATTGGCCACGTGCATCATTCATGTGACATGTGCATGCATATAAAACACAGTGACTAGTGTGATTAGCTGTCTGGTTTTCCCATCTGAAAGGTCGAGATGTCTCGCTGCGTTGCTAGACTTCTTTTTTTTGTTATATACTTGGGATTTGTAACCAGGTAAAATTCAACGTGTACCGTCCGAGATGGACACATTTAAACCTATCTAAAGATTAAATCCAGCAGGTCTGAAATAGAACTTACAACAGATGTACAGTAGCTGACAAAACAACCTTTTGTCCAGGCCACTTCTCCCAATTTTATGATGAAATGAAACTTTGATTGTGGAAGTCTTTTTAAAAAGGATTAACCTTTCTTTCAGTCTTGGATCCACATTACGTCATCCTGTGTAGTCCACGAATGCTTGTCAAATCATATTTAAGGGCGGTGGGGGTGGAGGTGTGAGTCCCTAACCTCAGACTACAGGATTATCTCTGCTGACTGTGCATCCTTGCCTCCAAACACTCGGTCCAGTCTTATAAACCAGTGCTGATAGGGAGAGAAAAGGTGGGGGGCAGTGCTGCTTGAAAGCCGTTGTTTGGTCTACCAGCATAGATTCACATTAAAATGGTGTATATATTTCACCACATGATCCGGTGTCATGGGCTGTTTGTGTTTGTGAAGGGTCAAGCAAAGTTTCACAAGGTAAATCATTTCCATCTCGTCCTAAACAGAGATTCTGTTCAGTGCTGATTTCACTCTTGTCCGCTCAGACTTGTAAAACATTTTCACTCTTTTAAAATAAGTTTTAAAAGGCACACATGTATCTATTTGTCTTCTTTATTACTTGGAGTGAGCAGACTTTTCTACCCCCTACAAATGTCCCACACTGACCACTGTGTGTGTTTTTTGTTCGATCACTAGGAAAATCACAAAATATACAGACAAAAGCTCGAGGAGCTCACCAACCTACAAACAACGTGCAGCAGCGCCATCAGCAAACAGAGAAAATGTCTGAAAGACCTACGCTACAGCTTGACCAAGTGAGTATTCTCTGATCAGGACAGAGCACTACTTGCCTGGTTTTACAGTCAGTATATTGGTTTTCACCTATAGAATCATTTTCTACTTTCTACTCTGCTTTCTACTGAACAGCCAGGCGGGTTAAGAAAAGCGAGGAAAGAGGCAGATATGATGGTTAAATTATGATTATAATCTCTATTATCCTACCAGAAGAGATACTGTGTCTTAGTCCACAGAGATCTTAAGATCCCCTTTTTTTTTTTTACATTTCCACTAATGATGATTTTGTCTGTTTTTACAGGTGTGCACAAACATGTGACGAGAAAGAACTGGAGCTAATAACTGACATCAAAACACAAATCAAAGATAAAGAAAATGTCTTCTTTGATATGGAAGCATATTTGCCAAAGAGAAACGGGTCAGTACTTTTTTTCCCCCGCCTCACTTCACTGACAGTTCGCTCAACATTACAGTTGGAGTATTATCAGTTTTTTTAATGTGTGTTTTTCAGGCTGTATCTGAATTTGGTCCTGGGAAATGTGAACGTAACTCTTCTCAGCAACCAGGCAAAGTATGCAAAGTATTCGGCCCTAGGACAGTGTGAAAACACAGGTTTAGACTCTGTATTTGTTTGTCTATGTTTGTCAGCTCCTCATCTTCTCTTGTCCCATTCATTCCCACAGATTTGCCTACAAAGACGAGTATGAGAAGTTCAAGCTTTATATGACGATAATCCTGATGTTTGGAGCAATAACCTGCCTCTTCTTTCTCAACTATCGGTGAGAGAACATTTCCCGCTTGATCAATATCTTAGTTGATTTATTGAAATCTCACAGACTGGCTCACTGATTTTTCGTTTCTCTCTCTCTCTCTCTCTCTCTCTCTATTTTGTTTAGAGTCACTGATGAAATCTTCAACTTTTTGCTGGTGTGGTACTACTGCACACTGACCATAAGAGAAAGTATCCTCATGAGCAACGGCTCCAGGTGTGCGCCCGTTCCTATTTTCTCTCTCTGTGACGGGTTCTGTTCTCGCTGAATTACTGTGTCATACAGCGCTGTGCTCTACTTCTGCTTTCCAGGATCAAAGGTTGGTGGGTGTCTCACCATTATGTGTCCACCTTTCTGTCCGGGGTGATGCTTACCTGGTGAGTTTCTGATTCCACGGCGTCGCGTCGTTTCGGCGATCATTCTGAAGCTTTTGAAACCGGTGCAGCTGCAGTTTCCTCATCCAACGTTGTGTGTTTTCACAGGCCGGAGGGGCCCATGTATCAGATGTTTAGAAGCCAGTTCCTTGCTTTCTCCATATATCAAAGTAAGAATTTAACTTGTTTACTAGACTTGGAGTAAAATGTATTGCATTGTCAAGTAACCAGTGTTTTCATTAACCAGCCAGTTATCTTCTTGATTAATCAACAAATAGTTTGATATTTAAAATGTCAGAAAAAGGGTGAAGCCTGACCGAAGACCTCAGCAAAGCAGTTGTATGTCTTGTTTTGTTTCCTACCAACATACTGACATCCAGCTTACAGTTATAAGAATCAAAGAAGAGCTGCGAACCCTCACAATGTGGAACCTGCAACCACAGAAAAATTCATCACTTATTCAAATATTCACTGATGGTGGGAGCCCCTGTAGCTCACCTGGTAGTGTGTGCGCCCTAAAGTCCTTAATGTAGCAGTCTGTATTGGATTCCAGCCAGTCCTTTGCTGCTTATTATCTCCTCTCTCTCACGCCTGAATTTTAGATACTCGCTGATAAATTTAGGACTTATTTTCAGTTCTACCCTGAACCCTGAACGCCTCGCTCTAAATAAAATATCGACTCATTCAGGTGCTCAGGCTCAGTCAATGACAGGAGTGTAGAAAAATGAACAGAGTTCAAAAGAAAAAAGTGAGAGTGAATAGCCGTCCTCTTCACCTGTGAAACTGTTTACACCATGGCGTGATAGTAGGCCAAGGCCAGAGCAGGTCAAGGTCAGGGTCACTTGCGACAAGCTGTGATTACACACAGTGCAAACACGTTCATAGGAAGTGGACACCTGGGAAGGTGACTTGGCTTTCCTCACACTAATAGCTGACACTAAACAGATTTCATTTTCGAAATACTTGGGTAAACACAGGTGTTACCAATGATGCTAATTATGGTTCAGGTCAAACAGAGTCAGGGCGACTTGTTGATTCATTGACATGGAAGTATTTATGTAGCCTTAAATGTTAAGGAAAGGAGCTCGCATGCTTCCTTTCTTATCTCCTTTAGCATAGGATACGCCGGACGTCCTTTACAAAAGGAAAAGGAGATAATGCCGTCCCACAATTCTTTGTGGCAAGAGCAAAAATGCGTCCGCTCACAACTGGCCGTTAAAAAAAAAAAGAAATATATTTGTCGTCTTTTCCTCCTTCACGTCTTTCTTTCTTTCCATCAGTGTCAAGGAAACGTATTTAGGAAAGGGCATGGGAGATAATTTTCTTGCCTATCTGACCACACCCAGTGTGCAGCTGTGGAGCAAATGAATGGAACAAAGCCTTAATTAGTCTTGGGAGCACCCGCGAGTACCGTACTCGTTCACGTCAAAATGGCTGCTGTGAAAAAGCTCTGTTGGGCGTAAGGATCTTGATCAATTAAGGTCTTACTAATGAAGGAGTCATGACTCCACTGTCTTCGCTCAAGTTTTAGCACCGTAGACTGTAAAGACTTCACAGCCAGCCTGCTAATAATAGTCGATAAAGAGAGAAGTCCTTTGACAGGCTTGTGGTCGCAGTCGTTGCCAGGCAAATCACATGCAGACGCGTGGTGTGACAGCCGAAGCGATGGCCTCTCCGGTTGAGGTTTTGGGTGATAAGTCAGATGTTAGAAACGCGCAGGCGAATTAAGCCTACACCGAGACAATGTGCCTCTTTTTGTTTCGAGGACAGAATGACCTCGTTTCGGCGCGCAAAGCTTCACATCACAACCTGCTATTGACTTCTTTTCTTTTTTTTTCTCAATCCCACGTGAGAACTGCTGATAAGCTGATTCTCGTCCTCTAAAATCGTTTTCATTTCCAGTACTGAGACATCATCTGCACCTAATTGATCTGTTCAGCGTTGCCTGTGCTGTAATCTGTGACTTTTTTTATGTGATCCGTTTGTCCTCCAGGCTTCGTTCAGTTCCTCCAGTATTACTACCAGAGTGGCTGCTTATACAGGCTGCGAGCTTTGGGGGAGAGGAATCAGCTGGACCTCACAGTGGGTGCGTTGTAAGCTATTTCTGGTGATAGTCATTTCAATCGTTTGAACTCTTGAGCCATCTGCAAGACCGTGTCTGGGAGAAATAGGGTAAAGGTGAGAGATGAGGACGGTCGCCAACACAAGCGTGCTCTCACGCAGATGTCGGGAGTAATTTGAGCACGGTGTCACGACTGCTCTGTCATGTTGTCCCAAGGTCACTGTTACAGCTTTGTGTCTCCGCAGAGGGATTTCAGTCCTGGATGTGGAGAGGCCTCACTTTTCTCCTGCCATTCCTCTTTTTCGGCCATGTAAGTAGTTGTCACTTATCAGGCCGAAGCCTCAGTCCAAATGTTTCAAAACGGGAGGATTGTGCAAGATCGCGTAGGCTCACGGGGGGCGCTTTACCCCAGTGTTTGTATTAAATGGAAGCAAACGCTGTTGCACAACTCTTTAAGACATTTTTGAGAGGCTGCATCATGCGAGGAGAAAGCTCCGAATCAAAGCAATATTTGCTTGTGCAGCCAGAGCGTGCAACGACCTCATGAAAGATAATGCGTCCTCTTCATTCACAGTTTTGGCAGCTGTACAACTCGGTGACCCTGTTTCGCCTGGCAGGACACGAGGACTGCAAGGAGTGGCAGGTAAGGACCACTTAAATGTCAAGAGACATGCCCGAGACAGATTTTTTTTTAAAAGTTTGACAGCCTTCTTTTGAAAAGCACTGGTGCATTTTGCATGTCTGTATCTAAGCAGTGTCCCTGCAAGTGTGTCTGTTGTAGTGTTGGTAAAAGAAAACCGAATCCCCGCCTACTTAACATGTCCTAACTCTGCAGCATTTCAAACCACAGATATTGTAGGATAATGCATGACTCGACGTGTCTTTCTTTGGTTTGCTTTTTTCCTTTCAGGTATTTATGCTGGCGTTGACCTTTCTCGTCCTCTTCCTGGGAAATTTCCTCACCACGTTAAAGGTCGTCCACCAGAAGATTCAGAAAAACCAGGAAAAGGTGCAAAAGAATGACTGAGACAACACACACCTCGGATTTGTTACAAACGGCCAGTAATTTTGAAGCAACACGCACAGTCGCTTGATGGACTGACTGACCACAGTCTGATCGGCCCGGGAGAAGACGAAGCTGAAAACCACTGTTTCTCTCAGGCCTCAGTGGCAGCAGCAGCAGCAGCAGCAGCAGCGTCCAGCCAAAGTATCTGGCACAAACCAGGCTTCTGCTTTCTAATGAGTCGTCGTCGATGTTGCTGCACGGTCGGTCACAGTGTTCACCTGATAGACAGTTTGTCGCTTTATCCTGTACATTAAAAAACAAAAAACAAACAAAAAAAAAACGAAAAAACAAAAATTGAGTGGAAAGAATGTGTTTTTTTATTCGGGCGTTTGTGTCAGTCAGCGCATGAATCCTATCAGAGAGCCTTTGTTCAAATCATATGCAACTAAAAGAGGGCAGGTAGCATCAGTTTAACAGAATATAGTTTGCCTTTGAAGACCTAACGTCTGTCATGTACGTGCTTCATACTTCCGTGAAGTAGTAAACGGTCAAACTGTCTCTTGTCTCAACGTGGCACTGCGCTTCATCGCCGCTCCATGTGTAGTTCTCAGCTCCCTGTTGTGATATTTCACTTAAAACCTGATACTTGACCGGCCAAAATAACCCTCAATTTTCAAGAAATGGCTCTCCTCCTGGTGTATTTTGTCTGTCTGGAGTCGGCAGCAGCAGCAGCTCTGTGTTTTTTTTGTTGTTGTTGTTGTTGTTTTTAGAGTTCCTCAAAAGAGTCGGCATTACAAGGGAATGCACGGCTGTTTCTCTCTTCAGGCAGCATTTCCAAAAGCCATAACTGTTGTTTTTTTAATGATCTAACGTCTAAATTTGGTCAGCTAGTTAAATCACAAGAGCATAAACGTATAAAAACTTGACCTGTCTTGACAAAACGGTTATTCATGTAAACAACAGCTCTCATTGACATAATGCTAACAAACTGTAATAGATCATTTATTATGTTTCACTAATGCTAATTAAACCTCAGAATCTGTTTTAGCGTCCACGCACACATTTATCATTACTGAAAAAAAACCCTTGTATTGTGATCAAATGCTGCTATTAGCGCTGGTACAGTAAGACTAGGAAGATATGGAATGAGGTGCTGGGTTACTGTTTTTCTAATTCCAATCAACATACTAAATAAAATATTTGTATGAATTAACTTCTGGCCAAATGTGGAGGCTGTGCTCTAGTTCACTGTAGGTGCTGTCCGGTTCGTGTTTCACGCTTGTTTCGAAGGGTCTTTTTGTGTGTTATTTTTCAGCTTCAGTTCAGGTTGGCTCAAATGAACAGCTGCAGTAGTGTCAGGTCTCTGATGCCTTATTCTCTCCCTCCAGCCTGTCACAGCAAAAGGGGGGAAAAAAGTCCTTTTTATTTTGAAAAATCAAAGACCGTAGCGTTCCATTTATTTCCCACAGTCGTGCTGAAGAGAATCACAGTGTCTGTTTTTATTGAGGGTGGGGGGGCTAAAAGTTACAGACCAAAATGTTACATTTGATGCGAGAGCTGCCAGGACGCACAAAACAACTTGATCTCCTCATTTTTAATGATGTAGCTGACGCCGAACAATGTTGTCACCGTTCATTTCGAGACTGTAATCTGGTGCCTGAGTTGTGATCGGTAACGAGAGACAAGCTGACGATTTCTCAATCTGTGTACATTGTTGTAAAAAAAAGAATATATTAATAATTAAACCTCTAATTACAAAAAAAACTGTTTATGTCCGCTTTTATTTCAGTACTGCAACTTCAATTTCATCAGTACCACAACAAATTGTGCAACCGTTGCGCACATTCAGTTTGTCCGACACTAGTGGGCACTGTTGGTAAAGATAAAAGCTGCTTCCAGCTGGCAGAGCCAGAACAAATTCAAGTTCAGTGTTTTGTTTTACTGGAAATGAGCAATGTGGGTGTTCATCAAGGGTGTTTTCTTCCTTATCCTACTATTAAACAGTACCATGGCGTTAGCTTTTGTTAACTACTGACAGTTTTACACCAAAATCAGACACTTTCTGCTACACGTGTATACGTTTCAATAAAACATACCGGTTTGGAAACAGTGCAAAGCTTTCAGATAGAAAAGAAAATCTATAAAAAATACAAATACATTTGTCGTATAAAAGTAAAAATACATTGACAGAAGGCATTTCATGTTGCATACCACTTTGGAAAAAACTCCACACTTGCAGCAGCGTCTTGCAAAACTCTCTTTCCTGTTACGTCATTAGTCCTTTATGGCGGTTAAAGTCCTGAACTTGCAGGGCCTTTCTGAACCATACAGCTGTTTCCACATCTGTGTAGGACACCAAACGTCTTTGAATGTCAGGCCACTCTCAGTGTGAGTGCGTGAAAACTGACAAGAGTCTTTTTGACTTCACAGAATGACACATTTCTTCTTCCTCTTGTAGTTTCTTTGTTTTTTAACAAAGGCCAGAGTCGTTTTGGTGGCCTCTCTGAAAATGTCGTCCACGTTCTCCTGATACTTTGCCGAACACTCGAGGTAGAGCTCTGCTTTCATCTGCTGCCTTGTCTCTTCGCCCTGCAGCCCAAAACCAACATCAAGAATTAGACTGTAGCGTGTAGAGAGAGTACTACAATTAAATGTGGTTGCAAGTTTTGGTTAGGGTGCTTCCTCTTGCATAGATCACTAAATGCGTGCACACTTCTTCTTCTTCTTGCTGCCTTACCTGTGTATAAGTTATGGGAGCCAGGTTCATGGCCTTGAGCTTCCGCGCACACTCTTTATCCTTCCTGAGGTCAGTCTTACAGCCAATCAGGATGACGGGAACATCCCGACAGAAGTGCCTCACCTCTGGGAACCACTGGGTAAAAGAAATGTAAGGAGTTATTTCATGTTTGTTCTTTTTAACATCACACTCAGGATGACTCTTTTCGGGGCTATTTACAGGCAGCGCTGAGAAGAGAAAGTCCTCCTGCGCGCATGCAGGTCAACGTCCACATGCAGGCTCTGTTGTCTGAGTTAATCATAGCCAAAAGAATGCAGGCAACACCAACATAGAGGAGTGCAACAATCATTAACTGACTGAATGCAAACTCCAGTTAAACTTTGACAATCGTGTTTGTTTAAGGTGTCGTGTTGTTAATGTGGCATGTCGATTATTACCTTTATTAGGACATTCTCAAAGCTGGTTGGGTTGGTCACGTCAAAGCAGACTAACACCAGATTGGCCTCTTGGTACGAGAGCGGCCGCAGTCTGTCATAGTCATCCTGTCCTAAAAGAATGAAGGCAAACAGTACGTTAGCTCATGAATGTTAAAGTGTGCATACACGGCTATTAATAACTCAGACGTGGGACTAAGCAGAAACTAGTCTGCATGGGGTGCAACAGCCCTGAACATAAAGATATGATATATGTTGGTACATGTGAAAAACCACATCCTTGCTGCAGCTTCCTTTTCCGTTGAAGTAAGTCACTCTGCTGCAATTCTTCAGAAGATAATCTGCCGACACGGTCTGTCTGGAGTTTTCCTGAAAATGACTTCTAAAACTTCAGCTCGCATAGAAACTTTATGTTTTATATCCAACCAGTAATGCAGCAGTTTTAAGTCTGTCGATACTGGAGACAAATCTCAATTTATGGTGAAAATGAGAGTTGTTGAGAGCCTTAATATGTTTTTGAAACTTTATCTGAATAACATGAATTCATGATTAAAATCTGCTAATGTTAGATCAGAGACTGAAAATATGACTGATGTAAACTTTTAGTCACACTCATGTTTGACATCCAGCCTTAGTATTTTAGACTATTAAAAAATGACTAATAATTAGTCAGTCTCTGGAATAAAAACAGTCATGCTGAGCATATATATTTAAGTACACAATCAGCACTATAAATCAGGAAGGATAAGGAGATTTTACTTGATTTAGGATTTCTTTTTTGTCTTATTGTGAAGTAATACATGTACACTCACATTTAATTTGCCTCTAAACTTTATTTAACAGCTTGTTGGTAGTTATTAACATGCAAACAGCTGGTCAGTTCTCTAAAAGATGATGCTGATGATGCTCTGACGTCAACGTTGACCTTTGCCACTTCCTCAGATAAAGACGCCGTGAATACGCCATGAGAGAATGTCCAAACTTTATACATCTGAAAACTATTCTAAAAAATGATTATTAATATACGACGGTCACACTGATACACTGAGCGGTATGGGTTTGGACCTCAACATGTTCCAAACATGTTAGTGTTTTTCCACAAAATATGATACTAAAAAATAAAATTATTAACGTTTAAACATGGAGGAAGTTTCTGATAAACAGTCTTACCAGCTGTGTCATACAGGTTGAGCTTTATCTCTTTTCCTCCGAGAGAGATAGTGGTGACATATTTTTCAAACACTGATGGTGCATATTTCTGTTTTTGACACACAAGAGAAAGATTTTATGATACAACGCCACTGTATATTCATATATATATATGCTTTAATATCTGGCCTTAGAGGACCGTATGAGAACAGGAAATGTAGCTTGTGTGTATTTGACTAAATTTGGATTAATAAAGTTGTAGTTATAGAATATACAGTATTAGTCGTGGTACATGTAAACTCTTCTTACCTCTGGAAAATCACCTTTGGCATAAACCATCAGGAGTGATGTTTTACCGCAGCCTCCATCTCCCACTATCACAATTTTAAGTTCTTCTCCTTTTTTTGTGGTGCCATTACCAGTCACGGCACCGTTTTGCGTCATTTCACCTCCAAACAGGTGTCAGTCAGGACAGGGCTGAAGATACTCCCTCCAGGTTTAAGTTGAATACATCGCAAAGTCTGATGAATCTATATTTGGAAAGGCTCGGATGATTTATAGGCAGTGTCGTGAGAGAGGAACAGACGAGCCTCATGTTTTACCAGGTATCATTCTGATTCTCACCACTTCCTGTTCCTGTCACACTGAAGAGCTGTTTCCAATTGACCCCCCCCCCTCCACACTTCTCTCCTGTCCTATTATCAGCCCGCTCGCTGAAAGCATCTCTCGCAGCTGAGTTGCACATGTGGAACAGTCGAGTCTGGCAGCTCTTACTTCCTTTATTGCATGTGAATTCTGGGTGGGTACTCTGATCTAAAGCACTGCCTCCATCCAGAGCACTGTGCGCATGAGATAGCACAAAAAATGTTCAGTAAGACTCCACGATTCTTATCAGTGGAGGCATGAATGTGTGACCCGGAGATGCTCTGATGATAGTGAATGGGCTGATTGTGCACCTATCCTAGAGATTTTTTTTTATTTTTGTGAACTAGGCCGGCCTCTTTACGTCTTAAATGAAGCACAGATCATAACATAACAAGTAATTACTCTCAGAATCTGCAAATATACAATTTATTCTGCGTTGCCCACACTTGTCCTCATGAGGCGTGGATGTTTATGTTAAATGTCAGCGCTTTCCTGCATGGCTTCTTGGCTGAAAATACTCACTCCACCTCATGAGAAATTAATTTTGTTCATTCATCTATGATTGATAGTCTTTAAATCACTCAGCAGCCGCACGACCACTCATGCTGAATCTAATCACATGCATTTAAAGGAAGAATTTTAGGTTTATTTCCAGCATTTTCAATCCCCCATCTTTTAAAAAAAACAAGACGTCAGTCATCCCTCTTTGTTCTGTCTGTTTGGCTGAACACGGCAGTGACATCACAGATTGGGCGTCAGGACGAACTATTCTCTCTCCTCCCAGGGTGCAATGTACTATTGCAAGAAAACAGGGTGCAAAAGCTATTGAAATGAGCAAAATAACTAATAAATAATGACTTTGGGGGAGATAACATTCAGAGGTACAGTATGTTACCTTAGTTTAAGGTGAGAAGGTGTACGTGCTGTTTGTAAACGGGAGGCTGTGGAGCTGGTTTAAGGCGTGAGGAACACCTTCTCAGTGTTTAAATTATAGTATAGTACATGCACTGTAGTCTCACAAATTCAGCCCAGTTGCCTTTGAGTTACTACAAGATAGCAAATGACCTCGATGCTTCATGGACGTGACAGTATGTATGCAATAAAATGACGTTTGAACATGTTTCAGGCATGCCGATGATAGCAATTACAGGAATGTGATAACATTTGAGATTAATTCAGAGTCTGATCAGGAACATTTCTCTCTCGTGAAGGCAGTCGAACTCTGAGACTGAGATACAGGCTGCAAAGTCAGATCTAAAGGTTCATTTTCAGTGTGTGGTGGTGGATAGGAGTGCTTAAAAAATGTGTCCAAGCTGTCCCTTTAAGAGGATGAGCTGACACTGTCCTTTGCCTATTTTAAGAGAACATTTTGCCTGAATAGACACACATTTTCCAACATTAACTAAAAAGGGAATTACAGCTCATAACAACTGCAAATTGCTCCTTGAAGCCATGCCACCGTGCGGTATGACTCATCTTGTGTATTTTAGTGTGATATGTGTCTAACATGCAAACACACTACTTTAAACATGGGCCTGAAAAATCATTTAAAGTCACCAAAAAATTGCAATGTTTCAGTTTCCACAATGACAAAACATAAAAAAATGAGTGTATGATCTATTTATTCAAACATCTCAGAAGCACAGACAGGTGATTACCAAGTAAAAAAAGACTTAATCACAAACCATACTGTAATAATACACGAGGCATGCAAATATTTAAGAGCTAGAGAGAAGAAGGCACGTTTTAAATAAAACAAGTAGGCTACAGTACCACCAGTCCTTGAATAGCAAGTGTACCAAAGCGACGAGATACCTGATCTGATTCACAATGATTCAGGGAACAATCCGTCAGAATAAAAGGCTGAACAAAAGAAGGAAGACAGACAAGAGAGGAAGGACATCTAGCAGTTTGCCTGGCTGCCTCAGAAATAGCCATACGCCGTTCTCATGTGCCCCATATGCTATTATAATACAGTATGATGAAAAAAATGCCTGCACAGTAAAAAAAAGAATAAGAGTGCTTGTTTGACTTACAGGGTGAAACTGGCAGCCTAATATACCCTGTGAAGGATATTAAATTGTCCTGTAGGTGTAGCTACAAAATATCCATACGTGTACAGCACATCAATTCATAATGAACAAAAGAACAATTGTCAAAAATAGTTTTTTCGCCGAGCAGAGAGAGGGAGAGAGAGACAGCTGTCCAGCAGAAGAGAGAGGCCAATCCTCTGTGTGGAATATTCCAGTCTGTCAGCGGCGAGCAAAGCTTGAATGGTGCAACCCACCGGGGAGCTTTTCTCTTTTTTTTCTTTTTTTTTATTATTGCCAAAGGCCTATAAATAACCTCACTGACGGATTACATTAGATAGATTAGAACGCAAGAAATGTTTCACCTCTGTTGCACACATGAAAACCTTCTTCACAGTTGCACAGAGAGGAGGAGGTGGGTGGGGGTTGGTTGGTTGGTTGGTCGGTCGGTTGCAGCAGGGTTGTAAGAGAGAGGAATGTGTTTACAGGCACATGACCTGCAAATGGAGGATCGTGCGCACTTGGAAAACCGGATCTAGGAGTGGATAACAAGAAAGCAGGCCTCTGACACGGCACACTGGCCTTAAAACGCACGCAAAAAAATAGACCCTCCTCTGTCCACTTTTAACTCCCTCCACCGAACAAAACGTTTGATCGCATTTCATTTATTTTATCTGATTTAAAGCGTTAAAAAAGAAAATACTCGTTAACCGTGATCCCGGCAGTCTTTGTCTGGAGCCAGAGAACAGCCGCGGAAGCCTCACTGCACCCCGCGGTGTTATTTTCACCCAGATACAGAACAACAAGGGCTTAATGCGGAGGATTCCTAACGACCTTATATGGCAGTGTGGGGGTGCAGCGGCACAGCGACATGTTCGAGCTGTCTCATGGCAACCGTCCAAAGGCTCTCGGATTACCGCCGTTGCCAAGGGCGAGTCAGCCCCAGCAACTGACAGTTTGAACACGCAAAAAAAAACTTCGCAACGTTTCCTTCTTTCACGGGCTATTTTCCTTCATAAATACTGGTACACACAATTCGAGTGAAATCACCTCCCCCGTGTCCGTCGGTGTATAAAGGCTTCCTGTTGAATCATCGAGAAACGTCCACGGAAAGAGGAGAGAGAAAAAAAAAAACCTCCCTCGAGCGAGCGAGCGAGCCTCACCCAGTTATGGCGCAGCAGCATTTTACAGCACAGTGCTGTCCTTTGTCTGTAAAGAAGCCATTTTGAGACAGGAGAACAGCAGAGAAACCATTGAACAAGTGACAAGTGTAGCCTACATATCACCAAAAGGGTCTATTTTTTTTGGACAAAGGGAAGCACTGAAATAAGCTACAAGATTTCTCCCCCTAAGATTACTTTGCTCGTTTTAAG
The DNA here is from genome assembly GCA_014281875.1 of Nibea albiflora. NCBI lineage: Eukaryota > Metazoa > Chordata > Actinopteri > Sciaenidae > Nibea > Nibea albiflora. The sequence continues at coordinate 13,631,333 of CM024803.1, read as the reverse complement.
ACTTGGATTACATGTTTTGAATACCAACTGTAAGTTTGCAATATCACTCAAATAAAATAAAAAATAAAAAACATAGCCAGTTACCGTTAACACGTCAATATAGTTTTTTTTTTTTTTGATGATAACGTTTTAACCACGACTGTTGTTCATGTTGTCTGTCCTCTATTCTGCAAATACTTAACACGTAGAAATATAAGTATAAAAAAAAATAAAATAAAGTGAAATAGCACGAAATCCATTACCTTTCAAAAACAACATTTCCTTGTTTTATGTGATGTAGCTCAGTTAGAAATGTCGAAATGGAGGAGGTTATACTTGACTGCAATCCTGTCTTCAAGGAGAGAGAGATGGTTTGCATATTGCCCACACAGATGATGCTTGAAGATGCATATTCGCTGGCTGAGAGGCAATGCCTCACCACTGATAAAAAAAAAAAAAAAGTTTTCAAACGAGCTCTTATCTTTCGTGCTAATGGATTCCTTCCTTTTCAGGAGACGATTTCCCACCCCTTATTAATGCCATTATTAGAGGATCCGAAGATGGAGCTGAAAATATTCCTCCTGCCCCTGCGTTTAGGCCTGTTAACTGCATTTCACCAAAGTGCTGAGGTAAATATTTTCACCATCAAGAGTTTTCCCTCCATCTGTTTCCTCTTAAGTATGAAAGTCTAGTTTTTAACCGTTTTGAAACTGCATTTTAAAAAGAAAGAAAGAAAGAGACTACCTGACTGGGCTTCTGTAGAAATTTAAATATGCCCTTGAAGCAAGGTCAAGCAGCCGACAGTTTACACTTTGGACGGCGTTTGGCTCTTTTAAATGGACAGCACGAACGTAATGCGTGCTTGAAAGTTGTCTCCACAGTTGTAGGTAGGGTACAACACAAGCCATCAGGGTGTTTAGCGTTGCTGTTGTGAGAGGAGAGTGTTTAAAGTCATTAATCAAAGCAAATGGGTTATCAATCAACAGTCAAAATTACAGGCAGCACATAAAACTATTTTGCAAAAAAAAAAAAAAAAGGCCATTCGTTTTCCATGGCCTGCTTTTTTTTGTCACTTGATGAGCAGTGGTATATAACCTGAACTGTACTGTAGGCTGTATAGCCTATTTATATGTCAGCATGCCAGTGAACATATAGAATAAAGTTGGCTATTACAGAAAATTTCTTTGTGATAAAAAAAAGATCAATAGATAAACTGACAGAAAAACACTTTTAATAACAATAACTGCATGCCTCACATTTTTACATTTACTGAATTACCAAAACTGTTAAATTATTATAAAAGAGTTTAACTTACTCATTGCTACTCATATCCTACAAGGCCATAAAGTGCAATGCCAACAATCAGCCATCACACTGACACTTTAACTGTGTTGTTTTTTCTCTCTCTCTCTCTCCATCTCTCTAATTCAACATCTCCAAAACCATACAGCTGTTTATTCACAACATTTTGGTTTCTTTTCACTTAAGAAATATAAATACTATTATATGGGTGTGCCATGACCTAGTTAAGACAAAGATGGATTCCAGGCAGAGGAAAAAAGGCTCAAAATGCCACAGAGTATTACATCCAGTACATTCTCTTCCTTCTTCTCAATCCTTTAAAAGGAGGAATCATAGTTTTATCATAGTCCGTGAGAGATGAGGAAATCAAGTGTAAGATCCCTTTTGGAACAAAGGAAACCCATATAGGCCATTGAGTCCTGTTTTTAGGAAAATGGCTGCCGAGAGCTCTCGGCCCCCTCTCTCTGCTCTCTGTTGAAGGACTCCTGAGCCGTGCTTCTAATAGCAGACAGCTCCTCGTGCTGCTGCGCTCTGATTGGCCCGCCGAGCTGCTGCTGTTAACCAGCCAATTGCCCGATCACTGCAAAAAAACACATACACACACATACACACACCAGGCAATGTCAAACAAAAATCCAGTTTGTTCGACAATATACACTTCACCGAAACAAAAACAAAGCGGTTAAAGGCGAGGAAATCCACGGTTATTTTTTTAAAAAGTACGTAAAAGTATTTTTTTTTTTTTTAAAGAAGAAAAGCTCCGGTTGTTGTGAAAAAGCGAGTATCCACACACGGTACTAGTTCGTCTGGTCTGGATTAACTGACAGAGCACGACACGGAACAAACCGCCGCATTCCAACGGTTATAAACGTTAGCTCGAATGCTAAATTCGACCGTTTATTTCTGCCCCCTTCCTTTTACATTAAAACACTCTCCTGCTCAGCATTTAGCAAGCCAAACAGCAGCGGAGTCTCCATTTTGTCGTCTGTTCCTTTCAAACACAAGCCCCTAAAGACATATTTAACCGCAATTCTGTACACAAAAACACCTGCGAGCGAGTCTTCTTTTTTTTTTTTTTATTAGCCTCTTTTCTTCAGCGGCAGTTATAGAAGATATTGCCCCCTGTGTCTATCTTGTGTTTGCCATTTGGGTAAATGCAGCCGGCAGATTCCACACGAAATAATATGGCGGTTTAGCGACATAAAGCCACCAACAGGCGCGTAATAACCTCCCCCGTGTGTACGGGGGTTTCTATATTTGTTTTTTGTATATAAAGCAAAGGTTTGGTTAAATAAGCGGTGGAAATCGGCGTGAGCTCGTAACGAAAGTGCGGCAAGGTGGGCAAGCCGAGCGGTGTATTGTGGGAGAGACAGGAGCTACAGACCAGAGGCACACAATATGTGTTGGCTCTCGCCGAAAAGGAGGCAGTATTCTTCAAGCTAAATCATGTAATGTAAGCGGCGAAAGGAGAGCGATTTTCATCAATTAAAAGAAAAATCACACGATAGGACGAACCATGTCCAAGCCGGGCGAGAGAAACAGATTGAACGAGGACCATGGCAGAAAGCAGAGTTCAAGTAAGCTTGTTCTTTTTTTCCTCTTTCTCCAGCCCTCCTAATGCCTGCTTTCCGTAACTGGGATATACGCTAGATCCCGTTTTTTCGCTCCCTCACTTGGGTTCACCCCTCTTCCACCAAAGTCATGCATCTGTAACGTTTTGGCTCTCTTTGGAGGAAAGTGTTGAGGGAGGGGGGGTTGCTGGTAACGGGACCGTGTTTTAGTTAGCGCTGCCTTGCCTCAACGATAGCTCTCCTCTCCTTGTCGTTTCAGGTTTGGCGAACGGCATGGACAGTCATCCCGTCTGCGGCTCGGCGGAGAAGCGGAGTCACCACTGGAGAAGTTACAAGTTGATTATCGACCCGGCGCTGAAGAAGGGATCACACAAACTGTATCGCTACGATGGACAGACTTTCAACATGCCCGTAAGTGGACCGCCTTTGACGGCGGCGAAACGGGGCTACAATAGTAACCGAGTAGCCGACCTCCATGATGGGTTACAATGTGGCCGTGTTGCCGTGGCCGTGCCACGGGCATGCTCCAGCATCACGAACGGTGTTTTTTTCCCCCCCGGAGGTGTTGATGTGAATCGCCCCGTTTGCGCAAAACTACTTTGCAACAAGTTCTGCTCACATGTGAAGTTGTGAATGGGATGGATAACAGTATTGTGCACCCCTCCTCCTCCTCCCCTCCTCTCCTCTCCTACAGAACCCGGGGATACCGCCGGTGGACATCGTCCGAGACCCGAGGATCGGTCGTCTGTGGACTAAGTACAAAGAGACGGACCTACCGGTGCCCAAATTTAAGGTATATCCTCTTTCATTTTGGGAGAAGAGGAGCTGTCAAAAGTTGCAGACACACCCCCCTCACTCATCTTTGGGATGCGGAGTGAAAGTGTGATAGTCGGAGGGCTCTTAACGTCAAATTAACGTGAATCGGATGCATGCAAAGGGCTGATTGGATTTGCATGTTCGTAATTACCACTACCCGACACTGCTCTTCTTATCTGAGCTGTCAGAAATGACCCCGCATGGTGCAACATTAACCGCTCTTTAACATTTAACTCTTCTTCTCCTTCTTCCCTCCAGATCGATGAGTGTTACATCGGCCCCGTGCCTCCAAAGGAGGTGACATTCGCCAAGCTGAACGACAACATCAGGGAAGGATTTCTTACCGACATGTGCAAAAAATTCGGAGAAATCGAGGAGGTCGAGATCTTGTACAACCCGAAGAACAAAAAGCACTTGGGGATTGCCAAAGTTGTTTTTGAGACCGTGAAAGCCGCCAAAGTGGCCGTGCAGTCGCTCCACGAGACGTCTGTTATGGGAAACATCATCCACGTGGAGCTGGACCCGAAAGGTAAACAAGAGACGCAGCCATTCACCGGGAAAAAAAACAAAACAAAAACAAACGTGTAACCTACATTAATGCTACGAGCTCTGTGCTCCGTTAGCAGAAACAATACTCAAAACGTGAAACGCATGCCTTGTTTTGAATTGTTAGTGTGACGGCTGTCACGTGCGTAAATTTACGTTTGCGTTGCCTGGTAACGTGGGGGTAATTGAATTTCATTGAATGTTGGCCTTGCTCCCACGAGCCCAGTGCTGAGGGTGCTGTGTACTCCCACTGTGCATAATTTCAGCCTTGTAAACAAACACAAACCAATCTGTCAGAGTCCGACTACCCCTTCACATCATCCGCTGTTAGTTAGTTTACCCATCAGTAACACTGTTGTGGTGCAACTTTGATTCATATCAAGACAGTCTTTTTATTATTGGATTGTTTCATTCTTATTTAATTACAATTATATGTGCTGTGTTCTCGAATTCTTCCCAAGTGTTTTAGTGAGTTTCGCATTTTGCGTGGCACATGTTGAAATACGTCATTGTTACACCTCTCCATCCTATAATGTGTCTGATTGCTATATGTGCATCAGTATTTATTATTGCACGACATAATTGAGTTTCACAGTCAACAATGCATGTGTATATGTGTTTTGTAAAGCCGGCACGCCGCGCGTCAGTCTCCACAAATGCTTAGATTTCGGGTTGATCTCACCGCTGTTATTTGAAGTCGTGCCACATCAGTTTTAATAAATCCCGCTGGCTTTAAGCCTGCTTTATAGGCTTGGCATCAGACCCACACATGTTTACTATTCCGCAGGTGAGAATCGCCTCAGGTACTTCCAGCTCCTGATGAATGGCAGCTACACTCCGAAGACTCTGCCTGTTGGTGGAGAGGAGGCCAGGGAAGTTTCCCCTCGCAGCCTGGCAGAAGCCTTACTGGTAAGGCTTGTTTATCCATGTTCATGGGGGGGGAGTGACAGTAGGAGTTAGATAATAATATGATTGCGTACAACCTCTACAACAGTTAGTGAACTGTAGCGTTACTTTGTCGAAATAAACCGACTTGCCTGTTCTGAGCCGACATCCTTATCTGTAATCCATTTTATCGGTGCAGCAGGTGGTCGAGTAGAGCAGAGGAAATGTTATCCAGACCCTTGCCTGTGGACTGAAAATCACAAAGCTCATTGAAACGTGCACTATGGCCTCGTGGCATGAGATTGCCCAGACATTGTGTCCAGATATTCTGAGACACTGTTGCTCTTTGCAGGGGTAAACAGTGAAGTGAGTCATCTGTGGAGGGAGGGAGGGGGGGGAAATCATCCAATTATTTAGCATGACTACAACCTTACAACCTAAAGACATTCTCAACAAAATGTCAGGGGTCTTAAGCTTGTTTGAGATGTGATTGTATCAGTGTGACACCTCGAGTCATCCTGGTCCTGTTTGTGTCCTTTTCAGGCCTGCGAGCCCATCCGCAGGTTGTCGGAGAGCAGCGTGTCCGCTGTTGGAGGTACACTGCCACCCAGCAGCTCCACCACTCCTCTGTCCCTTGAGACGGGTTACTCCAGCCTAAGGCAGGACACACCGCAATCCCAGGGAACCCCTCACACCCCGCGGCAGACTGGTACGCCGTTCTCTCAAGACTCCAATTTCTCCAGTCGGCAGTCAACGCCCGCGTACCAGTCGAGCCGGCCCGAGAGCTCCGGAAGTTTCAAATCTCGGAGGCACGAGAGTAAGTTCCAGGACGCGTACAACCGCAGACCGGAGAGGCCTCAGTACCGCAGCAACATGTACCGAAGCACGACGTCCGAACAAGCTCCCTTCAAACAGCACCAACTCACCCCACCCGAACCTCCGCCAGCCACCCTGTCTTTCACGTACACAGCGCCCCCCCCTGCTACGCCCAACTTGAAGCCCGCCTTCTCACCCTACCAGGCTCCCCTGCCCCCTGCGTTCCCCCCGTCAGAGCCAGCTTTCCATCACTCGACCCAAAGGGAGGGTGAGTACCTCCGACCGCCGCAGCCGCCTCTGGCAGCTGCCACTGACTTTTTACCCGTCAAGGACAGGCCAGAAACCCCTCCGATCCCAGAGCCACCCCCGGAGCCCGTGGCCCATCCAACAACCCCTCCACCACAAACGCCAGAGCACTGCCCTTCACCCGGCTCCCTCGCACTGGATCCAGAGCGAAATAGCCTGGATTCCCGCATCGAGATGCTCCTCAAGGAGAAAATGACAAACCTGCTGTTCCTGGAGGAGCGAGACTCAGACACTGAGGTGCGAATGGAGGGAAGTCCGATTTCCTCCTCGTCCTCCCAGCTATCCCCAATCCCCCCTCACACCAGCGGCTCCCAAGGTGGCCCGCAAAATTCCCGTCCTTCCAGCACAGGCTTGGAGGACATCAGTCCGACCCCACTGCCAGACTCGGAAGATGAAGAGCCAATACCCGGAACTGCCTCCTTGCTCAAGAGGATCAGCTCTCCTGTTCAGGAGAAGCTGAGCAACAGTGACCTCAAAGACGGACATTTTCGAGGCCACACTCCCACTGATAAAATGGACACGGTAAGACACCGATGTTTGCATGTCTTTAAAATGAAAAATATCCATATTTCTGTATGTTAAAAGTGGCGCCGCAACGTGCCACATGCAGCCAGAATGAGCAGTTATCAGCAGTCTTGATGAGCTGATAGAAGCACGCTGCCGATGTTTACTCACAGCTGTGAACGACGGTTACACGAGGGACGCAGGAAGTGAAGTCTAGTTTCAGTGCAAGCTGGTTGTAGTAGACTTTCCCTTTTGCCTCACAACAGGTTGACGGCACAGCAAAAAAAAAAACGTGTTTGCTGTTTGACTTTTACTGCTGTTTTAATTTGTGCAAAGAACAAATACGGCATTAAAGGGACTTTGTCGGAGGACTGCCTCGCCAAACAAAAGATGCATTTCTTAGCCCCGCTGTCTTTGAATGAACGAATAGAGGTTATAAACGTCTCTGTCCGCTGCAGGTGAAACTATTGAGTGGTGAATGAACGTTTCAGGCGAACAACTCGCAGCCCCCACAAATACCTTCACATTCACATGAAGTTGATCGCGTTGTTTGAAGTCACAGTAACACCATCTGGCCTGTGTTGTTGTATTTCTACACTGTGCGCTGCGCTTTGAAAGGAGAAATAAGAGCCGCTCTGCTGTTGGGGAATTGAACACTCTTGTTTCCTCTTTCTAACACTCACCACACACACACACACACACACACACACACACACAGAGGAAAACACAGTTTGGCTGTTGGCCCCATTCAGCACCTCACTTCCTGGTTTTGCTAAGCCTGACGGTCAGGATTGGCCGCAGCGTCTCATGTCTCACATTTCAAGTTATCACAAAGCGAGCGCTGCAAACAGGTCATTTGGGTAACGATGCCACTCCCATGCTGAGTTTACTCTGCTTAGTTTCCTTTCTGCAACGGCCGGGAACGAGATTCTTTTATAATAGGCAGCAGGGAAGTCTTGCACAAAGTCTTGCATTCATATTATCTGCGATGGTTTTTAGGAATAAACGGTTTGATGCCTTGAGCAAACAGCGCTGTTTGGAAACACGCTGACCAGCGACATGGGTCAGTTGTGTTTGGCTGGGCTAGTACGAACACTAAACTTTGAACTCAGACCGGCCCATAAATCATCTGCTGCTCTTATTTTGTATAACTCAGCGGGGATCAAACCTCCAGCACATTTTGGAACTGTCAGATATTTAGTGATTTAAAGTTCTTGCAGGGCTGTTTGTTTCAAACGTTTAACATTTGAGGGCTTCTTTTTCTATTTTTTAAGTAAGATATCCTAAAAAAAATTGTCAGAACTATTATTAATTTTTAAAAAATTATTCTGATCAGTGCCGGAGCAAAAGGTGCAGATTAACAAGATATTCATACTCAAAATAACCACTTACTATCTTTTTTTTCCTGAGCTTTTTGACCTCATCTCAAAGTCTTCAGAAGTAAACAGTGTTTCCTCAGTTGTCATGGAGATGAAATTGCACTTGTGCAGCCTGTGAAATAGATGTTGACCTCACATGATCCTGAACAACGCTGCCCCTTTCTCCTTGCAGAGTCATCAGTCGTCAGGAGAGGACATGGAAATCTCCGACGACGAGATGCCGGGGACTCCGATCACCGGCGGCGACTGTAGCAAAGGCATCGTCGTCAATTCTGCCGTGTCCCCCATGCAGACCATCTCCATCCCTCCCCCTGGCTTCCCCCCTCTCCCACACCAGGCCGGCTTCGCGATCCCACACCACCACCTGCCCCCCCACTCTGCCGTCCCGGGGCATCACACTCACCTGGCCGGAGTGCCTCCGCATATGCTGCCACACATGGGTCCCTTCACCCACAGCATGATGCCGCTGATGCAAATGGAGCTGATGAACTGCTTGCGGTGGGAGCAGTGGAGCACCGTCCCCATGTCCTTCCAGATGCAGCAGCAGATGCTGAGTCGCATGGCTCAGACCAGAGGGCCCTATCCTTATCCACATTTTATGGACAGTGGTGCGACCGGGCCTTTCGGGGGACCGTACGCGCCTCTGGCCATGGGCGCGACGCCCGCTGGCGGCCAAGCGCCGGGACAACAGTGGCAGCCCAGTATACCAAAGTTCAACCCCACCGTTCCTCCTCCCGGATACGAGACTAAAAAGGAGGATCCCCACAAGGCCACCATTGACGGCGTGCTGCTGGTTATCGTCAAAGAGCTGAAGGCCATCATGAAGAAGGACCTCAACCGCAAAATGGTGGAGGTGGTGGCTTTTAGAGCCTTTGATGAGTGGTGGGACAAGAAGGAGCGCTCAGCAAAGGTAAGCTATTCATCTCAGCTTCCATGATACAAAAACAGTGTTAGTTACAGAAGCACGAAACAACCTCTGCGTACAGTTAATCTCACGAGAAACCTGCATGACTAGTGTTATAAAAACTCACTTTGACTAAAAAAGGGTTCATTTTGATCATTGGTGATTAATTGGTTTGATTCTGGTTCCAGATGTTTTATATCATGTTGATTAAACAAGTTTTGAGCGGTCAGTTGGACAGAACAAAGTCCAGACGTTTCCTTTGGCTCGTCTGGCATTTCATTGACTAAACCACGTGGATGCATTTACATCTGAAGCGGGATAAATATTGATCAGTCACAAAAAAGCTCTGATGGGTGACACTTCTCTGTTGTTCACTGTACATCCGCTGTTTAATAAAATGACTGCCTGGTATTAACCACCATGTTGTTTTGTCTCCCAGGCCACTTTGACTCCAGTGAAGGGCACAGAGGGGAAGGAGGAAGAAAGACCCAAACCCAAAGAGACGATGGGTTCGAGTCTGCTGGAGAACTGGAACAAGGGCGAGGGGCTGGGCTACGAGGGGATGGGGCTGGGAATCGGTTTGCGGGGAGCCATCCGCCTCCCGTCCTTCAAGGTAAACCTTTTTAATTGCGTCTTTTAGTAAACACGGACAAGCAGGCAGTCGCTTTTATTCTCTACCAGTTGCGCCGCCGGTCGGTGTTTAATGGTGGCGTGCTGTGTTCAGGTGAAAAGGAAGGACCCACCTGAGGCCGCGTCGGCAGGGGACAACAAACGAGCCCGACCTTCAACGCCGGTGGACGACGAGCTGGAGGATGAAGGTAACCCTCTACTACGAACACAGCAGGCTACACCCTCGTTGGCTTGCCCAGCAGCTCATTTATCTTCCACCTCTCGGTTCTTTTCTGGCAGACCGGGAACGAGACCCGGCTGAGCTCCCTTCGGACGATTCCAAAATAGACGCCGACGGTACATCAGCGAAGCGACGGCACTCGCGGCCACATGCACTGGACAGCGAGGGAGAGGAGGAGGAGGCGGACACCTCAGGGAAGGAGGAAGAGTCGTTGTCGGACAGAGAAGAGGAGCCTGATGAAGTCGAGGTGACCGACCGGCTGTCAGGCAAAGTAAGCCCCTTTTTTAACACCTGTAAATGTGTTTGTATCTTTCACATGCTGTGCGCTCGGAATACATTTTTAATACCTGCGATCATTTCTTAGGAGAGTGCCGACGAGGAGGGTGATGATGAAGACGAGGGAGACTCATCCAGTGAGAGCGCCTCGTCGGATTCCTCTGATGACGGTACTTTTAAATATTGGACAGCAACAGCTGGCAGGTTCTTTCGTCTGTTTCCTGTAATTCATCATTCCCTCGCTTCGTTTCTTGCAGAAGCCGAGAGTTCAGATTCGTCGAAGGCCAGCTCCGACTCCTCGGGAGAAAGTTCAGAGTCCTCTGAGTACGAGCTAAGCTCGGAAGAGGAAGAGGAGGAGGATGAAGAGGACGTGGTGGCAGGGCAAGATGTGGAGGACGAAGGCAAAGAGACCAAGAGCTCCTCGTCGTCTTCGTCGTCTTCAATTTCGTCTTCAGATGAAGAGGAGAGGGAGCCGGAGACTAAAGCACTAAGCCCTCCTGCGAGGACAGTCCCAGAGGACAAGGAGGACCACAGGAGCAGGGAGGAGATCAGCAGCAAGCCCAAACACAGACCTCCTAGTCCGAAGGAGGAGGTGGAGGACGTGAAGCCGCCGTCACCCAAAGGCATCCCAGGTGAGTGTCCGCTCCCTTTTTCCACAGGCGTCATGTTAAAGCGTTGATGTTGGTTAAATGAAACAAACGTTTCTTTTCTCATAGTCAAAGAGCCAGACGTCAGCACGGATGCCAAAGTTCTCATCATGAAGTCTGAACCCCAGGACCCCGTAGCGAACCTTCGGCCACCCACCCCGACAGGCGCCCTGCCCGACAGCGACCAGGAGACAAAAGCCAAAGGTAAATCAGAGCCCGAGGAAGTACCCTGCACCCCTGGTCGATTAGCCCCATCCCGCTTAGATGCAAACACACCTGTCCCCTCTGCCTCTGCATCTTTAATGCACCTCCCTCTCCCTCCTCATCCGGCAGTAGAAGGTCGTTCCCTCCTTCATCCACCCCCTGGTCCCCTGCCTGACCTCCCTCAGCGAGCCAGGCTCCCGACAGACGAGGATATCCCCCGCACGCCGGGCAGGGATCTGATGGGGCGTACCGGAAGTCTGGGTAAGTCCCAGAGCACGGACACGGTGCCCATCACACCGGGTAGCGATGCCCCACTGACGGGCAGCAGCCTGTTGCTTAGCTCCCCTCACATCCCTGGCAGCCCCTTTTCCTACCCCGCACAGTCCCCTGTCCTTAGTGCTGGAGTCCCCCGTACTCCAGGAAGAGACTTAACCTTCACCCCTGTCTTCCCTGACCCCACAGCACTAACTCTTAATAGGAAAATATCCTCTGAGAGCTTGGACGATAGACCAGTTTTTAAGGAACCCCCCATCAGTGCCCTACCAAACCAAGCCCTTTCAGCTGGAACAGAGCATTCAGCCAGTGTGCCTGAAGATCTGCCCGCTGGTCTCACTGTAGATGTCCCTGTGCCATCAGATACTGCCCCATCGAAGAGAAAACCTGGACGACCCAAAGGCAAAAAGACCCCAGCTGTCTCTGTTGGCGATGAGTCTTTGGAGCTCTCCTCTGAGACCACACTGCTGCCTCACGACGCACACCTCGCTGATCTCTCCATGCAAAGGCTTTCTGCCAAGTCCCCCAACCACCCAAGCCTGGACTTCCGGGAAAGAGAGCTGGAGCCTCAGACGGTCTTGCCAACAGACGACTGCTTCCTGCCCTACGAAAAAGAGGCGCCCGTGGCCGTGAAGCCTACGCGGAGGCCGAGGCGATGCTGGGAGGAGTTGCTGCTGGGCAGCCTGTCCCCGGTCACCTCGCCCCCACGGCCGTACTTCTCCCCGCGCACCGAATTCGAAGAGATGACCATCCTGTACGACATCTGGAACGAAGGTATCGATGAGGAGGACATGCGTCTTCTGCAGATCACCTACGACAAGATGCTCCAGCAGGATAACGGCAACGACTGGCTCAATGACACGCTCTGGGTCAACCATCCTCATATCCTTTACCGCTTAACTTTGAGTGATTTACAGCTTTCTCAATAATATTAATCTTTATGCATGTGTCACTCTTCAAAACAGAGGCATGTACACTAAAAAATATGATAACACATTTAGTTTCAGTTGTTTTAGTGTGTGTCTCAAATAGCAGCTCCCTCTGGTGGTCGAAATGAGGAACTTTTTGGCTTGTATTGATAATCTGTTGAGCTTCCAGAAGTATTTTGGTATCTCAGCTGTGGGTCAAGCTTGTTTCTTCCTTGACTCCCCTGCACCTACCAACATTCCTGGTGTGAAGAAGAAGAGAAGGGACGACGGCATGAGGGATCACATGACCGGCTGCGCCCGAAGCGAAGGATACTACAAGATCGACAAGAAGGACAAGATCAAGTATCTCCAGAGCACGAAGCTGCAGTCGGAGGAGCCTCCGGTCGACACACAGGTGGGCTACGGGCAACAGATCGTGATGCTCGACTTCTTCGCTAACTCCCGCTGATCACGCCTAACTCTCCGTCCTCTCTCTGCAGGGTATGAGTATTCCTGCACAGGTCCACGCCTCTACCAGAGCTGGCTCGGAGCGGCGGTCGGAGCAGCGACGTTTACTGTCCTCGTTCGCATGTGACAGTGACCTGCTGAAGTTCAACCAGCTGAAGGTAAACACAAAACCTGCCGGACTCTGCCACAGCTGGCAGACGGTCGTCGTTTCAAGGAGTCAGCTTGACTGTTGGAAGGTTTTCCTGACGCTCGGCTCCTTTTTTTTCCCTCTTCTCAGTTCCGCAAGAAGAAGATCAGATTCTGCAAGTCGCACATCCACGACTGGGGTCTGTTTGCCATGGAGCCCATTGCTGCTGATGAAATGGTGATTGAGTACGTGGGGCAGAACATCAGACAGGTGAGTGACACCTGACAGGCCACATACCACCTCAGAGAGTTCAAATATTTCAGGATTTTAAATTACATTTGAGCGACCACCTGTTTTCATTTCATTCATAATGATTCTGATGGTTTTAATTGGACTTCACCGTCTTCAATCCGCCAAACTGTTAGAGGACAATATACAAAATGGACATAGATTCATTTAACACAGGTAATTATGACAGAACAAACGTAAATAAACGTACCTCGCTGGCTGCACACAAGCTAGAGGGAGTGCAGTCACTTTAAGTGCAGCTGACAAATGAGTCCCCACCTTGTGCACAAAACAAATCAAAATTCATGAAATAAATTCTATAAATAATATATGTAACCTGTCCTCCAAGTACGACTACAGGAATATCAAGTAGCACCAGTGGTAACAAAGTTTGAGAACCAGTGCTCTTGTTGAACGAGGGGTCAAGGTTCAAAATGTGACTAGTTTACTGCATTATTTTTTCATTTGGACCGCAACAAGCCGCTACCGAGGTGGAAACTACTCCACACTACTTATGATCATCATAACCAATGAGTAACACAGGCAACTAACTCCGTACAGCTGCTTCCTCATAGTATGGGGATACAACCAAACTTTGACTCTTGGCCTGCCATAAAAACACATAAGAAATGGTCACAAACGAGAACGGTGGCTCATTTCGCCCATGAGCGAGTCCGACCGTAGAGACGGAGTGGATTTTTTATATCACAGGAGAAGTTATTAGTTTAATTTTAAAGCTGTCAAAACCTCGAACACACGGACGACCAGGGGAGAAACTGAATATGACTTATGTAGGGAAGTTTAATACTATCCAGCCAACCTTTATGAGTGATCGAATAATCGGAATAAACTTTATTTATCTGGCACCTTTCAAAAAGTCAGCTAAAGAAGTGTTTTTAAAAAAATAAGTCTCCTCAGGCAGGTCAAGCTTTGTGTTAATATCTGCACCGTGGGACAACCAGGAATGAAGCATCTGAGGATCTCAGGGAGTGAGAGATAACTCGGGGCGCTCTCAGGGCTTTAAAAAGTAATCAGTAAAATCTTAAAATTCACTCTGGTAGCCGGCGTAAGTGAGCTTAAAACTTGTGGGATGGGAGGACGTTAACATTTCTCAGCTTCTGGTGAGTGGCGTGACAGAAATGGTCGAAGGGCCGCCGCTGTAACACGTGATCTTTCATCGGCAGGTGATCGCGGACATGCGGGAGAAGCGCTACGAGGAGGAGGGCATCGGTAGCAGCTACATGTTCCGCGTCGACCACGACACAATCATAGACGCCACCAAGTGTGGCAACTTCGCCCGTTTCATCAACCACAGCTGCAATGTAAGGCAACATCTGGCTTCAGGCTTTCCGATGGCACGTACGTGAAACCGAAACAAGCTAACGTGCTAATTGTTTTTTGGTTGTTTGTTTTTCTTTCAGCCCAACTGTTATGCGAAGGTCATCACAGTGGAGTCTCAAAAGAAGATCGTGATCTACTCGAGGCAGCCGATCAACGTCAACGAGGAGATCACGTACGACTACAAGTTCCCCATCGAGGACGAGAAGATCCCCTGTTTGTGTGGGGCAGAGAACTGTAGGGGAACGCTGAATTAACGTCCATTTGAGGTCAGTCCTCTCCAGGGTGTAGAAGTGCTGTCCTCAAACTTCATTCAAGACCCCCCCGCCCTCCCCTCCTTCCCCAAGACATGCACGTGTCGAGACCCCGGACGAGGAGGAACCGAAGAGGGAAACCCGCGTAGGTCGCCCGGATAGGGTTCAGCTACCCGTACGGCGCTCTTCACATATTTAACTCTAGATTGTTTACGATTTATGGTGCTCTTGAAATGAAAAACGCATAGTTTTTTATGTCTGCTAGTGACCCAGAATTTATGAAACACTTGACTTGCTGGTGCAGCATTTCCTCCGCGCCTCTCGAGGTCGGTCGGACAGTATTTCAGCATGGTTCCTTCCACAGTATGACACTTTTTTTTTTTTTTTCCCCTCGTCCTCCCTCCCCTTGTGTCATTAGTCTCATAAGCTTCACGTACACCACACGTGGTACAAAAAGGAAAACAAACCCAACACAGACTCAACATGTTCAGCTGCTTACTAACGCTGTTGAGATGCACAAGCCCGCCAGGGAATACACGTGGTCGGCACCCCTGAGCAAGACGGCAGACGACGCCTGTTTCGGATGGCGGCGGCGGCGGCGGCGGAGTTCGCTGCCCCGCCGCCACGGACTGCAAACTGCTTTTCTCGCTCCTACCTCCTTGGAAATAAATCAAACTGATGATGGGAAAAAACAAACAAACACATTCAACAAGAAAATGTAATCCTGCCACAAAATCTGGAATATTTGGACGTCACGCCTGCTTTCACCAGCCAACGACGGATCATGCTGCTTCCTCTTAGTTTATGCAAAAAGTTACAGATGACGTGCAAAATTTGTATTAATGATTTCTCCAGTGTTTTCCAGTTTTGTTTAGGTCGATCTCCTCTGGCTTCAAAAAAAAAAAGGACACTATATTTGTTTGTATGTTTGTGTGTGAGTGTGTGACGGAGAGAATTAATCAACATATCTAAGTGTATGTAAATGTGAGCGCACTGCCCCCTGCAGGCCACAGACCAATCACGCAGAGCAAGAAGACGAGTTCCTGATTTACATCCACCCGGCAGCGTTAAGGGGGGGGGAGAAGAAAAAAAAAAATCCATGTTGTGCCATATGACTGTGTAACTGTCTTTGTTTTAACCCCGAGCAGGCAGGTGACGGTTCGAGGCGTCTGTGTTCACGTGCATGTGCAAAGATGCTGCCTATGTTTTGTTTTGTTTTTCTCACCTCTGTTGGTGTTTTCATGGTGACGTGTCGTCTGTCTCCTCCTCAGCTGCAGCAGTTATTACTCTATTTACCAGTGTTCAATGTTTCCCCCGCGAGACAAGAAAGTGTTTCCACGACCCCCTCGTCCCGCGAGGGTCTTTATTATCGAGATAAAAGTTATGAATGCACTCGAGGTTTGCTCACGCCCTCTCTTAGCCAATCAGTTGCCCCCCCACTCCCCCTCTCCCTCCTTTTTCAAGACCAAGTCAGTCATTGCTTTTCATTCAGTCGGATCGGTTCTTTCTTTTTTCACCAGTGATGTTTATATTGTGTATATGATTACTTGTACAGAAGATCTAAAGCTCTTTTTTTTTTTTTTTTTTTAAATCTTCACAGGGGTAACACTTTTAAAATGCATCTCTCTCTCTCTCTTTTTTTTTTTAAAACGAAAGATTGAATATTTAAAAATATTTTCAGGGATCTGTAAAAGAAATCTGAGGGTTTAAAAGGTTGTTTATTTAAAAAAGAGAAAAAAGAAAAAAAAAAAAAAAAAGGTCCACTGCGTATAAGGAAAAAGTCTCCACCTCCCTTTTTGAAAGATTGTTTCTTGTAGAAACGTCTTCGTTTTTTTTCTGCCCATTTTGCTTTGTAATCCTGGAATATGTAAATACTGTAACTGTGAATAACTATATAAATATATAAATATATATATATTTTTGTTCCCTGGGATTTGCTACACGAACACAGCTCGGAGATCTATGTAACATATGAGGCGAGCGACGAGCTGGTAGCAGGAAATTCAGCTTGTGTCAAGCTTTGTTTTTTTATTTTCTGTTGTAAATTCTATGAAAAGTTGTTTGCGGTGTGGAGATAATTAAAAAAAACAAAAAGGTGCAGAATCGGCATGAGAAGAGGACGCATCAGCCTGTTTCTCATGTCTATTTATTACACGACAAATGTATGAAAAAGGAAAAAATGGAAATAAAGCAATTTTGCATACATCCATAAACTGTGGTTGTTTTTTTCCTCGCAGCGCGATTGAAGCTGAAGCTAAATTAAAGTGGACTTATTCGGCGATGGATGATCGCTTGAAATGCTGAGTTTTCATGAATGGGAACAGTACGCAGCAGCTGACCGAACAATGACTGACTGTGCCAGGCCAGTTTGATCATGTGATCCACTGTCCTCTGACAAACACAGCCAGTGTGCATCGACCAGTACAGTTTATAACAAACTGAGCAGCACATATCCGATAACAAAGATGTGATGGATAAATAGATCATTTATTGATCTATTGAGGCAAATTCAAGCATCCGGTAGCAGCATGAGAGTAAACAAACATTAAAATGAATTTGAACTAAATCTGTGCTAAGATCTGTACAAATATTTCCATACAACATTTATTTATGTTTTACTTTTTATAGTTTTCTAAGAAATAAAACCACAAGTAGAGATAAGTGATAGAAAAAAATGTCATCATACAGAAGCACATCAGGAAAGAAGGTAATAAGAAAGATAAATGAGGCCCACACACTCAGATAAATGCTGGAGGAGCTGCCAGACACAAATCATATTTTTTGGACATGCCCTAAAATCGAAAAAGGTTTTTGAGGCACTTGGAAAAGTATTTCTGCAAAATGTAATAAAAGACGAGGTGCCCTGGAAGCTCACCTGGTGAGAGTGTGCACCCTGTGTATGAAGGCTCGGATAAAATAAACCAATTTTTCAAATATTTCATGGGTAAAAGGTCAAATATTCTATCATTCTATACCAATCCAAGACTGTTGGTCGCTTATTTTAAATCCATACAGTTTGTATAAAGCTACCAACTTCCTTACTAAAACACAGAGCTGACTTCTTTGGGTCCATCTTATGTCTGAGTTCAGGTGATGGCAATGCCGCAACTTCAACTGTATGGATATGTCATTAGCATGTTCACATATATCTATCTCTGTGGCTTCATCTATTACTGCCCCAAGGTGTTTTTTCGATTACTCTTTCAGCTGTCGAGGTGAAGAGGAGGCAAACTCACTCAGAACACCTGCTGAGAATGTTGTGCCAAATCTTTTCTTGTTTCTTCTTCTTCTTCTAGTGGCTTTTAACAGTCAGTTTAACAACCAAAGGTTTCAGGGAGGAAATCTGCTCATGAAAATGACAATACTTTTGTTGTAATCCTTTTTAAACATTCAAGTCTCAGGTTTTAACCTGGTAAATGGTAACTTTCTGTAATTGACTGTAACCTCAAGTCTACTGTCTCTGATTTCACACAATCATCTCCTCCTGTTTGGTTTTAGTGAAAATCTGCAGCCTGACGTCACCTCCACCAAACCTGGCATGGTCCAGAGAGAGAGGCTTACAGTGTGTGTGTGTGTGTGTGGTCCGCCTCAAGGCCACGACAGGAGGAGGATGATGTGATCTCAGGCAGAGAGGAAGGATGAGGTAAACACACACTTCCACAACCAGTGATGTTTTGTTGGTCTGTCATGCTGTTGTGTTTTTAGGCTGTGTAGTGTCACAGATTGTTTCCTTCTGCTTGCTGAGTTGTAGACGCATATTCACAACTCCCTTTTTTGCATAATAGCCTCACCAAACAGAGCGAAAAAAGCAAAAACAACAATGTGACATGGTAGAGTAGGTTGTGCATGTTTATTGTTTGAATACAGGAAATATTATGATGGACAGAAAATAAAGAAAGGTGAACTGACATTCAAGAGTCAAGCCGTATTTAATACTTCATTCTTGCAGGTGTTTTTGCAGTCGCTCAGTGTGGCCAAAGTGCAGACTTCTTTACATGCAGGTGGCAAATATGCAAATGGCGCACACGCTCAGAATAGTTTGCATGCTGGATGCAGGAGAGTCGACTCATTAGCAGACAATTACCTTCACTTTAGGTCTTTTATTAATGAGCTGTGTTTCCCTCAGTTGGCCTTTTCCGCAGCACAGACTTATAGCAGGAAAACCACAGGTGTTACTAATGATATTACCAACAGCTGTGTTTCAATTAAGTCAGTCGGTGAGCAGCGTGCATGCAAAACAGTACAAGTCGTGAAACAGGTGAAGCTGAGCTCTTATTAATATTATTAAGTGAGCCTGTGCAGACATGTCATAAAGCCGATGAAAAAGGCCTATTATGGGATTACGTGCAGGCTTATTTGAGATTATAGCTGTAAAGATAACTTACAGTTTCTCTTCTATTGAGTTCACTTTATAAGACCTAACGAGATGAGTTAATGCCCGCCAACAGCTTTCATCTGTAAAATACTTGATACAAACATACAAACTCACAAAAACAGATTTTCCCTTTTTTTTTGTACATGCTATTAGCACCTTTCCTCTAGCACCACAATGTCAACATATTAATGTGTCCTATACTTTGTTTTATGACCAAATACCTGCCAAAGCCTCATGACAACTAGCTGTACTTTGTACTTAACACTAATTAGCAAATGTTAGAATGCTAACATTGTCATTTTCAGCATGTTAGCATGCTAATGTTAGCCTCTAGTAGCCTAAACTTTTACTATACTTTGCTTTGTGACCTAATGCCTGCCAAAAACACCCAGCTGTGCTTTGTCTAAAATAAGATGCTAAACATTAGCATCAACATGCTAGCATTATCATTGTGAGCATATTAGCACCGTAATGCTAGCTTTTAGTAGCTGCTAACATGGCAGTAGACTGCTATCTTTTTTTGTTTGTTTTTTTTTTTTACTTTTAGCACTCTTAAATTTTAATATTTGTGTAGTTACACAAATGCAAAGATGGCTGCAATAAAAAAAAAAACATTACGGCAGTAGACTCTAATTTTTCACTCTAACTTTTAGCACTACAGTTATCGGTAAACGGTATCAGTTAACGGTATCTGACCCAAAACTAAATAAAAAGACAACATATGTCAGGATTGTACTATTACAAGGGTAAGCTATGAGTGCCTCCAGTTATAAATGCAAACATGGCTGCCATCTTAAAACACATTTCAATCCGATCTTTTCTTAATTCACATTACCTGTTAGTAGGGAGATGTATTCTTATGTTTGAATGCAATGATGGAGTTAATCTTGCCAAAACAATCACGAGACATTTAGTAGCAATTACAGTACTCTTGTTCACAGTTTGTTGAGTGAGTTGTATAAAACTCTACACAGTACCTCAGGTTCAAATATGAGACCTCTCTGACCAGAGAACATCATCTAAAAACATGAATTTGTTTGGTGTTGTAGTGCTTTAATGATTTGGACTTGACACTAAAGTCCGGAGATGAAGCTTCCCAGAAGGATTATTAAAAGCAGATGCAGCGACGCAGCTGACCTGAAGGGACGACCGGCCGTCCCTGTGAGGAGTTTGGCATCTTTGGAAACCGAGACGATGCGTCTGAAGGTCGGATGGATGTGTCTGAAGTTGTTCTGCAGTGGTGTCACCTGCTCTGCATCCTCCTCCGTGGAGAAGATCTGTGAGGTAAACTGAGCCAGCTGAGGAGTAAATACACGAATCATGTTTATTTACAGCACTCTGGAAATCATTTATGTCAAAGAAATGTCTTAAGGGACATACTTGGGACCACGAGATGTAGATGGGGACTTCATACACAGTCCATACGACCACTTGAGAACATGGAGGGGTGGTGAGGCTGCCGTAATAACGGTAATACTGACTCATGTTGTGCTTCGGCAGAAGGCTCATCATTGGGAATGGCTTGACTTTAGTAGTTTGGCCTTGGAAAGGATGTACAGTCTTAATGAGAGCAAAGTTACCAACAGCAAGGTGGGATTAATTTTCAGATTGTTGTCTTACCTTTGTAAGCAACCGAGGACAGCTTCTGTGATATGTGTCCAAAGTGGATGTTGTCTGAGTACACAACCTGCAAGAAAAGGACCAAATCAGGATGAATTTCTATCAAACATGACTTAAGCGTACCACTTGTAGATAGATTTAGCATGTCCAATTGTTGGTAGTGCTAGAAAAGGTGGTACTCTCTAAAGAGCTGGGTCTTCAAGAGTTTTTAAGGGTAGAGAGGGATGCCCCTGCTCAGGTTGGAAATGGTTCCACAAACAGGGAACAACAGACAAGAAAATTCTGGACTGCTCTGAGTGTACGGGTGGCAGAGCAAGACGTCTAGGAGGCAGTACAAGCACATGGGTGCAAAACCAGAGAACACTTTGTAGGCAAACATTTCAGGGATTTGGATTCAATGTGGGCTGCTAGAGTTAGCCAGTGGAGCTCGATGAGCAGCAGGGTAACGTGCCCTTTTTGGTTCATTGAAGACCAGGCAGGCCGCCATGTTCTGGATCATCTGAAAGGGTTTCTCTGTGCAGGCTGGGAAGCTCGTCGGGAGGGCGGTACAGTAATCGAGTAGTTAGATGACCACAGCCTGTATCAGGAGTTGGGTAGCATGTTGAGTCAGGTAAGGCCTAATTTTAGGCCTTATGTTGTGAAGCTGCAATAAGTACTACATAGAATTTAGCATGTCCAGTTATCAGTAGTGCTAGGAGAGGAGGTCCTCTCTGAAGAGCTTGGTCTTCAGGAGGTTTTTGAAGGTAGAGAGGGATGCCACTGTTCTGGTTGGAATTGGTAGTGCATTCCACCAACAGGAAACCACAGGTGAGAAAAGTTTGGATTGCCCTGAGCGTACAGGTGGCAGAGCCAGGCATGGTTCATTGGAGTGCTGCGGTTGGATGGTAACATATTCCTGAACCGGAGACTACTTTGTAAGCAAGCTCACTGATCAGCAGGGTGGCATGTGCCCTTTTGGGCTGATTGAAGACCAGGCAGGCCGCCACGTTCTGGTTCATCTGAAAGGGTTTCACTGTGCTGGCTGGGAAGATCGTCAGGAGGACATTACGGTAATTGAGTAGCAAGATCACCACAACCTATTTCGGGAGTTGCATGTTGAGTTAGGTAAGGCCTGATTTTATTTAAACTGACATCAATGAAGAATCCAAGAACAGCAAGTCCAGTTGGATCATCCAAGGCTGCCGTCAAATTCGGATGGATGGACTTCATGTTGACAATGTGCATCTAAAAACCAAAGAGCACAAGGACATTAAGGGAAAGCTGCACTGCACCCGTATACTGCAATAGTTGTTTGGTGACAGTGTAGAGCTGTCTACTGACCATACTGTACCTCCATCGGGTATCTGCGTCTGTCCACCGTGTGCTCTGACCCATTGGTTGCCAGGCCTCCCCAGTGGAAGTGCAGCTGGATGGTGTGGTACACATCTGGAAGACCTCCACCGCTCACGGACATGCCATTGCCAACCTGCAGCACGACTGGAAGCAACCAGAAACGTGATCACCAGCACATATGCACATTCACAACAGAGAGTGTATTATACTCACTAGAGTGTCCGTCGTTGTGAAGTGTCCAGTGGCCTGTTTGAATCTCATCAAAGCCCTCCAGATGTAAAGCTTCCAGAGATTCATTTCTGGTCATGTGATGGTCCAGATTGATGGGAGAATGGTGCTGTTCAAGTAAAGGGTGGCAAGATGGGAACATGTCTCCCCATGCGTAAGGATCTGAGGAACCATGTAAGAACCAAACACACTAGTGAAAGAGAGAACAGATGACCTGATACTATGAGTGGTTCTCAAACTGCAGGGTCAGGATCTTTCTGAGATGATTATTATGACAAGAAGAAAACCATTGAACCTGAAAGTTAATTCTTGACTTTAGAAACAAGTCAAGAAGTTGAAGTTGTTCTGGAGCTTTTGATAGACCACAAGATCTTCCTCGGCAGATGGATTTTCCCAGCTGTTATCGAATGACAGGCTTTAAAGGTTTGTTATCCATGTTGGTTCAAAAGTTGTTTTAAGTTTTTTAAGTTTTGACTTTGAAAGTAGCTAACAAGGTCCATTTAGTCGCTGTTCCGGAGCTTTCAATCATAACATTCTTATCTTAATATTCCTAATTATCCTTGATATATACAGTCAAAAAGGTCAAAATCTTTTCAAGATGATTATTGTGACAGGAAAGAAGAAACAGTTGAAGTTGACTGATTTCACCATGAGGTCTATTTAGTATCTGTTCTGGAGCTTTTGACCATATCACACAATCTTCCTCAGCAGGTGAATTTCCCCACTTGTTATCGAATTACAGGCTTCTAAAGGTTAGTCCTCCAGAGTTGAGGCTGAAAGTTCATTTTTGGAGTTTGGAAAGTAGCCAACAAGGTCCATTTAGTAGCTGTTCCAGAGCCTTCAATCATCACATTCCAAATTTCTCAATCCAACCCAACAAGTCGACTGAATAATTTCATAATAAGGTCAATTTTTTAGCTGTTCTGGAACTTTTCATACATACAATCTTCTTCTGCAAATGTATTTTAATAATTTATATCGAATTACAGACTTTCAAGGTTTAAAAAGTAGCCAACAAGGGCTGTTTAGCAGCTGTTCCAGAGCTTTTGATCATACGAAATCTTAATATTTTTCCTTTTGTTTTTTTCAACTCCTTTTTCAGGAGGCGAGAAGAAGCAAACCCCATTATATGATCAAAGGCTCTTCTGGGGATATTATTTTCTTACTTTTCTTTAATTGTTGCCTTTTTTCTTGTGAAACACTCGATAGTTTTAACCTCTTGAGGTATCATTCAAATGATCTTACAATCAGAGGTTTTCGAGAGGCTCATCCAACCTCAGATGAGAGGATGTAAGAAGACACTGCTTCATTTTTTAAGAAGCCATCAACCAAAAATAACCCCATGGTTTAAAAATGATAGACACTGAACATTAATTGTACAAAATCATTGTCTATTTCACTGGCTGCTAAATTATTCAAGCCAGTGCTAATTATTTAAATTAAATTTAAAATTAAAAAGTACTTCACAGGTTACTTACCACAATGTGGCTCATTGTAACAGTAGTCTTCTGGAATATAAAAACAGCAACATTTTGGCAAACGCATTTCAGTATTTTGAATTCAATTTAAAAAATAAATATGCATACAAATATATCTTTTGTCGTCTGAGACTGGAGCTGAACCCTCACCTGAATTAACGTGGGAAACAACAATCATCAGGAGAACTGTAGTCCAAATCATGGTAGGATCCCCGCAGCTCAGTGAATCCACACAGGTGTCGGTATCTGAGGTAGACTGAGAATAAAGTGCGAACGTCTTTGCTTAAATAGGAAAAAAAAAAAAAAAACGGAGAGTGCTGCTGAGTTTTAATTTCTCCTGGACTGATCAGTGAACTGTGTCATTACCAGCGCAGTGGTCTTTTCTGATCAACAGGCTCATTGATGCAGGACAGCTTCACCCCCCTCCAACCCAACCACCCACCCACCCACCCGTCCAACCATCCTCCCCCCTCCTCCCTCTCGCCCTCTCTGGCTTTCTCCAGCTTCAGCCAGCATAGATGCACAGCGACCAGTAACAAGAGCCATTCATCTCATGGGAAAGTCAGAGGATGTGCAGCACGCTGAATGACAAGGGACCTGTGCGTGTCTCACCATCATCAGAATGTCATCGTTAGAAAATAATCCCTCATATTTCTCTGAGAAATATTTTATAAAAAGGTATAACTCCTCATTTCACGTATAAAAGCACACGCATGGTTATGATCAGAAAAAAATGGAATATATATTGTCCTTGGAGTAAAATGGGGTTAAATGTTTATGCGTTATGCCACGTGAAACTTTCAAAAAAGCCAACCAAGCAGCACATAAATTTGGGATTATGTTGCCAGTTAATATCCCCCACTTGCCATATTAAAACTCTGATATCTCCTTTATCCTCAGACACGAGCGTAATGAGCTTATAAATGATGTTACACGTCCCCGCTGCCTCATAAATTCAATCATCGTCTTGACTGAGCAGCTCAGCGTTAAAAGTGTTACGTCTGTCCAATCCAGGAATAGATCATGTGATTCTGTCACTACTTGGCCCGTGTGAACAAAGCCCCTTTTCTTCAGCGACAATGCTTTCCAAGCAGGGTATCACTATCTCTGCCCTGCCCTGCCCGCTGCCTTATGAGTCACCGTGAGGTGCGCTATATCCGCTTTCCTTTTTAAATTATTTGAATCTTTTGATTGCCGTGGGTTGGATTCATCCAATCGCCTCCGTCTCGCAGCTGTGGGGATTTCCCCGCATCGCACCTTAATCCTTCTTTGACATTTGGTCAGTGCTGGCGTAGGAATTTCCTCGACGAAGGCAAAAAAGGACATCGTTTGAGCAGCTAAATGTCGTGACTGACGAGGTTCAACGTGGTGCTGTGTTCATACCCACTGACGCATGAGTCGTCCTTCATGGTGCAATTTATTTGGCATTTGATTAGATGTACATCTACCTCAGAAAAACACAAGCCCCCCCTCTGCAAATGAAGCATTTCTCTTTTTTTTTTTAAATTTAAAGGCTATGAAACAAACAATGAAACGAAGCATCTGTTGTATTATACATAAAACATTTCAAAACCAGTAAAATTAGTCGTCACACCACCATAGCACAGAAACTACAGTGTAAATGCAGCCGTTGTGGGGTCATTGGCAGGTTTTTTTTTTGTTGTTGTTGTTGATGCATACAGATATTAAACTGTACGCAGACGTCTTACTGTACAGAGTAGACTGTCGAGCTAAAAATGTTTCCATCAACAGAAAATAAATCTCTCAGCATGCCAAAGATAAAAAACAAAACAAAACAAAAACAAAAAAAACAAACATGCACCACAGGTCCAAAAAGCAGGTCGAAAAATAAAAACCAAACAAACTCAATGAAAAAGAAACAAACAGAACTCTTACACGCACGCACACACACAACTTTTTCCACATTTATGAGATTTTGTTCGTTGGATAATCCGCTGTGGATTGTCGATGCCAAAAAAAGAAACAAAATAAAACAAATTTTTAAAAAAAAGAAGAAAAAAAAACGGTTCCCCAACAAAGACCACGCCAATGTGGATTTAACTCTGGACAGGTTCATTTCATACTGTGGATGAAGGGGAGTCGAGATGATAGGAGGGTAGAGCAAGACGGTCAAGGGATGAAGGGACGAGAGGGATGAGGTTATGAGAATGAAGGGTCGAGGGATGGAGGGATGAAGGTAGAGGGATTAAGGAGCTCGGGGTTTGACCAGTGTCGGCTGGTGGCAGAACGACAGAAGGGAAGCGGACTTGAGTTAAGACTTTGAGCGGGTGAAGCGTGTCTTCATCGCTCTGTGCATTAGAGCCCCCGTGTTTCCTGTGATTGAATGAAAGAGAGTAAAGATAGAGAGGTGGAGAGAAGAAGAGAAGAAGAAGGAGGTTTGGGGGAGGAAGGATGTGAACGTCAAAGAGGTGGTGAGCAGATGAGAGGGTGCTAAAACGTATTTGAGATGTGATGAGCTGAAGGCGTGGTCCTTGTTGGTGAACCTCTAAAAACATCAGCACAGACAAACAAAGCTTTACACATGAAGTACATTCAAACGCGACGTGCTCATTCAGACACACGTTAACAGCTGGTTCTCTTGAGGCAGATCAAAAAGCGGTTCGAATGCTGCTGGTTGCGGCTCGACTGATCTTAAACTCCTTCTCCTTCTTCAGGCGTTCGTAATAATCAAACGATTGTCATCATAACAGGGGTCTAAACGAGTTTACACTTTTCTTTTATTACAATTTTTTCTTTTTTGCTTTTAAACTGCAATCCCACTAGAAAAACAGAACAGTAAGAGACCCATCAACACCAAAAAAGACCCAGAAAAAACAAAAATCATCAGTAGCTGGAAACGACCTCTATAACTGAGATAACAGATGTATCGCGTGAAGAATCACACATACAGAGAACACATCAGGAATGGAGGGGCAGCATCCAAATGTGACAAATTTCTTTCCAAAATAAACAAAAAAAACGGATTTAAATCGAGAGATTAACGTGCAAAACATTTAAGCTTTGAGTCACTAATCATGGTTCAAGTTAGCAAAATACACAACTATCCCGCGCAGAGCCGATGATAAAGTAACAACAGAAAGAAGAAGGGGGCGTCTGCGTGATTAAACGACGTCATGATTGGAACAGTCTTTTTTTCTTTTTTAATAAATTGATTTCCTCAAATTCGATGACGGGACAGCGTCGCCTTAACCTTTACACATGCACTTGAAAAGCTTCATCGCTTTCGCTCGCTGATCAGTGTGGGAGGGGAGCGTTTAGACTGTCCCGCGGTAAAAACAATCAAAGGTTACAGCCTGCCAGTCATAAATTAGCATCAAAAAGAACACAAACCCAGATATTTGTCATCAGTACCACGACGTTCCTCCTTACATAATGCCTTGTGCCTGCATTACCTAATAAAAACCCTAGAGAGCAGGAAAACTAACCGTACCTTCTTAATTACAAAACTTTTGCTGCAAATATGCGCTTATAAACCTGGAAGACAGCTTCATGTATCAGACTAATAAGAAACTGAGATTGAGATCCGGGGGGCATGCCGCGACAGACAGAGGCTGATGAGAACGTTATTGTAGCCTGGAGGCCGACAGATCAGATCGCGTCGGTTTTTGAACGACAGTATGGCGCAAAAAACAAAAAAACTGCACAAGCGACAATAACTGGCTTTGTTGTCCGTCTGTCACTCTTCGCATTGTGCTCGGCTGTGGCGCACACAGGTATAACAAATTCGACCGGCACGGACCTGAGGGGGGGTATTTACATCAGGGCTTCTCAAGCCAATCAGGCCATAACTCTGAGACACTCGAATCAGACGGTAGTGCAGCCTCAGTGTAGTGTTATGTCTTACTCTGTATGTACAGAAACAGTCCTCTCTGCTCCCGCTCGGGTGCCAGTGTCTTAAAAATAACAAAACAAAACACTCCAGCTGCAGGAGAGTCTTCAGAAACTCCTCAAAGAAACAGGCTGCGCCTGAAACGTCTGTACAAACTTCTACTACGTCTGCTGCGTCCTCCCTCCTCGGTGAGCAACGCACTCGCGACCTTCCTTAAACCAGCAGGTAATGTCCGGATGCAGCTCCCTGCCGTCCCCCCACGGTCCTATACGACGGTGCTGAGGGAGGAGGCGCAGTCTGCGGGCATGGCGGGGGCGTGGCCATCTGTCGGGGTGTCGGGCCCCACCAGGAGGGTGCTGCTATCTATGGAGTCCTCCCTCTCCTGAGTGGACGGCGCCGAGGCTGGCACGGGAACAGAGGGGTTGGCAATATCGGCCTGCAGCCCGTCTCCCATGGCGTTCATCTGGCTTGGCACCATGGAAACCCCGCGGTGGCCTGGAGGTGACAAGAAAGAGCGGAAATGAAGGCGAGAGCTTAGCGCTCAGCGATGAGATGTGTGAGTAACAGGAAGAGCACCCTACCGAGGTCCACGTAGAGGAGGCTGTCTGGGTTGATGGAGGCTTCATACGGAGGAGGGGGGTCGTCGGGGTGCTGGATGTCGGGGTATTTGTAGGCTGCGTACGGAGGAGGAGGCTCTTGGAAATGGAAAGCGCCTCCCTCGCCGTCATCAGACAGATGCAGAGGAGTTAGACCGGTGCCAAAGGCGTCTGGCCCGTAGTCGAAGCCCGGGACTCGCCTTCCGAGGTTAAAGTGATGCACTAAGGAAAACAAAACAGACGGATACAGAGGATGACGAGTGCGCTGCACAAACACATCGTTATCTTTCAGAGAGGGTCCAACAGCCTTAATGGTGTTGCCATGGCACCGCCTAGCTGGAGATCAGCGATTTGCTTTTTCATCTTTATGATACATCGAGTGACCCGTTCAAAAAAAGCCATGTGTCTCTTGTTTACACTCGAGAACAGCTGTTAGCGTACTCTCTGTGGCAAGACCTGAGATCCCTGCTGAGGCGAGGTGACGGACACGAGTATTTTTCTTATCCGCCTTGTAACTTCCCCGGTGTGGAATCAGTAGAGTCCATTTTGTCTTATCTCATCTTTGATACTCACAGTTTCCTCCGATCAGAGTTTCGATGCGTTCGCGTCTCCGCTGCCGGAGCCTGTGCACCATGAAGAGCAGCAGGGAGAGGATGAGGAAGGACGAGATGCAGCTGACGATCAGTCTCATCCCGCTGGCCATCGAGTCAAACAGACTGTTTCCATCTGAGGAGAAAAAGAGGGAGAACGACAGAATAAGGACATCACAACCTGCTGCGCGCTCGTCGGCAGGCTTTTAAACTCTTTTAACAGGATGATAAAAATGTTGAACACAGGCTGCAGTAAATCGCACTGTAGAGCTGTGAGGAGGAGCTCCACCTTGTGGGACTGACTGATACATGAACGTGACTCCAAATAATGAACGCTTCAGGTGTCCGTGAAGCGGTGAGATGTGGCAGGTACCTGGGTCCAAGCAGGTGAACTTGCAGCACTCTTTGGGATCCTTTCGGAAGTGCTGGCAGCCCTGCGGACGCTCGCACAGCGCGGCGACGCACATCTCAGGCTCGCCGTCGTGACACGTGCAGCTCAGACACGGGTCGTCGCCCTTAGGGGTGAAGTAGTAGCCCTCGTTTACGACATTGTCTTTTATGTCCACGCACGTTTGCCCTGTCGGGGGAAAAATAAAAACATCAAGACATAATCCAGAAATAATATAACGTGTCTGATGGAGGAGACTGAGTGAGCACGTACTCCTCTTGCAGAGGAAGGGGAACTTCTTGTAGCAGTTCTCGGCGTGCCAGCTGTGCAGGCCTCGCTCGTTCATGCTTTTGATCTGAAAGCGCTGCAGCAGGGCGCAGAGGATGTTGTCCTGGGTGGGAGACGCCTCCCCAAAATTGGTGAGACCCTCAGGTGGCAGAAACACCTGCATCGAGCCTGTTGAAGGGAAAAAAGAAAAGATTTTAAAGCATTGCAGATCAAGTTTCAGAACAGTAGTTAACCTTTTGGAATTAAAGAGCAGATAAAAACCAAAATACCTTTATATGCTACCTCCCAGTGGCCCTCCAGGGAGTGGTTCTGATTGGTGAACACATACTGGTAGCCCACCCAAAACCTTAAAAACAAAAACAGACAAAATAAAGTTTAAAATCCACCAAGCTAAATGTTTTATTTCAGGATTTACACATGGGCCAATTGTGTGCACTTTTAACCGCCACTTTTGGCCACTAGATGGCCTGCAAACAATAAGAGAGCACTGTCACTCCCCCACCACCACTGAAACATGAAGACACTAGATAATAGTATAAAATGAGTTGCATGTTCAGATAAAGTGTGAGCGTGCTCGGGGGCAGAGAGTTAATCAGATCACTGACTAGAAAACTGTAAAATTCAGTAAGACTATCTGCCTGTAACTCACTTGCACTGGTCTCTGCGCTCGCAGAATTTGTCGTCAAAATCCACCTCGATCTTCAGGATGAACTGCAGCTCCTCGTTGGTCACGAAAGTCGCCAGCGAGCCGTTGACTTTCTGACAAGTGTCCACGGCCTGCCAGTAGTTCTCGTTCCTCGGGTACACTTTGTAACAGCTGGCCGTCTTCTCGTAGTGATGCCACCCGCTGGGGCATTTCTCTGCGGGCGGCAGAAGGAGTGGCTCACAGTTACAGCTCAGATTTAACAATTAAAATAATGAACTAGGTTAAAGTGAGGTGCTTACTGTTGAAGCGCACGGGCTGAGCCACACCAATGACGTCTTCTACCTGGTCATATCCGTTACCGAAACGAAACCTCTCCTCCTTTATAGCTGCAAAACAAAAATGGCTTCAGGTCAAAACACTTTTCCTTCCTCTATTTAACATAGAAAGAACTTTTTTTTTCAGTGCACAGATTGGTTTATGTTTTGCAACAAGCTTTTCATTTGCCTCATAAATCTGTGTGCAACATTCTTCCACGGACTAATGCAGGCATTTCTTTTATTACATCTCCCGCTTCCTCTGAGTTCTTCTTCTGACTGATTTAGAAACATGAAGTTTGCGTCGTAACCGTCTAAACCGATGGAAAAAGAAGATCAAAGGTTTGGGGAACATAAAAGCAGAACAAAGCAGAGCGATGCAGATTGAATCCTCTGGTTAGTATCATTAGGAGTTTACAGTGGTTTAACCTAAAACCCTTACAGCACCAATTAAATTTGATTTGAGTCATTCGTGTTGTCATGAAGTTAAATCTGGGACAGCTGGAAGTTTCACATCTCAACCAAGAGGCTTTTTCAGTTCTGATTGACTATCGTCGGCTATAGTTTCCACGTGGTTCGTTGGTGCTCCTTGTTGTTGTGACGACTGTTGCCAGAGTCGTTAGAGTCAGTCGCCTGGACGATGACTCCGACGACCATCGCCGAGTGCTAGTGTGGACGATGGTCGTTGGAGTCGTCCACACAGGATCCAACTCCGACACGAGAGTTCAGGTGACCTGAACGACTCTGACGACAGTCCTCACAACAACGAGGACCGTCGAGAGGTGAAATGTTTTTCACGGATTCTCAACCAAGTCCAGTTGCCCCAGATTTCATACAGAAAGACGACCACAGACATCAGGGTGAACCTCTTGCGAATATTTTACCCGGAAATTGTAGCTAATCCTCTTTCTTTGCAAGAAAACGTGTGAAGGAAGGAGCCATACTGGAAACCTGGATACTAAGAGCTCTATTTATGTAATATTCTGATGTAACATCTATGACAGACACATATAAACCTTCACTAGTTAGTTCATGGCACTGAATGCAGGAAAAAAAAAAGAGCTGCACAGGAAAAGAAGAAACCAAGACTGATGTAATGTTTCTTCTGTAAAAGAAAAAAAAAGGAAGAGAAGCCCACACTGTTGGACATTTATAACTAAAATAAACTCCTTGATTCAGTGAATTTAAACTGTGGGCAGACGAGGCAAACAGCAGGAAACACGGGTTATAAGAACAACAATAGTGTGTTGTAGCGACTTTCTTCTGCTTCGAGTTATTGAAGCACAAACTGAACTGAAAACTGTCTTAACTGTTATTTATATTCCACTTCTCTTTCTCCGTCTTTAAACTATACTAGTAATGTGCCTGGCCTTGTTGTTGACGTTTGTACGGTCTGCTATGTGTTCGTGGCCTATTTTAATAATACCACTGCCTCTTGAACCTGTGCTGAAGTTATGAGGTCGAACACTTCCCCCTCCCCCCCCGGTACCCCTGGTATTTGTCGAGCTGGAATTGGTGTGAAGGATTGCTCCACCTTGCCACGTTATTCGACAAAGAGCTAATCCCAAACAAGAACATTGATTTCCATGCACGCGCTGACAATAAAACCCACACTGAGGCATGTGTGAGCATTGTTTGGGTTTTTTTTTTCTTGCATTTTTGGATGAAACCGCAGCTACGCAGTACAGAGCTGACGAGGAAAAACACAATGCTCGGCTTGAAGGCTTTTTCAGTTGATAATAAACAGCTTCTGAAAACATATGATATACTGCACATGGATTTGGGATGAATATCTTTCCCTGCCTTTATTTGCTCATCTGGAAATGTGGTTTCCTCAAAGTATACAGTGTTGTTGGCCGGCCTGCGGCATTGACTAAAAAGTATGTGCCGCTACTGCTGTATGGGGGTCACATGCTGTACTCAATCCTTTCAATAATTCCTATTATGCGGTCAGAGATCTGGGGATAAAGTCTCTCTGGATTTAAGAGGGGAAAACAATAGGATTTTGGTCAAAGGCTTAGCACTGCAGCATCTATGCGGTGTTGAAGAGATCAACAAAGAGTAAACAAAAACAGAGACACATGTGCAGCCACTCAGACTTTAACTCTGCCATCTGACGGCGTCAGCTAGCCCTGTTTTGCAGTGGATTAGGGGGACTTTTTTTTTTCATACCTGCAGGCTTAAAACCATGTCTGAGCTGTTTGGTAAAAGCAAAACAGTTGTATTGAACTGTGTTTGGGGGATTTATTGTGCTACAAACACGCACTACAGATGTGACCGGGTCAGCGGACATCTGAATATTGCTTGATTAGATCCCAGTGCGTCCACGAAGCGTCTCAGTCCATGGACACCTGCGCGCAGAGCCGTCCAGCTGTGATCCGATCGTCTGAGTACGAAGAACCCGGGTTTCGCTATGCTTTCCAGGAATCAATCGCGTTATGGGTGTTGGGTAACAGAGTGGGTGTGAAAAGGGCTTAAGGGAGCTATACTCACGGGGACAGTCCATCTCGTCGCTCTTGTCCTCGCATGCTGTCCAGCCGTCACACTGCCAGGACATTGGGATACACTGCATCTTCCCACTGCGGCAGGCAAACTGCCCGGGGCTGCAGCGTTGCTCTGAAACACAACAAGAGAGTTTGTGTGGTCAAACGTGCACGTGACTGAGGCCAAACAAACGAGAGGAGAGCTTTTTAAGTCCAGCAGAGGACGGAGAGAGGCCACGTGAGCGCTCGTGCTCTTAAACGGTGGTGGGGTGAAGGTTTGGGGGTTTTCTTAAATGTTTCTCTAAATGATGGCGAGTGGGTGCAAACTGAGAAAATCACAGCCAAATAAGACCAGCACTAAACCTCATCAGCTGTCAAAGGAGGACTTTTAATAACTTGAAATAACAGTTGAGTTCGGTTAAGAGGTCGGCATTATCTATAGGCTTTTTGTCTGTTAATATCCTTCAGCGACGCAGTCTGTGGTAAGTGGGTCTCCACGCCACATGTGATCAACATAAAAGATGCCTCTGCATCAGAGCTGCCTGTGTGCTGCCGTCCTCATGTGATGTCAGTCAGACTCAAACAGGTCCAAACAGTGTTACGGAATCACGGGAGAGGAAGTTCAACTGGTTCGTGCTCTCGTTTTTAAAAAGGGGTTAAAAATCTTTTCATTTCTCCTTAAATGTTCATTCTTTTTGTTTACATCTAGAAGAGTTTGGTGAATTATCTTTGGAAATGTTATGTATCATTACAGGAATCAAAGTTAAGAAGGATGAATGACATGTTTTAGATATACAGTCCTTCCAGGCTACCAGGGTTCGAAATAGTAAAATATTTATGGATCATTTTAATTTTATTTACTTGTTTTTCTAAATATAAGAGAGACCAGAGGTAGAGGACCAGAGAGGTTGGCTTCCACCAGGACACTAAGTTTTGTAGTTAAGATGACCAGAAGTAATACTGGAGCTTGTGCCTGTAAACTAACCCTGCTGCAGATAAATATCACGGTAACACTTGAAAAGGAGAATTACATTTTAAAATAAGCATTTAAAATATATATATTTGTATCTGCTGTAAAGTACAGATAAAATGCAGATAATAACACAAAGACAGTCACGGGTGTTTTCAGGCTTTGTGTTTTTTGGTTTTTCATATTTAAAATGAAATTAAAATATTTAAATATATTTAGATCATTAAAGGTTTACACTGAGGGAGCTGCTGAACAGAAAATCCAGATAGCGTCTACACTAAAAGATGTACTGCTTGCTTACCTGACAATAATCTTGCCAGAGCTAGCCGCGGACCTGAAACAAATAGAAACAACAGAGTGACTATCCTGTT
Organism: Nibea albiflora; assembly: GCA_014281875.1. Classification (NCBI taxonomy): domain Eukaryota; kingdom Metazoa; phylum Chordata; class Actinopteri; family Sciaenidae; genus Nibea; species Nibea albiflora. Next base: position 13,597,163 of record CM024803.1, on the reverse strand, counting down.
GTCTTCTTAAGATTTTTTAAAATTTCACTTGTGCCACAATATCCATCCTGATTGTCTTCTTAATTATGTCGTCTAATATTTACAATCCTCTGGCATTTGTCAGTGCTCAGTGATTTCCCCAGTTGCTTGCCCTGTGGTGGGTACATCACACCATCTGTTGTTGGATACAGGTGGTTATGTTTACCTACAATGGAGCTGGGCCACCCACTCACCTGACAAATATGGCAACACTATTTTTACTTACCGAGCTATTCAAGTGACTTCTATTGTTTCATGGGTGTACCAACAACCCCAGCTGACATGAACCCCCACACAGCCGGACTTTAGGCTTGGATGATCCCAAAGCCGACCAACACCGGTGATTAAAGCTGTCTTTATTTGTGCTGCCGCACAAACTAATGATGAAGTTTGAAAAAATAAACCCGAGCTGACCCACAAGATGACTAATTCACTTTTCTTCAAACCAGATCTAATTAAACGTTTACAGCCACGGTGCAGATTTCAGCCTCGTTAATGCATTTCTTTTCATAAGAACTAACATCCGACTGCAGCTTCTCCTTTAATTTAAATATAGTCCGGCAGGACAACTGTTCAGACCTTCAAAAAAAAAGAAGAAAAAAAAAACACATGATAAATCATTTTCTCAAAAACAAGAGTCTCACATTACACCAAAGGTCACAAACCTCGCTTTATCGGGTCGTATTTTGCACAACATCCTGCTTACTGTACGGCACAGACGTAGCCAAGGTTAACAAAATATGATTAAATGAAGTGTTTGTTACACTGTTTCTTTATGACGTGAGCTTCCTGCTTTTTATTATGCACATGGTTGTTGTTGAAGGCTTTTTCAACACAGCGGCGCTCCACCTATTATTAACCATAAATGATAAGAACACTCAAATAAAAAGGTCAGGGTTGAAATAAAACATTTAAAAAAAAAAATCAAGCCACCCTTTAAAACTGACCTCGGATCAGTCCTCCAACACAGCCGACGTCACACGTCTTAGTTAATGCTAAGTGGATTGAGACGCATTACAGACTCGTCTCAGTCTCCCGGGACTGAATGCATTATCATTGATCGCATCTGAAAGTGTCACATTGATGGACAACGTTAGAGACTGCCTAATACGTTAGAGGGGATGTGTGATGTTAATAATTAAAGCGTTTATCTATACGGAACATAACTGTCTGAATGCTTGAGAAATCAATCATGTTTGTGCTCTCGAGATCCGAAAATATGATGTCTCTCTGTGCAGTTTGCCAATTTCCTTACAGACAGTAACGCTTTGTTTGATGAGCGTTCAACGCCTTCACCAGAGGGAGGTGCGAGCGTTTTACTCGCCTGTACGCGGCTGCCACACAATGCAACAACAAATCCAAAATCCGGCTGGTGTGTGTTTATTTGGAATGTCCGACTCCTTTTAAGCTATATCTGCGTGTGCTCTGGACGAGGGGATACGCGCCTGGTTTGTGCTTTCTGATGCCTGTGGTTTGAATAAAGACTTGCTGCTGGCACTGATCAGTATTCATGCTTTGCTGATAACTCCTGCTGGAAATATCTCGAGAGTTGAATATATTCAGATACCACTAGTCTGCTACTTCAGGTTATCAGATGTTACACGGCGAAGGCTTCTCTGGGTTTTGAAAAAAAGAGAAAAATAGAGGCCTTCGCCTCCGTCTACAACATCTTCTAGTTGCAGTGCGCATCCCTTATCATTATCCGAACTTCCTGCCGATTGGGGTGGAGGATCTGAATCAGATGTGGTTAACAGCTGCCTGAATGCCCCTGTGTTTGAAGACGTTTCATTATACTGCACATATTTTAAGGGTGTTTTTATATATATATAAAAAAACCCACATCTGTCGCCTCATAATTAATCACAACATGTCCGATGCCAAGCGCTAACCTCTGTGGCTGTGAAGTGAAAACTATGCCGTAAACTGCCATCCCTCGAATGTCCACTTGGGGCTGGCTACAGAACGATCTCCATAAGGCCCCATGTTAAAAGCAGAAATAAACATGTTTACAGCCTGGTACAAAGAACAGCACAGGCAGACACAAGTGGCTTCCCTGTTACTGGGTTATTTGAAGGCTTCTCCCACTCTCTCTCTCTCTCTCTCTCCATATAGCAAAAATAGAAACCGTGTTAGCTTAACATAAAGAACGGATGCAGAGCATTAGGAGTGACATTTTGTGAAGTTATTCTAGACAAACAAAACTCTACAAACAGGGAATAGCCTCCTCATAATGGTTAGCACCAAAAAAAAGTATTTTGCGATGAGCATAAAACTTTAATTGGAGCTTAAAGTTATGATAATTAACAGCACGGCTGCTTTGATTGACAGGTAGGTGCCGCTACAGGTAGCTTGTTGAGCACCCAGGTGTCAGGTCTGCCGATGATCCACGTCTTTGCTCGGGTGGAAGATGAGGAATGAGGAGCTCACAAGGCAAGCAGGACATAATCATCTCCCACTGAGCCCATTTCTCTCGCAGTCTTTTAGATTTTTTGACGTGAAGTCGACAAATGAGTGAGCACTGGCTACCCTGAGAAAAGTGAGCCTCTGCACCTCTTACATAACCAACAGGAAAATACAATAAAGACTATGAGATTGCCCCCAACTCAGTCCCACCGAGGTATAACAGCACAGTGAGCTGGCCTTGTGCATAGACTGCATCATTTCAAGCCACCGATGATTCACATCAACACTGAGGCTCACTGTTAAAAGCACTGAGTGGGTACAGGCATTCATTTTCTTTCTCCCTTTATACAGCCTCGTATTTAAAAGTAATATTTTCTCTTCATTGTGTGGATGAAAGCACTCCGGGTCACATTCCTTCAAAGAAAACAAGCTGTTTGGTTTGCAAGTCATTAGATGGACATGTTAAGAGACAGTTTGGAGAGAGGAAACGAATAGGCTACGTGTCACTTTAGCTATTTTATTTGTTTTTCTGTGCTGCACTAAAAGGCTCGATGTCCTGTTTAGCACCAATACGACAACGTCAATACTTAAAAATGATAAACAGAGCCTCTCTAAAATACAGAGCTGCACCAGCGAGGTTTATCATATTAGGAGGAGTAAATACTGCTCATTTACTACCCAAGGAAATGATAGCAATTTATTTAAATATCTAATGTGTTCCAGGGATAGAAGTCCCTTGAGGTAAACTGTGAAATTAAATCTACATACTACTGAGCTAGAGCATAAAATAACCATAATCTACCTGCAGGCAGTTGGTGGAGTATCAGATACAAGATTCTTGGATTTACTGTCAGTCCATCTGAAATCCCTCTGCCCTGTGTAAGTGTCCTCCCCTGATATTTTCTCAACAATACGGGAGAGCAACATGAGCAAGACGCTGCAAAACGTTTCAGATGTGAAGAGAAGATGAAAAAAAAGAAATATAGTGGAAGGTCAGGGCTGTCTCACAGACTCCTGTAGCAAGAATATAATGATGTGCTCTTGTAACTTCTAATGGGTGAGAGGTAAATCACTGACGGTTTGAAGAATGGACAGCATATGCGTGACGATGAGGTTTCTCAACAAGGCTCTGGCTAATCTAAAAATCAAACGTGGAACAAAAGCATACGTGAAACCTGGATAGCCATCTGTGATGGCACACACCTGTCAATCAAAGCTGTCTTGCTGTTAATTATGCATAACTTTAAGCCTTAATGTAATGTGAACATGTGAATTCGCCTTCAGTACAGTTGTCATGAATGTGGAAATTAGCTATAGAGACCAAAACTGTTTTTTGTACCAGGCTGTAAACATGTTTATTTCTGCTGGGAACATTTTAACATGGGGACTTATGGAAACTGACTTCTTCTGTAGCCAGCCTCAAGTGGCCGTTTGAAGAACTGAAGTTTTTTGCCATTGGCGCTGGCTTCACTTCACAGCCACGCTTGGGCACTGCTTTTATATTAATCAAACCTTCAAATCATCTTCTAAAAGAAGTCTTGACTTGGCACCGTATCTAACGTTGTTCCTGTTGGATCACTGCGAGTTACCTGTCAAATGCAACTCCAGTCTTGTCGGCAGAGTAACTAAAGTGTAACTAAAACATGTGACTGTTGATGGATGATGTTTGTCATAAGTTAGTACAAATAGTGATAAGGCAGCTGCCAAGGTAACACGGACTAATTCCTACAGACAATAAGCAAAACTCAGTGAACTGGTTACTCAAGTTATTGGTCGACCAGAATCTGATTACTTTGCCTGGTTCTTCACAATTAGGTGAAGACGACTGGATCTGTGGCCTGTAAGTGACCCATCTCTGCAGTGCAATCTCACAAAATGTTCACACTTTTCACGGTTTGATGTCCACAAAACACATGACATGCGTGTCTGGATTGTGCGAACAGAATCTAAAGCGACCACAGGACTCGCACATGCACTAACCACCGAGCCACTGCCTTGCATGACATGTGCATGATCGTATCTAGTTCTGTGTCTACATCTGTCACGTACTTTTGCAGTGTTTGGCAGAGTAACGCAAAAAACGTGCGTCACATGAGCAACCTGCAGCGATGCATCGTATTCCGAATTTGTGGTCGGGTGTGAGCATGCTCGGCCCGGCTCGCTGGCAAACATCCTGATCTGTCCGCACAAAAGTGAAGTCCATTACAAGGAGTCATGTACAAATGTGACAACCATGCACACTGCCAAGTAACTCGAGCGCAGATGAATAAAACGGAACCTTCATGAGACACTTATCTTGCTTGTTACAACCTGCTGTGGAGGTCTAGTGTGGAAATCTGGTAAGCCTGAAATTTATCAAGGTTAAGTGAACGTATTGATGGGTGTGTCAAAGAAATGATTCCGAGGTGTGATGCTTGTATGACACATGAACAACAATGTTCGTGCTTACAGCTGCTATACATTTTTTTAATTGAATTACGTTCCAGCAAACTGGATTATTTTTAAGATGAGTGCCTGAGTCATGTGGGCATCAAGCTTTTGGGAAGCCTGCACTTGATGTGCAACAGCATGCTCTACAAAAAAGACACAAAAAAAAAAAAACACACCCTGCCTGCGACACGGTCTGTGAAGAACACGATAAAACAGGTAATCTCACTGTGGGAGCCCTGGCACGAAGGCCACACTACCCCCCCCAAAAACAAGTAGCAGAAGTGTCTGTCGCAAGGCTACAATACGGATGACAGACATCCTTCAGTTTCCAGTTCACTCACTTAAGTTATATAAACAAATGAGCTCACTCTTCAACATTAGAGTCAATAATCCACCTGTGAAAAGAAAAATAATGAGGGCCGAGTGAAACCACAAAGAGCCTCCTAACAATAACTTAGTATTTACACAAGAACCAACCCTCTCACAGAGCAGGCAGTGTTGTGCGTAATGTTGTTTCTGGGCTAGAGGTTACTTCTTTTGGATTAAGCCAAACAATAATGTGTTTATCCACGACTTGGGCTGATAGCAGCCTCTCCAATCCATACGACTGTCGGGATCACAAGGTGCATTTTGTCTACGTTGCTGCTTAAAAAAAGGGTAAGAATCTGCATTCAAGGCACGAGTGCAGGCTTTGAATGGAGACGATTAAAGATGTACAGTGTGCACGTTTGATATAAACAGAGGGTTTAATAGATCGTGGATTGGCCGCACACGGAACAAATGATTTTCCAATCAACGATGCAATAAAAACATAATTATTATCTGCATACAAGTCATGTAACTATGGCCCCTAGCATCTTTAGGGCAGTGTCATTACGATTAAATGACTGTTATTGCTCACTCCGGTGTGTTGTGTGTTGAGAGCCAGCTTTGGGGATGCAGGAGCATGAATCTCTGACATGCATTTCAAATTACAGCGTCACAAATCACGGTTTCATTTGTTTACACGCGACTTTAAATGCCCACATTTTATAACAGGAGCGCACATAAATCTTTATGACCTAATTGACCCATTTTTTCTGCGCCAGTAAGTGTCAGAACTAGCTAATTATGGACGGTGTTTGTTTGTAAAAATAAAAAAGGGTTTATTTTTATTTAAATATATACACTACAGCTATGTTGGATGAATATTTAAGGATTGTTCGTATATATATCTTTTTTATTTTTTGCCTGAATGGGTTTTGTTTGCCTACTTTTAAAAATATAAAATAACCGATAGCAAGGCGGTCCTCCACGCTGACCAGCAGCAGCCCAGCGGCGGTTTAAAAAACCACCGGAGCCCGTGGTTTATCTCGAAGGCCTTTCCGCCTTGACCTGCCGCTTTCTTGCTTCCAGCTGTAATCTCTGTTTCTCTTACTTCCCGAGCCGAGCCGAGCTGAGCCGAGTCCACGGGGGAATGTGTGCAAAGCAAATAAAACAACTTAGATTTATTTACCTGTCCGTGGTGGGTCCGTTAACGTGAGGACGAAGAGAAGAGAGAAGAGGACGAAACTGCTGCTGTCAGCCTTTGGCAACATTTATCCTCCATTCATAGTAACTCCTCTATTCAGAAATGTTAACAAATATACCGAGGATCTGCAACCGCCGCCGCCGCCACCGCTACCGTCGCCGCCCTCTCCGGATTTTACAACGTTAAACGCTTAACACAGTTCAAACCCATGTTTGTACACACTCAAAGTGGCCGTTAACGAAGAAAAATAACGTCTGTGTAGCATAGTAGCACCGCGACACAGATTGTGGTTAATCTGGCTCGAGCAGCTAACGTTTAGCCGTTGACGTCCTCCTCCTCCTCCCGCTGCTGCTGCTGCTGCTGCTCGGTGTGGAGCGGCGCTGATCCAAGATGGCTGCGGCCTCCCATCACAACAATCCCAAACATGGAACACACAGGCGGTCAGCTGGAGGAGCCGTCGGGGCGGAGTTTAAACAGATTACACCCACTGTGACACACGATAACCAACGTGTATGTGTGTGTGTGTATGTGTGTGTGTGTGCATAGATTTTCTTTATGTTGATGGATCCAGTACTAAATATTATCGCTGTTTGAGCCGGATGGTACCACCACACCGACACCCGGGCGGCGCTGGTGGTGGTGAGTGGCGCAGTTTATCACGCAGCATCACAGGCGCACAGGACGGCGTAGTTGTCCGCTAGTTAGCGCATATCACGAGACTTTGATGAAGAGTGATTCAACTGTTTTTTGGGTGATAATAATAATTTCCTCATTGATAACAACTGTACTGAAGTTGAACTTTTATATAACTCGCCCATTCAAATTATATAAAGGCTTTAAGTTATGCATAATAATATGACTTCATCTTTATGCAATCTCACAGCTAGATGCCATTAAACCCACACAATGGACCTTTAATCATTATGTATATATCCCATGTTACTGCTGTAGGTGTTGTGAGAGCCACGTGTCCCTAAAAACAAAGTATTTTCATGAGCTCAGAAAAAACCAAGAGGTTTTTTTTTTTATTGTTTATTTAAGTTAAGAAGTCAGAGAACTTTCTTAACCCATAAAGACTTAATCCTTCAGTTTATCAGAAAAATGAAAACATGGTTTTTACTGGACAGAAAAGTTATGAAAAACTGTAATCTGAAAAGTAACTAGTGCAATATTTGCCTCTGAGATGTAGTGGAGTACAATTATAAAGTTGACCAAAATGGAAATACTAAAGCATCTTAAATCTGGCCTCAAGTCCAACACTCCCATCCATCCATTTTCTGTAAACTCTTATCCTCATCAGGGTCATTGGGGTCTGGAGCTGATCCCAGCTGGCATTGGACAAGAGGCAGGCTACACTCTGGACAAGTCTGCAGTTCATCACAGAGCTGACACGTGGAGACAAACAACCATTCACACCTACGGACAATTTAGAGCCACCATGTCTTTGGACTGTGGATAGAAAGCTGTGCCCGAAGAGAACCCACCCTAAATACAATTAGTTAAATTTTACCACTAAAGTAAAGTCACATTCTCTTTTTTTTAAAAACTACTTTTGTGACGTGATCCAAATCTATTATTTTCTTTTAATAAATAAACATTCAATTGTACTAAAATCTAACATGATAAAAAAAACAAAACAGATAATGTCCACAACAGAGTCCAAATGATGTTTGTCCCACTACTGATAACATGCTCGGTTATGAAAACACTGACCTTTGAACTGTAAACTGTGACTCTCTGAAAAGATGAAGTCGTAAATCAAACTGCAGTGTCCGTCTTGACTTGCACACGCACACACACAAAGCAGGACAGAAATCTGGCCTGAGGAGATGTTATAACCACTAATGCTCCAAAAAACAGACAGAGGCATGCAAGAGTGTTTCTGGCTATTTCAGGAGGATGACTAGGCCTGTAGATTTGAAGCTTACTCGAAAAAAACAGATTTTAAAGTTATTTTCCTGCAACCATTGTGAGGCAGAACAGAACAAATACTAGGACATCATCCGTGGATAAATGGTTTTATATTCTCTTTCAGACAATCTGTAGCCAAAAATCTCTTTAAGAAAAATGTACAGATTATGAACTTTAAGAAACATTCATCATTTACAGACTCAGTGAGCTGTCCAACTGAAACCGTGTGTTTTCCCCATATATAACACCAAAACCTTTTGTATGGTAACAAAACATTTCATTTCTAAGATTTCTATGATGCAGGGAAAACAGTCACAGCAGCATGGAGAGCTGGGCAGATTAGGCGTTGGCTGCTGGGTGGATGGCTGTACAAAAATGCATGAAACTTGCATTTGAAATAAAAACAAAACATAAAAAATAAGATAAACACATAATTAAATAGAGTTTGACACTAAGGTGTATTTCACAGAGATCTCCCCAAAAACGTAACAAATAAATCCATAAAAACTCTTCTGTAGTCTTCTGTACATGTCTTTATCCGGCTGAAAAAATGTGCTCTTAAAATTTGAGGGAAATGCCTGGAGACTTCATAATCGAGTTCTTTCCACTATAATAAGTCTGTTTTGTACAAATCCAGCAGAGAACAGCTTCTCTTGCTCAGAAAAAGTCTGATGCTTTCCGTCTCTTGGGAAGTTGCAGCAGATTGTCTGTAAGTGATGTAACGTCCTGAGAGCTCGGCGTCTTGGCTTTGTTTGGTGTCGGCGTTCCTGAGGGAGTGGAAGGGCCACCGAAGGGAGACTTGCAGCCAAGGACTCTGTGCGAGGGCGACGGGGTGTAACTCGCGCGCAGTGCTTTGTCTGTGTATTTGTTTGACGTCCGATTTACGAGCCTCTGAAGTGCAGGGGTGAGGGCTGGGCTCAGGCCTTTGGGTGTAAGACTGCAACACAAAAAAAGTGATGTGATCAGGACTTTCAAACTAGCAGCTTAAAATAATCAACAACGTAAGCTCAATGTTTCCTTCAAAAGACAGGAGTTATTCTAGTAAGCTATACACTGCAGATATAACAGAGTACAGAAGGTCAAACATCTTTACCTGGCAAGGTTCTCTGTGACCTTTCGCAACGCCTCTTGTTTCTTTGCTCGGTTTTTAGCTGCAGCTTCATTGGCCATCTTTAATCCCAGCCTCTCTCGTCTTCCTGGCTCTGGAATCTTTTACAAACAATATTAAATGTTAATATTAAATGTTCAATTCCTAAAAGAATTCAGCTACGACTGAGCTCTTTCAGATCGGTACCTTAAATGATGGGCCGTGATTCCTCTCAACATATGGAGTGTCTGATCCGTCCAGACGAAACGGGGTGCTCTCGATCTCACCCCAGGTCATCAGAGGAGACTCGGCTACACCTGAGGGGACAGAAACAGCTTCCAGAAATCTGCTCCAAATGTAATTTGGAAACATTTAGTTTCGTCTGTCTCAGGACTGTTAGTGTGACTCTGAGATGCACTTACCAGGTGCAGGGGAAGGCATTGTTTCAAAACCATATCCATTCACTGTTGGCGATTCATGCGGGATGAGCTCTTTCCCATCTGGGCCGACTTTACCCTGTTTGAACTGGACGCGAAACATGACACATCAGCTACAACATTCATGAATGAATGCACTTATTCAATTCAAGAGTGTCAAGACAATTAATGAATACGAATGAGGCACTAATTTCTGGTTTACCATATTCCTAAAACGTACCTGTGCGTTGAGGGCTGCGGCCTGCTGAATCTGGCTTTTATTGAGAGCTTTGCTGAATGGGTCTCCGTTAAAGCGCGTGTTCTTGTGAATGACCTCTCGAGGCTTCTTAAACAAAGCATCATCGTCTTTAACGCCTGATTAATGAAAAATATGAACATGTGAAAACACATGAAATAAACTTGTTCTCTCATAGATTATATGTCTTCAATATGAGAAGTATGTCTTTCCAAGTCTGGTCTTCTTACCCTCTGGATAATACATCAAGGCATTCTTCGCTTTGTACTCCCATGTCTCAAGTCCAGCTTTGACACATTCAAGAGCTGCTGTCTCTACCGATGGTAAGGCAAGGTTCTTCTCGTGGCGCTGGAAAATATCAAAAGCAACAATTATTTTACATCAAAGGTGTGCCAATATTTTAATAACTGCCTGACTGACAAATAACCAAATCATGCCACCCTCAAAGATGTGGGCATATCTGCAATTTATGATTCATTCATTTGCTTTCACTTTAACTAAAGCTTTTAACTCTGTATGTACGTACCTCCTTGTATTCAGTCTCGGCCTCATATAACCAGGAATGCCTCAGCTTCTCTTTGTCTTTTGCCAAATCCATTATGTGCTCAAATGATGCATTATCCTCACTGGTATTTTTAGCAAGGAAACGATCCAGACAGGGCAGCTCTTTCTCCCCCTTGTCATCATCCTTGCTCTCTATGAATACAACATCGATAGAAATGGAGTTAAACCAACTGTTAACCGCTTCAAAGAGAGTCTTACTGCCAGACATGATTTAGGAAAGTTGCAACAAAAGGGTTTTAAAGTGGAACACAAGTCTGAGAGTTCATATAAATCAGACAAATAAAGCTCAGAGCATTATGTTATTGTCTGTTCTGCATCTTATTTGAGATACTTACCCCCATCTAAACCTTTATTGCCATGAATGGAGGAGGGAGACCCCGAGCGGCCCACTGGCGTCTCAAAGCTCGCTGGTGTCACATCTTACATACAAGGAGACAGAAAAATAGCTGTCAGTTAGACTAAATATCTGGTGGTTACAATATCTCTCTCTGGTATATATCGTCACACACAGTAGGGTATAACAACATGAAGTAAAATTCAATCTTCATGTTACTCACAAGGTGCGGAGGACCGTGGTGTAGATTTAGTCAAAGATGATCCATATCGGATGGATATCTCTCTCATCCTCTCCAGGTCACCACTTTCTTCGGCGTCGAGGTAGTCCTTCTGCGCTTGTAATTTAGTCACATCTGGGAAGAAATCCCTCTGGATGATCTTCTCTAGACTCTGTTAGACAAAAAAAAAGGTACATTTGAGTTTGTGTCAAGGAAGGTAATGACATGGGCTTTGTTATGTACAAAAAACAATCAACATATGAGTCAATATAGTCCCATTTTCACTTGTTCTTCTGTATTTACTAGGCTCAAAACAACAGGATGGCGTGGCTGAAACTAAGGCTGATCAATCACAATAACACCATGCAGATTTATTAACATACCTTAATATCATTAACGTGACAACACTCCTAATCACATCAAATCACAATCCTGTAAGTAGCAAACTAAATTGACCATGTCTAGTATATTTTCATACAATGTTATCACACAAATACACTATTTATGTATCCCACAATTATCCGTGAAATAAACAGGATACCAAACAAGCCTTAGGGCACTACAGCTATAGTATAACTAAGTTACTTAATTGCTAATTACAGATGTTTGTTGGTGGTTAACAGTTTCTTTGCTGGCATTAACCGAGCTAACGCAGCAGCCCTGTTGTGTTGTGTCAGTACTACCGTCCCCGTGTCATATCATAACCTGTAATTTACGTACCTCTATGTACTGCTCTTCATCGAGGACCTTCCTCTGCAACTTCTCCTTGTCCTTGTCCTCGGGTTGTTGAAGGAGAGCCACTGTTGAGACCGCTAAAGGGACCAGAGTCCCGGACAGCGATTTCCTCACGCTGGCGCTGCCCTCCATTTGTGGAGCTTCTTTCGGCTAACGGCTAACAGCTATCGACTAACGGCTAACGGCGCTCCTTCTACGATGAACGGGTCGAAACGGAAGCTGGACTTCGTACCGGAGACACACGGTGTAAGTATTTTAATCACACACGACACAACCAGACAGATAAGACTATGTGAACCTCCCTAATACACAGTTTGTTATCTAACTACTTACTGTAAGCTAACTTCAGGTCGGCGTACAAACAACGTAGTACGTACGGGATGAACTGTTACGTCACCGGAAGTTTACTGCCTCTCAGGAAATTTCAGAATAAAATATAATATGTGTATAATTACCAATAATAATAACAACTGACAATCTGACAATCACTCATTTAAATGGACTAACTGATAATATTGCTATAATTGAAATGGAAATATGTTAGATAGAAGTAGGAAGTTATTAATTACACACAAAACATAACTGGGGAGCATTTGAGCTATAAGAGAGGTTGTTTAAATACAAATATTTAAATTCTTCAAACATCTTCACTGCACGTCAGCTTTTAAATTGGTTTGAGTTTGGATGTGCTATGGCTTGCATAAAATAATAACTTCCTCCACATCTCCACAAAAAAACTTTATTTGTTCTCAAGGACACTTTTTCTTCACAACTAGTGCAAACTATAACAATCCATGTACAGATTCAAGATTTAACTTGCAGGAGTCCTTCTACCAATCACTCAAACAATCAGATTCATAAATAGGATACAAAACTGTCACATGACTTGATTGATGCAAAAGCTGTGTCTAATTCCCGGAAACACAGGTTTTATGTGTGTTTCATATTTCATAACAATGGCAGGAGACATTCTTTGTATTTATGTAACTCAAGCACACACACACGCATACACAGCCTCTTCTTTTTTTCAATAAAAAAACAAACTTTAGTTTTGTGTGTTTCCCCCACCAAATGACAGTCTTTTCTGACGCCTCCACTTTGCTCTTCGGTTTTTAAACCAAACCTATCAACAGAAAAGACATGTTAAGACGTGTTTGTGTAGAACTAGTATTGGACACCATTATCAACACAGACATACAATTAAAAGGGATTAAGGTGAAATGTAGCGCTATCATATCAAATGACACATTTAAACTTGCACACATCCCAATACAACACTGAGTTTGGAGTAGTTTGAAACTTATCAGCAGGCTGAATGTGACACTGTAGTCTTACCTCTACTCTTTCCTCCCTTAAGTGAGTGCGCTGCGCTAGTTTCTCCCTCGTGTTCACGTCTGGATACTGGTTTTGCAGGAACAGCTCCTCCAGTGCGTCCAGCTGCTCCTCAGTGAAAATGGTGCGGTGACGCCTGGTTCGCCTCTGCACCTGACCGGTTGTCTGCTCCTCTCTGTGGGCGTCTCCTAGCCTGCATGGGTCTGTGAGCATCGCTGGGGGCCATCCATACTGACAGGCTGCAGAGAGTACAGTCAAAAGCAGTTGAAAACAGAAGCAGACAGAGGCGACTCTTCTCACGAGGAGAGTGGGTTTGAACTTACCTTCATGAATGAAATCAGTCTGATATATGTCTCCACAGTGTGAGCAGTAACAGCAGCACAGGCAGGCGTGATGAACAGTCTCTGTCTGGCCTCCAGCAGGACTCAGTGCTCTCTCTTTTAGTCCAGCACCACTTGTTCCACATGACCGTCTGTCTCCATTACTGTTCGGATATTTGCTCAGTATGTTCTCAATGGTGAAAGGAAACTTTTGTCTCTCCATTCCAATCAGTCCGTCCATCTCCAAAGAAATTCCAGTGAAACACAAAAGCAGAGATGACAGGATATTGACACACTTTTTCGACAGTTCAAGCTCAGCTGCTCCTCTGCTTCTACTCTCTCTACAACAGTGTGTCAGGCCCTTATAGTGAAATTGGGAGGCAAAAAAAATAGTAAAACTATAATCCCCCCTATGGACCAGACACATAAAACGGTTGAAACTTAATTCCTAGCTAATCTGGGCAGTTTTGTGAAGAGGTTAGGGAGGACGGCAGATTCAGTTAATCTTGCTTCATTCCTTTCTCCAAAAGAAATCAGATTTCACTGCATAAAATGAGAAGTGGAGAGCTCCTAAGATCCTTATTGTTGAGGTTTTAGAGAAAAGGGGATTGCTTGGTATTAGAAACCTGGATTTAAAGATGAATGTTTTTTTTTTGGTGTGGCCGGAGTCTTGTGTATGCTGAATTTGAGGATTAGCTGTTAAATGTATTTCATAATGTCACTTTCTATTTAGCTTTTATCGACAAATGATCTCGTGCAAATTGGCAGATATGTTCAGCAAATGACACAAACTGAGACACAAACGCTGACAACAACAATGCATACTAATCACGCACGGTAATTAGGAAGTTGCGGATAAATGAGTGACTCATCCAGCCAGTGACGTGTGGGGTGACACTAATAGATTTGCACGTAGAAACACAAACGCAGTGTGGTTTGTATTCGTAATCATGCATCGTGTGTCTTATCTGTGCGGTGCAGTCTCACTTCTCTGACAATGTGCACAGCTGAGGTAAAGCTATTACAGGTTAAATTCATCCCTCCCAACAAATCCTGTGATTTCATACAAGGCAATACACCTTTTTTTTTTTTTTTTAACTCCCAGAGAATTAATGGATTTCCACAATCTGTCTTAAGCTCCTCTTATAAGGGCTTTTGAAAACAGATAACAATAAACACCATCCCATCCTTTTCACTTGGGTTTAATAGCGCCCAGATTGTTGATGTATAGTTTGCGGAGCATGTGAGATTGCTATCTGCGGTTATTGTGGCTCTCAATAGAAGGAATTGTACCACATCCACATCGGTTCAAACAGTTCAAAATTCATTACCGGGGATTAGAATGATAAAGGTTCATTTTGTCACCGTAAGAGAAATATTTGGTACAAGAGGGAAAAGCAAAGAAAAGCCATCGCCGCCCCATGGCTGATACAGTTTTTTGAGATTTTTAAGGAGCGGCTCTCTTCAATTTAAAGTGATTTACACGGGACAAATACACAACCTGAAGCGACATATAAATAGAAAATGGATAATACTCATTTATTTTGCTCTCTCACTCCCCGGATACAAAAGTCAAACACCAAACACCAGCTGAGATACAGAGGCAATAAAGCATGTCAACACCAGGCCGAGGCTGAAAGAGAAATTATAATTGCTTCTCTGCCTTATTGTAACGTGTTGCTACAGTTTGAACACCGTTATTTCTAGGAAATATTACACACTTGAAGTGCAGAGATTGGCTAATCTGCACTTTTGGTGTTGAACTCGAACAACAGGTCAGTGGCAGAAAGAGATATTTTAACATGAACAGTAAAGGACACAAATTTAGGACATTGGAGGCAGGATTACAAATACACCCACACACTGACTGTTGATAAATGAGCAGTAAACCCCACATGGCATCAGACTATTCACGTGTGAAAAAGCTCAGTGTCTCTGTTCGCTGCTGGACCGGGGCCCAAAAACCTCCTGGGAATCTGAGATTGCAGCTGTGTGACCAGGAAATGCAGAGGATCAACCTTCTCCTCTGTGTTTGCTCCAGACTTACTAGTATGTGAGCTTGTGCGGTAACTGTGCTCAGAAAACATTTGTCAGATGGTGTTACCCCGGGGACTTGAGGGGGAATGGAGAAAACCACTGTGTGGTTTGCAGAAACTACATATCTAATGGCTGTATAAACACAAATATTATGTTGCTCTGTACTTTTTCTCCCCTTGAAATCTGAAAATGAGCTCTGTGATCTGGCATTCAATTTGTCTGGCTGCAACATCACCCCGCAGGCTTTCTGAATTTAGGTGGTGTTTAACCCGTAGTGACCATATGTTTTAGTATTTAAGTCTGTTTATGCTACGAAAAATGTACTCAACATACAGATATATTTTGCAGGAGTGGTGCTTTATTTGCACCAACAGGGAGACATAAATATTTATTCAATCTAAAACTTGTATACGGTTGAATTCTCACACAACCATGACAAACTATACATGATTTGAAAGCACAAAGCTTCGTGATTCTGTCAGTGTAAACCGTTTTACGATCCCAATATCAGTGCAAGAACAGATTCTTATTTTGTAGGAAAGTTATGTGTACAACAAAGAAGTGTAACATTAAAACACCTGTGGAATGTTTTAAAGGTTTAAAGTATATAAAAAATGGCTTTGGGGGTAGAATCAGACTACCTCCGACCGCTAAAGAAGACTAACATCTCTACGGGCAAACAAACAAGAAGAAGTCCAATTTTATGAAGAATGGAGGCTTATGGAGATCGACTTGTTCTGTAGCCAGCCTCAAGTGGTCGCTCGAGAAGTTACAGTTTTTGGCACATCCGCACTGGACAGCTTCAACTGGTTGCCACTTGGGGACAACGAAGGTATTTGGCCCAGGATTGTTGACCAGGCCATTGTCATTCATCGTCCACACCGGACCTCAGGTGACCTGAACAACAGTCTTCACAACAACAAGGACCACTAAACGGACCAAGTGAAAACAATAGCCTGGTCAAAGATCCCACCAGGGCCAAATACCTCAGTCTCCCCACCAGTCAATCAGGACTGCGAAGCCTCTTGGACGCAACCCAGTCGACATTTTTTGAGCAGTTAAAGGCCTATCTATCTATCTATCTATCTATCTATCTATCTATCTATCTATCTATCTATCTATCTATCTATCTATCTATCTATCTATCTATCTATCTATCTATCTATCTATCTATCTATCTATCTATCAAGGCCAGCATTGAGTAGTGCGCCCCCTTGTGCCCACACACTAGTGTTACCGTTGCACGGCAGAGCGACACAGCGCGGCAGGCAGCCCGCCACTCGCGATAACTCGCGTTGTGGGGCGGAAAAGGCGGGAGAAGACTGCCGCTTCCGCGTCCGCGCAGCACACACAACAACAGTACGGCAAAATGGACGAGAAGTTAATATTAGCTGTATTTAATTATCCAGAGCTTTACAATGTCACTATGCCGAATTACCGCTGCACAGAAAGTCGGGCAAATGCCTGGAGGAGCATCAGTATCGTACTGGGTCTCCCATGTGAGTGTTTTTTTTTTGTTTATCACAACTTTACTGTCAGTTATTATTCGCTTAGCCTCGTTGGACGTGGGCGACTAAACAGACGTTAGAAAACATTACACATTCCCATTAGATAGAGGTGCTTCACATGTGTGTGTGTGTGTGTGTCTTTTATTGTTTTGGTTTTTTTTTTTTTTTTTTTTAAATCCGCGCCAGTACATCCACATCTCGGTGTGTGTGTTGCTGCAGCCGGCCGCGCGTACCGTGCTAGCGGTAGCAGCCGCTGCTCTCACACCGTAGGCCGCGCAGCGCCGAACGGCCACTGCGCCGTCAGCCAGCCGCGTGTCCAACACGGCGGAGGAGGGGAACATGCTCCGCGGCACGGACTCGCTTGTAGTCACCGCTTAACCGCTCCGTGTATAAAGTGAAAGCGTCGCCGCCACCCATCCACCATCCACCCCCCCCTCCCAAAAGAAGGTGTGTTGTTGGGATAAAATATGTCGGAGGGCCGGACACAGCCTGAAATGTAATCAGGTGCACGCAGGCATGGTGGATGATTGTGCGGCATGTAACAAGGGGTGAAGCAACAATGACCTCCAGACATGTTGGGACCAAAATAAAGACTACTAACCTTCAGCCTTTATCTGTGCAACTTCATAATAATACTTTAATGTTGACACGAATGAAGTAGTATTTTATATATTTTAACACCCCATTACTGATCATATATTACACAGCTCCTGTACACTTTACTACACAATTTGATGCAGTCCTTACTGAGCCAGGGTCCCTGAGAGTTTTGTACCTGAAGAAATACTCACGATGTCAACAACACATTGAAATGTTTTGGGCAAGAGGAACCGGTCAGCTCAGCATAAGGGCACTAAACAGTGTAGCAGCAATACTTAAATACAATGTTATGGATAGAAATATAAAATATAAATAATATGTATATACAGGTATTGAAGTGAGCTGTATAAATAAACACACTATATTATATATGCACAGATATTGGATATTGCACAGTGTAGAGGTATATCAGATTAGATTAAACTTTATTGTCATTGCACAAAGTATGTGCATATGGACAGGATACATAAATATAGTGCAGGCATAAATATGAATATGTTAGGATATATACAGCATAAGCCAAAAGGCCAGGTTGAATACACACACACACCCATTGGCAGTAGCAGCAATTGCAGGTAAAGAAAAAGTAATCAGGTGTAATCATGAACAGTTATTATATAGTGTGTGTGAAAAAGCTGATTAAATTGGTCAGCATCAAAAAACAAAAACAGGCGTGGATGCACAGTATGGATTGAGTCATATCACACTCTATGTCTAGGTTGTGATGTTTCACTGCATTACATTTACATTTAGTCATTTAGCTGATGCTTTTCCAAGCGTATTCAATTAGGTGAGTGGAGAACCAAAGACTACTTTGTATGTATTTAATGCAGGTAGTCAGCAGAGCTCGATGAGCAGCGGGGGTAACATGTATTTCAGTTGTAGGCGAGTGTTATATTGCTTTAATACAACAGTTGTACAAGTGTCATTTATTAGTTTACAGTAATAAGTGACAACAGATGATGATTGGTTTGTGTATTGAATCATTTATTTGGCTCCACAACTGGACAGCGACTGCACTGTTGCCAAGCGACACACCAACACCTTCCTGAGCGGCAGCTTGCTTGCTTTGACTTGGCCAAGTCTGAAAGGAGTTTAAGGCACACGTTTGCTTAATTTTTTGCTCTTCTCTTATTTGTTTGATGTCGTATGAGCACACCTGGAGGTTTACGCTGAAGCATCGAGGCTTCTTTCCTTCCCTGTCGCCTGTCAAATGTTATTTGTGGTAAAATGATCATCTTTGACTGTAAAGCAGTCTGAAAAGTCTCAGTGCTGTTACACTCGATATCAGCACTCATGCCTCTCGTCCAATCAGATTACTTCACCTGAACTACCTGTTATATAAATAATTAGAACTTAAACGTGATATTTAGGATCACACTTCTCGGAGCTGTACCTATTTAGTCTTAATATCTGTGCAGCAGACTGCATACCTGCACAACATCTGTGGGAATGTTATGTATGAGCAAATATTTCAATTTCAAACAGAGTTTAGAAAATATGTGGTCATGATGGATGTCCGGCTCGCTTCATTTTTGTGATTCCTGTGAATTTTTGTTAGTGCACTCTCCTTACACTCTGCTATTTTGTTTTTCCAGCTGAAGAGTGTAAAAGAAAATGGAAGAACATGAGAGACAGGTACTTGAAGGAAGTCCGGATGGAGATCAAAAGCAAGAAGCAAGGGGAGATCGTGCAGAGTCGATGGAAATACAGACAAATTATGAATTTTATTGCACCCTTCACCGGATCAAGAAGTGGAGTGGCAGACATCTGCGGCAACAACGACGATGACAACGACAATCCTGACAATGAATCTGGCAGCGCGGAGGGAGAGAACGCATCATCTGAGGCGGTGAAGACACCGCAGTCCATCGTGAAGGTCCCTGTGAGTCCACCAGACCTCAAAACGCCCCAGATAACGTTCGTGACGCAGCTCCCTTCTCAAGACACACAAATGGCCCAGCTGGCTGTTCTCACTAAGGTGCCTTCAGGCCCACAGATCACCAACAGCAACACCACCACCACCACCACCACCAGCAGCAGCAGTAAAGCTGCACGGAAACGGCGCCTGGCGCAAGAGTCTCTTTCGCTACCGTCTTCTCAAAGCACACCATCTCCAACAAAATGGCTGGTCAAAGACAATGGCACCTCGTTTCCTAACAGGCCGCGGGACGAGGATGAACTGTTCCTGCTGAGCTTCGTCCCCGCCCTGAAGCGGCTCGCTCCACAGAAAAGGTGCGAGACGAAAATGAAGATCCAGCAGATTATGTATGAAGCAGAGTTCAACGTTGTACAGCAAGAATCTCAAGAGAAACAGCCGGAGTCAGAAACGCAGGACTAAACTAAACTGACTTGTTTTTATATTCTGTTTTCTAAAAACCTCTTCCATGATGACCAAAATATCTATTTTTACAGCTCAAAGTGGTGAAGTACTTCCCTTTTATCATGTGAAATCATTAACTATGAAGAAACCTACTTTACAACACATTTCAGTATTGAGCAAATCATTGATTTTGTTTCCACACACCGCTCTGCGTTTTGATTTGTGTATTTATTGTGAGAGAACGACGTCCCCCGATAGATTTGCACCTTAATAAGACAACAGACAGGCTCGGATTAACATCTTTTATTTACATAGTTTAACTTTTCATAGAGCGAATTCACATTTAGAAAAGTGGCTTCATGTTTCAAAGCAACCAATCTTCATTTGAACTGTGTAATAATCTACAGTATTTTACATTTAATTACAGTGACAAAAAAAAACACTGTTTGATAAATTAATCTTTCAACTGCTTAGATGCATCAACACATTTCTTTTTCATCTCATCTAAAATAAAGAGACAATGTCCGACATTGTTTTGAGTCCACAAAACTTGTATGATTTTCTTGGTTATGGGAGTCACTGTCATCTGTGCTTTTCCTGATATGATCACTCAATAAGACTAGGGCAAGTCATCTTCAATAAAAGCTACCCCAAAGTTTATCAGATAGGGTAACATGAACTATAGGCTGAAAGGAAATGGCCATATAAAAATATATGGGATTGGATGTGTGACTGAAGTTAAGGAGAGCTCTGGTGGTCGTATTTTGTTAAGCAGCGTATATATATATTTATATATTTTAGTTTTTACTGTGGCAATGGCAAAACAAACAAAAAAACAATCCTGATCTCCTCCACTCACTGTCACCTAAAAGTTCATGGAGATATTTAAGAGAAGAGGTTGCACACTCGGCATGGAAGAAATCTATGAATGACTTTTGGAGTTCCGCTTTGCAAACACACTAAACAACTGTGTTAGGGTACATTCAGGCAAGACCAGGCGCCGCAGTGAACCGCCGCAGAGGTGTGAGGGACTGCTGTGTCTATTTGTGCTGTGAAACAATCAGGAAATAACTTTATTTCTCATATTAACCGGCTTTATCAATGACAGTGCTCCCTCACTCTCATTCACTGTCTATGTCTCTCTCTCTCTCCAACCATCAGGACAAACCAAATTTAACTTCTTCCTCTCTCCATTTTGCAGCGTAAACATACATTTCGCGAGTCAGACTCATGAAATAAACGAATCCAGAACACAACAGGTAGAGAATCAGCGTTTACTCCATGAATCCACCCGGTTAGCCTCAATCTAAGTGACATTTCAGGCTGACTGTGGAGGTTTGAAAGTCTGCTTGGTGGCTGCATTTTTCCAAAAGTTGTATCCAGCTCGACTTCTCCCACCACATGTCGCCGTGTTTTTGGCGGACACCCCTGCAGCCTACACACCAATGAATGGAAAAATTAGCATTTTCACTGCAGCCATGACTCCTGTCTGAATGTATCAGTATCATGTTGAAGATATTCAAGGGAAAAGATGATATATGCGGCATGAAGTCTGAAGCTGTTGATGTTTGAAACATGGATGATATTTGGTGTTCTCCTTTGCAAGCACATGAAGCAACAGAGTTAAAATATAGACAACTATGGGTTCACCTTGTGAAAGCTGTGTGTTAGTCTGTGGACTCTCATGAAAAAACCCTGCTTCTTTCAAATCTGACGTCTTTGTGTCAACCGGAGAAAAAAAACAAAACAAAAAACGTATGTAGAATCATGTTGGTGTGAACCGTGACGATCTGTCGGCTTACGTGCATTTATGCAATCAGCAGCCAAAACATGATCACCAGAGCGACAAACAGGAAGAGTCGGGACAGAAACTGTTCATCCATGTGCTGTGGTGTCCCGGGGGCCGCTGTTTGAGAGATTGACAATAAAACAGACTTTCTTTGGCGTGTTGTTGATAAAAGACACAAGATTGATCACGGTGAAGTGTGCCCAACAAATACCTGGTGGAGGTCTTCCATCGTTGATGTTAAAAGCTGTCGCGAAAATACCAAACGGAAAGGCGCCGATTCCAAACGACATCTGGAAACCCCCATCTCCGAACCCAAAGCCTTGAAAGCCCTGCGAAGAGGTGTGTTATCTTAATGTCCAGGCATCACAATATCTGAGGTACAACTGAACACACAGTTAAGCGAGATGTGACGCAACAGCCGGTGAAATCTGTGATCATTCTCTAGAGACGTGCCTACATCTCAGCTCTTAGCATCTAATGGATCCCAGTGGGAAATGTCCTTTTGTTAATGGATAAAGAACAGGTTCGCACTGCAGCACCTACGTCATCCTGTGTAATGGTTTCATCATGAAAGCATTACCCAACAGCTGACGCTGCACTAAAAGAAAACTACATGAAGTGATCGAACACATTTAAAAAAAAATAAAAAATCAAGAAAGCATTGATGTGCCATGAAAGTATAGTGTTACTTACGCCGCGGTTTTCCGGCTCAGGCCTTTGCCCCTGGGGTCGAGGGGGGGTTCTTTCTCTACAAAACAAAAGCACGTTTTACATCCATCACATGTTGGGAAGTTTTTACTCTCAACTGGTCGCATTAAATGTTGGATTGCGAAACGTAAATGATTCCTGGGCAGTTTTGTTATTGCGCAATGCGTGACGGTTAAGTATCCACCCACCTGGGGTCTTGTTGACCTGTGCTTCCCCGTCCGTATAAGGGGATAACCTTGTCTCGGCTGATGCCGGCTTTACACACCGGACACACTTGTCTGTTGGGTCTGGTCTCCAACCACTGTATAAAGACAAACAGCGGTCATGTACCACCGATAACAAACGATGCGCTGTGATTTAAAGGTGGCGAAAAGGGGGAGAAAACCGACGTACCTGATGCAAACAGGGCCAGCTGATCGAGGAGATGCAAAGGAAGACGAGAGATGAAGTGTTGGACAAAGAAGAGGTTCAATTAGTTTGAATGAAAACAATTTATTACGTCTTTCCTGGTGAAAGTTGAAGGGGAAATGGCTTCCTGCTTTGGGATTTATCTTCCCTATGAAAATGAATAACTAAATTGGCTGATATCAGACCAGGCGCTCATGACATGACCTGACCTGACCGGACAGAAGTTGGCTGAAGTTGAAAGGGAAGAGGTTTGTTTGCTTACACATGTACTATGTGACATCAGCAGCCAATGTCTTCTTTTTACAATAAACTATAGACTATATTAGTCTCCAAAGTATCATTAAAAGTCAGAAAAGGCTGTATTAGATGGTATTTACAAGTATTGTTTTTATTCAGAGGCACTTTAATAAACTAACTTCAGCTATCAGAAATATAACTGGTGATGTTTGTTGTTTACAAATACCAACAGACCAGTGCATTCACATCTTGTTCAGTAATATAAAAATAAGATTAGCCACACTGATCTGGATCTGGGCTGTGGCCTTAATACCTCAACTGAGGTGGGTTATAATACACAACTGCATAACTACAGAGCTAATAAAGACTCACAGGTAAGTTGTTCTTACCAGAAAAGGTGTCCACACAGGCTGATCACTGCATCCTTGGCGGTGTCCAGACATATATTGCACTCAAAAGTGCTGTCCTGGCTGCCACTGTCGGCACTAGTCGAGCTGCTGGATCCGGGACTCTGCGTGTTTTCGGTGGCCGCAGCAGAGCCGGAGGCTGGAGGGGGGGCGGCGGTGGCCATTTAAAGATAGATCCAGTCAACAACAAGGTACAGGTGGGGTGACTCTGCGGGCACCCAGCTCCTCAAAATAAGTGCATAAGGAGGTCCAGTGGATTTGGGTGTTGAAGCTAGCAAAAAGGAGAAGATGTGAATATATATATGATGTAAATATCTTTTTTTTAAATGAGTTAACCGGATAAAATCGACGCGGGCTAGCCTAGCTAGCTTCCATCTAGATATACGTTACGGCAGTTGCTAACGTTAGCAAGCGAAGAAAACTAAAAGGGGGGAAATGACAGTTTTACTGTCTGAACGGTTAAACCGAATTCAAATCAGCGAGCGACAGATGCTAAAGCGCTTCGGTCAGGGTGCGATTTACTAACTTAAGAGCGAAAAACTTGGAGAGGAGTTGAGTAAAGGTCCTTACAGCTGGTTTCATCACATCCACGCTAACCGGTAGTGGATCCTGAGGGGGAGCGAGGGGGCGGGGCTAGAGGATCACGGTGACACTGCTGCCCTCAGTGCAGTCTGTCAGGCGCCCGGGTCAACCAATCAAATGTCAGTATTTTTAAAAACAACAAATCACTTTATAAAATTGAAATGGTTGACATTTTTAGAAACAGCTGGCTATTGATTTACTAAACGCCAACCTCCCTCCCTCCAGCTGTGCTTACCTCTTTATCTCAGTGACATTTTCCAGACAGACTAGTAGGCAGGAAGAATTAAAGCAACTGTAAAACAATGTCAGTTCTACTAGATATTGTTTCACATTTCTGACACATTTATGAGATGGCCAACACATGAATTCATTATCAATTAATAAAATAAAATAAATAATAAGCGCAGTTTTAATAACTTTTATTAACTTAAGAAACAAAACAAATACAACAATAATATACAGCAGTACTTCTTGCAGGCAGGGATACATTAAATCACAGAGTAGTTAGAACAATGTAAAGAAAATCATTCATTCATTTACTTTCTATCAAATATGCATCAATCAAGACTTAATTCTAATCTATTCACACATAAAAATACAAAATATATAATTTTTTGCAAAAAGTTGACAGACATAAAATGACAATAAAAAAATTAATATCCATCCCCAGTCTATAGCTGACCAACATTTATGACCACATCCAATTGACCAGATATGATTATTGTGTCATGCCAATTGGATATTGGGTTAAAAATTAATGAGGTTGCCTTGTTCTGATAAATAGATTCTTGATACATACATACATATAAACATGCCATGACATATGATTGTGATGTCTGACACAAACTTGATTTTACATAACTTCCATCGACTTAGACCTTGAGTGGTTTAAACCTGTACGGAAATCTTCCGCCATTGCGTCCTCGAACCTCGATGTGAAAGACCGCTTTAGGGTTTGTTTGAAATCATTACCAATGAACACGTAGAGAACAGGGGATATGAAGCTGTTTGCTGCAGCCAGGGTGGCGCCCACCTTCAGGCCAGTTTTAAGTACTTCCAGGCTTTGGTTTTTCAAGTCTAACTCTAAAAGAACAAAGCAATGATAGGGGACCCAGCAGAAGAAAAATGACAAGATGAGCGCCGCCATTACTTTGTAAGGCCTCGTTGACCTAATGGTCAAACTTCTCAGCTTCACACCAAGCACAGAGCAGCAGAAGACAATCATTAGGAAAGGAATGACGAACCCGCAGATGAATCGAGCCAGTGCCACCGCCTTGTGTCCGGTATGGCTCATGTAATCGGTGTAGCACTGAGTGACTGAATCATGCACTGTAATTTTTCTGAAGATCAGCGAGGGCAACGTAAGGAGTGCAGAAAGGACCCACATGAGGACAACGACTGCAGACGCTTTTCCCACTGTCCGGTGATTATGAGCCCACACAGGAAATGAAACCATTATACAGCGATCTGTGCTGATGAGGACCAACAGAAACACGCTGCTGTACATGTTGAGAAATAGTGCAGAGGAGATGAGCTTGCACAAGACCTGTCCGAAAGGCCAGTGTGAGGTGATCATGTAGAATACTTCCAATGGCAGACAGGCACAGAACAAAAAGTCCGAAATGGCCAGACTGATGTACCATATGGTGATGACCGTTCTCTTCATCTTCCATCCGCAGATCCAGATCACTAATGAATTTCCTCCAAGGCCAATAACAGATATAATGATATTGACTGCCACCAGAACAGAAGTCAGAGGAGTGTGAGAGGTACTGAAATGCAGTACTCCATCTGTGGTGACGTTGTTCTCTGTTTCGTTACCTGGAGCGTAATCAGTGTATTCAACGTAATCAAAATCCATGTTGGCTATTTTTTTCTGAAATACAGAGCACAGAGTGTCTTTCTTTATAAACATGGACACATAAATGTTTATCACAGTTAACACATTTAACCAAGAAAATGTCTTGTAATTTGTTTCATAAAACGTACTCACCTTATGTCTCGATGAAGAGAAACACCACAAAGCTCCTTCCCTCTGAGTCTTTTACAGCCGTACCCAACTTCTCACTTCTGGTTTTCTGGGTAGTGACGAAAGTGCTCAGACCATCAAAAGAGACATGTCATGGAAAAAAGTCACAGTCTTCCCTCCTCTCACTTAATGAAAACATATTTTGTGTTTGAAGGTGGCCATAGAGATTAAAATAACTGTAAAATAACTGTAAAATGCTGTTTTTCTTCAGGTCTTACAGCGTCCAATAAGAAATGTTGTAATCTCACCAAGTGGATCCCCTTTGCAAAACCACATATGGATGCAACCACCGGGTCACACTTCTTAACAAAGGGTATAGTTTACCAGAATTGCAGTGTTTGTAGAAACTCAGGTCAAGGGCAGTTTCCTCTCACAGTGTTTGTTATAACTCAAAGTTAATCATTAGGCAATTAGTTTATTTTAGACTGAAGTAATAAAGATAAAATGTCAAAGATTAAAAAAAAAAAGTACTGTATGCTTCAGTAGGAATAATTCCTCAATATCATTGTGGACATGTGGGATTAAGTGCTATGATTTCACTCCAAGATAGTGAAGTTGTACACTGTCTCACCGTGTTGGTGGCAATTTTAATGTATTCAAACTCAAATTATAGCCCTGAAGGACTGGACCCACCAAGAAAATAGGGTTATAATGTCACATATAATCAAAACTTCTCTTCATTTTATTGTGTACTATAACATAACAGCTTGTGACCAATGTCTCAATTATGCTCATGTTATAAAAATGTAATAACGCATATTAAGCAATATCATAATAAATGGGAGGAAGAGGAAGTTTCTTTGGTTTGCACATTTTAGATTTAGTTCAGCATGTGATTATTTGAGCTGTGAAAGCTAATATATTGTGGTGTGTCGAGGAACATTAGTGTCTGATAGAAACTGTAAGTGTGACACGCTTGCAGTGAGATTTTATCACTTGAAACAGTTATCAGTCATCCAGGCTCAGTCACTTGTCCCTTCCAATGTTTGCTGAAGTGACATGTATAAATACACACCCACGTTAGTCACATTCTGCTCATTTATTAAGCAATTCAACTTTTTACTTCACGTTTTATACTGACTGTGTTGCTCAAAGTGCAGTTCCCCAAAAGTCATATGATGCGGTTATGCAACAGAAGAACAGCTGAGTAAATTGTTTTCAGTCAGACAACAATCACAAGGCAAATAAACAACATTTGAACTACGTTAAATTGTTTGGTAGTGTACACTGCACATTGATGAAACATAACTTTCTGCTCACATTTGCTCAAGTATTGTACTTAATACAATTTTTTAGGTAATTATTACCGATTAATATCTCTACTTACATCAATCAATAATTAAAAATAATCATTAATTGCAGGCATTTTGGGAATAAAATGTTTTTAAATTGGATTAATGAATATTCACAATGTATGTATTGCCAATAATAACTTTATTTATATGGCACCTTTTAAAACAGAGTAACAAAGTGCTTTGACAGACAAACACAAACTAAAGGCAAAAATAGCAACAGAGAACCAAACAAAACAAGATTTAAGAACATGGTGATGGCAACAGCCGTTCAAAGATGAGACAATATAAAACAAAAAAAATGAATAATACATTAAAAAAGATAAAATAAATAAGACCACAATAAAATAATATAAAATAATACATAATAAAAAAGTAGAAAACGCAGACAATAATCTACATCAGGGGACTTCAACCAGAGGTCCGTGACCCCTAGTGGGTCCACAGAGGTAATGCAGGGGGTCCACCAACTTCTGTCATAATAATCGACAATTTTCACCAAAATAATTTGTGAGAATTAAAAAAATATATAACAAAAACGATGTTAAGTAAACTGAAAGAATTAATATGCAACAATAAGCTACTTTTGACAAAAACTATTTCTTAATAGATTATTCTATTATGCATAAAGGTTTTATCAATCATAAACACATATGGGATTGTCTTTTGTTCAATGGGTCCTTGGACTGAAAAGATTGAAGATTCCTGATCCTGATTTTTATAACAAAGACAACATAACCTAAAAGATAGTCTATAAAATGAGTGATTTTATATATTTCACTGTTATAGCACTTTTCTCATCATCCATTCACACACAGCGCCAGCTGCTGGAGGAGGCGGGGATCGAACCGTCATATAATATATCTGTGTCACCGTTACGAGAGGCTGTAAACCGGGCATGCGCAGATGTAATCAGATTAGCCCCTCCCACCGGCGGGTGCACCCTGCCTCGAGCTCCTCTCCCGTTTGAAACTGCGCCATTCTCGTGAGTCTGTTAACATGGCGGGTACTGTGGCTAACAAGTGTCTCAGTCCTCTGAGTTTCATCACCAGGAGGCTGTCTGCTCCGGAGTTCATCACCCAGTGCTGCTACCACAAGAAGGTAAAACACTCGGCCTGTTATAGCTCCACCAAAGGAGGCTGCGTCACTGTTTTGTTAGCTGCTGTTCGGTTAATGTTTACAAATATTACTTGCTCGATAAAAGTGTCATGCGTAGCTCAGGTAATCGGATGGAGCTGGGTGACAGGTCACCTTATGTCAGCCTGCTTATATGACTTATATCTGGGGAGGTGTGACAGAAAGTGATACAATTCTCCCATTTAATGTTAAATTAACATTTGTTATGTTATGTTATGTTTATGATAGCTTGTTAGTTAGTTGCAGACTAGAATAACATCACTAATCTCTCCCCCAGCTTGGCCACTGTTAATGCTGGAATCACATCCGATTAATACGCTTTAATTAAAAGTTAGTGAAGGAGCACGGTGTGCTGTAAACCTGTAAATGTCTTGTTAAAACTGTCTTCTCCATCAGGATGTAGCATCTGCGCCAACAGACATATCCACATGTTCAGTGATGTGATGCAACATGGAGACATTCAAATTAATGTAGTTTATGATGGTAGTTTGCACTCTCTCTATGTTTGAGTTGCTTAAAAATGAAAATATATGTTATTATTTTTGTTGTTTTTTAACTTTGAAGACACAGCAAAAATCTTTAGGATCATAAAAAGAGTCAACATTTTTTATTGTACACTTGAAAACAAACACACAGGGATACACTGTAATGTCAAATCACGTTACTCTGTGTGTTAAATACAATCCTTCGATAGGATACGCATCGGCAATGTGATATAAGCTCAGGCAGCTCGTGTTGTTTTGGTCAGAATGACTCAGCAAAACTAGAGAGGCGGAGGAGGAGGGGGACAGGATGCTGGAGTTAGTATAGTTGACAAAGAAATCCGGTCTTAATCTGGTTTTTTCATTGTCCCTTACGTAAGGCGGAGGACCTGTGGTTGTATAACGGCGATGTTTAAGACGTCTAGACGTCTTTCTTCTTCGATTGTAGGAAAATAGAAGAAGCCTCCCTGGATGCTGCAGTTATTTTATTTCATCACATTTATTTCAGACTTTGACTCATTGTGTTTGCCCTAACAACGTTTCCTTTCTTTTCTTTGTGTGAAGGTGGTTGATCATTATGAGAACCCAAGAAATGTGGGCATACTGGACAAACAATCCAAGAACGTTGGCACCGGCTTGGTGGGCGCTCCGGCCTGTGGAGATGTCATGAAGCTCCAGGTATGTTCGTCACTAAACACAGGGGAATTACAGCATCTTGTCTAGTCATTAAACCTGAATACCTGTGGAAGAACCGAACAGAGTACTAAATATTCTTCTTTTACCAAGTAGACGGCGCTAAGTTAATGTTGTTAAGTTGACAGCGCTGGTTGTAAATCAAATAGTAGTTTAAAAACTTTCATTTTGTGACAGATTGAGGTGGATGACAACGGGAAAATCGTGGATGCCAGGTTCAAAACCTTTGGCTGTGGCTCTGCTATTGCCTCCAGCTCTTTGGCCACCGAGTGGGTGAAGGGCAAATCTGTGAGTATACACATTAAAGACTTCTTTCTCCTCTCTTCTCTTTTTTTTTTTACTCTGCTCTGCTCGTGCCTTATCGTTGACCGGAAAGGTTTTTGTGTCTACTCAAGCTGTGTGCTTTTCTTCCCAGGTGGACGAAGCATTGTTGATAAAGAACACTGACATTGCCAAAGAGCTCTCTCTTCCACCGGTTAAACTTCACTGCTCCAGTAAGTGAATCACGTTCTTCTTTTCACAACTGCACACACACGCGTCTGTACAATCAACCTTTAATTTAAACCTTGAATTGTTTCTCCTCAGTGCTTGCCGAGGACGCCATCAAGGCTGCCCTGGCTGACTATCGCCTCAAGCAGCAGGACGACCAGCAGGAGGCAGTCAGGGCCAGCAATTAAACAGCTCAACGCTCACTCTGAGTTGGGTGCCACTGTTTGCTTCCGGCTGCCAACAAGAGATGTAGAAGTAGTCCTGCGTCACCACCTCACTTTCCTGCAGTACTGAGGCACGCCTAATGTTGTTGATGTCAAGTACACCATCGTCAACCCTCCGTAGGCACTAGGCACCCTCCATCAGTCTGACCCTGTGCACTGCACCTTCTTAGCCTGTCACGTATACGCACAATGTAAGCACTCATTTGGGTTGTTGGTACAAAGCTGAGCCTTTTTTTTGAGATTGTGTTTTGTGGTTGAGTGTTCTGAACGGTGGGATGGAGATTGATTAAAGCTTGCAAGCAGAGTATCGTGTCTGCAACCCTTAAGCACTGACCTTTTGATATGCAACTTGTTATGCAAAGTGACTTGAAACAAAATAAGGGTCCACTGGAGTAATTTATAATCATTTCGTAATGCTTCCTTGATAGTCTGCAATAAAGTATTATGAATCATAATTTGTTTATGAGTGCAGTTTATTACTCTGAGTGGCCTGACTATTGATCCAGACATTTTCACCAGTATAAAAGGAAAAGCATATAGTCATAGAACTGGTTCACCTAAATCAAATGCCTTATTTACTATTCATTGATTATTGATTACACTCATGTACTCCCTGCTATAATGTCAAAATGTCTGCTATGAAAACGATCTGTATTTGGTCTGTTCATAATCTGAATTTTACTGTTTGTGAAGCCAAACGATTCTACAGTACTCAAGTTTTCTATACTTGACAGATCTTTAATTTAACCACTAATTTATGCCAATACTCTGTGTTTTTGCACAGAAGTACGACAAGGCACGACATTTATTAAAGCAGCCCCTATGCAGGAATGTTGAAGGAATTGGACCAAACAAAAACATCACCCCATTTTGTGCTCAATGTTAATGAGATGTTTTTATAATAAAGCTTGAATGATATCCAGGCAGAGTAAAGCCACTGACCGTTTTGAGAATGGACGGCATAAAAGTAGATTTAAAGCTCAAAATCTGTGGTTCTGGCTGCCGCCATGTTGGCTGTCCTGCCTCTTCCACCTCCCGGCTAATCTAAAAACTGTCCAAGACCTGAAGCCTTGGTGCTCAAACAATCTGCAGCACCCACCTGTCAATCAAAGCAGCCACACGTTTAATTATTCATAACTTTAAGCCTTAATATAATCTAAACAGGTGAATTCTATAAAGATTCACCCTCATTACTGTTGTCATGAACGGTGAGATTAGCTATAGAGATCAAAACTGTTTTTTGTACCAGGGTTGTGTTTATTTGTTCATGTTTATTTCTGCTGTGAAGTTGGACATTTTAACATGGGAACTGACTCAAGTGGACGTTTAAGGAACTGCAGTTTTTGGTATGTCGGCTTTGGCTTCAGTTCACTACCATCAAGGTTGTCGCTTATCTGCTGCACGTATCTTCCCTGCTGTGAATATAAACAAAATATTGCAAAACAACTTTTATGCATTTCCCTTGGAGACACTTTTTAAAAACTGGACAAACGAAAATAAAAAATGTCTCAGCTTATTCAGGTCACAGTGCCCAGAGTTAGTTAGAAGGCAGTTTTCTCTCCTGCGATGAGCTGAAGCGTGGCAGAGTCATTGTGAATATGCAGAGAGGAGGGCCGGAGATTCCTGCCAGTCAGAGGCTCCCGTGAATCATCTTCCTCTGGAGGAGACGGCTCAGGGCTGCCTGCTGCAGCTGCCTCGCCGTCAGAGATCTCGCTCAGCTCCTTTTCCTCTGGGAGACTTGGTAGCTGCTGGTCCAGGATGCTGTTGCCATCTGGCTTAGAGCTGTCCTTGGGACTTTGGTCTGCTACTTTCTGACTGGAGTCACTTCCCTCTGCAGCATCAACAGATTTATTTGGTGTGCGCAGGCTCTTGGCAGCCCTCATAATGTCTGCCTGGAGCTGCTTGTGAGAGTCCACTGGCTCACTTTGCTGCTCAGGTGCAGGTTTTTCTGGCACTTCATTAAAGGGTTTAGCACCTCCAGTTTTGTCCCTGTGGTCCACATACATCTTCGAGGGGAAGGAGGAAGGGTAGTAGGCATTGACTTTGCGTCTGCGGCTCATGAAAATTGCTCCACAGATAATAAGGAAGACTAGAAGGATAAAAGAGCCCGCGACAAGGATAAGGAGCATGTTCTCCTCCAGAAAGTTCACAAATTGACCCAGAAAGTGAGTTTCCACATGCGTGGGGCCCACTGGTGTGGTTTCATATTCAGAGGAGGAACTGTTGCTGATGGGCAGAAAGGAAGTAAAGTTACTGAACTCTTCCTCATCTGTACTTCCCTCTGGAAAGTTGTAGAAAGGTAGAGGTGTGGCCGAGCTGTGGCTGATGCAAAACACACCACAGAGACCAATCAGATGAAGGGCCATCGGAAGCATCGTTTCCCCTCAGGATCTGTAAATAGCGAGAAACTTACAGTAAGTGAAATGTCATATGGCGCGTGTGTGAAGACAGTTTGTGCCTCTCATTCATTGCCGTTGTGTTTGAATCACGGAGCTAAGCATCTTTGTAACAACACTGTTCTGGAGGTATTTCCAGAAACCTCAAAGGCTGAGAAAGTAGTCAGGAATGTGCATGAAACAAGATTATAAATAGATTTTTATTATCAGTAATATTTGTCTAAATTATTGTGTTGCTGGTCTGGAAAAACAGAGTATAAATATTGTTTTGCTCTTAGTTCAAATGCTAATTAAAGACACATTTTTCCACTTACTCTTTGTGGAATTTCTAATATTTCTAAAAATAAGAAAAGAAGGACAATAAAACCAAAACTATCTGTATGCGTGGATACCACAAGGAGGGACTGTCTATGGGAAAATATGTTCTGTTTCCAAATTGGGTGAAGCGACCCTTTAAACGCTGCTTTATTTGGACCACAATCAGCTTTCTGCTCAGTTTGTGTGTCAACTGGCAGCAGCTCCCACACTTTTATCCTTATTCTGCTCCATCTGTGTGCAAGCTGGGCCACATGTAAGTCTGTCTCATCTGGAAAAAAAAAAGGGGGTGAGTGGGAGTTTCTTCCTCTTCTTTCTTTCTTTCTTTTTTTTCAATTAATCACACACTCAGCCTAGACCAAATATACATGGCCACACATGCCTGTGCGATCACACGCATGAACCTATGCACATAAGGTGGTCATATGCACACACACACACACACACACACACACACACACACACACACACACACACAGCCACACATAATGAATCTTCACTCAGATCTAGGTTTTTTTTTATATCTAAAACTGACTTTAACTTTGCGATGCTGTCACAAACTGGCATGTGAGCTCACATGATGCCAGGTAACCTCAGCTGCTTCAGCAGCTCAGACTGATCAGAAATGAGAAAACATTTCACTCACCATCCACTGTGCTGCAGACGAAGTGTCTCTGGCTTGAATGGCCTCTGGTGGAGGATGAGTTCCAGTCTGGAAAAAAGTGTACTGAGAGAAAGAGAGGAAGAAGAGCGCAGCAAAGAGTGGCAAATGCTTCGGCAAACCACGCCACTTCTGCCGTTTCAGATTTCAGGCTGGAGGTTTGTCTGGATAGTGCAAAAAAAAAAAAAAAAAATCAAAAACTGTCGTTAACCATGAGGACAAATCCCTCCTTCTGCTTCTCCACTGTTCTCCTCCCCCTTCAGTTTCCCTGAGAGTGTCTGAGCTCTCTCCGGCCTGCACACAGATTGTTCTTGTTAGGTAGGAGTTTATAATGTGGTGTGGGGGCAGGGACCTCTCCTCCACTCTCCTGTGTGGCTAACTGGATATGCAAGGCCAAGATAAGCCAGCAAGGATGAATTAAAAAACACTTTCTAACTGTAAATCCAGCTTAAAAATCAACATCAGCAACACAGAGCAGGTCGGATTTTTAAAATATCTCTCCTGATTGACAACCTGGTCCTTCCTGTAACCTCCCGGCCGCTGACGCTGATGACTAACAGCAGGCCTAACGGAGTCAGAGAGCAGCTTGTAAGAGTGACCAGCTAATGCAGGAAGAGGTTAATGTTTCCTGTGTGTGGACAAAAAAAACACACACACACACCGTAACAGGCAGGACAAGGGGGATTTTTCTCCAGAGGCAAGCAATTAAACTCACACGGTGTGTGTGACCACTTTAGGGAGAGAGTGTGACTGTGTGCATGAGTGAGACTACAAGTGATTGTGTGTGTGTGTGTATCAGTGTGTGTGTGTCTGTGAGTGTGTGTGTGAATGCATTTTTGGCAAGTCTACCATGTTTGTGATCAGTCAAGACAAGTCTAGCTTTATATGGTCATCGGGAGCATGGGATGAGGTCCTGCATCCTCCAGGTTTACATTCGTCTCAGCTCTGTTGATAGTCACTGGTGTCTGTTTCGCTTTGACGTTGCTGAACGTGAAAAAAAAAGTAGTAGATGAAGAAGAAGGAGAAGAAGAAAAAAAAAACGCAGCTTCATGGCCCTAATAAGCATTCAGGGCTCTGTTTTCTTTTCGCAGGAAGGGAAGTGAATATGAAATCCAGTCCTGGCTAGAAGAAAAGCCTTTTTATAAAGCCTTTCATAAATAAGGGAACTGTCCACAGAATGCTCACTTTTATTTTAACTATTAACCGTTTAGAGACATATAAGGACATGGAACAAACACACCCCTTTCTCTTAAGCTCTTGTTTTGAAACGACACAGAGTTGATCTGAATTAGTCAGGACATGTTTTTATTAGAAATCTCAGAGTGAACAGCCGTCTGTTTGAGAGAACAAGCAAGAAAAACACCGGTGACACTTTATTTTATCCTTGTAAGGTGTTGCCACTGGTTATGATCAAATACAGAATGTATAACGCATTGTAACTGAACGCTAAACGAAATATTTAAGTGGAAAACCTTCCTAACCGTCCTAAAACTAGTACCAAATCATATTTCTTTCTAGAAAAGTTGGAGGAAACTATGAGGCAACAGCAGACCTGTAAAATAAAGCGTTACCAACCTGTTAAATAAGGCATTAGTTTAATAAGTTATCCCAATACAGATACATAAAGAGTCCCATGAAGTCTACATCAATCAAATGACAGTGTTCATACAATTGAGCCTCGTTGCTACCGGAATAGCACTTGTAAGCCGAGCAGTGTCTGTGAGGAACAGTAATCCCTTGACAAAACAAGAAGCCTTCCTGTCTCCCGTCGCTAAGTGAAACACCATCAGTGTTCAGCTCAGGATGTTTTTAAAAAAAAGGAATCTTTGATCACTCATCCTGGCTTTAAGTCTCCAGTGGAGGCCAAGTGTGAAATTATGCAAAAATCTCTTTGCTCTTGCCTAAAATACACGTTTGATGGCCCGACCTCAAGAAATGCCAGATACGGTTAATGGCGCACGAACATGAAACACTGTTTTTTAGGTTCATTTGTGCTTGTGGTTTCTGTCTCTTCCTCCACAGGAATAAGGCGTGCAGCGAAGCCAAACCACCGACATTGATGGGGAAGTACAAGTTTATTCATACAGCAACTGTTTCCACATCACTGACAACAGGCAGCTCAGTCTAATCTGAAGTCCGATGAAGCGTGTGCGTGACAGTTATCACATTTTGTCCTAAACATAACGGTCATTGTCTGGAAGGAAACTGCTGAGAGTGAGGTTATCCCCTGCATCCTCATCGCTGTCTCCACCATGGTGCATCACCAGGACCCCGTTACTCACTGGGTTGCGTTGTCTTGTGTAGATGTACTCTCTTTCAGGCAGCAGGGACGAGATGCACATCATCTCTGTGGCTGTCTGAGGTTTTGTGACTTTGTACTTCCTTGCTGACAGCTTGGTGCAGAGGACAATGGTAGAAACCATGAAGATGGTGGCCAACGCAGCCAGGGAGGCGATGGCGATCAGGCATTGCTTCACTACACCTCGGGTGGAGCAGGTTTTGGCCTCAGTGTTGCTTGAGGCTCCACGAGACACTGTTGTGGTTGCCGGAGTTGATTTGGACGTTGGGATTGGCAGCCTCTTGGGGACACGAGGGATGAGGATTGTGGAGTTGGAGGCGGCGGTGGTGTTGGTGGAATTGGTTTGGGAAGTGGTGGTGGTAGTGGGCTCAGTGGTGGAGCTCAAGCCTGCTGTTCCAGTAAACTCTGACGTGAAGATGTGGGTACTTGTCACAGAGACGGGCTGAGACTTCGATGAAAGCTCTGTGCTGTTGGTGGTCGCAAAGGTGAGGTTCGCTGACGTTGTGGCCGCAGTGGAAGCTGAAGGGCTGCTGAAGGTTTGGTTGAGGACAGAAGTCTGTGTTGCATTATCAAGAGAGGCGATGGAAGATGAGGTGGACGGAGCTTCAGGCGTGATGGTGGACAAAGGCACAGACATTGTTGAAGAAGACATTGCTGCAGGAGTTGTTGTAGGAGTTGTTGGAAGAGCTGTTGCAGGAGTTGTTGTAGGAGTTGTTGGAAGAGCTGTTGCAAGAGTTGTTGTAGGAGTTGTTGCAAGAATTGTTGCAAGAATTGTTGCTAGAATTGATGCAGTTGTTGCTGGAGTTGATTCAAGAGTTGATGCAGGAGTTGTTGCTGGAGTTGTTGTTGCAGGAGCTGTTTTTGTGGTTGCAGGAGCTCTTGCTGGAACTGTTGCAGCAGAAAAAATCATGTCAGTCGCAGTGCTGGGCGATTGTGGGTGTGACTGACCCCCTGTAGGTTTTGCAGTTTCTAAGATGTTACTAGCAGGTTGTGTCTCACTTGCAGCTTCGTTCACAGCTGTCGAGGTATGAAGCAATTGTGGCGCAGAGCTGCTCGCAGTTGTTGCTGCTGCAGAGTCCATGGCAACCAAACTGGTCGTGATGTCATTTGGTCTGTGGATGATATAAGTGACGATCGCATCTTCCTTTTTCATTGTGGGTGTCACAATCATCGCTGGTGTTGCAGAAACACTGACTTCTGCAGGCTTGTGAGTAGGATGCGACGTCACAAGATGCGTCTCTGTTTCATTTTGACCCACATTTGCGTTAATAACCTCCTTGGTTGTTTTGTCGTTGGGTTCAGCAGTTGAGTACATGCTACTGGGTCCTGAGGTGGAAGCGCTCACGGACTCCGTAGAAAACAAAAGAGATATTCCCCAAAGCAGAGCCAGACACGTCTTCATGCTAAGTAGCATCATGGCTGTTTGAAAGACCTGAAATGACAAACGTTAAGACATTTACATACTCCGGTTGTAAAAAGGCACAAGCATGGGGGGAAAAAATGATGTGTGTCATGTGTCAGCTGGGATCTCATGATGAAACAGTCATGCGTCATTCACCGCACCCGTTAATACTCTACAAGAACAGAACTACTGCATGTAAATCTGAAACTTTGTTAAAGGCAGTCTAGTCTAAGGCTTAAACTGCAGCATTCAGATAGAGTCAGGTAGGAAGTCAGCAAATCAGCCTCCTTCGTGAAGAAAAACCCTCATCGTAAATAACATTTTTAGAGAGCAGGAAGTCAACTTTATCCAACACCGTTACAGCAGATCCCCAAACTAGCCACATTTAACAAGACCAGAGATTTTAAACGTGTCCTCGGAGACGCGTGGCAGTGTCTTACCTTGTTTGTGAGGATGTGTGGATAAAAATCGGAGAAATTTTCAGCTCATTTCAGCCTCTCTGGGAGAACATCCCTGTAGCACTGACATGTGGACCATAGATCTGCTTTAGAGAAACAGGAAATGTTCACAACCAGCACTGTTATAACATCTTTCGAATACAGAGAGACACTTCCCTTAGAAACCGCAGCTTTACTTTGCATCAACGAGGAAGTCAAATTCATCAGAGGTTTATTTGTATTGCCACGCATGGACTTGGTTACTATATTTTTAAGATCTAGTCATTAGTAGAAGGTCATTTCTTACCT
Organism: Nibea albiflora; assembly: GCA_014281875.1. Classification (NCBI taxonomy): domain Eukaryota; kingdom Metazoa; phylum Chordata; class Actinopteri; family Sciaenidae; genus Nibea; species Nibea albiflora. The sequence goes on along the minus strand of CM024803.1, from coordinate 13,558,863 downwards.
CACTGATGCTCAGGTGCTGCTGCTCAGAGCATGTTCGCTCTGCGTGTCCTGTTCTGACTATTCATTTCTATAAAGCAGCAGGAAGTTGTAGTACTCAGTTCTGCAAATTTTTTCTCGTGTGTCCACTTCTGATCACACTTCTGTCTGAGATTTAAAGCCGGGTGTCAGCAGTAGCTCAGGAACTCCAGTGCGCTGATAGACCACAGTGAGGGAAGATCAAATACACGAGGACAACGTGATGTCAAATGTAATACACGCAGGGATAAACTAAGCAGAAAATCCACGTAATTTAATCAGAAAGTCCAGAGAATTAATGGATTTGAAGTGCGGCAGTTTGATGCCCGATTTGGTGCCCTGGCTTTAAAGATACAAAGCTCGGCACTGACACATTTGTGCCCTGAGATGTTCTTTTAGTTTTGAAGTCATGCTGTCACTTCCTGTTACTGAGTCGCACAGAGATATGAAGAAGTGTGACAGAGATAGACATCTTTTTGTTTTTTAGTGTTCTAAATGTCACCATGCTGTGAAAAAACAAACACCGATGAACCTCCGACTGACATTTACTCTGAAAAATAGATATTTTTTGTTAATATTTACCCCAAAATGTACTTTAGGAAAGTATTTCTACTCCTTTTTTTAATCTATATTTGTTGATCAGATGATGCAGTTTAATAAAAGTATTTCATGTCCTGAACATTTTTTCTCTTCAGGTGTCCTGAAGTGCATTTTTACATTCTTTTAAATTTTCTTTAAAGGAAAATATCTTTTTTTTCCTTTTTAACTCCAAATGTGACTACTTCCAGGCTGGGAAAAATTAAGAAATACAAAATGTAATAGATTCAAAGATGTTCCTCATCAAAGACATTTAACCTCACATCGACACCGTCGACACTGAAGTACATGCTAATGAGCACGTAGCACCAAGCAGTGGAGAGGGTCACTGCTAAGTGGCTTAGTGCACCTAGCACACTTCTATTTAATGCTACTTTATACTGAAAATATTGCATAACTCCCTCCGTTATTTACTTTTCAAATTGAGATTTTACATAAAGGTTTCTTGAGTACAACAATTATCATCATCATTATTATTAAAGATTAAACCATTTGTTTTGGCCTTTACAAACATGTTAGGTGGTTTAACTAAGTAAGTTATATAAATTTGGAATATATTGACAGTTTTTCACATTTATACAGTCTATAATAATACATACTTTTATTTATATCATTTATATCGCTCCAGTTTTTCACTTAACATTTTATTGCATTTGTTTCTCATGCTGAGCTGACCTGTTTTTCTCATTGTACTGTGTTAACCTACATGTGACTAATGAACCTGAAACTGAACTGAGGTCCAAAGAGGCAAAGTTATCTCATAGCAGAGAAAACGGGAGGTTGAGGAAATCTCTTTGGGTAAAATATTTATATATTCAAACAGGATGCTGACAGATAAACCGTCATACTAAAATTAAAAGCTGCCAACCATGTCAACGTTTCTGATGACCTTGTTGCTGCTGTTTTAGCACCACCGTCAGGCAAGAGAAGAAGTTAGCAGCTAATTGTGAAGGTTTGTGGCCTTCTGGTTGAGGTTGGGACTGAGGTTGAGTTCAAACTGGAACCACTTCCTGATTAAATGATTAAAGCCAGAAATTCAATGAGCAACTATTTCGATAATCAATTCATCATTTAAAGTCATTATGAAAGTGAATATTCTCTAAAGTATCCGATCCCAGCTTCTCCAATTTGAACATTTGCTGGTTTTCTTTGTCTTTCTGACAATATATCTTTCTGTAACATGCATTTTTTCCCCATAATTTCTTAGATTTGACCAAATTAATCAAGAAAATAGATGTGTAATTAAAATAATGGTTGCAGCCTTTGATTGAGTGCTTGCACGTCTGAAGCAGAAGTAGTAACCATCTTCTTCTTCTTTACCCATCCATCCTCAGGATTTGCTTTGGTACAATATTTGAGTTAATGTACATTGTTTGGCAGTCATCAAATCTCTTTCTTGGCCACATAAGCTGACTGATAGGTCTCCAGCAGATACCGTAGGTGGATAAAACTATCTGTAAATCCCTCGACCTGTAGCGATAAAATCTGATAGAGGTCAAAGAAACGTAAAGAAGATTTTCTCATGTGTAAAACCTTTATTATGTGCACAGAACTGTTTGTCAGGGGGGGAGGGGGGTTCAGTGAAACACAAGCTGGGTGAGTGGTCCCTTCCCAACACCAAATATGCAGTGACGAGAGGCACCACTACATTTGCACAACATTTACACCAGAGAGATGCAACCCTCCCCTCCCCTCCCTTCCATCCCCAATAAAACCCAATGTTTAAATTTCAAGCCCAGAAGAACAGGAACAAAAGGAAGAACTCGGGGGGGGGTTCTTCCACATTCATGAATCTGATGGTTATCGATGAGCAAACTGGTTTGGAGGCAGAAAAGTTCAACAGCTATCGTTTAAAAAAAAAAGAAAAGAAAAGAAATCCAGCTTGACTAAACCGATCTAGCAGGTTGTGACTGGAATGTACAACAGGAGAGAAAATGAAAACAGTGCATGAAACCGCACACGATCCATATTTGGCAACACAAAAATATAACAAATGGAAATACTGATGCTACATACAGTTGTATTTTTTTTTTGTTTTTTTTGGAGTAGTAGGTACAAACTTCACATGAGAATGTTTTACCACAAATTTTAAAACAAACGACAAAAAAAAAAAGTTAAGACTTTTTCCTTCGACAAAAAAAAAAAGAAAAAAAAAGTCTTCAAATGTGTACATGAGCTGCGAGAGTTTTTCCTTTTCTCTGTGTGTCAGGGCGAGGTGATGAGGGGGAAAAAAAATAAAGTTCATCTTGGAATGTAGGCCTGGTTTCATCGCGGGGACGACGCCAAGCTCGATGAAGCCGAATCTTTTTTTTTTTCTTCGGTTCCCTCCAAAACAACGAAGGGGGGGGGGGCCCCCGCCGTCGTCTTTACATGGCCACCTTGGCGACCTGCTCTTCCAGTCTGGCGATTCGGCGGTCTTGGAGGATGACGCGGTCCCTGAGTGACTTGAACTCTCGGAGTACCTCTTCCAGTTTATCTTCCATTTTCTGGGTGAAAACAGAAAGAGCGTCAGCACGGCCACGGCCTCGTGAGAGGCTGCTTCCACAAGACTTTGTCGGACAGATAACGACTGAATCTTATCTGCTTCATAACCAAATTTCCTGGCAAAATGAGCCGGGACTTTGCAAGCAACGGCGCCCTCCAGCAGTTCACATTTTCCCTTTGCTGTTCCACTAAAGTGTGACCTAAATACCAAAGTATGTGCTGATCCATAACTTTTGTGAATTGTTCCAACCATAATAATTACAGTGAATGTGGGAGTCCAAATGTCAGCAAAAAAAAATGGTGTGTGAGTTTGAAAAGCTCAGCACTTTTTCACAGAGGAAAGAGTAATAATCTGTTTTTGACCCAACTATAATAAAGAAAGCAAACATGACATGTATATGAAATATGACGTGTTCATACATTCACACTCACGACCGAAGGCTGTGGAGAAGCGTGTTTCTGGACAGTCGAGATGGTTTCCGCCTTCGTGGCAGGCTTGGTCTCCAGGACGTTCGACTTCACCACTTTCAGGTCTCGGTTCTTCGTGGAGACGTAGCCGTCTTTGAGCGAGATCAGGATGGGGCCTCCGTTCTTCCCGGCGAACCACTCCTCCGCCTCCAGGGCGGGATCGGGGCCGGCCGTGTCGGGATACAGGTCGTCCTGGAACAAGTCCGACTGGGAGAGGACGGGCGGACGGAGAGGGCACAGGAAATGTCGTGAGGACGAGGAGCGCAGTGACAACAGTTGACTGTAAAGCGTCACTGAAGAACAAGCATGTTTATGATTTGATATAAACACTGACTCACCTTACGTGGCACTGTCATGATGATTGGTTCACATTTTCTCTCATGTAATTTGTAAAACCTACAGGGAGGATTCAAATAAGAAGATTAATATCACACATACAAACAAAGAGAGAGTAAGTGAGTACTTTTTTTAACTCGCTTAGATGAGCTGTGTCCTACAGTCAGCACGTTTCTCATCTATTACAGTAAAATAAACTTCTTTTTAAATATATGGTGATGTCTATAGCAGAGCAATTAGTTAATTAATCAATTACAATTGAAAGATTATTAATCAGCAACAATTTATAGAATAGATTCATTAATTTTTCCTTTTTTTAAGCAAAAATGGCAAAAATTTGCAGATTTCAGCTTCTAAAATGTGAAAATTTGCTGTTTTTAAAAAAATATTCATATCATACCAAACTAAGTATCTTCAGGTTTTAAACTTCTGGAAAGAAAGAAACTGTATAAAATTATAATATAATAAAATATATAATTATTTTTAATTGCATGGGTGTTTAGATCACATTTTCTAGACCTAAGGGGAAAAAAAAAACTTTTGACCACATGAAATCTTGGTCTAAATTATTTTATTTATCATGTAACAATCAAAAACAATCATAGTTATATTCTATTTCTGTATTTTAGCTTCAAACAAAAAGAACATACATATATAATTGTAATTGTAATAATAATTGTTGCAGTACCTTGCGATTTCACATTTGTTGACGTCCAGTCCTCTTTTGGGCATGTATCCCATGCCTCTCTGGGGCTCCTTGGTGGAAAAGGTGTTGAGGTAGTGAACAAACGGCGCCTCGTCGGTGATCTCAAAGTACCGGATGCTGCTGTCACCCTGAGGGACACACGGTCACAGCTCAAAGTCAGTTTGTGAATCGAACGATTAGAAACAGAACCTTCACAAGTCTTCACTGGGCCGCTCACCTTTCCACACAGATACACTACGTTGGTGTCGGGGTCATAGAAGGGCAGCAGAACTCCGTTGCTGGAGTCCATCTCTTGAACACATATCGGCTCGTCCATGTTTTCCTGGAGGCACAAAATTCAGGATGTGAAGCGACGCTAAAGTGTGGAAGACGTTGTATCATTGTGTAGTGTTACAGCCTCCGTGTGCAGAGTTTGACTTTTTTGGGGGGGGAAATAGGAAAAACAATAATCTCCTTTTCAGATTCAGGCAGCACAGGAGGAACTAATAAAAACAGTGTATGTATATGTGATGCATCAGTGTGTTCAGATCCACTCCGGTGACGTACAGTTTTCCACAGGGCTAGCTGGCGCTCGCTCATGCGGCTGAATCCAGTGGTGAAAATGTTTCCGTCTGCTAAAAAGATGGCTCTCATTGGTCGAGCTCCCTCGTGGGCTTTGTCCTTCTCCTGACAACAGAAGCGGAAACGACACTCATCAGACTGGGCAGCCATGTTTGTAGTTTTTGGCGTCTGGGGAAAGATTACTCCACACACGAAGCATCTCAGCACCAAATCCCTCCCTGCATCGTTTCCACTTACCGCAACGACCTTCTTTTTACGGGGGTCGATGACGCGGACCTTCTTGTCTTTGCAGGCGGTGCAGAGTAGGCTGCCGTTGCGGCTCCAGCTGACGCTAAAGATAACATCGGGGTGCATGTCCTCCAGGTTGATCATGGCCTCTCCCGTGCCCACGTTCCAAATGACGATCTGGTTGTCACACCCTAAAATGGACACATGCAGCACAGCCTGACTACACGCACCTCTGGTGTCCAAGTTTATTTTAAGCAACGCTGCCGGAGGCGATCGGTGAGATAACTGGTCAGATTTGGAGTTCAGCTGTGCACGGTGAACAAATGGCAAAGATAATCGTCTCAACAGATATTTCAGTTTGAGGGCACGGGGGTGTACAGTGGGCCTTTCTCAAAGGTTACCTGCACTGAGGAGAACGTTGCGAGCGGTGGGATGCCAGGACACGATGCCGACCCTCTTAGAGTGACCCTCTAACACGACCACGGGCTCTGAAAGGGGGGTCTCCAACCCGTTCTCGGGGATCTGCCAAACCTGAATCAGGTCGACCAGACACAGAAAATCAGGAACTATGGACAGTCCACTAAGATACTTTTTACAGCAGAGAAGTACAGTGAAAACACTGACAGTATCACTTTGTCTTGCTAGACGAGTTTTCTTGTCTTGATCCTTAATTATCTATCTGTACTCTCACTAAAGGACTGGGCGCTAGTGAAAACCAGTATAAACAACAGCCTCGAGAAGTACGAGAAACATGTTGATAACACTGATATATGACGATATAATAATTTTGTGAATGTTTGATAAAGATGTTATGTAATACGGTATGTTAGCGGCATGTAGCTGTGTAGTCGCTGATTGCAGCCCCCTCACATCACCCTCTTCTTTAGCAGCCCCGTCTGTTCGGGGCTACTCTAAAAATGTGGCGGCTTCAAAACGTCTCTTCAGAAACCTACGGCTGACGTCACGCGTCCTTTCTTTATACCGCCACTGGTTCAAACAGTAAAAAACAAACAAACCTCAAAGCTCACATGATCCTTTAGAGATTAACCGTGTCCTTACCATGACCGTGCAGTCCTCCGAGCCGCTAGCGATGACGAGGTCATTATGAGGACACCAGTCGATGTCCAGCACCGGGCCCGTGTGACCGCATACTGTAGGGTAGACCTTGTCTATACGTCCAGTCTGAGAGACAAGAAACAACTTTCATTACAAAGAGTGTGAGCTCAGCACTAACTGATATCTGTCAGAGAGATATGCAAATGAAGGAGGGCCTAATTTAACTATCCTGTGCTCTGCAGAAGTTATATTCAGACTCACATCCTCATGCTGGGCTAAAGAATAAGAAAATTACACGGAGAGCTGAATAATAATTAGAGGCTTTATAAAAAGATGACGCTCAGAAGTCAGCTGGAAGTTATTTAATATCAAACAAAGCCGGTGGCTTAGTTCGATCCTCTCGGCCTGCCCCAGTACAAAGACACTGTTATGACCTTAATGTGACCTGTAATCTTTGATTTCTACCTGGACAGCCTCTCTGCAGCAAAGAATACAGTTAAAATAAATCAATTCACCCGCTGGCCTGTGACAATAGCACCCCCTCTGTGAGTATCATGTGTTCAATGAGTGAACTGTAACTAAATACACATTGGATGCCTTTAGTGTCGGGCAGATTTAAGCATTGATTATCTGTGGTTTTTACTATAGATATGAGCTCCGGGGGATGGCAGGACGGGGTCACATGGTGTGCCCTGAAGGTCTGCAGTCAGAGAACAAGCCTGAAGGATTGATTTGCTCTAAATGCTACTGTATAACATAAAACTGTGACACTGCAACACTTGTATCTCTGGATATTTTACACCCTCCGTGTCCAGGTTTGATCCCCAGTTGCCAGTGTCACGCAGTTATTTACTCCTACCTGATAGTTAAAGCCCCAGCGTGTGGTGATCACAGCAGAACGAAGCCCTCGAGGACCGGAACGGATGAGCTCAGCACGCCCTTGAAAACATCTCTCTGCTAGGTGTGGCACTCACCTTTTGTAGGGGAAGGACGAGAAAGGCTCCTCCCCCGCTGGCGTCTATGATGATGGCAACAAATTTGGGGTTGACGGCACAGAAGGAGCTGTCCCATGTGACCCTGGACACGCGGATGTCATCGTAGCACTGGTCGTTCCTCACGGCCTGGCCGAACACATGACGGAACTTGCTCTGTCGCACCACTCGCCGCAACATATCTGCAGAGAGGAACAAGTGCAGTGGAGTGTGATGTTCAAACAAGGACATTTTCCCACAGAAACCAAAGTCGGAAAATCTAAAAATGAGCATCCTTCTGTCAGTCGAGCATCCTGAGGAAACCTTGGGGTTAGTTTGGTTTGCTGCCAGTGCAGTCGTTCTGATCCGAGATTATGCTGATTAACTGTGTCTGAGTTTGTTTCTTGTTCATACCGACTGGGAAACATTAGAGGCAAACTATAGATTATTTCACCAGCTGTGTTTACCTCTTTATCTCAGTGACAATTTCCAGACAGACTAGTAGGAAGGAAGAAGTAAGGCAACTGTTATTTCACATTCGCGTCACACAAATTTATGAGATGGCCAACAGGCTGTGCCAGTGTGAATGTACAATCTCAAGATCTGAACACCGCATTATGTAAAAGATTGTTTAGGTGCAGAGAAAGATGTATTTGAACCAAGCAGTAAACTGCAGTTCCTCAAACGTCCACTTGAGACTGGCTACAGAACGAGTCAGTCTCCATAAGTCCCCATGTTCAAATGTCCAACAGAAATAAACATGCTTACAGCCTGGTACAAAAAACAGTTTTGGTCTCTATAGCTAATTTCCTCATTCATGGCAACTGTAATGAGGGTGAATTTTTATATAACTCACCTGCTCAAAATATATTAAGGCTTAAAGTTATGTATGATTAACAGCGTGGACACTTTGATTGACAGGTAGGTGCTGTTACAGGTGGCTTGTTTGAGCACCCAGTGCGCCTCAGGTCCACATCTACCAACATGAACCACAGACTTGGAGCTTCAAACTGGCTCTTCAGAAACCTACGTATGACGCCGCACATAATGCTGCCTATTCTTTATACTGTCAGTGATTTGCCTGACTTATCAACCGAGGATAGTCGGGCTTTTTTGGGTAGATATTGTAGATAACTGTAAGAAAAGAAAGTTTGAAAAACCCTATGTGTGGATGGATGTCATATAAACTGGAGAGCACTTATGCTCCATTAACTGTAACTAGACAAGAGCGCGAATGTAAAGTTTTAATGGCTTGATGAGTTAAATGGTCTCCACTTCTGCAACGTGAAGCCCGGCAGTTTCACCTTTTTTTGGTATTCACAAAGCAAGCCACTTCCTTTCTCACCTTTCTATAGAAGATTTAATTAAAAATAGCACCATCTTTTGTCCAAACTAACAGAAAATGGGACACAGTTTAAGCAGTAAAAAGACAGAATTGGGATTGGACTACATTTTTCTAGACTAGTGGACGACGCTCCATATTTTCACGCGTTTATGCAAAGTGTCCACAGTGATGCTTTATTTTTAACCACATCGTCTCCTGCAAGCACACCACAGGCAGCCCGCTGCTGCCGCTGATCTCAGTTGTTGATCTGTGTTTAATGATCACACTGTGGCTCAGCGCACCCTCGAGTATGTTCACCTCTGACTCTCATTTCTGCCATCAGCCTCAGGAGAAATCATTTGTAGACAAACTTTTGAGATGTAAAACAAACATGGGACGGGAATTCTCCTAAAACTTGACTTGTCTTAGCTTCGGCTTCGTCTACGGTGAAACCTCTGTTTTCTGATACCTGAGGGAGATTTCCCGTCCTTTCAGTGACGGGCTTTGCTGTGTAATTATGTGGAAAATATAGTGTCTTAGGGCGGTAATTAAGCTGCCAGTCTGAGGCGACATACTGAGCCGTAACACAGGCTGCAAGGATTGTTCTCCGGTTATCCACAGGTCTGTCATCGCACTACACCACCTCCTTCTTCATACTGAGTCACGGATCTTGAAAATGGAAAACACGAATTGCTGCCTTTCGGATCTTATAAAGAAAAATTGATTTTTCCAAAGCGTTCCTGAGTTTTTGCAAACAACTGAACAAAACACGCATCAGGCTGAGAGCCATGTGTATCAGACAATTTTTTAAAAATAACGGCTATTCTATGTGGATTTTTAATGTTTATAATGATGTTTAGGGCACACATGAGTGAAGCTTTCAAGTACCTACGCAACAATTACACACCCACACAGGTGTTTTTAATTATTCGGTTTAGATTAGGTCTTGTCTCAGGACTGTGTAGGTGTGCACTGATCGTGATTGACTGACACTGCATCTTTATAATTCTCACAGTTAATAGGACTCACGGGAGTCGGTTTATCCTGCATGGTGTCAAATAGGTATTCAGACAACTTTACGTCCATCCATCCGTTTTCTGTAACCGCTTATCCTCATCAGGAGGGCTGGAGCTCATCCCAGCTGACCTGTACACGTCGCCAGTTCATGACAAGGGCACATAGAAACAAACAGCCACTCACACTCTGCCAATTTAGAGTCACCAATTAACCTATTACGTGCATGTGTTTGGACTGTGGGAAGAAGCCGGAGTACCCGGAGAGAACTCCAAGCCGAGGTTCAAACCACTGCACCACCTCACCGCCGGCTTTGTGCTGTTTTTATCCCAAAATTATAAAAATATTTTGAGTTGGTACGCAGTGTAAAAAGTTTGAGAAAGAGTGATCTAGATCCTCTTACAAACTTAGAATTAGATCATCATGTCTGCACAATCTGAAAATGTCTCAATTCATTCTTGACCTTTAAAAATGGTAATTTGACAAAACAACCCCATGGCAAGATCCACGTAGGGCAGTAGCTTTTCTCCCGGTCTTCACCGAGGTCAAAGACCAACTTTCATTATTCATTTATAAGCTGACACAGATGAGAAATCCTAAAAGTCATATGGAAGAAGTCAACAGCCAACTGAGCCTGCATGAAGACTGTGGTGCGGCTAAAAACACCAGAAAAGTAAGCAGACTTTGAGTTTGCATTATTCATCCATCCGTCTGCCTTAGTATCCTGCACCACCTTGCTGCCAATTTTATGTTTTCATCCCAAAATTATAAAAATGAAAAGGTCTGGCACATAAAATAATGTGTAAGGACTCCAATCATATGACTTCAATGAACATAACAGCAAAAAAAAAACTTCCCATATGTTCAACATGAGGACATATCTTTGCATATCATGTTCGATTATGACAATATCCTCTTCCCACAACATATACACACAGTGTACCGTACATGCAACCTTAAAAACATTACATTTTTAACTATTATTAAGAGAAATTACGATGACGGATTACCAGACATGACCCTTTTTTCATGAATCAAATACACGCCCTGGATACAGCCGATCCAGAGCACAATGCTCCACAGAGCCGTAAAACAGTGCTCATGTTGCTGCAGGGCTGCACAATTCCTGGACAGCACGGGGCTACAGTTTACGGCTGACCAGAACAGCGTGTTCCCTCAGTCAGTATCAGAGCTCCATACAAGAAGCAGCTCTGCTCATATATGCATCTGACAAAATGAGCTGCTTGCAGCCCCTGCAGGCTTTTTTTTTTAGTTGATGCCATTTATTTCAAACATGCTCCTCTCTCTCTGTGCCCTGCACCACCTTAACCACGCATTACTGAGCTTTATGATGGTGGACAGTCAGTGTTTGGATTTGTTTCATCTGTTGCAAGTCAATAATGCGCCCAGGAGTGTAAGCTTTAAGAGAAATTGATGGCTAATTTTAATAAAGATGTAGTCTGTAGCCCTGCAGGAGTCTGGCCTCCCTTTCTGTTATGTCTGTCTGGACAACGCGACTAAATGTAAATGTGTGCCACCAGATATGCAATCACCATCGCCTCATGCCGGCTTAAAATGATCAGCATGTTGCGTATTTTAATTATAACGCCGACGATTAAGTGCACCAAATGCTCCGCGCTGAATGAAGCTGCAAACAGCTGCACCATGCTAACGTTAAACAATGGTCGGTGGCTAACGTTAGCTCATGTCACCACCACAAAGCTCGCTCGGTGTGTGTGTGTGTGTCCCCTCCTCTTCCTCCACCTCCTCCTCCTCCTCTCAATTAAAACAAGTTGCTTTAAAAACTAAAATATCAACGCGATAATGAGGCGCAGCTGTGGGTTTTAAACTATCTCCCCCTTGTTATTTTAAAACAAAGTCGTTAAATTGTGGTTTAGCACGTTTAGCAGTTAGCAACGGTTGCTAACGTTGCCGTTACTGAGACAACGGGGCGGATGGAGTATGCAGATTTATATTTTGGTGGGTACGCCCCAGATGTGAGTGTTACTTAAACGCCACACAAGCATGTAGCCATTAGTTAGACAAAAAAATACAAAAATGATTATTAAATATAAATTTATAACGGTACATGTGGCGGCGGTAATAGCAGACCGTGTTCCGCCGCACTGCCTCAGCAGCAGCTCGGCAGCTGTGCCGGGGCTGGTCCAGTCTCAACAGCCGCTGACACATACGGCAAACAAGAAGGAGGTTTTCCCCCTCACATTTTCTTTAAAATATCACACAACCAACCACATGGCGCGTGTGTTACGTCCACACAAAGCTGCCAACTCTGTGTTAAATGTGTCATTCGTCTTAAATCTATGCATATATGTGTGTATGACTGCTCCGTTAGCATGCCAATGTGTTTTGCAACCCCCCCTAAAAACTGTTAACCACCTAGCCTAGCTGCTAACAGTTAGCTGCGGTGGACCGCCGCCAGCTGACGCAAGTGCAGATATTTCCACCCAAGGTTTTTAAGGCTGCTCCCCGTACCCAAAGCCACCCAGCCAGCTCGAATGGATGCTGCACACCACGTCCTAAGACAGATCGACAAATCACATGCACAAATGCACAATGCATAAAAGACTTTTTTTTAAAAGGAGAAGAAAGAAGAAGAAGGCTTTCTTACCTCCTAAATCTATGCAAGATTTTCGTAAGCACGGGGGTAATCAATCACAACACATGAATCTGGTAGTTTAGGCGCGCCCTTATCCTGCAGGACGTTGCTCTAGTATCCCCTTGTCTCCACACACACACACGCACACACTCACACAAAAAAACAACAACCTTCGCCGCTATGCTCTTATTCCCCCTCCTGATTGCAAATGTGTGGAAGTGTTTTTAAATCTGGTGATATATCAGGATGCCAGTTTAGAGCATCTCCTATCCGCTTCTCACCTGCGGAAGACTAGCAGCCGTCTACTCTCATCGTTATTAAATTCAATAGGATACGTTGACGACCGGCTACGGCACATGCGCAAATGGAAAAAAGTCAGATTTCATTACCCAAAGGCTGTGAATGGGGATGGGGATGAGGAGGAAGAGGAGGGGAGGGGGTGCTGCAGGAAAACTGGGTATCTCTCTACATCCTTCCCGTGTCTTTTTGAAGTGCAGCCTGCTGAATCTATTATTTTTGTTCAGCTTTGCAAAAAAAAAAAAAAAAATAATAAAAAAAATAAAATGTGGATTTTCACTGCCAGGAGCATCTTTTGTATCATGGTCCCTCCCCTCCCCTCCCCCTCTGTCCCATCCCACCCCGTCCCACCCCACCCTATCCTACCAGAGCCTGTCCTGTTCAAACACAATGAAGAGCCCACCCTCCTCCATATTCTGTGATCCAACCATACATCACAAATATTCAGAGGAATCAGCTATTGACAATCCCCTGAAGTAGAGTTTATTCTACAGTTTCACTCACTGTTAGATGACTCCTAACCATTTATAAACCTTTTTTTTTTTTTTACACTGGTTATAGATGCTAATGAATACTATCTACTTGTCTAGATTGCTGGTTCTCTACCACTACCTTGTGTGGTACTTGGAGGAATCTCTCAAATCTATATTAATCTAAATTAATTTAGAAACATATAATACCAACAATACTATAAGAATTTATAGTATTTAATGAAAATACTATAACTGTAATATTTTGAAGTTAGTAAGTTAGTAGTAGTAGTAGTTAGCAAGTTAGTGCATTGCACATACATCCATGATTAGTTACAAGATAAAATATGAAGAGAAGATAGTACGTGGAGGTAAAATGAGTGATTTAAAAGTTGTCAAGTCCAAATGGAAACTATAACGAAGAGGATTGTGGATGAGGAATCCCTCTTTTCCACTCAAGTAGCTGATGTCATGATGTCTGCACAATCTGAAAAATTCACTCTTGACCCTTCTTAAGGCGAGAGTAAGTCACATGGAAGAAGTCAACAGCTAACTGAGCTAAAGTGAGGTTTGTTTGTAAGTCATGAATTAATCAATGGGAGATGTAGAAGAAGAAAAACATAATCTATTTTCTTCTTTCTTTACCTGCTTATCTCTAAAAGGTCAAAGGGTTTGGATCTTATTCCAGTTTGCATCGGCAGAGGGCGAGGAACACCGTGGACCATTTCCAAGACTGACACTGGGATTATTAAGGTAGACAAACACATTAATGCTCTCATTTGCACCTCGGGGTAAATGTGTGTGTGGGAGGAATCTGAGGTTAACACAGGGAGAACAGCCAATCTGCAAACACACAAACACACACACCGGATGCAGATAAACGCCACTAAATCACAGTTCAGTTCAGTTCACGTGAAAAGTTGTTTGGGAAAACGCTGCCTTGTTTAATATTGAATTACACTCCCAATCATACAGGAAAAACAAGCCTCGTAACTGAATTAGCCTTTAAATCCTCTAAATGTTGTACATTACATAACAACACTTAGATCCTGTTGTTACCTTACTGGCTGAGCATGAATGCATCAGCTGCTTTTAATAAAACACAGGATTTAACAGAAATATCTACCATTGTGTTAACAAACACACGCTTATTTATACATCCAGCAGACAATTAGCCACATTAGCATTCATTTGGTGATGTGTTTGTGGCCACCTGATAGATGTAAATCCAATATTTACGCTTCTTTTAGCTCTGATTTGTTCTCTGCTAACTCTGAGGGAAATGTCTCTCTTTAGCTGATTAAATTCTTCACTGTGCGTCAGGATCTCATCACTAACTTTGTCTGTCTCTTTGGTGCTGGGCAGGTAGCATACAACTGATTTAACACAGCTTTTTCTGCAACCTGAGAGGTGAAATAAAACAGTAATGTTGCCCGTCATGAAACTAAAATGATGAGCTAAAAGAGGCTAAAATGCCATGACCAAGCGGCAACCTCTATGGCTGTGAAGCCAATGCTGAAGTGCCAAAAACTGCAGTTCCTTGAGTGGTCACTTGAGGCTGGCTACAGAATGAGTCAATCTCCATAAGTCCCCATGTTAAAATGACAAATAAACATGTTTACAGCCTGGTACAAAAAATGTTTTGGTCTCTATAGTTAATTTCCCCGTTCACGACAACTGTAGTGAGTCTGAATTTTATTCAGTCAACTGATCCATCATTAATATAAAAAATAGAAACATTGTTTTTCATGCAATAACAGCCAGTGAAACCCAAAGTAAAGCAAGTATCCTCCAAGTAAAGTTGTACCATGACTGTGTGTGGTATGACAAGTACCCTCTTATCTCAATGTAACAGTTTTCTTTTTGTGTATGCATGCTTTGATAAACCTTAAAACAACAACCAACAACCCAAACATGAACACATTCCTTACCTTTCTTTTGAGGTGGTTGAACTTCTTGTGGTCTCTCTTTGGATTTCTTTGGGACGTCAAATGTGTTCTTAATTTGAGATACTTTCACACTTGGACTCTGCTCTGCCACCCGAACCGGAGCTTTGACCACGTCAGGTTTGACTCGGGTTTGATGTCTCTGCATTTGATTAGTTTCTTTGATAATTTCCGCCACGGGCTTGTATGAACCCACCTCACTGCCACTTCCTGCATCTCTGTCGCCACTGTAATGACATATGTCTTTACGGTTAGCACGGCTGTCATTGCTGACTCTCTCAGATGGTTGCTCAGAGTAGATTTCTCTTTTCCCTGAACAAGCAGGTTTTGGTCTTTGGATTTCGTTGTCTGGTGAGACCTCAGGTGTGCATAAAGTCTCTGTGGACGTGAAAGTTTTTTGGAGCCTTTTCGCAACCGGAGGAGGAGGAGGCGGTGGTGAGCTTTTAAATCTGGATCGTCTCTCCAGGAATACTCTCCTCTGTAACATATCGAGGTTTTGCGGGTCTTCCTCTGGAGACAGATGTGCCATACGTACACAGTAGTCAAAGTCAATCATATCACCGTAGCGATCATCCATGTGTCCAAGCGAGAGATGTTCCCAAGGGCTGAGGTCAACCGACAGCGGGCGTTTGTTGGTTGGCATTGCATAAGTGCCTCTTTCATCCAACAGCACGCACATGTCCTGATTAGTTGGAGGGTTGAACGGAAGATCTTTGTTAAAGTGGAAAGTGTGTCTCCTCTTGACCCTCTCCTCAGAGCGCAGATGATCTTTGCCTCTTCTTTGCACATCAGTAGACATTAGTTGAGCTGTTTTCATCTTTATAAATGGGTTTTTAGGTTTTTTGGGCACAGGCGGAGGTGGACCTTTAACTTTGGGCTTTTCTTTTGGCGCAGACTCGCCTTTCAAATCACACGAGGCGGGCGTGGCGTCTGGTGCCGTTTGTGAGTCTACCGTGTTTGTTCTCCGTTGCGCTGCCATTGATGCTTCTCTCATGGGCAACTGATGAGTTACAGGTGGAGGGGTGATGACCGCAGAGAAACAAACAAGCTCGCTCTCCCTCTTTAAGCTCGCGATTTGTACCTTTCCATCAATGCCTTCGTCCTCTAGCAGAGGAGGAAGAGGGATCAACTCGCATTGTTCCAATGAAAACGAGGCGTCTTGCAGTGGCGGTATTTCAGAGCTTGCAGTCTTTGGGTTTTGAGAGTTGGTTGCTCTGGAGAACACTTGGGGGTCCTCTTTCTTGCTAAGAGTGCCTGCTTTAGCCCTCTTAGAGACAGCACCAGCAAACCTGCTCTGAAAGAACTGGCTGGCTTGTCTTCTTTCTGAATTGTGAGTTTCCTTATCTTGCTTTTCTGATTCTCTAAAAGAAGTAGCTACCTTTTTCTCAGCCGCCCCGTCCTGTGAAATCAACTGCTCTGCTTCACCAACGATTCCTTCAGTGCCCTTCCTTAATCCTTTCACAGAGCCGCTGCTGTTGCGATCCGACAGGTGATCCTTATTAATATTAGTAGAAACTTTCCCCTTGCTGTGTTCATTCACGTTTTGCTCCCTCGCTGCCTGTCCTCTTGCAGTTGTCTCTGTGTGAACAGCTCCAACATGACTGCCTCCTTTTAGCCTACACCTGCTGCCTGTCACTTCAGCCAAATGTTGATCTATTTCCCTCTCAAAACAGGCTGTGGGTAAACTCTTTGCATGTGCCTCCACACCGTCAGTCCTGACTGAAAGTGTGTCAGCTTTTCTTCTGCTCGTCTTCTCCATACCCTTGTCTTGAGGGGCATTCCTGCAGGGCTGTGAAAGGGTATCATCGCTGTAGCGTGCAGAGGTGTCTTCCTCAAATTTTCTTTTAGCAGGTGATTGAAGGTTATCTGTTTTGCCCAATGTTATGTTGGTTTCCCCATCAGATGACATCCAAGTCCCATCCTCCTCAAGCACCACAAAGTCTTCCTCATTAATGGGATCACACAAAACTTTGGTTCGATCCTCAGGACCTAAACTGCTCTGACTGAGCTCTGATTTCTCCTCCTCCATAGCTGTAGTCCCAGTACAGGCCACAGCCCTCCTTTGAAAACTAAATTTTTTGTTTAAAGTTTGTCTCGTCTCCTTAAAGCTCAGGACAGTCTTTGACTCCTCTGCAGTTTGAGCGACACTCCGGCTCTCCCTGTCTCCACCCACCCACTCTCCCCTGGTGTTCAGAGGGTGCTCCCGCTGACCTACAGGCCTGATTGGCTGCCCAGTTTGGGGGTCTGTACGTGCAGAAGTGACTGTGAGCTCCCCCCCGTGCCCAGTGCCCTGTCGGCTGACACTGATCCCTCTTATCTGACCAATACTCTGAGGGGTTGCAAAACTGCCATCGTCCTGATCTCTGCTCTCATCTTGTTCCGCCGCCTCCGTCTGTTCTGTCTCTCCAGTTTGCTCTGACCACTCTGAATTATCGAGTGACTCTTCATCCTTTTCCGACAGCTTCTCCAGCTTCTGGCCCATGGTTGTTGATCTGTCTTAGCATTAGGAGAAAAAGGACAGCTGTCAAGACACAGCAGCAGGTTAAGCTTAATCAGAAGCACAATGAGGATGTCTTGCCTTTACATCCTAATGAAATGAAATCACTCAACAGGCACCCACCCTCTATTTTTAACCATCTTAAATCTTTCTCTATTTTTGTATATTCTTCTATACCGCTCACACTTGCCCCCACCCAAGGTCCCTCTATCTATCTCTGCCTATTCTGTCTGAAAGGAATGTGGTGGTGGCTATAATTAAAGCTGGTCCGACTGCTGCCAATGAGTCAGGAGGCCAAAAAGGAAACAAGACAAGTGAGATAAGAGGTCAGCCGCCAGGTGCCAAGGTCAAATAATACACTCGGGGAAAATGATATGATCTAATTAACGCTGCCAAATACATGAAGTACAAACCTCTGAAACCAAAATAAAAAGTTTTTTAATTCTGTAAACATGTCCCATCAGGGCCAGCACAGTGTGAGACATCATGCACTGTCAATTACTGCTCCGAAGACGAGGCGTGTTCCAGCCTCCCTCCAGACTATCTGAATGTTTATGGTTGTTTTGGTTACAGGGTCTATAGAAAGGTCACCTCAAATACGTGATTCAAGTAACACGTGCTTTGACGTCTGAACCGAATTGTTTGTCTGGGACAGTTTAACTACCGACATGATGGATGGTGGAGAAGAGATTATTACGAGAGGAAAACGGCTCAACAGACTTTAAAGCGGCATGTGGGAATCTTTCAGCTCACAAACAAATAACTTAGTGCGCATGCAAGTGTAGTTACACCAGGCAGGTTTTGCATACATTCAAATTAATATAGACGAACCAGACGAAATGCGACACTAATGTTCTTTGATCAGCCCCGAAAGGTGAGTGAGGAAAGAGAGGTGACTGAACCTCTTCCGCAATCATGCGCTCCGCTGCTTAGACTATTTCAAGCCCGAGAGGTGTTGAGTGACACTTCATTTCTTTCAGGCCTGTCTATTTAACCAACATGCCTGTCCACAGAATGTAAATGAAACTATTCACCTTGAAGCTTGGCTCCAGTTTAACTATAAATTATGGAAAGATTGCGGAGAGTCTCTATTAATTTAAATCAATTTAAATATAAAATATATATATAAAACAAAGTGTTAATAGTTAAGGATAAACACTGGTTGGTTTATGGTTAAATCTATATTCTAACTATTTATCCATTACTTTTAACAGTAATTGACAGTTAAAGTAGCCAAAACTAACAGAAACAGTTGAAATTGTTAACAGTAATGGATAAATAGCTGAAGAGACACTGGTCAGGTCTGTCAGGGTTGGCCTACATCTGATATAAAAAGGTTGGGACGAACTGCTCTACACCAGACATTCACATAAGTGAAAGTCGTCCAACACATCACAGTCTTCTGCTTATTACCTGGTTCCTGTAGTTGTATTAAAGCTTTCATACTTAATCGGCTGACATTGTTAAACTGTAGGTCTGGTTGTCTGGTACGATGCTGCTCACAACAATCCGCTGGCTTGACCGATGCGTGCATTTGCAGCTTTAGTGTATCTGAAGTGTTATTTTGGGATGGATGTGTTATGATGGCAACAGTGTGAGGCATCTGTGACATTGGCATGTGAAACTCCCTCCCTCATATCTCTCTTTCCATTTCCCATCCTTGTGTCTCTCATGCTTCCAATACAAAGCGCACAGTTTTATCAAAGACTTGTGACTTTGAGTACACAAACTATTAGCCCCGTTTTGTTTTTCCCCATCAGAATACTGTGCCTTTCCTTTAGAGCGTTCCTGGACATGTAACAAGCTCATATTTAAATAGACAATACAACGGATGACATACAGACACATAATCTAGTTTGACAGTAAAATATTCGTAGCATTTTGCAAGGCAGGGTCATAAAAAGATAAATGTGCTACTAGTTCAAGGTGGCACGATGAATTTATACAATGTACCAAGCTCGCAATAAGCCATCAATAACAGTTCAACATACATTTCTCTAACAAATTCTCCTCCTGGCATGCTGTTACTTTAGCTTCAACTTAACTTTCAACTCAACTTCCAAACCTGCAAACAGTTATCTAATAAACTGAATCATAACACTGACATATCATCACAAAATGTATGTGGGTACTTACCGAGGCTGATGTTCTAATGTTCTACCTGCCCGTCGTCCTGCTGGACTTTGGTCTTTCTGGGAGATCTTCTCCTTCAGGCGTTACCTGCCCTCATGATGTCACACTGACTTCATTTGACTAATTCAATAAGAGTGCTCTGTCCATTTAACTGAATGAGCAAGAGATTGCCAGAGGCAGACAGACTCACATCATAAAAGAAGGCCAGTATACTGCAGTATGTACAGTTTTCAGACACTACAGAGAATCTAAATCGAAGTACACCAATGAAAACAGTGACAATAACAAGAGGTAACCTCCATGGCTGTGATGTGAAGCCAATGCAGAAGTGCCAAAAAGTGCAGTTCCTCAAACGTCCACTTGAGGCTGGCTGCAAAACATGTTAATCTCAATAAGACCCCATGTTAAAAAATTCCCAACTTCACAGCAGCAATATATTATTAATAAATATTCATTAGTGTATGATAACCTGAGTATAAGAAGTGAGAGTGGGTCCTCTTCCATGGAGTCCGCCATGTTGAACCGCATTCACACTGCCCCTTTAAGGCTTAAAGTTATGCATAATTAACAGCATGGCTGCTTTGATTTGCATATAGGTGCCGTTACAGATGCCTTGTTTGAGCACCCAACCTCAGGTCCGCTGATGATCCACAGCTTTGCAGATTTTTTTTTTTAGATTAGCTGATTTTGAGCTCCAAAATGAAACCACACACACGCCGTCCATTCTTCATGCGGTCAGTGGATGATAACTACTGAGCTGTCCACGTTGGATGCAAGCACAACAACAAACAAGTTAAGTGAATAAACAGATTATGCAGAGGAAAGTTTATTTCCATGATAAACATTAGACTGGACATCATTTAACAAAATGTAAAAAAAAGTGCATTACACATGAACATTGGCAATGTACAGTACAGTACACAAAAGTTAACAAAAACAATTAACGTAACAAAATCTTACTCCCAGGTAGATATCTCATGTTTTTTTTTTCTCCACTCGTCTCAACCTCACATGCGTTGGGGCAGACTTGTGCTCTATAAATACACTCTATAAATGCCTGGATCCCCCTTTTTAACTTACAATATGTCTTAATATCCGTCCTCGCAAATTCCTCAATGTCTGGCTCTTAAGTAGGATTGTCAGTTTGATGCCTGCTGCCTGGGAATAATGCAATAAAAAAATTCAATCATTGCCATTTTTTTTAAATAGAGCCTGAAGACATTTGCCTAAATTAGAGATGGCCCAAAGTCTTTTTTTTTTCTTTTTTTTCTGCTGTGGTACAAACACGAGAACGTAATTATGAGTACTTCTCAATACACAGTAGCATTATCAGTGCTTTTCTTAATATTGGCCACATCTGCAAGCTAATGTACTCGATAGCAAATTGTAGAGAAAAATATATACAGACTGGTAAATTTCAAAGACTTAATCTAATGTTTTTAATGTAAATGATAGTTCTCATTCCAGCAAGTAAGGTTCTTCAGCCAGCTATTGAACCAATACAGTGTACCACAAGTGTCAACAATATCAAACAAATACAATATTATTATAGGCTATTAATAAATGGAAGTCCATCAAGTATGTGTATGTGTCGGGGGTGGAGGAGGCTGCTGTGCATGAGCTTGTGTGAGTGTGTGTGTGTGTGTGTGTGTGTGTGTGTGTTTGCATACGTTATATTATGTGCCAAGTTATACATCGCAAGGAGCGTGGTTATTATTGGGAGTGAGGGTAAATAATGTACAAAAAGCCAGACCGTTCAA
This sequence comes from Nibea albiflora, assembly GCA_014281875.1. Classification (NCBI taxonomy): domain Eukaryota; kingdom Metazoa; phylum Chordata; class Actinopteri; family Sciaenidae; genus Nibea; species Nibea albiflora. The sequence continues at coordinate 13,537,383 of CM024803.1, read as the reverse complement.
CACACTGACAGAAACTTTGCAACGCCTGTGATGCTTTATGATTGAGCTAAGGCCGAGGTTAAGGCACTTAAATACAAAAACAAATTCAAAACATGAAGCGAACAACCGAACGTGGTGCTGCGGTCTGGCAACGCAAATAGAAAGTATTAGTTAGTGCTTGTAACGGATCAGGCCCACCGGTCAGGATTGTTAACATACTGAAAATAACTGGCGTACATTAGATTCATATTAATAATATATTAAAGGGAAATACGCGTATTTGCTTTCTTGTTGAGCGTTACAAAACATAGATGTCACTCCTCATGTCAGTAAATATGAAGCTACCAACAGTAGCTGGTTAGCTTAGCTTAGCATAAAGGCTAGCTAACTGGCTCTGAAGAATATCCGCCTAATGGCACCTCGGAGAAAGCCTCGGAGAGTCTCCAGCATGTTGGGGCCTTTGGCCTGTCAGGCTTGCCCTGATTGGGCCATATTTTCCTGGAGTTTGCACAGTGTTTTATTTATTTATTTTAAATTCACCAGATTCTTTATTTCAGTTCTGCGTCTGACTTCCGGCCAGCTCAAGCTGCCCGTAGCGTCCATCAAAAATGTAACAGTCGCGTATTTGCAACAAAGTCGAGCGGAGAGACGCTTCTGGGATGTCTCTGAAATGGACCGCGACGTGTCCGGTGGGGTTTGAAACATTAACTAGACTGTCCATGACTAACTGCCCGGAGGAATTTAGAAAACAACATAAATATTACTCCTTATGCCTGTCAGTAAATATGAAGCTACTGCAAGCATCTGATAAGTGTAAAAACTTTTTGGTACCTTTGCTAGACCAGCTGTTTGTGCTAAAATAAGCTAACCTCTCAGCAACAAAGCAAATGTGTATTCCCCCCCAAAATATCCTTAAATCTTTCACTGCCTTTAGCAAACTTGTAACATGTTTTAATTCTTACAGATGAAGAATCTGTTATTAAGTTTATGACAATTTGAACTTTTTAAAAAAATTCAGATACTAACATCTTTGTGTAAGTGCCTTTACGGTACGTCTTGCTCAACGTGAGGGGATTAACAGGTTAAAGGCAAAACCACATTATTCAAATCTAACTAGTGGAGCAAACCTGCAGCTCTCTGGGATCCAGTTAAGGGAGGAGGAGGAACAGAGGATGCATTGTTGTTGTTTGTCGCAGTTTCTACTAATCTAACTAGAGGAAAGGAAAATCTACACAAAAAATATACAATAACCGCATGGTTAAAGAGGATTAAATCATTTGCATTCATTCTTTGCACAGTTTTCATTTCCTACGTAGCAACTCGGATCCTTCAACACAGTCATAACACTTGCATGTGCTTTTTTCCTGTTGCATACAAACAGGCATCATTCAGTACCATTCTAGCACACCCAGCGTGCCAAAAACAGTAAGAACACAACATCAACCAAACAGTAACAACACCCTGTGGCACAGCAACTTTGGATAGGTGGCACACTAAATGAGAACAGAACACGCCTCGAGCTGTTTGAACGTGTGAAAAAATTAGAAGTCCAAATAACAAATAAGGAAAAGACTATTTGAAGGGGAGCAGAGCAGGTGTCAAAAACCTGTTTTCTTGATACACTACTTATTCTAAATTTAAAACAAAGGAAATCTAGTACTGTAAATTAAGATTTAACTTGTAATTTTCACACTGTAAACAGAAATATTTAATTTGGTAAAAGTCAGAATAATAACTGTAGTTTTATTTTATTTCACAAAAACTGTAAATGATCAAATTTTACAGCAACATCTGCTGTTGACTGTAACTGTCGTCCATTAAATCAAATAAACTACACTCACAAGGATGAAACGCCTTCTTTAAAGCATACTGTAGGTTTTTTTAAGGTCTCAAAATAATTTGATCAAACCTAGTTGTATATCTGAAATATCCATCCATCTATCCCTTGTCCAGGGTGTATCCCCGGATCGTCACAGATGAATTATTAGTCATTAGAGTCACAAATTTATCTATTAAGTGTCTTTGGACTGTGGGAGGAAGCTGGAGTTCACATGCAGGTTCAAAGCAGTTACCTTTTTGCTGCGAGGCGGCAGTGCTAACCACTGCACCGTATCCGAAATACGTGTGCGAATGGACACTAGAGGTGTGCTCAAGTGCTAAATCTATACATAACAAGTGTGCCTTTGCAAATGTTTGTGTGTTCAGGGAAAGGTAGCCTATGTTTTTTTTTCCTCCAACATGTGATCAAAAAAGTTAACTGGGTGAAGCACGTCTACTGTGAGAACCTTTTAGATAAATTACTACCCAGATGCAGGCTGGGTAAGAAAGCAAGAAAGGTGATTGACTGGACCTGGCAACATGATATGGCTTTGTTTACGTCAGGAATTCAAAATAAAATTACACGTGAGCTTCTGAATGAATGTAATGTCTTCCAACAACAGTGTTTTTTTTTCTTTTGGAATAAGATGAAGGGTTCAATTCAAACAATTTGTCATCCATCCGATGAATGGTCGCGCCTTCTGTTGGCAAAATTACTCAAAAGTGAAGGCGACTTTAATGTCGAGGATATGTTGTGTAATACTGCAAAGTCATGCGTGGGCTAAAGCGAGTGCTTTAAGTACATGATTACATTAACAGAGGTGGTCGGGGCCAGGGGGGTGAAACCAGCCACTGAGCAGAGACAACAAAACAGTCTTTGACCAAAACAGTCCCGAGATGCTTGTGGTCCGAGGTACGATGCTTTACAAAGAGGCCTGAAAAGGCTCACATATGTTTGCATCTTCTTTTTTTTTTTTTTTTTAAATGACACATGAAATGCCCTCTTGTGATGCAAAAGCAGCTGCGGCAGGGAAAAATATAACTGAAGGTAAGTGAGGATTCAGTCACCAGCGCTAACATGAGGAGATAATGAATGCAATCAAACAGGCTCAACTGCAGACATACATGGAGCTCCTTCATGAATACTGTTGAGTTGGGTGTAAAAACATACAGTGCACTGACAAAAGCTTGTTACTTCAGGTATTTTTCCCTCCATCAACATCAAAGTGCTAGCTATCGCTTCCTCAGAAGAAACCACCACTGTCTCCTGTCTTGCCAAACCGGTCTGTTGAGAGTAAAATGGCAGCGTAACGCTCATCTCCACTGGGCTGTGGGGAAGAGTGATGATCCTGTATGTGGTGTGGGGCCAGCAGGCTCAGAAGAGACCAGATCAGTCAAGTCTGAGGGGACAAGTGGAGGACACGGGAAAGTCTTCAGTCCTTACCTTGGCCAGAAGCATTCAAGCCTTTAGCAAATGGTCAAAACAACCGGCCTCATCTCATAATGCCAGTAGACGATGACAGAACGCTCTCTGTAAACGCAGAGAGGGCTGTTGCAGCTTGTTACAGCGCAGCTATGAGGCCAGGACATGACAGTACAGGTCAAAGCGGAGCTTCGTTTCTGGTACGACACCACAGCGGCAGTCATCTAAGGGCCCACATCCATCATAGTGTATCTAGTGGAGGCAGTGGTAAGCCTCCTCCTCCTTCTCATCCATGCTACGGCCACCGTATTAAGGCAGGGGCCCCACAGGAAGCTGGCCCTCCATGCCCAAGTTCGGCAGCTTCTCGAGCCTCTCTGCCCTCTGTCGCATCAGTTCCAGACCAAAATCTATTCCCATTCCCGGCATTTGCAGCTGGAGCTCGACTGCTCCATCAGCTGTAGTCGCAACGACGGCCCCAGCGCTCTCCCTCGATATTTGTTCTCCCACGTCGTCCCCCTGTGGTTCGTCCATGTCCTCCGTCTCCACCGAGCTGCGGTCAGGAAGTGTCTCTTCACAGCTCATGGGCGAGACCAGTTTCTGGTGGTTGGTTAGCGGGACGGGCGGGACGCTGGGGGTGCAGGTGGCGCAGCGGTAGAGATGACTACAGGGCTGGATCAAGTTAGCTGGGACGACTGCAGGGGATTGCAGGGAATGCAGAATTGGGGTGGAGGCAAAATTGGTCCCGGGTGGATCTATGCATATGGTGGGGACAGTGCAGTGGCGGGAGGGGTTAAGGCGGTGAGAACGGCCTCCTGCTGGACGGTCACAGCGCCGCCCTTGTGGTAGACGCAGGCAGTCTTTACAGGACTGATAGGAAGGCTTCACTTTTAAAGGGTTTCCTGTGCTAGCACTGTCCTAAATGGATGAACATTGGAACAGAACACAGTATATGGTCAGTGGCATCCAGATTATTTAAAATGCAAACTTATAAATGCTTCTGACATGAAAGCAACCACAGTAGAAAGACATATTTTCCCAACTCACGTCAAAAGCTGCAGGACAGCTGCGCTTGGCAGCCAGGCGGTTGCTGTTGTTGGTGTTCAGGTTGGCTAGGCCTAACCGGCTCTCTTCCGTCCTCTCGCCCTCCTCGCCCGCCTTCCTACCATCTGAATTTCCAGGTGTCTGGGCCAGCGCCGCCATCTCAGCTTCCTCTTTCTTAGCCTCCTCCTCGTCTTCTTCCTCCAAAGTGCTGAACTCAAGCCTCAGCCGCATGTCCTCCAGGGGGTCGAGGCGGCCACACGTCTGAGCTGCCGTGCCCTCGCCAGGCAGGGCTAAATGGGCCATGGGGAAACCCTCATCCTCCAGCAGGGCGTCCCTCTCCACATCTTCGATCTCAATGAAAACTCGTTCCATGCCCAGCAGAGGAGGACCCCGCACTGGGGTGGAGGGCTCGCTGTCTAGCGCAGAGTCTGACAAACGTCTGAAATAGTAATTATAGTTAAGTGAATCAAGGGGCTCCATCTCCAGACCCATACCCCTGCAGGGAGACGCACCACAACCTCCCCAGGCCTCTTCCTCTCTGAGCACCGGCGTCTCCTCCCCGCCAGTACTGTGGCCAGAGGCTTGTAAATCATCTGATCCCTCTTCATCTGTTTCAGGCCTCCATAGCTTGTTGTGACGCTGTTTACTGTGAAGACAGAGTATACTTCTGTTCACACAGAAAGCTTCGCAAAGCACCATTACGAGTTTTGTGTGTGTTAGAAAAAGACGTGTTTACCTTGCGTCCAGGATTCCTTCATATTCTGCCAGCTGTCTCATGAAAGCAGCGTTTGGCTGAGCTATACTGCGTTTCTGCTTGACGAAGTTGTAGGCTTTCTCCAGAGACCAGCCATACTCCTTCATAGCATAGGCAATAACCGAAGAGGCAGACCGGCTCACCCCCATCTTACAGTGCACCAGGCACTTTGAATTGTTCTTCCTGTTGGACAAGAGACAAACAGAAATTTTTGTTTTTTAACTTAGCTTAACAAGCTTCACAGTTGCAGTTGCATAGCAACCAATCTGGTTGCACCATGTCACTTCTCACGGCTGTGTGTTGCATTTGGGCAAGAGGAAAATGTGTCCTGTGTGATCACAGCCCCAGTACTCTGGGAAAATGTTTGATCTAAGCCAATCAAACTGAAAAATGATGACTAAAAAATCTATTAATACCAAAGTGCTGTGGGAGTACAGACTCTTGATTCTCGGATGACTCCCCTCCCCTTACGTTGGTTTATCTTGACATGTCGGGTCTTACTTGGCTTTGACGATAAAGTTGTACGTGTCGTTCCAGTGGGCCAGCAGGTCGGTGGCCTCCTCATCGTACACACGGACGTTGTGATAAGAGAACATCCCCGGGAAGAAGTTGTCAATCTCTCGGGTAACATTCAGGATGTAACCGACTCTGCAACCAAAACAATAACACGTCTTTTATTCCAGCGCTTATTAGTTTACCTGTTACTAAACACATGTGGAAATAAATCGCTTTCACGTGGGGAATCAGACTAAATATCTCCCAACACAGCCGCGCTGATTAAATTACTGACTCGAAGCCATACAGAGACATGTGCCTGTGTTTTTAACAGGTTAACTTGATATAATTGTATTGTTAGCCTGCCAAAGGCTGAGATGTAAAAATTAAAAGATCCAGTTCCTCGTCTGATGTAATGGACAGAACATTTACATGTGAACCAACACGCGCTCTTTGGCAAAACGCATTGCATATCTCAGTCTTCACACAGTGCATTTTGTTTTTTGAACTAAGACCTGTATGTAAGCGCACTTGGATTAATATCTCACATGTTTATACATGTCTTTACTTAAAATGAGACTTGTCTAGCTTGTGTTTAATCCTGTATGAGAATAAAACATTCAGAAGAACAGAACATTTCTTCAAGAAGGGTTAAATGTGGGACTTGGTTAAAGATCCGTGAAGACGTTTCACCTCTCATCCAAGAGGCTTCTTCAGTTCTCGTTCACTGGTGGGGAGAACCGAGTACTTAGCCTAGGAAAGACTGTAGACCTGGCCATAGTTGGTTTGGTTGTAGAGAAACCATTCTCAACAGGGGAGGAGGCCTCAGACACCACTTATCTACACTTGGCCTCATGTTATTCCAACAACAAAAGTCCACTTGCCCCAGATTGAACCTTTCTTGAACAAAAATCATATGTTAGTGTTGAGCTACCAGCTCACCCGCAGTCACGAAGTTCTTCCAGATTGGAAGCGTTCCACTCAGAGCCCTACAGAGGCAAAAAGACAGAAACTTTCTCAGAATTACTGTATTTTATTGAGGAAAGTATCAGCTACAGTGGTGCTAGTATAAAGATAGCATAAAGAAACAAGGGATTCAAACACTTACCAAGTACACATGGTCAAAGATAAGTGTGGCCTTGTCCATCTGACCCAGGATCAGAAGCATCTCGTTGTCTATGAACTCTTTGTACTCGGTGAGGTTACAGCTCATATGCTGCTCCAGCTCGTTACGGATCTGAGGACGAGGACAGAACATCAGACAATTTACCCTCCTAAAAACAACAGAGATGCTCGGAGACACTCACAGTTTCACAGCGTATCTCCCACAGTAAGTCAAAGATCAAAACTTTTGTTTTGAAGGATTACTTTAAGCAAAATGCCACAGCGACTTTGAATCATTTCCATGACACACTTGTGTGCTAAACTAGTTTTATAAACGCAATATTCAAGATATTACATCATGCATTTAGCCAGGATTCCTAAAAACTAAGATCGGTCATGCAGTTTGGTTAACAATACCTCCATAACATACCTCCTTCGAGGTGATGTTCTCCAGGTCTTGAAACGTCATGATGTTGCGTAGCTTGGCTTTAATGAGACACTCTGTTCTCTCTCGTTCTGTCGGCCTGCGCAAAATGAGTCAACACATCAGCGCTGCTGTCGGAACGAAAATTAGCATAACACTGTAACACGTTCCCACAGCTGAAAACAAAAGACGGTGACAAAAGAACAGCTGGTGTCCAAAGCATTGAAACGTATTCGATGACTGAGGACGTACATGCAGCAGGCGTGCTGGAACTCTGTCTGTTTGGCCGTGTGAGGCCGACACTGTTTGAAAATCTCTTCCAGCATAAAGGATCAGGTGTGGGTACTGTGGATGCCTGGCTTCCCACTTGTTATATGACACTTAACAGCCTTACTGAAACTGTTACGTTACAGGAAGAAGCCTGTAGGGCCTCACCGGTCGACGAACATGGTAGGTGAGTCAGGCCGGGTGGTCTCGAGGTCGGTCATAGCGTTCCACTCATTGACGCAGCTTTGCTCTGAGGTGATGCAGCTCTCATAGAAGGCCATCCACGTGAGAGCAATGCCCCCGGGGAAGTAGTTGAAGCGGCGTGACACCTCGCATGCCTTGTGGAGGACCTGAAGGGCAGACCTGCAGAGGAATAGAAAAGACTTTTTGTTTTGCTGATTAAACTGGCTTTCTTGATGCTGCGCTCACTCCCTCTCATTCACTGTCAACGTCTTTCAGCCAGTGCTCGCACACAAACTAAATTAAACTTCTTTGTATCACTATTTTGCAGCGTAAATCGCAAGCCAGACTCAGATTTAGACGCCGGGCTGCGTTTTTCCAAAAGTTGGATCTGGCTCAACTGATCAACTGCAGGTTGCTGCGTTTTTTAGCGGACACCCCTGTGGCCTGCACCGCCGCAGCCAAAACAAACTAAAATTAATGGAAAAACCTGAGCTGGATCCTGTCTGAATGCATCTTAAGAACGCCGCTCTCAGGAAAGAAAACACAAGGCAGACTAGTTTAATGGTCATTCTGATAAGTGACCAGAAGGTGGCATGTGGCTCGTAGCATGACCGTGTTTAAACTAACAGTAGTGAAGTGATGACAAATGTTCTACAGTTGTTTGTTATTTTACTGAACCACACAATAATCTGGATGTGTGAGGTTACACGCTTCTAAACAGGGACAAGCTTAGGAGTCTTTTTTCTGTGCGCTGTAGCCTAATTCAGTTAAACTGCCGGATATCTACAGGATAAAGAACACTGGGGAATTGTTTGCATCATTAAATCCCTCCAATGATGGATGGTGGATAGCTTGTCTCGCACATTTACATACTTATTTACATATTCCCAAACAAAGGCGTCAAATTAATTTCTAACCCTTTTATTTACACGTGCACACGGGGGTGACAGAAACAGTGGCTGCAAACAAAAATCAAACATTTGACATCTCATTGTGCTGTGCCTGTTTTGTCCTTTCTGCCGTGGCATCTCTTAACAAAACACCCCGATAACTGCCATGTGCTGAGCTATATGTGCCGTGCTGAATGTTTATTTTTGTGGTTGTGTTGTGTTTAAATTTATCATGTATTTATGTATTTATGTGAGGCCTTGTACAAACTGTTCTCCTTGTAGGGATAAAGTATCTTTTACAACTAATTGGTGGCATTTAGTATGCATGTTAAGAAAGTGTTCATACTAGATTAACAGGTATAAATCCTCCATCTTAGACAAAGTCTAACAGTTATTCATTACCTTTTTGTGGAGCTGCTGCTTGATACCACGAATTGTAACTGTGGCATAAACTGGGGAATTAACTTTCCTTGAGGTTTAGTACACATGCTCTAAAAATGGACTGTTTTGCTCTACCCAAGCTGAGAGTCTAAGACAACATTTATCCAGCGTGGAGGATGCATTTTTTCTCCCTGCATACACACTAAATAATCTCAGGTAAACACGATGGAGTGACTCACCACATGGCCTGCACAGATACAGGCTTGAAGACATGTGACCGCCCTGCTGTGTTCACACTGAAGCCTCTGGTGGAGAAGAGGAGGAGAAGGAAGGGAGGATCAGTTTGAGTCTGGGTGGAGATGATAGGGAGTGATGGTGGGGGTGTAAACACAGACTGGACACGGCTCGTTCATGGGACTATTCAGGACACCGACCAGTGGAACATTCCTCCAGCATACAAAGACAGAGACAATGTTAACAGGTCAGCAAGAACGGCTCTCACACACACGCACAGAGAAAAATGCATGTCGTTCACTTTGCTGCCACTGGTGGGCAGTAAAACCTAAAAAGACAGAACAACCAAAACATACAGCCTGGAGGTGTGTGTGTGTGTGTGTGTTAATAATTCTTCCATCTTTTATTAAAGGACAAACTGACACTTACCCATCTCCGTCTAAATGTATGTTGGTATCACTCCACAGCGGTAGCACCATCCCAATAGAGCATTCTTTACTGTAGATCACAAAGATTTAAGAATAAGAATTTAGCAAATAATCTGATTGGACTGCACTAAATATAAAGACGCGGAGAGATTCGTTACCTGTCCTTGTCTGTGAAGTCCATTCCCACGACGATATTTTCCTCTGTATCTTGATGGCCGTTGGTATAGATGACGACCATGTAGCGCACCCGGTCTGACCATCCGCTCTCGAGCCGTACAGCCTGCAGAACCAAAGCGAGAGTGTGCAACAAACGTGCATGAGGGAGGAAGACATCCAGCATTTATTGGTGTTGTCATGCGATAATTGTACGAAAACGCATGTGACTGCGTGACACGAGATCAAACAGACTCTCAGTAAGCACAACAACCTTTTAAAAATGGTTTCAACTTGAAAGTGAGTAAGCTAACCACACACGTATCTTCCGGGTGTGCCCTAAGTTGCGCTCCTTCTGTTAAAGATGTATTTGGGTATGAAGTACCAAATGAATACAAAACTGTATGTAAAAAATGACCTACCAACTTTGACTGAAGGAGAATGTCTCTCATACTAGATGGAAAAATGGGTGTTGTATGACAAAAACATATATGAACCAAACATTGTATAAACCAAAGAAACCTGATTTATATTCAACCGTGCAGACTATGGATACCTGCAGCCATGACTGCTCTGATCTGTCTTCGTTGTCTCTTTTTTCATTGTTTCGTTCAGTAAACATTACAGTTCGCTGAGCAAAAGGACACTTGTGCTCTCAAGTCTCTATATTAAATGAAATCATGGACTTTACAGTGTTGGAGCACCCACACAAACAATATAACACCCACTGTCTAAGTCCTTTGGAGATGTTACTATACTGACCAGCTTGATGCGATCTTCAGACCGGAGGATCTTGAACATGACCTGCAGATGTTGCGGTAAATCACCTGCAAGTGAAACACACAATTAGACAGAGTGAGCGTGCTGTGGTGCAATGAGAAGCGTACGACAGTCACACACACACGCTTGCCTTGATGTCGTCATCACAGGACGGATGTGTAAACTGGACAAGCAACATGAGGAAGCTGAAAATTACTACCAAGATCAGATTTAACAATACAGAGAACATAACGCCGCTTTAGTCACTGGCAGGCTTCACTACAGAGCCTCTTTCTGGAATTTCAAACAAAAAAACCTAAAGGTCAACTACAAACTGATCGTTCAGCTTCTTCTATTGTTCATTCATTGTTGGTTTTCTTCTCCCGTGGGAGGAAATATGTCTGCACATTTCTCTCAATGAAGACAAATCTGAACGCAGCCACCTTCTAGCTGTGCTAAGCTAAGGTGTTAGCGAGTAATACCTCAGCCACATCCAAAATGACTTGCGATCGCCTTCATTTGTCCTCGAATGACTTCAAACATGGACGTCGGATAGGAAACGAAAATACTTTAACGTCACACAAAACATCTTTGTGCGAGATTGGGGCACATTTGAACGTCACTTCAACTGTGCACCTGCAGCAGCAGCAGCAGCAGCAGCAGCAGCAGCGTGATCGCTGCGCGTAACACTAAATCTGCTGGAGACACAAAAAAAATACTGCTACAACTAAAATGTCCAGCAGTGAAAAAACGTCTCTGTGACTGTGTCTGTTCTTCATGAAACTTGATGCAAGGTTGTAGCATGAGCCAAGGAGGAACCCGTTACATTTAGGAGCAGATCCAAATCACAGCACGGATGCACTAATCCTTTTCACTTTGTGAAAGAGGTCAATTGTTATACAGACACATAAATATATAGTGCTTGTACTTGCAGATTTGCAGATGATAGAAGACTGGACTGTCGTCTGTGCTCTCTGATAGTTACTCATCTATGTAAAATCAGGATTTTACTGCTGTGGTAAAGATCACCCTCCTGTCTCTTTCTGATCTTCTGTTTTATATGATGCATTATTTTAGTAAATACTGTGCTCTGCTCACAGCTTTAAACTTAGATGATCATCCACTCACCAAGTGCCCAGTATTCAAATCAATAAAGAACACTCTGTATATTTCTTTAAAAATATCTTCAGGCAAACTGCGAGTTGATCTTGTTTTTTGAAATGATTTGTGATGCGTCCCTCGTGTTCACCTGCAGGGCGATTCAGGTCAGACCGAGCTAGGTAACGGTTCCTAACACGGTTTAGAATAAACACAGACAAACCCACAGAGAGAAAAGCCACCTCAGCAAATACAAGTTTCCCTTTTGTCTGGAGCTGGTTTGTGCAGAGACTATGGGCAACAAGAACAAGAAACAAAGCTTTCTTCTGTGCGCGCTCCTACCTGCATGTTTGTGGTGGGTCGGGGTCTTTGGTCCTTGTGCGCTGCCGCCCTGCTGGAGGAAGAGGGCGGCTCCTTTGACCATGAAGAAGCTCTCGCTGAGGCTGGAAAAAGAAGAGGTGGAAAATAAACTGAGGTAGAACAAATAACTGTCTTTGTTTTGTCGCTCTCTGCACTGTTTAATGCCTTCACATCAGGTTTTACCAGTTTAACCACTCTTATGCTTCCTTCTAACCCCTCTCTTATAGCACTGAACCCGTATCGCCACATCTTACTTTTGCTTTACTGCTTTACTGAAACGGGAAGAAGGAAAGGACTTCAACACGTGTAACACAAGCTTAAACAAGGCCGGACTGTTTAATTCAAGTCAAACTACTTCATGCACTCATCTATTTCAAAATAAAACTATACAAATCCATAGGTGACATATGTTTGTCTTCAGAAACAGCATAGTTTTTTAAAATATTCTGACCCTTTAAATGTGGTGAACCGAAAAGTGGATACTTGTGCAACACATCCGTGGGCTTTATTAAAACATTTCGAAAGAAATCGGACGATATTTTTCCTAATTATTGATTCATCGTTTGGTCTATATTGTCAGAAACAAGTGAAAAATGTGCCAGTTTCCCAGAGCCCAAAGTGCCGTCTTCAAATTGTTTGTTTTGTTCGACTGTCAGTCCCAAACTAAAAGATATTCAAAGAAAAGCACCAAATCCTCAGCAGGAAGCTAAAATCCATGAATTTTTGTAACTCAAACAATGTTTCTGTTCCTCTCCGTGATGTTGCGAGCGTGTCATCGTGGCCAAATGAAAGTTGAAATCACGCTTTGCGTGTTCAGGAACTGATGAACAAACTAGAAACAGGCGCATGAAATGGCTGCAGTCAGGATACTGTACGTACAGTGAGCAGCCAGCTGTAGGCAGCATACTTATTAAGTCCTCATTGGTTCATTGAGCAGGACAGGAGGCTCATCAGAGACTGAAAGTCAGCAGAGTCCTGATGCAGTGACTTTTACAGCCCCGTGTTTTTACAGCATGATTAACAGACTCCACCTGATTGGGTTGGCTGACCTGCGGTGAATCGAGCGTTTACGCGGCGACTCTCCGTGCGTGCTCGGGCTTTTTAAAAAAAAAAAAAACACTTCTCTCTCTCTCCTGTCTCCGGCCCGTGTTGGACGCAGAGCTTCTGGGTCAGGACTTTGTTAGCGAAAAAAAAAAAAGGCCGCAGCGAGCAGGAGGAGAGCTTTAGCGTCTTTTCTCACACAGAACAGAGTGCGGCTTTGTTTGAATGCACTTTCATTCCCCACTCAAGCAACACACACACACACACACACACACACACAAAGCCTGGTATGACTGAGTGGGACCATCACAAGGCCTTTTGTTACAGCTCCCCTGCTACGTGGTATCATTATTCCTTTTTCAAATATAAGTGGAACACTGGATGTGAAATAACTCTCATTAAACAAATCCACGTTGAGGTTTGTTGATTTCGACGTGGCGACTTCAAAGTCTTGACAAAGCTCTTTATCTTATGAGGAAAAAATGATTCAAATAGAAAACACCCTGACGTTTAAAGAGCGACTGACTAGTTCTAGTTCGAACCTCTCCGATGTAAAAATGTGCCTGACTGTCTGTCAGTCTATCAACCTCTCGAACTTACATGCGACAGATCTCCCTCCGAGTCAGAGCAGCTTCCTCCACAAAGTGAGGCAGCACGGTGAACATGGCTTTATGGGAAGCTTTCACAACCAGATGCATCCTGCGAGCGAGTTACTGGACTCTCCTTAGAAGAAAACACTCCTTTTTTATTAACATCCTTCCATCCATCTTCTACACCTGCATATTCCTGTCCACGGTCAGGAGACTGCAGCCTCTCCTAGCAGCATATTTCACTTCTCCCGTCGTGGTCCCGATCGGGCAAGTCCTTCCTCTTTTCCTCCCGCAGTTTTCTTTCTTTCCTTCCATCTCGGCCCTGAAGTCCCCCCCCCCCCTCTCGTCCTCCTCCTCCTCCTTCCCTGTGCTGCCCTGTCCTCTCAGTTTCTGCTCCCTATCTCCTCTTCACAGCGGCAATCAGCTCTCCCTATGCAACACCCTGCCACAATACCATCATTCATGCGAGCGCTGGGAGGCGGTGGAAATGTTACTTGGCGTCAATCTCAAAGTCTGACATGCAGAATCCCAAATTAAAAGACGGCACGCTGATTAATTACCGAGCCTGCAGAAACATGTTACTCATTCAGACGCTCCAGACAAGGCATGACATGACAGTTTCAACTGTGAATGACCCACGCATACACATGCACGCACACACACACACACACACACACGATGAGCACAAAGACAGAGTCTGTGCCAAAGCTTTGCTGACACAAATCATGACTTTCTATGACGTCGGGTCGATTCAAGAAAAGCTTTGTGACCGGGCAGGAACAACAGTTTATGTGCTCTCTGTTACGTAACTGAGTAGGAGAAACATTAAAAAGGTTGTTTTTTTTCTCCTCGACAACGCCGACAAACTACAAGCCATTAGAGTAAACAATCACTGCGTTCGCTCACGTCGCCAAGTCTTCACGGCCGAGGACAAGACGCGCAGCTGCCAAGGCTAGTTTTTTAATAAATTAAAGTGGCACGCTTCTTCAAACAGCCTGACTCACTGCATGCCGTCCGACTGCCAAACTCTCGTGTTCTTTAAAGTCTCGTACTAATTACCAAACCATTACATCCGTTAAAGAATCATTTGCACAGCAAGCATTTAGCACGTAGCGACGCCTCTGAAGTGAAAATCTAATCTCGAAATGGTGTCATCCTTTTCAAGTCGTCGTGTGCTGTTTACTTCCAGCTCTCTGGAATTCAATCTTATTTCTTAAAAGGCCAGAGACTGGCATGCTCCAGTTTTTATCTGAACTTTAGAGGTTTTTCAGCTGAGCCGTTCAATATGCGTGTTGGTATGATGATACTTGGACCTGCTTCTTTGTATTCATACCACCACCTCAGATACAATCAGAGATGACAGCCGGAGACATCACTGTCTGCTGGTATTTCCCCTTTGTTGCTACTACATCCAGGGTCAGACGGCCCACTGACCACAAAAACAAGACAAAAACACATTCCACAGTCAGACACGAGAAACATCTGTATCTCATCTCAGCCTCTGGATATCTTCAAATACACGACGTCTTTACACACAGACACACACACACAAAGATCTTACCTCTGATTATTTTTCCGGTCATCGTCACTTCCAAAATCCTGAAAGACACGAAACAAGGCAGAGAATGTAAAGACTGCACCGGTGTTACAGTTGTGTAACGGCAGCACTGGGCCTTCAGTGTCAAATCAATGTCGAGGATGGAGACATTTCCCCCCCCCCCCTTCCTGTTCCTTAAAAATCACACATCTACGTGAATGTATCTGTGTCTGCGGCGTGCGTGTCACACTGTTGTTTGGGTCATACGGAGGCCGACGTTCGTTGTGAGCACGATGCCGGGGCAGAAAGTGTGTTCGCCTGAGAGCTGGAGAACACTTTGACTTGGTCAAATCTTTAAGACGTGAGATACAAAAGTGGCTCATGGATGTCAAGGACCAACTGGACCAAAGCGTGCCAGCGACAACTGCTGGTCCTCCTCTGTCAGCGTTGTGATCGTCCTGTAAGAGCCGATAATCGGATCATTAGGACACCTCAAGTTCAGCGAAACGGCACCCAAACGTTACATCCACTTTCCCTCCCTGCTTGGCTGTAAGTGGCCGGATTAAAACACCACGAGAGGACACATGTGGTGCCACTGCTTATTTTATTTCAGAGCACGTCATCCACTCTCTTTAAACTAGAAACTGGAGCAACTAACCCTGATGTTATGATTTCCCCGGGTTGTCAAATCTGGCACCGCTCCATATCTGAGTGTTTGTCTTGCAAAGTGTATTTAATGTATCTGAATCACAGCGTCCACAAAGTCAGTGTCAAGTGTGTTTTTTTTTTCCCCCTGCAGATTTCACCTTCTAAGTTCATGCACACTTGACTCAACTATCCTGGGGCACACACACACACACACACACACACACACGCACACACCAAAAAAAACTGATGTCATTCCCCTTTAAAGTCTCCTCCCCACCACTGAGGGCTGCATTACTGCAAAATAAAAGCCCAATAACAAGGTGGAGAGAGAACAACCTAAGTGCAACGCAGCAAATGTTTGTGCGGCAGCAAAATGAGCACTTTGTTCTGACAGCTAAACCTTAGCAGCCCCCTCTCCCCCCTCTCTCCTCCCCCATCTCTCTCTCTCTCCCCCCCCTGCAGGATTTTGTTTACAAATCCGCTGCCACAGCAGCCGCAAACAACTCTGTGCTGGTAACAAAGCAGCAATATATCAAGTTTATACCACACACACACACACACACACACACAGCTATGACTGAAGTGAGGTTAGCCCTTCATGCAGGATATTAAAACAGCCTGTTTTGATACTGCATGCAGGCGCATTCACGGCGTTTCCTCACACCCGCGTACACAAAGACCGAGCCCCGGCTTTGCCACCTACCTCCCCCGCACTGCTGTTGGTCGTGCTGGCCGAAGATGCTGCACTAGGGGTGGGAGAGCGCTGCAGAGTCACCAGGGCCATGGTCGGTGGGCTGCAGCCTTGGTGGAGGGCAGCAGAGGAGGAGGAGGAGGAGGAGAAGAGAAGAGAAGGGAGGGGAGGAGGTGGAAGAGGAGGATGTGGGAAGATGCGCCGCTGAGATTGTCTCTGTCACCGGGGAGAAAATGCCTAGTCAGACTCTCATCCAGCAGCACCTGACTCCAGAGCCCCGGCGGTGGCGGTGCTCCCTTTCGGTCCTGCTCCGTGCGTCCTCTGCGGTTACCGGAGTCCTCATGAGCGGGGAGTCATGAGAGATTTCCTCCGTTTGTAGCGAGCCAGCGGCGGCGGCAGAAGCGGCAGCAAACCCCGAGATTTCATCACTGGTGCGCAGACAGACAAACAAAACACGGTGCAGGTTGCGAGCGGGGCAGCGATGACATGCAGCTTTGCCGGATGCCTCTGATTGGCTGGCCTAGTTCGCGTGCGCGCTGTCATTGGGCCAATGTTGTCAAGGTGACTGGCCAGACTAGGAACTCCCAAATACAAATGTTGATGAAATCATGTTATGAAACATCGACGGAGACCTAATGTTTAATTAGAGCAACAATAACGATCATTTTCATCGATTAACCTGCGATTAAAGGCCCAGTGTGTAACATTTAGGAGGATTTAATATTAATGAGTATGATTTCATTAGTGCACAGTCACCTGAAAATAAGAATTATTGTGTCTTATAATGAGTCCTTTATATCTACAGAGAGCAGGTCAGCATAATTGCTCTGTGGTTTAAAAAAAAAATACTCAGGGCTGTGGCAGAACATAATAAAATAAATAAAAGCTTCAATAAATATCTTGCCTATAGTACACTAATGATGCACATTACAGAAAGGCTTCATAATACATTTAAATCATTACAATCATCATAACTATCATTGTTAACCATGTTCGTGCACGTAGGGTGAACCCCCTTCACTTTCTTCAGCAGTGGAATAACACACACGAGCTCCGGCGATGGCTTTTGAGACACCATGGCCTTAATTTGATCACACACTTCCTAACTCTATTCACTCACTCGCTTGACTCCACCGCTTGCTCACTCTCGCTAGTTCACTCACACCTTACGCACAACTGTATTTCCAAAGAGAGTTCTGCTACTCCTATAACATAATGATAATTGGACCATTTTGGTGCCCCCCTCCAGCACTCGGTGCCCTACGCACAGCGTTTAACGTGCGTTATGGTAGCGATGGCGCTGACGGGGAGAGCGGGTCCTCTTCCACATAGTACGCCATGTTGAACCGCCATTTTTCTACAGTAGCCCAGAACAGACAAACCAAACACTGATCTAGATATGACCTTTTGCTTTTTATGTGAATTTCGCAGCCATGCTTGGAAGGAGATGGTTAGGTGAGGAAGAGTGTTCATTTGGTTGCAATCTGCAACTTCACCGCTAGGTGGAACAAAATCCTACTCACTGGACCTTTAATTGTTTTTTTCCCCACCCACCTCACACCTGAAAACACTTAAATAGCCTTTAAAGTACACATTGACGTTATGAAATGACCTATAACAATCAAAATAACTAATTTCCAATTAATAAAAGAGTCTAATTCATCAGATCGAACAGCTTTAATTAGCAAAATACATGTGACTTCTTATATAAATAAATACAATCAAGTGACAATATATTTTATCCAAAATATATAAAATAAAAGTCTCTAGAGATTGAGGTGTAAAATGTGCAAAGCCTGCACAGTGCACCACAGTCCTCTCATGGCCTAAATGGATGAGAGCGTAAACAAACCAGTCCAACCACACAAGTGTGCTTCCACTCTCATTAGACACTGGAAGTAGGCCTACCCTCAATTATCACTGCCAGCCGATAATGAGATTGTCCCTTGTTCTTCTTCACCCGTCATCACTCAGGGGATTCAAGCCACTGTTTAAACAGGAAACTGTCTGCAGCAGCCTGGGAGTCGACAAAACACCCGTTCTTTTCGATCCCTCCGTCTACTCTGAACGTTGCGTTGTACTGTTTAACTGGCAGGTTGTGGCGGTCGTCTGCTCTCCTTCGGCCTCCTGGTCAGGATTGGACTCCTGCAAAAACCTGCCCAATGTTTCAATAGGCAGGAGCAAGGCTGCCACGCCGGCCAGTAGACAAAAACCACAGTACAACGACAGGGCCAAACGCACTGATACCCTGAGCATCACCTAGAATGAAAACACTCAAACTGAGGAGCCAGAAGGAGAAACAGCCAAATCTGAAGGAGGAGAATGATGCCGGGATGTGTTTGGAAAGTACAGCTGGTCTCTCCTGCTTACCTGTGCCACAAAGGGGGTTATTAGGGCGCCCACCCTAGCCATCGCACTGCAGGTCCCCAGTCCTAAAGCTCTGTTTTCTGTAGGGTACACCTAATGAGAGAGAGAGGGGAGAACATTTTATCCAGTTCAAATGATCTAAAGACATATTTAATGTAATATTTAATGTTGTAATGTATGTAAAAAGGTATATAGTGGCTGTGAAGTTCGAAGAACGTCCAATTGAGGCTGGCTCCATAAGTCCATTCTTTACACTGCCGGCGATGTAGACTCACCTCTGGCGTGTAAACAAAAGCAACCTGGTATCCTCCAGAGATAAAGGCTCTGGCGATGAAGATCAAGATTGTGAGAGGTATCCTGCACGAACAAGAAGACAAACACAGAATTTAAAATCAGCCCTGACAGCCCTTTTAATATATCGTTTAAAATGATAAAATAACACATAGAGACAAACGTACCTGTCAAGACAAGCAAATAAGGGTAGAATGAACAAAGAAAACATGATGAAGCACAACGCCATGCTCTTCTTCCTGCCAATATGATCTATTGCCACAAGGATAACTAAAATACCTGAAAAGTGAGACACAGTGAGAATAAATAAGAATTATACAGCCCAAGACATTTCACTGGACAACACATTTCTCCTTTGGTTAAAGTCCTGCAGGTCAGGGTGAAGACAAAAGAGTTTATCAACCAGCTTAAGGACTTTAACCCAGTTCAAGAAAGTAAGTAAATATACATTTAAAATGCAAAGCTTTGTCACAGCACTAGAGGTGTGTTTGTTAAATGAGATACTCTCTATAGATAAAACAGAAGCTCTTGCGTACGAGCTTGACACTGTTCTTGGCAGCAGCGTCGTGGCGATCTTCACCTTACAGCTTCAGTTACACACCACAGCCCTGAGAAAATGCTTCACCTGGGAATTCAGCCAAGGTTGTCCATAAAAGGTCTTTGTAGTCAGCTGATGTCAAATATTTGCATTCCAGGCCACACCTCGGTTCGATCACGACCGCCTCCTGTGCCTCTATAAGGACATAAGAAATTTTAGATGAAGAAATGTTTAGAAATGTTATATGTTAAAAGTTGATCCACGTGGAGAAGCTGTTACTTACTCACACATGTATGTCCAGCTTGGAAAAACTCAGTTGTCAGCAGGATTATCCCGTAATAGGAGAAGGCATTTGCAAACCTTTGAATAAAATGAGAATACAATATTCTATGAGCTAAATAGTAGAAAATAAAGCATTTAATACAACCTACTAGCAGACCAGCTTTGTACCCATGCCTTCAATTGATCATCATGTATCATGTTAGCATTATTTAGCACAGATTTACTCAAGAATGTATAAAATTTAAGCACAATATCAACAGAAATATCTTAACACTATGTTTGGACACCAAGTTCTTATCTTTTCAGCTCAGTCTTAGTCAAATGAACCTGGAGGTTCTCAAGCAGTTGGTGGCTTTGGCCATCGTGATTAACCCTCATGCATCAGTTTTAATTCACTACCCTCCAAAAAATGTCCACAAGAAAACTGCTATAAAAACTTTTTAGAAATGAATATGTTTTTTCCGTTTTCTTTCTGCATAAATCTCTTAAACAACTTCAGCCCTGCTTTTACTTGTCGCTGTTCTTATTTATGAAAAAAACCACAAACAATTTGTTATTATCCTTTATAAATAACATCATATAACCAATTGATCTATTTAAAAAAATTACATTTGAATTCCAAAATTTGTCAAGAGAGAGACTTTGATGGCCAGATAAAGAGGAAAAATTTACCCGAATGGACAAAAATGTCTATAGTGATGATGAGGATCAAATAACTACCTTTGATCACAATACCTGATAAAAGAAAGTTGATAGAAAGGACAAGTACAGGACACACTACTCAAACTGACCATATAAACCACAGAAGAAGAGTAGTTCTCCGATACTGAGGGATGAAGAGATCTTTGAAGTGTCCAC
This sequence comes from Nibea albiflora, assembly GCA_014281875.1. Classification (NCBI taxonomy): domain Eukaryota; kingdom Metazoa; phylum Chordata; class Actinopteri; family Sciaenidae; genus Nibea; species Nibea albiflora. The sequence continues at coordinate 13,516,749 of CM024803.1, read as the reverse complement.
GGCCATTCTGTGAAATGAAAACAGAAAACAGAAGGTGCATTTATTAATATTAACAATTAACCCTTTGATGCACCTACGCACATGTTTGTGCGAAGGGACATTAACGTAACTATTTTGAAGGTGCAGAGGGTTAAACCTTATATTGAACACCTAAAGATCTGTACACTCACCGGTCTGTGGTCAACTATCGTCCCCTGAGGCATGGCTGTGCCATTGTCTTTGGCGATTCGTGCTAAAGTCGCCAAAGCTTTATCTTTGTTTCCGGACAGCAAATCAAAGCGAGGACTTTCAGGCAACCACTGCGTAACACAGACACACAGCAGTCGAGAGTCTGACCCAAGCTGGTTTTCAGTTTAAGGATCTCTATTGATCACCAACATACTCACAAAGGACAAGCAAATAAAGACTGCCATTGGTAACGTGGACAGGCCGACCAGCCACCTCCAGCCGAGCGTGGGCATTATCAACAATGCCAGCAGGACCTCGAACACAGCACCAAGTGCCCAGAACATCTGATGCACACATATATGTGGATTAATCAGATCAAATATTCAACACTGGAGTTCAGTAAAAGTCATGTATTAATAACAAAAGCACCACCGTACCGCAATCAGCATGATGCAAATGCCCCTCGCCTTCACTGGGAGGAATTCTGAGTACAGCGTCACTCTAAAAAGAGACCCGAATGTTTGTTATAAATCCCTTCAAGGCTGTTGTTCAATGCAGGCTTCATCTCAGGAAGCAGCGAACTTACGACTGAGGGGCTCCTGCGATGCCAAAGCCTACTAGGCCCCGCAGGAACAACAGCCAGCCATACACCGGAGCGAATGACGTTAACAGACCAAAATACATAGTCCAGACCATACAAAGTATTAGACTCTGTTTGAAACACACAGAAAAGACGAGTTAAACATCAAATAATGTACAAAAATCACTAAATCACACATGAAAACACCTTGGACGTGTGACTCACTATTTTTCTGCCATACATGTCGGCTATATTCCCCCATACAGGTGAACCTATCCCCATCCCGGCAAACACAACCTAAAGGACCAAAAAAAAAAAAGAGAGGCATTTTTATACACTAAAATAAACAAGCTGTAGAATAAAACATTTCAGAGAAGACCTTACCGATGTTATGATGGCTACCATGAAGCTAGGCAGCTTCCACTCACAGTGCAGCTGGGGGCCCAAGATACTGAGCAGCATCATCTCCATGGCGTCTCCTAACTGCTCTCAGAGAGGCGAAGTGCTGCATTAGAGACTTCGGACAATATGTGGAGATCGGAGCAAGAATGTTTCTGCATGTTTTAGCATTCTTACCCATGACAGTCCGGTGAGGAGGCAGATTTTCCATTGGAACTTTCCAAAGCCGATGGTCTCAAGTGCATCATCTACTGTAAAGGTCACTTCAGGTTCACAATCATCTGTAAAGAAATGTTGATGGTTCTTTAATGGCAACCACTAAAAGCACTAATTCAGTACAGTCTTGAGGTATTTGTATTCATGTTTCATGCTACTTTATAATTTTATTCCACTAGGTTTCAGAAGAAATGTGCAGTTAAACGTGACAACAATTTAACTTACAGCGTTAATAAAGGTCATCCAAGATTATTCATACATCTCCACCCAGTCCATTACCAACTTTATACTGTCCTTTGCGCAGTTTTCACAATAATATGGTCAAAAACACGTGTTGATCCATAACTCAGCTGACTTCTTAGCATATTGTATTCACTATGCTTATCCACCTTTTTCTTTGCCCATGCACACTCAAAACTGCCTGCCACAAACTGCAACAAACTGTATTTCAGTGATATCATCCACTTATAACATACATGACATTTTTCACCAAATAAAGACACGTGACTCAAGTGGCTCTTTCACTGTCTTAAAAAGATCTTGAACTTTCGCACACTACCTGGTTAAAAACTGTGAAAACCTGCCTGGCAATAAACCTGTTTTTTTGCATTTCAGCAAAAAGTATTCACCTATTAAAATATATGAAAATGATCAACTTGACCTACTACAGTCTTAAAATACTGCTCACATAATGATGATCCAGTGATATAAAACAGGATGAGCACTTTTACCTAAAAACACTTTTGAGCACGCTTAATACTTCAAGTACATTTGTTGTCAGTTTTCATTGTGCTGTTGCTACTTTTGCTTTACAAAATGCTTCTTGCACGGTTGCTGGTGGATCAGCTGATCCACACTGCCTGTTTTCACTTTGTTCAGTCAGTTTAAATGCAAATTGTTTGCTACCCTGTCCACACAAAACAGAGTACACAAGATATTACTCTTCTAGAAGTATACTTAATCTGTGTGTATGTTACACACATCCAAAAGCCGCAGACAGACAAATCAAGCACTAATAGCGCTGTGCAAACCTTCAGCGTTATCAAATCCACAGCTGGACGCAGACTCTCTTCTCCTTGAGTCCACTCTTGAGGTGATAGTGCAGATCTCATTGTCCGTGCTCTGGTCCTCGTCGTTCTGAACCACAAAATTTGTCTCAGCCCTGAATGCACAGCACATCAGATCAGACATTACTAAGCACGGACATACACGGACGACACGGTGGCGCGTAAACACAGCGGGGAAACGCTGGCAGTGTGTGCCATATAGTACAAAATAAAATAAGAAGTGTTGTTTTACCTGAGTTCGGGATTTCTCCACCGCTTGTAAGCAATCATTGTCGGCCTGTTCCAGCTGTCTGTTGTGTCTGCTGTTACAGAGCTGCGGGACACTCGACATACGATACACCGGTGTTTTGGTCAAACCTGCTGGTATACTTCTGGCTACACACCCAGTGACACCCAATCAGAGGACAATACCTTGAACACCACTCCCAGCGGAAACTTCCCCAAACTGTTTCTTCTGTGACAGACGGATTTATTTATGTTAATTATACTGTTCAAATACAGAACAATGTGCAAAGTAAACATGCATTTATGCACACCTGAGCACAAACCAAGGCGCGGTTCCAGGAGTGAACAGACGGGGCTCCACTGTAATAACAAAACTTAAAAACAACAACAACAACTAAAAAACTAACAATAATTAAATAACAAAGAAAGATCTAACCCGCAGTGATAAATCAACTTATATTAATCTCCCAACATCCCCTTAAGAAAGCCCCTTGGCTTATGTTCTTACACGGTGACAGGAGATAAGCTTAATTAATTGAGCACCCAAAGCTAAAAGCAAACACGCACAGAGTGTGAGAAAGGTTATTAAGACTGAAGAAGGTGTAAAGCGAGGCCGAGATTTGATACGATTCACCAAAGGGACGGTGAAAACGAGGTGGACTGTGTTTTAGCTGATGAGCTGTAATGTCCTGCAGCTGACAGCAGGTTGTGCTCTCATCCTTCTGTCAGTGTTGGAGATAGTTGGTCAGGTAGCCAGGGGGGAGCACATTTAGACTTTCCAAAGCATATTTTATCTGCATTCAGAAGCTTCATTTCTGAGTTACCCTGTGTCCAAATTCTGCATGGCCATGAAATTCATTTAAGACCTGTTATTTCTGTCTGAATAGCAGTATCATTTGCGGTAGCATGAGGCTTTGACTTCAGTATCCAGTTCAGACCTGTTGCTCCGGTGACACTGGGCTCTACCCACAGCAGTGTTTTTTATAAGAGACTTAAGACAGATAAGAGACAGATCAGATATATCAAAATGTAATTTTTTTAAAATTAATGTTAATGTACTAAATAAGTCACACACTCGTGGTTTTAGGTTTTATAGTGTTTCCTGTTTTATTTTGTATTCCTCCCCTCTCCCCATGTCTGTAGCTTTACTTCCTGCCTCTGTTGTTTTTTTCCCACCATATTTAATTATTTGTTCCACCCTGATTAGTTTCACCTGTGTCTCGTCACCTTTGCCGTCCCCCCGTGTATTACCTGGTTTCACTTGTCAGGTCACTTGTTTTTGTTTCTCCTCCTCTCATTGTTCCCTGCCCTGCTCTGTTGTTTGAACATCTGTTTTTTTGTGTGGTTTTTTTTTTGGATTAACGGATTATTGGACTTTATTTTTACCTGAACCCCTCAGTCACCCTTTTTGTTATTTTATGTCTTCCTACCTGTTCAGAGACTAATTAAATATTGCCTTTTGTTTCGTCTGTATTGGGGTCCTCTATTTTGAACTAAACCTGACACCTACAGTATCTCAAACACTGTCGCCTCACAGCTGTTTGCATGTTCTAACCATGTTTGTGTGGACATGCATGTAACAGATTAATTGGTAACTACTTGAGTTGCTTGTGTGAATGATTGTTATTCTCTATTAACTGGCGACTTGTTCAGGGTGTACCCCGCCTCTAAGTCAGCTGGGACAGGCTCCAGCTCTGATGAGACACTGCTGAGGGCAAACGGTTACACAAAATGGATGGATATTATACCATATATATTTTTCTATGTTTCTGAAAATGACCTTGTAACTATTACTGTCGGATAAATGTACTGAACTACAAGTAATAAGTAACACAAATAGGAAATACTCAGAATGTAATACTCAGAAATACAAGTACAAGAGTAAATGTCGAGTTACTTTCCACCACTGTAAGTGTAGTATGTTGGGCATGACCAGCAGTGTGATGCTCTGATGACCCAGTTGTCTCCAGCACATACCACAAAAATACATCCATGCATCCATTTTCTGTGACCGCTCATCCTCATCAGGGTTGCAGGGGCTGGAGTCTAGAGAGGCAGAGTACACCGTGGACAAGTCACCAGACCTACAACAAAAATAAATAAAACTCAATCGAGTATTTACAGCCACAAGAGGAGATCTTCTCAAATCCGAGCTTCCTCTGTGGCTGTTTGGAGGCTCTCACTCTTCTGCACCCCTGCAAGTGAATAAGGCCAACCCCGAAAATAAAAGCTGTAGAAAAGTAGGACACTGTGAGGACATGCTGAGGCTGCTGCATTATGGGACGGTCATAAATACAGGTAGAATATACAACACATCCCTCCGTCCTCACATCCCTCTCTGGTCGTGTCAGCTGCTTGGTCAGACTCACACAGGACAATAGCAAACCTCAGCAGACGCACGAAGAACCACAACATGGACTCAAAGGTAAGATTTGATATCAAATCATGACTGTCAAAATATTACAGTCCTATAAGATTATTTTATTTCGACATGACATGAGTGTGTGTCCTATCCTGCTAACAGATACCCTGACTAGAACAGCTGGTTGTGTGATGCTGTACTTTACTCATTGTACACTTTGTTCACTGGATGCTCCACATCTGAAACTAATAGCCTCGCGGCTCGTTTTGGCCTTTAGAGTCCTGCCCCGGCAACAGCAATCTGTTTGCTCACATGAATAAAGGATTAGTTTGAGAGTTTAGATGTGTGGGACTAATTGGACCTGTGAATATTTATTTGGATAAGCGGTGCATCAAGGACACATTGCGATCTAACTTGTCCTTCACACTTGAGAAACAAGATGGCAGCAAGACATATTATTCACCTGGTTAACGGATAGGTTGAGATTTTGAGATGTGTGTTCTTGCATGTGTGGGTCCTGACTGTGCGGTGTGTGGTCTGTGGTCTCTTTTTAATTATTCAGTTACATTTCATGCAGGTTATGCATGAAGTGAATGGAGGTACATGATGCAGTTTTTTGTGTGTATATGTATACTGCATTTTAATTGCAGTTTATAGTTTGATTGATTTGTTCAATGAATAAAGTGTGCTCATGCTCACAATTGAAAGGCTTTTCCGTATCGGTGTCATAGTTCAGATATCAATACTGGCACTGATAAACTACTTGGAGCAAACTAATATGTATCACTAGTTATCTGAGCTGTTTGTTTTGATGTAGTTTTACTGTAAAACACATTCAAAATTTAAATAAAACTTGTTGAACGGGATCAAGGTTGTGCAGATAAGTGTTGGGGTGATCGCATTCAGCATAAGCCTTAATCAATACGAGTTTTCAATATGTGGATTGTAAATCAATAAGATATGGCCACGACAACTCATCTGGTCAACTGGTGTGCGTACGTTTTGTTGGAGCAGTGGTCCTCTTTAAAGACCGAGTAGCTCCTAGAAATCTCCCCTCATTTGCATAACGAATAACATTATGTTAATGAGGATTTTTTCCAACATGCTCTCTCTAATGTCAGCGCGTGTTTTGGCCGATCTTCAGGCAGTAACGTAAGATGCCTTTGTTGATGCTTACAGGAAGCCCAATGTTAAAATTTAAACAGATGAATGAGAGGGCAACGCTGCCCGCAGGCCCGTTACAACCGAACCACAAGACAAAGATGAGAGTAACCACGGTGTGTGTGTGTGTGTGTGTGTGTGTGTGTGTGTTTTTTGTGTGATAAAGCAAACTTAAAAAATAAAAAAAATAGCATAATGTATTCATCTCTTCTCTCTCACTGCATTTCCAGTCGGCTCTCTGTTGCACTTTTTAAAAATAAAGGCAGTAAATGCAAAACAAGATTTGTGGTCTGTAATGAGTGTGTTAGTTTTGACAGCTATTGTCACAGAATCTGCAATATTTATTCCCAAACTGGTTCAGGTCATTGCGGCCCTAATGAGCAGTTAGTAATTAGTTTGAAATGCATCTGCCTAATCAAAGATCAGTAATCGAATACCTGTGCAGTAATTTTGTGCGGAGGAGGGTGAGGATGGGTCTCTGGAGGATAAAGTTACTACATCCTTGTATTACATACCTACATACACACACACACACATATACACACACTCTTCCTTAAACACATAGTGTAGCTGTTCAACACTCAGATGAAGCGCTGAATGAACATTTGCTGCCTGGGCTCCATGAATGTTTAACCAGGCCAGAGCTTCCAGAGCCAGGTAGCTCATTACGGCCTCATTACCTACAATGCAGGAACACCAGCCCAGCAGGAAGCAGCAGGGCCACACTCCTCCTTCTCCTCTTCAGCCTCCTATTGAGCTTCCCTGTCCCAGGCTGTGGTACCGGGCCTGCTCGGAGACAGTGCTTGAACCAGGGGCCGATGCACACCTGAGCAGCAGTGAAAGTAGATTCTTGGTGACCTAAAGAGGCTCCACTATGGGAGACCTCATCGGCTACTAAAACAGGCCGTGTCTGTCTGAGTTGTAGACCCGAGGACTCACATTCAAAGCAGTTTGGATTTATCACGTTCATCGCACAAGACTGATCCAACCATGACGCACGTGGTTTTGGAGGTAAAGCAGGTAATCACAACTCTTTTGTTGCATCTTTCAAAATGCTCTGATGCACAAGACTTCATTTGATCCAGGCACAGGGTTATAGGTGCGCCCTGCTGTCTGGCGAATGATACTTAATAACTACCACTGGGGGCGCCGCAGTCAGATATGTTAACATCTTACACATGAAGTAACGACTTTAATGCTGCGCTAAACAATATTTTAATATTTTCGATGAAAAACTGTGTAAAGTCTGTTAAAGGGGTCGCTTGTCGTGATGAAACCACAGGCTCCTCCGGTCTGCATGTTGAAGTGTCCTTGACCAAGATACTGAACCCCAAATGGCTACCGAAGGCTGCACCGTGACTAGCTCCCAAAAACTGATGAGCAGTTGGCACCTTGCATTGCAGTCAGTGTATGAATGTGCGTGTGTATGGGTGAATGAGATATGCAGTATGGAAGAGCCTTGAGTGGTCAGAAGACTAGACAGGTGCTATATAAGTACAGTCCTTACATTTACTCTGCAGTTCCTCTCAGGTCTGCTAAGCGTTTTAGCATCTTTCCATTCATTGTTTTTATTGCATTGATTTTACAGCCTACAACTTTAATATTTTACTTGGCTCTCACCAATTTGCATACTACTTTTGCTGCTTTCAGCCAAGGAGCTCTTAGGAACTCACTATACAGCGCTCGCTTAGCAAACATGAGACCGACAAATTTAGCGAGTAGCTTGTGAACATAGTGCAGTATTTAGCAGCTAAAGAGCCCGATGTTTGCTCCAGGAGCTAAAAGGAGAGTGAATATTTAACCTACATTAGCCATGTGGCCACAAAAACACCTCAAAATGAATGCTAATGTCGCTGCAGGTTTAAAACAACGGCTTCCTAAGACGATACTATGTGAATGTTTCTTGTTTCTCTCACGCGCAGTGGACAAAATATTATTTAATGTTGCTTTAAGTATACCTGACTTTATTTTACTTGTCGATTTTCAATCGCTCAATGATATATAGCCAGACAAGTTAATGAGTTTATAGCATGTTACTGTATGCTCGAGCGAAACAATAGCAACAGAGGAGGTACTGTACTTGACTGGTGTGATGGAGGCCGGTGATGGTCAGGTTTCTCTAGACACCTGGAGCCCCCTAAATGTGTGTTGCCCTGGGTGATGTGCGGTGTCAGTCAGTGACCCACGAGGAGCGCTATCTCTTTCAGGAGCCTAACTGCCACTTTGTGGCTGCGTAACAGGATCCTGCACCATACTGGATAGACAGGGACAATGGAGCGCCCTCTCAGGTGATGGTCTCCGGGTCAGATAGACTTTCCTGGTCTGCTGTCCGCTGCCTGACATCCAAATTTTATGTTTTATGGTAGCTGTTTGTGTTGTTTGTGTTTTGTCTGTTTGCTACCTCATTAAATGTCCTCAGCAGTCTCCAGTTTGTTGCCAAGAAAAGTCACCCTTTGTTGCTCTTAGATTTAGCAAAATTGTCCATCTTCCCACATCACAGTGAACCATCAGTCGTGTAAAAGTTCCTCTGAATGGCAGAAAGTCTCTGTGCTGGGTGCCGGGCCAACAGCGTGCTCATTCACTGCTTCATCTCTTTCTGTCTTTCTGTCTCTGTCTTTCTGTTTGCATTTGATGCAAGACACAACAAAACTCAGATTATCAGAGAACAGTGAGCGTGCCAGACGGCAAAAGAAAGAAAGTTTGGAAGAGGCCACCTCTGTGATGAAATTTGAAACTCAGCATTTGGTTTCTAGTTTTGTTATTGCTGCTATCGTCTTAGCATTTAAAGTATGTTAGGTATTTAGTGTGCTTTGAAAAGTTTATATCATATTACTGTGGCTAGTTGTTGGATTTTTCTCTTTTGTTGTGTACATTTCTGATGAAAGGCAAATCCATTGAATATGACCTTACAGCGTTCTGTTTTTTTAAATAACTTGTTTGTCTTTCAAGCTGTAAAACACACAAAATAAGGGGCCTTAAAAGCATATAACAACTATATAAACAGAGAAAAAAAATCATTAATCAAGCCTAATTGTCATATTTTGTTAAAGACAGCATGATCATGGGATTTTTTAAAACTTGATTAGACGGGAAATAATGCAAAAGAATAAACTCGGTCACACAAATGTGTTGTTGAACATCCAAAGCGAACACACACACACACACACACACACAAACACACACAAATACATATTTAGAAAGAGATTTGCTTCCTTTGTTGCACTCACTGCATTATTGATGGCTTCCTATTGAAGGAAGTAGAGGCTGTAATCTATCAGTGTTTCCTGTCATACCGCTGTCCTTTCCCTTCAATAAAACCAGATGTTCAGTTCAGAAAAGGTACAGACCCACCCACCCACACACACACACACACACACACGCACACACATGCATCAAGGACCTTCAGGGTAGGTAAGTTTTCTGCACTTTCTCCCGTTCACGTTGTTGAACATTATTAATGATCACATGTGGTTTTCAGGACATGATTTATTGTGACACTTTGCTGTAAACGCCTGCTGGGTCAGTAGAGCAGCAGCTTGTTTTACTGAAGATTGATCTGTGCGTGTCAGTTACTCCGACTTGGTGACAGGTTGGCTTGGCAGTGATGAGAGCCAAACTACTGAAGCATAATACAGGATGGCTCTTTCACAGCACCGTAATTAAAGTGCATCGCCTTTGCTGATTATTTTACCTGGCACTTCTTCAGCTGTGTACTTTTAAGTGGTATCCTGTATTTATGCATATTATAATGAACAGAATTACTTTTCCCTTCTTAATTAAAATCTGGATTCAGTTATTGTTTAATCTAATATTTGACAAATAACAAGATGCACGTCGTAATTTGAAGTTAGTCCTGAATGCAAACAGGTATTTGCTTCTAGTATAAAGAATAGTTTCTATACTACTACAGAAGCCCAGAGAGGTCAAACCTTTATACATTTTATTTCCTCTGTTTTCTCACGATAATGATGTAATTTAATTGTTTTCCCGTGATCTTGAGTTATTTATGAAATAACAAAACTTAATTTCCTTTTTTCCCTGAGATAATGACATAATTAATTTGAGATATCGAGGAAATAAAAAAGACACTCTGGTATATTAAATCATTGCAGTTGCAACATTCTCCTGCTCCTCTGTCACTGCTACACTAAATGATGTTTCTTGTAGTGATTTAATATGCTAGACTGTCCTTTTGTTTTCTTGAAATCTGGAACCAATTATGTCGTTATCTCTGGAACACAATGTCTTGTCTTAACATTTTGAGAAAATGATCCCGTTATCTCGGAGTAACAAATGTTATTTCAGCATAATGACATAAATAACTCAAGATCTCAAGAAAAAAAATTAAGTAAAATGTATGAATGTAAATGAGCTTCTGTATACTAGCACTCTGAATGGAAAAACCACTGAGAGGATCTTGGAGTATAAATGCCTCGGTGTCTGGCTGGATCAAAAACACAGCAAGCAACGACAGAAAACACTCAAAGTCCCATGTGCAAACACTAAATTTGGGAAATCTTTGCACTGCACACATATGGACATTTTAATTTAACGTTTATCTTTGTTCTGCTTGTTTGTTTTCTTGATAATTATTTTCATTCATTCATTGAAAACGACGGACTGCCCTCAGTGATTCCTCGAGTATTTCATGTTCCACCTGCCATGAACAAGACTGATGGTCCTTTAGAGAAGATTAGACCGTGATGGCTGAATTTAGATTTGTCATGAGCATAGAGGATGTAGCCAAGGCCAATAATGGCTTTGACTGGAAGTCACAGACATGGAAGGAAATGGCAGGAAATGAGTCACGGACTGGGAGATACATATATCCTATGTTGTCAATGATTGCGAGCATGTGTGTGTATGTGTTCTTGAGTGATGACAGCCTCCACAAAAACAGATAACTTTTGAGGAAAACAGGACACAAAGGAAAAGGATGGGACGTATAGGCCTGGTCTTGACAGAAGGAATGAGAACAAGGCCAAAAATAACACAATATCTGGAGATTTTGTTAAAGAGAGTGATAAATTGTGTTGTCAAGGTCTCATGGTACAGTTTTGTCATGTTACACAGCTCTCTTGTGGTACCTTGTTTCGTTGTCACTGATGTGATCCTGCTTGGGCACAGAGCCTGGAGGAGCGGTGTAACCAGATCCTGAGGAACATGGAGGCGTCCCTGACAGCACGGGATCGCGTGGGCATCCAGGATTTTGTTCTCCTGGACGCCTACACGAGTGAGAATGCCTTCCTGGACAACCTGAGGAAACGCTTCCATGAGAATCTCATTTACGTGAGTCTTCCTGCGTGGTTGGATAACCCAGCTCTTTCTCTTACTCTAATTAAACTTCACGCCCTCGACCTTCAACCCATCAAGGTCCTAATGCCGCGTTGCCTTGTGCTGAATCCGGCACCTTGTATTGCTGAAACAGCAGCTCTGTTCTTTTCATTTGCGGAGTGAGCACTCTAAAGGTCACCTCTGTCCGTAAGGTCATGACAAGCGATTAGCCAAACTTATTGCTTTTGATAAGAGGAACAAAATTACTTATCAGCAGAGTGATGCATGGACACCACACTGCTCGGAGCCTTCTTTTAATGTCACGTCATGTTTGAGAAAAACAATCTCCTGTATTAATAAATGTGCAAGAGTTGCGGAACATGACTTCCTTTCCTTGTCTTTCTCTGCAGACCTACATTGGGACTCTCTTGGTGTCAGTCAACCCATATAAAGAGTTAGATATCTACAGCAAGAAGCAAATGGATACCTACATGGGGGTAAACTTCTTTGAGCTGCCACCACATATGTAAGATATTTTTAAATCTGTATTTATTTAAACTGTGTGTTGACATACTGTGCGTCCGGACGGAAATATCTCAACAACTATTTTACGGTCATTCATAGTCGTCAGACGATGTATCCTACTGACTTCTAGTTTTAAATGAAATGTCTCATAAACTATGGGACAGAAATCTGAAAAAATGGAGCAGTTATTCATGTCCCCTTCACTGACAGTATAAAGAATGGACAGCATATGAGTGATGTGAGGCTTCTGAAGAGCTCAGTGTGTGTTGGCGTGTCGGCTGCCTCCCGGCTAATCTAAAAATCAGCAAAGATGAGAATCATTGGTGGACCTGAGACGGGCCAAATAACGCCTGAGTGCTCAAACAAGCCATCTGTAACGACACCCACCTGTCGATCAAGCTGTTAATTATGCATAACTTTAAGCCTTAATATAATTTGAACAGGTGAGTTCTGTAAAAATAGTACAGTTGTCATGAACAGGGAAAGTAGCTATAGAGACCAAAACAGTTTTTTGTACCAGGTTGTAAACATGTCAAGTAGCCAGCCTCAAGTGGACGGTTGAGGAACTGCAGCCTCACAGCCATGGAGGTTACTGCTTGGCCCCCCTTTAGCATTGTGATTGTAAATATATTAGCATGCTGACATTAGCATTAAGCTCAGAGTGAATAGCATGGCTGCATGCTCCTGTACTGTTGTTATGTATTGAATATTCAGTTAAATGAATCAGATGATTTGCCATCACTCTCTCCCCTAATTTCGGTTCATATTTACACTGCCAGCTAGCATAAAAAGCAGCAACAAAAACCCCCCAAAAGTGTGAATTTTAAAAGGAGACTGACTTTTAGCTCTTTATGTTCTTTCAGTTATGCGCTGGCAGACAATGTCTTCCGTACCATGCTGTCTGAGTTCAACAACCACTTCATCCTGATCTCAGGGGAGAGCGGGGCCGGCAAGACGGAGGCCTCCAAGAAAATCCTGCAATTCTACGCCGTCAGCTGTCCAAGTACCAAACTTCTGAACAATGTCCGAGACAGGCTGCTTCTCTCCAATCCGGTGCTTGAGGTCGGTGACTCTGATGCCAAAGCTCCTGCTGTGTGTGTTAGACCATTTTTAGAGAAAAATATCTTTTTTTCCAGGCTTTCGGAAATGCCAAAACCCTGAAGAATGACAACTCAAGCCGCTTCGGGAAATACATGGACATCCAGTTTGACCATCAGGTGGACTCCTTAATTAGATTACATATAACACAGCAATGACCTCAACGTTCACACTAAGCACTGACTAGGGGATTATCTTTTTTCCCTTAGGGTGGTGCAGTTGGTGGTCACATCCTGAGCTACCTTCTGGAGAAGTCCCGTGTTGTCCACCAGAACCACGGAGAGAGAAACTTCCACATCTTCTACCAGCTTGTGGAGGGTGGAGAGGAAGATCTGCTCCGCTGGCTCGGCCTGGAGAGAAACACCCAGCGCTACAGGTACCTGGTGCAGGTCAGTGAAACAAAAACACTTAAAAAAACACTTACTTTATCTATGCAACAAGAATCTCTTGACTTAGACGTTATATTCTTTGTCTCGCTCAGGGTAATTGTGCCAAAGTTAGCTCTATCAATGATAAAAGTGACTGGAAGACGGTGCAGAAAGCCCTCTCTGTCATAGAGTTCAGTGAGAGCGATATTGAGGTGAGGTAGTACAGTAAATCTTCATTCAAAACTATGTCTGATATGATTTCTTGTTGATTCCTGAAGTATTTCTTTCTCTGTGTAATGCAGCACCTGTTTGGGATCATTGCTAGTGTGCTCCATCTGGGAAACATCAAGTTTGAAGCCGATGTTCGAGGATACGCCTCTCTCAACAACAACCAGGAGATGCACTGGGTGTCAAAGGTGAGTAACGAACAAACTGCAGAGAGTTTTCTCCATGTCTGATTGGAGTGCTACATGTCTTTTCTGTGCAGCTGCTGGGGATTCCTGCTCAGGTGCTACAACAGGGCTTAACCCACCGGAAGATTGAAGCCAAAACAGAGGAGGTGACTTCTTTGGATTAATTCAAAGTATAAAACATGTTTAACGTGTTTGTAATGTATTTTTTTAAATCACCAACATTATTCTGACGTTAAAGGTGTTCACGCCCTTCTCTGTGGACCATGCAGTATATGCCAGGGATGCCCTTGCCAAAGCCATCTATGGCCGCACTTTCAACTGGCTGGTCAACAAGATCAATGAATCTTTAGCTAACAAGGTGGGAACAAAATTGTTACTCTCTTTGTGTGTGCCTAGCCTGACCTGTCTTATTAAGATCACAGAAATGGGAAGAAAACTGGGGTGAAGAATCTGGTTTTCTTTTTTTTTTTTTGGTTTAATATATGAGCTTGAATTCCTTGTGAATTATCTGTAGGACTCCTCCAGGAAAACAGTCATTGGCCTGTTGGACATTTACGGTTTCGAGGTTTTCAACGTGAACAGGTGAGACCTTGCACAGACGGTTAACGTGTGAAGTGAAGAGTCCGAGACTGACAGCGTCTATGATCCATTTTAGCTTTGAGCAGTTCTGCATCAACTACTGCAATGAGAAGCTGCAGCAGCTTTTCATCCAGCTGACGATCAAATCAGAGCAGGAGGAGTACGAGATGGAGGGGATTGAAGTAATGACGCTACGAGTCCTTATATTTTCTTGACATGTGTGGCTCAGTGCTATTAATATATGAAAATAAACTCGCATACAATGATGGTTCTTTTATGCGCAGTGGGAATCAGTGCCATATTTCAACAACAAGATCATCTGTGATCTTGTGGAGGAGAAGCACAGAGGAATCATCTCTTTATTGGTAAATGACGGAGCTATGGGTCTACAGAAAGACAACAATATGATGTATGTGCCCGGAAAACTTAAACATAATTATTGATACGTGTCCTATAATATAGGACGAGGAATGCTTACGTCCTGGAGAGGCCACAGATCTCACTTTACTGGAGAAGATGGAGGAAAAGATTGGTGGTCACCCCCATTTTGTCACGTGAGTTGTCTACAGTTGGTTAAGGGAATCAGACCAGCACATCATATAACCATAAACGCTATAATGAATTTCCCCTTCCTGCAGGCATAAACTTGCAGACCAAAAGACGAGGAAAACACTGGAAAGAGGAGACTTCCGTCTCCTCCACTACGCCGGGGAGGTCACGTACTGTGTCGTTGGTAAGAGATGAAATACTGTTGGCAATACTGAGTGTTATTGCCAACAAATATACAAAAATCTGTATTTGTTCTTTATACTTTCAGGATTCTTGGACAAAAACAACGATCTCTTGTATAGAAATGGGAAAGAGGTAATTCTATTTCTGTATTAATATGATATAATTTCTGTTGTATGAAACCAGGTGATAAACGTATCAGGTTGCCTGGTGACTGTACTGTACTGTAAACTGTAAACTGTATTTAATTCATTGTATTACATAAATAAGATGTTCTGAATCTGGTATATGATTTCTAATATCATCCACTGCTGCCAAATATCATAAAGAATAAAAATAAAGGAGCATAACTTTTACATGACCTTGTTATTTAAGGTATTTAAGGTACGTCTCACATGTTGGGTGCTAATATAGTTTCTGTATTATCCTTAAGGTCATGCGCCAGTCCAAGAACGCCATTATCAAACACTGTTTTCCTTCTTCTGAACCAGACACCAAGAGGAGACCTGAAACTGTAAGAGACGATGATGCTCACTGAGTCACTGTTCTCATGATTTACAAAACCAAACCGTCATCACTCATCATACCTTACATTTTCTCCTCAGGTGGTGACTCAGTTTAAGAGCAGCCTGGTGGGCTTGACTGAGATCTTAATGTCCAAAGAGCCCTGGTATGTCCGCTGCATTAAACCCAATGAAGCCAAGCAGCCAGGTGAGGCCATGTGTCCCGAAAATCCTCCACTTCTCAACCATAGAGCTCTTCCCAATTAATACTTTTGACTGTATGCTCAGCCTGCAGTCAGCTATGTAAGTTAGACCATGCAGTTTTGACCCTGAACTCTTTACGTGACCTTTTGTCTCCCCCTCAGGGCGCTTTGACGACGTGTTGGTGAGACATCAGGTCAAGTACCTGGGGCTGATGGAGCACCTGAGGGTCAGGCGTGCTGGGTTTGCTTACCGACGCAAATACGACATCTTTCTCCAGAGGTAGTTAAGCACTTTATTCCAATTGATCTCACCCAAAAGGGTAGACAGGTGCTCCTGTTCTTGCTTGAAAATATTTAGCAGGTTCTCATTTATGCATTTGTCTCATTAGTTGGTATTAACTAGAAAGCCGTGTGGTCTTCTCCCACAGGTATAAGCCTCTGTGTCCAGACACCTGGCCTAACTGGAAAGGTTCAGCAGCAGAAGGTGTGAAGCGCCTGATCAAGCACCTGGGCTACCGACCTGATGAGTACAAGATGGGAAAGTAGGCAGATATTAATAGATGGGTGTCATAGACTGTCTATGATGAGATACAGATAAGTTGTTTGTCTCTTTCCCCAAAGGACAAAAATCTTCATCCGGCACCCAAGGACTCTGTTTGCAACAGAAGATGCCTTTCAGGTCTGCAAACATAAGCTAGGTGAGATGTTTTTCTGTAAATTTAATTTAGTAATACTACATTAAGCTTCATAACATTTTCTGAGTGTGAAACTTTGACCGTCACTGTTGCAGCAACGAGAATTCAGGCCAAGTACAAAGGCTACAGAGTGAAAGGAGACTTCCAGAAACAGAAAGACGCTGGTGAGGGTGCACGAATTTAAAGCTTTACCTTGACTAAATGTCGGTGAACGGCCTGCATGACACCTTGTTACCTTGCATCATCTAAATAGCCACTAAGATTGAGAACTGCTGGAGGGGTCTGATGGCCAGAAAGGAGCGTGAGAAGAGGGCATGGGCAGTCAAGGTCATCAAGAAGTAAGTACAATGAAATCTCTTTGTTGGTTGAATGAGATGAGAATGAAATACTGTTGCGAGGTTACCTGTCGTGTTGATTTGTTCTAGGTTCATTAAAGGTTTCATGACTAGAAACCAGCCAGCCTGCGTCGACAACAGCGAGTACCTGGCATACGTGAGGCAGAACTACCTCACGCGGCTGAAGGAAAGCCTTCCCAAAACAGTCCTGGAGAAAGACGCATGGCTCACCCCTCCACCTATAATGAAGGAGGTGGGCGATACATCTTTTAACCGTTAAGTATGTGCACGAGGCCAACTCTATAAAATTCAATATTCAAAACTATACTTCTTGTAGGCTTCCCAGCTCTTGAAGAAGCTCTACGTTCGCCACATGGTCGGGAAGTACGTTCGAGGAATCACCCCGCAGAGAAAAGCACAGGTAGGAACTGCGACACATGCATTCACAGCATATTTAATACACCTTTACCAATTTTGGAAGCAGTTTATGCACACCACTTGAGTCCCAGATAAAATTGCTTTAGGAGATGAAGTATCTCGTCTTAACCTACTTCCTGCTTGCAAACTGTTGTTGCTGTTGTTTGCAGCTTCTGTTAAAAGTACAGACGAGCTCCATGTTCAAAGGAAAGAAAGAAAACTACCCCTTCAGTGTGTGCAGGCCGTTCGTGGACACCAGGATAAGTAAGACTGCAGAGTTATTTCCTTTCACTGATGAATTTGTATTGACTGTATTTCAGTTTGCGTGGATTCTCTCTCTTTCTTTTATTTTATTCAGGTCCAGAAGACGTAAGCATCAAAGTGCTTCAGATGATTCGGCATGAGCACATCAAGGTACGCTAACACTGGAATTTCCTCAGCAACGTCTTGTGTCCCACCGTGACCTTGTTTGCGTCCCTCCCACAGTACAGCGTGCCAGTGGTGAAGTACGACAGGAACGGGTTCAGGCCTCGTCTCCGGCAGCTCATCTTCACCCAGGAAGCTGCCTACCTGGTCGAGGAGGCCAAGATCAAGCAGCGGATAGATTACAACTCTCTGAAAGGTAACCAGTGAGACGATGAGACAAAATGAGGATCATTTTCTGTGAGGAGAGCAATACACACACTTGAAATTTCCTGACTCTTTTTTTTTATATATATAGGTGTGTCAGTCAGCAACCTGAGTGACAACTTCCTGATCCTCCATGTCACGTATGACGATATCAAGCAAAAGGTTGGCTTACTTATCATATACATACGTGTATGTCTGCACTTAGACCAGGAGGAATCTGTTGGTCAATGAGGGGCAGGGATGACTAAAATCACTTTGGACCATTGCCCTACTAGTGCCCTGTGCTTTCATAGCCAGGAGCTGCTACCCAGGCACAGTTTGGGCTCTGTTAAACCTGGTTAAAACTCCCGGATATCGGGACTTTTAGTCTTAAATTTATGCTCTGAGCTGGGGCAAAGATATTTCATCTACCTCCTAACTGTCTTCACCCCAAAGTCTTCCCCACTACCTTTCCAATCCAATGGCACCCACAAAAACAGCTACCTTTCTAGTGTGCAACAGTTTGTCTAGTTGCTAGATGATATTTAAATATTAATTTCAGAGTCTTTACAGTCACCATGTATAACAACTGAAGGACTGACCCCGTTTGTTCTTTTTAGGGTGATCTGGTCCTGCAGTGTGACTACCTGTTTGAGGCTCTGACTAAACTCAGTGTTATTGCCAACAAGCAGAACTACATCAAAGTGGTCCAGGGCAGGTACATCATTTACGTAGTAATATCCATTCATAAGCAAGAAATCTGAATGTTTAAAACGATGGGTGCGGCTGATTCAGTGTGTTCACTGTGACTGCAGCGTGCGCTTCGACATCCAGCCCGGCAGAGAGGGGTTTGTGGACTTCAAAAGTGGACAGGAGTCCATGGTGTACAGGACGAAGAATGGCCATTTGATGGTGGTGAGTGTGGAGTTCATGTTAAGACCATGTAAAATGTCTATTTGTAGAAACAACTGACAAATATCTTGACTTTTCCCCCCCCACAGGAATCTACAAGAACCAAGTCCAGATGATGTTACCAGTGACTTGGGGGTGATGTTGCTGTAACAGCCATGTTTGTTCTGTAATCCTGCTCCATGGTTGTTGCCAATCGTGCTCTATGTCAGCTGATTTTTATTTTTATTTTATTTTTTTGCATCTTTACAATGTTATTCAATTATGTCTATGCAATTATTACACAAGTACTGCCAATAAATTAGTTGTATACAGTAGACATCAAGCTCATAGCACAGCCCAGCCCAGAGTATCGCTGGGTCACCTCAGTCATGAAAAACAACCATCCATAATATGAATAGAAGCACTTGTAATCTTCTTTTTTTTGTATTAAATGTATCTGAAATCCTGTCTAGATGATAACAGTAGAGGAAAATATTACGTGTGTGCAGCCATGAATGTTTATAATACCTCACCCATGTTGTACTGTTACATTAAAACACGTTAAACTACTTCATGTGTGAAGCTTCTGTAGTTTTGTCGACTATGAGGATGATTCCCGAGTTAGCAGCTCCCCCTTCTGGCTTTCAGCTGGCTCTACAGGCCCCCTGTAAGGGTTAAGGGTTGTTTTTGTCACTTGACTAAAAACATAGAGAGTAAAAAAAATAAATTAACATATTTTTTGTGTACTGAATGACAGAATTAGTGCAGAATCTCAATCTACAGTGTCACATCCTGATGCCAAATTAATGGCCAAGAAGCCAATAAAGTCACGAGGCATAAAAGAGTAACTTGTTTTCTTAGTTATTGAATTAATTCAGTCTTAAAATCAGCAAAATACAAAATAATCTCTCTCAGTATTGTCTCAGTAAAGGCTGATTTAGCAGCAGTTGATTGCTAAATCTGTTCCACATACACCAATACCGAGTAAATTCAAAGTCTTTTGAGGATGTGGAAAATTCTCACATCCTCAAAATGCTGTTTTTGGCCCATTATGAGGCAAAAACAGGTAAAACTTTCATCAGGCTGAGCTGTATGTGGTCAGCATTTTACATTGTTGGCATGCTAACGTTAGCATATCAACCGAGTTATGCAATCACAGCTCAAATGCAATGTTGTTTTTTTTTCTTTCCCTAGTTCTGTCACTGTTTCAGCATGAAATGTGTTCTTCTTTAGAATGAGTAGGAAAATGCTGATGTTGAAGGGCGTGGGTCTCAACTGTCAGCCTTCGGTTCAACAGTTTAACATGTTCAGAGTTAGCATTTTACGTGCTAGTGTACATGTATGCCAAGTTAGTTTGGTATTTTGCTGACAAACCCAATCTTAGGAAGCCGGGTTAATTAGATCTGAGGGCACAGATATGGTAATAAATCAATTATACTGTAATTCATGTCAGTGTACTGATATATTTAGGTAAGGCTGATTATTTAAGAGATGATCAAAGGTAAGTAAGAAGAGATGAGGCTGAAATGAGCTCTGGTTGATGAATAACCAGATGTTTGTAAATGGTGGTGATTAAAGGGCCAAGGTTTAGAAAACTGCTGAATGTAGATATGCCTGAGGTGAGACTGTAGAAACAGCTAAGAGAGTAGAAGACACCTTGGCTGACAGTTTCTCTGTCATGATGGAGAGATTCACAGCAGTAATATTTGTCCTCCTGGTTTCATGTATCTGCACGACATTAGGTAAGTACCTACAAACCGCTACATTGTTCAACATTTAGCATTTTACCTCTGATATTTTGAAAAATATGGAGTTAGAGGACGCGATTTCTGTGTTTGCTAGAGTGACGAGGAAAGGAAGCAGTTAACTGAAAGGTCCATTATGAAGTTGTAGGATATTTAGTATTTAGACACTTAAAAGTACATTTTTAAAAAGCAGCAGCAGCAGCAGCATGTGTGTGTGTGTGTGTGTGTGTGTGTGTGTGTGTGTGTGTGTGTGTGTGTGTGTGTGTTTATGGGGGTCAGAGGTCAACAGCTGAGCTACAAGAACTGCTGGATTTGATTTCCAGTGATGCAGTGAGCAGTTTTTACATTAAAGCAATCATTAATCAGAAAGTCTAAGAGTCAAAGGAGGAGATAACATATAAAGAAGTACAAAAAAAAAAAAAGATTAAGGTAATTTGTAACCATTGATAAATATTTATAATAATATGAAATCTTATTCTTATTCAGTGTTAGGTAAAATCTGTTTTAAATGTATCACTTTCAACATAAAACTGCTTGCACGCGCGCGCATCCTCTTCACAGGACAAACATGTGAAGGAAAATGTGGGCAAAGTTTAGGCTCGTGTTCATGCCACGCAACATGCACGTCTCTGAAGAACTGCTGTGCAGACTACAAGGAGTACTGCGTGGAAATACTGCCATACTCTGGATCCATCATGGGTGGGACGGATTTCATGGTCCTCGATGCAAGTTTCAATAAGAGTTCCAAGGTTGTATGCAGGTAAGAAGGTCCTACTGGGACAAGTAACATTATACGGTTGAAGCAGAGCGCAGAAACTGAGAACTGATTTGTCTTTTATAATGGCAGGTTCAACGGTAATATCCACACTGTTGGGTACGTGGATGGAAACAGTAGAGGCCATTGTATCTCGCCGCTGTTGTATCAAACAGGATGGGTTCCTTTCCAGATCTCCTCAGATAATGGCACTACATTCACCAGAGAAGGATCCTGGCTCTCGGGTAATTGTTATATTGTTTGGAGACAACACAGGGTTTTCCAATTTGTGGTGAATTGACGTTAATATACAGTATGTTTTTTTTCTTACTCACCTGTGTGGCTACAGTACACACTGGCAAGTTAGATTCCAAGTTTAAAGCGATACTGGTCAACGCGACCAAATGGCAGTATTACGGCACACCTAATGTTGGAGGCATTCTTGAGATGACATGGAACACCTCTTTGGTGAGAGCGGAGAGGGTCAACATAGAGCTCTGGGGATACAGGGAGACAGGTGAGTACACCTGTTTACGTGCTTATAGGTCACACGACTATCAATTGGGGGGGAAAAACACGATTTCTTACAAATACTTCTCTTTAGGTGAAGCATATACAGACAGATGGGAGGGTGAGTGGGTCTATTTGTACTCGCTTGCAAAGGATCAGCCCAACAGTGGTTCCTTCAGCTTCTTGCCCAAACCAGCAGAGAACGGCTTCTCAAGTTGGGAGCTCGGCGCTGTTCGTGTCAGCCCCAGCACTTACCCTGATGGCACGTGGTAAGTACAAACGCTGTGCTATGTTATCCTTTCCGTTCAACAGATATGAATGTGTATATATTAGTAGAAAAACGCGTGTCATGTGTTTCATTTAGGAATGTGCAGACTGCGTGGACTGAGGATCACGCCCTGGCCTGGCATCTGGAGGAGAAGTTCAGACAGAACTCAACCGCTTGGGCGCTAGACAAATGTTTAGCATGGGACCAGCTGGAAAATCAGCTGCCCAACTTCCTCAGTGAGATCATAGACTGCCCCTGCACTCTGGCGCAAGCAAGAGCAGACACAGGGAGGTTTCATGTAAGTCTGAAGACGAGCATATTTAGACCCGTCAGCATCACAGCCTTACAGTAAAGAACCTAAATAACCCGACAACGACTGAACTGGTCAGATATGATAAGATACATGATATGATAAGATGGTTGTTGCTGTAGCCTTTTACTGATGCTCACTGCTTATCAGTTCAAAGTAAAGGGGCGGTCTTCTCTTATTGTAACACAAGCTGAACACTCGCGACATCAATTATAACCTTTTATATTGCAAATTACAGTTGTAAGGTGCCAGAAATCAAAGTTTTAAGGGGGTTTACTTTGTTTCATTTCACATTTTCAGGTACAGAGAAGTGGTAAAATTCCATATATGCTAGTTAAGTAAGTTAAGGTAACTTTAGATTTAAACTCTTCCAAGTTAAGATCAAGTGTTTGGTCAGCAATGTGTGTCTGGGCTGTGTTTTAAGAGCTGAACTGCATTTTATAAACAAACACACTGTCTCTCTCCTCAGACCGACTATGGCTGTGATATCGAGAAAGGAAGCGTGTGCACCTACCACCCTGGGTGTGTTCACTGTGTGAGGGCAATACAAGCCAGGTGAGTCACTGACATGGCCGTACCTAACCTGCGCTACCTCACTAATAAACACCCTCTCCTGATAGCAGCTGACCCTGGGCTGGATCTGGATCTTCATTTAGAGTCACTACACTTTTACTGTCCCTTTCCAGATAACAGCCCACGTGCAGCTTTCCACTCCGGAGTGGGATCATACACATAAACTTTGATCTCATTACACGATATTTATATTGAAGTCTTTTCCAGAGTGGAAGTGGAATCTAAAAAACTCTTTTTGGTTGTGGTTCACAGCTTTAAATAACAATATTTTGTGCCTTTTTTCGACAGTCCTATGTATGCAGCAGGACAACAGTGTTGTTATGACAGCACCGGTGCTCAGGTCCTGACAGCAGACTCGATAGGAGGTAGCACCCCAGACCGAGCACACGACTGGGGCTCACCTCCGTTCAAGAAACCTCCTCGTATTCCTGGACAGTCGCACTGGGTCTATGACGTCCTCAGCTTCTACTACTGCTGCCTGTGGTCTGACAACTGCCACTACTACTTTAAACACCGGCCCTCCAGTGACTGCAGGCGTTACCAGACAGTCAGCTCTGGTGAGTCGAGCATGATATCATGGTTTTTCATAAGGTTGACATTCAGGGTCAAGTCTTCATTTTTTTGTGTCTAATTCCAGCTGTGGTGTTCGGAGATCCTCACTTCATAACATTTGACGGCGTCAGCTACTCCTTTAATGGCAAAGGGGAATACACTTTGGTGACCTCGCCAACGAAAAACCTGATAATCCAAGGCAGAACGGAGCCCGTGAGCGGTGAGCTACCGAAGCCACAGAGCTTTTAAAAGTGACTGTTTTTCAGTAAATACTATCACTAAAGATTGCTAACAAACATTTCTATGTATAAAATACCCTCACTGATCTATATTAGGAGTGATAAAAGCAACTAAACTGACGTCTGTGGCCATGAAGGAAGCATCCTCTGATGTTATTGAAGTGCGACTGGTCAGCGGTCACAGCGGCCTCGAAGTGCTGCAGAATCAAAAAACCCTCTCCTTTACTGAGCAGAGCTGGATGGACCTGCACGGTGAGACCCTGATTCACCTCGCTGCTTATGATGAAGACGTTTCATATTCATAAAACGTATCCCCCCTTTGTTCATTTTATTTGACGGCAAGGATAAGTTTGCAGCCGGACCCTGTCGTCACATTTGTGATTTTCTATCTGGTCAAACACACAAACAGTGTAGAGATAAAGAGAACAAGAGAGATTCATTTGCATTGAAAGCATTGATATAGCTACCTTCAACAGAACGTCAAATCTCAGGTGTTACTTAATAACTTTAAGGGACAGTACAGAAATCATTTGAGAAGAGGAGGTTGCATCACTTTATAACAGCACTACTATACACTACTGGAATATATATATATATAAAACATTGTAAATGATGAACTGAATGAACCAGAAACAGGTGAGCCCTGACATACAGAGACAGGAAGAGCACCTTTATTACCCATGGCTCTAACAAAAGCCATCTTGTAATGTTTTGTACTATAAATGTATATAATAATCTTAGATAAGAAAACATTAAAAGTCGTCCTGTCCATGTTTTCAGGGTCAGGTCTTGATATCATCTAAACTACAAGAACTGCTTTTATTCTAACAAAACTTCTTTTCTAGGTGTGTTCGTGTTTTCTCCAACCCCAACAAATGTGACCGTTATGTTCCCCACTGGAGCCGGGGTGGAAGTGCGACTGAGAGAGGGAACCATGACAACCACTGTGCTCCTGCCAGAGGAGTTTAAAGGCCTCACCCTCGGACTGCTGGGAAAGATGAACGGCGACGCCCAGGACGACCTCGCACTCAGCAACGGTCAACCTGTGCAGAACCAAAGCAATCCAGAGGAGCTGTTCAACTTTGGGGCGAGCTGTAAGAAATGATCCACAGCGCAGATTATGTGAACTGTCATAAATGATCTTGCTTTTCTTGCTTTCTTGAGTGCATCCGTGGTGGGAAATGTGTCCGACCTTGTCTTTTTGTCTTACAGGGGCCGTTGACAACAAGTCTGCCTTGTTCACATATGATTCAGAATACCTTTTGGACACATATTTTCATAGCCCCAGACATGATCCTAGTTTTGTTCCGGTGTTTTCTGTCCCTGAGAGTCCAGATGATCCGTTAGGCAGTGAGGCATCTAAGATATGCACGGGAGAGGGCTCTCAGTTCTGTAGGTATGAAAACTTTTATCTTCTTTTGAATGAATGATTTTAATATTATTGTGTTTTTATGAAACATACCTGTGATGAAATGTTGGATGTATGCTGAAAACATTGATGTTTGTAGAGCTTGACGCATGTAGGGACTAAAAGTAATGATAGATCCAAGTAATTTTGTTCACTACAGCCACTCATCAGTACCTATATCTTGTAGGTATGATATCCTGGTAGGTCGTAGTCCAGCAATGGGCAATGCTACCCGAGTGTCTTTCCAGAGTCACCTTTCTCTTGAGCAGGATCTAAAGCAAGGTGAGCCAATGAAAAAGTATTTTTACACTGATTAACATTCACTTGGTTTCACAGTATTCACTGTTGTCATATTGTGCAGTGATATCCTGTGGATGGCTCTCGCCGCCAACTAATGGGGAAAAGAAGGGTACCACATATACACAAGGAGCTAAGGTGCAGCTTTCCTGCGACGACGGCTACACTCTCAAAGGATCGGCAGTGCGCACGTGCCAGTCGAGTGGCCAGTGGTCTGGAGAAGAAACAACCTGCGTGATTCCCAGTATGAATAAATAATAAAAATCAGTCTTGTTCATTGATTTTGATCTTGACAAATCAGCTGTGGAAAATGTGTGCATCTGTGCTTGAGCGTGCATGTGTGTGTACCTGCGTCATTTGATCCAACAAATCGGCTCTGAAGTGTTAAAATGCACAAAAAAATTACTTTCCAACTTTCATGGCAGTCCATCCAATCAACAGGCCATCACTAAAATCAGGTTTATGATATGTAACCCATGGTGACTCGCAGTCTTGGTAGTTCTGCCTCTGTCGGGTCCCGACTAATCC
This sequence comes from Nibea albiflora, assembly GCA_014281875.1. Taxonomy (NCBI): domain Eukaryota; kingdom Metazoa; phylum Chordata; class Actinopteri; family Sciaenidae; genus Nibea; species Nibea albiflora. The sequence continues at coordinate 13,490,748 of CM024803.1, read as the reverse complement.
GCTATTGAGGAAAGATGTGGAAGCTCAGGCAGGCTGAATGACTTCATGGCAATCTATCCAATAGTTGGTTCTGAAATATATAATCTCATATCATATATCAGCAAAGTGGTAGATCAGCTGAATGAGCGTCAGACATTACCATATCTAGAATCATGACTAGAAATAAGGTATAGTTTAAACTACATGCATAACTGGGAAGTATTTTCAGATGCATCAGCTCAAATTCTAATCAAATGTTTGGGGACGTTTGTTGCATGTACCTTCTCTTCCCATCTGGATCTATGCAATCAAATATCTAGTGAAGGGTTCAAACAAACTTCTGCACATACTGGTTTAAAGACATCTTTGTCATTTTTCAGGTAACATCGCAGGAATCGTAGCCGGTTCAGTCCTTGGAGCTGTTGCACTGATTTTAATTATTACATCAGTCGTACTCCACTCCAAAAAACAGAAAAGGTGTGGTACGGCATCTTCACTTAATGTATCATTAATCTGTAACAGAACATTTATAAAATGCATCAATTCATCACTCTTTTCACTGTTTTAATTTTATTTATTGTTTTTGTCTTTCAGGAAAGCTGCTCAGAAGAGAGCAAAGTCAGAAGAAGACATGACAACTGAGGCCATCTAATCTGAAATATCTTTGTTTATAAAGCTCGCGACCCGGACTTAAAACATATCATAAGGTTGAGCAAAGGTCCCTGCTCAGTTAAAGAATAACTACACATCTTCCACTGTAGTATTATTGCACCGACTTATGTAGGGTTTAAATTTTAACCTGTGTTGCACTTTTGACCAAAACTTCACCTTTACACCTACTTTATTGTGAAGAACTTTATTTATAAGTTTTGTGGTTCTTGTGGTACTTCACAGTCAGTCATTAAGCTGGATGATCTGTATAAATATGACAGACCTGAATCAATAACGTAAATCGGTCCATTAAGCTAACAATACCCGTCTAAACACTCCATTACTGTTAATGTTATACAGTGTTAAGTGTACTGAAGATTTTGTTTGTGTGTTGTCATCAAGCGCTGGTGAATATTGTTATACGGCTTATTGTTCTCAAATGTGTTGGACAATAAAGTTTCAAAAAATTTCAAACATTTTCTGTAACGTCATTCAGTTTGAGCTCATCAGTCCACATGGGTAACCACAGTACATGTACCGCATGTAAAACTGTACACACAGTACACTGTAAAGGTGTTTCTGACCATGTGTCTATAGTAGCCCAAAATGGACAAATTAAATATTCAGTCTAGACTGGGCTTTTTGTGTTTTTAGTACTTTATGTAGTCACCATAGTAGAGGGTGAGGTGAACTACATCACTAATCACATCACTGCTGGGCTGAATTTTGTTTAAAAAATGTCTGTTTTGTAGATTATAGCTTTTATTTTAATCACATTTGATGACTATATTTTTGAAATCTAACCAGTTATACACTATCGGTGCTTAAAAGGCATGCTGTGTAGCTCTTTGCTTTGAAAATTAGGTAATTTGACTAAATAAGATCATTCAAGATGGTGCTACTAGCACTAGTTCACTTCAAGCATGATTTATTTACTTAAGTCAGCTACAATTACTTTGGCACTGGATTTCTGCCATGTGTTGCTCAACATCTATTGAGTTAATACCTTTGACTGATGCTCTGAGGTCAGATGGAAAGCCTACAGATATTGCCTGATTAATAAATACTAGTCATCTCCGATAGCAAATGGCTTGATTTATTTCTCTAAAGCTCTGTTCATTATTTCTACAACATAACACACATGAGGACGTCGCTGTCGATGCAAAATTCCTCAACAACCCTCGACTGCGTCAGTCTTCCAGTCCATCACTTTGTCCTGGATGTAAACACGTCTTTACCCTTCTAATTAGCCCTACATGCTCGTCACATGACCGTGTTTGTTTGCTCTTTTTCTCTTCAGTCTAGAAACTGGAAGTAACTCTGTTGTTTACTGTGTGACTCTGAATGTACGTGCTGTTCCCTCACATAACACAAGGCTGTGATTTCTATGGACAAAGGGCACCAGTATGTGACAAGACTGCAGAGGGCACTGCTGAATAAACTGTCTGCGTGCTGTTTTCCAGAGTCATTGACCAACAACTTGCCACAGACTCTCCAGAGATATAAATACAAATAATTAGCATTGTCCTCTCCAGGTCCCGGGGCAACGGAGGAGTAACACCCAGCTCATGACAAGTCATCGCTCAAGTCATTCTCACCCTTTAGATCACACTTAATGCTGGGCAAGTGTTAAAATGAATCAGCTGGGTATATAAAGTGTGCGAGCTGAGCATTACAAATGCCAAAGCAGTCTTTTCCTCAGCCCTCCTGCTTGCTTTTCTGTTGAGGATAAAAATACAGCTGCCCTATTGTCTGGTGTTCAGGTCATCAATCTGGACTTGTTTGTCAAGGTGGAGCTACAGGCTTTGCAGTTTCACCATCCTTTCCCTTCATTCTGAGCTTATTTTCTAGGAAATGGGTGAACAAAATAAAATATTGTCCCGTCCCATTTTCCGCCGAGATGTCAGCTGGGATCCTTTTCCAAACTGGACACAGCCGAGCCGCATCTTTGCACAGGATTTTGGCCTCCCTCCTTTCTTGGAGCCTAGTGATCTGGACTGGTTAGCCTGGGCAAAGAGGAGACTGGGCTCTTTCTCGTGGCCTGGGTACACACAAACTCCGCTTCTTCCTCCATTCAGTGGTCAGCATGCTGGGCCGGTGACCCCAAAGGATCTGAGACAGCTGACAGGTGGAGTGTCTGAGATCCGAACAGGGCAGGACAGCTGGAAGATCAACCTGGACGTCAATCACTTCTCGCCTGAGGAAATTACAATCACAACCAAGGAGGGTTATTTGCAAATATCAGGTATACTGCACAGGTTTCTCTGATGTGAAGCAAATTATGAGACAAGCAAAAGCATCATAATAAATTGTAAACACTCGAAATACACAGACCTGGAGCTAATCAATGTGTGCCTCATCATTAACTGACATTTAATCATTATTTCTGTGCTGCATTGAAAGGAAATCATGAAGAAAGGCAGGACGAGCATGGATCAGTGTCGAGGTGCTTTACTCGGAAATACAAGTAAGTTGTCCCTGAGAAAATGTTGTATAATTGGTGGTTTTGGTGTGTTAGTTGTGGATAAACTTCCTCTTCATTTTTTTAAGGCTCCCACAAGGGGTGGACCTGCAGCACATCAGTTCTTCGCTGTCTTGTGATGGAGTCCTGTCCGTAGAGGCTCCGGCCCCTGGGACGTCCATCAGCGACCCGATCAATGAGATTGTCATACCTGTTCAGATCAGACAGACGCAGGACTGTGAGAAGTGAAAACAGTAGCCCAGGTTGTGTGTAGCACTAGCATAAAAACTAGTCTGTGACTCACTGTAGCAACAAGTTTATTTTCCTTTTTCTCTTTTTGACGAATGTAGCACCATGACACAAGAACGTCTGGTTTCAAAATAAAACACAGACTCATAAATATAACAGATTATTTTGCTTGTCAACTCAAAAGGATTAGCATAACAGCATGCCAGTTTTTTCATGCACTTCTAATGATGTCATTATGTAAAAACAAAAAAACTACACATTAGTAGCCGCAACTGTGACATTGCACAACCTAAAGGATTGTGTAGATTATGGCTGACAATACTGGCTGAGAACGGACAGTGGATTACAGGTTTAATTGTCCTGGATAGTAATTGACTATTGTGCAACAAATAGTGCTTCTGTGTGACAGTATAACAGAACAATCGTGGATTTAGATGACTTTTATTTTGCTTTCGAGGAAGATAAACACTGTGTAGATTAATTCTGTGTGTTTGTACTGAAAGTTGTACATTGATGTATTGAATAACCATCCTAATAAAACTGTCCTGGTATCATATGTAATCTTCCACATATGTATTAAAAAGCTTCTGCCACATAAATAGAAAAATCATGTAATTTTCTCTTTCTCATGTAATTTTTCTCTTTCATTTGCTGACAGATTATGAGAGGATTGATTACAACCATGTTTAATTTGTATTGATTTTTCATCCATTGCTCTCTTTTCTCATGGCTTGCCCAAAATGTTTGTCAGATGGTCCACAAGAGGGCATCGCTCAGTCCATCGTCCAGTGTAATATGTGGATAAGAGACAGTTTTATGTGTAATATTTGAGTCAGTTTTATCTGTTTATGTGGACATTCATAAACAGTTTCTCTCAAAGACATTTTTCTCAAACATTAAATATCGCACCAGCTCACTCTGGTCAAACGTGGCCTTGTACAAGACATGTGATGATGCCACATTTCAAAGTAAATCTACAGCAGTCTAAAGCTGGATGAAATGAAGGTATCTGGCAACTGGGTAGCAATAATGCAACAGCAGCTTTATCTCTGCATATGTAATGGAGGCTGAGGAGTAAAAGTCAGGTGCTGATCTGATCTGATGAAGGCCTCTCCAAAGCCAACAGTGACATCTAGGGCCTGAACTGGGTGTTACATGATAACGTAACCAAGTTGTGGCAGGTGTACTGTATATCAACACATGGAGCAATGCAACATCGGAAATACTGAAAATAGAGAAATGTGTACACAAGTATGATAATAGATAATTGCTTTATTGGTTTGGTTTGTCGGTTATCCAACATGTAGCTGGCTGTAACAGGCAAATACTTCAGGAATCACTTAAGAGCAATCTGCTGAAGTAGTGAGTCCATTTAATTTTGATATGCAGTAAAGAATGGCAGGTTAGGCATCAACGGAAAACACAAATGGCAGTACAATAACTTCTTCAGTTATTTAGAAAAAGAAAATAGAAGAGATAGAAGATGATGGAAGTTATTTGGGACGTGGATTTGGGATCAAAGAAAAAGATTTTGTCCTTTCTGACTCACACAGTTGAAGCTTTAAATCATTTAATGTGGCAATTTAGATAAAGAAGAGATGAAAATACCATAAAATCTTCCCAGAGAATAAAGTTGTCGGCAGAGGCTTGGTACCATCCACTGTTCCTACTGTGCCCCATCACGGCTTTAACTCACCATTATCAATAGAAAAAAGAAAAAAAACACTTGTCACTTGACTTGAGTGTTCAGTGAACAACAGAAGACCTTAACAACACCCTAAGTTGATCAGTAGCACAGTATTATTGCCCATTTTATGAGTGTATAAACGTTTTGAGGTGTTGCTATAGGTGATTGTTAGAGGGCTGCTAAGTGGTTGCTGTTTGGCTTCTAGGGTGTTGATGTGTGTGACCTCTGTGTTGCCACAGCATGCTGGCACAAGATTGTGTTTGTTTGAGTCTCTGGCAGGGTTGTCGGGCAGCGACCAGCTGGTTGGCAGGATTGTACTAGGTCGTTGTTATGTGGTTTCTAAGGTGTTCCTTGTGGTTTCTAGGTCTTTGGCATATGCAGCAGTTTCCATGATAGTTCCCGGTGGTTGCCAGGAGTACTGCGTGGTTTTTAGAGCGTATAATGAATTTGCAGTATGGAAGACGTATTAATATAGTGCTAGAAGTAGCAGCAGCAGCGATGACAATGCATCAAATATATTCAGCATCATGGACAGAGGCTGCTGCTGTTGAGTGTGGAACGTTGGACACTTCTCGCCCGGCATTGTGAAAATGGCGGCCGAGGAAGTTGCTGGAACTGAAATGGTTGCAGTGAACACAGCAACATAAGTTGCACACGGGTTTTTGATTTATATTTTGGCAATCAAATGTTGTTACCGCTAATGCTCTGCATGGCTACAATTCAGTTATGAGGAAGACGCAATTAAAATGTTGGATCGTCATTTACAGTAAGTGCACAGCGGCAATACTCGAACTGAGGCAACACTACCGCCGATATTAGTACTCTACGCCAGGAAGTACATGGTGTACTACATAGACTAATACTAACAGAAGTATCCAAACTGAGACGCAGCATGACTAAATATTGGTCTCTGTCGCCACCTAATGGCCACATCAAGTAATGGCAGATATAATAACAATTAAGAATAATGTCTCAAATATTTCAAAACACAAGTAATATTCATATGATGTTGTAGGATTTGTGAATTTGGTAAAATGTTATAAGAATAATGTGACATTCTTTAAAAAAAAATACAGATTTACACATTTGCTATGATATTTACACTTGAGCATTGTTCTTATCATAACATTTAATTCCATGAGTGATATTTATCTTTTCTAAAGAAGGATCTGGTGGTGTGACGCTAAAGAACTTGAGGCTTGTTGAGATGTGCCTGTAGTATTGCGGTGTCTCTTTAAAGGAAGGGGGAGTGTAGAAGACGGACAGAGGAAAGAGATGAATAGAAAGCACCAGAACCACCTACCATGACCAAGTGCGCTGTAAATGTAGGACAGAAATTCGAGTGGAATACAAACGGATCATCAAGCGACAGATTCGAGGGAAAACCATGTTTGGATGTGCCTTATCTGATTCAAATATTTTTAAATATGGTACCACATGCGATCATTGGAACACAGGAAAAGTATTTTTCCTCCCAAACATTTCTTGCATTTTGAAACGGAAAAGGAGAGTGGCAGTAAAATACATCCCCGTGCTATCTTTCTCCGATTACCAATGGTAGGCATTGCATAATTCACCCTTATCCACCGGAGCCATTTGGTTCTTCCTCTTTGGGAAGAGGGGGACGCCAGAAAAAAAACCGACTACATCCAGTAAGCTGCCTTCGCGGTGGTGCCTGCAATTGTTTGGCAATGCCCTTTTCTCTCTTAGGAAGAACTTGCAGACAGTAGCGGGGGAACAAGCAGGGGAAGGATGCATTTAAAGCTGGATGTGTGCTGCATTCAGGGAGATTCGGCAATAATAGCAGCTCTAGCAGAAACAGCGAGTGCGGCGGGCCTGGGAAGCACCCAGCCCCACTATCTCCTCCTTTTCCTCCCCCCCTGCAGGACCATGCTTGCGTGAGGGATGAGGCTGTGCACAGGGACACCAGGCCAGAGCTGCGGCCTACTTCTCACAAGAGCCGGTCTCCCGACTGCAAGATCTGTGAACACATTGCCACCATCAAATCAGCATCTTTGGTACGCAGCTCCCCTCTCCTCCTGCGTTTGCATAGAAAATACGTGTGTGTGCGCGGCGCGCGCGTGTGTTAGAGAGTGTGTGCTTGCGCGCGCGTGTGTTAGTGTATGTGCGTGTGTGCGTGCTGGCGGCGGGGGGTGAGGAGGGGAGGGAGAGGGGTGTCTGTGTTCTCAGCTGTACATCTGTAGTCATGGCAACCAGATCCTGTTAATGGATGTCATTTTTTTTTTCCATCCTCAGCTTCCCTCTCTGCCTCTGCTTTTATGTGTGTGTGTGCGTGTGTGCGGTGTGTGCATCGCATTCTATGTATTCCATATAAACCTCATCTAAGCCTGGTGCCTATCACTGAGATGATTTAGCGTTTGACAGATTGTAAACCGATGTTCTCTCACACCAGACTTATTAGATAATAGTTGTTTTACAGATTAGACTTGAGCTCATGTCATATCAATTACTTATATGATATCATAAGATTATATATAAGTTACTTATCATTCAGAAATGGTGCTGAAGTGGCTGATTGGTCAATTCATATTGCTTTATATGATCAGGAATTGAAGATATGAATGGCATTAAACAGCAGAGCCTCTGCATGTTGATGAACTTGACCTTTTTTTGTGTTTGACACTGATGCTAAAGGAGTGTCAGACGTCTGTATTATTTATCAACTCTTGTTAAGTTCTTGGGTTCACCGTGGGTGTGTGCTGATCACTCTCCAGTCTGCAGAGCTGTATTATACCTGGTGTGTTTTCGGGCCAGAGCCTGTGACTTCCCTGCTGTCATTCTCCTGCCACCATGTCAGTTGTTTCTCTCTGCCTGCTCCGTTTCTTTTACTTCCTGCTTCCTGTGATCTTCTGTCTAGGTCATCAGGTAGATCCAGGAGCATGAGCAGGACTTTGAGCTGCGGGAGCAGATGTCTGGGTATAAGCGCATGCGGCGGCAGCACCAGAAGCAGCTGATCGCCCTGGAGAACAGGCTAAAGGCCGAGATGGATGAGCATAGGCTCCGGCTGCAGAAGGAATTAGAGACACAAGCGAACAACACTTACATTGAGCTGGAAAGACTGGCCAAACGCCACGCTGCTCAAACAGACAAAGAGGTACGGCCTCAACAGCAGGTGTTATTTATGAATGAAGTGGAGACGACGAGTGATTTCATTCACTTCAAGCCAAACTTGTGTCTGCGCCGGCATTTTAGACAGTTGGGAGATCAATGAAGGGTGATAATTTGAATATTTGAATGTCTCTTCACAGATGAAGTCAGTTGCAGCTGAAGAGAGGAGGATCCAGCAACAGATTGTTGCTCAGCAAAAGAAAGAGCTGACTACTTTCTTAGAGAACCAGAAAAAGGAATACAGGACTTGCAAAGACAAGATCAAAGAAGTAAATATCATGATCAAATACAAGTTTGTCATTATCCGTTCAACATGAAACCTATTCTGTGTCATTGTCTTCAGATAATACTCGCTCACACTCTCTCTGTTCTGCTGTTTTTTGTTTTTTCATGTTACAGGAGATGAGCGAAGATCCTTGTACACCCAAGGAGGAGAAGCAGGAGCGTCTGTCCAGGCACAAAGAAACAATGCAGCGCTCTCAGGCTGAGGAGGAAGCTCATCTGCTGGCCCAGCAGAGGCTGGTCTACGACCGGAGCTGCAGGGCCCTCAAACGCCGGAGTCTGGTTAGGAGGCACGAGTTTGAACAGGAGCAACTGAGAGAGGTAATGCGGTTTCCTGACATTACATAACAAAATGTGTAATTGGATTTGGGATTTTTACTGGGTGCAAAACTACATTGGGGGAGTGGGAAAGGGTCTTAACAAGGTGGTAAACATGTTGGCCTTCAGCACAAGACGAGTTACATGGAACCAAACAGCTTGTTCCTTTTTAATCTTGACTTTTTTTCTGACACTTCAAACTGTGAAATTGAATGACGGCTCTGTCAGTATTGTGTGTTTTAGCTCTGTGTCTTACAGCAGAGATGAAGCTCACCTCACCTGAAACAAATATACATCATTACATTAGATTAAACTGTGAAACGCAACATTAACTTAAGGTAAAAAGAGCAGAGGCACTAAATTACATGCTAAAATCAACATTTTCCTTGGAGAAAAGAAATAAACGTTCTGTTAAAAATAAGGGGACCCAACAGCGAACCCTGAGGAACGCTAAAATTAACCAGTATATATTGTCATATGTTCTGGTCCCAGGAGCTGAACAAGAAGAGGACCCAGAAGGAGATGGAGCATGCCCTGATGATCCGACAGGACGAGTCCACCCAGGACATGGAGCGCAGGCAGCTGCAGATGTTGCAGAAGCTGCGTATTGAACTCATGCGGCTGCAGCACCAGACGGAGCTGGAAAACCAGGAGGAGTACAACGGCCGGCGGCAGAGGGAACTACACAGGAAACACACTCTGGAGCAGCGGCAGCAGCCCAGAAACCTCAAGGTGCCTGGAACTTTCTCTTTGCCATTATGTGATTGTTTAGTGAACTGATATTGAGTTTTAAAACATTTGTTTTATAAAGGGATGATCAGGGTTATGAAAGGGCTGCAGGTACTGTACATCTGTACCTTGTATTCTCTTTCTTAATTGCCCATCAGTGATCACTAATATTGTTGCCATGAGAACTGCTTCCTCCAAAACATTTATCAACAGGATATCTTTCACAAATTTTAAAATCTTTTATCCAATGGCAGTTTTTTTTAGCTACAATGTAGAGACGTGAAGGCATACTAGCTAAAATTCAAGGGCACTGCAAACACATTAATTCATTATTTGTACGAGTTACTCCACTTTGAAATGATTTCTGCTACATTGGTAGCTTGAGATCAAATGAAAATGATTAGACTGTGCTGTAAGAGAGTCATAAATGTTCACTATTTTATTTATTGTTCAATTATTTCGCATTTAAATTCAAACTGAACCAGGAACACTTATTTCTCCTCTCACCTTCTGTAGACGCTGGAGATGCAGATCAAGAAACAGTTCCAGGATACTTGCAAGGTGCAGAACAAACAGTACAAAGCTCTTAGGAACCATCAGCTGGAGGTCTCTCCCAAAGGTGACCATAAGACCATCCTGAAGAGCCTAAAAGAGGAGCAGACACGCAAGCTGGCCATACTGGCGGAGCAGTATGAGCAGAGCATCAACGAGATGATGGCTTCACAAGCGGTACGAGGATCCTGAAGCATCTTGTCATGAATCGTGAATAGCAAAAGTGGGCCTCATTCATCATTCGTATGTTGTATATTTATTCGTACAACACATTTGTTCTTCACATCAGGCTAATGATAAAAGTCACAGCTATATGTGTGTCAGCTTCATCACACAATTGAATTTGTAGATCACTGTTTGACGTAAACCTTTTGCAGAAGTTGGTGGCCTGTAGTTTGATAAATGAGGCCTGACCTATGCTTGTCGCCAATGTGTTCGTAACCACCTCTATCTGCTCTATCGCCGCTTCTCTAGATGCGATTAGACGCAGAGCAGGAAACAGAGTGCCAAGCACTGAAGCAGCAGCTGAAGCAAGAGATGGAGCTCCTGGACGCCTACCAGAGAAAAACCAAGTCACAGATGGAGACCCAACATGAGCGAGAGCAGCAGAAACTTGAGCAGAAGGTCTCCATACGCAGAGCGCACCTTGAACAGAAGGTAGGTTTGAAATCAAAGATATTCTAGATATTCTTGCTAGTGGCCCCTAGCGGTTGCAATGTTCATTGCAACCACAGATATGAAATTGCTGTGGGGAAGACCTTGGCTTCAGTTACCTCTGGTATGGATACGCATCTCTAGACAAATTTGCAGTGGAGGTCCACCAGCTGCTAATGGTTGGTTGGAATTGTTGATGGTGAACCTCCAATGTGTTAAACCTTCATCCTGCTGGTGAAGGTAGGTGATGTTAGCATGCTGACATTGACGGCCTGAGTACGGTCTCACATGGATGCTAGCATGGCTGCAGACTCGTAGTATTGTTTTTTGCTTTTTTTTTAGTTCTGATCTCCTTAAAACTGAAATATCTATTGAAGCAGTAACAAATCTCTTTGCCTGCGCATACCATCAAGTATTGTTATGACACCAAATAAAGAAATGCACATTTTTTTTCCTTTTTTTTGCTGAGTGATAAAACACAAACATCCCTCCTGCTAGTCACGTCTACATACCATAAAAAATAAGTAAAGTTGAATAAGTAGAAGAAGACACTGACTGATATGTAACTGAGAGAGATAAACAAAGAAGCAAAGCGGTGGAAAGAGGAACAGATACTTCAATTTGACTGAAGATTCTCAAAGTATTTAGGGAAAAGTCCCCACACCTTGTGAAACTTCTTGCTTGAGTTGCAAACTTTGACAAAGAAAAGCATCTTATTCTAGTAATATCTAACCACTACAGTGATCAAGATGGAAAGGGTTCATCCACCAGGGAGCACGATATTCTGTAGTGGATTTTTAAAAAAATCTCTTTGGTACAAGTGGAAATTGAATTATGCTAGGCTAGGAATGTTCTGATTATATTATTCAGTAACTGATTAACTATGAACAGTTTGCTTACTTTGTTTGCTTAATTTGATATCATACTTTAAGTCCTCAAATTTGAGAAGCTCAACTAGGCAATGTTCATCAATATTGCTTGGAAATGACTGTAATGATTAAACGCTAATTAAAATATTTGTATATACTCTTGGATTAATAGCTGACTGACACATTGCCTAATTCATTCAGCTTTAGCGGTGGTGCTAAATGACAGTAAGATCACTCTTTTTAGGAACCACAAAAATCTAACCAAATCTCATGCCAGTCTGGCAGGTAGCTCTTGTGAGTTTTGGAGGTACTGACAATGAAATTCATGTAACGAAATAACAATAATGATGTTTTTTCAATCACAGATTGAAGAGGAACTGGCCGCACTTCAGAAGGAGCGTACCGAAAAGATCAAGCACTTGTTGGAACGTCAGGACAGAGAAATTAACACTTTTGACACAGAAAGTAGAAGCCTCGGCTTTGGAAGCCTGGGATCTCTGGACTTCCCCAAAGAAGACAACAGATGAAAGTGGATTTATCTTTAGAGGACAACTTATCCGTGCCCTTTTCATGTCCACTTGACCGTTTGTCACATCCACGGTGGCAAAGCTGGATAACTTTCTCTATTGCTTTTCTTCTCTCTTAGATATTGCATCTTTGAATCGAGGTGTTAAACGTGCAATGAGAACTTCTTTTGTGAAACTTGAAGGGGGAAAGTAAAACAAAAGAATCTACAACAACATGTCAATAAAACTCAAACCTAGTCAGTGTAACTCAAAACGTATGTGTTTAAAAATAACAGACTCTTTCCTCCATGCCATTTCCTCCTTTTTGGTATGAATTGAATAAATCAGGAAATTTTAGTAAAATTGGCACTTTGATATGTTTAAGTAGAAACCCATCATGTTCGTATGACGCTTACTGTGTGTGTTACATGAAGGGACATTGTGGAATGTGAGCTGCGGACTCCCCCGTGGTGTTAAGCTGCTTTGTCTTTTTTCTTTATTTGATTTGGTTTTATTTATTTTACGCTCTGAATGTGAATATTACTGTATGGGGTCACTGGATAAAGTCAGAGTTTATTCATTTAATTTCTTTGATTTTCTTTGGTCATACTTCCATATTGTGCTTATGCATACAGTATACTGTGGTCCCTCACTTTTCTAGGCGACAGTTCTTACCTTTTTTCTTTCATTTGATATGTAGGATCAATTGGCATTAGCTTGATCAACCCGTTTATCTTCTCACAATTTCAAGATCCCACTTGGTAAAACTGCTTATTATTGCATGCACTTTAAGGACAAATTCAGGTTGTGAAGTGAAGCATGAATCTGTCAGAGATTTTAGCTGTTTGTAAATAAAAGCATTTTTTTTTTTTTTTTTTTTTTTTTTTCTGTTTTAAGCCTATGGATACTGGACATAAGCGCCATATTTGATATGATAATTTCACAAATGCCTTTATTTAAGTTGTGCCTGAAGCAGATTTTAAGTTAACGTGTTTGTTATATCTACATTTTATTTACTGAGGCCGGCACCATTTTGTTTTTTGGTTTCATCTTAAACTTGTGAATCATTTAATGTTCACTAATCAAAGTTCTTGTAAAGGAAAATGGTGAGAATTGTGCTGTATAACTTTTGATATGAATATTTGTACATGAGAATATAGCTAGAACATACAGAGACACTGGTCTATTACTGATAACAGAGCTTAACGATAAAGATTTTGCTTCGTTTTTGTTTTATAATATAGAGATATGGTCATAAAATAGCTCAATATATTGCTAAGTCAAATCACTAGACTCTCAGATTGTATAAATGCTGGTGAATGGAACCACAGACTTCTTATAATATCAGTACGGTGATCTTTTATGGATCAGCGGCTCTACAAAAAGCAAAACACAACATGTGGGTCCAGATTGCATTTGAGTAATTAGTGTCTAATGATCAGATTTACATATTTTTTGCCATGTTCATTATGGTCATTGGACAGGTTGCACAATGTTTCCATTTGTACTGAATGGAAAGATAATTGTTTGGTGCTTAATTTCTAATACCACCTTTAGCCTTGTAGTTTTTTGTCTTGGAGAGACGATTGATTTTTACAAAATGTAAACGTGAAAGCATTTTGAAAACCCCCCTCTGAGTCAAAACACTACTAAGTTTTTCGAACGCTCATGACATATTTAGAGTACCCCATGCAGTGAAAACCCTCTAAAAATGAAGTATATGTATGAAAAAATAAATACTATTTTATCATGGGTCAGTTTTTGAAACATTGTTTAATGTGGTGGTCTTGAATGCAACCCTGTTACGTTTGGCAGGTGTTCTTTTTTTTTTTTCCTTCTTCTTCTTCTTCTTCTTCTTCTTTTCATCTCAGAGCCACAACTTGTATTAATGTTGGGTCATCCTCCTCACAGGGCTGAAAGGTGGAAGAAGACGTCCCCTTGTATTAAAGTATTTTCAATGGATGAACATAATGACATTCAATTTCTGATGGCAATAGATCTTAAATGCTCTTGTTTTACACGTAGAAACCTAAATTCTGAATTTGTTATGTTTGACCAGAGTGTGTTCTGAAGTTGAATGGCTCCTCTAGATTTTTCAGCCTTTTACATTTTCACAAAACTTTCTGAAAATTTGATGAAAAAAAAAAAAAGAAACGTTTCTCATATGCAGTAAGGCCTTTTGTCTGGTCGCGTATAACTGAAGCCTTTGCGGACAAATGGTTCCATTAAAAAAAATATATATATATATTGGGGTGCTTGAATAAGGTTTTGCCTGAGAGCTTCAGAACAGTTATGAACTTAGAATTTGTGTGAATTTTAAGTTAATAGAAAGATGTATTTAGTTAGAATAAATGGGGACTTTCCTAAACAACCTTATTCACCATTTCCTGTGCAGTTCAAAGACAAAATAAAAGAGATTCTGTTGAAAACTAAAAGGAGTCTCAATTGACATCCTGCATCTTATGACAGTGCATTTCTTATTGTTTGTGGTTGAATTTCTTTGCAGTGCCTTCTCGTGTGGCCCGGGACTTCTCACTTTTGCTTTTCTTTGGTGTGACACGACCGCTGTGACCTACATTGTATCAAATGCTGTTTATTACGATTTACTGTAAAACTATAAACATACATGCAGGTCAAAGATAACCTGTGAAAACCAGAACCCGGAAAGGGGAACAGGAGGTGAGAGGGAAGTTGCACTGCAGAGCGTGCAGTGTTTTCTAGGCTTTACATTTAAGGGTGAACTTGATTGAGGGCTTTTTTTGGCACGCCTGTATTGTATACACTGGCAGGAATCCGACTGTAGTTTCCTTGAACTGTCGACGTCTGCAGCACCAGCTGCAGCCGTTGCCCTCCTCACCGCAAACCCCTGTATTATCCCCTGGGGCAACTGGAAAGCCCCGAAGGATGGCAGAAGAGTGGTTAGCCTTTACCTGAAGTAATGTTGACAGGGATGTGGTGTGTTGAGTTCCCCCGGTCTTTTCTCGAGTAGTCAGTGGTTTGACAACAATGTAGCATCTAGTCTGGATGCTCGAAACCAAAAGGTGATCATGTTTATAAAAAGAGGAGGAAAAAAAAAAAGTGGGGTTCATGTCAGTTCTCGGTGAGCTGTTTCACTTTCAGTGCAAAGCTAACCTGTTGTTCTCACACAAAACAAACTGTGATGCAGACGGCCGTCCTGAGCACATCACAGGGTATCTCCAAGCAGAAGTGACAAACACGGCTACAAGTCAGCAGTGACGATGGTGAGATTGTACAAATTATGAAATGCCCGGCATGTGTTAGGTCCATACTCAACATGATCCTCCTGTTCCTCTGCACGCACTAATCAAATCACGGCAGTGTCAGTGAACAGCATGTCACCATGAAATCATCCTGAGCACAGCCGTCAGAAGCTCAGACTTGTGGTGCGATGACACACTGACATTTTGCCTAGTTCATCTGAGCGGACCCTCCCCTTTACGCACATGTAAAAGTTTGTGATTGAGAAATGCATTTCCTGCGACCGTGCCAGCTTCCTGAGCGAATACCCGCATGATATTATTGTGGCAAAAAGTTCAGCAGAACTGTTTACAATGTTAAATATGAAAGGTGGATCCCAGCTCACTTCTGAGGTATTGTTGTTTTCACACCTCTCATTATATTTCACACCCAGTGCTGCTCTGCTTGTCTGGTTGCAGCTACCGCAAGAGTCACCTTTGTCTTAGCTGGTCACATTAGGCTAAGCTTTGAAAGGTATTAAGTCATATTTAAGGCAGGGGAGCCTTTGGAAGAACCACAAAACCTCTTTTTGTTACAGCATGCTTTCACTTAAATTTAAGGAACTTTGCATGTTACCCAAAGTGCAGTTTCCCTTACTATGTAGAAACTGGATAAGAAAGCTCACCACTGTGTACTTAGTTCACTGTGGTGAGCTCACTTTTACTTTTTCCACACCCACTTAGTTCTCACCTTATCACCTATGCTCTCTAGATGGGGGTAAAAAAAAAAAAAAAAAAAGCCTGTGAACTGGGCCAGAGTGGTAGGCTGACCTCAGACCTACCATTATTATCCACGCACGTCCGAGCCTCTTTTCTAAATTCAGCAGGTTAAACGTTCCTCGAACTATTTAAATGCATCATATTTGTTTACGCTTTTCAGCGCACAAATGAAAAAAAAAACAAAAAAAAGGAAGCGCTATTTGTGCCACACTGCACGGTCATACGTGTAAAAATAATTAGACAACGTCCCCACATGTCTGTTCACGGAGCAGACATGTGGGGACATGAAAAAAAAAAAAGCACATTTGAAAAAAAAAAAGAAAAAGGAGGAAATTCTGGGAAATTTGGTTGCCTCACAAGTGCACGTCATTTCCTCTATGACAAACTGTGGTTTCTGTCTTTTAAAAAAGTTTGAAAGGAGTGTGATTATGACGAGTCCGACAATTTGCCTGTGATACGGAGTGGAGAATGAATGGTCATGTAAAGAGTATGCATTTTCAACAGTTTATGGAAGCAGCAGCAAGTAAGTTTTTATTACCTTATCTTCTTTTCTGTTAAAACACACACACACACACACACACACACACACATGATCAGGCACACTTGCATCTTTTCTTGCTTTTCTTTTGTGCATGCTTGTTACAGCTGCCTGAAACTGAGTTTCAGATTCAATTTTACCGCTTCACAGCTTCACTAGGCGTCAGTGAAGTCAATCAGTTTTTAAACTATTTGGAGAGTTTGGCTAATACCTGAAGAGACTGACAATGTTTGTTGCCACTTAAACATACTTTAACTACAGCATGTGTTCCCATTAAAATGTCTGAAGTGATAATATAGCCGACTTCAAGTTGTTCTGGTGTTGCTTGCAATGTGAAGACTCTATTTTTATCCCCTCCTGCCCTCCACTTGTGGCTTTGAATTGAAGTTCCCCTCACCGATGGGATGTAGGATAACCTTAACTGACCAGTTCCTTTCTCCTCAGCATTACTCTCTCTCCTGCTGGTTATGGCTGTTGATTCAACAAGAACTGTGGCAGCAAGCAGAAGCCAGCAGTGTGGGAATTCTCTGCAGCAGACTTTGAAGCTGACCAGACTTATACAGAAGGAATCTGTCGACCTAATCAAAACATATGTAAGTGCAGACGTGAAACTGCTGCATCTCATTTTGCTGTGTTAAATCCACTGCTCCACCTTTAAACATAATAACACGTCGACCGCTCGTGTTCCTTTTTAAATACGTGTGGCTTGATTAGTAACTGATTATCTTTCTCTTTCCTTTTTTTTTTTTGCAGAAAACTTCTCAAGGAGAGATACCAGAGCTTTTCTGCAAGGTGTCGGTTAATGGCATTCCCGACCCCAACATCTCTGGCCTGGAGCCCTCAGAGAGGATTGCGAGCATCTCCATACATCTCCAAGACTTCCTCCCACATTTCAAACGGGTGTACGAGCAGCAGACAGACTTACAGCCCCCCACGAGTCCACTGCTGGCCGAGCTCATCGTTGTCAGCACTCGCAGCAAGGGCCTGGCTGCTCTCATAAACAGCTTTTACCAGAGCCTCTTCCCAAACCTGCCTGTACCGGAGCCAGCAGGGGGGCCGACAACACTACCTCCACCCCAGAACGTTTTCCAGCAGAAGGTCTACGGCTGCGCGGTCCTGAAGACCTACAAGGAGCTCCTGACGAATATTTCCAGAGAACTGAGGACTCTAAAAAGCAAAGTGTGCAGGAGGAGGATACAAATGAACGCACTCTTCTTCTGAGGATGACCTAAGGCTGGCCTTAGACAGTCAGCTCTTTATAAGACTTAAAAAGATAAGTATGAAGGTGGCTGGTACATCAGTGTAATGAAGCCTATTTATGGTATTTAATATTTATTTTCTTGTGTGTTTCTGATGAGAGGAGTGCTGTCAAAAGATCAGGAGTGTGAAGGTACCTCTGTGCAGGTTATGTATATTTAATTTGTCTAATATGTTTATGTACATTTCTCCTATGCTGATGTAAACTTATTTGCTGTTTGCAGAAATATTAAAAGATACTTTGCAGCCGTACTTCTTTACGATCTTTCATTTCTTTGTGTGTGATTACATCAATAATGTCAATTTCAGCATCATTTGAGTGTCTGGAAAAAAAAGGACCATCCCAAACAAAGTCATGCATACAGTAACGCGTCTTCTTATTTGCTGGACTCTTTGAGTAACCTGTTTCCATAGTATCGACAGTATCAATTTTTTTGTTGTTGTTGTTTTTGACAAGTTTCATGCAAAAGAAAAAGTGTGTCATTTGTGCTCGGAGCATTATGTGCTGAGCTCTGTACAGATTCAGTTCATCGAGAGGGGTTAAAAGAAAATCAGGAAGCTGCTGAGACGCTGACTGTGTGATATCAGCTCACAATGACGCATGTGTTCAACACAAGGCTGCATCAGATAGGAAAGATTTCATGAAACTGGCGGGCTGTCTGGCCGGTCACAAGGTGCGGGTGGGTCAGATAACTGTATTTGTGTGTGGTCTGAGCACTTGCATCCTCATATAGATGGGGATGCAAGTGTGTGAAAGGTGGGGTGGGGAAAAGGGAGGAAGTTTGAAATCCTGCAGAAAGAAAAACGTAAAAAATAGATAACAAGATGCAAACCTGCAACCTCTATACATACATATAATATAGAAAACAAACATTTTTGTTGGAATTAAGTAACGCTTAACTCAACTTTCCTCAGATCACAAGCTTTCGGGAAACTGGAAGTAGAGGGGGATTCACTCTAGGTCATGAATCAAGTTCCCTGTTATAACTCTGCTTTATTTAGAGGACAAACACAGAGGCTACCTCAGGGCAGCAGTCATTCTTTAGTCTACATTATTCACTTATTTTCACTACCCACTTTATGCTTTACAAGACCTCAGAGAGCTGTAAAGTCACAGTTACTCGTCCTCACAGTGAAACAGTAACTCAACCTGCCTTGCATGATTTTTTTTTTCTTTTGCGTTGTTGTGAAAAAACCAGAATGATCTGCATCATTTCATCACTGACACAGGAAAACAACAAACCCTGACAGAAGTGGTCAGAGCTGAAGATTCGATCTGAAAACCACACATCAACCTGTCGTCAAATTACAACACATCATCACGGAAATGTGTCAACTTCTGCAAAACTGCAATATACTGAATATAAAACTGCATTTTGTCAAACTTTCCAAGATCAAGAAAAAGAAAACTCTCTGAGCTGAGTATTGTTTTCTACAGGCTGAGTATGAGTAACTTGCAGAGCAGCGTAGGTTATTCCCACGTTTCAACAACATGATGAGTCTTCAGCCACGCTAGAACCTCTGGGAGATTATTCTTCAGCTCAGCGCTGTTTGTAGGTGAAGTACCGTAGCTGCTATCCTCTGGGGACCTTGAAAATCTGTATTTAATGAAATGGTAATTGATCCAATAGTTTTCAGTCTGGACCAAAGTGGAGAAGCTACACACACTGCCACATCACTGCATATTGTCAAGCTGGGGCCCAGTGTGCCGGTAACGTTCTCAATTCTCGTCTTGATAGTTATAGATGAAAGTAATCTGGTAAGTCACTCAACCAGGTCTGCAAGACTGTCAAATTTAGCATCCAATTCTCGCCAGCCACTGGCCGGGCAGATAATGCTTCTTACACACTGAATCTACCGTTCCTAAACATCAGGGCAAGGACTGAACCTTTGAACACGGGGCGGATGCTCTACCGACACCACAGGAAAAAACTATTTTTAATCAACGATTTTTTTTTTTTAATCATCAAGCATAATTTCCTGTTTTTAGCTCAAACTTGGTTAGACCAAGATAATGCAGCTGATCACATCTACCTCTCCCATCTTCAGTTTTGTTTCTTTTGAATACGTGGCTCCTCTTCTCGTGTTTTCTTGTGTGTTTTTTCGGGGCACAAATGTTCAAACAGAGGTAACTCCAAAACAGTATATCACCGAAATTCAGGTTTCCGCCCTCTTTTAGGTCTCAGTCGGCGAGCTTTTAAAGTAAAAAATGTCGTTGATGTCATTGCACTTACTGAGGTGAAGGTGGTCTGATAAGAATAGAAAGAAAGGCTGAACGTAGGTGGTAAAAAGAAAATTCCAGGTTCATTATGACACTTATAAACTTTTACATTTATAATTTGAAATACAAGGCAGCCCTTCTTCTCTGCCATCATCACCAACAGGCTAACACACCCTCCTGTGTCACTATCTGCAACCTTCACTAACATCCATCCATCCGTTATCTGTACCCGCTTATCCTCCTTCACTCACATGATTCAGAGAGTTATAGAAGGAATTGGAGGTAGTGCCTCCATACCAGGTGCCACTAAAAACTTTATTATCAGAGCTGCCTGTCATTGAATTTACATGGGAATATGTTTTATGAATCAGATGCAGGTTCATTATCATTTAACATGCTTTACATGGTTTGACCTGTGGAGGGCAGTATACGCCCATGACTGAATACACTGACTGAACCGTCAGTTGTAAGGCTGTAAGAGTCACAGACGTCAGATATGAAGTCACCTTGATTCAGAAGTGCTGATGGGTTTCTTTGGACATGTTCGATTTAGAAAGGAATTATTAACTAACAGGAAACATTTAAAAATACAGTGCTAGTACACATCCAACCCACAACACTGACTCAATAGCTTTATGTATAGTAACATCAAACTGGCAACTGATAAATGCCTCGTAGACAAGTTCCTTTCTGCCCGTATTTGTCTTTATTAATGGTGACGGTGATGTGAGCTGGCAGAAACGCGATGAGAAAGAAGTAGTGAGGAGGATGACAACAAAAGTTCTCAAGCCAAACTGGGGATGTTGTGGTCATTGCATATGTAACCCCTCCACCAACAGGGTACTTCTGACTTCCTCTTTATGTTTAATGTTTAATGCAGCATCATGGTCCTTGGTGAAACACTGTCTTGTCTCACTGTGTACTGGGTATATAGTTGAAAATGATTTTTTATCTGTATCTCCACTCTGTTGTAAACTTTTTGCAAAGGCTCGCGCATTTTTGACCCTGTTGCTAATAAATGCGTGCATTTACCACAAAGGTCACACCAAAAGATCAGGGCTGAGAATATTTCTCGAAACAGGCACCGACACATGAAGTTTAGGAGCGGCTTTAAGAGCGGTTTTGACCATCAAGTATGACACATCATGATCGAATCATTCTATATTCCACAGACCACACAGTTAGCATGTTATTTCCATGAGTAATGTACTCTGGAAGTGCACATACATTTTTCTGAGAAGGTGGGTGTGGACTGGACTAAATGAAAACCTCTCTGACGATGACGAGTAACCACGCGTGTGCTCTTAAAATGTTTCTGAGGTGGAGCTGAAAAGAGAGAGAAATGGACTTGCAGTATATCGCGTCCTGTTCTTAAATTCACTATAATCAGATGCGGCTTTCAAGAATTTCATTTTGCATGACAGCACTCCCATTTCCTGTTCACCAGAAGTACATGAAATCATTGACAGTCACGTCTGTTTACTGGCGTCTTTTATTGTGTAAATGTAGTGTGCAGAGCATGCAACACGTGTCACAAGTGTGTATTTGTAACATGAATAAAAGGCATATCAAATTGTTGCATTGCTATTAATAGACATGTCTAGATATATTTATAAAAGACACTTTATATCCCTGATTATGACGTTACTGATTTATGGCATTAACATACATAAGTATCCTTATTTGCATGCTTAAAGTCTGTCTGCTTCTCCAGACATTGATATTTGATTATTGCTTTACTGAAGTACTAAAAGGCTGATCTCATTAATCAATCTCATTATTGCTCACAATCAAATAGACTACTTCGAATACAGCTACAGGATAGATATTTCCTTTTGCATAGTTATTCAAACATGAGTGCGGCATATATTCAACACAAGTGCCAAACCGGTGTAGCAAACAACAGATAAATTATGATTATGCATCCTCAGAGTTTGCAACTGCAAAGTTTCGCGCATCAACCTCACTTACATAAGGTTGTCGTGTCCATTCTCAAAAAGCGAATGTTCATTCTTGATTCAATTTCAAAATCAGCGAGCAACTACAAAAAAGAAGAAGAAGAAAAGGAGGTTTTACACGATGTATAATGTTGATAAAGTCGTCCTTGAAAGTGATATGGTTGACTCTTCATTTAAACCTTTTGCTGTGTTCCGGGCACTAACCTTTAGGAAATGCTCAAATGTGATTCCCTCGTAGAACTCGTCAGGTTCCTGCATGCGAGAAAGTGAAGTTACTGAGTGATTTTTTTGCGGACAAGTGGCGATTCCTACCGAACGCTGTCTTGAGACACTCACGTACCATGTGACCCATTGAAATACTGGCCACCTCCAACATGGCTGCATCAGCAATGCTTTTGGCCGTGTTCTTCTCCAGCGTCTCGCTGAGCGATAACAGCTCCTCCACCACCTGGAAAGATGTGAAAACAACAGCTCTAATATAATATGACTACGACTCAAACCTCTGAAATGAAAGGTCTCCTCCTTTCCTTCAGTACAATTAATTGTCTTTAAAAATGAAGCTGTCTCTGAGAAAATCTGCATCCTCAACCACCTTCAAAATTCATCTAAAAAGTGATGATCGTTGCAATCTTCACTGGCTTTATGCCAACTAACTAAAGTTCATTAAAAAGCTGGCCCACTGACGTGAGCTGAAGCTTACATGTCTGTATTCCTCCAGGGTTATTGTTCCATCGTTGTCGGTGTCGTGCATGTTGAATATAACTGCAGAGAAAGACACAACCGTCAGTGTGACAGCTGTGCGTCAGGCCCAGACAATGTCAGGCATGCGACCGTGTGATTTGATTTTTAAAAACACACATCTCAGTTTCTCCTTCCTGATGATCTCGCGCTGGTCATCTGTTATGTGCAGTGACGGAGGCCTGAAATGAGACATGACCACCAGGAACTGCTCAAAGCCGATCTCGTCAACCGTACCCTCACCATTCTGACGAAAGTTTCTGAAAGAAGCGCAGAAAGAGCAGCTTCAGTTGTGACCGTAGCGCGATCCCACCCCCCCAGTATTGCATTTGTGCAGGCAAACCACAAAAGTATCAAACAATCGCTGCTGTACCGTCTGTCAAAGAAGGCCTCTATGATCTGTGAACGAATGGGATTGCATGCGAGGTCTGGGATTTCGCTGAAGTGATCTCTCCTGGGGATGTGAAAGGGATTTCACAAACTGTCACATAATACATAATTGCAAGGTGCGAGCGGCATGACGGCCGACGTGAAACTCGTTCGGCAGGTTTACAGTGACAGAGAAAACCAGTGAGGCAGATTTCTTTGGAAGAACTCGTCTGCTTAAACACGAGACGAATAAATAAGACAATGCCAAATCAGAAACTTGAATGTGGAACTGAAGAAAGCTCACATCAGACCACTCAGCACTGAAAAATCCTGAAAATCTAAAAACTTACCGCAGAGTTTCTTCATTGTGGCTCAACTGCTTGAACCTCTTGTGTAGGACTCCAATCTGATCGTATGAAACTGAAAAGAAGAAGCAGTCTTGAGGGCTAAAGTTCATTGTTTTGCACAATGCACACAAAAAAGCAAGTAGAAAACTCTTCAGATCATACAGACGTTCATCATTTTGACATTGTGACAGGTTTGTTGGGAATCTGACATCTCTTCATGTCCTCACTGTTTGTTTGTTTTTTACTAGAGGCTCTCAAGGCAGATTTGGATATTCATATTGCATGTAAAACACTTGTTGCCGGCCACCGTGCAAACTCTTCCATCAGAGGCTGCAGGTTATAGTGACACATGGATGCAGTGTCTTATCTATTATTAACTGCACCTCCCTTGGTAAACTGGCTAAAGTTTCACTTCCATTTAAACTTGCAGTGTAAATTATTCAGCACCGCTGCACCAAACAGACCCGAGACACGCATACGTGGACGTGTCGCTAGATAATAAAAGCAAAATAACGATCATCCGGATCATTCGGATTTCCCCTCTAACGCTGAATTTAAAATCAGGTATCCGGTGCACGGAGCTCGTGGTTTCACGCCTCCTACGTGACTGGTGTCTTTTAAAGAAAACGCCAACGAACAATGTAAAGACGATGATTACTCACAGCCGGTCTTTTCCGCCAGATCAGCGTATTGTGGTTGACCAGGTAAGGACTGTAGTGCACCCATACCTCAGGAAAATCTCCTCCCTGTCCAGTCCGGTTTTAACGGGACCCGAGACAGAGCAGAAAATGTAACTGTTGGAAACGGATCTTTAAAGGATCACGTTTCGGGATCATCCATCTCTATCTGTGTGTGTGTGTGTGTAGGTGTGTGTTATGTGTTATGGCAAACCCTGTAGCTCACTCCTCTTTTCCCTCCTCGGTCGCCAAGCAGGTCTCATCCTCTGCGAGCGGCGCAGGCTACTTCCGCAACTACCGTCCTGATGACGCCACACACCTATGAACAACAGGCTGCAGTTTGAATTATTAATCCACACTGTTTTCATCTATTCACACACTCTCACCTGTCTGTGTGTGTGTGTGTGTGTGTGTGTGTTTGCACTGGTACAGGAGGGTCAGGTGTCACATATCAAACGCAGATCAAATTTTAATAGTAAAGTCTGTGCTGGCTGACTGACATATCATGACTTGAACTTGATGTGGAAACGTTTGCATTCGTTACAAATCATATCTGATGTCTTTTTGATTGTCTTTAAACAAGACGAGGAAGTTTGAACTTCTTCTGTCATGATTGGGCAACTTCCTAATATGAATTTAACCTGCCATCAAATCCACAAGTACGTTTGTCTAATTATTTGTCTCAAAATCAAGCCTCAGACTGGATATGTTGCACTTGAGGCCACTAAGAACGTGTTGTGACATGACTTGTTTGGGTCTGAAGTTAAATAAGTTTGTTGTCTTTGAATGCCGAAACCACAGAGGAGCCAGGTTCCCTCCCCCGCGTGAGTCACTGTTGATTGAAGAGCCTGAACCACTTCTCTTATCAGCAATCATCACATCATTATTCACGTCATGTTTGAGGAACTTTAAATTAGCCCTGTTGTCAAAAAACGAATCACCTCCGGTCATCGGCGTGATCTCAGTCAGCATCTCTGTCAAAAAAGCTGGCGTTTTATTCAAAGAAATACGCCCGCGGTGTGTTCAGAAGTCAAAAACGCTGTCTAAAGGGTCACAGAAGTCACTACAGTGAAACATAACTCAACATGAATGTAATATTGATTACAACTAGTAGTACTAACACACACCATGTGGTGGTAGCATTTTGTCAGCTATGTCACAGCAGTTTCTGGCTGTAGAGAAGTGTTTTGTTTTTTATTATCAGAGCACATAAATACATATCATGTTTGTGTCTATGCATGCAGTTTGGACTCTCAGACATTTGAGTGTAGCACTCATGGTTCCTGTCACGTTAGTCTCTTTAAATGAATTGTGTTGTGTGTACTCATTTTCAGTGTTGTATTATGCACCGCCGAGGCATTGTTCAGGTCTTCATTAAACAGTAATGAGCTGATCCCAACCTGTCCTGTTTCCCAGCTGTTTCAAAAAGCTGCCGAGCCCACCGTCCGTGTGTGACGTGCGTCCTCCAGTCATGAACAAAAGCTCTCTCGGCTAATGGTGAATCAACAGGCATTGTCGGGACAATGGCAACACAACTGAGCAGTCTTGAAAGAAAATCTGGACATGTTCTTTTTCCTGCAGAGACCTCCAGCCTCGCATTGTGCTCCTCCGAGAGACACTGTTCTCCAGGTTGATCTCACAAATGGGCCAAAAAAACGACTAAAGCCGCTCGACTATTGAGGTCAGAGGTATATGTGTATCATATTAATCTGCGGCTTGTATTCACACTTTAGGACTGTAAGAAACTGGTGCTGTTTTAGCTTAAGAGCTCCACAGGTTTTCTCACCTTCTTGTCTCCATGTAAACAGACTCAGAAAATCCTAAAGCACCACAACAATAATCAGTTATTAAGTAAATGTGTGAGCAGCAACACGCCTTGACCTTAAAGAATGTGATGCACTACTGTAGATTAAATAAATACATACTGTAATAGTCAAAATAATACAAAACTTCATGTACAGTAATGAAACACTGACATCTATACTGCAGTAACTGGACCAACAATGACCAGAAAAGGCATGTTTGTGGTATTTTCGGGGATTCTTCATGATATTTTAAAGTCATTTCCTGGTAAACAATCAAAACTTGTTGATGACTCATCTTGCACCGGTGGGCGTGTACTAATTTTACATCCAATGAAACGCTTCCCCTGTCATGACGCGAGCGCTTCCTGTTTGATACAGTCTATGGGTGATGACAGTCGTCTATCTCTCAGTGATTACTGTACAAAAGCAAAACGTTATAAACTTTTTTTTTTTCAGTTTTTTGGCGAAACTGGATCAAATTTTACGCAGAAATACATTTGCTGGTTTTCACTCTGATGTGCCCTGGCTGCTCAGCGTCAGCTCTTTGTGATTTAGTATTCTGAAGGACAGACTTGGCCTAACTACCTGCTAAAATAGCTAACCACTAATTAACTGCTGCTAAACTGTTTTTGCCATAAGCAGGCAGCAGAACCGGGCTCAGCAGCCGGATCTGGCCAAGTTCGACCCAACAGTGGATAAAGTCATAGTACTGAGGTGATTTATAGACTTTCCTGATGCTAAGTGGTGAACTTTTAACTGTTGTTAGCTGTGTAACTAATTGGACTGACTCAGCTTCGGGGTGCTTTGGTCTGTAGGCTACTGCCAGACTGCCCACTGCTGGTTATAGACTGAATAGTAGACACTGACACCGGTTGATAGTGCTTGCAGCAGTGCATAATGGTATGGTCCCTCCTTATCTGACTGTTTTTACAGGAAATATGTAAACATGTGGAAGCAAATAGCTCTCTGCTTTCATTTCATGGGGACTTTAAGTAATGCTTTGAATGCAGGACTTTTACTAGTGGCTCTAAAAGCTGCCCCCGACACACTCTCATCACTCAGAGACCAGAAACCAACCATTACCGACACACTTCAACATTTCATGGCACCACGTTTTCTGTGTGCCATTCAGAAAATTGATTTATTCAGGAACACGTATCAAAAAAAAAAGGAGCACAACATTAACTAAAATAAAGCACAGAATGACGTGACACAGGCAGGGACTCATGATCAGGTCTTACCTTTGTTGATATTGTACTTTGCTGCAAACCACTGCACAGATTTAAAACGTAGCAAATTATGTACAACCAATTTCATTTATAGAGCCAGACATTAACAATTAGACGGGGGACAGAATTTCCCAAATCCAGTCCAGCTACCACCCACCCAGCTGCCCATCCTGAGCTCTAATTTTGAATAAGCTCCTGGCCATTAGCCTTGTAGTCACATCGATCGAGTCTCTAACAACCATTTCCAAATCCAGTGTTATAGACCCATCCATGCCATGCTCTGTTAGGCTCTGATATACTGAGCATGATATGCTCTGATATATTCAATATTATAAAGCATAAAAGGTCAAGTCAAAACACAGAAAAATTATATTGTGACAGTTATATACCTACTTTTTGGGGGGAAAAGTCCTCCAGAGAACAAGTGATTAGAGAAAACTAAAATCAAACACGGAATAAATTGCTACAAGGCATTTGACCGTGAGACTAATTCATGTGTGAACAAATAAATTTACTCTTCATCTATCAATTTCAGTCTTGGCGGCTACATTACTCAAAGTATCGGTGGAATTGTGCAGAGATATTATAAACAGAGGCTCATCCACATGTAGAGCTCCTTGTATTGAATTTGAATTTGTTTTTATTCTAATGGGGGCGATGCAATTTAACACAGTCTCGCTACAAACAGCAACACGGCACCAGCAGACGTACAGCTATGGGCTGCAATATATTACGAATACGGAACAAAATACACACGCCACAACACAGCGATACATCTTAGAGTAGTAGTACCATTAGCTGAAATGGGGAGGTTTGGCAACTGTACAATTGCAATGCGATAGCTTTATAAGAGCAGTGCAGCAGTGCTGCTCTCTTAATGGAGTTAAACGAATAAAACTTTATTTAACTAGCTGAACTTCTTTTTGCTAGTCTGCTTAGCGTTCAGCTTCGCCGGTCATACCTGGTGCTTCATCATCTCTCTATATTTTGGGGCATACATTTGGCTTCTACCTCTCTGCCTCTCTCATTTTCTTCTTGAAACTTTCCATATAGAGCAAAGAAGGTGGCAAAGAAAAACTTCCTTTTAAGAGGTAGAAAACTTGAGCAGAACACAGCCAGACATCAGTTTGTTTTGACCCTCCTCTGATGGTGGGGCTGCCTGGAGGTCTGGGATCTCAGGAAAATTATACAATTTCCCAAGTTATTAATCTGTGCTAACCTTGCACAATAAATCTACCATTACGGGATTTTAATTGTTTTAACTGCAAACTTGTAGATAGGACACAGTAGATTATATCTTTGAATACAGCCCAAAACAAAGAAGGCAACAAGATCACATTCTTTATAATCCCTGCTAATGTTAAAGTAACACTATGTTAAACATTTAAAATGAGCAACCTGCTAATTTCCTGTCAATAGTTTGAATGTATCCGACATCAGAGCGCAGAGAACGTGTTCGTTCATTTTCCTTATGCAGGAAGATTTATGCATAGTAAGCAGCAGTACTGCACAATCAAGCTGTTCTGAAAAAAAAAATCATTGATACATTTTCTGTTCTTCATCATACTCTGCCCTTGAAATGTTCTTTCCCATAAAATTGTCTCACTTGCTGCATTTTGCGCTCGTTGGTCTTGTAACTATTACCGAGCACACTGCGTTTGATGGCTTGAAATTGATTTGAATAAAGACTCTGCTTCAGATAGAGGAGGGAGAAAATAAGGAGGTGTTTGTTATATACGGAGACAAAAAGGGGCGGAAAAGCGTGGCCAAGGAGAGAGGGCAGCCTCAGCCTGTTTTGCATGCACGGGGGCTTCTGTGGGAGAAGGAGTTGACAGGGCGCCGCAGTGCTGCCTCCAGCTCTCAGACAACAGCTGCTCAGAAAGAAGAGACGTCCTGAGGGTGCTGCGACATGTCTCGCTCTTTCTCCATCTCTCTTTTCACCTGTCTGCCTCTTCCTTTCACCGAGCAGACACACACTAGACACATGTGCAACACACCGCCTTCCGCACATTCACACACACATCTCTTTGTCAACGACACGCACACACACGTCAGGGCATGTGGGTTGTGAGATTCATAAGAAATTGGCAGACGGCCTGTGCTTGAACAAAAGCGCCCAAAATAAACCAGGTAAAGCTGAATTTTTGATGGAATCTGTTGTTTGTTTTGCATACTTGGAAAGCTGTTTAGGAAGGAAAATTATCATCAATTTGATGAGAAAAAAGGAAATATTCTTCCTCTGCTGTTTCTCCAAGCTGCTGATGACATAAATTCAAATAGACAAGCCTTTGTATTAACGTCAAAAAACCCAATTCTTTTTATTTGCATTGGTGTTATTTGGTAAGTCATGAAGTTTGTGTGATCGTCTTTGATCTATTTCCTCATGCAAAGAATAGAAAACAAATTTCTGCTGAGTAATTTTATTTACGACACTTTTATTCCTACATCTCTCTACAGTGCGATCCCTCTCGTTTATCTCTCAACGTGACGCTGCTAGATTGTTTGATGTGGCAGCTCACATATTTTAAGATTAATTAAATCTTTTCTTTCTTTTCACAGACAAAAGCTCGTTAAAATCAGAATTTTCTGCAGTGCTGTAGTGGTGCCTGGAGGAGTGGGTATAATTTATGCCTCAGTTTTTTTTTTCTTTCTTTTCAAAGCAGCCCATCCAGCAAAGGATAAACGTCCTGTGTTATAAACAGTGACTTGTTAGACTTCTCTTGCATATTTTAGCTCATCCAAAAATGGGGCAAGAGTACATTAGCCACAGAAGAGGTACAAGTTTCACAGTAAATACTGAGATAGAAGAGAGGCAACTGTGTAGCAACCAATAATGAAATACCTGCCGCAAACGTAATCATTTTGGCCATTTGAAATGTAATAAAGCCAGTAATGTAATAACTAGACTTGACGATTATCTATTTTGATGTGCAAACTGCTCAAAAACTGCAAAATAATCTTTTATTTCCAAGAAATGCAGTCCTATTTATGTATTATTACATTACCGGACAACGATTTTCTTTAATGCTGCGCCAATAACATAATTACTTATTTCCTTACTTACATTATTGGCAAAATGTTATTATGTTATTGGTTAAACTTTATTACATTATTGGCTTTATTGGCTTATTTTATCCATCTGCTCATGAAATCTGGGCAAATATGTCACGCCTTCTTCGCCCAAGCACAAAAATTCAGCTCATAGAATGTACACATGATGTAATAATGGTTTATAACACGCTATAATCGAGTTGTGAGCATATATAAATGTTTAGTCGTGTATGTTGTCAAAAACTATGACTCTTCCGGGCGTCCATAAACAGATAATGAATGATAATCTCTTCTACAGCAGCTCTGAAGGAACAAACCAAATACCCCATACACAGGACGTGGGGAGCGTTTTTCACAGGCTTTTTCATGCTCGGTGGGTGAGGCGAGGGGTATTCAGTCCATTGCAATCTGCAACTTCATCACTCGACCTTTAATAAACACTTAATTCTGGATACAACTACATTATGGTTTGTTAAACATTTAGCAAATGTTTGCATACTGCTTACGAATGCTAAACAAACAGACTTAAAGTGTTGCTGAATCTTCTTGTGACGATCAGTCCAGTGTTTTGTATCTCATTAAAACTGCAGAGAATCTTCAATTCTAACTCAAGCCAAATGAGTGCATGACAAATTTATGAATGGCCGCTATAGGACATGCTATACATTAATATAAATGGGTCTGAAATAAAATTCAGTAGCAAAGTTTTTTGTTTTGGCTGCTTTTAATTACTTTCATCGCTGTAGAGGTGACCCAGTTCTAAAAATCAAAACATCCAGAAAGGCCAGGCGGGGTGCTGAGAATCGAGTGAGAAATAATTACTGTATCTCATGAGAGGGATACTAGCTGAAAAATCCCTTCAGTCTATGTGGGTAAGGAGAAAAAGAAAAAGCACTGGTTTCATCTAAGTCTTGGATTTGTGTCCAACTGTGAGTCGCAATGACAGTGCTATTGTTGTCTTAATCTTATTACTCATTCTAGCGCAATAAATCAGGAAAGCCATTTCACAGCTTTCTTTTCAGTTTGCTTTCGAACTGATAGCACCTAAAAGGACAGAAAGATGAGTCTTTCTTGCTTTTTGCCCTTGGTTTGTCAATACAGAAAAGGAGAAGGGATTGCAGAGGCGTGGACGGGGCACGCTCTGATCTCCAGACAGAGAGAAATCAATTTCACAAGCTGTTCAGAGACAGGCAAAGACGAAACTAAGTTACAGTATAACACGGTGAGATTTAAAAGTTTGCCTGGGACATTTTAGAAATATAAAAGTCATTATATCATGATTAAGAAGACTTAATTAAGATAAATACTAATCCACCAAAGCTATCCAGTTTTGAAGTGATGGCAAAATGGTGAGCAGAATAACACAAATGGTTTTCTCCAACAACTCCGGGTACTCTGGGGGGATCCCTCATCTCTCCAAGGTCAGATCGGAGATGTAATCTCTCAAGTGTGTCTGAGTCTGTTCCGGGGTGTCTTTCCAGTTGGTCATGCCTGAAGACACCTCCAAACAGGGCCTGGCATTTTCATGAGATGCCTGAACCACCTCATCTGGCTCAATGGTTCAATGTTTTCCAGAATCATTGAGCTCTCTTTAACATAGACGGAGACCAGCCACCCGGAGACGAAAACCTCATTACAGCCTCTTGTATTCGCAATCTCATTCTTTCTGTCGCTATTCAAAGTGTGCGCGACCTCAGGTGAGTGCTTGAATGAGGAGTGACTGATAAATTGAGAGTTTTACTTTATAGCTCAGCACATAGAGAAGCCTGCAGGCCGATGCCCCTGACTGACTATTAATCTCACAATCCTTTATACAATCACCCCACAATGCCTCACCTGAACTGCTCCACTTGTAGCAGCTGCTACCCCCTCACCCAGATTAAGCAAACCACCATTTCTTGCGTGACATTCAGCTTCAGATCTCTTCACTGAACACCGAAGCTCACAATCTAATGAAGCCTAAAGGAGAACATCATCTGCAAGAAGCAGAAGCACAGCTCCGCGGTGTGTGTGTCCTACATTTACATTCAGTTTTATTTGTTTGACTTTTACGCTGTTGCTAACTTAGCAACTTTCTTGCTAGAGCTGATGACAGAATTGGCTCCCACTCATTGGGGAAATGCTTCATGGTGGATGTACCAGTAAGAAACAGGACTTTCTTTGTGATGGCACAAACCGAAGAAACCTACTGAGCTAACAGCTATGTGTTTGTTGGTATTGGAAGCATTGCTTATTTCCTTGTTTGCATCTAACAGTAGAGCAGATATACTGTGTAATCCGTTCCTTACATGTTTGTTCTTGTTGTCTGGGGTTTGGGAAAGGCTGAGAGAGGAAAAGAAAAGATACCAGTGTGCAGAGCCTTACAAATCCATGCACCCCACTTCAAAATCAAAAGCTTAACAGACCTGCTGCAACAAGTTACAGTTACTAATCTCCTTGTTATAGCGTTTCCCTGAAGTAACAGTAAGCCAGAGAAGGAAGTGAGCTGGGTTTATTCTGCCCCTCTTGGCTAACCCTTCAGAAAAGATAAGTGTGCTGGTCGCCTGTGGCATAGTGCTTACAGCATGCCCTTAAGATGGATCACCTTATTGGCCACTATCTCTCTTCTAAAATGTTTAATGGTCAAGGGCACGCTGGCCTTGTTGTTGAGCCGGCATGGCCAGTGTGTTAAAGTTATACTCAGCTCCACAATACAGAGTAATGTCTCTCTTTTTTTGCCTTTTTTTAAAATGTAAATATCAAGTGCAGGAAATTAATGTCTGAGTGTTTGCAGCGACTTCAGGGTGAAGGAATAATACCAAGCAAAGGTCATATGTGGAAATAAACAGCATCCATGATGTCCCATTAATAACCTTTGAGGGCCACTGCTCTGACCTTACATGTAATCAAAGTGTTTATGAACTCCAGCTTCTGAATGCCAACATATTATCTGGTTTGTTTAGACGTTAATTTCAGACTAAGTGATGCTTTTACCCATTTAGCCTCATAGACCTTTCACTGGGTTCCTTATTAGGAATTCAAATCATGAACTTCACGCAGGTCTGTTGGACCAAATTGTAAAAACAAGTCGCCATCTCGAAGATACCAATGATGCGAAATATGTTGCACAGAATCAGAGAGATGAAGCTGAGGATAAGACCTGTCGATTTAAATAATGGTTTAGCTAAAAAAAAAAAAAAATAAAATAAAGAAAGATAGAAAGAAATGCCATCTTGGATTTCAATTTTTCACTCTCTAGCGCTCACATTTGCATATATCTTGATATCAAAAGCAAGGACAGCTGTTCAAACCTTAAGAGAGGGAATATTGAGTACATGTGGGGTGTATACTGCAGATGAATATGCGATGATTGGATGGAACACAGGACCTGTGATTAAGAATTACAGCCAGCTCATCTGGACCAGGTTTTGGTCCTTGTGTCCTGATTTGATTGCAGATTTTGAATGAGACCACAGTTGTTGTTTTTGAAAACAAAAAAAGAAAGAATCTTTGATATAATTGAACATGACCCTCGAGCCAATTTTAGGATGAACATGAGAGAAGTCTAACACAGTTTCCTAAGAGAATATCTGTTGTTCCTATTAGCTCCACTGCAACCAATAGTATTATGGTGGAATAAATATTAAAATACTATTAGATTATGGTACAAAAATTTGGGACAAGTTTTAACATCACGGTGACACTACAGGAAAAGATAAAGGATTCATCATCCATGACTCATGAATGTTTAAAGGAATCTATCAGATGTAGAGGTACCGCACTGATTTTGATCTGTTGGGGTAGTCAGTTTTTCACTGACTACCCCAACAGATCAAAATCAGTCAGGAGATCACTAAACTCGCTGGGAACCGTATGATACCACGTGACGTCGCACAATAGAAACAAAAATAATGAAGCTCTGATATGTGATTTTCACAAAGGGCCTCTTTAAAAAGGAGCACTCCAGAATTAGCAAACAGCCTCGGGCCTTTACTTTAGCTGTTATTGTGTTTCAGCACAAAGTAACGAACAAATACGCAAACAAATATGCAATTCATCAAAACCAGCCGACGACCAATAAACCTGCAAGATTTGTGCGCTTTGCCAATCCAGCCTTGGGGACGCTGAAACTGTATATTCCCGTGAATATTCAAAACGA
Source organism: Nibea albiflora (assembly GCA_014281875.1). Taxonomy (NCBI): domain Eukaryota; kingdom Metazoa; phylum Chordata; class Actinopteri; family Sciaenidae; genus Nibea; species Nibea albiflora. The sequence goes on along the minus strand of CM024803.1, from coordinate 13,456,377 downwards.
TGCGAAAACAATTTTCGTTGGAAGTTAATCTCCAGATGGGATGGAGGAGTATATTACAGATTGGTGTATTTCTTTCTTTTGTCCTCAAGGACTCAGGATCTGGCTTAAGACGAGACAAGACCTGAACATAAAAACAGCTCCGGGTCATGGTTAAGTTAGTAAAAATGTCAGTCTTGACTCCTTCCTGCATTATTCAGATCTCCTAGGGCACAGCCTAGGCCAGAGCTGGCACTGTTAGCTGAAGTGAAAACAAACAGGGGCTCTGGGGTCTTGACTGAGAACTGCTGTTAGCTGTTATACCGAGGCGATAAACCTGACAAATGATTGTTTTTTATCGGATATAACCTAAATCAAATCCCTGTTTTCCATTACATATGCTGCTGGTCCACAGCAGATGATATCTAATGATGTTGTCATGACCCCCTGACTCTTTCACTTGCACCGGGTCAAAATCCATTTTATCCAAGCTGTGTTGTCATTCAATCAGCAGATTGCTATTACATCTGCCCAACATCCTCAGAGTACACAGAATTGTCTCTCGGTGAACAGATAAGTGGCTCTAATGTCGTTATTTCTTTGTGGGAAGGCAGTTAAAACTATTGATGTATTAACAAAGCTAACAGGCTTAAAGGCACATCATAAAACATAACATCCCACCAATAAATCCTACTGTGCCACTAAAGGTTAAGGTGTGATATCTCTATTCCTCCTGGTCTGAGTGCAAAAAGTAAACAGGTAAACAACACACTCATGTAAGCTTACATAAAAATGCATTGTCATGAGCCAAGGTCAGTGCTGTGCCGGCACACACCCAGAGCTCCTCAGCTGTATCTGTAAATACACACTATTTATGTGCATTTTCACTGATATGTAAAATTAAAAAAACGGGTTTGGGATATGAAAAACAACAAAAAGGCCGTCTTACCGAACAATGCCAGGTTATTCTTTTAACCTGCAGACCACTTCTGTTCATATATGCGACTGTTTCAAAGAGGAGAAATTGCTAATGACGAATCACCCTTGTAATTTATGAACTGTTAAAATGGGCGTCTTCATCCTGAGCGACTCCTGCGTGTGCAACTCCCTGAAGGCAGTCGGAGGGCTTCAAAAGCGTTTTGGCCATCAAGGGAGTTTCAGATGGTTTCATCCTCGTCTTCCTGTTGCTCTGCTTTTTTCTCGTTGTTGTCGTTGTGTGTGTGGGGGGGTCGGGGGGTAGCATTCCACGGAGAGAGCAGCTTTTGCAGTTCGAAGGGACGCCGATTAATATTTAAAACAAACACAGCATAAACAAATGACGTGAAGAAGAACTATGTTTTCTCCGTGCAATATGCAGACTCGCAAACGAGTTCAGAGGCTATAAAAGAAAGAAGGAGTTCAGACGCCTCGTGAAAGGGCAGTGTTTGTGGTCCCAGTAAGAAAAAATAGCTCTTTAATCTGGCTATTTCCCGGTGCCTAAAAAATGATAGAGCCACCTTGGATCTGTGCCCGGTTAATGCAAGCGCTCTACAGAGAAAATGCTGTTTTGTATTCTCACCTTGACAAAATTCTTGGACTGACAGGGAATTGCTTCACCTGAAAGATGCTGACTCTCATTTGAAAGTTGTGAAGGAAAAAACAAAAAAACAAACCCACCCTCACAACCACCGCCTCCCCATCCCTACACCTGCTCAGCAGCGTGGTCCCTCTGCACCAGTGCGATATTGTTTGTGACCTGCGTTTCCTCGCCCCCCTCCCATTCACTTCCCCTGCGCTGTGTGAGAGGCTTCACTTGCAGCGCTTGAGCAGGAAGGATGGGCTCTCGAGCGGTTATATTATGTTATCCGAGGCTCAGTCTCTCCCCGGGTCTCTGCTTAGTGCACAGAAAAGACCTGTTGTGTTGAGATACCGGCCCGTGTCATGCTGTGCCGTGGCACGGCGGTGATCTGCTCTAATGTTTACCTGCAGCATTCCAGTCAAGGTCAGGAGGGTTGTGATGGCCGCAGCCCAATTTTGAGGCATCAGTTTAGACCGCGTGGGGGCGAGGAGCTGTTGAATGTTTATTATACACACACACACACGCCGGCTTGTGTCTGTTATTTCACCCACCGCCCCTTTGAACTACAGACTAAGATGGATGTGGGATTTAGTGGTGGCTCTAAGTGATTCTCCCGCAGGGTGACAGTCAATCAAGCTTGACAGGAAGTGTGTGTTGCTACAGAGATGATCTGTCCCCATGAGTCTTCTTGGCAGGAGGGTGTGCCATTGTTGGGCTTCGTCACATAATCCTGCCGAGCTCTGTTAGCGGAGGTTAGACGTAACAAGGTTAGACATAAACCTAAATCTGCAACATATGTGCAGGCATCTACTTACATACAACCTGTTGCATGCAAAAACATGAAGAAGAGGCTCAAACGTATTGAGTCCCTTTCGGGAGCGTCACCTATGTCGATAGACCCAGCCTAACCTTCGCTGTCATTGCTGTCTGCCATCCGTTGTCTTCTTGCTGCAAATACAGATTTTAATTGTTTATCAGGGTCATTATCATTCAGTCACAGTCTGTGACGCCAGCAGTAGATCCATAATAGGGTAGCAGTAGGGTAATCAATCACCGTGTGTCGGGCAGCAACACTTGACACATGACATCTAAAAATCCCGAACACGAAAGTCACATACACACAGCTCCGTGGCCGCTTTGAATATTTTCACATTTACTTCCAAGAAGAAGCTTCAAGGAGAAATTTGCAGTGATCTCCAGATCACAGCGTTCCTTCACACATACGGCCAATCAGATTTGGACAGCAGGAGCGTTCAGCTCATCCAGGGAGCAGCTTTTTCAGGCTCACTCTCCAAAAAAAGGTCTCAAAGTTTAGCATTCACATCTCTACCACATGCTTGCATGCGTGTACCACCATTATCAAGCTTCAATTTTGTCATTAATAGTCTTATGACATCTTTTGTCTCTAGCAAACTGCGCTTCGATAGAAAAAAAAAAAATCAATTACTGCATAACAGTTTCAATCTGTGCTTTTAATATGAAAGAATCGCCTGTTTGGAAATCAGGCCACAGTTTAACCTGCACACGTTTGAGTCCTGCACACCCACACAGGTGTCTTCAATAATTCAGACTGATTAGACCTCTGCTCAGGTTCAAGTTGGGAGGAGCTGTAATTAGATTTACACGAGGGCACCAACATGCTAATGAGAACAAGATAAGGGGAAATCCTTCTGCATTTCGAGCTCAGTGTTTTAGCTGTCAGAAAATGGCTCACAGAGCGGAGCACGGCCGCAGTGTGCATCATATGGTGTTATTTAATACTGTGCCCATGCAGAGATGTGTGATTTTGTATGATCGTTGCTGTCTGGTATCAAATCACATGTTAGTCTGCTAAAATTGCATTACATAATCCTGTGTCACATTATCATTATCAGATTGTACGCCAGCCCACAGTTGGTACCTGGGAGGTTGCTGGTTTGATTCCCACCTTCACCAGTCCAGTTGAAGAACCACCATTGTGTTTGCTTTTGTTGTTGTTTGTTTTTTGAGTACACAACGTGCTCATTTATATTAATGATCGCATTAATATTCGTATCTCTCAGGAAAGTCAGTAAGTTTCTTTACATTTCCTTAAAAGTTAGTAAAAAGCCAAAGCCCCCAAAAAAATGTTGCTAAGGTACGTCTGCAGCCTTTGTATGCGTATAACTGCAAGAAACAATGTGTGCGGTCAAAAAGCTCACAAGTAGAGCAGAGCTGGGTAAAAGAATAATTTACTGACTGGATAGTCAGAGCCTTGTTCATTAATACAACAGGCAGGCATAGCCAAACAAGTCCAGGGGGTCCTGAAAAGCAGCAGGCAAAAAAAATCTAAAAGGCAGGCATCAAAACTAAGGCAGACATGCAGATGGGATAGAAAAGAGTGCTGGACTGCTCGAGCAAGAAGGCCAAACAGACAACACAGTGCTAAGGCTAAAGGGAAGGGAGGCAAGCTAATGAAGGGGAATTACGAGCAGGTATCAACATCAGCAGGGTCGGAAACAATTAAATTCAGCTGAATTGTCACATATAATCATACAGGTACAATCATGGCGGCTTAAGATTTGATCACAAATACAGTAAAATATATAAATTAGATTAACTACACCTGTGTCCGTATCACAATACTTTTGAAAATACACTTTACAAGGCTCTTTGCACATTAGCATGTTTGAGAGATGTGCTGTGTGCTTCCGTGACCTTGTGAAATGTTTTGTCTGGAACATTCAGGCTCATTGTAGGATCTCCATTGGCAAACCAGTCCCAGGTGAGCTTCCAGACAAACAGAAAATGACCCACCTCACCATAACTGGCTGTATCATCACCTGCAGGGAAACGAAGTGTTGGTCGACTGCACAGCATCTCCGGAAACTGACTCTAGGTGTGTTGGACATTGCCTCTCTGGGGAGACGTGCAGGAAGTCCAGTGTTACCAACTTGATCTAGTTGAGCTCATTTCTACACAGCAGTGCTGAGCTGGAACAAAGCTGCTGGGAAGGGACTGAACTCTGGGTTAAAGGATTGCTGTAACATGCAGAATACTGATCTTAACAGTATCTGAGAAATGCCTGCGCTGTCAAATGTTGATTAATTAATTAAGCTAATGACAACAACAAGAAGACATTAATGTTTTTTTCTCAAAATCCCCTTTCCAGCTGTGAGCATCACTGTCTAAACTGTCAACAACAGCACACTCCAAACTGTTGTTAGTATGCAGAATTAGCATGTAGCGTGGATTAAGGACATAGTTTAGGCATAAGTCGATTGCAGCAGGAAAACCACGTGTGTGACTAATAGCATTAACAATGTCTCTGCTCTATTCACAGTAAACCACAACAGTGTGGCAATGAGCTAACATGGACAATACCAGGAGCCTGAAACTGAAGCAGATAAAGAGAAATCAATGCAGCACGGCGATGCGGTGGTTAGCACTGTCGCCTTGCAGCAAGAGGGTTCCCGGTTCAAAGAGCGTGCATGTTCTCCCCGTGTCTGCGCGGGTTTTCTCCCGGTACTCCGGCTTCTTCTCACAGTCAACAGGTTAACTGGTGAGTAAGAGCATGAATAGTTGTTTGTCTCTGTGTGTCAGCCCTGTGACGCACTGGCGACCTGTCATGGGGGCACCTCGCCTCTCAACCGATGCCAGTTCGGATAGGCTCCAGCCATTGCTCATTTTATTATATACACATGCACACTGTGACATGTCAAAGTATATTTTGTGGAAGACACTAATGGAGAGAGTTAATGGTCTTAAAAGTGCTCCTCCACGCAGGTGTTTCAATTACTTTGGCTAATTAGACATCCTGCCATGTATATGTACAGTACGTCCATGAACAAACTATAGCGTACACCAGTGTGTTTCAACCCTGGTCCTCGGGGAACACTGCCCTGCATGTTTTAGATGTTTCCTGCTCCAACACACCTGATTCAGCTCATCATCAAGCTCGTCATCAAGCTCTGCAGTGGCCTGATAACGAGCCACTCATTTGAATCAGGTGTGTTGGAGCAGGAAACATCTAAAACCTGCAGGGCAGTGTTCCCCGAGGACCAGGGTTGAAAAACACTGGCGTACACGATGTACATGATGGTCCCAAAAAGTCAACATTCCAATGAAGTTTTTTTAGATGGACACCAATAGTGCACGAATGAATTATAGAAGCTGCAGAATATCTCAATATCCTGGGGATGGAGGTGGAACTGACACAAAAATATATTAGTAATGTCATTTAATGTTTGGAAACACAGTTTGGTTATTGGCTGAGGCACTTCAAGGTCACTTTTTCACTAGAAAACAGTAAAGTGCATTTGTCTCTTGTATACCAACTACAAAAAGAATATATATCTCTTGGCATTGGGGCACAGTTTATATTTGAAAGATACCTTGCCAACTTTGGGATGTTTTGGACAAGTTACAGATAAATGGAGTTAATAAAGAAGTAAAGTAAAGTCTGGAGCAAATTTTCATCAAAGCTTCACCTCACTGCAACCTGCGAGGAACCTTAATCAGCCAAAATACTTTAAAACACCTGTAACTGAAGCATGGTTAAACTTTCAATTCAACTTGCCAGTAATCGGGGAAAGTCATATTCTATATAATCAAACATCGTCTTGTGCTGGCATCAAGTTAAAGCAGTCCTGGCTCAGCATGTTAAATCTCCTTGGCTATCTGTTTTGAACAACTAAAGGAACCAAAGACAGCTGTAGGATATGTTCAATTAAATGGCTTTTAATGTTCATTCTTAATGTTCATATTTGAATTATTGCCTTTAAATGATCATCCCAGAAATGGCTCATAAAACATTAAATTACACTCCACATTGCAAGAATCCCTCCGGCTATTAGCACCATGGTTTGCTTAGCTGTTTGGTCAGACAAGGACATTTCCCATATTTAATTTCACCTCTTATCTTAGTCAGCAATCACATCCTCTTGATGCGGATCTCAAAGACGAAAGAGCAAAAAGCTCTTATTTGGAGGACACTGACTTAACAGTTTTACTCGTCTGTTGTAAAAGATATTATCGAGGCTGCAAAAATTCTCTATGTGAAAAAGATGAAAGCCATTTCTTCTTTTAATATCATCGATAACTCGCTTGTTTTTGTCTCAACATGAAAAAAAAAAACATCCAAAAAAGAGATTGTGGTCTTTGGGCTGTGTTAGCCGCATCTCTGAACCCTGTTCCTCTTTTATTTCCCCCCCCTCGAATCTCTGACTGACTTTAACAGAAACACCTGTGCCTCCTTTGTCCCCAGGCATGTTTTTGATGGTTTCTCTCGAAATCTATCTGAGAAAGAGCAACTCTAAAATCAAGAGAGGGAACGCTCGGTTGTGGCTTTGGAGTAACAGATGACCTTTCAAATGTACTGTTTCTATTAATTTTCTTTAACTAGCCGTGTAATTGCGTATTTTGGGTTTCCTTTATCTAGCTTTTTTTATAAAGCCCCCCGTCCGTCTTTGTTAGAGAGATTTAATTAGAAAATGAAACATTGTTTAGATTCAAACACGGGAATCTGCACAAAGACATTATTGTGCATAACTGTACCGTCTGATTAACCTTTTCTTCCTGTTTTAGCTGAGCTCACTCTCCTTCCAAGTGTGGCTGTTTTCAACCTCCCCCCCCCACCATCTTCTGTACTCTCTTGCCCTTCAAGCAATTCATGTTTCTATCCTGTTAACTCTGCTGTCATCTCTCTCTTCATCAGCGTTTTCTGTCCCCACTATCTGGCCCTCGACATCTGCTTGTTCGCCAACAAACTGCGCCCCTTCCCTTTCCTTTAGCTTTAGCCTCTTGCCTTGACCACGTTAACTGAGAACGTCCTGAAGTCCAGAATGCCAACCCAGCTCCTAAAAGAATACGAGAAAGAAATGCCTGTTTTCTTGTCACGAGTTATGGTTGCTTTTAGGTAGATTTTGCTGCTTTTGGACTGGCTTGGAAATGATAATCCAATTTTTTCCATCTAAAACGTTGCAAGACTCGAACATCTTTTACAAACTGCAGTCCCTCGAACGGCCACTTGAGGCGACAGTTCATGACAACTGTACTGAGGCTGAATTTCTAAATAACTCACCTGTTCAAATTATGTTAAGCCTTTGGTTTTGATTGACAGGTGGGTACTTCACATGAGGCTTATTCCTCCGACAAGGCTTCATTCAGCAGCCCACGCTCTGAGCTTCACGACGGCTCTTCAGGGACCGGTGGGTGACGTCAGAGAAACTACGTCAACGTTTCATGCGTCTTTGGTCGTCATGTGCATGACAGCTGAACAAAACACCTGCACCGTTTTGCACATTTTAAAGGTACAATCCCTCGCGGATTGTCAGGAGCTGATGCTTCAACAACAATTTAGAGCACAGATATTGCAGTTCACTTGTCAGCTCCTGCTCGGACAGAGCAAATCTATTTGTCTTCCTTGGCATCAGTCTGTATCTCCAAATGGCTGCTGGCTAGCTTGACAGCGGGGACAGACTGAACACAATGCTCAGCCGACTCTCATGACTTCACTTCTTGTGAAGACACGGCCCCTTTTCTTACACATTCAATTTCATTGAATCAAATTCATTTGATTTCATGACTCTATTTTGGACAGAGCCAAACTAGCTGATCCTATCTGCTTACAGTTTTTATGCTAAGCTAAGCTAATCACCTGCTTACTAGGTAGCAAATGAGATGATTCCCAAAAATGTTTAAAGAAGCAGCACTGTGGGAAGTGTACAAAACATACACAACTAGGAACCTTAAAGAGAAATATTTTAGCACGGTAAAATGTCACACTGAGACATCTGTCACATTGAAAACATTTGTTTGACGCCAAACAATTTAACAAGACTTAGAAGGATGGGTGCAGACTGTTTTTAGGCGAGACGAGATCAGATGGAATAGAGCCAGAGGTGAAGGGACTATTTATGAGAGACAAGACACGGAGGCGAACCTAAATTTACGGACTCTTCGTGCAGCAGCGTCTCGGGGAAAGGAAGAGGAATTAATAAGAGAGAGAGAGAGAGAGAGGGCGTTTTGTGTGACAAATAATTTCTTTGATACGGGAACAAATGTGTTCATTTGAGCCTCTGGATTGAGGCAGCTTTGACAGCGGTGAGTGATCCTGAGCATCTTCCATTTTCTTTGTTCAGAATCAAGGAGATATATCTCAGTCCTCTGTGGAACAGCAGGGAATGGATGTAGCATTAACAACCACGATGATGTGATATTTAGTCAGAACTAACATTATATTTACCGCACTGTGAAGTCCCCACAATGCAGCCTTCCCTGCGCTGCTTCCTACGAACCAGCCGTTCAGCACGACTGACCCACAAAGTGCCATACTGACCTACATTCACAGATCCGCCATGTAAGCACTCAATTGTGCATTCGGAGAATTAGGTCACAAAATACTTCTGTCTCGCCCAGGAAAGATCAGAGGATGATCCATCGGAGCAGAATAAGACGTTACATAATTTTGACTCTGATCCCAGGGCGACAGAAAAAAAAAAGCAGTATCATACTGCTGCATTAAACATCTAAGCTGCCATTAAAACTGTAAGCAAGCCACTGAGGACATTTGCAGAAACCATTAGATATAAAACAAGAGAACGATTGATGAGAAATATGATTACTTTCTACAAATCCTGACCCAGTAAAACACAAACATTTTCTATCAATCAAGTCTGCTGCAGGCTCTCAGGTTACAATATGAAGGATTATTTAAATATTTATTATCCTGACAAGCTGTTTATTATTAAGATTTGGAAGGTAATGTTGCTTAATATTTAAAAAAAAAAAAAAAAAAGGCTGATGAGAGGAGGTTAACACATCAGTAATCTGCTTGGTTATTTCCCATGTGTGATGTCCTCCAAGTCTGAATCCTATTGGACTGATTCGTGTATTCCATGTATCGAAGTCACCCTCTAATAGACACCCAATTTCATGGAAATTAAAGGATTGCTTCCTTTTGAAATGTAAATTGGGTATGCAGATTTAGGATGAATCAAAATCTGCCTCCCTAGTTGACACAGAGTGAAATAAGCTTTTCATGACCCATTACGTCTGTGCCAGTTGTCGACTCCAGACTCATTAAGGATCGGACACCATTTTTATCGGAGAGGAAGCCGCGTTATAATCATTGCTTTCCAAAACAAGTCATAGGCTTCAAAATGTTAGTCTTTGGTCACAGTTGACAGCTACTGTCTGAAAAGGAATAATTTTCACACATCTATGTGTTGAAGGTAGCTATAAACTCAACATTTCCTCCCAATAGATAATTAATCATCTGCACACAACCCCCCCCCCCCGCGAAAGACTCCACATTGTCATAACTTGTCAAACGTTCCTCATATCAACCATATACAACAAATAAAATCAGCCATTCTTCTCTCTCGATAATGAGTTGAGTGTCTCAGTTGCAGTTGAACAATAAGCTATGAAATTTAGCAGGAAACTTCTCTTTACTCGTGCAGACCGCTGACAGTATAAAGAATTTACGGCGTGTCCGCGGCGTCTAGGGAGCCGTTTTGAAACTCAGAATTTCCGCCTCCTGCCTGATCTAAATATCGGCGAAGACGTGGAACATCGGCAGACCAGAGGCGGGCTGAATGATGCCTGGGTGATCAAACGAGCCAGCTCTAACGGCACCTACCTGTCACTGAAAATGGCCACGATGTTAATTTTGCATGACTTTAAAGTCTGTGTAAACGAGTGGACGTGGCTTCAGCAGGTTCAGCGGACAGGCTCCCCACAGTCCTCGAGCTGAGAATACGTCTCATTTTTACCAGATTTTGACACCTGATTTCATAAACTTGTCGATATTCTTTGTCATTCAAATTTGGCTGGGTGGTTAATAACACTTTCTTCTTTGGTCTGACAAAGAACACATTTATTCTTAATATACACAGACTTTAAGCCTCAATACAAACAATTCTTAGTACAGTGCAGTTGTCATGAATGGGGGAAATTAGCTATTTTTAGCTAGCTGTTTTCAGGTGATGGTAACAGTAATTACCGTCTGTGTGACACTTGATATTCCACTCATGCCTGCCTCCTTCCTTCCACTGGGTGGACGGTCAGCTCACAGCAAAGTGATTTCCAAACTAGACAATTCAATGCACTCGTCTGCATTCATCTATCAGCGGGGAGATCTTTGAAAGATCCTGATGTCTGTTTCAGCTTGACTGGAGCAGTGAAGCTCTGTAACTATATCATGTGATGGGTTTTTTTTAATGAACAAACACCAAATTCATGAATTGATCACATTTGCATCGTGCAAGCAGCGAATGGCACGATTTTAACGAGAGAAGCGTTCAAGACTGAACACCAGCTGTACTGACCTTGGCCTTTGGTTCAGGGGGTCCTGGAGGTCGGGAAGTGACCCGGCGCCTCTCTCTATGGATTCACACGGCATAGCAATAAATTAATCACCCTTCCTCTTTATGTCAAAACACGAGTTGGGAATGTCAGAGAATCTCTGTGTAGCACTTGGGGTATTCTGAAAATGGGTCAGGTAAAATCGCTCTCTTTACTAATGAAGTCCCTGTGCACCGAGCCTCACACCTGCACAGTTTCAATTACCAGTGAAACAGGACGGGAAATCCCGACAGCGCCGGTTCAGCCACGCCGGCAAAGCAGATGCAGCGGGGTAACGTTGTTACATTGCTAACAGGAGTGAAATGTATCAGATTTGAATGAGCTGAGTGGTCAGGCTGAACACTTATTTATATGAAGATTACTTTCGGAAGTTTATATTCAATTTATGGATTTATGCATAGTTTTCTGTCTTCATTTCCAAGCCAAGTGTATTTACTTATTTGCGTATAAATACATTTTTTTTTGCTGCTGTGGCATACATTTGGAGCGGACATGCACTCCTCCGCTGTATCGATTTAACGACTAAATAAATAGTATTTTTTCCTGCGATGTGTTTCGCTGTCTGTCTTCGTGCTGTTGGACTTTTTCACTTTTGTTCATTTAATCTCGCGCTCTCGGGAGAAAAGATCAAAGCAGTTTTTTGCAGAGGCACATATGTGCTGACGTCACTGGGAAGATGTCTCACACAGAGGAGCAGTATTGAGCATCTGAGTCGTTTGCAACAGAGAGACGCACGTGTGCCGAGCAATATTCAGAAATCCATCGTTATCCGCGCAGCTCATGTTAAGATATTGAATTATTTGTTTGGCTTATAGCTTCAGGTTTTTCTGCAGCTTTCTCTGACATGCCGCTTGTTCAATATTATTAAGTTCAGTGTTTGTTCAGCTCCTCCCAGACCTTTCATCAGCTTATTGTGTCTGCTCTCCTGTGGGGCTGTTATCTCTGGAACATGCCTCCGGTCGAGGACTGTTTCTGATAGGACACCGGCCATCAGTACCCACATGGATTGGGGGGTGGGTTTGGGGGGGTTGGAGGGGGAATCAGATCCTCTGCCAGAACTCGTGGTCAGCGAAGATTATCTGGTTGTGCTTGAGCTTTACAGACTCGGCCTTACAGCTCTCTGGATTGACTCACACACTGATCCATCCTCTAAAAAGTAGCCGAATCATGTTTGATTGATGCTGAGATTTATTTCTTAGAAGCGGGTTCACAGTGTGGTGGAGAGATAATAGCCCCGAACTTTCTTTCTTACAATAAAAACAAGCGACAAGTCCGCAGCCGACGCTGTCACTCCAGTGGAAGGTTTATTAAAACTGGACTTTTGTAACACTTTCTCGATGCATATCTGTTAGTGTTTTGGACATTAACATAAAGCCAATCTCTCTGGACTGGGCTTGTTGCTGCAAGGTCTGAGGTTGAAACATCAATCATACAGCAGGAGCCATTAGGATTGCATGACCATTAAAGATGCATTAAGTACGACGTCGTTACGAGAGGATTCAACATTTAATTCAGCAGGTGATAGTAACAGTGTGTTTTTTTTTTTTTATTTCAAAGGGAACTGTGTGAAGAAAGAGATTATGCCGGTGTCCTGGCAGCTCACTAGGCCGAAGTACAAAACCATGCAACCGTAACGTCGGTTTGTTTCTGGCCCAGGTTTAAATCCTCTTCTGTCACAGTGTTTCCTGCCTGTGTCGACTTCAAGTTCAGAAATACTGGCAAAAGGAAAAATAAATAAATAAATTCAGCCTGTACAAAAAAAGTCAAATGTGGCAGCAAGATTAAAATGCTATGCTTTAATCCGAAATGTTCTTGGTGTATAACATTCATTCTCTGTCTTTGTAAAACAACTAAAGTTGTCTTGATACCATCCAGCGTCTTGCCAGGCTGTGCTGGTGCTGCTGTTTTTTTTTTTCTTTCTAATCATGGCAGATCTCATTGCACTGTCATTGAATTAAGTGCCAATTTCAGGCCATGAGAATGTTATGTGGGTGAGAAACCTCTCCTAATCCAAGCATGCAATTCTATGAATAACAATGGTGAAACTCCAGTCTGGATAAGCCATTACATCTGTCTCTCTGTCTCTAATTTACTCTTTATTTTCCTTTTTGGGTTTCATGCCTTCTCCTCTAACAGCCCACCATCTGCTCCTTTACATCCAGCTCCCTTATTTACATATTTATCATATCTATATCTGTAAATCCCTAAACTGTTCGCTCAGTCACACAACCTGTCCGCCTTCCAGGAATGTAAACAGTGTGTGGTTTTTTATTATGCAACCTGCATGCGATTGCATCCTCCCCACACTGCCCTGCCAATTAAGACGAGGCGGCGTTCAAACGGAAGTGGGAAGATTTATGTGCGGACAGCAGCTGTCTGATTTAGATATATCAGGGCTATTAAAGCACTTCTCATGAATAGCCTTCAATAGCTTTCAACACAATTGCCGTATTAATTTACTCCACGCACGTCACCTGGAGGGATCAGGGTTAGGAGCCCTTGTAACTCTTGTAATCTTGTAGATTGTGTGTTGCAATCATGAAGATTACACATTTACGGTGTGGTTCATTTTTTTTGTATTTTTTTGAATCAGGGCACCCAGATACTGCTGCTTGAGGTCACTTTTTTCATTTCTGAAAGTGATATGAAGCAGAGACACTGAAGGTTCAAGAGAGGCTCTAAAAAATAAAAAAAAAGCCAATTGTCTTTTTAAAAGTGGAGTCCGTGTGCCGCGGCTCGTTCTCAGCCGTCAGATAACCATCTTCCCCCTCAAAATCAAGAGCTGCAGACTCATGAATGATAAGATCGTCGATGATGAAGCAATCTGAAATGAAATAATGACATGCTGTTATCTGCAGATGAAATTGGCAGAAAATACATGCATGAATTCATTATTTAAAAATAACTTTGAACTGGTTTTTTGATTCATTTTGGGAACCTGAACGTTTTCTCAAAACAGAAGGACTCACGAAGATTCGTTCAGCCACTTCGATGCTCAGCTGTGACGAAGAGTAAGGTGTCGTCAGAGGATTACAAAAACAACTTTAAAATGAAGAAAGTTTGATTGGAAGAGCAAAAAAATAAAACCAGCCAGTATTTCTCCATCACAACATTTCTGTTTTCTGCCATCGGTGTGGTTTCCCTCCAAACAAGCTAGCGGGGTCACTGCCTCTCATCTCAGTCCATCTGTCATGTTTACAGGTTGATTCGCTGCCTCCACAGCCTATTTACTCACTTGATTATTATGGAATACATAACTCCGGCTGATTTACATGCAGATATAAAACTGGGTAGCGCCCATCGCTGCAAAAACGACTAAACCGCTAACACTGGGAGATTTAAGACGCTTCAAACACGTGGCACCTTGTTGTCACTGTGGTGAAATCACCATGGACAAAATTCAGATTATTGTCTCCATGTTTATGTGGTCGTCCCGAGTCACAGTTGCAAACGGATTTCGGCAGCCGCTTTCTACATAAATCACACCCTTCAGTGATTATTTGGTGAACGTATACTGTGCAGCCACATAGAAGTTTTGTGCCAGAATCAAATTTTGATTTATTACATTCTGCTGCATGGGATCCGATAAAGTTTCTATTTTCTATTGCCTGTAGAAAAATGCTATGCTTGTTAGAGGGCTCAAGATTTAAAAGCAAAACCAGCCCGAGCACCAGCAGCAGCAACTCGTGTCACTTTGACTTGAGGTGTTTGTGCTTCTGTCAGACGGCACGGTATTAAACAAAAAGACGATGAGCGTTACAAATAGATTCAATAATAAAGGGTGCGCAGACATAAAAATGTGTTTCACCGCGGCTTTCTCTATTTACAACACTTTAGACATAATTAAGAAGCGAAAAGCATGACATGCCGGCTTTTATTCAAACAAATGTTTTACTATTTAAACATATCACATGTTAATGTATTCTGTTCCCGGGCCTTAATCCTTTTCTTTTCACAAATTGGGGGAAAACAGAACCTTGACCTTGTTCTTGGCATCAGCTGTTGATTTCATTTCTGTAATTAACCAACAGGAAGGAGGTTAACAGGGAGGAAGTGTGTGCATAAGTCGAATGAAACATTCAGCTCTAAATCCACCAGATCCCTTTGTGAATGTGATTCTTATTGGTACAGACTGCAAAGATGTTTCAAAATGAACTGGAATCCACATTTAAATGCAAATGAATTGGCGAAATCCACTGTTGATGCAGCCCAGCGCAGGTGTTTATGCTCATTATAACCCTGTAACTGAATTCATAACACTTCCATCCCTAAAACTAAATAAATTTGGCCAACAAAGCATTTCTAATTCTGATGACGAAGACGTTTGTTGTGGTTTCCGCCTCAGTCATGCTCCTGTAGGTCTACCTATCTGAAAGAATTCCTCACCTTGAGAAAAAATTATTCATGACTCGCGTTAATTATGCCACAAAGAGACCTATCTTACTCAGCAGGGGGTGTTAATCCAGATTGAAACCTGACGTATAAAACAACCTGCTGTGACTCAGCCATGGAGGTTTTCCTCCAGCTGCACGCTCTCAGCAGTCAGCGTCACGGTTTGGAGAGCATGGCTGTCACTGCGGAGGAAATCCCTCGCTGTCACCCGTTTGACTTGGCAGTAAACACAGCAGAACAACATGTCTACTCAATAACCCGCCGCCCGTGATTTCCCTTTATTCACTCCTCTTTGAAGTGATGGAGTATCAAAGAGATCAAGCTGTCGCCTACAGATAATGCACATTAGCTTGTGGGATGCGCCATGAACTGCACCGTGTGATCTTCTGCAGCTGAATATCATATAAATTGTTTTAAACACAGCTTGTCAGCCCATCACGAAATACTATAAACTTTCTTGATGTGCAAGAGGCCTCTAATAATAGATGATAAAGCTGTTGTTTTGCCCTTGGTTTGTCAGTACAGACAAGCAGTCGGTTGTACACATAGACAGAATAATAACATGTTCTTTTTTGCTGCATGAAAGACTTGTAACTAGTGACTGAGACCATAAACTCATGGGGAAAATATTAATACTGGTAATAAATCAAGAGAGATATACTGTAGAGTCATTTCCTCATTAGCTTACATACAATTTGACTTGATGCAGTCAAGTGCGCTGCCCCTGCTGGCCATTAGAAAGAATGCAGTTTTAAAGATGCTTCAGCGAAGGATTCACTTTTCAGATCTGGAAATTCTGTCCATTAATTACACCGTCAATGACGATACAGCAGGGTACGCTTCAGGGTTCCCAGTCAGATCCAATCAGGATAGAGGCACATTCTCCCCAGCAGCTCCACACTTTTGTCCAAATGTGGCCAGATCTGGCTCCAAAAAAAATAAATCATAATGCCAAACTTGAGACTTCAAAACTGTACTCCACAAACCAGTGGGTGAGATTATATTTGCTCCGTCCACTATTTATTAAACAGACTATAGTCCTACACATAGTATCACCATGGTCCACCAACACATGTGGTCAGATCTTATTTACCTGACTGGACCTCTTCACAGAATCATTAATTACTTATTCACAGTTTTAATAAATTGAATGTTATATAGAGGAGTAAGATCTAAAGATCAAACCAATGTCAAACACCACTCAGTTCATCCCTCTTATGTGACAGCCATCTTTTGTCATGTAATGGATAATCCAAATAAACCTTGGTTAGTCACTCTCGCTCGTGCACTGTGTATCACTTTAATGATGGATGAATCCGTTACATAGAGGGTATAATAATTCTCAGAAACATTTGGACAGCATTGTAAAATGGTGATGACGCTATCTAGTGGACTACTTCTTAGCTAGCATTTGATTTTAGTGCTTGCGTGTGTGTGTGTGTGTCTGTGCGTGTGAGCGCGTTCGCTTGCATTTCTTGAGAAATGCAGCATTAGCTAATATATTTTGGACTCATAGATGGAAAATCAAAAAAGAGGAACATGAAAAAGTTGCAAAACTGCCAATGTTAAAGAAATTACATCATCGGATCTTCCTGTTGGTGGGAATGGGCAGCAAAAAGGAAGTTTCCTCAAGTGTTTACATCCCTAAAAAGTTTTTTTTTTTTTTAAAGAAAAAAAAGTGCAATTTCAACTTTACTAGAAAGTCTAATAGTGCTGATTTGAGCACTGAATCATCACATGCTATTCAAAAAACTTTAACTGCTTTCAGTCCATCCTGTGTAATGGGGAGGTGGATTAAGAGAATGCACTTTTTTGTGTGTTGTCCATACAGCCATACTATAAACTTTCTTGATGTGCAAGAGGCCTCCTTAAATCAGTCTGGAATCTGGCACAGACTCGATGGTTGCACAATGGAGGTATTTGGCTAATGGTTTGTTTTACCATCAAACTCATCATCGTGGAGAGACATCTTAGTAAACTCTTGTAACTAAATAACACCCCCCCACAACTGTCGGCCTCATATTGGACATCCTGACAGGAGGAAGGCAGTTATCGCGGCTTCCTGGGTTCCAGCAAACTCTTCAAATTGGATGAGAGCATCTGCTGCTTCATTAAGAAGTCCAGCCAGAGGATGTTAGTTCTCTGAAAATAAAGAAGCAACAGACTTAAATGAGCCCCGTGGAGTTCTCTTTGTAAACAAAAACAGTTTGGTTTATATTCAGCGTTTCTCAACATAACACATGGTATGTTTCCTTAAAGCCTCATAAAACCTTTGCCTAACATTATATTCTATTATTCTGTTTAATTGGCGCACTGCTACCTTTTTTTTTTTTTTTTACAACACGTCAGCTCCATCCATTTTTAAATGACCCTCATGCTCGTGGTGTTCATGTGCTGCTAAAACAAACATGCAGATAAAATTAGGCTCATGAATTATTGCTCTACAGCACCGCCAGTGGTCAAACGATTTAATAGACCAGCCTGGTGCAATTTCTCAAAATCACAATCATAAGTATTGTCACATCTCGGATCACAGTCTGGTCCACCTTCTATAATTTCCAAGGACAAATTCGCATAGTCATAGTCATAGTCATAGTTGTTTGCTCTCTTATGCTGGTGATTGTCTGTCAGCTGACTTCCTACAGGAACTTCTTGACACGAGGACAAAAGGGAGGGCAGGAAGGATCACTCCTGACTCTGTAAGGAGTAACCATCTGTTCCAAAACCCGGACTTCCTTTGAGGCGGTGCTGATTCATCAAGATTAAAATCAAGAGGTGGTGCCTGACCCGATCGTCCATTGTGAAGGTCTCCTTAAGATGTGGATTATCTTGTAGCATTTCTTCTTCTTCTTCTATAAAGGTGGAAAACAAAAAGCTCAGCCACCCAAAATTAATTTGCAATTCAATGAAGATCACGTTGATCAACTGCAGGCCAGAAAATGTTGACGTGCCCATAGGATTATCAAACGTATTGCCTCAATATCGCCACCAATGATTGAACAGCAAATACTGAGGGATGTGTGGAGAAAACAGCTTTATTACTCCAGAGGCGACCGACCCGGAGAACTGTAAAATTGGTCACAGAAATGGTATTGATCTGGCTTTTCAAAGCGCTGTTGTGACTAGACTCGTAATACCTTTTGTAAATGCTCCCTTTCTCCTCAGTCCGTCCCCCAGTCGGCCCGGCTACACGTGAGATTATCATACAAAGTGTGAGACAGAAGCCACGGAGATTGAATTTCATTAGTACAGTGTCATTTGCAAAATTAAAAGTCGACCTGTGTATGATTTCAAAATTCATTTTTAGGACATTTATTCATAGAAACCTGGAGGAAATAACCCCACAGAGTACAGGTTGTCAGTGAAGGAGATCCCACTACAAAGATTAAAACTTTCCATAATTGATCCCGAGTCATGCGATGGTAAATATACATGGAACTGCCCATTGTCAGCGCAGGGTGACCTTGTCAGGAACAGGAATGGTCCTTACACAGATCCCTACCTGGGCTGCAGTGTAATGGAAAGGGGCGATGAGGAGGATGAGCCAGTGCAACCAGCTTGAGCAGACAATGACTGATTGTCTGGGGAATGCTACCTAACATAATGCATTACCGCAACATAATTGACTTTAGTGCAAGACAAGATCCCCAAGGGCTAACGGTTTAACGTCAAGGTCACGGTTTTGGACAGAGCATGACGCAAGGATGAGAAGGCTCGTGTCAAGATGGACAAAGGAGTAAAACACACAAAAAGATCCATTATATTTGACCTTGCTCGCAGCGCTGTGCATTTACAAGTACGACGCTCTGCATCTCAAAACAACTATGGATCCCATTTAAGCGAATCCAAGGCAATTCAAAAGCCTCCCCTGGATGGTGGTATTGTATTCCCAGGAGTTCAATCAATCTGTACAGGACTGCTGAGAGATTTTGCTAGAGAAACAGTGTGTGAAATGCAGAGCACATACATTCATCTTCCTGCCATACGATTATTCCATCAGGAAATGTGGTGGTGGAAGCCGCTTCTGTCATTTAACGAGATTCACTCACCGAGTCTGGCTTCAGTCTCTGGCCCAATGACAGCATATTTAGTGTCATCACCCATCAAGCATCCGTCAGTCTGCTGTGCCTCTTACCCTGATTGATGGTCACCCCCTGGTGTATAGTGAACAGCGAGCCACCCGACCACCGTGACACTATCTGTGGTTAATGACCTGCTCGGAGCCTTCCACGAGTGAACGGGGAGCGAAAGTTAGCCGCGCGCCTGCGTCAACAATGACAACCGATGCACTTTGAGCACACGCGCGTACACATGGTACAAGCAAACAAATGGGTAAACAACCTAATAAGTTTATTGCAAGGCGGCTGGTATTTATCTACATATGCATAGATTATTTCTATTCTCCGTGACATATGCCTGAAAAAGGGAAGGATTATTTAGATTTTATAGCTTGAGTGAGACTTTTTTCTCGCAGCGAGATGTGATTGGAGTGTGGCGCGATAAATCTCACGGGGTTATTTGTGTATTTATGTTAAATGAAAGCCAAAGAGCTTTGTATGGGTATTCAGAGTACGTGATGAATGTGCACTTAATGCTGAGAGTTATTAACCGCTGTTAATGTTTCATTGCGAGATGATGTAGTGGTTTATGAAGATGGACTCCAAATGCAGCCACTCAAAGTCTAATAACTTGTCCTGGTTTTAAAATATTCATCGGTGAAACAATCTGCGTAATGATTTGTTCTTGGGCGGAAAGAAGATATTACCTTTCGACGGCAGAGGCGTGACTTTCCAGCGTTTCAGATTGTTGGACTATAAAAGTGGAAAGTGTGACCAGAGAATGGCACAGAAAAACAAAAGTGTCGTCTATCATCTGTAAAATGGGCTAAAATCTCTAATCCCCATTGGGTAAGCCCTATATCTGTCCCAGGGATACAGAGAAGAAACCGTTTTACTGAGGGTGTACGGAAGCCAGTGACTTTCACTCACATCAAATGGGAAATAAGTAATTATTCATGATGTGGAAGACAATATCCAAGGAGTGTGAAATGAGCTGAACAGCTTGATGACCAGTTTTTATCTAAAGCTGAATGTACGTGACTGGGGGGAAAAGGCTAAAACACAAATAAAAGAAATGATAAAACAGCAGGACGGAGCTTTTCTTTAGCAGTATTCTCTCCAGATCTTTCCCAAGAGGCTTGTCTTCCACCAGGGCCTTGCTTTTAAACACGAAGATTCACTTAGAGCAGTTTTCCACCTGTCAGGATGTTTTTGTGTCTCGAGGATGGAAGCAGCACCCACGTTTTCCTGATTGTGGGATTAAATGGATGAGGTAAGGCCAGCAGGCTACAGATAGCACTGACACTCCTGTCCTCTAGACAACATGATGCCGCTGTGCTGTTCTTGTCGTTGTTGTTGAGCCTCGTCTGGTGACTGAAACCAAACTGAACCAATAAAACCGGCTGATAGATCTGTTTTTCTGGTGAACTAACTGGTGAAAAAAATAAGGATTTCACACCATCAGAATCAGACCGTGGCATTTTATATGTTGAAATAAGATATAACTAAAATGTCATATTCTTAAAGAAGCTATTATCAATATCTTCATGTTATCAATGGATCAAATGACTACGTGTAATGTGGTTCCTTGCGGTGACAAACCCACAGATATCACTCCGCTTTTCGGCGTCTTTTAGCTCATTGTTTTGGTTTTCCGACCCACGACAACACAGCACACAAAAGCCAACAACTAACAAACAGCTGATTGATTAAAGAGACAGATATTTCCCACATGAGTTAGAGACCAAAGACGACGCCATATGAATGATGACAGCTGCTCCATAACTGCTGGATGTGTAAATAACTGTTAAAAGGTAACGTGTTATATTTACAGCTTGCTTCTGCCGCTTTGTTTGTTTCTAAATGACATTTGCTATACAGCCTATAATATTTCATATTTGCTTCTGCTGTAGGTTAACTACCGCTGTTGATGATAGTTGTCAACGAGTACAACATTTTATGATGGCCGCGTAAAGCTCTGCTATCAACTTCTTCATAAATCATCTCTAAACCGCCACAGACAAGTTTGTTTGGACTTTCTTGTTGTTTGTCAGTGGATTCCTTATTTTAGTCGACTCGTCTGCAGAGATGTTGGAAAGCTTGTTTCCTGTTGCCTCCTATATGACCGTCGCCCAATCATAACTGCGGATTTAGTGGTCGCCCCAGGAGTGGCCAATCGGATTCAGTCCCCAGATTTACCCCCCCGGGGGCAGATATTCGGAAGGCTACAGCAATTGATGTCCTCATTATATTTTAATACATCACTTGAATATGTGATGATGTAAAAATTCAATAAGCACTTTTTTTGGTGCTCTTCTGGCCCTCATTTCGACCTCGCGGAGTGTGAGAAGAAATGAATTAAATTTCTATTGGTCCTGAAGATTCGTGATGAATATTTCATCAGGACGTCAGTGAATTCTCACCATTGCTGTTAATGACAGAGCGTGCCATCTGCCACAGCAACAGGTAATTTAAGGAATCCATCATAATCTGTTGTCACAGACGTGAACAGAGAATGATACAGTGACACTGCAAACAGGCTGCAGACAATGCCCAAATGTCTGGCTGTCTGTTCTCGAAAAAAACAAGAAATATGTTTGCTTCCTGAGCTCAGTATGTCGGCCTGATGTCTTCCAGCGCTACTGGGTGAAATAAGTATCAAAAGCAACGACTGAACTGGAAGTGCGTGTTTTAAATGGAGAGATTTTACAGCACGATGACATCATAACCCTCCTCAAACAGACCGCCGCATTAGACCCTTGGTCCACGTAAAAAAAAAAAAAAACCTGGAGTGTTGTACAGTGAAGTCTGACAGGACCAAGGACAAATTAGTGTCAGGGACGTTGAGTAAGCCAGAGCAGGTGCTCACTGTGAATGTGAATTGCGATAATGCATTTCATCATCAAATATTCATGAATCACTGTACATTACAGCCCGTGTTGTACGCCGACGTCTAATTGCCAATTACACCTGCAGCTCACAGAGCACGATGGTGAAAGCGATAGCGAGTTTGGCAACATAACAGAGAATGCTGGAATTCACGTGTCATGTGATTTCTCGACATATGTCTCATCTGGAAGCATAAAAATGGAAAACGTCTTAATTAGCATGTTTTGAAGGACAGTTGAAGGATTTCGTTCCTTAGAAGATAAATGGAAGAAGGTGACCTCATGAAGAATTTAATAGAGAGCGCCACATCCATCTATAAGTGAAGATTAAGAGAAGTGTAATCTATAGTGACGTCTTAACCCTACACCCTCTGAGGACTCCCCTGCCAGGGGGTGCTTACATTATTATAATTTTCGGTTGTTTATTATCATATGTTGAATTTAGAACTATGTATTGTGGACAGGTATCTCTCCTGAGAGCTGAGCACAAGTTTCCTGCATAACCAGAGCTGGAAAACAAGCCATAACCATTGGACTGTGTATGAGAAGAAGATAAAGCGTGTATCTTCAAGGTGTCAAATATTCATCAGGTAGAAAAACTTTGTGACACTTCACTTTTCTTAATACATGTTTTCTTTGGATGGTGGCCATATACTAAAATATACAATTTTCAGGACAATCAAAATTGTTCTTCCTCAGTTTTCTCCTTTAACTTTTATTCATATTTGTGAATTTGGGCTATTTAAATAAAGTTGACTCGACTCAAATGTCCACTGACAGGTAGCACAGCCGCAAATGTCCTGCGGTGATAAGCCAAAGCGCTTTTCATATCAACTTCTAACAACCCCAGATTTGAAAAAAAGAGACCTATAGGTGTGTGACACTCTGTCAGGATTCTGATCACATAAAAGCTGTCTGTGGGGCGACCTCGTAGTTTCTGAAACTAAAGGTTTTTGAGTCAATTACAAAGGCAATCAATAAATCCCAAATGAATCTTTGATGGTAAGCTGTTTTGATGTAGGCACCATTGATGAGATTTCTGGAACTTCTTTCTGCACTGTTAGTTTTATTGATTACATTTGCCATGCAGGGGGGGAAAAAAAATCTGTTCCAGTTTGTTTATTTTAAAAATGACCTGCGTTTCCTAAAGTTAAATATGAATCTCATTACAAGTCGGTAGTTAGATGTCTCCTCAGCGCTTACAGTAAGCAGACAAAATAATGGAAGCAAGCAACTAGAATATCAACGAACTGTGCCTGAAAAGTAGAGGAGCTTGATTGTGTTGCCCGTTGTATGTTTTGCAGCCATGCGTGGGACGAGAGACCGACCAAACACCAAAGAGATGTCTCAGCGTGTGATTGTGGATCCTCCATCAAATACATAAACCAAACTAACAGACAGACTTCGGATAGACGATATGCGATGTTGTTGGACTAATTTGCCATGAGTTACAGCTTTTTTTGGAAGAAATATTTCTTTCACTGAGTGTAGCACTACAGAAAAGAACCTCCAATAGCATGAAATCTCAGCTCAGTGCAGACCTGTAGCAGAGCCGAGAGGCTGTTATTTATTAACCTGGCAGGTTTCGGTAGCCTACTTCTGCTAACTTGTCAGTCAGGCTCATTTCCTTGGACAAATGGAAACAACTGACAGTGTCTCTTCACGGCTGTATATTTCCATCAGGTTTCTCCTGAACAGTCAGAAATATATGAATATTATGAATCATGTTGTTCACGATGCTCTTAGCCGTAGACTAATAAATAACCCTGCTAACCAGTCTGAAATATCTTTGTGTAAACAGCCTCATACAGCACAAATTCATGGCTGAATGTATCTATGGATTTCCCCACATCTCATCCAGTCTTATCCAGAGAGGTGACACATCCACCTGTGGTGGTCCTCATCCATTCTGCTGTGTTTTTTTCCTGGGCCCTCTGTACCGACTGGAGGAATAAATCCTTGAATTAAGAAGAGTTTTCCTCCATCCAGCTCTGAATATTTCCATCTTGAATCCCTGGATGTCAGCAGCTGTGGTTTTGATCTCTCTTACCTCCCCGGTTTCAGGTCTGTTGCCTCTGTAGACAACCCTCACTCCTCCCTAGAGGCTTAATTTGATGACGATAGGATGGATCGGAGGACTGAAGTGCTCTCAATCAGTGGCAGCCCTCAGGCTGGGATGAGCTTCTTCCCGCTGAATGACCACCCCGGCTCCCTTTTCACCTTAGGAGACATGTATTAGCCTTCTACTTACAGTTGCAACCGTACGGCCATCGATTGCAGAATACAGGTGACTCTCACACGCCTAATTCTAACATATTGGCATGTTTGGAAGCGAGGAGTTTGAGAGTGACTGAGCTGCTCGCAGCTCCTGGAGGATAAATAAATGAATCAAAGGAAAGGCTGGTTTTCAGATTTGACTTTTGTACTTGCACTTGCAAAAAGTTGATTTTTTACAAGAGTAATCCTCAGATGAACTTCGGTTACATTACATTTATTGAATTAGTTTATTTATGTTCATATCACTGATGATCCTTTGTGTGTTGAGATATTTAACCAAAGCTTTGCAACATGTTTTTTTGTGTGCGGTCATGTAAAGCAACATTACGTAAGATTTGGTATTATTTGTGATTTGGTATCAAACCAAGTGCAACAACACAAGACATAGCAGCCAGCTAATATTACTTACTAGTTCAACAGCAAGAAGCCCAGCTCGGCGTCTGTCTTTCAGCCTTTTATTTCACCTATCTCTCACCAACAACTAAAAGTCAGTCCTAGATTTATTCTCGGTCAGCCTCTTGCTCTGTCACTCTCCCCTTTTCTCTTCTTAGCTTCCTCTGTTAACGTCCTCTTGGGTCTCTTTGCCTCTGCCACGTCTGCAGAGGCTGCTGAGCCTGACTCTGGTTCCCTGTCAGCATTCCCCATTGGATCCAGAAAAACCTACTGACCAAAGCTCCTTTGTTAGCGATGTACCAACACTCCCCCCAGTGCTTTGAGCTATAACTAGCTTATCAGTTAGCTTCCTTTAGCAACAAGTAAAGCCTTCTGTCCATCAGGAGACTGTAAATCGCAGAGAGAGTTGAGACAGAGGAGCCGGAGGACATCAAAGGGAAAACCAGAAAACATTTCCATAAAATATGAACCCGTTTCACAGATTTCACTGAAATAATTGGTGGTGTGTGACTTAGTGCCATAAAGTGTTACACGGTGACAAAGAGCCCAAAGTTACACAGTGCAAGAACAGACGCAGAAGATAAAATTAGACTCACAATGTTGGATATTTGATTGTGTTTTTGTGTGCTGCAGACAAATGGTTCACGTTCAACAAACTGAAGTAGGACATTTTCAAAGATGATTTCCATCAACATATCTATATAGAGCAGCAAATATAAAATTACCGGATATCTATGCTTTTATTCACCGTGCGGTTCCACAAGTTTAAAGGCAGTGTGAAAATGATTAAAGCCTCAAAATGTGAGCCATCACATATCCACCATGTAGTGTAGGATCTGAGAGCGAACAAAGCCTGTTATTCCGGTTTTAGGAAGTTTGCCTGTCTGAGTACAGAGCCAGCGGGAGGCTCAGGTGCAGCAGAGAGAGACAATCCCTTCACATTTAGATGGGAATAGACCTGTCAGCGCTGTAAACCCTTGAAGAACCAACCGGTGGAACCACATGCAGCTCCCTCTCAGCACACAGCGCAGTTATCTGGTGTGAACCAGGCTGGAAAGATAGAAACGCAGGGCATCATCATGCAAGGTGCAGGCATTCTCAGTGGGTGAGGTCTGTTTGTGTTGATGCGGATGCATCGTACGTGAACGTTCATCACATTTCAGTGGTTCATGCCGCTCGTTCTGAACAAAAGAAAATCAGGGTGTGTGCTGCTTTGTTCCAAGTTTAAATATATAAACATTTAAAAATATATATCCGGTTTCTCATTATCAGGGATGAGCAAATTCAGATCACTTCTGTAATCCACTGTCAGTTTTTAAAATAAAATCAGGCGGATTATATCTCCCGCAAATCCTAAGCCGTCACAAGATTCCTGGAAAAAAAAATGTCTTTACATGGGAAATATGTTAATAACGTGCAGTGAAGAGGAAGTGACACGGTATGCTGCTTTGAGCTGTCAACTTACTGTCAATAGCAAAGGTAATTTTGCACAGTGATAAGCTCCAACTCAGTGTTTTAAGAAATAGTGTGACATTTTGCAAAATACCCTCATTTCCTTTCTTGCTGGGAGTCAGATGAGAAGATAGATACCACTCTTGTGGTATCTCTGTGGGGTAAACACAAAGCTACAGCTGGTTAGCTTAGCATAAAAAAGGTTAAAGGTTCGAGTGTGCTGAGCTTGATGGAAAAATGACTTGATTTATTACCTCGGTAAACAATTTCCTTGTGGGTTTATGGTCTCAGTCCGTAGTGTATGATGTTCACATTGTAAATTATGGTCCAATTCAGAGTAAAATAGACAGGTATTCTCCGAGGCTACCTTGTGATTGACAGGTTATCATCAGTGAGTCTGTCCAGCACAACACACCGGGCTCTCAAACTCAGATGAAAACTGTCAAACTATGAATCAAGATTCTGCATTGTCGATTTCTTCTCTCCTCTAATGTGCTCAGAAACATGTTTTAAAATACTCTTTGGTCTGTGACCAGACTCTATAAAGCACCTGTTCAAGAACCAGGGCTAATAGTATTTCCCAAAATGTTAAACTATTTTTAACTCTTTAGCCTGGTTCATAAACTTAGTTATTGGTTCCATTTCACAAATAATATCATTTTGCATAAACACTTATCCTAGGATGCAGAGGGTCTGGAGCCAATCCCAGCTGGCACCGGGTGAGAGGCGGGCGGGAGATACGGGTGTCCCTCCCCACCATTGCCCTCTTTCTATCTTCTACATTTCACTGAATTCATGTTTGGTTATGAACTGCTGAAATATGCCTGAAATGTCCCTGATACCAAGCAGCCTGAGGCTTCATTTAATTTACCAAAGCCCCTTACCTGCTAAAGCAGATTTATGACCCGAACATGAGGCAAATTAGTAACAGGGCTCAAAATTTTTAACTCTTTAGCCTGGTTCATAAACTTAGTTATTGGTTCCATTTCACAAATAATATCATTTTGCATAAACACTTATCCTAGGATGCAGAGGGTCTGGAGCCAATCCCAGCTGGCACCGGGTGAGAGGCGGGCGGGAGATACGGGTGTCCCTCCCCACCATTGCCCTCTTTCTATCTTCTACATTTCACTGAATTCATGTTTGGTTATGAACTGCTGAAATATGCCTGAAATGTCCCTGATACCAAGCAGCCTGAGGCTTCATTTAATTTACCAAAGCCCCTTACCTGCTAAAGCAGATTTATGACCCGAACATGAGGCAAATTAGTAACAGGGCTCAAAATCCTCACTTGTTGCTCACTTTTATTATTTATATATTGAAATTTAAGAGCAGGCTCTTGTATTTGACCAAATTTGTTTTGACTGCGAACATTTAACACACTGACTGGAGTGCAGAAAATGAATATAATCCCATTACGGGCAGACAGTTTGGAAATGGTCAACAGACTACGATGTGACAGGGGCAGCAGTGTGTGTGTGTGTGGGTGTGTGTGTGTGTGTGTGCGCGTATGTGTGTGCTGCTTTGTGAGAGCCTAAATGAGACTGGAGCAGACAGCTGGAGAGAGAGAGGGGAGAGGAGAGGAGAGAGAGAGAGAGAGAGAGAGAGAGAGAGAGAGAGAGAGATCGCTTCCTCACACAGCGTGTCTGTATCAGATGAGAAGAGAGGGGGCTCTCCCGGATTCCCTTGAATCTGCTCTCCAGGAAAAAAAGAAATGTTACAAGATTTTATTTATACCTCGTTTGCCGGATAGGATCAGCTCGTCACTGCTGCTGTTTTTTTGTTTTTTGTTTTTTTTAAATTTATTTTGTATCATCGATTCCTGCCTTCTTCTTCTTTCTTCTTTTTTTTTAAGAAGATGCCGATACGGGGAAGAAAAGTGAGGCAGACTATGTCGGGAATAGACAGTTTGAAGTAGGAAGCAGTGAAATAAATAAGGAAAAGGTCGATTTTGTGTTTTTCTTTCTCAAATTATCATCTTTATTTATTTATTTATTTTTATCCTGAAATGCAGCAGCTATGCGTGCAGAAGAAAAGGCAAAGTAGCCTGTTTATCTATTTGATTGCATCGAGATTTGAGTATGAGCAAATAAACATCTGAATGATCATTTAAGGCATTAAATGCCTTTTTAAACACCCAGACAAGGCTGCAGCTTCGCTCATCGGGCTATGAAGTAAAAGTTTTCTATCGTTTTTATGAACGGGCATTACCTATTTTGCTTCATACCTTGCTTACAGTAGGCTGCAGGGTAAGCATTGACACCAAATGCGATTTACAAGCTGCATTATTGGATAAACGCGCAGTGCCCGGTGCGGGGTGATTCTCCTCATACTGTAGCATTATCGGAAATATACTGAAATAAAAGAAAACGGGAACTTTGCGGAGGGGTTTCCCCCCCTGTTTCATGTGCTTGGTATTTTCTTTTAAAGGCAGTAGCAAAAGGGTCTGTCTCGGAAAAAAAAACAACAACTCCGGAGAGCTAGGCTATATGAAGATCGCCACACAGTTGTTGGTTTTCCCTCGCAGAAATGCCAGTGCGTGCTGTGACCACCAGGTTCATGTACAAGGGACTTTGCACTATTCCAGATGTCCTCTCCTACCGGACCCCTGTTATCCTGCCCGAGGATGAGGTGGAAGGTAAGTGAAGTTTTCTTTTATTCCGATCTTAAGAGTTGTCACATCAAAATGCAACCTCCACCTGGTAAACTAGTTCAGCACCCTGGAGAGCTCCAGCCGGGGGGGTGCGCTTCTTTTCCACATCTACACATCTGACTGCACATTCAAGCGTAGGTCTGCTTGTGGAGGATGCCAGTACAACAGACACTCTCTCACTCTGTCATTAGATGCTATGATATGTTCAGGGTTCATTTGTATCTCTTCACCTGGGTTTCTTTTGGCATGTTGTTCCAATTTCTGGCGCACATAAACGTACACAAATGAAGCCCTCTAATTATTGCAGTGAATAAGCACATCCCAAGTTCTTTATACCTGGTACATTGCCATAAACTTGCAACATCTGTATGCACAATGCCATATCTCCTGCCATACGGGGCACCTGTGAGGCCACCTGATTTCACTAACTGTATTAGGGGGAAAAAAAACAATAAAAAGCAAAAGCTATAAAAATGCAGATTCTAACACAGTTTCTACAAAAAATCCAGGATCAGATCAAACCCATGAATAAGATGGCAGACTGATTCATTTTGCGCCTTAAATTACATCCTCTCATCTCTTCCGGGGGTTTGTTTGATGTATTGCATTTCCTCATTAATTAATAAGAACTAACCATCAACAGCACGGCGTTGTACTTTGGGCCTGAATCTGAAAGATTCATTGGAGCATTATTATGGTTCTTTGCTGTAGTGGCTGTTAAGAACAGACGTTTTGTTTTGGCAAATGGTCCTCACAATGAGAAAGCACAGCTGGCACTGGTTTGGAGCAAAGCCAGGCAGACTACAATAAAGAGATAACTCAAATCAGATGTGATATGACAAATCTTTTATGCGAAGGGAATTCCATTTCCTCCTTCCTCCGTCTGTAGGTTGCCCGAGCCCCACAAGTGGCTGCCTGCCCTTGCTTTGAGCCACTCATTTGACATTGAAAATCCACTATCCACAATGACAAATGAAATTTGATTAAAGGGGTTGGCTATGGAAAAGCAAGAATCGGAACAACAGTAAAAATGGAAAGTGTTTGCGTGCGGGAGAAGCTGGGCAGACGATGACAATACACCTTTTAAGGCAATGGAGAAATCTATTCAAACTGTAGTTTACTAATTGAGATCCATTAACTATTCAGGACAGAGCGAGGCAAGTCGCTCAAGCGTGAATGTATTTACTCGGGGAAGATTCACTGAGCAGCACAACGCACTGCTACATTTACATTGCCTCACACCTTCGGCGGTGTCCGGGTTTAACAGTGCCCTGCCTCTCTGTCGCTGAGCAGCAGATGAAGTATGCTAAAGAGCACTTTGATTCTAGTTGCAGAGAGAGGTGAGAGTTTCAGATTAACCCCAGCCAGAGTGAGGGTTCGAATCAGCGTCCTCCCACTTACTGGCAGCTCCCCTTTACTCTACATCTACTCCGCCTTAGCACAGAGCAGGAGCTGCTGTTATGAACAGTGCCGCAGTTTCTGAATGAAAATTACCCCCCTTTTTTTTCCCAGAGAGGTCTGCAATTCAGCCTATAAATATTGTTTCATCCACGAGATCTTTAATTTCCTCCGGGCAGAAGTTCCCTGATTGCTCAACTCATGTAATTACTCCCCGTAATCATATTTATGATAATAGCTTTTTCCTGGCAATGTGTGTATTTATGTACACCCAGTGTAATTTGATGTGTTTTGGGATCATCTGAGAAGCAAGATTACAAACACGTCACTGAACTGAACATCATATGGAGAGCTGGGAAATGACTGCACAGCTTAAAGCTAATGCTGCGTCTTCATTTTGACTGCACTGAAATCTGCCACAAAGACACAAAGCAGAGAGCAAAATACCTTCGTTAACATGCTATCCAGTGAGTCACTCCTCCTCTACATGTTTTATGTCACAGCCAGCAAAACTTCAAGCTCAGGCGAATCATTTTCAGACGTTAAATCCAGATGTAAGATTACATATGGATTCATTATTATTCAGTCACTTACAATCTGGATAATTACTTCTTTAAGTGTAATCATTCTGTATCAACTGCACAATGTCTTAGAGAAACCAATATTATGGTTCAAATATTCAAATATATAATTTTCCAACTTCTAAACATGCATGTTAAGACAATAAAACTGAAAAACTGAGCGTAAACCTCAGTGAGTTACGTGGTTGAGTCAACAGGAATGTTTCCTGGTGACATGGTTGCAGAGACATGCTGACGACCGTCTTCGTGTGCCCACCGTGACAAACATGACACACAAGGACAGAGGGACCTTGCGTCCTGTGCAAACAGACAGTGCATATCACACATCGCGGACAGTACATGACACATACTGTCAGATTTACAGAGTTATGTTCACTTTCAACCTCAGGTGAAATATTTTAAACAGGAAGTTGCACAGAATAACCTGACACATTTTTAGACCTGTATACTGTATCTAAGGAATTCAAGTAAGCGATGACAGAATGGCCACTAGATGCTGTTTCAGTCAACCGAGTCAACTCCCAATTTTCTTTTCTAAATAATACAATTGAAAACTTTCCTTACAAGACATTCGGTTGAACATATGAGTTAGTTTCCAATGATTTGCTTCTTAGTAGCATTTTAAATAAAAAAGTATATTATTTCATTTAAAAGCTAAAGAAGTCGACAAACTAATTGTGCAATGGAAAATAAATAAGAAGGCCCCACTCATTATTTAAAAAGAGATTAATGATGCAGAATTATTTAATCATTTAATGAGGATTTTCTCACCTCCTAACATACTTTCGCGATTATCAGTTTTTAATATGGTAATTATCACGTAACCATATGGATTTAAATGAATTAATTAATGACATGATAATCATTAAGCAGTTAAATATGCATAATCATCCAGTGGCTCACACTATACATTTGTAATCTCAGAACGATTGTGATCTTTAATCCGGCGTTTTACTTGGATTACAACCATATCGCTGATATTATTATGACCGTGACCGAGGTGGCTACAATATTTCGAGAATACATCAGTAATAGTAACAGTCGTGAGGATTACAGACACTCATAGCACTGAATGCAGAGACGATTGTTTACACTGGGCGAGCTTTGGGGAGGTTGATTAAGTACTCACAGCTCTTAATGGATCTGCTGCGTCCAAGAAATGTTTTTCGAGCAGATGGTTGCCTAGGTGTGCAGGGTCAGAGGCGAGGCTTCCTGCCCTTTTCTTCGCCCTTGTGTCATGCACTTGTCACAAACCCTGATATGTATTCAAACCATTACTACTGTGCCGTGCGAGCAACTGACCTACCGCTTCTTCTAAAACGGCATCCTAATATACATTTTTGAAATCTCTCGCCAAAAACCTGATTGGTTTGAGGTGTAATTATATATATATATTTTAGTTATTTACCTTGCTGTTGCATCTACACCTACGCCACTTAAGCTATTCAGACCAGTGGCACAGCAGTAGTGACTGTATTATTCACGTTCAGCACATCTATTAAACATTTGTGTGTGTATTTGCCGCGTGTGAAAGAGCTGCATTCGCTGTGCGCTTTCCTGTAAATGTCTGTGAGGACGTGCACTGTGCCAAGTGTCTCCACATTTAATGAGCACTATATTTAAAAACCAAGGTCCAGAGCCAAGTTCAGTCCATTACGCAGAGACGACTAAGTCAAGTCAATACATCTGTGATACTTTGACTAACGTACATTAAAATGACTTACTTTGGATAATTATGCCGACATTTAAAGACAGTTAATGTGTTTGTGTATGAACCTACAGTATAGATGAGGTAAAACACCTTATATTTAAGTGATTGGAGTCATTGTAAATTGACATGATCTGATATACAGCATTTTTGTGCTGACCCATTTTACGACAAGACAGTGATAACTTGGCAGACACTTTAACTACACATGTGTTGATACTGATAAGACTCTCGTTTTATGGCTGGACACTCCCGACTTCCCCGGCAGTTACACTCTTGGAGGTCTCTTTGAGTTCGTATCGCTCCTCGGTGCATAGCTGTCAGAGGATGTGAACAGTATTTATAGATCACAGCCAGCAGGAGAATCCCCCAGACGTCGGGCATTGTAGTGAAGTGTAGAGTGTCTTCCACTTTGTATGCAAAGCCGCCTTCTTTCGTGCGTACAAATGGGGTGTTGTTTTTTTTTTTCCAGCAACATTGTAAACAGCAAGTATACGTGTACTTTGTGTATTACAGCTGTCAGGGATCTATAACTGTAATATATGCTGTACATAACATACAGAATAACATTTGTCAGGCGAGGTTTACAGTAGTTGGGGATGCTGTGCGATTGAGAAATGTTGAGTGTAAAGAGAAATATTCATTTTTATCTTGTTTTTTTTGGATATTTTCACAGCAAATCGACAATAACGAGGTTAAAAACTACAGACTGAACACTTGATGCTCCGTCATCTTTGCTCCTATTTAAATGTGGATTCCTCTGTGGTGAAAGACAAATGTCTCGTCATTACCGTTGTAGCAGTCTGGAGAGAGTCACAGTTTCAAACATCATCATTTAATTATATTGTTAGATGTTAATTATGAGATTGTGTCCTTACTCTCCCCTTGTCTGACTGTCGACAGCAGTCATATTTCATTTATATCATCATCCTGAGTTGGGAAACATTTAGACGCAAAGCAAAGACGCAAACGCTTGTCTGTTGAAAGGTAATTCTGATATTTCTTTCCAAATACATTAAATATGTTGGAAAATAGTTGCTGAAAACACGTGAAAAGAGTTTGAACGATATATTACTGAAATGTGGAGTTGGAGGTTGAAACAGTTTCTCACCAGATTTCAGTCCAGGATTTTGTGGGCGGTCCTTAAAGGGTGGCTCGATGACACGCTGAGGCCACCCTGAGCATACCTCTGCACCCCTAGCAGAGAGATAAAGATCAATTCATCTCGCTCAGAGTGTTTCAAAGTTAGTGTCATTTTCTGAACTCATCTGACACGTTTCAGTCGCTTCAGAATGGCTTTCAGCGGACACACCCCCACAGTCCTGGAGCTGAGAATACTGCTCAATTTTTACCTGATTCTGACACCTAATTTCATAAACTTGCCGATATTTTTAATCATTAAAAACTAACACTAAAACAACTGTGGAGAAGAGCTACGGGTCATGTAACCCACAAATATTTAATTTAAGCCTTCAGCAAATACAGTAGATTAAAGGGTTCAAAGTCTGATGGGTTTGTTTTGACATCATCTCGCACAGAAACGCCTCCGTCTCATTGTGGGAGGTCTGGAAAATATTCTCAACAGTGAACATCAGTTAGCAGGAGCTGCCAAAAACAGCATACAGTATTAATCAACCTGTTTTTAACTTTACCGTATTTTCCATGAAATCCTTGAGGGATCTGACCGGGAGGAATAGTTTTATAAGCAGATTTTTAAGGTCTGTCAAAACATCAAATAGAAAACAGCAGCATCTTTTAACAAGAACAGCTGGAAGTCAAATATGTGCTGTTTATATAAGTATTAAGTAATTTCATTCGGTCATGCTAGATAACTGCGAGTAAAGTCAGGCTCTAATTCTCAGTAATTCCTTTTGCCAAAAAGATCAGGTCACGTAATTTCAACTCAGCCTGCCAAGAGCTGCAGGTAGTGGGAGTATTTCAAGTACTTTTTGACAGCAGGAGTTGTTTTAGCTGCAGGGCCTCGTGCGCCGTGTTTTCACCGTCTCCGTGTGTTGTGTTTGTTTATGCAAATGTAATAATTTGAAAACACTTTAAATCATATGCAGCGAAGAAAGGTGTAGTGTTAAGTGTGCACGAGCAGAGATGATGCAGTGATTTATGTTTTTTGTACCATGTGCCCGTGTTGTTGTAAGACTCTCCGTGGCGGCAATAAATCCTGTCTTTTCACATATTCAGAGCCGTATTTAAATACTTAAACAGCGCTTTGTTGGTGGAGTGGATCGATTTCTAGAGTTAAGAGTTAAGCCACAGACTTGAAGGTAGTGTAATTAGTTACTTAATTAAAAATCTAGCACACTACAAACCAATAAATCCCAGTTCAGCTCCTTGGTGTCAGAATTTGCTGAAGTATTTTGGGGTTTAAAGCGAGACAAAAATATCGTTACATACATTATCCTGGTATTTTCACAGCCCTTTGAATTATTATGTAAATCTGCATTGTTTTGACATGTGTGGGTCTATTTTTGTTCTGCTGTGAGGATCTTAAGGGAGCTCTCAGCTGTACATCATTTATTATGTTTCCAGCCTCTGGTTAATGTGATTCATGTTTCCACCCCTTCATTATCAGAGGGAAAGATGCCATGGGTGTCATCATACCATTATTGGTTTAACCACCTAGAGGGACTCTTAATTAATGAAAGAAAACGACCTCAATAAGAGCCCTTTGATGAGTTATCCTTGACTGAAGGAACATACTTTATGATTTTTTTAAAGTAAGGTTTCAGTTAGGGCCAGTGTGTCAGGTTTAGTGGCATCTAGTGGTGAGGTCGCACATTACAACCAACTAAATAGACCTAACCTCGCCCTGCCCTGGCCTAGAGGGAGTTTTTGGCACTGTAGAGATATGGCAATCTGACAGGGAGGACTCCATGTAAGAGGACCCGCTCCTTCTGTAGATATAAAGGGCTCATTCTAAGGTAACAAAAACACAGTGTCTGACTTCCATTTCTCCCAGTAGATCCTCCTAAATCTACCGCAGTGGATCTTTTAAGATGCCCAGTGCCTTTGATCACGCTCTTCTCATCACTGCATCTTGACACAAAAGATCCTTTCTGCTTCTAATTAGCCGAGCGCTATTAATGTAAAGCCTTCATTGTCCTGTACAAATTGAGATTCCGTTTCTGGAAGTCAGTGGACTATAGAAAATATAACTAATCTAGATCAGGAAGAACTAAATTTGACATCTGATATTACGTTTAACAATGTGGTGAATCTATTGTGAACCACGTGTTATGTTCATGCATATACAATAACTTTGGAGGCTGGAGACGACCTGTTGTTTTTCTCCTCTCCTCCGTTCCTGTGGAGTGAAGACCCGTCTTCATCTACCTCCTGCTGTATTAACTCTATTACCGTTTCCCGCGCAATGACATGATCGTTCTCTGAAGGTGAAGAGGGATTTTTGTAGTGGACTGGACAATCACTGTAGGGTTCCCTCAGTGGTGGCACATGCCTTTCCTCAAGGTTGTTTGGTTCCTCGTTTGAAAGGCAACGCCTGAATTCCCAAAACAAATCTTCTCCGATGCGTATGAACGATGCAGACAAGCTCAGTCATCTTCATCGTTCAGTTACTCCGCTCATTAGCAGGTACGGGGTGGTGGGTTCCCTCAAAACAGCCACTAACTCGTGATACTCAATCGAATACGAAGGCCAAGTTACACTTGGAAAACTTACAAAAAGATGTTAGCTACGATGTCCCTCGCGCGTTCATTTCTCACATTTTGGAGAAACTGAAAGTGTCAAGTTAAAAAGGAGGAAGTTCATTAGGAGTTTGGCTGTGGCCTGGCAGAGTGGAGGAACTCCAAGAGTAATTCACAGACTCATCCAGCTGATTAGGCAGAAGGCCAGGAAATCATTAAAAACTTGCCAGAGATTTGTGCTGCAACTTTGTTGTTTGAATGTCAACAAGAAAAAAAAAGTCACACCCCAGACAAACATAACAGATAGAAACAGTCACACTGAGGACTAGCAGCAAGCTAAAGAGAGCCACTTCGGCACCCACATATGCTTCAGTTGCTCCAGCTCTGTGTGTTTAGAAATCTCCGCAACAATATGGTACTCATGTGATTCTAATTATGAACAAATGGCTGAAGGGTGTAATATTTAGTCTGCGGTCTTCCGTCTGAGCTAAAGAGTCCATGAAAGGGAAACAAAATGCATTTCTTGAATATGATTTTTAGGGGATTCTTGGCACATTATACTGTATATGAAGGTGATGCACAACAGTGTCTCCAAATGCCACGTTGGTCGCCAGCACTCTTCTACTGGCTCAAAGCCATTATTTGGGATTTCCCCAATTATTTAGGTGAGAGAGATTCAATGGTTTGCCAGTGGCACCGACACTGCTGCTTCCTGGCATCAGCTTTCGTCATGGACCATTTTCATGTTTTTTTTTTTTTTAGTTGCACGAATAAACAGCATGAATCTCAGAAAGGTCAGTAGGATCTGCTGGTCCTCGTGTTCTGTTTTAGCTCAACTGGAAGGTCAGCAGACTTTTAAGTCCTGGGTTTAGATCTCAGGGCAGGCAGAAAGTGGTTTGAAGGTTTGGGACAAATCATTTCAAGCTTATCACAAACGGCATACAGGCACCTGAAACCTCTCAAGCTTCAGTGGGCAGTTTATTTTCTGGGATCAGGCCAAGCAGTAAACGGTGAGCAAAGAAGCACCTGTTTTACTAAGACGACGATTGAGAGGAGAAGGCGATAATCTATCCGTCGGTCAAATAGCCTAAAACAAACAGCTGAAGAATAAATAAACATCAAGAAGCCTGTTTGCTCTGCAGGAAAAAAAAAATCATCAACGTGGGTTAACCATGAAATTGTCAGTCAATATTTCATTCTGTTCTTGCATGACAAAATCTGATGGACTGCTCATATCACTGTTGTTTTGGTAAACTTAAAAAGGCAGTTTAATGTAAAAAAAAAAAAAAAAATCTATTCCTCTTTTTGCCTCGAGTGACCCAACCCTTCATCGTTTGTGATTCAGGATGCACAGCAAGGCGAATATATTCTCATGCCACGGCGCAAAAAGCAACAAAAACAGATATATCTTCCGCAGCCCCCACATCCATTTTCAAGATGATGCAGTACCCGTCACCGCGATGTAAAGAATGCACATTATCTGAAATAACAGCGATATGAATTAGATAAAGGCAGCTACAGTACACACACACATTTGTTTGGACCATCCATTAACCCGGGGCTCAACAAATAGTGCTGCCTTTATCAGATTTGTATCTGACAGGACCTGAGTTGTTCAGTGATATACTGTAGCTGGAATCAAATTTACTTTGTAGCGTGAATCGTGTTAAGAAATGCAGGCTGATCATGGTCGAGATAAATCACCAGTCATCTTTAGAATTGGCCGATCATATTGTATAAACTTACTGAAGGGCTGTCGGCCAATAAAACGTCATTTTAACTAAATTTGACTAAACTTTCAACTTTACTTCTGCAAGAATGAG
The DNA here is from genome assembly GCA_014281875.1 of Nibea albiflora. NCBI lineage: Eukaryota > Metazoa > Chordata > Actinopteri > Sciaenidae > Nibea > Nibea albiflora. Next base: position 13,418,234 of record CM024803.1, on the reverse strand, counting down.
CATGAGGAGGTCGTGAAAGACTGTTATTGAGGATTTACAAGCATCATGTCCACAAATCTGAGTTTTGTTTACTAACTGTGCTCGTAAAATAGATATTACATGCTTATTTATGTTATAATCATATTTGCTTGCTTTATATAATCGCCCTGAACCAACCAGCAACTCCTCTTTCTTGTCATATTCATTATCTTTGCACAATATGATTATTAGTGTTCATCATTTAACACAAACAACAATAACAATAAACACATGAAGAATTTGTTCCTAATTAGTCAAACGTATTAGAGCACATGTGTCATGACTGCAGACACGCCCATGGATTGTGGTTTTACCCTTGACTTGACTCTGAACACTGATGACGTGTTGCGTTGGACTCAGTGTTAACCACCGGTGCCATTACCTCAAAGACGACAGACACTCTTACATCTTCTATGACCAATGTGTCACCATGTTTTAGTCGTTAAAGCATTTCCACAGCCATTGACCTGTGCGATAATTAATTCCACACCACTGTTAATGATTCGCTTAATGGCGTTAAAACGAGTTTGTATTCCAGTAAACGTGTTCCTCTCCCGTCCGCAGAATTAACACTGAAAAGTTTAGTCACACGGGCCTTGATTAGTTGCTGCTGCGGGATAAAATATTCTGAATAAATTGAAGGGGGAAAAAAAATATCATGTGGTTTCGTAGTACAAGGATTTTCACGGCGTGGCCCTGACTTGAGATGACCGAGCTGTTGCACCCTCAGAGCAGTGCAAGGTTACTTTAATTCTCTGATCAAGGACTCACAGTGGAACCGGAGCATGTGTACAGCATGCATCTATGTCTAACTGCATCTGTTTTATGCTTTTATACGCATTGTTATTGTTCTCAAAACACTTCATAATTATGTTTCTCTCTGTGACATTCATGAGTTGGACACAATATTGTCAAATAATTAAAAAACGGCACCTTTCTGTTGAAGCTGTATCACAGCTGTATCTATCTATGTGTATAAGGCTGTACTTGTACTGTATTGCACAATATGGAGGTCAGATATGTGACTACCATCTGCATTCTGGTATAAATTGACTTAAATGCCGGGTCAGAGCCTGAAAATGTCTTTATGCTCATGTAAATAATATATTATAAGGATAATACATGTCCATTCTCAGTGAATATCAACTTTAAAAGTTCACCGTTTGTCATAATTAAGTCATAATTCCCATTCATGTAGTGAGGAAATAAGGCAAGACTTTTGTATATTGAGAGCCTTAAAACAAAATTGTAACACAGTATCTACGTCAAGAAGATATAATGTAGTTATATCTTTTAAAACTAGGTGGAAGTCTACCTTTTCAGAGAATTAAAGACAGAGTTGTGTCTCCTGGGGTTGTAGTGGCACATGTTTTAAATATTCACTCCTCACGGTGCGAAACAATCAGTAGTCCAGCCACTGCTCAGCTGGCTCGGTGATTTCATTATTTGTCACAAGCGTCAGGGGTCATGACATTGAATCTAGGGTGGTGCTGCCGCACTGCTGGCTGTAATTTAGACAAATATGTTGTGTCTGATATGTCAAGGTTTGGTACAGACAGTGTCACTTGTACAGAAGCACCTCAATGAACGTGTCAAAGACTGGCCTCTTGGAACAGCTTCTTTTATTTCCCCCTGCAAGGCTATGGACTGCCGCCGCGGGCTATCGCTTACGCGCTGGTCTCCCAGTCGTTCATTGGCACAAGATGGATGGTCAGCGCTCGTCGTCTCGTGGGTCTGCATGCAAATTACAGGTGGTGCTTGCCCAATAACATACTTGCATGCAGATTAGTTTTCTCTGTGGTGGGAGAGTACGATCACGTGCTTTTAACCCATATGAAGTTCAGCTGAAGTTCCTAAGCGTTTGGTTTAGCAGTGCTAGACGAGTCCGCGTTGTAGCTTATGTTGACAGAATGACTGAGACTATATAAGCTGCGGCACCTGTACGGGAGCGGGTGATTTTATCGATTATGTCAACTCCAGTGTTCATTTACTTTTTTTCCTCTCAACACGTTTCTTATTTCTGCTTCTGGTACATCAGGATGGCAGCGTCCGGGTATACATTCGTACGCTGCAGGTTCAATTCTTTTCTTAAATTGCCTGTCTTGTTTCATCAAATGACAACGTGACTACCTGGCAAGCATTGAAGGGTCTTCTGGATATCTACATCAAAAAGAACCACAGAGGTTTTCTGCGGCTTTGATGTGCAACTGCTCTTTTTACCACTTCAAACGGAATAATATGAGGCAGGGGTGAGCACACAAGCCAAACGGCAATGTTTATGGATTATTTACCAAAAGTTGTAGTTAATCATAAACATATGAACCCGCTCGCTGCCTCCTGTCACAACCAATTGTGCTATCACTATGACAGGTAACAGGTGTCGGCCCTGAGGGTGTCTATTTGTTAACATGCACACGGAGCAAAAAACAAGTAATTAGCACCGTATAACATTCAACTACAGACTCTCTGTCTCTATACGAGGTGCTGAAATATTCTAACCACAGTCTGACTTTCTCTGTGCACGACTCGGAAGCGTCCCTCTATCGTCTCTCCATCTCTGTCCACCGCCCTCAAATGGTTTCTGTCACTCTGAAACGTTCAAATTTAGCATCTCACTCGGGCTGTGTCTGTCCATTGTGCTCTTAATGAAGAGTGCACGTTATAACTTTTGACAGTGACTGTAATGCTTCCTGTCAGCACCCATAAGCGGAGGCTGGAGAATGATAATGAAGACCTTTTTTTTTTTCCAAAAAGAATACAGAAAGACCACAATCTAACCTAAACTTGGACCCATATCCGAACCAAACAGGTGTAAATAGTGCATTAGTTGGGGACTCTAGTATGTGGAATTTCCACAAAATAAACCACTGTCATCATAGTCATGAAGGAACAATGGCCAATTTATTTGCTTTTAATAGTTTTTTGGACAGTCTAGCTCTATTGTAGAGAAAAATAAGGGACAGTAAATCAGGATTTGGCTACAACAACTTGTTGGTAGGTTTCTAAAATATCACCAGACTGTGTGACTGTATCACAAACTGGAAAGTTCCTTCCATTTCCACCCTTCAAATATTCAGGTGTGCCTCGGTTTTCTCAAAGTACAAACATCTAAGAAACGGGGATTATACTTTTTGAGCTATGACGCATTGAAAACTGCCTGATATTCTCTGTTTAACAAGGACACACAAGCTCAAATGGTTTTAATATGCACATTGTACACACACGCGAGCCAGTCTGCTGATGCTCACGGGGCGAAATTGTTCATATAAATCTATATGAACATGCTTGCTGCCCTATGCCTCCTTCCTCCCCTCTCTCAACCTAATTATTTCCCTCCTTTCCCCAACAGAGATTCGCGAGGCGTTCAAAGTGTTTGACAGAGATGGGAATGGATTCATCTCAAAGCAGGAGTTGGGGATGGCCATGCGCTCACTGGGCTACATGCCCAATGAGGTGGAGCTGGAGGTTATCATCCAAAGACTTGACATAGATGGTACGCTTCTCTCTCTCTCTCAATCTGCAAGTTCAAAAGTGCACAGGCTCTGCTGCATATAATCCAACATCGTGTCTATATTTCTGTCCGTTTCATCAGGCGACGGTCAAGTCGGCTTTGAGGAATTCGTCACATTGCTCGGCCCTAAACTTTCGTCTGCCGGAATGCCCGATAAGTTCCACGGAGCGGATTTTGATTCAGTGTTTTGGAAGGTATATGTTGTCATCAGTGTCATTAATCAAGTCCATTCACCCATCAGCGTTCATTAATCCGTTCTCTGTCCACATTTGAGTAAGTTTTGCCTCTGGCTTTTCGGTTGCTTTGCAATGAAGAGCCATCTGTTTCAATTAAAATGCCAGTATAAAACTTACTGAAATCTAAACCAGCATTATTATAACGTTATATAAAATACGCCATTCTGACTTTGCTCAAAAAAGTAAAGTTTTCTGGTGGCCTTTTTTTATACTCCATTGAGAATACTGTTTTGAAACAATACCCTGGTGAATATTTTCATAGCCGCTAACAATCATAGCCAGGGGCTTCCTTATTTCTGACCTACAGGGCACTGAGACGAAGGTTTTTTCCTCTGCTAATAACACCTTTCTCTGTGTTTCCTGTCTTCCCAGTGTGACATGCAGAAACTGACAGTGGATGAGCTCAAGAGACTGCTTTACGATACGTTTCGTGACCACCTCACCATGAAAGACATTGAGAACATCATCATGACTGAGGAGAGCCACCTGAACAGCCCAGAGTCCCACGTGGACATCGACAGTACGTCACGTATAGATTTTATTTCACGCATTACATTTAAATCTCCGTTTAGGACGCTCGGATGTGCTAATATATGTATATCTTTTCTCCAAATCTTTCCACAGCAAGCCCAACACAACAGGAAAAACACACGTGCGTGCGTAAAAGCCTGATTTGTGCCTTCGCCATTGCATTCATCATCAGCGTTATGCTCATTGCAGCAAATCAAATGCTCCGCAGAGGAATGAAGTAAATGCTCGTTTCCAGCTGGTCATGAAGAGATTAAAGGACAGACAATGGAGGGGAAAAAAAGCAAACATTAACCAAAATACTTGACTGTTTTTTTTGGTTTTGTTCAATGTTTTCAACACCCACGATGATGCTATCACAGCTTCCCTCTATAACGGATGAAATGATCTCATGCGACGGTTTTGTACGGCCACTGATCATAACATACCGTGGTTAAAAAGACGAAACGAAGACATTTCAAGGGCTGATTAGTATTCTAAACAGTGAGTCAAATTTCTGATGTTTTCTAAGAAATTAGTTAGGAAAGCCAAATGTAGACGATTTCAGTATTTCAGTGTGCAGTGCTGTAGTAATAGCTGTGCTGTGTCTAATATAACAAAACAAATAATGTTGCTGATGAGAACTCTGCCATTTGGAGTAATGATAGTACTGATGATAGTAATTAAGCAATATAAAAGTGTTGATGGGCTACATATTAAATAGCTTGAAATCACTTTATTGAAACGTAAGGATAAATGTCTGGACATAATGTGCGAAGTGTTCATTTTATTGCCAAGATTTCCGGACCGGTCCAGTTCGCATCCAGAAATACTAAACCAGAATCATCTGTGATCTGAATTTAAACGAAAGAGTAGCCGAACGGATTCAAAACGGAGGACTGGGCGACTCATACAAGCTGTGCAAGTCTGTTGAGTTCAATATTTAACATATAGACATCTTTTGACGAATCACAATTTAGGTCCAGACAGAAATATCTCAAACAGTTCCCAGAGAACAAATCAGACTGACTTTTTTGGTCTCCTGACTTTTTCTTTAAAGCCACCACTAGATCAAAGTTTTCACTTATCCTGTGAAATATGTCAACATCTACTGGATGGATTGATACATAATTTGGTACATTTATGGTTTGTTGAGGATTTCTTTCACTTACTTTGGTCATCCTCTTGATTTTTCCTGTAGCATCAGCATGAGGCTGTGGTTTCTGAGTGAAATGTCTCAACTGCTGACGACTGAAGTGCCATGAAATTTGGCTCAGACATTCACGTGCCCATGAGAATAACCGTAATACATCTGTGATTCCTTAACCGTTCATCTAGTACCGCCATGAGGTCCAATACTTTGGCTTATGACAGAATTCTTAATGACGTTCAACTCAACCTCAGCTATACTTTGTGTTTAGTGCTACTTAGCAAATGATAGCATGCTCATACCTGCTGCATGTTAATATTGTCAATGTGAGCATGCTGCCATGCTAGCATTAGCATTTAGCTCAAAGCACTGTCATGTCTCAAGTACAGCCTCTCAGAGCCGCTAGCATGGCTGTAGACTTTTTGGTCTTGTAAAAAAAAATATTGTGAAGCTACACATATCTTTAGAACAACGCACAGGGGGTGTGAAGTCACGCGAATCTGTCAGGTGCACTGCTTAAATGCTACAAACATCAACCGTTTCATATTTTGTAAAGCATCATGTTACTGTCCAGCGAGAGCTAGCTCAGCTCAAACTGAAGTAAAAAGGCACATGATATTCACATGCAAAGAAAAAAAAAATCCCAAATGTTTCCATCATGACAACGAGAAGTACAAAAAAACCCCAACAATTGGAATAAACTGGTGAACAAGCACAGGAACACACCGGACAGCACTGCCAAAAAAGAAGGATGGAAAAGAAAGGGATTGTCTGACGCGGAAACAAGCTGGGACCCTCCACCACATACTGCAGACTCGTGTCAGCTGATCTGCAGAGAAATCCCACGGTTCATTTCTGAAGACGTCACACTTTTCTAAAAAAAAATTAATGGGTTTGTTTTAAAGCTCGGGGTGAGCCTTCTTGGCTGAGCAGCTCGGGATTGATTTGTAAATCAAACAGCTGTTTTCCCAGCTGGAAATGTGAATTAAGCGGAGGTGAACAGTGAAGCCGAAATAAAAGTCGGGGCCCGCGAGGAAATCACAAAATCCCTCTAAGAAATATCAGCGTGCAGAGTTATTTATGCAAAAAGTCCAGAACAAACATTAATATTAATCTCTTGACCATCATGTAACTTGGTAAAACATGGTTCATATACTCACAGGCTGCTGTGGTACATGCACAACTTTGCTGCATATTTCAAATCTGTGCATCCATGAATCAACGAATCACAATGAAACACAACTGGGTTGCTCTGTGAACTGAGCTGCCAGCTGTGAACAAATTCAACCGTGGCCGAGTCTATGTTTCGACAAAACACGGTGTTAACCGCCACATTCAGCGCTAATGAGGACAAAGGATATTCAATTAGCACGACACACACTTGCATGTGCATTAAACTAGAAATAAACGTGTGTTCTATGTGTGTGAGATCAAACTTTGAATTCCGATGTATGTATTCAAATAATTATGCAATTTGTAAAGTGGTTGTTGCAAAAAAAAAAAAGAGAGAAAAAAGTCTCAGTATTTGACATTTTCCTGTAAATGTCGAATTTTTGTGGATGTGCAGACGATATCAAAACACGACAAATACTTTGCAGTATGCTGTGAACGATAATTTAACATATCATGAGAAATGTTGTTTTCTGGCTTTTACATGGACCACCAAAACAACATATTGTTTAAAGTATAACATGGTTATATTTTCTTACTTGAAAGTGATACATTAAATCTATGTGATTTTATTATGAATGTACGCATAATGTTTTGTAGAAAACAATACAGAAAATATACACAAAAATAAAAAATCAGGTTTCTGATGTATAATTTCCAGGCTGACTGGACATATTCAGATACAAGTTCTTGTGTGTATTAAGGCCATGCACTTACATTAACTTTTCTGATTTGTTAAGATTCTTTTTTTTTTTCAGGACGATTTCTTTAATAAATATTTGTCAGATTTGATTTTACAAAATGCCATATATATTTTTTCTTGTTCTTTTTATCTTGAAGTTTATCAAAGTTATTCTCACAAGAGGAAAAAGCGTGAAACGGCGAGAGTCATTCTGGCAATAAAAGTGATATTTTATCTCGTACGTAGTATCTGTTTGTGTCTACTTATATGGCATCACATTACCTCCTCATGTGAACATATCATGTAAGGTTATGGGTTTTGTGTGAATGTAAAATATACCTATCGTGTCAAATCTTGTCATATGACATAAGCAAATATCGTGTCCTATTCTGTATGTTACGGTGTTTTAATGAGCAGGTTTATGTACACTTTGTCTTAATTGTTGTTATCAGTTTCATTTGGACTGTATAGATGTCTTCTGTTGTGTGCCTTTGTCATTTGGAGTAAAAACTGCACTTTCATGCCTCGACTTAAAGTAGCTTTAGACAGACTTTTAGAAAGATGGGACATCCATTTGACAAAATCACCACCTTTGGCAAAAATAAATCTGAAGTTAAATGTATTTTTGGATTGAAATGACTTGTCTGTAATACAATAAGTATTCATGTCTTTCAGGCCCCCCTATATTCTTGATAAAGGTTTCCAGTTAACATTTGTTGTACCATCCTACTGTGACATTACTACTAATTCTAACGTCTAGATTGAGAATAATCCAGCGCTGTTTTATTTGTTACTGCACATGCAGAGGTTACTGCATCAATTATACACTAATGTAAGTGGTGTCTAGATGCATGTAGTCCAATAAAAATCAAAAGGCATTAAATGAACTTGCTGTCTGTTGTTTTCTATTCATACATGTGACATGGGTCACAAATTAAAACCACATACTTGATGCTAACATCGAATATAGAGGGTCAAAAAGAAGAGCAGATCTTGGTGAGGAGTACAATTCTGAATTCATTCCGCATTCAACAGTTTAAGACCAGGAGCCCTTCAGGAGGGGAGAGCAGTCAGGATCTGTTGGTGTGATGGCCCTGCCAGTGCAGCATCAGGCATGTTAAGCAGGCATTAGTAACAGAGCAAAGACTGCAAAGATTTTCTTTGTACTTATACAGTGCTGCACTTTATCTAGCGTGTACACAAGCATCCAGGCTTTGGAATTAAGAATAACTGTATTCATAAAGTCTGAGAGTACACGAAGTAGTTCAAATTTAAGAGGATTAGATCTGCGGTTAGGAGGTGACAAGTCACTTTCTTTAATATACAACACACACCTCTTAGATTCAAGTTGACGGTTTATGTCAAATTCATCAAGGAGCCAAAATATTCACAAGAGGGAAGCTTCAGAGTGCATGAATGAATGAGTGATGAAAGCTGCCTTAAAGTGTAACTAAACCCTCAAAGCACTTATTTCAGATGAAAACCAGTCTATTTAATAATCATTTCCAAATCTGACAGTTTAGTACACAGTATCTGAATTACACATATATGGTATATATGTGCACAGCTACCTCCCTCTACTGGTTGAAACGTTGCTGTTGCATTAGAGTCGCTATTGGCTGATTTTGGGGGCAGGTGACATCACCAATCAACGAGGCCACGCCCACTAAAGCAACTGTCCTCTGCTTATTTTTCTTTAATTTGCTGGGAGAGAGGGAGCAAAATTTGGGGAATTTAGTTACCTTTTAATGAACATAATTAGTGGTACAGTGAGGGATGAGTTGGAAGGGGGGTTACGGGACATACAAAGAGGATCCAACAATAAATAAAGCCACATGCTCAAAAGTTAAATATGACTTGCACTTCCCAAAGCCTAACATTTATTTAAAAAGGTACCTTTATACATTTTGTTAAATCATTTTCATTGGAAAGGAAGGATGCACGTGTCCTTGAGCGTGACATTACTCCATAGCGCTAGTAGTGGTTGAACACTAGTATGTGGGTAAGCCCTATAAAGGTAAGATATTTCTTTTAGGCCTGGCCAAGACATCAGAATAAGAGATGGACAATTTATACAAAACATAACAGATTTAAAAAGAATCCTGCTGTAAAAGCAGGTGTAGAAACAGTTTAAATTATATACATCGTCATTCAACAACACTGGTTTTCCATCTTTACTAGGTAGGAAGTAAAGTGGTGTTTTCCAGTGGCTGAGTTTAAAAAAAAAAAAAAAAAAAAAAAAGATCAGTCAGATCAGTGATTCCCCCGGTGACGCGGTGCAGGATTAAAATAAAAAAATAATAATTATTTCCATCTGCTCAGCAACTCTTCATACCTTCTGGGACTTCATGACGTCAAATGTAACTTAATAAAGTCTAACTGTAAAGGCACACAGGAACACAGTGTCTGTTGTGAAGGTTATTTTAGATTGCCTGTATAGAAATGTCTTGTTTATTTGCGGTGTTTTAGAAATGAGTGTTCCTGTAAAGATGAACCTTAAAAAAACGGGACATGGCAGCAAATTCTTAGTATTAACTGACAAATCTAGTTACTTGACATGTGAACCTGACACCATCTCTGAATAATATATGCGTTCTGTACCGTTCCTTCTCCTATTCATGTCACATATCCACTTAGCAGTGATTTGAACCACAAAGTGGATACCTCTAACCCCATTCTGTGTTCACTGTGACTTTCCATCCTCCTGGAGGAGGAGGTATAAGAGAGGGTGGAAGGTCAGGAATGGAGAGGAGCTGTTGAGGTACGTCACTTTCTGCTTGGCAGTCTTCAGTGTCTTCCTCGTTTTTTATATCCCTGTAGAAATAAATAATTGACAGTTGAATTCTCAATCAACGGGAATAACCATTAGTCATGCTGACCATGTATGACTAAGTGTCATACGCAAAACTGAACGTGCGTACCCTTTGGTGCCGAGAGCAGCCAGCCTCTTTTCCCTTCTAGAGAGCCATTCTTCGATACTTCGGCCAGGCTTGATGCTGTCTAAAGAGTCTTCTCTCTGCCGTCTTTCATCTGTAAGAAATACAAATAAATAATCATATAGCATTCGCACAGTTATCTGGATAATAAGTGCTTCATGTATCTGTACATGTGTGCATGCTTTTTATTTTTTTAGATTATCTTTGGGCCTTTTCAAGCTTTACTTCTGACAGAGACAGCTGAAGAGTGACAGGAATGCGGGGAGAGAGAGACGGGGAATGACATGGGGGAAAGAACCACAGTTTCCGCAGCAAGGACTGAGCCTTCGCACATGGGGCGGCTGCTCTACCAACTGAGCTAAACGCTGCCCCAGGGTTCACAATTAATGATATATTATTCATGATCACGATTTTGACTTCTCAGAGCTAAATGAACACAATGGACTGCGGTATTGACGACGAAAATCTGTGCTCCGCTCTTTGAAAAACGCTGCTGCCTATCAAATCAAGCACTTCCTAAACTAACACTCAGCCACCAGGAGTCATCGATCTGGCTTCATTTTTGGGGAGCTGGCGTGTCGCTGTGTGCTTACCCTGCAGCAGCCTGTGCAAAAAAACTCTCTGGATATTGCAGTCCGGAGTAGGAGAGTAATAAACAACGGAGAGCAGACGAGGAAAACAAAAGTCAAATGTCTGGAGGAGAAGGCAAAGGGCTGGTCCCCCTCCAAATGGATCATCAAGCACTGTTTAGAAGTATTTGGGATTTAGGCCAGGTGATGACAAAAAGAATTAATATGCAAAGAGTGCTTGAAACTCAGAAAGCAACTCAACTAACTTTGTTGGACCACCTGAAAAAGAAAACTACTTACTGCAGTGCGATCAATGCATGAAGGCCAAGAAGAATAATGTCCACATCCCTTCAATCAATCTCTGTTCTTGTCCAGTAAAAGTGAAAGCAGTGCTTTCTTGACTTTAATTTAAAAGTAATAAGTTATGGTACAATTTAATTTAAATTTTCCTTCTTGGGGATTCACTGTGAATGAGCTCTTATTTTGATGTGAATATTTGTACAGCAATGTAGAACCATATGGAAGTGCTCTCTTTATTAAATCTAAAACATTTTGTCCCTAAAAAAATCAATGAAAAATGAACATGATCCATTATAAGGTTTATTATTATCCGTTATATCACGCTATGATCATGCAGCCCTAACTTGCATACAGTCAACAGCTCAGTTGCTGAATGTTCACGTCATTATTTAAGAATATTTTTTATACTTGCTAACTCTCTGTGCTGTGGCATTCTGCTTTGGGCGTCTATGATGATGAGCTTACCTTCCACCTGTCTTTGTAAGTTAAAGAGGTCCTCTTCAGACATGTGAGAAAATCTGCAATTAGGACCAAAATCACAAATTCCTGAAAAGGAAAAAAAAAGATTGATTATACAAAAGGAATTAGAAATCATTTCCTTTATAGTCATTTGATGAATGTTAAATTGAACTGTCATGTTACCTCTTTGGAGAAACTTCCTGCACGGTTTCTTTGTTTGCTCATCATGCAGAATGGCTGAAGAGTCTGTAAAAGGTAAAATGATATTGTATCCACAGTTGTTTATATAATCTTCCATCCTAAAGCAAACAGGTAAGCAGCAAATGATGAAGACGTTATGAAATGTAAACATGCTTCATTCTCCAATTAAAATCTCATAATCCTTGCATTTTAAGAAGTCAACTGTAATAGAAAAAAAAAAAATCACACATCAAACATCATATATCATAAAAACATAATTACTGTGACCACATCTCAGAGGTCTACAGTCTCACCTCTAAAATGGTCAAACCAGGCCTTCTTGGCTCTGTGATGCTGAACACCATTCAAATGTTTCTTCCTGTTATGCATGTTGTCCTGAAAGGACCGGTCGCAGTAGTCACAGTAGTATCTCTTCCCCATGGTGCAGGTTATGTGCTCGGACCAGCAAGATGTCACCTGTTAAATCTCTGAAAGACAGCAATCAGAAAAGGAAACGTGACTGCCCTGTCAACACATGGCGAGTGTGCACATTGAAATGGTTTGTGTAGGATACATCATCTGCGTGAGTGTTGCCATGTTATGCATCATTATGCATGAGCCGATTCATTAACAAAACAAGACACAAGTCTGCACAAACAGAGTTTAGCCAAAGCACACTTTATCTGTACAAACATCAATAAATATGTTCATTACTTTTCTGATTAATGGATGTACTGTTTAGTCTGTGAAATGTAAACAGTCAAAAGATACCAGTCACAATTTCTCATAGCCTAAGATAACATCTTCAGGCATAAACAGTGAGATGAAACAGAGCAAGGCAGCAATTCTTCAAATCTAATATTGTTTCGGGGTGGCGTTTAGCTCAGTTGGTAGTTCAGCCGCCCCGTGTAGGCTCAGTCCTGCCGCAGCAGCCCAGGGTTCGAATCCGACCTGTGGCCCTGTGAATAAATACATTTTAAATATCTAATATTGTTTGCGCATGATTAATCATAAATGATTAGTTTTCTGTCAGATCGCTCATCCATTAATTTGTGAATTAGCTAAGTGTTCAGCAGTATGAAGTACATAACAGGCCTGATTTACGCCTAATCATGTTCCCAGTATTGATGTGTTTTGACATTTGTGAATTCCGCATCGATGCGAGTTTGTCTACATTTGCATAAAGTAATCAAGGTCTCATTTGTTTGTTTACTTCTGCGTTAATGTAAAAGTCACACAGATTTGGCCTGGGACTAAAAATGATTAGCTGTGTAAGAGGTACAACATCATAAACAAGTACAAGTGGTATCAGTAGTACTAATTTGCTGCCATCTAATGGTTTGGAAATGGAGGTGCCTTATATAAACGTTTATGCCTTCATGTTTCGGTTTAACGAGTGTCCGTGTTAACTGGTGACCGTTTGCCGAAATGCGTCTGTAGTTGTCGTTGACACTCGTGAATGCCTTCTTCGTTCATTTTAATTTTATTTATTTTTTTTTTTATTTAAATACATACCGGATTTGTTTGTTCATGTTTTGTTTGACAGTCACGTATTCTCTGTGACGGTTGTCGCGTTTTCGGCTTACGGTCATCAGTTAACATGGTCACTCGTTAGACCGAAACACCTCCTCTCCTACTGAGAACAGAAGCGTCCTGAAGTCAGAAGGTACAAAGCTGTTAAGAATGATACTGATCGTGCAGACATACAGTTTAACGCTCGTAGCAGACAAAACATCCCCAAATGTGTGTCAATAGCATAGTATATAGATAAAATACTCAGTATGGTTGGTAAATAAGGATATTTTAGCTAGCTAGCTAACTAGCTCACGTTTGTTTTCGCCACTTGTTTAAAAGACGAAGAACACAAACCATTTGTGATACAGCGCCCGTCCTCCTATTTGGTTTTAGCTGTGAAAACACACGCACAGAGTGCAGCTATCTGGTTTAAAAGCCCCAAAACAAACCTCCAAGTTGACTGCTGCGCCTTTTACTCAAGTACGGCGTCTTTGCAGGGTCATTACAAACAGTCCCGTAGCGGAACCGCTTTGCCTCCGCATCCGTTCATGCGCACTAAGCCTCACCAAGATGTCGTTGGCAAAGTCTGTCTACAATCTGCTCTTCAGGCGGACGTCCACTTTCGCCATAACCATCATGGTTGGAGCGGTCGTCTTTGAGCGAGCATTCGACCAAGGTGGCAACGCGATATTTGAGCAAATGAATCGCGGGGTGAGTGTGTCCTTTCGGTGTTTTTAAAGCTGGATTTATCCTGACCTTGTAAGCAGAGGGCGAAGCGGTGCTAACGGTGGCTAAGCTAGCTTCCACTCCACCCGCTAAGCCGAGCACCCGCGTCCTTTCAGGTCTCTGCTTGTTATATAAACCGTTTGTATAAAGTGTATAACGTTATCTCGTGTGTGTGATTCGCTGTAGAAACTATGGAAACACATCCAACACAAATACGAGACCAGTGACGAGGAATAGGAGGCGAACGAGGGGTTCTCTGAGGTCTGAAGTACAACTGTTGTCACACTTCCCTTCATCCATTCTCCCTGGACTCCACACCTGAATCAAGCATCAGCCAACATGGACAATGTGCTCAGAGTCATGCCCGGGCTGGCGGTGGTTAGCTAACCAGAGGACCTGATGGGTGTGGGAGCTGATTGACTGTCCAGACCACCGTGAAGATGGAGCAATGGTTCCTGCCACCCCCTCCTTGTTGTTGTTTGTCATGCCTTCGTTCTCCTCACAGATTGTAAATGAGTAAATTAAACATGTATTAATGTCGGATCTTGCAGTGTTTTGATTCAGCGGTAGCTTCACGCACAAATCGAATGAGTAATTTGGTGAGAGGACACTGAATGATTTTTTGCAGAATGCAGTTAGTGAAACTGATCATTTCTATTTGCTAGCAGCATGTTTGGAAGCTTACTAAATATACAGTGGTCGGACACTTGTGTCCTCTCAGAGCTCTTACACATCTTACATTATATCATTTCATTTGCAAGCTGGGCAGGTGTCTGGTACAAATGCAAATGCATGTCCACTTTCTAAGAATACTATTTAACACAACCTACAAAAGGTTCTTTGACTTATTTCGGGGGCATTTCTACTTTATTAGGCATTTGAGTTGCAAAGACAGAAAGGGTACAAGCAGTAAAATCCAAACCAAAATATTACATAAACATGTCAGGGGACAACTGGTCATTGCTGTCAATCTATTACAAAAAGAAAGTCCATATATTATTAATATGTAAAAGCAAATCTATTTTTTTTAAAAACCACACACATAGGAGTAGTATACAAATAGCATATTCACAAAAGATAAATGACTACCAAGATGATTCTTATGCACACAACACAACTGGCTACCATGTCCAAAGACATGTCTAATGTGCAACACATATTGTCATGTGAAGCGAACAAAATAGTTAAACCCGTTAAGGAATCATTACTACTGTCAATGATGAAGATTAAACGTTCTGTAAACCATCATGACAGGGTCAGGCAAGGCCACCACTTTCAAATGCACTGAATACAACTGCACTGGAGCTTCAGGCCTGTAGGGGGCACACTAACACCGCCTGTCCCCTCTGAGTAGTTGTACTTTCAGTAACATTATAGCTGCTACTGATTCAGTTTGGTTCCTGTGGGCTCAACACAAATTAGCACCTGGGACAATGATGACTCTTTTATGTCATGTCCCCTGAAACATATATACAGCTTAGGCCCGAAAGCAAATACTGTAAGCTTTGCACAATATTGCCGAAACGCTGACTCTCTCTATATGTAAAATCTTAGCAGGGAGGTGAGCATAAATGCAGTTTATGTTCACCCGTTTACAAGAGTGTAAACACACCGTTTAGCATTTTCACCCATCTGTAGGCCAATACTGTATATCCAGCCACATGGCAATTCAGTTTCTAGATGACAAATTTGAATGTACAATATTCATCATTCATTTCAAAATGTATTGTAAGTAAGAGGAAACAGTCATATGCACTACAAATGTTGTAGGATAAATGGGTATATTTCAGATGTTTTAATCAAGGTTAAATTATAAAAACAGTATCTTTGAACCAACCCCAAAGTCTAGTAAGCCACAGGCTTACACCCAGGTCTGATAAGTACTGTATTTCAGGTGTGAGCATCTTTTCACAGATTGTCCTGAATTTGGGGTCAATACTTTTCTTCATATTGTATCCCAGGATGGAAGACTCTCCGGCTGGCTGCCAGGGCAGAAAACGTCTGTCTTGAATCTTCTGGGCTTCAACCGCACCTCCATCCTCGATACAGATGGCCTTCATCTCGGCATTTCTTCTCCTCAGCTCTTTTACTTCCTCTTTCATTCTCTCTCTCCCGTATGCCTCCACTCTGGCCCAGAAGGTAGCATTAAAGTGCTGATAGAGTTTCCAGTCAGCTCCGTTCCACTGTAAAGCTTTGGCTCTCAAGTCAGGGGTCAGTCGAGACACGGACGAGCTCTTGCGAGCGTTGAGTTTAAAATACAGGATGTCCTCCATGGTCCAACAGAGCGTGTCCTTAAGCAGGATCAGAGACTCCTCGAAATATTCTGCTATAAGTACCAGATCAAAATGTTTCGATAAGTTACGGATATTCATCATTACACGAGGGTCATCAGCCTCCAGGTTGTTGTCAAAACCAAAGTCAAAAAAGAGCAGATTTCTAAGATAGAATGAGTTGAAGGCCTCTGGGCTGTAGAAGGTCTGAGGATTCTCCAGAAACTCTGCCAGTTTGTCCTCTCCGCTGATCCTCCATGTGAGAGGAACTGCCCTGTGATAATAATGGAAGGACGACTCAAAGAGAGCCACTGGGTCACGCAGGATGGTGATGTACGCGGCATTCGGAGGCAGGAGCTTGGCTACTTCATGACGGTGAAAGCGCATGTGGTTACAGACGATGTTGAAACAGTCTCCAGGCCTGTAGTCTTTCACCTGGGAGCACAGGAAAGGCGATGGGTAGTAGAAGTCGTTGCGCCCATCGGGGAAGGCGAATTTAAGCTTGTGCTTTTCTCCGAACCTGAAGAGGATGTTGAGTATGGTGCTACTGGCGGTCTTATGGGTCTTCATGAACATGATGTCCACCACGGGGGTGCACTCCTCTGACTGGGATTTTGTGCCTTGAGCAGGCGTGGTCGCGTTTTGCTTCAATAATTTTGCCGTACTGAGAGAACACGTGTCTTCCTGGGAGTCCCTGTAAATGAAACATGCAAATAAGCAAACAGATCAACCAAATTAGCTCAATAAAATAATCCCTACCTTGTAAATGTTTACCTAAACTTCACTTGGGTTGAGTTCGTCAAGCAGTACAGCACCAGCATGACGTTGGTCAATAAAATCCAGAGAATCAGGCCTCGTACCACACGTGTGCACTTGCTTCCTTTCATCCCAGACATCATTAAAACCCAAAGAGGAATCTGCAAATGAAACGAGAGAACACACGCACACACACACACACAGAGGAAAACATTATAAGGCTTTTAAGTTTTTGATACACACCTTGTTGATGTTCTCACACAACCAATGAGCGGCACACACAAAGCACATAAACAGTTGTAACACCCTGCGGCATTAGCCACAGACCAACTAATTACCCCCTTATCTCACCTCACCCCTTAATACACTGGAGTACTTATTATGTATTTGCAGAGAGTCCAGGCCCTGACCCGTCTAAATGAAATGCAACCTGCTAAAGAAGACGATCTCCTGCATTTGATAAACTGGTGATAACGCAAACCAGTGAGAAAACTGCTGCATCATTCTTTCTGTCACATAAAACACAGAGTCACCATATTTACACTGTAAACATGTTTACGGTGCTTGAATTACATTTGCAATGGAGAGCAGGAATGGAAGGAGAAAAGAGACACTAACATTTAAAACATATCTCATAGCAGCATCACGCTCATGTAAATGACTAAGGGATGTTTGAGCTTGATAAAAGAAAAGAAGTGTGCTCCTTTGCATACTTCTTATCTTTGACATTGATAGCTGAGTCATATATCCGGTTGTTACATTTAAA
The DNA here is from genome assembly GCA_014281875.1 of Nibea albiflora. Classification (NCBI taxonomy): domain Eukaryota; kingdom Metazoa; phylum Chordata; class Actinopteri; family Sciaenidae; genus Nibea; species Nibea albiflora. Next base: position 13,400,483 of record CM024803.1, on the reverse strand, counting down.
TAATAACAGCTTTCATTTGTGCTTTATGTCACATGGAGTAAGTTGTAGTACACGATAAAAGAATTTAAAGCCAGCACATAGCCAAGATGTCTTAGTGTAAACCCATTTTTCTTAAAAATGTCTTTTGACTATCAAAACAGTCAGATTATAAATGACCACAGTAAAACAAATAATAACCTTTAAGAAGCATGTGAGGAAGAAATGTAGAAAAAACAGAGCTTCATTTACCTGTAGATGACAGCATTAGCAGTGCCGGGGTGAAGAGTTTGTACAAGGTAAAGGAAAACCCTCTGTTGTCCAGCGTGTTGTAGACCCACACATTCCCTTAAGTTTGATCTTATTGGCTGTGAGGGCTGATAGAAGTCAGAGATTCTCCGCCCCATTTGTAGAATCGCTACAGGTGGACAGCACACCTCTACAGAAATGCTCACATTTAACAGATAGTCTGACGAATAGTCTTTATTTATTTAGAAAATGATGATTTTTGTATGAAAGTTTACTTAAGCATGTTATAAATGGACAATTTATATATTTAAAAAATAGTGAGATATGCTTAAATATAGACAGATATTTCCCAAAGTGGTTTGGCAACATGTGACCCAGCAGCTGATCATAGATTTCAAATATTGGGTGTGTAGTGATGGACATCTTTTTATCAGTGGGAACTTGTTAGTCTAGTCGTGAGAACACTACAGCACAGCAAAATGGGCTGTGTACTTGCAAATACATAGGCGATATGTTATGAAATAGCCCCTCTAACCCCCCAAAATAAAGACATGAGGTATTAGGAAAGTGATGAGTAATGAGTAAAGGTATTTAGTATTTAGCATGCATGTGACCAAACGTTACACTCTATCATGTGTACAATGAACCAAGATCGCCATGTCAGATATAGATAGGCAAAACATTGAGCGAACACAAAAGGAGGAAATAGCACACATACATCTTGCTGTCTGCTTGCTCTTAGTCCAGCTCTGTGTTATGTTGAGGGACTGTTTTTTTTTTTTAGTCTCCAGATACCTGGACGCAGGTGCTGCCTCAGCTGCTGTTGACTTTGGCTTGGTAACGTCTCTGATTCAGTGGGTCACATTGATTTGACACAGGGAGCCCACTGGCTCTAGTGCGTCATACTTGTTGATGCAATAGACATCAGACTACGTCAGTGAGTGTGACAGATCTATCTCACTATGAGATAAAATAACGATTGGATCAACGTCGTCTGGGCTAGTTAAGGGCTGCATACAGCAGCAGAACAGATCAACCTGTTGTTTATGTCCACTTTAAACATCAACTGCAATAAGAGACCAACAATAAAATTATGGTTTCTGTTTATTTTGTTAATCAATAATTACATACATTTTACAACTGTACAAAATATGTTATATACTGATACAGCAATGACAAGGAAACCAAACACCAAAGAAAAAAAATACCACTCAAATGAAATTCCTGCTCAAACACTTGAAATGTGGCAGTGTTGTGCAGTTAACGTCGTCACACACGTTCAGTAAAATTAACGTGGTTCTTCAACAGGAACTTAAACCACCCAACTCAAATTTTAGCCGTCCACACAAATAAAGGCCTCTCATTTACCGCTGATACTGTGTAATTTTAACAGTATCAGCGGTAAATGAGAGGCCTTTATTTGTGTGGAAATGACACTGGAACAAAAATGAAACGTAAATGACTTTTTATGATTTTATAACAATTTCTCGTGGCTATGCTACTTTAAAAGACAAGCATTCGAAATGCAGCGACACTGAAACTGGTTTAAAATCTTAATTTATAAGATTCTGATTTATAGTTTTCAAACTTTGAACAAGTAACAAAGGTTTAAGAACAATTTACAGTATTCATTTCCAGTCTGACATTTAAATATATTTTTCTATAATTTTTCATTGGCACACAAACTCACAAATGATTCAAAGGCTGTGGGCAGCATTGAAACCAGAGTTGCTGTCTTTTTGAAGCCTCTTCTACAATAACAAACTGAATTCACAGGGAGCGTCTCCTCCCATGCGGCCCATACAACAGTGCAGGTATTCTATTCTTGGGTGTAGTTTTCCTTGAAAACAATTACAGCAGTAACATTTGTGGAACATCTTGGAACACAGTACACAATCCTGGTTTCCTGCTTCGCATGCTAGGCATGACTGAGTCCCTAAAATAGATCACACTGAAACTCCAGTCCTTTGAGGACTTTGATTTGTCACAAGCAAAAAGGTTAGCTTCTGCGACCAACAGTCACTGGCTAGTAACATGTAGTTGGTTCATTGGCACATATTTAGACAGTTTACAGTGAGAAACTGTGTCAGCTGTTACATTTTGGGGATGGGTGATGTGAGATGAAAAGGAGGACCATCTAGTCTGTGAAGCTGCATTTACTGTTTATGCTTTGATGCACAGCAGATTATGACTTAAGAGAAGACTATGGCTATAGATCAGTACAGTAGATCATTACAATGGCACATAGTGTCAGCAGTTAACATGGTAAAAAAAAAACTTTTACAGTCCCCCTGGTGGAGTGCGCTGTAACAAAAAACAACAGGTTGTGCAACAGCCCATCCCTTCCAGTTAATCTTGTGATATCAATCATAAGGCACTTGTGAGTAACAGACAAGTGTGACACTGAAGAAAACATAAAAAGAAAAATGTCTTTTCACATAATAAAGCCTAAGACAGCTTGTATATACAAGTATGCCACCTTTGGTAACCGTCAATAGTTAAATAAAACTAATTCAGATTCAGAAACAAAATCAAAATCAATAATCATTTCTTAATCGAGCAGCACATTTCTCCACAATGTATTATAATGGTGATGTTTTAAAATCTATTAAACATATATGTATATGTGTATATACATACATATATAATATGTATTGACTGCATTTTCATCCCAACTGTTAGATTACTATTACAGGTCCACTTATTTATTGTTTTTATCTCGTGTGATCTAAGAAAAATATCTCTTCAAAAATCAAACATCACAAATCATTTCACACTTACATCTGCCCTTAAAACCTTCCTCCACACTGCAGCCTAAAAAGCCAAGGAAGGAGCAGCTAGCAGGCAGTGACACACGAGAGTATGGAATGCTTACACTGCAGTTAGTATGCTGTGGTCCTGTGACTCAGTACACAGGCTTGTAGAAGATCTGACCGGCCAACATCCTGCGCTTCAGCTCGGTCCACAGCAGGCTGCGCTCTCTCTGAGATCCCTTCATGAAGCCACGGTTCTCTTGAGCACGGCGAGACAGATAAGGAATGACCTCGTTGACCGGGCCGTATGGGACGTACTTGTAGACTGGGAAACCTGCTTGTCCTGTTTTCAACAAAGAGAAGGGAGACATGTTTTAAATCAGTGACTTCAAATGTTCTGATGTACTAATTAAACTGGCTCATAAACTTAACACGGTAGATATATAACTGTCAAAACTCACTCACTGTATAGTACATTGTGGTAATGATGGTAATAACGGTGGAGTAGATTAACACACTATATTTTTAGTTAATTAATACATTGTATTAAATTGTATTAGGAGAACACTGATAAGTAAAAACCGGTCAAACCGGCCCTTGTGTCTCACTACTGGAAGAAAGGTCAGCGCTGCTGCAGCATCAACCATCACTACTGATTTGCATTTTGAAATCTGATCACTGCACCGTTGTTCAAACAGCAACACATGATTAAAAAGCTCAGGCTGAAGTAGTGTCTCAGTTTCCTGTATCCCACTTGTACAACGCATTTAAATAAACTGTTGAAAAGTGAACTGAAATCAAACGTGTACTGATACAACACTTGACAAATCCAGACTTTGCAGACACAGATCAGATCAGAATCAGCAAAAGCCTGAAAGATCTAAAAAAGGTCTTGTTAGCTAATTGGTAACAAGACAAATATTGCGTCACTCCTGTAGTGACATGTTTCTGTTCAAATAGCGTGCACCTCTGTTGAGCCAAACCTCTGTTGAACACAACATTTAGTAAGAGGCAATTAATCACGTTGAGAACCTGGAAATTGTCTGCTCCCAAGATATCTATAGATTGGACAGGTCGTGCGTGCGGTGAGAGTCCAGCTGAGTTTTGGAAAGCTGACACGTGTAGGGACCAGTGGTGGTTTCAGTGGAACGTCTATAGACGCATGACTATATGACGTAAGCCTCCGTGATTCCATAACTTGCTTGTTTACTTTAAGTACTGACATACCTAGTGGGAAGCTGATCTGGTCACACATTCCCAGCAGCTGTCCAAAGTAAACCTTATTCTCAGTGGGTGAAAGGCCCATCTCATTCATCCTGAAAAAACAGAAAGAAAACATACGAGTTAAAGGGCTGTTACATAATACGAGCCACTGGTGTGGCAATATAATATAATACTCTATAAATCCTATAATTGCTTTAGGAAGTTAGCAAAGAATGTGATTTAATTGGGGCAATATCAGCACTTTGTACACATCAAATGTGCTGCCATCGTTGTGCAGGACTTACTTTTCTAGAGTAAATTTCACGGTGTCCTCGTTGTGAGTTGCAACCATGATGTTTGCCTTCCTGCTGTGCTCGATCTCCTCCAGCACGTACTCCAAGCACCTAGACAAACAACAAGACAGATGGTCAGGGTTTAGACATTTTCCATCTCAACCACAAAGGACCTTGATCGTGATTCAGCACTTACTTGTGATACATCCTGTTAGTGGCCTCATAGTCTGGGTTTATTGGGTCTTCGTAGCCAATCTCTTTGGCTCTGTCTCTCTCTTGATACATGTAGGCTCCACGAACCAGTTTGGCACCAAAGTACCAGCCTTCACGTCGTGACAGCTCAATGTCCACAGTTACGTTGTCATAGGCTTCCTGAAAGTATCATAAGAATGTGATGTGATGTGCTTTTCTATCCATACGGTATGTTTAGCAACAACAATCAAAGCTAATGTTATAATCAATCAATCAAATAATCAATAATAAATGATGAGCTGCAGTGAGGGAACTCACCTTGAGGTAACACTGGTAAGTGTTGAAAATGATGGGCTTCTCCCTGTTGAATTTCCTCTGCATTTCCAGGGTCAGTCGACTAATAGCTGGTTGGAAATATGTCTGCTCGGCGTCCACCATTAGCCTTACCCCATTCTCCATGGCGTGCTGGGGCACACAGAGTATTTACAGTTTATAACAGGAGTTTACCACACCAGAAATTACAATTCAAAAGACATCTTTGATTTCCCTGAACAAGGACTTTGGTTGCAATAAACTGGGTTTAGATTTCTGTGCTGGCTCTTAAAATTGCACATTTATTTGTTCCGGCATCCTTACTTTGGCCAGAACGTCCACTCTCTGGAGCATTCTCTTCATCTGCCTCTCCTCCTCAGCTGTAAACTTGTTCAACAAAGGTTCCAGCTGCCGTGTCTGCAACCAAGAGACTAAACATCTTATTGTTTGGCATTTGCAATCAAACTATATCAGTATGTGACAGACAGGGTAGATACTGGGTGGGCGGGAGTGCCTGCCTCTGACATTTTCTCCTGCGTCCTTTTTCAAACTGACAAGTTTCTTTACTGCACTCAATAGCACTGGCTACATTAACGTGTACACTGTTATCAACACTGCAGATATCTACAGAAGAATAGATGTCTAGAAGTGTACGTCCCAAATGATAGTATGTTTTTACCTCAACAGAATAAATGTTTACTTGCAAGAAGATTGCACAAGTGAGTTCTTATCTTGAACAAAGAACATCAATTTCTTGTACCAACAAGACTTGTAGCAACTTTTTTCCCACAATCTCGTAGAGACGTCCAGTGCAGTCTGACGGGAAACAAAAATGCTGCTGTCTATCAAATGTTGTCCGTTGGAGATTACATGAATGCCATCTGTCTTTATTGGACTGCTCCCAGTGTACAGACAAGAGGTAACCAGATTGGGGTAGCACTACAATCCGTTCTCACCACTTAATGTTGACAACCGCTTACCTCAAGGTTTGGCACCATAAGGAGATTAGAGATTTTTGTTGTATCGTTTATTAAACTGTTCCAGTCCAGCAGATCGATGGTTCTGGAAATAAGATGGCAGAAATTGTATATTAAAATATGTGACATCCAAGTAGGAGATACTAATTCAGTGCCATGTTCATTGTAGATGAATTAATGCTGAAGGGTAAAAGGGCTGAGCCACAGGTCTTTAGATAGTAGCTAACATTTCCAGCTGTTCAAGGCCAGAGGCTCTATTTTATTATTGATTTTCACAACACAAAAGTATTAGTGTGGAGCATTTGTTGTTTTCATTGAACTAATGAACGTCTATCTTACCCTGACAAACCCAGCTTCTCTCCAGTAAACCAGTTCTCAATGTCGTCCTTGGCTCCAACACCCATCTTAGTTAAACTTTCCTGCAAAGAAACATCTCAGTGGTTAAAAACATACCGTTTTACCCCTGGTTATTATTTTAACAAATGACAAGGCACAACTAACGAAGACCTAAAAGGGATTTGGGGGCATCAGTTATGTTGCATGTGCATGCATGAATCCACATGAGACTTCCTGAGGGCAAGACACACCTTGAGCTGTTCCAGTTCCAGTTTCTGTTCCAAGACCATCATCTCAGATTTCCCCTGTTGTGCTGCGAGGAAGTTAAAGAACCGTCTCCATTTAACCAGGACTTCTGAAAACTGGAGCTGTTTAAACACATAACAATATGTCAGCACCAAAAGATAATCTTGGGAGAGCACGTGGGTATTTTATTCACTTTCATTCTGCGCGCCATTTTCATCTGAGGAAGTTAAGACTTTCTGCGGTGAGACATCTAACACAGGAAACGTGGCTCTCTCTACACATGTGGCTCTCTCTTCTCATTTCAGCGATAAAACTGAAGCGCTACTGAGTGTCCACAGTACTGTGAATCAATGATCCTATTTATTAACTGGCACTGACTCAAAACAATAAAGAGACAGATTAATGACTGTGGATTTATTTTCGCATTACCCCATAATGCTGATCTTGTGCCAGTACAGTTTATTTGTTTAAGACCTGACAGCACAGATCAATGCCACTTGCACCTTCTAAATTCTGTAATATGAACTTAGGCATAAACTTACAAGGAACTGTGGCCGTCCGAGAGCTGTCATTTTGATGGCAGAAAATCCATCTGCAGAGGATCCTCCTGAAATCAATAACAACTTTTATGTCACTCAAAGTTGGATAACTCGTTCATAACTCATAATTCAACTTTGTCATAATTATAATAATGTGTGTACAGATATTATAATAATCACAACCAAACATGTTATCTTCTTTAAATGCTTCCTTAGAAAACGTACTACTTACCGGAGGCTTTGATGCAGTTTATGAATGTCTCCATTTGGGTGTCGCATTTGGACTCGTCTGCATAGAAATAAGTACGAGCACTGATAACTCCTCCACGCCTGTCTCCGAACTGGCGATGGGCCTTGTACTTTTTCTCACGATGATCAGCACCTGGAGTGAAAATGAGGTAACATTAGTTGCTTGACGAGGGAATCGGTTCTAACTTTTAACGGAGTATTTTGAACAACTGTCAATTGGGACTAACACTAACACTAACACTCTTACCAGAGTGATACAAAGAATATTATTATGGAATGACTGTTTCTTTTAAAACATTTAAAGCAAGGCTATAGAGACAGTCCTTGTAGGTGAATGATACACTTGCGTTTCAAACATCAACCAAGTAACATGAACCGAGCTTCTTCTCACTGCATCCACTGGGCTGGACATTTCAGACCTCTCTAAATCCAGATATAACCAGTGCTATCCAGGCTGGACCACATGGCCGCATGACTGTACATAACAACTCTGACACCTGAGCTGGGTTCAGGCCAAGCTGAAGCAGCTAAATATCAATGCAAACTAGCAGTTCAGTTGCTAAACATTCCTGCTGATTACACACTTGTTTGTTTTATATTTTGGATATCTTTATACTTTTAAAAACGTATACTGCACCTACGATAATTCAGAAGTTATTTGAACTCATGTACGAACCTGGGCTTTCTTTCTCTGCTTCAGAAACGCATGAACTGAAAAAGAAAGAAAAATGAAGGGTTATAACTTCTCATGTCATTGTTTCAGTATAACAATGGTAAACACGGGGGGGTCATCTGAGAAGACTTTATTTTAAAAAGCTGACAAAGTGAAAAAAGTTTGTGTTTTTTTATTTCACAGATCATTTTAACCAGTCCTGCTGACACCTAATACATGCAGTTATGATGATGGATTCCTTTTCTGGGCATGTTGTGACATGAGAAATGCATCAGTGAACAGAAACACTGTGTTCACTGCGTTGTCCTCTTTACAGAGTCAACCATTTTTGAGGTTGATAAAGGGAATGTGTTTGGATTTAGTTCAGCATGTGTATGTCATGCTTACTGAGATAAAAATAAGCTTATTTCCTCTCCTCAGAACATTGCGTAACTCTTGCGTGTGTGTGTGTGTGTGTGTGCCACATGAGGTGATCCGGCAGGACATTACTCTAAAAGGCTGGCAGTCTTTGCATGAGGTCCATTCCCTAGAGGAATAACCAGCTCAACCAATCAGTGAAGAGGGGTCTGACCTAGCCGACCAATAGAGCACAGGCACTGTTTTCCTACTAGAGATGAAATAAAAAAACACACAGGGTTTTAATTACAGTGTTTTATGTGGACCAAATGTGCTGCATATAACGTGACTCATGTTAATTTGATAAGCGAAGTGTACAGAAGCCACTCCTGAGGTGATAAGAATAAACTGATATCAAACTATGGGTCGTTTGAATGTTTTAGACGCTGTGTTCTGTATGTAAATAAAGGAGCTGACATCATTTGCAGACTTTTCACTTGTATTTCAAATGTCAGCGTCATGATTCGACAGTGAAATGACCTCCATACAGGTATATTCTAGATATATGTGTATGTATCATGTTAGTTTAACCCTCTATGGGTGCCAAGGGCAATATGACCTGATAATATGTACGATACAGTCATAGAGTTAACATATTTAAATGATAACCTTTAAAAAACATTGCCCTAAATGCAGTAGTGTACAGGCAGTGACTAAAATAAAGTAGTAGTAGTTACGTTTCCCTATTTTATTATTAGATAACTCAGTGTTGGAGTAACTACAGTTTGTCAGTCTTAAACTGGACTTGTTACAACGCTGCTGTAAAGCTTTTATTATTCAAACACCACTGTCAACACTTTCTTTTAATCCCTGTAAATGCTCTTTTAGAAGAAGGCCATGGGTGGGTGGTGGCGGTGGGGGGCCTCGTATCAAATTTTCCAGTTTTTCAGGTTAACCAGGAGTACCGCTTTGTGTTTAAAGGGGCATGGGCGGGCTCAGGTTATGTGATACAGGCCTGCACATGAAACTTGACTTAACAGGCCTTTTCGGCTTTATGTGTTACATAAGACCAAAAAGAAAAGCTAAATGGATGCACGTGTAGCATATAGGAAAGCGGGTCTGTGATTAGCTAAGCAAAACCTGGTTGTTTATAGCACAGGTTCTCAAACTGAGGTACATGAACCAATGGTGGCACACAAACTTTTTCTCCTCGTTTAGAAACATTGAATTCTACCTTAACACTTTGTTTTTAATTAAAATAGTTCAACTATGCAATCACATGAATGACATTTCAAATACATTTGGCATTTCCTGTAATATTTTGTTTGCTGTGTAGTCACAGTCATGCAGGTGGGTTTACCGCGAGTGTTTAAAAACACACGGACAGGCTCGGAAACTAATACTGTTGTAGGTTAATATGATACAGGCCTGCACATGAAACTTAACTCAACAAGCCCTTTCAGTTTTCTGTGTTACATAACTCAAAGAAAACTCTGGTGCATGTGTAGCCTATAGGAAAGTTGAGAAACCACAAGTACAGAATCTACTAAACCCCTGCACGGTCACATGTGGGTGTTATTGTACTTACTCCATTTCCTTCTTCTCTGCCTCCTCTTGTGTCAAGTCCTCTTCAACACTATAGTCCAACACTGCCCCGACCCCAAAGGCCTGGTTCTTGTGAATTAAAGGTTTGATGGAGTTGTGGTCTTCTCCTGCCACAAACTGACCATAGAAGGTCATCTTCATCATCTTCTCAAACATCCACTGACCAAACAGCTTCTTACTCAGGTCCATCAACTGAAAACAACACATGTCACGCAACAACATCGATTATTACGCAGTTATACTTCACATACAAAAGGAGTTAAGGTTAACTTATGGACTAACTCACCTCTTTGTTCTTCTCAACGAGGACGTCAATTGTACAAAGCTTGAACACCAGCATACTTCGAAGCAGTTCAACGTTACCTTTACTTCTGTAGGCTTCCTGGGTGTTGTCGAAGTCAATGTGGATTTTATTCAACCGTGTGTTTGTAATATTTCTGGTCTGGCTGATGAGTTCAACCGGCTCAGCTTCTACCACGGGGCACTCATCCATCTGTTGCTCTTCTTGCTTCTTGGTGGATGCCAGCGTTGACCGACATCTTCCAGGTGAAACGCGTATTTTGTTGACATTGCCCGAGTTTGCCCTCGCTATAGCCGCAACAAACTTAGTGTACGACATGTTTTATTTTTCTTCTCCAAACGCAACAACAAAACCCCGCAAATCACGCCTTTTCTCTTCCTATCTGCCTCGCCCGTTGCTAAGAGGCAGCACAGTGTGCGCGAGCATGCGGCGGTTATTTTAAGTCGCTCGCGCCGCTGGGGGCGGGGCATCACGTGTTACATCATAACAAGAATGGTTGGTTGCATTGCTTATTCCACATGACTGACGAAAACAAGCGAGGGAGCCAGTGAAACCTTGTTAATACAGAACATTGCACACATAGGGCGCTGCACAAATTAAACAATATTTTTAGATGTTCTGTGCGTTGATTTCTACAAATGTCAGATTGGTCATATTTGGCATGTTTGGACACTTTGGGGATCCAAACAAAGTTTGGCTTTAAAGCATAAGTTTGTACAGACACGCCATGCTGAAGTGTTTAGTACCCTGTGCATTCTTTGTTCAGAGGTTTCTGTTCTGTTTTATATCTCCTACCTCTTTCAGTAAAATAGAATAATAATCTAATTTTTAAAAAAGCATAACACATTTCTCGTGGATTGTATTTAGATATATTTGCATGTGTATATGTGTAGGTCTGCAGTATTGGTGGCGTAGGTGTATACAGTTTGATCTTTCTTGGGTCTCTCCTTCATAAAGAATGTGATATGATATTTGTATGATAATGACGTGTTTGAAGCATAGACAGTGAAAATATGCTATAACATACTTACACATTTATATTGACAATATTAGATGTTCTCTTTTGATGCAAATATTTTTAAAAAATCAAATTACCTCGATGTATTGTTGGGCATGTTTTCTCAATGTAGTAATGTAAAACAACAATTAAATATTATTGTATTTTTTTTTACATGCGGTTTCTATTATAAACTGTGTTTTTTAATGAACGGGTGAGGGATTAGTCCCATTTTCAGAGCACATCTAATAGTCACAGAATGGCAATGGCATAAATAAAGTATTATGTAATTGGTTGTGTAACAACCCATCCCGACCTCACTGGGGAAACTTGCAACAAGAACCAAGAACCTGGACTGGAGCCAACACAGATGCAGGGTGCAGGACTAAAGGGCTCCAGGGGAGAAAATACTGGGATGTGTAAGAAACAATATTTTTTTTTTAAATCACTGAGCATCCTGCAATTTAAATGGAGAAGAACTATTTGGGATTCACTACAGTCCTGACAAGCTACATTGATTTATGGGAACACTGCCACTTTAGATGAAGGGGATGTTTTGTTTTTACCAAACTGACTTGCTGTGGATGCTGTGGTGTGTGATTAGTGTGCTGTTTCATCAGCAGCTCTGGTGGCTCACCGAAGGGAGAGAGTGACACCATGCTTTACTGTGTCTACTATACAGCTGTTTTTGGATATAGCCATCTAAAAAGGATCAGTCGAAGCCTAGTTGTTTAGCACTCTTTCTCAAATTGTGACCACCGCTGGTACACAAACTACTTTGGGTGGTATGTGGAGGTATCACATGTTAAATTCATTTAGTGACATTTAATACTATCATAATACTTTGTTTTGAATTAGAATAGCTCAACTATGTATCATAGGTGATCATCAATCACAGGTTTGTGTATCATGTGTAATCCAGTAATATTTTGGCTCCACATCAGGCTGCTCTGTAGTCACAGACATGCAGATAGCATGCATACACCCATGATTAGTTATTACCTAAAATATGGCAGTAAGATAGTCAGGTGTGCACATGCAAGGAATTTGCGATTTGCTCTCTACAAACAACAAACATATCTAAACATAGGTACAAGCTGTGAAAACTTAAAGAAACGCTAGTTTATAGCATTATTAGGAGTTAGGCGACAGAAACATGTTCCTTGCCTGGCCTGTAGGTGGCGGCAGTGCACCAGGAGTCTCTACCGTCTGCCGGAAATGTAGCAGAAACCACAGAGCGACTTGCTAATGTTGCTAACACGGAAACAGCCCAGCGTGCGGTGCGAACTGGTAAGTTAGCATCAGCGTAAACCTACGAAAGAAGGCGTCAGCTTTGGTGTGAAAGGTAATTATACTTTTTAAAAAATATATACATAATTAAGTGTTGTTTACGGCATGTATTTAATTTGCACACCGACCAACTGTTTCTGTTTGAGTATTATAACGAAACAGACGTTCGCTAGCCCGGCTAGCTGACCTTACATTATCAACAAAGAGATCGGTCTGTTGTTGGAGTTCATAGCATGTAAGTTTACGACGCAAATACCAAATTGAACCGCCCGGTTCAACTGTTTTCTGTTGCATAGTCGTGCGTTAAACGTCTGGCTGCAGGAACTGCTTTGCAAGGCAAGGAAACCAATTGAAAACAACAGATAACAGCCCGCTAGCGAATGTTAGCTGCGGGCTAGTTTGGCCGTAGCCTAAGGTTAATGCTTGGCAACCGCCTCCGACTGCTACCTGACAGCCGGACTAAAATATAGGAGCCATTTTTCATATTCAAATCGTGATATCAAATATATTAACTTGAATGTTCAGCTGATAAGCAACAAACAGGTTTGGTCGGTTAACCAACTGTTGTGTGTGCTGAGTGTCAAGGCCCGGGGAATGTATCGAAATCCACAGACAGCTGTTGTTTCAGTGTTATCTTTAATTTGTAGCTGAAATGTGTTTTGAATGTGATTTGAGATGAAATGTCATTGCGCCATTACAGGATCAACTTAATTACTCATAAATAGAGATAATAAATAAATATTCAAACGCCTGCTAATTGCAATGTAAGGCCATCGTTTGCTGTTGCACTGTTTTAAAAGATAAAGAAATAATAAAATACATAAATAGTCCTTCACATTTGTGCAGCGTTTCTCAAACTTTTTATACTATGTACCACTATTTTTACAGACATTAAAATTCAGCATCTGGCCCTCATCAGCTACAGACAGTTCATACAGGAGGAGGTTTATTCCCAATACTTGTTGTTGCCTTGTCCTGAACAGGAACCGTACAAGAACCTGAGTTCATTTGGAGGTTCTCCTGATCTGCACTTCTCTGCCTGATATTTCCTGTTTGGATTGCAGTTTTTTTTTCTTGTTGTGTTGTGTGTTTGGGATGGGAGGGTGAGGTGAGGGGTCTTCAGTTGTTTGCAGTCTAAAAAAAACTAAATCCTACACACTGCACTTTTAAATTCATCGTAGATGTACATACGTGCGCACTACGTGAATGAACGTGTCAGGCTGACATTTGTAGCAAAACTTATTTTTTTAAAAAACATTCAAGCGATCCTCTAGTTTGATTTAATTTTAGTATTATGGGTGTTTCAAATTATTTAATTAAAAAAAGGAAAATTCAGGAAATACAGGTTACAAACTGAAACTCCGTCAGTCACCAGATCTCAACCCAGCTGAACACCAATGAGAGATGTCAGTGGACCCTCATAAATGTGTTTTAATTTGTGCAGATGCACCATGAGGTGCTGTAACGAGTGAATTTTCTCAGGTGTGCCCTCAATAAAGTCTCTTATCTTTTCTTGTATCAATGTCTACACTCACACACACACACACACACACTGAAGGCAGTTGTGCATGAAAGTTGTGAGAGTGTGTCACTCAGAGTGCTCATAATTTCAAGCAGTATAATTCTGTAACTTTTTTTTTTTAAGGTCGTTGGACATTCATTACCCCTGTGTTTTAAAGCTTTCAGGCTTGGATCCGAGGTCCTGTGCCATTTTTCTTGAACTCATCCATTACTACTGTCATGGCTGCGTTCCTGGTTTAGAGTTTTATTTTTGTCTAAATTAAGGAATTGGAGGCGGATGGACTAAGTTTTGGATTGGAACTAGGATTAGGACACCTTCTACAGCTATTTGTGAAAGCAAGAAGTGATCTAAAAGTCTGCCGGTGCCCCCTCATTCTGTGTCAGCAGTGCCACTCACTCAACCACCATGTCGGATGGCCGGATCTATGTGGGGAATCTTCCCGTGGATGTCCAGGAGAGAGACATTGAGGATCTCTTCTACAAATATGGAAAAATCCGCGATATTGAATTGAAGAACAATAGAGGAACTATCCCCTTTGCCTTCGTGCGATTCGAAGACCCACGGTGAGTTTTAGAGGCGGTCTCTGCCAAGTCGAGTCACATTCCCCTTGTTGGACACCTTAAGTTTTGTCGTATAATATCGTCTCCGGTGACTGACAGCAGGGATTGGATGGAGGCGTACTTTGGTAAGGAGTTCTTTGCTCTCTCCTCTTAGGGATGCAGATGATGCCGTCTATGGAAGGAATGGATATGGATATGGAGACTCCAAGCTGCGTGTAGAGTATCCTCGCTCCTCTGGTTCTAAATTTGGTGCTATGGGAGGTGGAGGTGGAGGTGGTGGAGGAGGACAAGGAGGAGGACAGGGAGGAGGACCTAGGGGAAGATTTGGACCCCCAACTCGAAGATCTGAATTCCGGGTCATAGTGACTGGTAGGTCGACGTCATGAGTCATAGCCAGTTAACATTTTTTTCTCTCTTTCACACCATCCTGGAGGTCAAGGCGATTGGTAGGAAGGTGGACGTAAGATTCGTAGGCAGATATGTTTCTCTCACACTCTCTCATGGCGGATTGGAGGACAAAGAGGATTAGTAGGTGGACATCATGAGTCCTAGGCAGATATGTTTCTCTCTCTTTGTCATGGCGGACTGGAGGACAAGGGGACTAGTAGAGGACGTCATGAGTCGTAGGCAGATGTGTTTCTCTCTTTCATGGCGGACTGGAGGACAAAGGGACTAGTAGAGGACGTCATGAGTCGTAGGCAGATGTGTTTCTCTCTCTCTCTCTCTCTCGTGGCGGACTGGAGGTCAAGGGGACTAAGTGGATCAGGTCAAGTCAGCTCCTTAAGTCATGAAAAACAAATCAGTAAACTCAAACCGGTCTTGTTGGCTGCATAATCCCAAACACCGCCTATAGTGACTGGTAGGTGTGATTTTGTCATTGCATATCATTAATTATTTATGTTTTACATTTATCTCATGTTTATACTAGTATGTTAATGCAACCTGTCTAAGACCAACCCCTTTTAAAATCTATGGTTTATAGAGCTGCCTGACTTGACCGGTCATACTAGGAAGTAAAACAATCCGGGGCTCTGGTCTAAAAAATATTGGGATTCAACGAAACATTGATCCAATAATTTCTTCCACACAGTCTTAAAATTGTTTTTAAGGGTCAGATTTCCTCAGCCATCAGTTAACGTACCATACAAAGGAAGTTGTGAACACCGAGTGGAGAAGTGGGTAGAATTTTACACATCCAGAGGGTTACAGTAGCAGAATTCGTAGCCTCTTTCCTGTTAAAGTGGCTGTTCGGTTGAACTCTTGCAACTCTGGAGTTTGAAATAAATCTGAAATCTGAATCTGAGTTGAGTCGTCAGCACTAAGGATAAGTTCATGAAGGAAAACTCAAAGGCCCAAAGAGTATTGCTATAGCAAACAGCCAATAGCTTGTAGTAATTAAAAAAAAAAGATGTTTAAGGCTTGAAAAATTTGAATATCTTATGTGTGATGTGTGTTTCTATGTATGATGGCACATATCAAGCAGTTTCTAAGTGTACTTATGCAAGAGGTAATGTCAGGGCTGTGTGTGGCAACTTCTCCACAACAGCCTGTGAAGCTCAGAGGTTAAGTAGGCTTTGGTGTCATACCTCACAGTGATGATGGTAATGTAAATGTGTAATCAGTAGCCGTCATGGTGAATAATTCACCCTTTTTGAAAGAAAACATTCCTATATAAATTTTACGTAGGTAAAACACAAACTCTTCCCACTTCTCCATCTGTTTCCATTTAGCTTTTAAGCTTCAGTTACTGTTTAGCTCAGACTTTATAAAAATGCCATAAAACTAAATGATTAACAAAGGTGATGAAACCATGTCCCTGCAGTGAAATCAGGTCTTTTGAAGCGGTGAAGTGAGCTTTGTCCCCGTCACATTTATCTCTTTCCGATTCCAGGGTTACCACCAACTGGGAGCTGGCAGGATCTGAAGGATCACATGCGCGAGGCGGGAGACGTTTGTTTTGCAGACGTGCAGCGCGACGGCGAAGGCGTGGTGGAATTTCTCCGCAGAGAGGACATGGAGTACGCACTGCGTAGACTGGATCGCACCGAGTTTCGTTCGCATCAGGTGAGTTCAAGTGCTGACGAAGCTTTCCCTGTCATCTTTTTTTGGCGCTTAAAGAAACAAATGTCATTTGCGTCTTTATTTTTTGCAGGGCGAGACTGCTTACATCCGTGTCTACGAGGAGAGGGGCACCCCCAACTGGGGTCGCTCGCGTTCCCGCTCCAGATCCAGGGGTCGCTATTCACCTCCCTACCATAACAGAGGATCTCCCCCTCCACGCTACCAGTCACCTCCACGCCATGCTATGTCCCGCCATAGTCCACCCCCCAGGAGGCACCCTCCACAGCACCATAGCCCACCGCCACGTCATTACCGGTAGAAAGTCCCATCGTTTGATTAATTTGAGGAAATGTTTTTGTAATTCTTTTTATTTCATTTTTTTTTAAAAACCCAGGCCTCCTCGTAGGATACATCGTTCTTTCTTGATGCACAACATTCCATGGTCAGGATCACTTGAACACACCCTGTTCCTTCCCACAGACTTAAAGATCTTTGTCTTTAAACGCCCACATGTGTTATCTGGAAACAGAATCGTTGTTTCTTCGTGGTTTTTCTTAGCGAGGTAGTTGATCGTCATTTAACATATTGGAGGTTTCTTTTATAAAGAAATCCTGGGTTGTGAGGTCAAACATTGACGGGAACCAGTACACGCACGCACGCACACACACATACCCATAATGTTTTATTGTCCAAAACAAATGACGCTATTCTGCAGCTATCAGGCTTAAAGGTCCTACTGCTTCTTAAATTTTTGACTAAATTTTCCTTTTTTTGTGTGTCATATTTCTGTAGCTTTAAATATGAAGTTTTTTGCCAATCCAAGAACCTGTGAAGCTATTGAATATCCTCCTCTGACTCCAAACGTATAAAGTTAGTGAGCCTTTTTAAAGTAGTGACATGTTGACTGTGAGCCTCACTTTTTTTCTTTCTTTTTTTATGCGTCAACCTCTCATCGAGGTGGCCTGTAGGTGGACTATAATTTGTATGCATCTCCAATGTTGTTTTTTTTCTTTACCAATAAAATGCAAAGTTTTAGTGTCTGTCTCATTCTTTTGTCCTCAACATTATTTTAAAAAAAATTGTTTTAACACAACACTACTATGAGATCCAAGACCTGAACTCTGACTTCTCATTTTATCTCTTTGTGCCTTGGAAATATTCCTCCAGGCTTCAGTGGCGATCTTTATGGCTGCAAGTAAAACATTTGACTTTTGCCCTGCACCTCTTCCATTTAAATCACATTAGAAAGGGGTTGTTTGATGGCCGGTGTGCTGTGGTGTATTTAGTACATAACGAAAACTTTCAACTGTCAAGTCTGGAAAGACACGCAAGGCACGTGAGATGCAAAATATAATATTTTTAATACGCAATAAATGAATTATACCAGGTGACAATTTGAGAAGACAGAAAAAAATAAAAATATATTTATTTCCAATGGAATATTTTTGATCTTTCTGTTCATTATAATCCGATAAAGCCCATATACAGACGTATTGCATTTAATAAATATGTACTGGCTTAGTTATACAATAAGTCTGTTTCTTTTGAACACACTGTATACGGTAAATCTTCTGACAACAAACACAGCAATACACGGACGGCAATACTCAGGCATGTTTTTAGAAGATCATATGGAGACACATTAGCAGTGATATCAAAACACTGGAATTTAAGCCACATTGAACCAAACATGGGTGTGTTTTGGCTAGTGACAACAATTACTCTTTACTATTTTTTTTCGGACATACTTATGCTGGTATCTAGCCATGTAGATAGTTTTCTAAATAGATCTAGGAGTTTTATCTGCTAAGTGTTTATCATATCGATCTGAAATGTCTCTGACTTGACTGGAATTATAAGGAAAAAATGTCTCCTTGACTTTGTTTTTGGAAAGACAAATTGATGCCTTTAAATGTTACATTTTCAGCTCAACAGATGAAATTCCATTCACCACCACTGTGTTGGATTAGCAGCAGAAGATCAGTGGGGTATCTCATAAAACTTCACACACATGAAACAAAAAAAAAATATCTGCATGGCTGCATACCACTGAGTAGCTACCACTGAAAAGACCCTTTAAAAGTAATGCGTTGACCTTCCGGTTCTTAGTAAACGGTGAAAAACCTGATGATGGCTTCAAAAAGATACAACTTACAAGTAGTTTGAAGTTGTGACAGTCTGAGTAAAACTGTTAGCTAATGTAAGAGATGTGCAGTAATAAATGTGAAGACCGTTCGAGTAAAAAAAAAAAAAAGAGCCCCCTCCAGATAGAATCCAGCAGGCTGAGCAAAAGTCGAATGAAAGACATATGCAGTAGCCTTACAGGAAATCAAATGTGACTGAGGAAAGGTGTTGAACGTGGCTAAGTGATTAGCAAGCAGATCTCATTGTCAACAGGTATGGGCAGGGAGATCTTGAGGTAACAATGACGGGAAATGCATTACTCTGGGAACGACCGCTACAACCCAGACCGGCGTGGGCAGAAAGCCCAATATGGAAGTGCAGCATGCAAAGGAGGCATGCTGCCTTCACTGCACACCCCTGTGGGTTTACCACCGATTGCTGGAAGGAAGCAGACTCTGTTAGCACTGTATTGTCTTGGTGTCGAACCAGCAGCTGAATCCATCAGCCTGAGCAGCCTTGTGTTATTTAGGGTAAGAAGAATGTACTGCGAGTTGATGCATTGCTCTGCACAGAAATGAAAGCCAGCAGAGAGGCGAGAGGGTGAAAATGAAGCAAGCCGAGTCGCACCTCAATAAATGCATAGAGGAGGCCAGAGTTAGAGGGAACACACAGTATGAGGGGAACTTGGTCGGGTATCAGAGGGAAGGGCCATACTGTATATGCAAACTATGTGCGGCCATGCACAGAGTTCACAGTTTCGGTCTGGATATCCTGCAAGCTTTTGTGCATCAGAGTCAAACACAGGAAAGAGGACCACCGAGCTTCAGAGAAGCCAGCAAGTGGTCCTCGAAATGGCTATTGGGAAGCAAACCACACATGCTACTGAGACACAACCTCCTCTAATGTTCACGAGACCAAATCATCGAATAATGTCAGATATTATTACTGAAAATATATTCAAGTGCATCACAAGATGTTTTCAATCATGGTAGCTACAGTTTTAGCAAAATAACAATAATACTGAAAATATATTCAAGTGTATCACAAGATGTATGGTAGGTGGAACCGAACAAAATTAACCTGGCAGAATATGGAACAATACCGTGAAGAATTTGGTTGCTGTATCCCTGAAAAAACAGCTAAATTTAAGGCAAAATAAACAACATCCTGAAGCAGTTTCAACAAGGGTACATTCACTAAGTGAACAATAACACTTTCAAAATAAATTTACTGGCAATAGTTGCGTCTCCTGACTATAGAGGGGGAGCAACTGGAAAGACGTTGTTACACAACTATCTTAGAATAACGAGTGGTCTTAATGACCAGTTGTCTTTTCAGCACTTACTTCATTAACATTGATTCCTTTCCTCTCGAATAAATGACTCTCAAGTGGTCGTGTCAGTATCTTTAAACAATTTAGCACAAAAGAAATGGGAGCAGCAGCAGCGGCGGCGGCGGCGGCAGGACGGCAGCACCCCGCATCACTTGTTTTCGATGAGCGTCTGCACTTTGTGGACCAGGTCTCGAGCCATCATCAGGACCTGCGGGACGTTATGGCGCTCGGCCATTTCTGAGAGGAGAATTTGAGAACTATTGTAATAATAATAATAATATTAATTGTATATTAGTCGGTGTGATTCTGGATAAAGCCTGGCAATCTTATCTCTTCTTACCGTTAAAGAACTTGATGATGTCTGTGAAGTCCATGTTATTTTCTAGGATGATGTCTCTATACATCTCCACGAGTGCCAGGGCGACGAAGAGCACAAAGTGCTCAGAGGAGGTGTGCTTGGCTGCCCAGATCGTTTCCCACAAGGAGAACACATCATCATACACCATTTCTGTGCAAAGAAATAGAAAGAAAACTACACTGAGTATCATGTATGTCAAATACTATCTTCTTTTTAATGAGCAATTCAAGCGGAAATATAACAATGTCTGCGTTTCCCATCACCTCTTTTGAAGTCGAGTAGAAACCAACGATAACAGAAGTAGAAGTGAGTATAGTCTCCGTTCTGCTGCATCAGCTCAAACAGCTCAGAGTCCAGGATCTGTTAGCGTGAAGACAAAACGTCGTCGTCACGCTGTAGCTTTTGCATGCGCGCGCACGTGTTTGCAGTAAGTACAAACCTGGATGAGAGAACGCATATTGGCAAAGTGAGAGTCCATGGCGCCTCCATGAGGGAAATTCTGGTTCATCCTCTTCATCAGCTCTGTGAAGCAGCTAAACGCCATGACCTCTGGGAACCGAACACACACACACATATTTAAAGAGTTAGTCACAGGCAAAAGCATATGCTGAGAGAGTTTGCCTTCAAGTTTCACTGACCGTCGTCCAGGATAACCAGCAGAGGCGCCAGCAGGTCACACATTCCCTGGACGTAGCCTGTGTCCAGATGCTGCCACACGTAACTGCAAAGAGATTGTTCCGATGTCGTCTTGCGTTGAGACAAACCTCAGAGATATTTAGCACAGTGACGCGCTTACCTGCACATGATGTTACGCAGCTTGTCGAGGTTGTCGGGAGTGAAGTACCAATACGCTCTGTCGCAGCGTCTCACGTCTTTGTCGATGCGATGTAAATTGATCAAGTACATGTCCAGTGTTTCTTGCTGCAAGAATAAGTGAACTCTGTTAGTGCATGCGCGTGATTAAACAAATGTTTGCATGTCATGTGTCGCGCTTACAGAATATGTTTGTTCTTCTGAGGATTCATCGTGTTTAGTGTCTCCTCCCGCCTCTGCAGACTCTGGTTCAGTGAGCACGTTTTCCATCTCGGGCTCCTCCTCGGAAAGGCCGAGGTCGGTGCCCTCAGGACTGGTGTCCAGATGGTGATCTAGGACAAAGTCCACGGATGCCATTTTTTCTCTTTGTGCAAAGGAGATGGGCGGTGCGGCGAGTCCTGCCAAAGGCCTGGCCTTGATATCCTCAGAGTTCACACATGTTATCCCTGCAGGTATGTCCTCCATTTCCAGGGCAGAAGGAGAGTCGTCTGAATCGGCCGTGTCTGGAGACTGCCGAGACGATAATGAAAGGCTGCCCCGTGACGCTGACTGAAGAGCGTTCAGCACTTGTCTGACAGGTGAATTTGAACCAGGTTTCTCAAAAGGAATCTCTGCAGCTTTTTTGATTTCAGCCACGTCGCACACTGTTGCTCCTGCATCTTTTTGTTCTGACTCTGCCGTGCAGGCCGTTGACATTTGTGATTTTTCAGAAGTTGTTTCAGGATTTTCTGTAACATCTGGCTTTGTTTCACCCTGTGGATTAGCATCTTTTTCTGCTGTAGGTGGTGCGCCTTCCAGATCAGATTTGCTCTTTTGTGCTTGAAAACTCAACGTCTGTCCGAGTGGAGGTGCTTGGAAATACTCGTTATGTATCTCTGTTTCTAGCTTTAGGACATTTGTTTTCTCTGGAACAGATCTTAAATTCATATTTGTGTCCACTGCTTTTAAATCTCCAGATTGGTCATTTGTTGTTGCATCCTTTTCTTCTACTTCAGGTTTTTCATCAGGTTCAGATGTCTCTTGTGGCTTATCACATTCCTTATCCACCTTGCTTTCTGAAACTGCCTCCATCTCTGTCTCTGAAACCTTATCTTTGACTTCTGGGTCTGTTACATCCCCCTCTACTGGCTGTGACTCAGTTGGAGTTTTCTCCTTTAAGACCTCCGATGTTTCCGCTGACTGCTGAGATGTTGTAGATTCGACAGCTGACTCTGTTACGAGAGCATTGTTTTGTTCTGACTCTGGATGTGGATTTGACAGACCTGGAGAGGAGGGGTTGCAGGCGGGGAGTTGTGGAGCGTCCGCAGCGTTACTTGTGACGTCCTTCGGTGAGCTACTGAGCTGTACTTCTCCTTCCTCAGCCGTGGGCTCCGTCTCAATCTGATCCACCGCCTCAACTGATCCAAATACCTGGTAATGGTGAAAAATGGTGAGCATGCAGTTCATTTAGTTTGACGAATGTTGAAGAATTACACCGGTGGCGTTGCATGTGGCAGCCCATTAGCTATAAATCAGATTTCAGACTTTACATTACTGCTGAAAATGTTCCAAGGCATAATATAAATTCTCAAATTGATTTCCAACCCTTCAGACAGCCGTTAGGCAGAAAATCTCTGAGGTTTGAAACATTTATAAGATGTTATAATACATCACTAATAATAATACATCACTGTTACGTAAGACGTTTTACATCTAAGTTACATAATCATTCATTGGAGAGCCGGCTTCCAAAGAGGAACCTTGTGACTATTCTTCTGGTGCCACCTCCAGGTCACAGTTTCTACTTATTCTGGGAAATATCTCAACCGTTACCCGTATACTCCTGACGTTGGTGATTCTGTGCCTTTGCTCTAGCGCCATCATGAGGTCGGCGCAGTGAAATGTCCCATCGACCGTTAACATGAAATCTGTTGCACACAGCGTTCATCCCCTCAGGATGAATTTGAACCCCATCGTCAGGTCAAAAAATCTCCAGCGTCCAATGCTTTGATTTACCTGACAGGGCAGCTTAAATACAGCCCCACAGAGCCACTAGCATGAATGTGAACTGTAATGTAAGAAACAACCAAAGTCACATTGTACATTGCAAGTGAACTATGACTCGTCAGATTTTGGCATGCCCTTAAGGCAAAGGATAAAACTTTTACTATGGCAATTTGCCTATTCCAAACAAGTCTCTGCAGGTTGATTGTAATTAAATTGAATGAAAGGTAGAAAATCAATCCAAAAAAAAGTTATAGTATGCTTTGGAAAATTGTACTAAACTATGTATGTTATAATGCCTGCTAATATGTGGAAAAAAAGACTGCTATGGTCTGTACTAGAAATTATTGTTGAGAAACTACCTGTGCGCTACTGCTGGAATCACTTTGCGAGTTGGCATTCTGTTGATCTGAGCTGCTACTTAGAGACGACTGCAGTGGCCACATAAGAGACAGAAAGCAGAGCTGTCAGAAAATGTCCTCAAAGTACAATAAACAAAACCTTTTCACGTTGTCTCTGCTGTGTCGGTTGCATAATGTAGCACATTTGATGCTAAAAGGTCAAACTTGCATCTGTGCTGATGGTGGAGTCCCGCTGCACTGGTCCTCTTTCCACACTGGCTCCAGACGAACATCTGGCAAGGGCCTCAGCGTGTTTCTCGCTCTCCCTCTGACGGACAATGGCCTCACAACCCTGCCAGTCCTTCATAGTCTGCTCATACATGGTCCGCATCTGCTCGTCGATCTGAAACAGACACACGGCTTTTGTAAACAAAGACTGTAACGCGGTATATCTTACAATCTTAGACGGTCCGACCACGCGCAGAAATACCTCCAGCCGGCATTTCTCAGTCATGGTGAACTGGTAGTGTCCCAACAGGAAGGGCCAGACCTCTTTGCGTAGTGAAGGAGCCACGCCACCAAAATACACAAGCCTGTGTATCTCCTTTTCCTCATAGGCCTGAATAAGATAGAGTCCGGACACACCCAGATTAAAATGACAATTTAATACTGTCACGATGCTGTTTCTGTGAATCTGTGAATCTTACAGAGCTGTCCTTGAGGAACTTGCCCCAGACCTCCACAGAAAGACCTCCCCGGGCAGCACAGGGCACATCAGGGTCAACTATAGTGGTGTTGACCAGAGCAGAAAGGTGGGTACGAACTGTGGACAGATGACGGCAGTATGCAAGCCCTAGAGAGGAAAGAAAGTTTCATATTCACCGGGAGCAATCAACCGGAACGAAACGTGTTCCTGCAATTAAGGTTGCTTGTACTCACATCCATAAAAAGCACGGGAGATTATCTGGTACTTCATGGTGTCGCAGAGGAGCTTTAAAGGAGCCCTGTGTGGAAGGAAATAGCAAATTTAGTCCAATTGAAGTTAGTCTGAAGTTAGATTTGAGTCCGTTCCTGGGAAATACGTACCTTTCCTGATTACATCCATTAGGCAGAGAGCCATCAGAGGAGCCATTCTGCGAGCAGGAGGAGCAGGAGGACTTTCTGGGGGTCGGTTGCCACATATTCACGCCTTGGTCCATCAGCTCCAGGGCCACTGCACGGCATAATAGTCATTATTATTACTACTGCTACCATCATCATCATAGGCAGGTAAAACCTGATGAAATCAAAATAGATTTGAACATAAAATGATATGAAATTAGTTAAAAAAAAAAAAAAACATGGATAAAACAAACCGAGTAACAGGATGGAGATAGAGACGTGGCAGACACATTACTCTAAGTCCATGCAAAGTCTCCTTATAATGTGAAACGGACACACTGGCACTAAATGAACAGGAAAAAAAAAACAAAAGATGTGAAATGTGGCAGACAAAACAGATTTATCTAAAGTGAAATTGTCTGTACTGTAAATCGGTATTAGGAGAATAATGTAATCGTAGATGTAATCTATAATGACGCTTTATTAGATTAGCTCAGGGAGGCACAACAGGAAGATTAAAGATACTTACTGAACTCCATCTGATTTCCGGGAAAGAGGATTCGAAACACATAATCGGTTGCTTCGTCATCTTCCTTATCGGACACAGAATCACATGAGCCGTGTGGACTCCTCTTTCGCAGTTTGGGGAAAACCTTTCCCTGTGGGTGGATAGAAGCAGAGAAGCAGGTCATGGTTGGAGGTAAAAGTGGCACCGTTGCCTCCGTAACTGAACACAAGAGGCTACAGAAGTGTCTTATTGTCCTCTTTTCAGGCTGACTTTTCCTCTCTGATTCCAGAGTGGCGGGTCCAGCTGTCCGTGAGGTAGCAGGCCGGTCTCCAAGCAGGTGAGAAACTGGAGGAGGTGGCCTCCTTTGGGGAAATGTAGAGGAGGTCTCTGGATCCCATCCTGGCTCACTAAAACTACAGTCCCACCACTGTTCACTGGAGAAATTAACACACAACAAATAAATAAATAATAACATAATTTAAACTCCTACTTTGAGTACTGAAAACATAAGGTGATTAGCGCACCTTGCTGGTGACAGTGGAGATACACAATCTCTTCCAAACGAATCGTCATAGCATAATCCCAATACACACTGAAAGGAAGGTGGGAGAACAGGCGTCACTGATGGTGAAAACAAGAATTTATATTCCTGTTGGGTTGATCGGGTTCTGTCAGGCTAACCTTTTCTCAGAATCTAGCTCCCCCACGTTGCCATTCATTAGCTGATTGGGCGTCCACTTCAGTGTCATGAGGTCTGCAGTTTGATGTAGAGAAAGGTAGCCTGGGATGGCCTCCATGTCATCTCTCTGCATACACGAGTAAGAGCGTTCACGTCACATGGTGTCTGATTGCAGTACTCTTTAAATAAGCTGACAGACAAGCCTCTCTTAAAGCAGGTACTATGATTGTATCATAAGGAGAGATGCACTGAGGACACGTACCGGCTGCACCAGGACATTGTTCTTTCCGAACAGAAGCGTGGCTCTGGAGTTCTGGTGGAGTGATTCAACATAGTCCCTCACCCACATGAGAGGGCGATCATCCATGCTGCCACTGGACTGTCTCTTCTGGATCTGATTAAGAAAAGGGTATTACACATTAAATACAGTCGCTATAGCTTATTATGTGATCAAAATCAGTTAAGTCCTTCACTGTCTAACCAGGGCAGGCCGTCTGGAAGGCGAATCCTGCCGACAGTGGCCGCTGTGGATGCGATGCCGCTGTACGAGCTCATCAGCAGACGGGTCTGTCCAGAAATGGTCTGCAGTCTTAACTTTGGTGTACTCCAAAGCGCACGGGCCGACTGTACAAACGAGGTGAATTAGTAATGCAGATATTTTATTCAAGTACTGAATAACTGATCTTGTAAACTGAAAGTTAGCATGGTTTACCCAATAGAGATGCAAGAATTGGTCCATCCACGGGGTCCATGAGCATGGCTTCTTTCTCATAGAAAGCACTGCAGGAAATAAGAAAATCCAGAACAGATTTTGGAGTTGAATACAACTTCCTGGTTGAATACCATAACTGGTGAGGAGATCGTAAAATAACCACATGGCATGGTGACACCTTGTGTTCAGAAATGAATCAGCTCTTACTACTTCATAATGACGGTTTTGAATGGAGGAGCCAATCTACTTATCACCAGTAGCTTATAACTGTGTTTAATAATGTGTAACGATACCTGCTGTTCTCCACCAAGTACAGGACGATCTTGTCCAGGAGCTTCTCCATCAGTGCGGTTCGGATCCACAGGTGTTTCAGCGCCTGAGGGGGGAGGTTGGCCAACTTGGATTGCCGATTGCGGTCATTACTCAGCGAAGAATTGTTCTGCTTGCTGACAAACAGAACAGAAACCCGACACATGAGACGCCTGCAGAGGTTGTTAAAATATAACACACGAAGAGCACCCAAAAGGGAAAGATATATATATGTACGAAACTAGAAAACAGGCGGATGGTAACCTGTTTTCGATAATCTGCTCCAGCTCCTGGACCTTGTGGCAAAGCTCCTCAGCAGGCGTAAAGCTTTTTGCCGCCTTCATAAAGAGTGCTGCAACCTTGTTGCTGCAAAGCAGGCCTGCAATACGACGCTTGAGTCCGTGAAGCATGCAGGCCTCCACCACAGCTTCACACACACACACACACACACAAACACACAAAGTATTAGTCAATATTTGATTCAGATATTTTCTTTTTCAATTAAATGTAGTTTCCTTAAGGTGGAACTAATTTTATTTGCCCTTGAGCTTTGTTTTTATCTCATATATCAGACGGGATAATTTCCTCTTTGTGAGAGCCTCGAGCCTTAATACTTTGTTAGAAAAAAAAACAAACCAGGTGAAAGGCAAGCACAGGTGGCACAAGAAGAAATAGACCAAAATCTGCCCAACACTGACTACTGTTGCTAGGATATGAGAGATGTGAATCACACACGCCTCACTCCTGGTTAGTATCAACACCTTTAAAGGGTGTTAGTCTACTTCAATACGTATCTATCCATCTATCCACACACCTTATATAATATAATATAAATAGACATGACTAATGGCATTATGAAAATAAATGGTGAGTATTTACATTACTCAAACAGTTTGTAAAAAAATAAATTAAAATGTTGCACTGTGTGGATGAACTCGTAGGAGGTGACGGCATGACACCGATGTCAACCATCATCCTGCACTGTACATGTAACCAATACTGTGGCTTACAGTATTTAATACAGCATGTCCTGTGCTATAATCTCTGAAACGAAACACAAAATCTGAACTTTTTCAGGCAAAAACAAAACCAAACAAAACAAAACCACAAAATTACTCTCTTATTTACTTTGTGTGGCCCATTTTAAGTTCATTTTGAAACTGATGGAAAAAACCCGGGAAAACGGTTTAGCAAGTGATGCAAAAACATTTACCGCAGAAGGATATGATGTGGCTGCTGTCTGCGTGCACAAATTTCCTCGTTACTGCCTCCTCCATTATTTGCTTCACCTAAGAGAGAAAGGTATGCGGTGAGACATGACTTAGTCTGTCTGATACACTTACATAACGTAACAGGAGGAAGCAATCGGGGCATAGCATATGTGAGGTACGGGTGAAGGAGCAGTGCGGTCTCGCAAACACGTTCACGACAAGCCTCGGATGTCTAGATGATGTTGAGGAATTTGGTTCTCCCCTTGGGGAACGTCAGCCAGGCACTGTCAGATAAGGATTTTCTCCTTGCATCCTTCAAGGGATACTTTAGCGTTTGACTCCCATAAAAAATGGACACAAATCAAAGCAGACGGTTTAGGATCGTCAGGGTTGTTTTCTCTGATTTGACACAGCGGACACAGTGATCTCAGTGTGTAAAATCGGTAGATTGCGCCTTTTGTCATCATCAAGCAAAACAATTGTAGAGGTTGACATTTTACTGGTGTATTTACTTACTTTAGCAGATGTACTTGTAAACCTGAACATTTTGGAAAAGGTCATGTTCTACAAAGTATTTGTGTGCTCTGATAAACAATGCACGTTACAACTGTAAAACTGAAATTTGTGTGAAGTTCTGTGCTGTGTGTCCACAGAATGAGGGAATAACGTACTGTGACGTCCTTGTCATACATTATAATGAGAATTTCCTGCCATGTTTAGTCTATTAAAACCCTAAAAAAACATATTCAGAACCACAAAATTACACAATATTCTCTTATTTGACTGTGTTTTAAGTCTATACACCACAGCCAAGCCCCTCCTTGCTGCAGGATGGAGGATCTAGCACCAGACTCATGGATGTTTGAGAGGCAATGAGTCACAGGTGAGGGGGAGCACGGACACGATAAGCCTGGAAGTACCCGGCTTCCTCAGCAATGAATAAACCATCCTGTTTTCTCTCCCTGCGGACAGTCTCTGAGCAGTTTGGAGAGGTGCCTGTGGTGCGTTCTCACTACCCAGTAATAGCTTAAATCACTTTTAAGGGGGGGGCATTTAATGGCTCATACAACACACCCATGAGAAACGAGACCAAGCCAAGGTCACACCTTTAAGTTTTGGATAATAAGATGCTGGTGTTAAGAGGAATGCCAGCTTGATCACGATTTCTTTAAAGGTGGATGGATGGAGAGAGACTCGCTGTGCTCGAGATTACTGCATGGATAAAAAAAAAAAAACATCATCTGTCCACGGTTTTCTTACAGGAGCAAATTTCTCCCCTCTCTTATATGAAACCACCATCATCATCATCATCAGTATCTGTATCATTATCGTCATCATCATCACCATCGTCGTCATCACCATCTTTACGCCAGTCCAACAGGAGTCATAACACAGCAGTGTTAGCACAATACACTGGCAGCCGATTTGCATCCGCTCTTGTGATGTAAAAATAAATGGTCAGGTTTTTTTAATGATAAACAGGCCTGTGGCGTAGTCGTGGCTCAAACCTCGACGAACGATCGGCACGCGCGCGCACACACACACACACACACACACGCACGCACTAACGCGGGCGCGCGCACACATTGCCTAAGCATACAGCGCCAGTAAACACAAACTGATGAGCGAGAAATGAGAAGAAAAAGAAATGCAACCAACCTCTTTCTTCACATTGCGCAGCAATTTCTGACGCGTTTCGGCCTCTGTCACCAAAAAAAGAAAAACACAAACATGATGAAGACATAGTGATCAGATTTGCAGTGTGAGAAATAAATGATGATAGAAATAATAATAATACCTCCCATCGCTCCGGGTGCAGGGTGCAGCGGCTGACACGCACAGCTTCTTCCTTATTTTGGAGGAAGGTGTTGAATGTAACGTAGACGAGGCTGGTTTAAAAGGCGGAGAGAGGATCCGAGATGCACGGTGTGTTCTTGGCGACTAAATTAAACCTATCTGTTACCTCTCAGCGAACCAACACCCCTTTAAAGTCACAGTAGCCCGCACATTAAAAACCATGCAACGCCAACACCTACACACACACACACACACACACGTTTCCCACTCCCTGTAACACCCAAAAGATCCAAAATCCAAAGCTCATTTGAAATGTTTCTCAGTCACAGTATGCATCAAATCTCCGCACACATGATCATTAACGACAATGAGCCCAAGGTCAAATTAATCAAGGCCTCATTCATTTGATTATCATTATTTTAATGATTACAATTCATTACAGAGCATGAACAACTCAACATAATGTACATTCATATCTCTACAACCACCCCACAATATGGTGTTTACTATTATCATTACATTTAATTGTTAAATTATATCTTATGTTATTACATAAATTGTTTTATTTCCATTATTAGTTGATATTGAACGTTGTATAATGTATACAGTGGCAGAGACAGACCCAGGCTGTCTGAGGGACGAGGGGTGAAATAATTAAAAGGGCACCAGGGGGCAGAAAGTCATGATTCATTTATAGTGAAACGTTTCAAACTGGTTAAGATCTCAAATGTTTTATGTGGCTCAGATTTAAAGCACAACTTCTAAACCTATGTAACAGCAATAACAATGACAAATATCAAACAAACAAACAAAAAAAATGTATCAAAAGTGCAACCAGAGATAAAGCTGCAATCTGCGGCATTCGTCCCGTCATACCGATGATCCACATCTTTGCTGATTTTTTGATTAGCTGAGAGGTGGAAGAGGAATCCACATGGCACTACATTGTGGGGTTTTTTTTTCCATTTTTAGGGCACCCATTAGTGCACTGCATCATATTTTCTGACAGTCTCGGACAGACTGCTGAGTCCACCAGTGGTTGAGACAAAAGGTGTGTTAATTCAAGGCTGTAGTATTTGTGGCCATAGCTTCAGGTGTTGATGCATTGAATTGCACTATTTTGTCCACCTCCTACACTAAGGGTGACGGATATGGAAACATTTCTATATGACTTTATATCACAGTGCACTGTGATATAATAATTTATTTTTCATAGAAATTTTAGAGAGGGTGTCCAGAGAAGAATGTTTACTTTTGGCTCATCAAGCTTGAGAAAAATCTGACAAATGAGCCTTTTGTATGTCCAGATGTTGGACTTCATCCATGGATTCCACCTTGTTCAAACATCACGTTTCTACAGTAGCACAAAAAGGACAAACTACTGTAAACACTGGCTTTAGATAGGACCTTGCTAGACTTTTGACCATTTTGCAGCCACCCTAGTTTCTCCATCACGCTAGAAATGAGAGTTTGAGGCAACAGCGATCAGCAAGTACACACTAAACTTTTAATAGCATGGAAAAATTTACAGTACCTGCTGTATATATATTGTCACCTCGCTCAAGCCAACGCTAGTCTTTTTTAAGGGTTGATCACATAGGTCACAGTACATGAGAACCACAGGCCAGAGCTTGACAGTGTACTAAAATTACAGGCTAAAATATACAGAAATTATTTATGACATTGATGCTAACCACAAACTGAAATTAAAAGAGGAAGAGGCATGCTCATTGAATGACCTCAGTCAAGCCCAGACAAGCTCATTTTCTTATCCTCCCTCATATACAGTACACGCCAACATGAATGAACACACAGACCACAGGACAACGCAATCTAAATTCCCCATCAGCAGGGAAATGATAAGACGAGCGTGACTGAAAGGATTTCAGACTCATGTTGGATAAATTTTAACAGCAGACTGGTTTCTTTATGGCTGCTAGATAGGTCGCCATGTTCTTGTGATCGGACGCAACATGGCTGTATATGATGCAGTGACCTGTGCTACTGCACAGACGGACAAGGCATGTGTACACTCTAAAAGTTAAAGGTAAACCAGAGAAGGGAAATTTTTGAAATCAAACATGTAGAACTGGCACATAAATTGATAGTGTGGTTGGGAACATTTAATTCTTATAGCATGTATGTATTGTACTATTCCTCATGTACAAGCATTTTAATGTTATAGCTGGTCACTGGAGAACTAATTTTAGCAGAGCTAGAAGCAAGAAGCCCAGCTCCGCGCCTGTCTTTCAGCCCCAGTCATAGATTTTCTCTTGTCTCAGGGCCTCCTGTTCAGTCATATCTCCTTTGGTCTTCATAATAATGGTCTTCCATAATGTTCATAGAGGCTGCTGAGCCTGGTAACACTGCCTGCTAACCCAGCTCCGGTTCTGGCACGACACCACTAGCATTTGCCTGTGCCTTAAAACATCTTCTTCCTGGTGGTCCAAAATGATGAATGATGAACTTATGTTAGTTTAGCCTGGCTAACAAACTAAGCTATCATTAGCTAACACAAGCTACAGTTGGCAGCGGTTTACTTCACTGCCCATCAAAAAACTCTGAAAATCACAGAGATCTTCATAAAATATTATCCAATTAGATAGATCTTGCATAACTGGAGCAGATAGCTTACATTTACATTACATTGTCAATATAGTACCAAAATGACTTTAAATCTGTTGTTTTAAGGTAGAAAAGTTACACAGTGTTGCTTCAAAGTTGCCGAATGTGGCAATATTCAAGTGAAGAACCGTGACATTTGTGCAGTATTTGAGCAACTGATGTACTCTCCACCACTGGAATATATGGGTAAAAAATGCAGATAAAGAAATTTGTGAATTATTATCTATAGATTTTCATATTTTTAAGCTAACCTTGTAATAACACTTTTGGTGGCAAACACATACAGGATTATTAGTGGTGAGTCAGTCAATATTTAGTTGCATAGGACAGGAGTCTTCAACCAGTGGTCCACAACCCCTAGGGGGTCTGCAGATGTACTGCAGGGAGTCTCCCAATTTTTGTCATAGTAATTGACAATTTTCACCAAAATAACGATGACGGTGAGGGTGCAGATAACTGAGAAACGACAAACAGCGGAGGCATTTGCACTTCAAATAGATGAATCAGTGGACATGTCCAAAGATGCACAGCTCTGGCATTTAATATCTAATAGTAATTATAGTATATAAATAGGTTACTACATAAAAAGTTGAATAAAGTCAATTATTATAGGCCAGGCTTAAAATATGCCATTTAAAAAATAATAATTATGTCTCTTATCTTATGTCTATTAATGTCTCTCGTCCAAGGGGTCCTTGGGTTGAAAAAGGTTGAAGGCCCCTGGCGAAGGATATACATCAAGGCGAACAAGGAAGGAAGCGGACAAGGAGGCACGGAGGAGGCTATGCTGAGTGTTGGAATGGGACACTGCTTTGTTCAACAGTAGGGGAGGGCAGACGACCACAGTTGCTTTGCCTGCTAGAATCGTTAAATACAATCAGCCTGGGCGGACTATCCCGTCTTATCTTCTGCCTGCTAGTGCTGTAACGTATCGTAGAAAGATTTGTCTTCCCCTGGACTCGGAGGATTTCTATCGAGGGATGTCAAAGCGAGTACGAAGCAGAGAGGTCTGCGCTGATTGCAGCGCTCCGGGTAAATGATGTCAAACGAGCTAGCGTTAGCCGCCGAGCTAACCAAGCTAGCCCCCCCTTTACTGCAACTTACGGCTAACCTAGTTAACGCTGATAACTAATTACAAACGGGCTAGGCGGCTAATTGTAACGACCGTAAACGTACCTCTTGTGTGGGGATGTGTGTTAAAACACACCGTGTCTGTGTTATCTCATTAACTCACCCAACTCTTTGCTTCATTTGTCTCCCAATATAGCCGACAAACGTTGACCGTTGGGGTTAGCTTCAATGAGATGAATTAGCTTCATCCGCGATTGGACTAACTTCACGACAGCAAACAGTTAGCTAGTTAACGTCGCGTAACAGACACACGCCTGGTTTGCGTTTGTAATTGTGATTTTTGTATGTCGAAGACGTCAAGAAGCGACCCAACCTAGATGTGTTATTTGTTGCTGCCAGTTAGCGAATAATATCGCCCGGCTGTGATCGGTTAATTAGCATTAAAGCGTCTGTTTAAGGTCGTGTGTAAGTTGGCGTTGTTAATCAGCTGCTGTAACGTTTACATCTTGTTTTTTTTCTTCTTCCAGAGCCACGGTGGGCCTCTGTTAACAGGGGTGTGTTGATCTGCGATGAGTGCTGCAGCATCCATCGAGGACTGGGGCGACACAGCTCTCAAGTCCGACATCTGACTCACTCACCATGGCCATCCTCACAGTTGCAGGTGAGGAGACACCCCCCCAAACACACCACACACACACACACATCCAGGTGCAAAGAGGATTTATTTATTCATAACAAGTGTGATTGAGCGTCAAGTGACCAGAGGACCACCTTTGCATATGTGTGAATCTGGTGGTTTCATGTTTTACATCAGGGGTGTTGGTGATACATTTTTTTAAAATCAGCATCACTTGTCAGGGTTATGCAGTATTTTGCGTGTTTGGGACAAGTTTCCTCTGTAATGAGTATCAACAAAAACAAAGCCGTCCTCAGGGCTCTCACACCAGCACGTAAATGACATCCTGAAACTGGCTGCGACTCAGGACTTGGCGCCTCATATTGTATTGTTTGGATCATATAGTAAAATACTATATCGTTCATTTCCAGATAACGCTGACTAAAATCTGAATCAGATTTTTAGTAAGTAGATTTTCACTTAGGAGGAATTTGTCTTGGTGTAATTAGTGCATAATGAACATTAAGTAAAAATATATGGAAGGAATCAAGTATTACAAAAAATATATATACACAATATGTTTTAGAATGTAAAGAGTTCGCAGCGTGCATGTGTTTAACAAAACAAGAAGTCCATTGTAGCGCCCAGGGCAAATGTTTTGTGCCTTTCCAGATGCACTATGATCTGTAAGTTGTAATGCACATGTGTGATTGATAAACTGAGGCAGAATATTGT
This sequence comes from Nibea albiflora, assembly GCA_014281875.1. Lineage (NCBI taxonomy): Eukaryota > Metazoa > Chordata > Actinopteri > Sciaenidae > Nibea > Nibea albiflora. Next base: position 13,365,497 of record CM024803.1, on the reverse strand, counting down.
CGCAGTTGCACTTCTTTTTCTGAGGAGATTTCAGGCTCATGAAGCGTGAACATCCTCAGGATGCACTTGCAGTTTGATGAATTTTGGAGCTTATCAATGCTCTGACTGTACCGGTGCTCAAACTGGGCCGCGTGTGGAACCCCTGAGCTAAAATGAGTTTGACGCCTCTGTTTCAGATGGTCCAGACGCTCTATGGGAATGGGGCCAATTCCATATGGGAGCACAGCCTCCTTGATCCTTCCTCTTCGGTGAGCGGGAAGCGTAAAGCCAACCCCCAGGACAGAGTTCAGTAAGTGCTTTTAAGGATTTTCGTGTGTCAGTGTCGGTATGCTTGTATGCACTTTGATATAAAGCTCTATTGGCTGAATTGATTTTCATGGTTAAGGTCAGTGAACACGCATAATCAGCCCTCTGTGCCTCATGCATGACTCATGTCTTACAGTCTGCAGTAACTTACAGTAAGAAATGAAGTGACTCGATCATGCAGATGGGGAAAGTTTGCAACAACATGAAGCTTTCTTTTTGACGGCGTATGTACTGTAACTGTGGCAGAAAACAAAATGAGAGATGTGATGTAGTCACCCACATCCACTGCCAGGTATAAACACTTTGTCTGTCTGGTGTCTGGCTGGTGGAGTAAGGATAAACACCCCGTCACGGATAAACACAGCCATGCTGAGTGTGACCCTCGCACATTAAATCACCAGACAACAGACGAAAACAGGCAGAGAGGACGCAATGCCCCAAACAAACGAGCCTCAACCGTCCTCAACCCCCAAATCGTCTTTTTTTGTTTTACACGACACGACTCAGGAACTGCTCCTTCATTTCATATCAAACGAACCAGGACTAGATTTAGTTCCTGTTGCTTCCTGGTGTGGGTGCCCTTCACGGAGTGGTTTTACTGTACTTCTTATGGTTCAGAGCAGAGGTTAAAGGGCTGCACCGCAGCTGTGGCAACTTCCTTTATTCATAAAAAAGGAAGTATTCTAATGTTGTCATTGGGGACATTGTGTGGAGTTTTGTTGTTATTTATTAACGCTAAGAACAATGGTAGGCTTTGCTGCTGGCTTCCTCACAAATGTGCTATACTGTACTGTACACCATCTGCACAAAGAGATCAGCAGAGATAATGTTGGTATGAGGAAGAGTAGATAGCCTTAGAGTTTGGCTGTGAATATCATACCAGAATTTGTAACCCTAATTTAAAGGGGAATAAAGAAGACGTGTCTTTATTTCAGGGACAGAAGTAGCCGTATAAAGATGACTTAATGGAGGATCGGGGTCCTCAGTTGAGATCTGCTTTCATTGTTGTCTGATTATGTGACGGTGGTCCAGGTTTTCAGTGTTCCTGGCTGTAGATGTGAGCATCTTTTTGTTGTTTCCAGTCCCAACAAGACAGAGTTCATCAAGGCCAAATATCAGATGTTGGCGTACGTCCATCGGATGCCTTGTCGCGAGGATGACAGCGTTACCGCAAAAGACCTTAGCAAGGTGAGAAATTACTCTCTCTGTATTTTTCATTGACCAACTTTTTTTTTTTTTTAAGACACAAGAAAAACCGACATTGTCTCATGCATGTGTAACCTTCTTGTAGTGAAACCGATGACAGTGTTGTGACATAAAGCCAAAACTTTATCTCGTATTCGCTCGCTTTACCATGTTTGGTTTTGAACCTTTCCACTTCCTGTTCAGTTATGAAATTGTTTGGCTTATTTATAGTTTGATATTTTGCGTTCAGCGCAGCTGAGACGTACTGTCACTCACATTTCCATGAACCGGTCACTGATTATCAGCTGGTATTGGCTGATCTCAACTCTGGCAACACACAAGTGTCCTATTTCCCAGTCTTCTTTGTGCTCTGAATGCCTAATTATTCCTTACAAATGATATAACAACACTTTGGATTGTTTGTATATTAATAGTAGGTATTTAAATAAATAGTCTTTGGGATTGAGAAAGATAAGAGTGCATGTAGATGAATGCACAGATGGTATACAAATCTGTATTTCCTTTTAATTCTGGCAAGATGATGAGTTATTTCTCTCAGTCCTGGGCCGGCGCATCAAGTGAAGACATCACTGTGTCTGCGTACTTCACATTCAAATTAAAATGTCCATCTCCTCACAGCAACTTCATTCCAGTGTTCGGACTGGAAACCTGGAGACCTGCCTAAGACTTTTATCTTTGGGCGCACAAGCCAACTTCTTCCATCCAGTAAGTGAAGTGGAATTAAAGAAAAACCACAGATATATTGTGAGGCTTATTTAATACTTAACACGCTTCATCGCTGTGCTGTTTTTGGGGACAACAGGAGAAAGGGAACACCCCGTTACATATAGCAGCGAAAGCAGGGCAGATGTTACAAGCAGAGCTGTTGGCGGTGTATGGAGCTGACCCCGGCGCTCTGGACTCCACTGGAAAGACCCCCATTGATTATGCAAGGTAAAAGTGGGCGCATGTTTTTTGCCTTAGAAATGCCACGATGTGGAACGCATTGTTCTGAAGCATTCAAGTCATACTTAGGAAAGTTCACGGGGCCGCCTCTGTCAACCATGATTTCCAGTGAGCTCTGTGCTATCGTCTCACAGTGCCAGCTGTATACTTTAGCAAACGGCCGACACCTTTTTACTGTTGTTGTGGTTCACACACCCTTTAGCACGTCTGCAAGCATCACCTACTGGTGCCTATGCTAGAGGAAATGATACACATCCTTTGGAGATTTAAGCGTGTACACAGTACGGTCGAGTGTATAAAGCGTGCACTAAATATAACTCGAGGTGTTAATGGGGAAATGTTTAGGAGGGGATTATGAGTTGAGCATGAACCGAAGTGTCAGAAAAAGCTCAGTTAGAAACCGGAAAACGAAACCCAGCAGTCTTGGGCTGAAATGGCGAAAATTTTGAGCATGCCTAACACTACAATGAACATTAGACACAGACCCACGGGCATTAGGTCAGTCTTACTAATTCAATAAGCGTATGACTAAGTGAGGCAGAGGAGGAAGGGAAAAAAATCTCGTCGCTCGGTGTGTGTGCTATCTGACTCAGCTTGACCAGTTTAGCAACGACGACCGAGAAATAAGAAAAATAGACAATATCTGCATTGTGCTGCAATGTGAGCTGAAGAGTCACTGTCTGGTTTTACTTTAAGAAAACAAAGTTAAAAAAAATATTTCATGGTTTCTGGCATTACAGAGGCTTGCTGGTGTCGAAACATAATTGGTCAGCATGGCCAGCTAACACCCACAGAGCTTCTACTTCAGTTTTTTTTTTTTTTTTTTGCTCATTACTTGGAAACTAAGTTTCCAAACCAACTTTGTACTCTTGAAGTGTTTATGTGAACTTTTACACACAAAGCTTCCCCATTGCGTCATTTAAAAGCATCCTTTAGCCTTTTAGCCATATTTCTGAAACATGAACTTTTATTTCTAATGTGCGCAGACAAGCTGGGCATCAGGAGCTGGCAGAGAGGCTAGTGGAGATACAGTATGAACTCACTGACCGGTTAACGTTTTACCTTTGTGGTAGAAGACCAGGTGAGTAGACACATCAAGCAAAGCTGCTGCACGTGATTTTAGAGCTGATGTGTGTATTTTTTTTTTCTATGGTTTCAGCTCTCTGTCATGTTCTTGTGTTGTGTTGTAGATCACAGAAACGGGCAGCATTTCATCATCCCACAGATGGCAGACAGGTAATAGCTATGTTTTAAGTCATACTAGGGATTTTTGTTTTATACCATCATATAAATAGAAAGAAACCTGTCAGCTCCGACAAGCTCCTGGCTGCTAGTCCATGCTAAATCTTTCACTTAATAATCGCAATCTTATATTTATTTTCCTATGCTGCATTCTTTTGGTGGATAAGAAATAAGTAAGTATATTTGTGAGTTTCGACATTGTTTGTGTTTCTTTATGTGGATTTTGTTCACAGAAAAATAATCATAATTTTTTTTAAATCCAAAGCAGCCTGGATTTATCTGAGTTTGCAAAAGCTGCAAAGAAGAAGCTCCAGTCGGTGAGATACTTACAGGAGATTTGTCTTTTCTTCAGTTCAGTTCAATCGTTTTGAAACTGGACCAAAAAAAAAAATCTGCTTTATTATGTTGCAGCTAAGCAATCATCAGTTTGAAGAACTCGCCATGGATGTTTATGATGAAGTCGACAGAAGAGAAACAGATGCAGGTATACTTCTAACAATTGTAAAGAATATACAATATGTATATATATCTGTTGATATATGCATGGATTTATAAAATATATATCTTATATTGTGTTTTTTAGTGTGCTTGGCCACTCAGAACCACAGCACACTTGTAACAGACACCACGGTTGTGCCTTTCCTGCCGGTCAATCCAGAGTACTCATCGACCAGAAACCAGGCAAGCGGTTGCATCACTATTCTTTTAGAAAAAATCTCAGTTTGTTGTGTTGAATACTTGATTTAACAGTGCCGCCATTTTGTTTTCTCAGGGTCGTCAAAAATTGGCGAGGTTTAGTGCTCACGAATTTGCCACCTTGGTCATCGATATTCTAACTGATGCTAAACGACGGCAGTGGGGTAATTCCTGCGAAAGTCCCAAAGGTAAATATACAGTTATTTAGTATCATATGTTCTACATGTGTTTTGGGATTTTATTGCTGAAAATGTATTCCTTAGCATATACACAGAGGATGGGGGAGGGAAATATGGATGAAGCAGTGAAGAAAACCTAAATTGGTTGCAAATACGGACACAGAAAAACATCCCAGCCTGTTTTTCTTCCTAATGCGTACTTAAGGAAGATTGTTGGGCCTAATAAATTAGAGTCCTGACTTTTGGATTCAGTAAATGCAAAGAAAAAAACTCTTCCTTAGCTGTTTGATTTATGGAGCTGCCATAGAAGCCAGCAGAGCTCGCTTGATCTCTAATTCTTTGATCTTTTGGTCTGCCTTCAGACAACGTGGAGCTGATCCTTCAAGGAATAGACAGCCGCCATAACAGTGAGAGCCAGGACAACGACCAGCCGGATTACGACAGCGTGGCATCAGATGAAGATCCGGTGCAAGAGGCCACCTGTGGGGACAGCTGCAACGATAGAAGGACCAAGGTGAATGTCGTTTCTGGAACATACAAAGTAAAGTAAATCCATCATTTTTTTTTTTTTACATGAATCATATCTTATGTGTAACACGTTCTGCCGCAGAGCTCGGAGTCATCCGACCTCTCCGATGGACCAATCACGGTGCAGGAGTTTATGGAGGTGAAGAGCGCCCTCACCGCATCGGAAGCCAAAATACAACAGCTCCTTAAAGTCAACTGTCACCTCAGCGAAGAGCTGCGGTTGATGCAGAGCAAAGTAAGTGAATGACTGATGAGCAAAGTGGGAATGACACTGCAGATCTTAGCTCACACGTTTATGTTTGCAGGAGTCGTTACGCTGCCACATGATATCCATTACTTTAATTAGAAAGTAGTATTAATATTTCAAGATCCATAATTAAAGGGTCACTTTGTACTGGATTTATGGTGTTTGCATCCTCTCTGATGCTTGTTATGTTTGTTGCCTTATTTTCTTCTTCTTCTAAAACTAAAGAAATGTAAAATAGTGCTGATCCTCCTCCACGTTACCAGAGACATTTAGTAGTTGATTTCACCCACAGGCATTAGTAATTTATGTGCAGGTCATGGCTGCTTCAATGTGTCAGACACAGACTCTATTTTAAATGATACTGCGTGTGCGTTATACAGTGCATGCATTTGTAGTTGCAGGGAAGATCAGATTCCGCATAGAAATGCAAGAGGAGTTCATAACGTAAGACTTGTTATAGTTTCAGTTGAAATTCTTTATTACTCGCGTGTGAGAGAGAAAATGGCTGCCACGTTTCTGGATTGGGGCGGGAGAAAAAAAAAATTCCTGTGGTAATAATTAACGATCACCAGACTTCCCCTGCTATGCTGTGCAGTGAAACAGCTAAACCCGGGGCGGGTGTTCTAGTTGTCGTCTAAAATGTGAGCATTCACAAGGAGTCAGAAGAACCAAGTGCTAATCAACAAATAGGAACCACAGAGGAAGTCATGATTCATCATCACGTATCTACAGATCGGCCGCCAGCAGTTTACAAACCATGTAAATGTTGCAGCAATTAAAGTTTGCGTGTGGGTGAATCGCCGGAGTTGTGGACTCAGTACGAAAGTGACATTTAATTAGATCACCGACACCTCCAGAAGGCACGGAGCAACATTAGCAACACACAACCCGATCCATATATTTTTGGATCCAGCATTTCGCGTCTTTCAGTTCCTCATTTCTTAGTACTAAAAAAAAACCCGCTTACCCCCTGTGGTATTTAGACGTGCCCTTTTCAGTTTTCAATTGTATCATCTTATAGATCAAACTTTATATGAGAAAAATATTGTATTAAATAAAAAAGACAAGAAGGTTTGTCACCCACGCACCCATTTTGGGAGATGGCAGCATTTCATTTGGTTTTCTCGTACGCTTCAAACTTCTTCACAGCCCACTTTCCTTCTCTCTTCAGTTGGCTGAGAGACAGTTTGAACACAATGTACTGCTTCCTCCTGCTGGTTTATTTACTCCTTTACCAGACTGCTTTTTTCTGACAAACATGGCCACCGGTCTTGAACCCAACAAATCCTCAGCTGCTGAAGTTTTGGACATTTCTGTGTATCTAACTAGCTTCTAAAAATATCTTCTTTTAATATATATGTTTGTATATTGTCACAAAAAGACATAATAACTAAACTTTAAGCTTTAAAGTTTTAAAAATCTTCTTTTATCCCCCAAAAATGTCTTTGACGTTATGATAGTTTACATTAAGCAAGTCGTGTTTCCCACCGCTCTTCTCAGTTTCTGAGTACTGTTTATATAAATAAGGGCAACCACTTATGTGTCACTTTCTCAAGGGGTCGTACTTCAGGAGTTGCTGTCAACACACACAGCGTCAGCACTTCATTTGCCAAAGAAACAAACCTTTTGTTGTGCGATCAACTTTGCAGAGAGACCGAAAACAAAAGGGAGGTGACGATGAACTCGACATAAAGTGATTACTTTTCTCCTCCAGGCTTAGCCTCTTTTCTACTCTATTATTGATGTCCGGCCGGGCTTTTGTAAGCAGATCGTCCCCCAGCTACAGTTGATTTCAAAGATGTTTTGTTCTCTCCAGCTGAACTCCCTGCAGACTGAAAACACAACGCTGCGATGGCAGACCCCCAGCGGACAACAACATCTCCAGGGGCCCTTTGGTCGACACCCACCCCGCGGAGGCCGCGCCATGTCCATGTACGAGACAGGCTCCAGTCCGAGGCAGTACCCCCACCGAGTCGAGACGGCCCGTCATGAGGATGGAGTCATTTTACAACCCTTCCCAACTAATGTAAGCACAGAGGCACCAGTGTTCCTGCTGGATTGTCTTCACAAGACAACATAATGATGCCTGGCTTGGGGCTGGTGTTGGTTTTTCATTCATTCATTCATTCAATCATTCATTCATTGCATCTCAATATGAGTATGCTCAACTTGGTTTGACCCCTTTCTAGATTGGGAGGGGTCCTTTGGGGACGGCTGCTTCCTCCCTCCCTACCTTCCCCTCTTCCCTGTCCTGGTCGTGGGATGAGAGATCTCGAAGGGTTAAGTACTGAAGTTCCCCTTGGTTCAGAGGCAGCCTCCAGGGGACGGTGAAAACTGTCCTCCTGCTTGACCCCACAGTCTTCTCTCTCCTGACCTGTGTCTTTAAAACTTTAAAACTGCTTTTAAAAAAAATAAAAATCAGTATGGCCTGCCTGCATGCATGCACCACCAGTGCCTCTGCTTCAGTTCAGTGATCTGAACGACTCCAGCTTTCTACCAACAGAGATCCTTTTAACCAGAGTTGCTTTGGCTCAAGTCAGCATCAGAGGCGATGATGAAACGCACCAAAGAAAGCTGTTTGAATGACAGACAGCAGAGTCCGATATCTGTGAGAGATGGCTCAAATGGCTCATCGCATATCGCATTACTGAGAATGAGTGCACCCACCGTTTATATCCAAATTTCTTGGCATCTACTAATCGCATCCACTGCATTGCGCCCCGTTACACCGCAGTGACCTGGTTGTATATTTCCTGTCCTTTCCTCTTCATCTGCTTTTTCAAAAAACACCAAGTGTCTGATCACGTGAGCTTGGGTTTTGATTCCAGAAACGCATGCATTCTGATTTGTGTGTGTGCCCACAGTCACTCTGGCGATACGCTTGTGCTAATCGTACAAAGTAAATGCCGTATTAATGGTAATTGACTGATGTCTCTCTAGGGCTGTAGCCTGGAAGCACAGAGCATGATGCTGGAGAACGATTACGACACTACGCCCAACCACTCTGAGCTGGAGGAGACTGGGTAAGGCAATGTAAATTTGTGCAGGCAGTGTTTGTCGTTGTCTGAACAAATAAATAAATGAACGGGAAGTGTTTTTCTTTGTGTTTTTTCTAGTGCTAGAGATGACGTCACTCTAACAGAAGCGTACAAAGTTTTAAGGTCAAATAAAGAGGGGGGAGGAGGCTAGACTAATATTGGTTTTGACAGATGTTGGGAAAGAGTCCTTGACTGGAACAGCGGGGCTGTACAGGATTAAGTTAACATATTCGGACTTGCACCTGCCTGATGTAAGCTACCTAATCAACAACTAGCAGTGCTGCATGTGTTATTTACCTCTAGTTGTTCTTTTGTCCGGTAGTCACTGCTGCTGGCTATTTTTTTTTTTGAGTGAATCACTCATAGCTTTTTACTTTTTATACATTCGCAGTGCTATTTCTGATGTTTTTTCACGCAGGTTTGGTTTCGATGGAAGCTCACAGACACTCGAGTTGTGATGCCCAACCTTCAATTCTGCCCCATTGTTGTAAATTCAAATGACAGACTGAGCCAGACTGCATTTGTTTTACCACGGTGAATCATATTTCACTCAGCTCAGTCCGTGCACTCTAAATCCATATTTAACACAGAACCTCGCTTGTTACAGACTAATTAGCCTTGTTTTTCAAAACTCTGTTTATTAGTCAGGATAAAGTATATAAACCTGCGTGTTTTTGTATATAGCAGCGAGCTGTAATAAAGCTTCTTTTTTTTTGCTTTTGCAGCAGCCCTCTTCCAACTTCTGATGCGGGAGAGCCGGGGGAGGAAGGAGAGGAAGATGCTACCCTACCGTGCACAGAGGACGTCATCTGTAAGACAGAGCAGATCACTAAAAACATACAGGAGCTTCTGAGAGCTGCCCAGGAGACCAAACATGAAAGGTAGTTTATGATTTATAGATAAATACTATCAAAAAGTGTAAAATAAGTCAGCTTATATTTATCATCCTCAGATCTGGTCTGTGTTTCAGTATTTTGAGGTAGATAAATGCTGTTTCATCCTCATGTCTCAGCTGCTTCTAGGTCAGCGGTTTTCAGCAGTTGTCCTCAGGGCGCAGGACCCTGCTGGTTTCCATTCATTCAGTGATAGACAGCTTCCCAGAGACTGATTTACACCTGAGTTTCAAGGCGATTGGAGTGTTGGAACAAACCAACAGCACTCTGGTCCCAAAGTATTGAAAGCCACAAAGACTGGCCTCTGTATCCTTAGAAACTGTGTGTCTGCTGGGGGTAGACCCTTCAGTCTTTTAAATGCAGCTGACAGGAAACAAACAGCACATGACTGCAGATTCCCCCTGTGGCCTGCCAAATCCACTGTGAGTCGGTTTAGATAGTGAGGTTTCCTGTATGTGCCATAGATGAATTTCCTGTTGACCAAGCTGCCCAAATATTATAGTATTAATATTCAAGTATAGACAGTACTTCTTCAGACGTACGTAGACAGTACTGTCACTGGCAGGCATTCACAACTCGATTGTTGGCTTCCTCTGCTCAGTTATTTTGGTCTCAGATTTGGTTTCACTTTCATAAGTGATGATGTAGCTAGATTTATTGTTTGGTTTATTGAAATTAAAACTCATTTTGAAGCTTCAATAATCCATTCTTATCAGATGTGTCGGATTTAAAAAGTTTATGAAATGTGGCTTCACGTCTGAGTTACTTTGTCTACGACTGGGGGAGGGAAAAAAAAGTGTGCTGTTGGAAAAATTTTGTCTTAGCTGTTTGATCACCCACTCAACCTCTTGTCTTCGCTGCAGCTTCCTGCCTTGTTCAGAAAAGATCTGCATGGCTGTGACAGAGATGGCCGCCCTGTTTCCCAAGGTAAGATGACTCCTACCAACAGCTCGGTGTCCCTCCCCCGAGCAATTAAGGGATTTGTTGTTTGTTTCAAAAGCAGCCAAAGGGAATCTAAAATGACTTGTTTGTGCGGGGTAGGCCCTGTTCATCGCATTACTTGGTTTTATGTTTACCATTTATTAGGTTACTTTATTTTATGTTTACTCGCGCACGCACAGACTACGGAGCACAATGAGGGTTTATTTATGGACATTGTCATGTCAGTCCCTTATCAAATCTCCATCATCCCTCCTTTTCCCCCCCTTAACAGAGGCCGTCCTCGGAGACTGTGAGAGGGTCTCTGTGTCTGCTCACTTCAAGTGCCAGTCGGCTCCACGGAGAGTGCCAGAAGGCTGCAGAGCACAACCCCTGCCCGTCGGACATCCAGCTGGTCACTCAGCAGGTCATCCAGTGCGCCTATGACATTGCCAAAGCTGCCAAGCAACTTGTCACTGTGACAACCAAAGAAAACAACAACTAAAACCCAAAGACACTCAAAACACAGTTAATCAGCGATGTTGCTAATTCCAACTTAATCAGTGTTAACACCATGTTTTTTTTCCCCCCCATATTAATCAGTGTAAGCAATCACATACATTCCTTGAGGAGGGAAAAAATCTTTTTAAAGGATGCGCCGTGCAAAATTACAGCGAAATCAAGACATTTATTTATTTAGTTTTGTGCATCATGCGGAGTGAACAAACATCTTTAAAGATGTCAGACAGAATCTGTTACTATTCTTTACCTCACAAAGAGAGAGTACAGTTTCATCCACACCATCTCCAAAAGTGCAATGTTGTGTGTGTGCGTGTGTGTGTACGTTTGTGTATATAAAACAATTAGAACAACAAGCAGTTGAGCCTTCGACATTGTACTTCTCCTCCATAGAGGTCATCCAGTTGTGGTTCTTGATGTCGGGTGTCAGGTATGGCTGAGCTGCCAGAGAGGACGTGAAGGTGCAAAGAGACCCGGCGTCAAGGATCAGAATAGATGAACCTCGATCTACACCAGTGACATCAGTTTTCTTTTTTAATCCCTTTAGCCATTTCAAGTTTTTTTTTTTTTTTTGGCAACGACAGTATTTTAATCTTGAATCATTGTGACGCCACTAGCTTAGAGTTCAAATGTTTGTTTCGCGAGCAAACTGTGATTTATAAAAACAGCTTCAGTGTGTCGAGCACCACGTAAGGCCAGCAGTACCGACAGTGTGAAAACGTTCATTCCATCCAGCAGCTCCAGCAGGTGATTTCACTCTTCAGTCCCTCCTGCTCTGGTTGAAGATGTGTTTATAAGTAAAGTATCAGTAGTTTTTGGAGTTATAAAGTTACAGCCATACTTCTGATTTTATGTGTGTGTGTGTGTGTGCGTGCGTGTGTGTTCGGGGGAGTGATGGCCTTGACGGCCTGTGTGAAATCCATTTTGAATCAATTTTAATAGCATTATGCAAATATATAAGATGTATGTATCCATGTAATTCTTTATCAAAATAACCCAAATGCTATTCTATTTATAAACTGTATGTCATACCTCTAAGAAAATATCAATGTTTATTTTCATAAGCTTTTGTTTAACATGATGCTCCTCACAGATTAACTTTTGTTTCTGAGGTTTGGGACGTCTCAGCCGGCAGTAAGTTATAGGCAACTTGTGATCTCTGTTTATTTGGTGTGGTGCTGTAACTCCAGTGTGTTAGATGCTCACCGTGGTCAAATACATACAGCTGTGGTTTTACGATCACTGATAAAGTCAATGTGCCCTCAAAGTTAGAGTACCTGTTATAGAACCTGGGTCTACTGTTTCACTTATTGTTGTAACCGGACAAGTTTCAACCACGGGTGGACCGAGAACTAGAATACCCCGCACAAGTGGAGTACACGGGATTCGATATTACTCAAGCAGAAGTCATGTTACCTGTGTAGTACTGTTGTATTCGGTGTGTCTCATTTGAAAAATAACAGCTGTGAATGTTTCAGTCTGAATATTATCGCTTCGATGTTTTTACAATTTCTAAATTTGCAAATGTCTTCTGTCCCCAAGAAAGCTTCGATCACACCTACTTAAATCATCTTCTGCACAGATTATTGTACCATGCAAACACATTCCTACTTGCTCATTTAAAAAAAGTCAAAAGTCACAGGCAATAACAGTTGGATATAATATTAATAAGTAAGTTTCATCAGTGTATAATCACCTGAAAATAAGAATCAGTGTGTTTTGTTGCCTTAAAATGAGCCCTCTGTATCTACAGTAAGAGCGGGTCCTCTTCCACGGAGTCTGCCATGTTGAGCCGCCATTCTTTTCTACAGTAGCTCAGATCAGACAAACCAAACGCTGATCTGGATATCACCTTTTTGCTTTTAATGTGAATTTGCCAACCCGGGAGTTTTTCCTACATGCTTGAAAGAAGACGGCGAGATGCGGGAGGTGCCACTAAACCCTACACACTGGACCTTTTTTAAGAGATACAGTCATAGCCACCAAGTAAAAAGTACACGTATGTACTTTTCCAGATTTAAAATGGAACTTCACCTGAAAGTAACATTTGCTTAGCAACAACCACTATTGTATAATGCTAAATCCTAATATGTATGATTAGCCACCATAAGCTAGTGGTCATACCAGACCAAGTAAAGCTGCTTTGGTGAATGGTGCATTTTCTTTCTTATGAATGCAACTTTGTATTTGTCATGAGGAAGGGTGTGTTATTTCTTGTTTTTAAAAAGTGACACATATCACGCGTTTCGTATGTACTAACCCAGTTCAATAAGTTCCAGTACTGCTTTTTAAGAGTTTTTTAAAAAAAACAATTAAGAGTGCGTGTATTCTGCTGCTCTCCACCTCTGGTTGACATTGAATCCCCTGTAACTTATAGCCTCCCACTGCCTCTGTGGTTGAAAACAATCCCTGCCTTAGGTATAATAAAGTATAATTCATACCTCAACTGTTCTCTATTGTTCGTGTGTGTGTGTGTGTGTGTGTGTGTCGTGGACCTAACAGCTTGGGGTGTTTTTTTTCAACACGCCCATGCATAATTTCCCACCTGTTGGAGAAGGACGAAAGTGATAGGGGCCGGTGGCTCTTCCCCACCCATCTGACAAGAAGACGAGTTTCCGGGTTCTTTCCAGCCGAGAGCCGCTCGCGAGTTGCAGCTTTCTTTTTTCTTTCTTCTTAAATTTTTATTTTTTTAAACACACACAAACACGCGACGACATGTCTATTTTAATGGATAACCAATTCAAAGAGCTGCCTCCGGACAAGTCCGTGGATACAAAGTTGTTCCTGGATGCTGTCTCTCATATCCCTGCGTTTTTCGGTGAGTGTTTTACTCTCCACCTGAAAACTGGCTGAGCAGGCGCGGTGGCGGCGCTGGTGGTGTCGCTGTCACGGTTCATACTTCTGCTGACTTGTTTCTCGTGACATGTTGGCTCGCTAAATGCCGCTGGATGCGGTTATTACACGCGTAAAGACCGTCGGAAGGGGGGCTGCTGGTGTCGCGGTGGGGATTCGAACCAGCTGCGGCCATATCGCCTATAGAGCCACTCTTTGTTTACTCTTTGAACAGAGCACACATTGACCTCATTGTGCCTTAACTGTGCATTCACTGCATTTTTTAACCCCCTCCGTCCCTCCCTCCGTCCTCCTCTTTATGTTTGCACCTAATGACTGATTTCTATTCATCCTCCTCTGTTTGGTGCCAGGCACATGTGTGATGAAGTCATTCATCTTTTATTGCTTTGCTCTCAAATGTCTCTTTCTCTTTCAGACTGCTTGGGATCAAAAGTATTTTCTATCATCAAATCAGACATTAATGGCAACATAACGGTGAGATACAGAGAAACCCTGTGTGTATTTTGTGGTGTGGTGCACGTTGTTGCAGCTTTCTGCTTTCTAAACTCAACCCAAGTTATGTTATCTTTGTCCCCCGTTTGTCAGAAAATTAAAGGCGTCTATATGAAAGATCCTGCAAAGTACGTCACCCTGGAGGATATTGTTGTGTCAGAGCGGGAAGCCTATCCGGCAGAATGGCCTAAAGTTGGAGCGACCTTAGCTCTAATGTGGCTGAAAAGGTGAACACTCCCTGAGCTCGATGTTATCTCGTACTGTATGTTGAACTTTCAACGTACTCCAGACAGCCTCAGTTTACTTACTTTTTTTTTCTCTTCTTTTAAATACGTGATCTCTCCTGCAGGGGGCTGCGTTTCATACAGATCCTCCTGCAGAGTTTGGCAGATGGAGACAGAGACGAGAACAACCCCAACCTAATTCGGGTTAACGTCACCAAAGCTTACGAACAGGCACTGAAGAGATACCACGGCTGGATTGTGCAGAAGGTTTTCAATGTGAGCTTTCGTTTCCTGTCATTCCTGATCACTTGTTGTTATATAACAGAAGGCGTGGACAAAACCTTACCGCACATATACATTAGGACGTCTGAGGCTTTCGTTTGTGGTGTTGTGTCATCAAATAAAGGGATCGTAGAAAAGAAACACCCCATTCTTTACTTTTTACTTGTTAATCTT